>OY987329.1:5365636-6703302 GCA_963920685.1 Polydrusus tereticollis | reverse complement strand
CACGGTTTGGATATCTTTATCTATCATAATATTTTTATTTAAAAAAGCAAGTTGTAGTGCTGCGCAACCCCTTTCTTAGAATTTTACTTACTGCCTTTCGGCCTAGTACTTCAAGCAGTAGCTACAAGGGTTGTTGGCAATATTCACAGTTTACCTTTCGTTTCCATCAAAAGCATTTGAACTCTCAAAAGCCAAGATCACAGATGTTGGAGAAAGGTTCAGTTATCTAGTAAATGCATAATTTGGTATCAAAAACAAGCATCAATTCAAAGTAAAGAAAGTACGACAACGTCGCCGTATACCATCTGTTAAATTATCTTCGGTGCATTGAAACTACAAAATCATATGGAAATAAAATAAAAGTCAGTTAACTTCGGGTAAATTCTAAAATGCATTTGCAACCACCAAGACTAGTTTCCGAGAATGTTTGCCGAGATAAAGCAAGCAAAAAAAGCTTAAAACCAAGATGGCATCGAGCTTCGCGGAAGGCGGCATCTTATGGGCATCAACAGACAAGCGGCCGCTCGCTTGTCAAAGTGTATGAGCGTACGTGACAAAAGAAGGGTTTGTTGTTAGGCAACTAGATATACTTACGTGTTAATTGAAACAGCATGACAGGATGATACTGCGTGTACGAGAAAGAGGGATGATATATCACAAATACGACGTAACATGTTTTGACAAATCAGATGCGTATTAGCTTTTGTACGAAGCATACGGCCTCACTTGCGGCTTTTACGCGAGTTTCGTTGTTTTTACGGTATTCAAGCCATGAAATAGGTCGGTCAATTCGCGGAGTTAAAGTCCCATTTATCTTTTGTAAAAGGCAGTGGAATTTATGCGATAAATTCTCGAAGGTTTAAGAATGTAGTATTGTATCACGATATTATTGTTTGTTGTTACTGATGTAGAATATAAAGCTGATTTAATGAAGTAAGTAGTATACTAAAATGTAACAGTAAAGCCGTATGTGACGATGAGTAACCGATATAACAGAAGTAAATAAATATATTTTGTGTGAGAAAAAACCTTTTATTTCAACTGACATATTTTGATCCATGCAACTTATGGAAATACAGTAAACAGTTTATGTTTGGTCAAAGCAAATAAAGGCAGCGGTCAACAACAGATTAAAACCCTTTTCCACACTGCTTTCTAACACTGTGGACCTAACACTTGATATCAGGTTTAAAGCAAGAAATAATAAAAACTCGACATTTTACTAAAATACCTAGCCTCAAATTACGCTTCATAGCTAGTCTTAAAAATGGCAGAGCAAAGTCAATTTGCAAAAAAATAACAAAAATAAATTTTAATTAAAATATTTTTCTTTATTTATGAAGTGAAACTGAATATTTGTTAAAAAAAAATACAATTACTGTAAATAAAACCAATAAACTCTTCTCTAAAATTCTGATAAGCTATAACCAAAATATACCTTCTACTCAGGTTGATTACAAAGCTTTACAATCGTACCTCCTTGTGTACAATAACCCCAGTAAGTCAGTTTTCATCCACCAATTGGAGAGAACAGACGTGTTGTCAGGCTAGAGCTGTCAATGTCAGAATTATTGAATTTGTATAAAATATTATCAAATTTTTGATTTTTTCGCCTTTTTTAATGCATTCTCTTGTAAGTTCTTGCAGAATAGAGCAATAGTACCGCAATGGGTGATAGTAGTGGTGGTAAATGCCCACCATTAGCACTAGACAAATCCGATTTGGAGACGAAATCATGGATTCTCAAAATTTTCTATAATTTGTTTAACAGCACATTGTGATGGCTGCTTGATTGCCCCCCCCCCTCTAGTTACGTCACTGCTGGGAATAATTAAACTTAATAATCGCAGCAAAATTGCCGTATAGAAATATTAAATTGGCAATATTTATACAAAATTACTCTTATTTTTAATGCTAAATAAAAAATAATTATAAAATTTAGGGTTCCATTTGAAAATGTAGATTTTTTGCAGTTTTCTTAATTTCATTTTTAATCTTATTGTTTGAACACCCTGTATTATTAGTTGTCAAAATATTATAAAAAATCTATTATAGCAGGTCCTTTTTAATAAGGAATCGAACCCAAATTAAATAATAAAGACTTCCTTATAGGAAAAATTGATAATTATTTTATGACCTGCAAATGTCATTTTTTGACATAAAACCTTAAATATGTCAAAAACGCTTGACTTGGGTATAGGATATGATAAATAAAATCTTGCGTAAAATTCAAAATGTAATAATATACAGGGTGTTCCATTTAAAATAAGCAAGTTGACACCTACTTTCGGTATAACCGGAACCTATTGAAAATATTTTAGCCAGGTTACCCCCAGCAACATTAGCAAACTGTCAACTTTTCAAAAATTTTCAATGTATAGCTGCCAAATTGATTTTTTTTTTATTTAGTATGTTCAAAGGAGGACGTAGTTTTGAATACTTATCATTTTTGTCTAACTTTTCATTATCAGAAAGATGTAAGTTACGTTTAATACTTTGAAATCTGTTTCTACTTATGCAATTTTCTATAACGTTTATACCTTTACCTTTATCGTTGGACTAATACAGTCTCAGTTGGGGAAGTTTATGATGTCCCGAGAGAAGAAGAATGCCAATAAAATTTGAAAGTTCTTCTTTTCCCAATGAAAAGTTATGGCGATTATTGGCACATTTTGTAGTTAACTCTAAAATAAGATGGACAACATCGTCATCGAAAAGTAAAAATAAATTTTCTAAAGGTTATATGTATATATCTATATTATATTATATAGGTTTTCCATATCTTGAATTTTCACTGAGTTTCCCATTGAACCACCAGTGGCTTTTAACTCGGAGCAGCTGCGACTTCAATTATCTTTCTCCATTTAAAAGCTACAGATCATCAGAAAAGTCACTCAAATACCTGTTGAGACCTGTTTGAGTTTGAAGTATCGGCTTATCTTGAAAAGACTGTTCTACATTTAGAGACATCATCATGCAGTGAGTCAGATGATTCTTCACTGAGCGAAATATCGAGTTGGTATAACTCAAATATGAGTTGTCCAAGATCGACGCGGCTACCATAGCTAATCGTAACTGGGTTTGACGAACACAAGACATGCGACGTAGGCTGCAGCAATTCATTGTTTAAGCTGCCAGAGACCGAAATGGGAATCGTGATGCGTTACTACAGGGCTAGATTAATTATTCATGATTTGAGCTATCAAAACTTGACCGCTTAGTTGTTCTAGCTTACGAACTATATATTTAATCTGTCCTAAAGTTTTGAGTTAGTTTCACGCACCTGTATTAGGAGAACAAACTCTAAAAAACTAACCTGAACGAAGATAAAAGATCCCGCCGATCAATGATTGCGCAGATAGCAAGTTCAGTTATGTGGTCCATAGCGACGCGATGTGCATGAGGTACTAATAACAATACAATGGGATGAAGTTACCGCGCCAAATCGGCACGAGTGCGAATTCGGAACTTTTCGTGACCTTTCGATCGGTGATTTACCCTCGACATGAGTTTTTAGGGCACTCTTTATGACTTATTTCAACCCAAAATAATTTACACTTGGTAATTAGTTAAAATATTGCACGTCCGGGTGAAAACGGCACTTTAAAATCAATTAGTAATTTTCCCAATCCAAAAGCTGTGTTCAGGTAACTTATAAAATGGTTACAAAATGAGGAATTGTGGTCATCCCAAATGTGTTTAAAATATTAATAAAAAAATATCTTTCTGTGTTGAGGCAAACCAAAAGAAGCTGAGTTATTGTAGCATTTTTAAATAATTTGTGATAATTCGTAGGCTCAGTTTGAATAACATAGAAACGTTCGTTAAAGTAGCTCTAATTCTGCAACCCACGACATCGGTAAATCTATTAATAAATCTACACTATCGAGAATCAAATAAATAGCAAAGAAATATTTGGGTCAAATTGTAAGTATTTCGAATAAACAAATGTTTGTTAACTATTGTTTGATTTTTTCAAATTTTTTATTGGTGTATCGTTTAGTACGTGATAAGATCCTGACAGAGAGAGTCGCAGGGGTTGGGATATTTCCCTTAAATCCGCCACTGCAATTATCCACCAAAGATTCGCACTCCATTATCACGGCACCCAAAACCACCGTACTTCGTCCTACAGAGCAATTAATCCGGGACGAAATTCCGGGCGGCTGCGGTCGCTCCGGTCACCGGATTCCGCGGCGGCCGATGCCTAATTCACTCCGCTCCGGGTTATTTACGGCTCCGGGCAGTGCTTAATTTCCGCCAGGGACTATGTCTTAATTCTTCGGGTTATTTACAGGGCTATAAACGGAAGAATTATGGAAGGTATAGGGGGGGAATCGGCCATAAAAATGTAATTGTTTTTTCAAAGTGTTTGAACGAAATATAACTGGGGATTCGGTAAAATATTTACCCGCAACAAGGAAAATCCTCGATTTATACCGTTTTCACGTGTGTAGAAAAAGCGAATTTCCATTTCTTGTATTTTTAGCGACAATATTTATTGAGGGACAAAACAATAATATCAGCATATCAGCTAGATGTGCAGCATGTACGTCCGTCGGACGTGGTATCGCACTCCACTATTCTTTTTTTTTTAATTTTTGAGAAAATCATCTTGGTCAAAAGTGGCCATGAAATAAAACAGGAATGTCTTAGCCTTTTCAAATAATTATATTAACTTTAGGTTAGCATATAAGGCATATCCTTTAGAAACCTTTCTTAAATGGGATCCCGTCAAAATATGTAAGGGACAAGTCCATCCACCACAAGAGCTAATGTAGGTTAGTTTGTATTTTAATTATTCCACAAAGCATACCCTATTGAGCGACAACCAACAATACTTCGGTTAAATAATAATTGTTAGCGCCAGCTGTGATTTTTTTTTCGAGGGTCCCTTGATATGTTTTAATCCCTGTTTGTTGTTTCAGTATATTTTGTATTCATTCCTTGTCCATCGTTTTATGGCATTTCGTACTGCTCACCTTGGAACTCCAAGTGCCGATGCCGGTTCTGGGCCTATGAATGTTTTTCCAAACCATTTCTTGCAAGTTCGCGAGCTTTTTCGTTTCTTGTGATACCTACATGTCCTAGTACTCATTGTAGTATTACTTTGCTAGCTTTTACAGGGCCACTAGTTCCTTTTGGCATTCCCTCATCAGTCTTGATGTAACGTTGTTGCATGTTAGCGTCCTAAGGACTGCATCACTGTCGGAGTAAATGTAGATTAAGATCAGATTAAGATCAGTCCTTCTATAGTTTTCGAACGCACACTGTAGGATGGCGTAGATGTGGGAGAAATAAGCATTTTTCTCCTGTCTAACTCTGTGTATCCCTGCAGCGATATCCTCTTTAGTTTTTGAGCTGTCCGTGTAGCAGAATATGGCCTCAGGGGTATGGTCGATTTCTGGCTATCTAGCTTTGATGTTGTGATTTTTTTCTGTGTCTTAGGCCACAGGCCAGTGCTGCATTCGTGATTGCAGGTCATTCTACGCTGGTGCACAACCAGTGTATCAGCCAAGGTGAGAGTACCTACCCATGTTTTACGTATATCCGTCCAGTAACTGCCAAGGTTACTTCTGACATGCGGATTATTTTTCCCACGGGTTTGTTCTAGACCAGTCTGTAGTCCAAAGTAACTCACAGTTAGCACCTCTTTAGACATACCTTGTAAGGTTAGGGGTCCTAATCCCTCCTAATTTTGTAAAAGGGAATATGACACCCTTTTGAGGAGTGATGACTGAAGTCCTTCCTGCCTACTCATCTTTCCACCATATTGAGAGCCCTTTGCATTCTCTTTTTTACTGTTGGGTTGTATTTTCCTTGGGTTATACTGCCCACATTATAACCCAAAATATATTATGCTTCTCTGCTGAGTGCACGTAGCAGTCATCCATGACAAGGTTTGAGAATAGAAGAAAGAGAACCACCCCCTATGGGTTTCTCCCTGTAACAGGCGCTACGAAAGTCTCACCAGGCAAATCCGTATACACAATTCTGCATTGAAGCATACCTTCTATTCACCTGCAACAAGTTTCCTTCAGTCCAGTAGCCCTGGTGGCTCTAGTGATTGATGCGACGAATGCATTGTCAAGTGCTCCCTCTATGTCTAGAAAAGCTCCTAGTAGCACTTCACTATTTTTTAGAGCCTTCTCCACAGATTCCGTTGATTCTCCTCTTCTGTAGGCATGCTGGTCTTAATGAAATGGTCTGTGTTCCAAAGCGTCATCGCTTATATTCCTATTTAACAGCCTTCCAAGGGTTTTTAGTACAAACGACATCAGGCTGATGGGTCTGAATTCTAAATGCCTTTGCTGCCAAATAGTCTGGTCGTCTAAGTTTAGGTATGAATACCGCATTTTTCAGTCTCCAAGATTTCGGAATATGCCCTATAGCCAAGCTGGCTGTAAGTATGAAGTAAAGTTTATCGATAAGCAGGACCGTTCCCTGCTGAAGCATTGCTGGGTAGACTCCGTCTGATCCTGATCCCGGAGATATGAATAATTCAAACGAGTTTATTGCCCATTCGATCTTTTCTTTTGTCACCACTTTTTTGACAATCTGCCAATTTGCCCTGCGAGCCCTGTTGGGAGTCCTATTTTCCTCCCTTAGCTTCCAGGTCTGCGGTGATTCGTCTAGAATTCTTTAATTGTGAAAGTGTACTAGCTGTCGATGGACTAATAACTTTATTTTTGAGGTGGGCGGTTTTTATTTTTTATCGAGTTAGGTTTGTTCAGGTTAGTTCGTTTTAATTAGTTTACAGATCTTGCAACGTACGTGAATTTGATACATGGTATTTACCTGGACCTAAATTTTTAATTGAACAAAGCAAATCAAAATAAACAAATACAAATATCTACTTTATGTGTACAATAACTAGTTACTAAAAACCACGGAAAACCGCTAAAATATATAATAAAAATCGAGACCTTATCGTACACATAGGCCACTTTAAATACCTACTAGTAAAGTTACAAGAACTTACTCTACCATTAGTGAACTATTTCTGCTTTTGCACCAGGAAAGCGATGTTTCTTAAACATAATTAGTACATCCTTAGACGTAGGGGATGTAAGTATTGTAAGTACTTTGAAATGGGGTACGAACTGTGGAAACGACAATTACAACCAAGAAAATTGAAGCTGACATAAGTTTCTGACATTACTCCTCTCGACACGAGTAAGTTGTACATCAGCGCTTACGGTGGATCGACTTATCTCTTATATATGCTTTATGAATCAATCTCTGATTGTCAAAATTTGTGAAGCTATTCTGGTGAATATTCCTGGCTAGTGTAATCTAAAGCTAGTCTTGAATTATTGCAAGTTTCACAACTGACAAGATTTAGCAGACGAAGTTATTAATAATGTGTTTAACGTATGGAAGAAGAGCCTACAAAACTTTCTAGTCTAGTTCAAGAAATTGGACGTTCTTATCGAACATGCGCAATGACTGTAAAGAAGAATATTGACATGCAACCATATAAGATGTAATCATTAAGCCCTTTTGCCGGCAGACTACTCCAGATGCCTTCCGTACTGCCGATGGTTTGTCAATAGTTTTAATAAATGACGACCTGTTTTTTTCTTTGCCAATAGTTTTTTCTGACTATTCGTGGTTTCATCATTCATGGTAGGTACATCAAGTCTCAAAATATGAGAATTTCAGGCACTCTTAATCTCAAACCTATATTATGATCACAAATAAAGATAATCAGGCCAATTCTTTTTTTATTTCAGCTTCCAAGTAGGTACTATTTAAGTAAATTAAGTTTTAGTTCTTTTTCCTCCTATTCTGCAGACTAGTTTTTCCGCAACTACGGTAGATGGTTGTTTTTTGCATCAAATATTTATAACCTAAAAATTGCACTTTGACAAGAGTGATGTTTCAGGTCGATCGTAATGCATTGGTTGCGGTTTCAAATTCAAATCAGCATCGGTAATTAAGCTTTACGAATTAGCTGCAAGCGGCGCAAGTATACCAAGTTATAAAATACATGGCTTCTTATGGGCACGATAACTATTTTTATTTAAATTAGTTCTATGAATTTAAAGCTACTTGGTTGGAACGCTTGGTTTCTAAAAAACAAAGTATTAAAGTTTCTACTAAAAAGAACTTTTGTTTTCGAGAAGTAAGCAACTTTTACTACTGTTAGTAATAATATAATGTTATTTTGTTATTAGAATGATAATACACAAAAAAAAACAAGTTTTTTAAGTTTTCTACACAGTGGAGGTTTTAGGATTTGGTCTTGACTAAGTTTAATAACTGTACATATGCCCCATTGTACAGAATATACTGATTAGGGTTTAATTTAACAAATTTATACAACGGACACAGAGGCGGTGCCAATAAAAAGTCGGATTTTAGTGATATTTTTGGGAGGAACTATATTTACAATGTTCTCTATCTTTTCTGGATCGGGTCATAGTCCTTTTGCAGCTTACAATGTTACCAAGATATTTTAGTTCGGGCTTACAAAAATGACATTTCTCCTCAGATACAATCAAACCTGCCTCCTTCAATCGGCCAAAAACAAGTCCCAAAATGTGTAGATGTTCTGGAAAAGTCCTGGAAATAATAATTGTGTCATCCAAGTATACCATCACGTGATTTTCCAAATCGACACCTAGAACACGGTCTACAATACGTTGCCAGGTCGCTGGCGCATTAGTTACGCCAAAAGGCATGCGTGAAAAGTGATATAAGTTCTATGATCATATGATATAAGATTTGCTGACTGGTACTTATCAGAAAGCTGATTTTATGTCGATAGAGCTGAAATATCGGGCATCTCTTAGGCGATCTAAAATGCCAGAAATGTATGGAATGGGATATGCGTCCTTCTTAGTCTTTTCGTTTAATTTCCGGAAATCGATGCAAGATCGGTAGCTATCATCCTTCTTGCGTACTAAGCACACTGGACTCGACCAAGGGCTTTTAGATGGTTCTATCAGGCCAAGTTTTAGCATCTCGTTGATTTCTTGGTCCATGATCTGCTATTTATATGGAGAAACTGGGTAGTAACGTTGCTTGATGCCAGATTCAAGTTCAATTTCATGTTCTGCAACCTTGCAAAGTCCAAGGCCAGTACCCATTTGTAATATTTTCTCCTTAACCAGTGTATTCAGGGCGGTTCTTTCCTGTTCTGATGAGGAATCGCCATCTATGATACTACAAATTTCCGTGTCTCGAGAATTGTTGGAAAAATGCCAGACGTCTTGCTTCAAATCTGGAATGATCTCCATATACCTCCAAGAGTCAATGCCTAATATGAGCCTATGTGATAATTTAGTTAAGACTAAGATATCCATCATACGAGTTTTGCCTAATAAAGTTACTGGTGCCTGAAAATAACCTACACTCGAACAAGATTGCCCATTTGCAACGGTACAAGTGGTTTGTTGCCTGACAGACCTAAACTCTGCAACAAAATGAAACCAGGATGTCCAACAATAGTCCGAGAAGCTCCAGAATCCGAGAGACCTAACATTTTGCAACCTAAAATGGCTATTTCTAAATAGAACGTACGTCACCATGTACGTAAGAGATAATAAAGTCTAACAGATTTTTATTAGAGAGATTTATTTCGGTCGGTGAATTGTGAGGAATAGGAGAAATCTTACGACCTATCGACGCTCCCGGTCTCGTTTCCTGATGCAGAACATTTGGAATAATTTTTAATAGTCACATCTGGTGCTCCACAATGATAACAATGGATTTTGATGGAGTCTGGACATTCGCGATTCAAATGGCCGGATTTGTTACAATTCCAGCATGTGATTGGCCTAGGATTTAAGGATGTTCAAGGTGGTGTTCTGATCTCATCAACAGAGGAAGGTACAAAATTATTGAGGGGACTGCTCATTTGAGTGGAAGAAGACGGAGATGGTTCATCCGTAGCACTAAATGCAAAATGGGGCTCGACATGGAGGGACATAGTGATCGGCGCGATATTTCTTAGCCTCTAGCTTAAGACACTCGTCTTCAAATTCTTCAAGACTTTGAACTACAGGTAATTGGGTAGTATAAAATGATAACAAGTTTCTAGAGACAATGTCCAACTGAACATCGGCTTGCAGCTCATATCGCTTAAATAACGCGCTCATACTAGAGAGATAATCCACAATGCTTTCATATATATACCTTATACGTATGTTGCTGCACCTAGGTATGGTGGTATGTGCAATATTACTAAGCCTTAAACCTTTTATTTGACGATAAAGTTATAAGTAATATTCAACAATTTTAAAACTATATATAATCGCTTAAACTGGCTTAAATATTGTATCACAGAGTGTGCAATATATTTATTTAAAGTGTATATGCAAGGAAGTATCAAAAGTTTGTGACTTTCGTAAATGTTCATAAACTGCTCTCTTCTTGATTCTTTCTTATTATTAAAATTTATAAATCCAGGCTGGTACGGCTTACTTTCTCTACATCCTTAGGTAAAACCTTAGTGAACTACAAAAAAAAGTATATAGAAAAAATTTGAATGAGCATAAAATATAAAATTACCTTCTGTTTTAATCTTAAATTCTTAGGGGTAACACAACATAAGACTCGTTTCAATTTACCAAATTGTTGCCAGATTTCACGTTTTGCAAAAAAAAAAACACTTTTAAACAGATATCTTTACATTTTGTTAACAAGTGGTATAAATATCATTAAGAAGGTAATTTAAGAGGAAATCAGTCATACCATGGAGAAATGCAAGGTGGTCGCTTTTAGAAGATATAAAATTAATGATGGTTCTAGGAAACCAAAACGTGTTTAAAAAGTTTCAAGAATAAAAAATACGGCAGATTTGCACCATTTCATTTTTTTCGAAGTAATATCCTAAAAACCCAAAGAACCAGAGCCGCTCCAAGGGCACCATAAACCACTAACACTAATAGGCGAATTCCCCATTTAGGGGCTTGAATCCCGGGACACACTGCATATTCTGTGCTTTAAAAACATCGCCCACACGTATTCATTTTATTTTCGAGGGTGATCATTTTGCTAATATTAGTATCTAGCGGAGGAGAGCTGTACCCCTAAAAGTTTAAATAGGATTTGAGGTCAAGTGGTTCCTTAATTTACAGGTCCTTAAATTATCTCTAGAACGCTGTCCAGTTTTTTATCATACGTAAAAACACAAGAGCTTTTTTTTATCGCATAAACTTTTGTTATTTACGAAAACTAGATTGCTTAGAAATTTAACGAGAACAAGCGAAGTGATAAAAACACGTTCTTATCTATTACCATTTGTTCGAGTTTAAATTGCTAAGAAGTGATCTAGTTTGAGTTTAAAAAATAAAAGTTTATCCGATCTTAAAAAAAAGATCGAGTAATTTTTAACTAGAGAAATTCACGAATTTTGGCATAAATAGATAAATAGAAAAAAAATAATACTTTACTAAAAAAATGTTTGACAGCATCAAATTAATTTGTAACAATATGTCAGGTTGCCGAGCAATGAAAAAGAAAAGCTACTCGATTTTGAGCTGGAGAGGTTTTTATCATTTAATTTTTAACTGGAGAGGGTTTTATCGCGACTATTTCACTCATCATAATTTGAACCAATCAAAATGTAGCAATTTTAGATATTTACCTGTTTTTAATCGGAAAAACCACTACCTTCATAATTTTGCCGACCCCACTGACCAATCAGAATTTCAGAAAATAGCTAGCAACATAGTTTTTAATCGGCAAAATTTTGTTACCTTAGTCACATTCAATGTTAAGATTGGTAATTAATGACTGACAGTAGATTGTCACTGTTACTTTTGAAAGGTTGTAATCTCACGTAAATTTATTTATTTTTACCAAAGTACGTGTGAAACCATTCGTTTCGGTCAAAGATCAATCAGTGAAATAAAATCTGCCGTGGAAAAAGTAATTGCAACAAATACCATAAAAACCAGATCGTCGATATGGAACCAATAATTTCTAGATTTTTGTAAAGAGCGTAAATATAAATTTGTTTCGACTACAACTGTAAATGATATAGCCACAATTTTGGAAGACTGGGCATTTAATATGAAAAGAAAAAACGGCGAAGACTATAAGGAAACTTCTGTAAAGTCTATCTGGAATACTACAGACAAAATGGCACAGGAAAAATATTTTAATGACTTTAATATTTCGTTTGATCCCTTTAGTGACATACGCTTCAAAAAAGCACGCGATGCACGTAATACTAAGAGAAGAATTTTACAAGAAGATCTGACCAAACAAAAAGTAAGTGCAAAGGCATTAGGCATACAACACATATATAACATGGCCTTACTTTGGGATGAAGAAACTCCAGACTACAAAAAATTTTTTTCCACATATGCGCTTTTGAGCTTGCGTGGAGAGGAAACGAGGCCGCTTATTGCAAGATTCATTATTTTAAAGAAGAAATCAATATTATTGGCAACTTTACTGGTAGAATACAATATAATCCGATTTTTACTAAAACTACACAGAATGGATCTAAAAGCTGAGCTAGCAGCAAGTGGTTATAGTAGGAAACAAAATTAATACAAATTTTTGACCAGTAAGGTTATTTAAAAAACTTTTGACTAAGCGACCTCACCAAATAACAACGGACAGGTTATTTTTAACCCCCAATCCTAACTGGCACAAGGGCCCTTGGTTTAAGAACATACCATTAGGAATTAATTCCCTTGCAAAATGGACCAAAATTTCAGCTGAGAAGACTGGACTCGATACAAAGAGAAATAAAATAACTAATCACTCAAATCGCTCCTCTGCGGTATCAGTTCTTACAAAACAAGGAGTAAGTGAAGAACAGTTAATAAAGTTAACTGGTCCTGCAAGTTCTCACTCTCTTAAACCCTATCTCCAGATGGATCCAAAACATCATTCCGATTTAATAAATTGCATGAGAAATAACGAGCAACTGCCATCTTGTAGTGTACCAACAAGTAGTATTAATGCTATTGTAGAGTCCCCAAACCTTGCTATAAATGTCTCCAACCAAAACGAGAATGCGAATAAAAATGGGATTATTTAAAAAATGAAGGAAATAGAACTTTATGATGCGGAAGAACAAAAACGGTTTACCATATTGGTGACAGACGAAAATTTACCAAAATCTTTACGTCTTCCTCATCATCGTCTTCAAACATAAGTTGATAGCAAAGAGGATAGGACAGTTGATAGCCTCCTTCAATTAGGGCCAATACAACAGTAGGAATACTCATTTTTAGTAGAAAAGGGGAAAAATAGGTTATATTTCTTGAATCAAAACAAAGCAGTTTTTATTTTTGACTTTGACAGAGATCAGTTGTTTGGTACCGTTCTTTTATTACAAATTTCTCCGACTGATCTGTGGTCACGTGACAAAAAATCAATTCAATCGCAGATGTATTTGCCGAACGCAGCTATTATTTTAACCGTATAATCAGATAGGTAGTATTACATAGTTACAAAAAATATACCTCATCGTGATGTGTCTTACCTGACGTTTGCTATACCCCATTTCCACGTCATTTAAGTATTGGTAGCCTGACCTTTGTGACTAAAAACCAGCTTATTGCGAAGTAAAAATAAGAAGAGCTTTTAACTGGGGTAATCTGTAATCCAACACACAATATAGCTTTAAGTCCAATTAATTTAGTACTAAAGTAAAGTAAGGATAAGGTAAAGAAGGGTTACAACCAAGATTATACAGGTTAACGCTAATATTTTAACCCGAATCCCCATAACAGAGATACGGGCTTTTAACCGGGGCCTTAAGAGCAGCTTCCGGCAACCATAATTTGAAATAGTGGCTGCGATTACCATATTTACCAGCGTTTATTAGGAAAAGTCCGCGCTTTTAGCTCTGCTGCAGGATGAGTTACGATAATGGGCCTGTGCTCCCGTCGGGCGGGCCGTTAGACACTGAGAATGGGACGTGCGGGGAAAATTATGGCCCGTTTACGGGATGAAGAAGGGCTCAGGAAATGTACGGGGTGGAGTGAAGTAAATTACAACCGTTGATAAGTACTGGACCAGAGTTGGGTTAGGGGCTGGCTGAGGTTGGTAACCATCAATAAATAAATATTTTTAAAAATCGGGTTAGATATTTGTATTCGGCAATTCACCTTTCAATCTAGAAGAAATTTTGCAATTCATAACGTTACCAATCGTGGGCTATTATATTTTAAAGCTGGATGTAATATGACTACTCCAGTAAATTTATTATAATTTTAACATGGAGATAACTGCTGTGTTATACCGATGAGATAAGACAATTAACTAATAGATTAATTCGCATTAACATCTTCATTAACGACAGAAAGAAATTTGGAAATGCTTCACCGAAGGTTACAACAGCTCCTCTACAAAGGAGAGGAGTCAAAAAATCTCTTTCTCTTATGGTATAGTCTGAATATAGAGACTTACGGAACATACAAGATGTATCAATAAAAAAACATATTGTACAATCTGCTGTAGTTGAACACCAACACTGTACCAGAGTATAACATAAATGTAAAAGAAACTAAAGCTCTTGCTTCAGTCACGAGCTTCAATTCTGGATCTCTCTCTCTCTTCGAAGGCAGACATTGCCTTTAACTTCTATTAGTCATTGGGACCTGTGTTGACCAAACTTCAAATACGGAGATGGATAATTTAAAGAAGGTCTTTTTAGATTTATTCTTCTCTTAGCTCAAGGAGGCTGGACTTGTCGAGCAGGCTTCCATCTTTAGTGCCTCGCTCCACTATTGCTGGAGGCAACCAATTCTTATGAAACTTGTAGGTGGAATCCGGTGTAAATTACACATGTGGGTTGGTGGATAAGTCTATACGTTTGTAGTAGTCCGTTAATATTTTGTCATAAAATTTGTCAGTGTCGGTATTTCAAAGGCTCTATGTAGAACTCTATTTACAGTATATCTAGGAGCATCCGCAATTATTTTTCTAATATTTTTATAATATATTCTAATAATGCGGAATAACGTAAAATCTTACTTGCCCACAATTATCGAGTTAAGTGGCTTCGTCAGAAAATATTACATTCTTCAAGAACCTGTTATTTGTATGCTATGGATGAAACTTATACAAGTGCAACATGGTGCAAACTGGTTTTTTACTCATTCCAGCATCTCTAGCAAGCCACCTGAAACCTACATGAGGGTCATAAAACAGCAACTGCCTTGTTTTCGTTCTTTTGAGTTCTACTCCGAACTCGTGGTATCGTCTTTAAACTGCCAGTAGTACGACATCTGCTTTCCAGCCTTTTAAATGTCATGTGAGATTTCGGGATGTTAGGAAACCTCTCGGCCCATATTAGTGCAGCTTCTCCGTAGTTCTCTCTGCACTCCCCTAAAATTAACAACATCAACTTGGACATTTTATATTCGCTTTAATGTTTTGAGTAATAGACTGAGAAATAATTACTAAAACTTCAAAATATTCATCTTACGTAAGAAAGTATTAAGCATTTCCATGGAAACGCATAATAATTCCGAAATAAGTAAACTTGATTTTTTTGGTCAAATTTATTTATTTTTTGAAATCTAATTAAATTTTGTATAATAATAATTCCCTAATCAGGGGTGCAAGTTAATTTTTTTTTTGATACTAACATTGCCTTGTACCACTTGAAAAATCTCACCCTGTATATCGAATTGTGTGCTAACTATCGAATTATGTAAAGTGCGATTTTATTTATTTTAAATAACTCAAAACTTTGAAAAAAAGGTAAGAAACACCGTTCGTCAAATTGAAAATAAAACGATTAACCCCAAAGGAAATGACGCCTCTTTCAAGTTATAGTTTAATGAAAAACAAGAAATACAAACTACTGGTAAAAATAAACATTTCATAAAAAAAAAACGAAAATCTAAAAAAAATATCAGTTATTCATGGAGAATATTTAAATAAAATTCTTTATATTCGCCTATTCAAATTACTGGCGTCTCTCCTTTACACAACGCTTTTAATTCTGCATACTTTCGTTTTTCGATTTTTCGTGGTTTTTTATTTAAAATCTTAACTTGAACGTCTCTTAAACTTAACTTTTGCCTTTTTAATTTAAATGATTTGCAAGTTTGTTGGAGGTGACTAGATTTATAAAATACCGTCAGTGGTTCACTCTTTTTCACCTTTAATTCCATAAAGTAATGCCATTGTATAGGCTTTCCAGTTTCAGATGTTCTAATTGATAAAGTTCTCAGTTCTTTGGACAACCTCCTAAAATGCCAAAACTCATTATGTTGTATGGTATGGTATGCTGGTATGCATAGTCGCTTATGCTGGGCAAGTGGTATGATAGGGTACAACTGTACAACTGTACAAGGATGAAAATGTTCACTGTGTATAACGAAATGTTTCCTATACTTGACGTATGCGCTAGTATACACAGTGTGTAAAAAGTCCCGGACCGGTCAATTATTTAGAAAATGGCGCACAATATAAAAAAACTTCCGGTATAAAAGTTGTAGGCCTTAAAAAAATCTATAAAACTAGGGCACCTGTAATTATACAGGGTGCCTCAAACAGTCATGGTAAACAAAACTTTGGTTTATTTAAATAGAATGACCCCTTTTTAGTGACGTTTTCTGATTCCTCTAAACATTCTAAACAATAATTATTAAACATGTCATACGGCTAAACCCATTAGTTTAAGAAATAATTTGAGTTAGAGGACATAAATACAACAGGTAAGATATTACCTACATTTTGCATTTTTACAAGCTGGTATCAGAATGTTTTGCGCTAAAACTGTAAAACTGTAAAAAAAACATAAAAATTTTACTAAATGTACGCAAGTTTTGTCAAAAATTTAATAACAATTAAATTAAACACAAGCAGTAAAATTATTACAAGAACAAAAATAAATTTAAGCAAGTCGTTATTTAATTGAATGTTGAAAATGTCCCCCTCCCACAGTTTGACAATGGGCTAGGTTATAATAAAATTTGTCGATAACATTTTGTAACATTTCTTGGTTAATAGATTCACATCCTTCAATAATTCTTCTTCTCAATTCGTTCAGATCTGCAGGTTTTGTCACATACACTTTATTTTTTAGTTGTTCCCAGAGAAAATAATCAATGGGCGTTAAGTCTGGCGACCTAGCGGGCCACTCTATGGGGCCCTTTCGCCCTATCCAGCGGTTTGGAAAAGTATTATTTAAGTAAACTCTTACAGCTCACCCAAAATGAGGAGGAGCTCCGTCCTGCTGAAACCACGTATGTCGACTCAGTGACGTAGCAAGGGGGGGGGGGCGAATAGGGCGACCGCTCGGGGCGCCATATTAACAGGGCGCCAAAATGGTCATTAGGTCACAGAATTAGTACTAGAAGTAACAAGTGCGAAAGAAATGCTTCATTCATTATGTGATAGTAATTGTGCCCAGTTAACTCATTCTGATACTTTAAATATCATTCAAAAATACGGTATTTTAGAGAGCTATCCCAACATGGAAGTGGCTTTAAGGATTTTTCTAACAATACCCGTAACTTCCGCTTCTTGTGAAAGCTCGTTTAGCAAATTGAAGCTAATTAAAAATTATCTACGATCCAAAATGGCCCAAGAGAAACTTTCAAATTTGGGAATCATATCAATTGAAATTGACATTGCTCGTCAACTCAATTACGACGAGCTAATTAATAAATTTGCTGAACAGAAGGCAAGAAAAATAAATTTGTAATATTTTTTAACTAATAACGTTTGTTGTTTTAAAAGTGACAAAACTTATTTGATATTTTTAATGTGTTATGTGTTGTGTTGTATAAAATAAAATGTATAAATATTATGCTAATATTATGAGCTTTTTTAAATCTTTTCGTTTTAAGCCCTATTTGTTTATTCGACATTTAACTATGAAAGTAAGTCTGTTAATATATTTGTAACATCTAAAATTTGTAGATGTACTATTTTAGTTTTAAGATTGTCTGGTAGGGCGCCAGAACTACTATTCGCCCGGAGCGCCAAAATTCCTAGATACGTCCCTGTATGTCGTAATAGTGGTCCTACAGTATTGGTTATTGCTGGGACAATTTGATTTTGCAGCACGTGGAGATAATATTCTGCATTCAAATTCCCTTCTATAAAGAAAGGTCCCACTAATCTATTGCCAATAATACCGGCTCACACATTTACTTTCTGGTGGTGTTGAGTGTGTGTTTCTCTCATCCTATGTGTGTTCTGATCAGCCCAGTAACGACAATTATCTCGATTGACATTCCCGTTTAACATGAATGTTGTCTCATCCGAGAAAACTATTTGATTAAAAAAATTGTTATTTTCTTTCTGTTTTTGCATCTGTTGTGTAGTGGATCCAAACAGATCGCGTTACTTTTGTAATAAATTAAATACTCTGTATAAGTGTAATCATTTTATTAGTTTAATAAAATGGTGGGCGAGTGTTTGCCTCTTCCGACGCGTTGTCTATGAAGGTTTTTAAAAACATAAAACATAATCTTATTCTCTGCCTAAAAACTAACTACGACTGTTTTCCACTTAAAAAAGGTCTCGGGTCACACGCTTATCGCGTCTAAAGTGTCACTGTTAATGTCTTTCAATAACTCGACCCTGTGGGTTCTTTACGTAATAATTTTTAAGTGATAAAATATAATCACCTAATAAATACAAAATTGTACATCCCGCCCACCTTGAAAGAGTAATTTCAATGATATAGGTTACAAGATGTATACCAACATACAAATATAAAATTAATGTATAAAAAAAAAATGTAAACATAAAGTAAAAAATAAAATAGAGTCCTTTAGTCCATCTCAATCGGTAAAACACTTATTTTAGTAACCGCACGTTTAAAAACTCCCGTCTTAGTTTTTACGGACACTACGCGGATGACATTGTCTTTTCCGGGATGAACTTTAATGATTCTGCCTAATGACCATTGCTGAGGGGGAAGGTTTTCCTCACGTAAAAGCACTAGGGATCCGATCTTGATAGGTGGCCCCTTGTTGCGTCCACACTTTGCTCTTGACTGCAAAGATGTTAAGTATTCGGATGACCATCGTCTCCAGAAATGCTGAACTAATTGCTGAAGACGTTCGTACAGAACCAATCTGTTAGTAGGTACCTCGGTGACATCTCGCTGTGGAATGGAGGTAAGTAGGTCGCCAATTAGGAAATGGCTAGGGGTTAGGACATGAAGATCATCGGGATCATTGGATACTGGGGTCAGAGGTCGAGAATTTAAAATAGCCTCTACCTGACACAATACTGTATAAAGAGATTCATAAGATAAGTAAGCCTCTTTTAAGACTCTGGTTAAGTGAAATTTGGTAGACTTTACCGCAGCCTCCCAAAGACCTCCAAATGAAGGTGATCGTGGTGGTATAAAATGCCACTTAATATCGTTTTCGAGTAGAAATGTTGATATTTTATGACCCTTTGAAACGTCCTGTAAGAATTTACTAAGTTTTTGTAGTGCAAAGTTAGCTCCTACAAAATTTTTTCCGTTATCAGAGTAAATATTTTTGCATAGTCCTCTTCGAGAGACAAATCGCTTTAATGCATTTAAAAATGAATCGGTACTTAGATCTCCAACGAGCTCAATATGAATAGCTCGTGTAACAAAACAAATGAAAATACAAATGTAAGCCTTTATTATCTTGCGAGAACGTAGTTTACCATCCTTTATCATTATAGGACCAGCAAAATCGCAGCCTACAGTTAAAAATGGACGTGAAGGCATTAGTCTTGATTGAGGAAGATCACCCATCATCGGAGTGCTCACATAAGGTTTAGATTTGAAACAAACAAGACATTGATTGATAGCACGCTTTACTGCATTTTTGCCATGAATAATCCAATATTTATTTCGCAAAATTACCAAAAGAGCTTGAGTTGCTGCATGTAAGTTTCGTTTGTGCTCATGCTCAATTAGAAGTCTAGTAAAATCATGATAAGGAGGTAATAAAATTGGATGTTTCATATCAGGAGTCAAGGTCGAGTGTCGAATTCTTCCACCCACGCGTAATATACCCTGCTCGTCAATAAATGGATTCAATGAAAACAGTTTACTGTCCCTAGAAATTAGTTTGTGTTTCCGCAAATCGTTAATTTCTTTGGAATATTCATAATATTGAACCATTTTTATTAAAGTGTTTAATGATTGATCTAACTCATTTTGAGATATTTCCGCAAAAATTCTGCTGGTTTTATGTTTTGTTTTAATATTTAGCATAAATCTTAATATATATGCAAAAATTCGAAGCAGTTTATTGAAATTTGAATATCTTCTAAAAATATCCTGATCCTGATAAGTTGTGTTAGTCATAAACGATAGTTGAATTGTTCGTTTTCTGTCCGGTATGTTGTCAATATTAATTTGATCTAAAACGGGCCAGAAGTTTTCATGTTTTGTCAGAAATTCTGGTCCGTGCCACCACAAGTGACAATCAAGTAATTGTTGCGGATTTAATCCGCGGGAAAGTACGTCTGCTGAATTTTCTTTGGAGCCAACGTGTCTCCATTGGAATTTGTCAGTCAATTCATGTATTTGTGTTACCCTGTTAGCTACAAAGGTATTCCAGTTACTCGGTTCACCCGCGATCCACGACAGTGCAATAGTGGAATCGCACCAAAAAAATTTATTTTTTATGTCAATTTCGAGAGACCTTTCTACATTTTTTGCCAAGCACGCTAAAAGTAGAGCCCCACAAAGTTCCAACCGAGGCAATGAGATTGTTTTTAAAGGAGCAACTCGACCTTTAGCGCATAATAACTTTGAATGACGTAACCCGTTAATATCTGTCGTAACTAAATATATACAAGAACCGTACGCGGCTTCGCTTGCGTCGCAAAAACCATGCAATTCTATAGTTATATAATTTGGAGTGACTACTTGACGCGGTATTTTTATTTTGTCAAGGATTGGTAGTTGTTCAAAAAATGAAGTCCAAAGTGTATAAATATCTAAGGGCACCGATTCGTCCCAGCCTAACTTACACTGCCAAAGACGTTGCATAATTATTTTTGCACGTACAGTAATCGGGCCTGCCAGACCTAAAGGGTCAAATATTTTTGCGATAACCGATAAAATCTGACGTTTTGTTACCGTTGCGTAGTTCTCAAAGTTAATTGAATAACCTAAAGTATCTTTATTTGGTTGCCAAAATAATCCAAGTGTTTTGCGAGTTTTATCTTCAGATAAATCATAATTTTCTAACTGACCCTGATCGCAATCAGCTAACACTTCCGGCTTGTTCGAATAAAATTTTCGTAATGGAAAGCATGCACCATTTAGAATCTGAATTATTTGGTTTTTTAATGTGATAGCATTTTTAACAGAGTCGGATCTAGTTAGCAAATCATCAACATAAAAACAATTCAAAATTGCGTTACTAGCATTCTGCAAATTTTTAGCGTTATCAATAGCGGCTTGATTTAAAGATCTAATCGCTAAAAATGAAGCAGGTGCAGTTCCATATGTTACAGTGTTTAAAGTATAAAACTTAAGATCCTCATTCGGACTTGAACGCCATACAATACGCTGCAAATGTCGATCACATTCCCTTAATTGGACCTGTCGATACATTTTTTCAATGTCCCCGGTAAAAACTACATTATGAAGTCTAAAGTTTAAAATAATAGTTAATAAATCTGGTTGTATGACAGGACCCGTCATTAGGATGTCGTTTAAAGACACTCCGCTATCGCTTTTTGCCGAAGCATCATACACGACGCGTAATTTTGTTGTAGTACTGTCAACCTTGACAACACCGTGATGTGGTAAGTAATATGTCGTGTCAATCGTGTCTATATTCGAACTGATTTGTGACATATGTCCCAATTTTTCATATTCCGACATAAAATTAATATAATCGCGTTTTAAATTTTCGTCCCTTTGTAATCTTCTTTCGAGACTGTAAAATCGATTGATAGCTGCATTTTTCGAATCACCCAATTCGAAAGAATTATTTGATAAGGGTAAACTTACTTCAAAACGACCTTGCGATACGCGTCTATAGTTTTCAGTGAAATGTTTTTCGCATGCCAAATCTTGTGGTAAAATGTCCCGTTTTTTAGTGTCGCAATTTTCTACAGTCCAAAATTTTTCGATTTGCCTATGCAACTCATTATTTGTTATTGAAAGGTTACAAATGGTGGAGTCATTATTTTTATATGATGCATTGTAATCAAAAAATAAGGTTCCTGCAAAAATCCAACCCAGTTTAGTTTTGTTTAAGATTAGTTTGCCTTTGCCGAATTTAATTTGTCCTACACATAGTATGTCATAGAATATGTTTACTCCTAACAAAACATCTACAGGGCGCGACAAATTAAAATTTTTATCGGCAAATTCAATATTGTTTGGTAGGTCTATGTTAGACAAGTCAAAAGAGGTTTGCGGAAGATTTTCGGTAATTTTGTTTACAATTAAAAATGAATCTTTCATTTGATATTTTTCGCTGACAGAATAAAATGTGGCGTCAACCTTTTTTGAAATTTTGCTAAGAGAGTTATTTATCCCAGCCACGGGAATACTAAAATTTTTAGTTTTTAGATTGAGTTGCCTAGCCAATGAATCGGTAATAAAATTACTTTGAGATGCACTGTCTAGAATGGCCCTAGCTTCTATTATTTTTCCATTGCAATCTAAAATTTTAATCATGGCTGTTGCCAAAAGTATTTGTTTGTTGTTTCCAGTCGATAAACAATGCATTGTTATGTTTTGATTAGAAAAATCTTGGATCTTGGAAGTTGAGGCATCATTTGAGGTTTGTTTATTTTCTCGACTAATTTCCGTTGAGAGTAAAGTTTGAGTATTATGGGTACTTTGTGACCCGCCATGGGATTTGTTATTATTGTCGCGATCGACAGTGTTTGGGTTATTAACAGAGCTATTGACGCCGACAACGTTACCGCTGTTATTAAAGAATAAATGTAATAATGAATTATGTTTTCGACCGCAGTTTTTACAGCCTGCTGAATTGCAGGAATTGTGATCATGAAAAGGTCTTAGACAGTTGATGCATAGTTTATGTTTTTTAATTTCTGTGCAAAGATCCCTTTTCGGCATTGTATGTATTTTTTCGCATTGAAAGTTTAAATGATTTTTATGACAAAAGGCACAAGAAATCTTTCCTGTCGTCACGTGTGTTAGAATTTTGTTGTGTTGTTGTCCTCTGTCTGTCTTATTTTTGCTTTCCAGGGTCTCTAAGAAATTGCAACGCTTGGTTAGAAATTCCGTTAGTTGAGAAACCGTAGGAAAGTCAATTCCTTGTTTATTTAAATGTTCCTCCCATTCCCGTTTAGTTACAATGTCAAGTTTGTTACCCAATATGTATATGAGAAGTGTATCCCACATATCTATGGGCTGCCCAAGTGCCTTTAACGCACGTAAATGTTTGTTGAAATTATCCAATAAATTTCTTAGTTGAGAATGTGACTCGTTTTTCATTGTGAAACCATCCAAAATATGTTTTATGTGAGTGTGTACAATCAATCTCTTGTTTTTAAACCTATCCCTTAACATATCCCAAGCAATTTGATAGTTTTGATTTGAAATTTCAAGTGACTGAATTAAATGAGCAGCTTCGCCTTTCAGGCATGATTTTAAGTACCAGAATTTTTGTACATTATTTAACTGCGCATTTGAATGTACTAAAGAATTAAAAATGTCATAGAATGTCATCCATTGACTGTAGGCCCCATAAAATTCTGGTAAGCTAATCGGTGGTAATCTTACCGGACCTTGTAAATTAACATTTGTATTTCCAATTGCATTATTAACACTAAAAATGCTTGCACCAGGATTTGGTGGTGTATCTTGCGTTTTTAAAAAATCTGAAAGCATTTTCTTGGCTTGACCGATAGCCTTAAAGAATTTTGATTCGAAATCATCTCGCTCGGCGTCCTGAGAAATATTTCCCGATAAGTATTCAATTTCGGTTTGGATGTCATTAAATTGATCCAAAAGAAACGTTGTTCTCTCTACGCGAGCACTAACTTCTTCATAATTTCCCGAAAAAGATTCAAAATTATCTAGGTATGTAATAAATCTAGTTAATTGGGATTTGACTTGTCCCCGTTTTAACTTTAATTTGGCTAACATATCAGCTAAATCGAGTGCATTGTTAGTATTTTCAGAAGCCATATTTTTTTTTTAAATCTCTAAACACACTAAAGTATCAGATAATGCAATTGAATATGTAAAGGAAATGGTAAAAAGGAATATTGACGACTTACCAATCGACGCTATTTTCCTTGGTTGTGGTTTTCTTTCAGCTGTGTTGCCAAACAAACTGTTGTAGGTATTTGGTTTTCCGACTGTGTTGCCGAAAAGTCCCTTTGACGACCGTTTTGTCGCACTTGTATATTAGCTTTCCCGGTTGTGTTGCCGAACAAAGCCGTTTTTACCGACCGTTTTGCCGATTTAACTATCCAGGCTCGAAGGACCAATGATGTGTAGTGGATCCAAACAGATCGCGTTACTTTTGTAATAAATTAAATACTCTGTATAAGTGTAATCATTTTATTAGTTTAATAAAATGGTGGGCGAGTGTTTGCCTCTTCCGACGCGTTGTCTATGAAGGTTTTTAAAAACATAAAACATAATCTTATTCTCTGCCTAAAAACTAACTTCGACTGTTTTCCACTTAAAAAAGGTCTCGGGTCACATGCTTATCGCGTCTAAAGTGTCACTGTTAATGTCTTTCAATAACTCGACCCTGTGGGTTCTTTACGTAATAATTTTTAAGTGACAAAATATAATCACCTAATAAATACAAAATTGTACAGCATCATTACTTCGCAAAATACCATTTTACGTTCGAAATCGTCTTCTGATAACTCCTGGACTAAAGTTATTTGATAGGGTAAAAATTACTCTTTTTTAAAATAATTGTAACTGATTTAAAACATACATCAACTTGGGTAGCAGCTTTTCTCAACGACAAATGTGGATCCTGAACAAAATGAAGTAATGTGTCTAATTTTTTCTAATCACTAGCTGCCAATTTTGGTCTTCCGGAACGAACTTTATTTCTGCAACACCCGGTTTCCTCGAATCTTTGAACTGTTCTCACAACTGTAGATCTTGATATAGGCTGTCGGTTTGGAAAAGTTATATTGAAAAATTGCTTTGTTTCGGTAAATGATCTTTGTCGGTATCCAAAACCTCTTATCATTAGTAAAGTTATACGTCCTTTTTCGAGATTTGGGATTGATTGTGTAAGTATTTGGTTATTGTTAGAATTGGTGTTTTGATCGTGGAAGTCAAAGGACAAACCTATTCAAGACTGTCTCCAAGTCGGAAGCAGTGGACATTGTTGGAAATATCTTGAGATCAAAAAACTTGGATGAGGATTTGGTAATCAATACTCTAACTTTACTTAATTTTTGTTTATCCCAAAATTATTTTTGCTTCAATAATAAATTTTACCAACAACCAGACGGACTTGCCATGGGAAGTTGTTTGTCTCCTTTTTTAGCGGATGTCTTTATGGATTCTTTGGAAAACAATCACATAATGTCAGAAACAATCCTAAGATCCTCCACTGGTACAGGTATGTAAACGATTGTTTGTGGTTTTTAAATTGCAACAATGAAAAAGCATTAGAATTACTCAATAAACTTAATAACATACACCCCAATATATCCTTTACACTTGAGACAGAAAACAACAAAACAATAAATTTTTTAGACCTTACCATAAAACAATCCAGAAACAACTCACAATTTCAAATCTACAGGAAACCTACTCAAACAGGCCATGTCATCCCTTACAATTCAAATCATCCTTAACAACATAAACTAGCATCGTTTCATTGTTACATAAATAGACTTCTTAATATTCCCATGACAAAAGAAAACTACCAGAACGAAGTAAATATTTTAAAACAAATAGCTTTCAATAACAACTACGACCCAAATATAATAGATTCCTTGATCTCAAAAACAAAATGCAGAAGAATTAGAAACAAGTTATACCCTCTTCCCACTAAGGTTGATAAAAAATATGTTGCTATACCTTTCCTCGATCAAATCACCAATTCTAACATTAAATAAATACTTACACAATCAATCCCAAATCTCAGTGTTTCCTTCAAAACCAAAAACCGACTAGCAACACACATTGTAAATTCCAAGGATAAAATTGAACATCTTTCTAAGAGTGGTATCTATAAATTAAATTGTATTTCTTGTAACAGTACCTATATTGGTCGTACTTGTAGACCATTAAGGACCCGTATAAAAAAAAACACCTTTCGAGGTCCTCTTCTGCTTTTGGCCAACACCTCAAAATTTCTAATCATACTTTCAGTCCCTCCTCTAATTCAAAGATTATTCATGATATATCTTCCAAAAATTTCAACAGACTCGATTTTATGGAGGACATAGAGATTAATAGGGAATTACTGGAGAATTGCCTTTGTTTAAATACACAAGTTAATCTAAACAGAAGTTGCATTCCTTTACACATACGCCTTCTGAATTATTTTTTTAAAATTTCAATATTCTCTAACCTTAAGAATTTTCAAATTGCCCGCTTTTTACTTTCAACAACGTCAACAATGTCATTTCAATGACAAGACAAATTTAATATTTCAATTTAAATAACCATCAAATTCTGACTCAAGAACACGTTTCACGTGCAGTAAAAATTTAATATGAAAAAGAAAAAGAAAAACGATGGTTAATTAACAGAAATTTAAAAAAGTGGTTCGTCCCAGTTGTTCGTCTTTTACAAATTTACATGTTAATTGTTTTTACATAATAAGTTTTTTACATTGTGCTGTTGATGGTCCACACGAAAAAAGTTAATTTTGTCAATGAAGTTTCCTGTTTCCTGACAAAGTGAGTAAAAACCAAAAAATACATTTCATATTATTTCTGAAAACAAATTTTCAAAAAATGAAATAGGTAAAAACTCAACTGATTTCACACACATTTATATCAAATTTCTAACAACGACATTTTCAAATAAATTTTACAAATTGGATTTTCCTCGCTTTTAGGAAGCACTGAAGATGGCCTAAGGCCTAAAGCGCTCTGCTAATTTAAATTAATTTTCAAGATTATACACTTAATACAAAAAACGACCGTTGTTTCCTCTTAAAAATATTTTTATCTGTAATTACCGCCAACACGCCCCAGGAGGAGACAAGTTGGCAGGGAAATAAAAGCACACCGTTTATGTAAACAAACTTATGATATTTATTTTCTAAGGTGATAAAAGTTGTACACTTATACAATCCATTATAATATATTGAATGAAACATCAATCCCATCAAAAAACAACACATCTTTTAATCGGATTCACAATTTAAATAAACGGTAACTTCGCCTCTTTATTTCTTCTCTTACAACAGAATATTTCAAGTGTTGGTAATGGAATTTCAAAATTTTTGGTTCTATTATTTAACAATTCTTCTTTGGCAGCTCGTATCATAATATCTTTGGAAATATTAGCTCTAGTAGTTTTCTTGTGTACTTTCCTGGCATGATGTTGGTCTAGAATCAGTAAATACCTACTATTTTAAACCCGCCCGCGCCATCTCGACCTATGATTCTCCCGTCAACTATCCCCCGACGCCATTCCAAATATTTTGCATTTGATTTTAATTGATATTAATATAAATTAAAAAGAACATGGGTCTTTAGGACTGGTTAAAGCATAAGATCAAAAGTACTTGCCTACATATATTCCAATACAAATAGTTTAAAAAAAAAAACGAACTCTTCTTCAGGGCTAGAAATTCATTCGCACACTTCAGAAACCAACAACACTCCACGAAAGATATATGCGAACTGATTTCGTTTTCCGGCTGTCTGTCTCAAAATGACCTTTACAGATGCACCACGTGATATTATTTACACGTTGGCAAATCCTCAGCTTAGGCCTGAAAATTCAACTCCGCGAACTCTCCCTTCCGCCAACATCCGCCGCTCTCACCTACCACTCCCACCCTTCTCCTTAAATGCGTTGCTTATGGATGATTTTTTGGTATCAGTATAAAATAGAAATAATTCTTAAATCTTTCCTAATTTCATTTAGGACCTCAATCCTAAGTTGGTGGTGTGGCACGTTGTCAAACGCCTTTTGAAAATCAATGAAACATGCAAAGGTAACATCTCTGCATCGTTGGAAAATGGCATTAAATATGGCTTCTTCAGTACTTTACGCACGTTCAGATGTTTAATTTTTTGTTGTACTGATGATCAAGAAGTTTTAGATATACTTGATTATTAACAATCGAAAACTGTAAAAGTGTAGGGGCCATTCCATATCAGATTTGAGACTCAAATTTTAATTTCAACGAAAAATGTTTCTCGTATTCTTCAGAGGAAAATAATCGATACGTATTTTTTTTTATTTTAATATGATATTTTTTATTTTTGACTTACGATTGTTTAAACGTCTGAAGTTTCGATCGAACATTTTTCAATCACTCATAACTCGTAAACAATTCAATTTAGGTGAAAACTTCTAGAACAATTAAAGTTTGGCTTTTAGATGGGCTTATCAAAAAAATCTTTTTTTATAATTGTTTTTATTATTATTAAACAAATGAATTTTTTTCAAAGTTGGACCCTTTTTTTTTCGTTTTTTTTTTATCTGTAAATATTCATAATCATGTTGGGAAGTAGGTGTAAAAATTTCAGAGTGGGTCTCGCAATAGTTCACAAGATACTTAACTTATAAGAGGGCGCCTGCTATGAAGATGCCTCGCTCCGGGCAGCGCGCGTCAGGACTTGAGCATTTGAGGACATGTAGTGACTGGCTTATGGTTTTTTTCCAGATTATTATTAATCCCAAGATTATTTCTTTCACTTTAGTTTTTCCCGTATTAACGAGTCATGGTCACATTGTAGTTTTTATTATTCAAAATGCTGTTACGGGTTTTCACTGGAACAAGAATCAAGGGACCCTTTTTTCAAACGTTTTTTATTACAACAATTGTGACTCTATCATGCATGAAACGTTAGTCATTATTTCGGACTGTAAAAAACATGATTCTGCCGCGGTGTACTTATTTATTCAAGCATTTAACGATTTTCTATCGAACCACTTTTCACGAATCCGGAAGTGTATTTATTTTTCCGATGGAGCGCCCCAACAATTCAAAAACGCGAAACACTTTTCAACAATTTACTATCATGAACAAGATTTCCAACGCCCTGCTGTATGGAATTTTCAAGCTAAAGCTTACGGAAGCTTACTGGTGATAGAGCGGGCCGAGCTTTGAAAAGGATGGCACGTAAAGCCAGTTTTCAAATGACTTACAATGAACAAATCACTACCGCATTAGAGTTGTACAATGTACAAGTGAGCTAAGCGTGATTTTTCATTCAGCAACATTTCAGTACTTCATAAAAGCGAGAAAAAGATGGCGAAACGACGGCAACCTTTTTGAATGAGCGATTCAAAAAGTGCAAAACGATAACGAGAACTTAAAAATTACAAAGTGTCGTCCCGGACGAGAATTGCAAACTCAAAGTGAGAACTCATTCTTCGTGTCCGGATATCGAAATTGTGAGTTTCCTGAAAACACAGCCAAAACGCGTGCCTAAACGAAAAATATGTTGATATAAATATATGCATGGTATTTTTGAAAATTACTGGGGTAAAAATTCTTATTAACTATCGACGTCGAAACTTCTTGGATACTGTTAATTTCGTAATTTATTGGTTATCGAGAAACTACAGTGTAAAAAAGGAAAATAAGGTAATATGGAAAAAGCCAGGCATTACGTCTTCTCAGATGCTCAAGTCCTGACCCACTCTGCCCGGAGCGAGGCAACTTCATAGCAAAATAAATTAAATATATTGTGAACTGTTGCGAGACCCACTCTGAAATTTTTACAACATCTTCCCAACATGATTATAAATATTTACAGATAAAAATACGAAAAAAAAAGGGTCCAACTTTGAGAAAAATTCATTTGTTTATAACAATTGCAGAAAAAACCAATGAAACAATAAAAAAAATTATAAAAAAAGACTTTTTCGATAAGCCCATATAAAAGCCAAACTTTAATTGCTCTAGAAATGTTCACATAAGTTGAATTGTTTACGAGTTATGAGTGATTGAAAAATGTTCGATTTTTGAAACTTCAAAGGTTTAAACAATCGTAAGTCGAAAATAAAAAATATCACATTAAAATAAAAAAATACGTATCGATTATTTTCCTCTGAAAAATGCGAGAAAAAATTTTCGTTGAAATTAAAATTCGAGTTTCAAATCTGATATGGAATGACCCGTAGACAACTTCTCAGTTGCCACCTGTAAACCACTACCATTAATTTATCTCGTTTGCAAGATGGTAATCATGGAGTGTTTCATCCTGTATGAAATGCCACAGGACCGAGAATTTCGCAGCGTTCGGTTACAGTGACAGATATTAACGCTTACCTGTGGAGTTACGACGCCGTTAGAAATAAAACCGCTTTATTTGTTAATTAATTCGCTTTCTTATGGGACGTTCATGTACTCACTCCTGTCTCAGACGCACATACGTTTCGGTATTTATCGTAAATTGGCTAATTTGTTTCTTTTCATCTTTAAATTTATGATTTGTGTTTTGTTTTTGTAATCGGTTGTAAGTGGCTGTAGGCTGTAGACCGACGTAGGGTTTCAAATCATGAACATTTATCTCCCTCTTTATCTAGTGGTCCTCTTTACTAAGGGCCGTAATCCCTAGATAGAAACCGCTATCGTATGTTTCTTTCCATCTGTTAAGGCGTGACCAGACCAAACTAGGCAGGCCAGTTCGTATTAGGACCACCGACATATTTTTTTTTATTCTTGATAAGCCAGCCTCAAGACTCTCAAGGTAAAGCCTATCCAGAGAAATAAGAAAGTTACACTTTGCCTTTGAATGGGATTATCCAAGGGTGGCCATAAACAAACAATGAATGAATGAATAAATGCAGGTAAATTATGGTCCGTACTTAAAAATGTCTTAAAGTAAACTGCAAATCCGGAAGACGTAATTTCATTTTTAAAGTAATAGTTTGGTGATTTTAAACCGATTTTTACCTGAATCAAAATGAGAGGGTTAATCCTATAAAACAAATTATGTTCTAAAGACTCTACTTAGTTTGAAGCTTAGTAATTATTCTTACTTCGTTTGTAATACAGCGTTTGTTTAATCGTGTGTGAGTCATGGAAAATATGTGAAAGCCCAATGTATCTCAGGAGATAACCCCGTCGAAAAGCAGAAAACACTTTTCTGTGGAAACTAAGAAAGTTATAAACAATGTTTATTCAACTCTCATTAAACGTGCGGTCAGCAAGCAAGCAGCGTTAAAAGAAACGGTCACATTAACAAAAATTCCAACATCAACTGTATGGAAAATTGTGAACAATCCCAGTTTAGCGAGGAAAGAAAGAACCGATACTGGCATTTTCTCGAAGGTAGATGGAAGTGATCAGATATAATACGGCGTAAAATTTACAAGTTATACTAGGAACAAAGTTTGCCTACATTAGATAATTTAATTAAGATGTTTGAAAAAGATGAAACCGACGTTAAATGTGGCAGAACAACGTTATGGAAGAGTATCCAACACTTAGGTTTTAGATTAAAAAAAAATTAACAAAAGACAAGTTTTAATGGAATCCAGTAGAATTCGGGAATGGCGATCCAAATATTTACAAAAAATTAGGATTTACAGAGATCAGCAAAGGCCGATTATTTACTTGGATGACACCTGGTTCGACACATATGATACCCTGGAAAAGGGTTGGGTTGACTTAAGCGGCAAGTGTAAAACAAACGCGCCATCAAGAAGAGGTAAACGAATTACGATTTTGCATGCTGGATCTAAAGACGGATGGATTCCAAATAGACTTTCTCTGTATGCAAGAAACATTAAAGATTCTTCTCTGGATTACCATTAGGACACCACTGCTGATTTATTTGAAGATTGGTTTAAAAACAAGCTAATTTCAAATATCCCTCCGAATAGCGTATTTGTAATGGACAATGCAAGCTACCATAGTAGGCAGTTGACCAAGACTCCCTCCTGAAATGACACAAAAGCAACAATCCAAGACTACATGTATCATAATGACATTTATTTTCAGGAAGCTTACACCAAAAGGCAATTAATTGACGTTTTACAAAGTTTAAAACTACTTCTCTGATAATTATGCAAAAAATCTGGGGCGTACAACAGTCTTAAGGCTTCCACCATACCATTGTAAATTTAATCCCATCGAGCATGTTTGGCACCAACTGAAATCTGCCACTCGTCGTAACAATATTTGCCCTACTATTAATTCCAGCGTAATTGAGCTTATAGAAACTGAAGTTTTTAACATCCCTTCACAAAGGTGGGCAAATTTTGTTACACATGTTGAAAAAGTGGAAAAATCCTATATCCATATAAACAATATAGCACAAATAATAGTTAGAACAGATGATGATAGCGATAGTGATATTGATATATAATAAGTGAATAATTATAAATAAGTACCGAATGATTTGTATATTTTTGTAATCATAAATATAATTTTTAATAATAAAATAACTTGTAATTTCACATTTCAATCTTTGAAAATAGATTTTTGAAAAATCTATCTATTGAAACAGCTGTTTCTGATTTTGTGGAGGAAACGATGGAAGCATAACAGGGGGGAGAATTGCCGTATGGTCTTCTTAATGATCTCTCCAAAGCTTTTAACTGTCTCTTACATATCGATCTCTATTAGATAAATTATATAAATACGGAGTGAGAGGATTGACATTGTCACGGATAAAAGCTTACCGCAGCGACAGAACTCAAAGAGTTCTTATTAAAAGTATCCACCCAAAGTTCATTTCCGAGAAACTTTCAACGAAACTGGTCTCCTGCAGGGAAGTATTCTCAGACCCCTCCTATTCATTATCTATTTGAATGACTTACTTTCAGCCAGTGGCGGCTCGTGGGTGTATAATGGGGTGAGGCTAGAAAATAGCGCCGCAGGCGAAAATCTTTCGCGATTTCAAGGTTATTGGCTTAAAATGAGTAGTTAGGAATTCAACCAGCAATATAATTATTTTGAAATACTAGGTTTCACGAGAAAAATATTCAATTTGCAAGGTCAGGGTCAATTTCTCTCAGTGCATCCGCTATTGTGTCTCCATTTTGCTCTACTCTCGTAAGCGCTACAGAATTCTTAATATGTTCTTTGGAACTTTCGTGTGATTTTACCGCCCGTGAAAATTTTTTAAAATCAGAATACCCACCCCTGAACTCCAATTGTTTTTTACGCTGCCTAATAAAATACACGGCCAGCAATACAAACTTTGTTTATATGAACTCCCGCAAAGCCATTTGTAACTATTATATTATGAAGTTTGAAATGATCGCGAACTTTCCGGACCCACCCTCTTTTCGCTAAAAACTGCCGTTATTTTTGGTGTTGGTCGACTCTCCAAAATTTGCCGTTTTTCTATCTCAGGTCGTCGCGAGAAAGGGGTTTCAAGCAAAGACAAAACAATATCGTGAGAGGGATTCATAATTTAAATTAAAATAGGCACAAAGCACAAAAAAATAATTTTATGTAACGAAACCTTGGACCTTGGCAATGGCAATACTGTATTAATTATTAAAATAAAAATCAAATCGGCTTACTCACCTGATGTAAAGGGCTCTTGTTGCCTTACCTTACCTCCTATCACCAACCACAACCGACTCTAGGAGTCGGTATGTGCATGTGCACCAACACAACAAGAAAACAAATTAATTAGGTGTCAGTATTTTAACCCGCAGACCTGCCTCGAAAATCTAAAATCACGATAGGTTAACAATCATAAACGAATGGCACTAATTAAATCTAATAACCCGACACCTGATCCTACGAGAAGAAAAGATATATGAGCCTGTTAACAATAAAACATCGCCAAGTTTCAAATAGGCACTAGGCACCCACCTATAATCTTTAATTTTAATCTGTTTTTTGTTATTGGGATTTAATTGCATATTTACATATTAATAATATCTTATAGAACAATGAAAGCATTTATCAATCATTTCTAACTTATTTTTTTATGTTTTTAAAAATAAAACATTTAAATAATAAGTAAATAAGTCAATAAGTGTCCTTGTTCAATAAACATTTGGCAACATGCAAGCCATTGCAAGCTACTGTAAAAATAATACGATAATATAGGCCCAAATAAGTTGGCCTCACTCGCCTACAAAATTTGCCTATTCTTCATGTTCTGCGCAATTAATGCGGTGGAGGTGCCGGGTTGGAGAGCATAGCGTTTGTGACGTAAAGGAAGCTCAAGTTTTTGGGATTACATTTTTTTTTATGCGGTCAGGCAACGATTTCAGTTTTTAAAATTAATGTTGGATGGGGTGCGCGCTAAATTTAAAAGATAATATGTTGAACTTTGATGGTAATTCAATGTTCTATTGTTTTGATACTTTTAATGATTGGAAATTAGTTAAAAAACGTTTTATATTTAAATAAATAATTCATTAATTTTACATGTGAGGCCCGGCCTCAGTTGCTTTATACGACGAGCCGCCACTGCTTTCAGCTTTTATAGATCAAAAGGCAAAAATTGTAAATTATGAAGATGACACTAACCTTATAATTAAGAATGAAAACATTATAGATTTACTTCGAAACTCCGAAGAACAATTTCTAACATTAAAGAAATAGTTTCACGGCAATAGCCTTATATTGATTACCAATAAGACACAATGTATATTTGTAAAACACACAGAAATAAAAAAAAACAGATTGCCGACAAACTAAAACTAATTGACGATATAAATATTATTAATAACTGTAAATTTCTTGGGCTTCACATTGATTCTGATCTTAAAATAAATACTCATACTGATATTCTGTGTAACAGCCTGGCAACTTCTTGTTATATATTAAGAGTAGTATCTAAGTATGATTTATCATAGTTACTTTATGTCTTTGTTACGCTTTGGAATATTTTTTTGAGAGCACACCCCAGGTTTAGAAACGGCACTTACTTATAAAAAAAAAGGCACTAAGAATCATATTTCATATGAGTTATACCAGAGACTATACAGTATACAGGTTAGTTCATAACCTCTATTATCTGTAGTTATACTCAAACTTGTCGAGGAGTTTTTAAATTTCAAAAATTAACAACAGCACTAGATGTTCACTTTTATAAGTGCATTTTGTTCTCTAAGAGGCACCCGGATATATTCTTCTACTTGATGAGAGACCATTCTCAATATACCAGCTTTTGGATTTTGACTACCCAAGACATTCACTGACTTTATCTGAACATAAGCTGCTAAAACTGGTTGTCATATCGTATTAAATATTAACGATCTAAGACTCATTAAAACTACTTTGTTCAAAACGATATTAATAGTTCTAAATGATACACAATTCGAGAATATCTGGACTTTAAAGTGTAGAAAGTAATCGTCGAAATTTTAGTGTTTTGTAGAAGCTGTATAACGTTTTGTATTGTTGAATTTTATATACCTATATTTGAATGAAGTATTTCAAACTTTGTAATCGTTGCAAATATGCTTGGAAATAGATGCTTATCGATCTATTTGTCTTTCTAAAAAGGCAATAGTTTATTTTTTGGATTAGTTCAAAGTACAGTATATTACTAAAATATGTTACTGTTTATCTAGTGGTACCAACTTGGATATTGCATCAGATCATATTGAATTCAAAAATAAAAGAAAAACAGCAGCGGCTCATGCTCTTGGTCCGGTGTTGTGGCAACTTCCAGCTCTCAGCCCAAAGAGAGTATTATTGTTAATAATCAGGTTAGTATATAATACTTAATGAAATGCGTAGCTGTACAGATTAGTTTTTCAATTCATTTTAGAGCTTTTGTGATACCAAAAACCGGGATATTATAATATATGTGATTGGATCTCTAGACGAAGTTATTACCAGAACTGGAGGTTCACCGTCTGTTATTGTAGCAATTTCTAGACCTGTATCTCTGTCTAAAGATATTGTTGTTCATAATAACCTGAAAAAGACATTTCTGAATTTATTATTTTATTTATATATTATGTATGTGTACACTGTGTAGGTTTGACTATTTCTCCTCCCTTTATATCTTGTTTCTAATGTAGACCAGAAAAACGAATAAAGTAACGGATTCTGAGACTTCAGATGATGAGAATGATGAAGGCTTCATTCCATGCGATAATTATTTAGACAATAGTGGCCTTAGTGACAACGAAGAAATTGGTAGTAATTATAACAAGAAGAATATTCAAAAAGAACATGGTGAAGTGGTGGCTGAATTTAAGGAGAAAATCTTTCTAAAAAGAGAAGACGAAATTCAAAAAGAAAATATTCTAAAGGGAAAAAAGAACTTCGGAAAGAGATATACTACAAAAAAGGAAAAAAATAAGTACTAGGAGTGTTTAGCCATCATACGATTACAGATTAAAATGTAAAAAAAAAGTGACAGAACCAAACGTAAAGAAATAAAGAATAGTTTTTGGAATATTAGAAACATAAATGATTAAAGAAACTTTATAATAAGACACAATGCTCGAAGTGAAGATGAATTACCAAAGAACTACATATACCGGGTGATGCGTGGCTTAGTTGAACATAGGAAATCCCTTGTAAATTTTGAGGTGGCTAAATATTGGCTCCCCTGAACATTTTAGAGAAAAATTGTATGGTAATTTTTTGAAGAGGCCGATATAGTAAACCCATGTGCCAAGTTTGAATAATATTTAATAAGCCAATCCTAGTTTATTCAATTAAACGTTGTGGCAAAATTAAGAAATGTTCATAGTTTAGGTAATAAAGCAAACACGAGCAAATTATTATTTGGCATTGACAAAACGGAAAGTAGCGTCAGTGACAACATTTTCATTGAAGGCGCTTTAATTATGGCTGAATATGAGCTATTCCATAAAGGCAAAGTAACTATGATTAAGTGGTATTATACAGGAAACAGTTTAAGAGCAATGTCTGAAATGTTTTCAGTTTAATTTCCTGATAATCCTATCCCTTCCATTTGATTGATGAAACTTATCATTAGAAAATTTGAGTCCAAGGGCACTGTACTAAATAAGTGCAAATGCTCAACTCAGAATGTCAAGAGGGCTGAAGAAAGGGATATTAGAGATCTTGATATTTTACTGCACATGAAAGCCGTAGGAGAACATCAGACCACAGTCTTGCGCGCTTAAAAAAAAAATATTTTCCTTACAAGTATGAAAAACATCAAGAGCTACGGCAAGGTGATGAAGAACGGAGAATGGTATTCTGTTCTGAGGTAATGGAAAGAGTAATTAATAATAGGGATTTTTTGAGAAATTTGTTTTACCGATGAATGTACATTCACCCTTAACAACGAAGCAAATGTTCAAAATTGCCGGTATTGGAGCCAAGAAATTGAACATCGTCTTGTTCATACTCGGACGTAATATCCACAAAAAATAAAAGTTTGGGTGAGAATTGTAGGACATCACATTATTGGACCATTTTTTATGGAAGGCAACCACCAGTAACCTATTTGGACTTACTATAAAATCGAATTGAACCCGCGCTAAAAGAAGTTGTACACGAAAATCAGGAGATCTGGTATCAAATGGGTGGTTATGCTGCCCATAATTCTGTCATGGTTAGGGAATATTTTTGAAGAAAATATTATTCGCTCACGGCATCTAATCCTTTTGCCAGCCAGGTCTCCTGTTCTGTGGGGTCACCAAAAAAATTTCATTTATAAAGATAACATTTGAAAATCTAGACAATCTTAAAAACTGTATTTCGTTGGAATGTGACAGAATTGCTCAATATCAACTGAGTAAAGTTAGAAATTAATTTTATGATCGGTTAGGATATTATTTAGCTGTTAATGGAGGGTTGTTTCAACATTAAATTAATTAATGCTTTTGTGAAAATCTGTAGCCTTAGGTACCTATATTATGTTAAATTAAAGGTTTACTAAGAAAAACATAATGGTGTCTTTATTTTCGATGTATGATTGCTGGATTGGTAAAACGAAAATGTGTTTTAATGTGAAATAATCTTTATTCGTTATGTCCAGCTTTACATCAATTTGTGACAATAGCGTCATAGAAATTATTTGTTGGTGTTTACTGTATTACCTTAACTATGAAAAAATCGTAATTTTGCCATCACATTTAATTGAATGAGTTAGGATGGGCTCATTACAATTTATTCAAACTTGGCACATGGAAACCAATATTGGAATGAAGCACAACGGCGACATCCTATAGTAATCGGCGACATCCTATAGTAATCGGCGACATCCTATAGTAATCGGCACATGGGTTTATTATATCGGCATCTTCAAAAAATAATAATTCAATTTTTCTCTAAAATGTACGGGGGAGCAAATATTTAGCCACCTCAAAATTTACATAAGATTTCCTATGTTCAACTAAGCCATGCATCACCCGGTATAATATATTTATTAATAATAATATGCAATAATAACACTGGCCGATATGATTTTTGTAGCACAGTTCAGTTTATTATTTTCACACCCTTTTATATTGGGAAGTAGTTCATGTTATAAGGGGTTATTTAAAAGGGAGGCATTTTAAAACAGAAAGATAACTAAAACGGATTGTTTATAACAATTAACTTATTATATTATTCAGTATTCTTTTAAATTTCGAATCGACGCAGTTTAAAAATCTCTCCTGACAAGTTTTGTTATATTTGTGGAGAATTTCTGGTGAAGTCACAAGCAAGACCATTTTCTGAAAATGTGAAAAAACCCGGTTTTAATTGGAGATCAAGACAAGCAGTGGACCGGACCCCCCATTTGTGCTGTAGTGTGTCATTAGTGCAGGGAATGAAAGGGAAGAGAAAAGGTTTGCATTGTGCAGTTTCAATGGTATGACGAGAACCCGCCATGTATTTTGACGATTGCTGTTTTCGCATCACAAAGACTGAAGCGTATTCCCAATTTGCCTTCTGCAATAAGACCTATTTCTCACAATGCAGACTTACCAGTAGCGACTGCTCCTTTAGATTGGCAAGATATTGTTTTGGGAGAGAATGTAGATAATAACGCATCATCAGATACTCCAGGGCCCAGTTCCAGCGAGCCACCTTTGATTGTCCAAAATTACTAGCCAAAGAAACAAAAATTATTACTTATTTATTTATTTATTTATTGACGGCCAGTGCCATTTTTTACAAATAACATACAAAATAATAGTAAGGACTATATCTAAGACTAAGACTAAGACTAGAAATAAAATGATAACTAAAGCTAGCATGCATAGTTCGTTAAAGTGTGAATAGGTTCTATATTAACCACTTTACAAGTACTACCACTAAACTAAAGTATGAAAAAGAAAAAGAAAAGACTTGACATCACTGTTCACCCATTCGCAGTCCAACAGCGTTCACCTCGTATAGCTGTTTAATAAAATTCTTAAGGGGGTAAAAGAAGTTTAAGCGTTGTAGCTGATTTTGGTTAGCGAGAGACACTAACCTGGGAAGAAAGGAATTACAACCATAGTTGGTGCGGTGATATGGTTGGTAAAAAGTTTGGACGTTTCTTGTGTTGACAGGGGGTACATGCAAGGTAACACTAGAGGTAAGGTATGGACAGTCGACAATAGAGTTAATGATTTTAAAGAAAAGGAGAAGATCATGGAGACTTCTTCTATCATGAAGTGGTGACATATTCAGTCTCTGACACATTCTCTCGTAGTTATATTCAGTGTCTCTTGGTGCATAAACTTCCTCTGCACGCGTTCAATTCTGTTAACATGACAGGCATATTGGGGATTCCACACAGAGGCTGCATACTCCAAACCACTTCTGACAAGGCTGCAAAAGAGGATTTTAAAGGAACGAATAGTCATAAAGTCTCCCGTAGTTTTAGGAATAGAAATGCTACGTTTTCTGCATTTGACCATATGGATTCATTATGTGCGTGAACTGACATCGATGGTTTAATGCAGGAACTCAATGTCGAGCATTCTCCTTGTGAGTGGCGCTTGTCCATAGATTCATCGAAATATAGTTTAAAGCTCTGTGTATGTTATAACATAATGAATATTTAATACCATCTATAGGTACCAGTTGACCTTTTAATGACAATGAAATAAACTTAAGAAAATATGCGCGTCCTTTTATAGATAAACAACCGGCAGATATATGGGGATTTAAAAAGTTATAGCAATTTTAGTGGAACTTTAGGTCGGATTTATAAGATATTGCTGTTTTCTTTGTTTGTGGGATAGTCGTGCAGTGAATGAACATCTTGTAATGAAAATATGGCCGGAAAGGAGTGAATTTTAGCCGAGATCTTAAAATGTTAAGTATGTGTCCCTTGCTGACTCAAAAAATGTCCTTTTGCCTCTTCTTCACATTAAACTAATTAAAAACTTCGTGAAAGCTAAGAATAAAGAGTGTAAAGGATTAAATTACCTAATCCCAGTTATGTGACGCCAAAACTAAAAAAAAAGGTATTTTTGTTGGGCCACAAATTATAGAATTGTTGGACGATGTTAATTTTATAGAAACCACGCAAGAACTCAGAGCTTGGAACTCATTTGTAAGTGTAGTGAGGGAATTCTTAGACAACAACATGGATCTAAACTACGAACAACTAATTAATGAACTTTTAGACTCCTACAAATCGCTTGTCATTCCCATTTATCATTTTTTGCTGAGAATTTGGGCGCTGCCAGCGACCACAGAGTGAAAGGTTCCATCAAGATATCAGGAGAATGGAAATTCGGTATCAAGGACGATGGGACCCAGCCATGATGGGTGATTACTGTTGATTTTTGCAATGAGAAGATAAAGGGAAAAAATAGGATTAGTGTATTTGAAATAAATATTTTTGATGTTTGCTTTTTTCTTAGATCTTAATTATAAATATAGTCGATATACAGGGTTAAAATACTTGTAAAATCATCACCGTTCTACATGTGGGTTGTTTAACGTAACAAGAAAATCTTAAGTGTTACAACTTTTTTTGGCCATTTTCGTATTATTATTAAATAAAATTAAAAGTATGTTAATAAAGGTTCATTTTAAAACAATATGCTATTCAGCTTCATGTTACATCAAAAAAAAATTGTCACATTTTTATTCTGTATTAGTAAACTTCTTCTTCTGTATCTAAATTGTGGTATTTCTTGTTTAAACTGAATTTAATTGAAAGAAGTTTATTGAGAATCGCTTGTTTTGAAATTAAATCACTGTATTAAAAATAGGACATTTAATTTCATAACTTGCTAGATATTAATTTTGGCTGCACTCTTTCAGAGCACGCTATATTTTTATTTTATTAAATGTCTTGGTAGTTAACCGAAGCAATATCTAAAGATAATAAATAAGGCTAAACTGGCCATTAACAGCAGACAGAACATATTAGCGGCCGGAAAGGACACCCCATATTGGTGTCGACACCGGAACTAGCCGTAAGTTTCCGAGAATTTACGACCTTAGGGTGGAACGGACAATTTAAGATTATTTATAGACAGTAAGTAATAAGTTATAATTTTATTACTATACGAAAAAAAGTATTTCTTGTGGATAAAAAAAAATATAGTTTTCGTCCTAAATTATACAGGATGTTCCTTAAGTAGAGGCCAAAGATTCAGGGGCGTAATCTATTGCCACACCTTGTAGCTCGACAACACCACCCCTAAGACCAAAGGTTTATGAAACAAAACAAAATATTTTTGTTTACGGATTCGCCCCTACATTTGTGACCTGTACTTAAGAAATTAAGGTATAATAAATAAATAAATAAATTACATCTAACATACACAACTTCGTTACCGTCTGATATTTAAAAGTACTGTAGCACCCACCTTCTATCCTCAAATGGGTACGTACTGTTTTAGGACCTCATCCCTTGAAGGCGGCTACTTAAATCCTCAACGGGGTTCACAGTATCAGTGTGTTATACCAAATACATCCAAGCTGTTGTTGAATTGAAGTAGTTTAATGGAGCAATAAATTGTTGAAAGGGAGCACTATTTAATCGTAAATTAAATGAATTTACTTCTAATTTCTAGCAGCAAAACCACAAAGTCACTATCAATTTCACTTATTTATTATAATATCAAATTTCTATCGAAGCCACCAACAATAAGATTTAAATCCGCAAACAAATATCTTCACTTACCTATTTAAATTACATATAATCCTAACGTCGACACTGACTTTTAGAAATGCGCTCGCTTTACGCTTTATTCAATAAAAATTTTCGCGTTACCGTGCTAGTCAAGTCAAGAAGTAAAGGTTTTCTATCGCCGCGACGATACTTTACTACCTCTTTACTTCGGGTCAACGCACTTTTAACTTATGAACTAAATTTATCGCGACTACACTTGACTATTACGGCACGGCCACTTTCGTTATAGGTATTCGAACATTACGCCGATTAAAAATGAACTAACTTTTCCTCTAGCAATCTCACCTATTTCTAGAGAAAAATTGATCAAAGCAACACCTGAAAATGCGCGCAGATGTTTACTCAAGTGTTCCAGTTTCTGAAATCCCCTAGTCGGTATCAAGAAAACAAAATATTTCGGCCTTTTACAAAGGAAATTATCTAAATTTATTTGACAGTTATTAGAAAACAGTTGCAGCTGGACGGCAGATGTTCTGCAGGTGTTACTTGTTGACACCAACGCGATCCGTCCCCATTTCTTCTAACCAGATAAAACTAGTTTGAGTTATAGTTTTGACCAATCAAGAATCGTACTAGCGCGTCTTCTCCGAGATGGGAAAGAGAATATTTAAACTTTAGCAGCGCCTAATTTCTTCAGTCCCTCTCGTACGGTACCTTTAGCTCGGCCAAATAAACGGTCCGAAAAGAACAGTGAAGTGAAAAATAAATTAAAATTTTATTTAATTTTAACTTACTTATTCTGTTTGAAAATATTTTCGTTTATTTTTATGTGTTTAATTGTGATCTGTTTAATAAACCCCTTATTGGATTATTTTATTTTATAAATGTGAGTTTTTCAAATATATTTTTAACTCATTTTATATTTTCTTTAATTTTTATAAAAATGTTTTAAGTTGGCTGAATTCTAATACCACTTATGCTTTTGGTTAAATTATAAATTTTATTTATTTAATTTTATCCGAAAATATTAAAAATATTTTAATTTTTTTTTATTTTATTTAAAGTTCTTCTGATAATTCTTTGAAGTCCAATTTAACTTTAAAACTTTTCAAAAAGTTTTCTTATTTTATTTTGAAATTATTTTAATTTTCAATATTTTTCCCAGAACTTATTTTAAATGAAATATTTTTTTCGTTTCTTAAAGACTCCTCGCACTGAATATAAATTTAATAAAATTATCATTTTCGTTTTTAATTTAAATGATAATAAAAATAAATTCTTTATTTCTAAGACAACCAAAAATTTTTCCGAGATTTATTTAGTTGTAATATATTTAAAATGCCGTTCACCACAGTACTGTAGAAAGATTAGAATCAGATTTTTCAATCAAAGTATGTTGAAAACAAGTATCCTCTCATACGTAACTTTTCACTAGGTACGATAATTATTTTAATAATTTCATAAAGTCACCAATCACCTGTTTAAAAGGCTTTTTTCCCCCTAAACGTATACAAACAGTTTTCCAGACGTATGAAAACTTTCAGTGAAAATCGCTTCTTTGTAACTTTAGCTCATGTTTTCCTTTGAGACGGGCGACGTGTAAGTGTGTGCAAGTGACACATTTGATTTAGCACAAAGAGTTGCGGGCAAATTAGCCTTTTCTAATTTTATTTTAGGTTGAGATTTACCTCGGAAATTTTCAAAGGCAAATTTTGGACTTTGTAATATGGAATTTTATGTGCTTATGAGCAGTTTTTAAACGATTCTTTTGAATTTTACGAGGGCCGTCACTTTTAGGTGACCCCAGTAATAATAGCTGATATTGCCCACTTGATTCACTTAGAGCAGGGGTCTCCAAGCATTCCAGCCTTAGGGCCATACTGATTACTCCAGTAAGTTCCAAGGGCCAACACCGTTTCAATATTTCTGCCATTATCTATAATTTCTAGACTAGTCGCCGGGTAAGCGCCCTGAGCGAGCATACGCTTACTAAATTCGCTAGTTTAATCACTACTGTGTTGTACTGTATTGTTACGACCGCGACACTTGACGACATTTGGTGGTTACACGCGGAAATAGGTAGTATACCCTCTATTCATCGCTAACAGATAGCGCTCAAGTCGCGTCGAGCCTCATTGGTTCGAGAAAGTTCTGGTGTATTCCACTCACTTCTAGATGGCAGTAATTGGAGTATAAAAAGGCCAGCGGCGCGAGCGCGAGTCAGTCCACCTAGGGAACGCGAAGGAAGTGAATCTGTGTGTTGTGAAATAAAGTAGTGCGTAACTCCTTAAAACGTGTTTAAAAAACATCTACGTAACGGTATTTTGTTTGACTTATTGTTTTTCTGTGTGATTTACTAGTATGGAAAAGAAGCGAAAAATAGACAGTGAATGCAGAATATTCAATGGATCAATGGAACTTTCAATATTTCGTAATTAAGTCCAGTAGGAAGGCGCTATGTTGATTTGCAAGGAAACCATAGCCGTTCTTATGTTATGAAACGAAATATTTTAAAAATTACTTAAAATATACTGGAAGTTTGCGGACAGAAAAATTTGAAGCTTTGAAGCGCAGATTGAAATCGCAGAACTCTTCGTTTACGAAACCCAATACTGAACAAGAGGCTGCAACTCGTGCCAGCTTTCGTGTGGCTCTTGAAATCGCAAAACGTGGAAAACCATTCGCCGATGGAGAAATGATCACAGAATTGCAGTAGCCGAGGGAAATGTGCCCCGAAAAGGTAAATTTATTTAAATCTGTCAGTTTGTCAGAAAACACCGTGGCTCGGAGGGTAGAAGTCATCGCAGAAAATATATCAACTCAACTGTCTGACAAAAATGGACATCTTGAGTGATTTTCTCTGGCCTTGGATGAGTCAACGGATGTGTCAGATACTACTCAGGTATTGATTTTTATTCGAGGAATAGATAAAAGCTATGAAGTGTACGAAGAACTTCTTAATATTGATATTATTCACAACACGACTACTGGTGAAGATATTTTTAAGGGAGTTAAACACAACATTAATAAAAAGAACCTCCATGGAAAAACTTGAAATCTTTTACAACTGGTGGAGGCAAAAACAAGTGTGGTAAAAATAAAGGAGTGGTCGCTTTTGTGTCAAAGGCTGTAGAAAATGATGGTGGTTCAAAACCGTTAGTCTAACATTGTATCATTTATCAACAGTCCCTGCGCGGGAAATGTTTGGATATGTCTGAAGTTCTAGAACTAGTCACATCAATTTTTAATTTTATCAGATCCACTGGGCTGAATTACCAAGAATTCCGCGAGTTTACTAAAGAAATTGGAGGAAATGATTTACCATATCATATTGCCGTACGCTGGATTAGTTGTGGAAAAATTCAGCGCTTCTTTAAACTTCGAGTAGTGATGATTTTTTTGAATGAAAAGCATCGTAATTCATCCGAATTACAAAATAGCGAATAGCTGTGACAGTTAGCATTCTACGTCGATTTGACAAAATATATAAATGAACTGAATATGAGGTTGCAAGGAGAAAACTAGCTCCTTCCTGATTTATACACTAATATCAATCGTTTCGGCAGAAAATAATACTGTTTCAATCACAATTGCGTAAAAAATGTTTCACACATTCTAAAACATGTGAAATGTTCAGCCATACTAGTGAGACTGAGTTTCCCGTCGATATTGCAATAAAAGCCTTGAGTGATTTAAATATACATTTTGATGTCAATGTGAATGAAATCAAGATTTTTCAAAATTCTTTTGATACCTACATTGATACCCTAGCTCCAGAACTTTAGATGGAAAGTATTGATCTACAGTGCAGTGATATAATTAAGAGCAAATATCAAAACTCATCTTTATTGGAATTTTATAAATGTCTTTCAATGGCACAATTTGATAATTTGCATAAATTTGCTCTGTTTTCTGTTTTTGGTACTACTTACTTGTGTGCGAAAACATTCTCCAAAATGAAGTACGTAATAGTACATTACATACCGAAGAGGGAAGTGTTTCATTACTGTCGAGAGATTAGTTAGTTATCCGAGACGCGAAGCGTCGAGGTTAACTTTAATCTCGAGACAGTAATGAAAACTTCCCTCCGATACTATTTTATTTACAACCACACCGTTAATTGAAAATTAGATATTTGATTTTTTCAAATGTAGTAAAAGTGTCAAAATATGCCATTTATTGTTTTGACGCCATACAAAAATATGCTGGTTGTGTCATTCAAATATGTTCTGGTTGCAGTGCCATAGTAATGGAGCATACCTTTAAACAATTTAAACAATGAGGGAAATGAGTGAGGGAAATGGAAGAGGGAAGTAGACGTAGGTAATGTGACACTTTCAAGCCTTTAATAAGGTTAGTAATGTCAACATTACATGTATGGTTGTAAATAAAGAATGTATACAGATCTAAGTTAACCGATGAACATCTTAAATCTCTTTTAATACTTGTACAAGCAAAATTGGTTCACAACTACAAACTACTGTCAGTGAAAAATCATAATTACATAAATCTCATTAGTATTATATATGCTATAATGTAATAATGTTTATATATGTTTATAATGTTAGTTGGATTAATTTCAATTATTTGTTAGTATTATGCTTAGGTTAAATTTTCTGCGTATTATACTAGTCATTAAGCTTTACCTAGCAAGTAAATAAAACCGAGTTATTATCATTTTGTGTTTTTTTTTTACCCGACTTATCACAACCACAATAACAACAATAAGCCATTAACTGTCGCGGGCCGGATTGATGACACTGGATTTGGCCCGCGGACCGTAATTTGGAGACCCCTGACGCTTATTATAATCCAGAATCCATTCCAATTTGACCCTGTCAATCTAACCAAGTCCTTGGCTGGCCTGCAACTAGGAGTTTGCTGCCATTCTTCCATGGAGACGTTGCTCGGAAGCTCATTTTTTTGGAATAACCCCTACCTGTTACTTAAAAATGCCTAGTGTTGGTTTGGGTCTCAGGTAGGTAGCCTTGGCACCGAGTCTGGTGAGCTCATCGGCCGTCTCGTTGCTTTCTATCTTGAACACTGTGATGTCGAGGAACCCATGGGCGGACGGCAAGATGACTGTGCCCTATTGAGAAGGTGGCGATGCCGTTTTTTTTACACGGTGCATATAGACCATGTCGGACCGTACTGCAAAAGTACTAAGGGCAATCAGTATGTGCTAATAGCGGTGGATGCATTTACCAAGTATACTTTGGCGAAACTAATCGGTCATCGAAGGCCATAAAAAAATTGCGTTAGGTATTTGGTGAATTTGGATATCCAAAGCGTATTATTTCCGATCGAGGGTTGCCTTACTAGCAAAAAAAGGGGGCAAGCGTTGCGACACCAAGGGCGAATGATCGGGTGAAGCGATAGAACCGCACGTTGTTAAATGACGTAGAGGCAAGTGGAGCGTCAGACGTGATTTAGGATGAAAACCTTTCCGAACTGGGACAGTAAATCAAAGCTCGGGCGGAACTAATGTTTACGCATACAAGTAAAACAAAGGCGGATTTGTAAGGCGATGTGCAGGAGGTGAATCTAGAGCATGGCGATGAGTTAAGTCAACGTTATCAAATACTCTAACAGTTTTAATAAACTAAAATTAATTAAGTTAACTTTAGATGGTGATGGTTCAAAGCCAATTTAATTTTGGCATATTTAAACTTGATATCATCAGTATAGGGTTCCCTCATATTTGCGCCGCTGTTGAAAGCTAATTGAATCTTAAAAATCAGTTTTGTTTCATAAGAATAGTTTATTATTAGTTCTGGAAGTACTCACTCATTTAATTTTGTTACTGTTAAAGCAGAAAATGTTTAGCATAAAGTTTAAGGATAAACATACTTCATTTCGGAGATCTTACTTACACTCGTGTGGAGAACTTAGATAAGGCGTTGTTTGCTTGATTTTCGATGCAAAACGTGGCTACGACTAAAAATAGGAGATCAACTATAAGTCTGCGTAAGTCACATTATACGACGGTGACGTCAGTGACAGACCTTAATTGTTGTCGAAAACATATTTATGTCTGACCGATATATTATTAGCTTATAACGTCTTAGTTACGCGGGAATTATAAGGGTCATAACTCCCTTGGGATATTAAGAAAAATTTGACATAAAATTAAACGATTGACATCTAATGTCAATTTGATTGTCATCTATTGATACATTTATTCCGCTTTAAAAATGAACAAAATGTTACTAAAATCGGTCAGAAATAAAATTATCTATGTATCACTGGAATTATAAGGGTCTCAATTACCTCGGGCAATTGCTGTCCCTCGGGCCAAAGGCCCTCGTGACGTAAACTTTGCCCTCGGTAATTAAGACCATTATAATTCCCTTGATACATAAATAACTATTACATGTCATTTCAGCTTATTGAATTATCAATAAATAATGACATAAGTGGAATGCATTAAAATATTCCTGCATCCATAATCAAAAATTATTATACCTATCTCTAGTTTGGTATCGCATAGAAATCGAAATTTTGTACATATAGGGGAAATAGGCACTATCTTTATTAAGAGCTTTCGCAAACTGTTTCATCAAAGCCAACTTTATATGCAAAGATGGAAGTAATATTTTTTTGCGGGAAACTAAACTTTCTCCAAGCATGCTTTCCTCTCCTGGGGTCATTTTTGTTTGAGGAGGCCAATTAACCATTGTCCAGTAGAGTGGAGCGAATTTATAAGATTTTTTCAAGTTTTCAAATATTTTGACGCGCTAGTGAAGAAATGTTTTCTTACTGTTCTCTGATTTTTTCTCCACAAACTGCTTTAGTAACCAGTTTAATACATCTCTTTACAGCTTTTCTTTGTCATAGATATATTTCCATTATGGAAGGATTTTGTACCATACTTAGAGATTGGACAGATTTACAAGTAAAGGAGGTTCTGTTAATATTAAAAATTGCCAATTCAAATCGGTAGCATCAATGTAAACTTCTGGTATGTTTTAAAACATATTATGTTGTAACTTTTTTCCATCATATGGGGTTTAATACTCTACGATAGACTAGTCTCTTATATTTTTCGAGTCATCTGTTAAAGAACTACGAGTAGCACATTTTCTAGATGTGCATAAAAACTATTTCTTCGAATGACATCAGGATCAATAATAGACAAAACAGTTCTGTCGACAATTCTGTATCATTTTGCCATACTTCAAAGAGGTCAAGGTTTATCTTTACATGTTGACTTCAGCTTAATATTAAACTAGACAGGTGTGTAAACCATTATTACATATTTGCACAAGTTAATATTTAAAGAATTATATTTCGCTCCACCATATTATCCAGTGCTTATCACGAGCCCTACTGTCCCCTTCACAAAGCGGCATGGTAACTTTGTGAAGCCTGCAAACTGCTGCCTCAAAATCATACTAACAATTTTAAGATCGCTTTAGGGGAAGGTCGCCCATGATGGCCCACCACAAGTATCTCTGCAATAAACCGGTTTTGCGTCAACTCGCCTAGTTAGTCGGGCGCGCGATGCGACCGTTCAGTTGTGAGTCGAATTTGAGTCGTGGTGGACGCTTTTATCCAAAGATATTAACTAGAACAGAAATGGGTAAGTGCCGAAGTAATATTAGCCAGTTTTTAAACCAAAAATTTATTATGTTAGGTGCATGAAATTAGAATGCGCGATTTTTTTTCGAATACTATATGATATAGACGTTATTTTGATATGCTTATTTTAAATGTAAGTTGTATTTTAAATTTTTTATAATTTATTTACTAGAAGTGTGACATATTCCTAAGATGGCATACCCATTGGTTTCCTATGATGGCATCATAGGCGTCATATTCCAAACGGCGCTACATTTACTTTTCTTATTGAATTCTTTTAAATAGGTACGTCACGAAACAAAAAAGAAATTCCTTCGAAAAGGCAAACATGGGATGAGAACGCTATGCGGGAAGCTATACAAGCACTGTTAAAGAAAAGAAAATGGGCTGGAAGATGGCTGCTAAAACTTATGATGTTCCTGCGACAACTTTACGGAGGAGGTTCAAAAAAGACGATGCTGCAAAAGGGGATTAAGGAGGTCGTAGATCAATACTGCCACGTGAAGTTAAAGAAGTTCTGGTGAAACATGTTGTCGATATGGAGACAAGATTTTTATTGGTTACTTATTTATATGCTTTTTAAAGTTTTTTAATATGTCTTTACAATGTATTTTCCTGATATTGTTTTTATTATCTTTTTTAAAAGTTTTAAACATGTTACTTAGAATGTAATATATTATTTTAAGTTTTTTTAAACAGTTTTATATGCCTGCATTTTTTAACAATAAAAATGTGCAAACTGTAACAAAAATATTCCTTTTACATCCCATCCTTCAGATTTTTGCATTTTACTGGAGTATGCCATCATAGGCAACTGCGTTGCCTATGATGGCGTACTTGGCGATTTTTTCTTTCCTATTTTTTTTATCAAAAAAATAGTTTTTGTATATTTTTTAAAGTTTTATAACGAATATTTAAGTAGTAACGAATATTTTAACATGATTAAATGGGTTAAAACCTTTGAACTAAAAAATATATTAGGTGTTAAAAAAAAAGGTGTCATCAATGGCGACCTTCCCCTACCTCAGGTGTGTTTTATATTTTATTATAGTTAAAAGTGTTTCTGAGTTCTCATACGGCTCCATCATGTGAACCTTTTAGACTTCTCTTTGACGGAACAATAAATAAACGCCAGTCGCTTAATATTGGCCCTTCAAAGTTATCACAATAAGCTTAAGATCATTCGTTCTTAAAATACTCTATAAATTATTTTCTCGATTAATATACCAATAAAATGTGGTATTGGAAACTAGTAGCTCCCTTCCATTTAACCTGGAACACAATAGCTCAAATTGCTCGAAACAGCGCTGGTTGGGGCAGTCAATGGGAAATGGAAAATTTTTCCTCATGTTTAAAGTAATAAAGTTATTTCTCTATATAAGAGGGGTGACTCCAAGGATCCATCTAATTATGGTTCAAGAATGCCTAATGTATCAGTTATTGAGAACAACGATATTCTTAATATTAATCAGTTCGGATTACAACGAAATGAAAATACCAACGATGCTATATTTCGGCTCTTTGAGGGTGTGAACAGCCATATGAATAGATAAGAGGTTACTGCGGCAGTATTTTGTGATAAATCAACGGCCTTTGACAGCGTGAGTCATATTATGATTCTGCTGCGGAAGCTCAGTTGCTGTGGTTTCAGGGGAAAAAACATTTAACTTGTTTGAATCCTTGGGGGAAGAAGTCAGTTAGTTTTTAAGGGTTCTCTTTGTTCTGAGAGTCTTGCAATTGACTGGGGACTCTCTCAAGATTCAGACCAGTTCTCTTTCTTTTATATATTAACAATTTGACCTCTATCGACATGAGGGAGAGGTCACACTATTCGCTGATGATACTACAATATTAAGGCAATCTAACAATGCTCCTATGATGAAAGATGTTACTATTTCAGATTTGGTTAAGGTCCAAGAATGGTGTTATTTGAACTTTCTGTCTCTAAACGTCAAGAAAACAAATGAAATTAGTTTTAAGTGTGCTATGGAGAGCTTGGTCATTGGCTCACCCCTTGAAAATTGCCCTAGTAGGTACTAAATTTCTGGGCCTTGTCATTGATAGTGGCCTTAAATTTGAAAATCATATCAGGGCACTGAGCAGGAAATTGGTTTCGGGATGTTTTGCAGTCAAAGTGATAGTCAAGTGGTACTTAAGTAGTGGTAGTAGTTCAAATATTACAAAATCAGTTTACCACGCGCTAATAGAATCTCATCTCAGCGTTCTGGGGGTCCTCTAGTTAGCAACTGCTCGGTGTTCTGTTTGTTCTGCAGAAACGCACAGTGAGATATATTTGTCGGATCAAAGTAAGAGACTCATGTAGACCATTGTTTTTGCAAACAAGAATATTGATACTGATATCATACTTTTGTGACTGCCACTCTAATATTTAAGATTAGATATAGATCTTTAAATACTGACTCCTCCTACACGACATTACAATATCGTAAACTGCCTTTGCCAATACCGTCCTTAACGCTTACAAAAAATCGTTTATATATGAAAGTATAAAAATATATAATCATTTATCTAATAAGGAGCTACAGTCACTTAAACTGTTAAAAAAAATTATGAAACGGATATTGCTGGAGAAGGTTTACTATTGCCTAAGGGAAAAAATCATCTTTATCTTTTTCCAAATTTAGTTCATTGTAATTGTTTTTGTTTGTATTCGTGTGTATTATGTTTCTTCTGATAATAGAGCATATTTTGTGTTAAGTGAGTTGAGTCCTATAGAAAATCCTAGATCCCTTACTAAATTATTTAGCTCTTCTTGTGTAAATTCTTTAGGATTTCATCAGACTCTATTTGGGAGAGGTAATCTTGATTGGAGACATTATCATTCTTTGTCATCATCTAACTCAGAAAAACTTAGAATTATTTCGGAAACGACGGAAACCTTTGGAATAGGAATTGTATCTCCATTGGACAATGGTCTTCTAGCTGAAATAATGTGTGCATAATGAATGGATTTTTTTTAATTAGATCGCGTTGTTTTACACAATCAGAAGTAGCACTCATCGAAGTGATTATATTGTTCTCGCGCATCACAGGAATATGGATACATCTGTACTACATTTAGTACAGTTAATAAACTAAATTTAGTTCATAGAACAATACTAATGATATTTTTGAATTCTACGTAAAAAAGTTAACCAGGGACCACTGTAACTTTTAAAAGTGGTATTTTCTCGCAGACCAGTGATTTTTAATTTGATGGAATTATTATGTCACACACATTTTATGATGTAACGATTTAAAATCGCCAGGCTGCGAGTTCTACTCGTATTCTTGTCAGTCCATTATTATTGTTTAAGAAACCTTGACAGTATGGTGGTGTTTGAGAATGTCGATAATTTTATTTCACAAAGTGTTTTTGCACATAATTGAATGTGCACGAAATGTCAAGATTCCATTGTATTTTCTAACTGAATCACTTATTTGAGAAACCCCATAAGTCATGATTTCCGCCATTTTGAGTTATAGATAAAATAATATTATTCATACGTCGATACATCAGTTGGCGGAGAAATCCTAATATATTCATATGCTTGCTGCGTCATAAAGAATATATCGTTTGATAGAGAAACCCCACGAGTCGCTGACTAATAGGCTTTCTTAAACAAACCTATTGGACTTGCGTATAATAATAAAACGCCGACGCATTGTAGTTCACGTGAATACCATTACCTAAGTGACCAACTAAATGTAAAAATCATGCACAACATGTTTAAGAATAAGCATCCAGTATATGCCACTGTAAAGTATGATTTTTATCTGAAAGTTTTTCATCCAGCCTTTTCTCTGACATTTGGTCGCACAAAAGTTGATACATGTTATGAATGTGAAAGGCCTAAACTTAAAATAAACAGTACGTCTCTTAATTTTAAAAATTGTCACTATTGACTTTGTGGGGAAGGCAGATTTACCTTTGATTCGTACAGTAATATTTCCACAAAAGTACATATTTTAACGATGCCGCCTAATCTTCTAATCATTTGTACCACAAGGAGACCCAATGCAATAATTTTTGTGTAAACACTAACCTAAAAACCAAAATCTCAATGCAGGCAAGCTTAATTGTTTCTGCAACTTTGAAACACGATTATTCGGTGACCTCTCGACAAAAAGCAACAAAGTAGGATAGCACTGAAAAGAGAATTGAACGCCCTTTAAAACGATGTGCCACTTGACTCCCATTTCCATTTAAGATTTTAAGGGTGAAATCTACCCCTCCTAGGGGGTTGACATAAGGATGCTAAAGCTATTCATTTAAAGTGTCCCCCTTATAAATGAAATTGACGTATCTTTCCGATTATTCATATTTCTAACTGCAAGAAAGATAGTAAAGGTGAGAAGTTTTCAAATTGACACCCTATATACAGTTTTTATTACTTTTCTCAAAACTTGGTTTTTATGACTTTTGAGGATTCTCAAATAAGTGATTCAACTGCAACACGCAGAGAAAATAAAATACAAAAGGTAATAAGGGCGCTTTAAGCCACTTTTTACCCAAATCTCATTACTTTTAATAACATTTCCCTTTTTACATTTTAAAATTAACTTTTAATCTTAGCCTGTTTAAACAAACTCGAAAAAGTAACGATATTTATTCTGTTATCTTTGCTCGGCCGCCGCGCTCGCCTGTAACACTTAAATTTTAGCAATGTCACATTTTAAATTCGTTATCTTGGACATTTCATCTGGCTTTAAAATTAACGCTTCTTTCACTTAGGAATATTATTTAGGCAGTTTGGGGCCGCGACTGCACGAAATCTTAAATTAAATAGAATGTCTATTAATTTGAGAACTTTCGGGCCTTTAATTTCGTCAAGTCATACACAGTAAAGAATGGAGCCGGTGTAAATTAAACTAAGGTAAACTACCCAATGATTGGCACCTTAGGGTCATTAATTACTTATTATGAAATTAATGAATTTTATTATAGACTTTTGCCAGCTTTTTGTACTTTAGCGTATCAAGTCGTACTATTTAAACAGCAACTATAAATTTTTTTTTATTTTACATGTATTGTAAATCTTTGTTTGAATATCGTTCTTTTTAAAACTGCTAATTATTGGCATTCGTTATCTATATATTGGCACCCTAATTATTGGCACTGTGATTACAATTAAATGGTAGATACCTACCTACCTAAACATATAATTTTAATCTTAATAATTATCAGAATGTTTTGAGTAAAGACAAAAATCACTCGAAATTGTAGAACTCCGCAGATACCAGACTTTGTGCCTTTGTGTTTTTGGTAATGTGAACAAATATTGTCAAACGCGCCACAAAATTCGTGGAGATTTGCGAAGTCCCAAAAGTTCTTTTGCTTTTGTCAAATTGAATTCGAAGCAGTAAACTGAGATTCGGGTTTCACCTTAACCCAATGATTTTTAGGGTGCAATGTAGATGCTTTCGACCTTACGGATCTCATCAGTTAGGCGAAGAAGCCTAAGAGCTAATTTAATTTATTTTAATAATTATTGTTCATGCAAGTTTAAGATACAAGAAATTCCTTATACAAGTCTAGTTTCTTTAAGCACTCTACATGATAAGTTCTAGTGCATTTTCTGCATTTAACTTCTATGCTTGTAAGTAAATGTTATTTGTGCAGATATAGTATAAACCTTTTTGTATTTGAATACTAGTTTTAGTGACTTCTACTGGCGTTTTAATAGGGGAATCTTTAAACATCATTTTAACGTGGGATTCCTTAACATGCGAATCTTGAGATAAATGATTAAAGTGTTATTCTTCCCTACATATGAGATTATCGAACTTTTTTTCTTGGGACTCTTGAAACAATTTCTTCACGTAAGATTCTTTTAAATCTTTAACATCAGTTTTATCAAATCTAGCTGATTTGGGATGCTAATAGTCTTATTACTCTTTTACTTTGAGTGAAGCCAGTCTTTGTTTTTTTTTGTGACAATTTTGTTAATCGTTTTTGATTATTTTCTATCTTTTTTTTTTCTTTTCATCCTTGAATTGTTCTTTTGGACTGGAGCTTATATTTTGCCAAGCTTAGGGCAAAACTGAAAATAAGTTTCATCAGCCTTGTACCCCTAGAAGGATCTTCTAAAATTGATAAAACATTTTTTTCTCGTAAGTAATCCTCAATTTCTCGAAACCACCCCTTATATATTTTCCAGAAACATTGGATGATTCAGATGTTACAGCATTAGGAACTTGTTCGGTAACAACTTTTACCATCGATCTCGTGGTAAATTTTCTTTAAAAGAGGGTGATGAAACCTTTTACCCAAAATTGAAATCAAGTTCTCGTTTCGGGAAACCTTTTCTGTGGCTCTTTAAGATTCATTGGACTAATTATTATTATTTTTCATTTTTGTTAGGTAAGTATTTCGACATAATTCTGGTTTTTAAAATTTTTACCCTAAGCAAAATTGAAGGGTGGCTCTTGAGACATTATACATTTTTGCTGTAGTTTTCTTTGGCATCCCCGACCTTGGCGCTTTTACAGCTTTTTGCAGGTTTTCTTCGGTGTAGCCTTTTAAATATTTTTTTTTTATCTTTTTTGACTTTTGGCATCTAAAGAAAAAATAATTTATATGTTAATTTAATTATGATGACAATATTTAGCAAAAAAAAATATTTACGATAACATCCAAATGTTGGCATGTATGCCAATAATTAAACATAATGCAATTTTTAGGTTTAAATGTTCTCACTATTAAATAATAATAATAATAATAATAATAATAATAATAATGACTTTTATTAATAAAATACATAGCAAATTGACAAAGGAATTATGTGTAAATATCCATAAAATACTTTAACGTAAATAGAAGAGGCAGAGCCTAGTTTGGCGAAGTCTAGCCTTCTGGCTACTCTTACTTAACCAAAGGTAGGCTCATAGTATAATACATATAACACAAAATACAAAAATAAAGAAATAGTAGGATAAGCATGATGAATTCGTTCAAAACAAGAACATTATCGAGGTTTTCAGAAGCATATTATTGCCTATTTAACAAATGATTACGGAGTTTGAATTTATTAATGTTATATAATCTGAATTCCTCAGGCAGAGAGTTATACAAACTAATGGCATTAAAAGAAAAACTTTTCTTAAACATTGCTGTTCGATGTTGTGGCATTGTGTACCTATTCCTAAATCTAATGTTCCTATTATGTACAGTTGTTCTAGGAATAAATTTACTTTTTACCAGATTAGAAGAGTCGGGTGAGTTAAGTAATCTGTGTACGAAGTTACCAAGGTGGTGGAGTCGGCGATTATTCATATTAAGCCAATTACATTCAGTTATCTTATGCGAAATGTGATCATATTTGCGAAGACCATAAATTAGTCTACAACATGTATTTTGTACTTTCTACACTTTGTATCTGTCCTCCTCGCAGAGACAAGGCCCATAGATGAAGTCGCAATAGGTGAAGTGTGATAACACCAGGCTTTCACACAAAGTTTTCTTTAATTGAGAAGATAGTATGTGGCGATTACTATATAAAAGTTTAAGTGAAGCGAATGCTTTCTTATTAAAATTTTTTATATGCTCACGAAATCGTAGTTCTTCATCGACCATTAGGCCCAAGTCCCTAGCAGAGTTGACAAAGTTTAAAGGAGTATTTAAAACTTGCAGTTTCAAGTTGTTCTTCACATAACTTCTTTTAGCCTTAGTACCTATACACAGTAATTGAGATTTTTTAGAGTTTAAAGTTAAATTATGTTCCTCCGAAAGTGATCTGATATTTTCCAGATCATGAGTAATATTGTGAGTCGCTTGAACTGTATCTGACACATTAAAAGAATAATAAAGCTGTGTATCATCAGCATAAGCCTGTGTTCTACAGTAAGTTGTTGAGGTTATTATATCAATAGTATAAATTATAAACAATAGAGGTGATAAGACAGAGCCCTGGGGTACTCCAGAATGGATGCTTAAACTGCTGGACAGTGGCGTAACTAGCCCTCTGACCTGGGGGTGGCCTAGGGTGGGCCTGTTATTGTGATTTGTAGTGGCGGCGCGTGTAGATGCGGGCCAGCGGAGAGCCCGCCGCAGGCGAAATTTTTTTTGGACCACGCCCAAATTTTAACAAATTCGGTCAATAACCAACAGTAATATCACAAGACCTCGGTTTTTTATCGGTTAGATTTTTCAGCTGTCACAAAAATTTTTTTTGGAAATTTTTCGAGTTGAATTTGTACATGTTTATTCTGATTAGATCCCGAGAGCGAAGCTCGAGGGATTTAATTTTTGAATAAACAAGCCTAAAGTTTAACGAGTATTGCCAAAAAAGTTTGAGTGAAAAATGGAAAATTTAACCAAGAAAAAAAATGATGGTCGAGTGATATTTGGCAAGATTATTTATTATAATTTATATAGATTATAATTATAACTTGATGCTATATTTGCGAGGCGAGTAGCGAGCTTACAAAGTCAGCCTTTTTCTGGGGGGGGGGCCTAGCGATGTCTGGGGGGGGGCCCGGCCCCCCTAGGCCCCCTGTAGTTACGCGCCTGCTGCTGGACTCAACACCGTTACATGAAACCCTCTGAGAACGATTTGATAGGAAGGATTTTAGTAGTTTGAGAACATCGGGGTTTAATCCATAATATTTTAACTTTGCACATAGAAGTCTATGGTCCAGAGTGTCAAATGCCTTGGAATAATCCAATAGTACAAGCACATTTACCATTCCTATGTCGACCGCTCTTATTGCATCGTCAATGACGGAAGCTAGTGCAGTAGCCGTACTAAAACCTTTTCTGAAGCCACACTGGAAGTCGGGAATTATTTTATTTTCTTTAAAAAAAGCTAAAATCTGATTGTAGAGGATTTTTTCCAGAATTTTTGAAATTGTCGGCAAAATACTAATTATTCTTAAATCTGAGAAGTTTTGTGGGTTATTTAATTTTGGAATAGGGATGCCTACAGCTGCTTTCCACAATGCAGGAATATGATTGGTTTCAATGAGGCTGTTATCAATGTGCAGAATAATATGTTCGATAAACGGACTGCAGAGTTTCAACATTTTCAGATTTATACCATCAACTCCTTGTGCGTTTGTTTTAATACTATTTAGGATAAGGTGAATGTCATTTATTGTTGCAAACGTGAAGCTAAATATTTTTTCAGGGTTATGTAAATTGTTATTATAAAAGTCAATTCTGTTGTTACATTTGTCAGACACATTTTGCAGAAAAGATGCGAAGTATTGGTTAATGCTTTCTGGATCAGTGAGATTGTTAGGCAACGTATTGGAATTATTACAGCGAACATTTAAGTTTGTGAGTGCTTTCCAAGTTTTCGATGAATTATTTTGGGAAGCAATTATAGTTAGATAGATTCTTTTTGACGTCCTAGTAGCAGAAACGACATGATTACGTAGCGCCCTGTAATTATCACGTTTAGTATCGGATCTAGATCTTTTGTATTTTTGCCACGATCTGTCTCTAAGTTTTTTTAAATGTTTGATTTCATCATTTAACCAAGATGCCCTTGGTTTAGTGACCCTGACTTCACGTAACGGCGCATGTCTGTCAAATAGATCTGTTAGTAGCTTATTAAACAGTGAGATTTTATTATCCATACTACGTTCTCTGAAAAGGCTATACCAGGGTAGGTTAACCAGGTCAGTTTCAAAAGTATTATAATTTAGATGATGAAAAATGAAAATAAAAAAGAAATAAAACATTGATGTCGTAATAATCCAAGTATTATTCGATCTAAAAATATACACAATCAATTTATTTAAAAAAGTTTAAAAATAGCTATATATAAACTGAAAATTAGTAAATTCTGTCAAGAAATAAAATTTTTGTGCCACAATTAATTAGCCAATTTTCTTTTCCGCCAAATTCAGTTATTAGCAGTGTGTCAATAATTAAATGTACTGGTTTTCTGATTCCAAATATTGGCAATATTAAAAATAAAAGAAAATAAATAATCAAAGAAAAACTAGCATTAATGTTTAAATATTATGTTATTCCCAATGATGTTATTATAAAAATATCATGTTTTGTTCTACAATCACCAAATAAATCAATAACTTGAACACTGCAATCCTTAACAAGATAATTACTTTCTTACCTTGGTCGGAAGATTCACACACTACTCTGTCCAACGGTCCACCTTCTAATTAATACTAGAGTGAGATGTTACAGCCTTTTTTTAAAGGAATACACAATGTAGCCAAATTTAGTTCAATTTTTAATATTTATGACATTGTTATGATTTTCGCTAAAAAATAGAAATAAAGCAGGTAGGTGCCAATGAATAAACGAGTGCCAACATTTGGGAGATTTACCTTACCATTTTATAACAAATTCATCAAAGTTGTACTTTACAGTTGCCATAGTATACACCAACCTCAAAGTTATTTTTAACGCGGTTGGAGAAAATATAATAATTAATTTGGTGTTTCTTGTTTCTAATGAACAGTTTAATTAATTAATTATTTAATTTAGTCCAAAGTTTCATTGTGATTCTCTACAAAAACAAAATAGGTTGCTTATTATTTTGTGCGTCTTTTTAACAATAAATAAAGGTTGGTTCAAACAATTATGTTTAAATAAAGTGAAGGTCCTAAAAAAAGTTACACTTTTGTTTTGAGCTTTTCTCAAATTAAAGTAAATAAAAATTATTACTTTTTTTTACAGCACAAACTTTTTTGACACTGCACACTTTGCAGTCCGTGTTGTTTCATCACTAGTTGTACAGCTCTGTTGATCCTGCTTTGTTGCTTATGGGAATGGCTTTCCTGTAGAAATTGAGTTATGTAGAAATATTTTAAAGACATAACCTACTTTAGGTAAGTGACTAATTCAGTAATCTGAGAGTTTGAAGGCTCCTTGTAAAGTGTACAAGACGCTCGATAGTGTAATGTTTAAATCGCTATATTTTTGTAAATAATTATAGTAAACTTTATGTGGTTATTATAATAACTATCCAGTTATTGGATACATAGCAGTTATTGGAGAGTTGGTTTTAAATAGTTAAAAATAAGATTTCTACTAATATTGATATTAGTTAGTTCGAGATAACAGAGATGACGCCTTAGATGTATCTTCCGCATGCCCGTTTTGTATTTCAATCTCTTTGCCTTCTTTGTTTAAACGTAATGTGTTATTTAATAAAATAAAATAGCAAATATATTATGACAGTGGCTACCTTTTGTCATGGACAACAGGTTGTCACTATCTGCTGACGGTAGCTCCTAATATGGAGGCCCTAGGTCGTGGTCCGTTATACTTACACCTTCCCTTCGTTGTTGGTTTGCCTTGGGCGGCACCTGGTTTGACAGAAGTCGAAACCAGAAAAAATATACCGAATATAAATATTATTGAAAATCTATGCAATAAATAAAACCAAAGTTTTCCCACACAAATAATAAAGTTTTTATTAAATAAAAAAGGAAAGGGGATTTATGCTTGTTAAAAAAAATGTTCAAATTTAAGATGGGCCTTACATTGTTTAAATTTCTGAGGTTATGAATGCAAAAAAAAAACGCCTTTCCGGGCGCAAGGATTTCAATAAATTGGGGTATAACCTACGAAGATTCTAGAACCTTTTAAATCATACAATATTATATGGTTATAAAGCTGTTACCTCTTGCCAGGATAGCCCTGCATACAAAAATTTCGTTATTAAATTTTAAAAAATAAATTAAATAAATTTTTAATAGAGGAGTATTTAAACTAAATCAATGAGGGAAATAATGAATTTGAAATGGCGAGATTATTAAATTCGGTATCACAAAAAAATAATGTTTTGGGTGACTATACCAGCACGCTTCAGCTAGGCAGGTGGACTTTAACTTGGTTAAAAACCCGTGGAAGTACTCCTACGGTGACTCGTAGGCTTAATGTCCCCGGTTACATCACATCTAGTTCCTTAACCTTACATATGGCGAAGTGGTGAAAACCCAATAACAACCCAAGGGGTGAGACATCGTAGTCTTTTAGCAAGAAAATGGCCCAACAGCAAGGCACAACCTTCCTCTCTGAAGGTATTTTTGGAAAAGCCAGCTCAAGGGCCACGAGAACTCTGAAGAAACCTCTTCCTCCTCCAACAATCAGCTGACACAAAGTTTTGCCAACTTAACATATAACCCCAACAAAAAAGAAGAGAACAGAGACACACTACAAAAGGTCAAAACGATACGAGAGTCTGGGCTTTTACCAGAACATAAATTAAATAATGAAAGAAAGTAAATAATTCCAAACAACTTTGTTTATACATAAAATTGCCAATAGTTAAAAATGGCGTTATGCGACTTGACGGGAGACAGAAACAGAAAAGCGAGCGCGCTACTTCTAACCCTACATATTTTGACTAATTTTCTGTAAACAAAGATGACCCAACTACAATATTTGAAATCCTAGATTGGCTTTATATAGATATATATATAGTATTTTACGTCATAAGAAAGGCAAGTTTTACAAGGGTACCGTCGAAAATAAACTCTGTCCAATAATACACTTTTTATATCTAATGAGGTCTGATTAGGTACCTATATTAGATAATGCCAAAGAGAAACCCTTATGGTGCTGCGCGCATGGATTATTCCCATTAATTCACGATGCTATAGATTATTCAAAGTGTTTTGGAAAAAATAGTAAACTTGTAGGGATAGGTGGCTGATGATACCCATTGTCACTTTTTAACATACTGGCCATTTCATTTTTAGGTAACAGATCCTGGTTCGATCTGTAACGATATATGGTAAAATGTTAAATACCTTCGTTCTAGATTACTATGAGACCAAATCCTTGGACGCGTTTTGCCGTATAACAGCTCATCAGCAAGGCTATAGGGCAGGGATATGATGATTTTCATTGGGCGACGTCAACGTAGTCATTCAGAGGGGACCACGATTTCTGGTAAGGACGAGGTAAAGCGGAAATCAAGCTGTCATTTCGTATAAAACCGAACTAGAATGTTGCTATCTCTACCTATTGATAAGCGTGGTCCTATGATGCTGGTCTTTATTACTCCAAGACATGAGTTCAGAGTGGCATACGACTGATTCACTTCGTCGGTACATTCAGTTGGTAGAATGGTCAGATAAATATGTCATCTGTAGAGCTGTCTCTTTCTAATACGTATTATCGCTAATTCGTGTTACTTCAAGTTCTGATTTTAAACTAACACTGGTTTAAGCGAATATTTCACTATAGATTTTTACTAGGAATGCTAGAGGATAACGATTTGGCGATGGAATATTTGTCGCCATTTTATGTTGATTTCTTTTGTCGATATTTTGTAGTGACAAGATTTGGTATTATATCATTTTTATTAATATTGTTTCTAATCGTTACCGTTCCCTCTTTGCGACATGGAAAGCAAGTACAGGAATCGCCAGAAAACAACTCCTGTATTGTGTCCTTATGCCCTTGACGCCTTGAGGTTAGCAAATCGTCATCCTGTTTTTAATTTAAACTATTTGGTAAGTATGTTCTCTACTTTACGTATATAAATGTATACCTAAATAAGTCTGCTTTCATAATTACACTATTGGAATGGACTTGAAGAAGGTAGGGTGAAGCTGTATGTGTATTTGATTAGTTTTGCTCTAGTTTTTTCAGATTTGTATATATGCAAAATGGAAATTCGTAATCAACATTCCAAAATACATAAAAGAACCAAAAATCCGTACATCTCCAAAATTTTCCAGCTAGAACCCATCTCGAGCACGAAATGATTGGACTAGTGATTATTGTCGTTTTTCCCAATATGAATATTGTAATTAATACAACCCATTTGAATGCCCATGTCGGCAAATAAATCGTTCAGTGTCGCAATGTCGGCTGTCATCGTCGCTCGCGTCGCGCGCTGCGAAAAAACATCAAAAATATAAACCAATAAAGCTGACGGCTAAAATTGAATTATTCGGTGACTTTCGCGTTTTACCTGACCATTCCGGAAATTTACGAGTCGGCTAATCGTTCGCACGGGGCGATAAATTCAAGAAAATTAATTTTTCCCCTTTGTCGGAGGCTTTTCACGAAAAAAGAGCTGTTGGAACGACGATAACGTATATGTAGAGTACAGACAATGGATATATGATTACTTTCGTTTCTATCAATATCATTTTTGTTAGAAACGGCTGAATATGTCTATTATTGTTTACACAAAGTCCAGATTGGGCCCAATTTTGATCCCAACGTCCAGGCACATATAACGGACATCTTATGGACGTCCAATGGCGGCTCGTGAACTCTATTAGTGGATGTGCTACATAGTTAAAAATAATAGCGGGGCAGGCGACATTTTTTTTGGACCACGCCCAAATCTAACCCTCCAACTTCCTACTTTAAAAAATATCATATATACAACTTATGTGTGCAAAAAAATACTAAATACTTTATACTTTGTAATTTTATGTTTTAAAAAATTAACAAAAAAGCAGCTTTCTATATTTATCGACTTTTAATGGTAATTTAGCTGAACTCAAACCTAATTAGGGACACACGGTGCACTAAAAACTGACAAAAATGTTAAAACATATTAAGCAACGTCGCTCTATAGTGTGAAACGATAGAACATTGTGATATATTATTTTTATATGACTTTCTTTTACACTCTGTGTGAAATCAACACAGTAATAAGTCAGCTAGATTAAAGAAATCCATGAAAAATCTACACAACAAAAAATCTTAAGCGCACAATTTCTTATGTAGCAAATGTTTTTGGTTTTTTTTGTTTCTTTTTTAAACAATCCTGAATTTTTATAACTATTTATTAATAACCAGAAAAACATAAATAGGAACGACAACACAGCCTCTTGTTTAAAAAAAGCGAACGGTCAACTGAGTGTCATTTATGCCCTGATAAACAGCAAAAGTACTTTGGATCTGCGTAAAAAAACTTTAATCTACAAGACTATCGTTCGGCCTGTACTTCTATATGGTATCACCACTTGGAGTACCATAAAGAAGACAAACTTTCTCAAAATTCAAAGGTTTCAGAATAAATGTTTAAGAATCATGACGGGGCGCCCCGCTATACGATGACTCATACTTTACATAATGACTTACAGATGCCGACAATAACTGAGTACATGTACAAAATTATAGTGGACTACTACAAACTGGCTTGGTTAACCGTTTATAATTTTTACGTGATTTTTTTTTAACCCTGTATAAAGTCAACAAACAGAAATGAGACGAAAATACTAAAGAAATGTAAGAAAAACAAACGTTTCAAGCCTGGAGCTACAAAAAACGCTTTTTGGGTCATCCTGTATATTTATGTCAATTTTAGTATTTCAACAGAATTAGTCTTTCTCTACCAATAACTTTTCATTTTTATTATATAAAACATTTCTTCATTTATTTTCCGATTTATATGATAAATTTTGCTAAACTGAAATATAATTTGCGACACCCAGTACACTAAGGTCTCTCAAAAACGTTACGAAATATTTTTTGATGAAAATATTTCATTATTCTATGTAAGAACTCGTTATTATTTTTATATAGGCCGAATTTCTTAAGTCTCATATAACCGTATATATCAATTTAATCATTTACACTTATATTATTTTATGTATTAAATTTAAGAGATAAACAAATTACTAGCTCTTTGTATTTTCCGATTTTTAGCATAGATTTTGCCTAAGTCAATCATAATTTAAGACACCCGGGAAAATAAAAACTGTTAGAAACTTTACGAAATATTAAAGTAACGTCGCTCTAGTGTAAGACGACATTATATTATCATATCCATTTGGCTTGGTTAAAGGTTTTTAATTTTTCTGTGCCTTTTTATCAGCCCCTGTGTAAAATCAACACACACAAATGAGACATAAAGATGAAAGAAACTCTAGAACGTTTAAAAATATCAAAATCGAATAAGAAGTGAGGACGAAACAGCAGTTTCTTGTACCCAAACTCGTGATATAGATATTACACATAATATAACTTTTGAACTAAAAAATTAGATTCGTATTAAAAACAGACTGATGAACCGCTCATACCGTACTGGTGACCCCTGCATTAAGGCTGAAGCTAACAGGGCAATGTTGCATGTTCGTAGACTCATTTAAGAATAATCGTCTTCTCTGTGGGGTCATAGGCTCAGGAATCTAAATATTTAGGACAATAGTATCTACAAGGTGAGTCGTTCTCTGAAGAAGGGTGGTAGAAAACCTATGTCCTTTATCAGAGATATTGCCACCAATGGGTTGATCTCTAATCCCAGGGTCAAAGTTGAATTGTCCGTGGACAACCTCCGTGAGCAATTCAGCGATAAGCCGACGACGGACCCTCAGAGAGGTGCGGCGGTCTCCAGGACAGAACAGATTTATCGTTCAATATAACACCCCATTCAAAACCTTCGAAACATTAATCTGAAGAAGCTTAATAATATTTTAAATTTATTTAAACCTAAAAAGGCACCGGGCTTTGACTGTGTAAAATTAAGGCATTAAAAAACTTGCCTGATAGTGTTCTCACTGATGTAGTAAACATTGCACAGGCTATAATCGAAAAGGGCCGCTTCCCACAAGTGTGAAAAAAAGCCAAGGTTATTTTAATTCATAAGCCAAGGCAGGACCTAGCATTGGTTGCCAGTTACAGCCCCATCAGCCTGCTGTCATGTCTGGGCAAGGTTGTTGAAAAACTTATTGTGAATCGTATCATGGATTTTGTACTTGACAACAACATTTTACCATGCAATTCGGTTTTAGATCTGCTCATTGCACGGTGCGCCAAACGACAAGACTGGCGTCGAATGTTCTTAAGGGCTTCAATCGCCGATTTCACACGGGTGCGGTTCTGTTCGACGTGAGTAAAGCTTTCGACACGGTCTAGCACGACGGACTGATACTAAGGATGATAAGGTTAGGTATGCCTAATTACCTAATAAAGGGTATCCACTCTTTTTTGACACACAGGACTTTTGCAGTTTCGTCAGAAAATGCGGTTTCAATTGTGCAACACGTCAAAGCCGGAGTACCTCAAAGTTCCCTTCTTGCACCGGCTCTGCACAATATTTATACCAGTGATATCCCAAAATTTGGTCAAACACAACTTTATCTGTTTACTGACGATACTGCGATTACCGCCACTGCCAAACAGCCCAGGTTAGTAGTCTCAAAGCTGCAACGCCATATGAAACTTGATGAAAAGATGAAAAATTCGTTTAAACAACACTAACACCCAAGCTATTTACTTTTCGAAGTCCGGAAACTCGATTGCTTATTAATAACACCAGGATAAACTGGCGAGATAATATCAAATACTTGGGTGTCTGCTTCGATAAGCGGATGGTTTGGAACACAAACGCGGACCAGCGCTTGAAGAAAGCGAATGGTCAGTTTGGTGCGATTTATTCACTTCTAAACAGGAATAGCAGGATAGACATGCGGACAAAGATGAACTTGTACAAAATAATAATAAGGCCGGTACTGACTAACGGTATTCCGACATGGTGCACTATTAACAAAACTCAAATGAAAAGACAAAGTTTTAAGAATTATTGCGGACGCACCTAGACATACGATACTCACGTACTGCACAGTGACTTACGAATGCCGACGTTAAATTAATTTTTTAATAAAATCATAACGAATTACTTTAGACGGACAGACGTGTCGCAAAATGAACTCATTATAAGCTCCCACATTCATTCTCTACCAAAAGGCTGGTTTCTACCAAGACCCGATTAATTTCGTTGAAGCAATCTTCCAAATTCAATCAATTTAAGTACCAACTTGAACGCCGTCGACGCACGTCAATTATTTAAAGAATTAATTCTGAATCCAAAACTTATCTAATGATAAACAGCCGAACAGTTGAACAAGGAAAGTTAAAGATTGGATCTAACTTAAAAAACGCACATGATTTCATATTATACCCATAAACACTTCCCCTATGTTCGCATTTAGTATTTCTGTAATGGTTTTTGCTTCCCCTGAAAATATGTAACAATGGAAAAAATACGATTTGCAAGTAGTTTGCTCCTCATATTTTGTTTTATGCTACTTGATAGCCTAATAATGTTTACCTACGACCACTACTGTAAATACTTTAAAACACACCGTCTCCGATCAATGTAAGATTCCTATTACGCACGGTAAAAAAATCGCACAGCTTGGTAAAAAAATCGTACAGTTTTACTAGCAACCGCTTAGCAACGGTCAATACAAACAAACTTATTCAAAAACTGACATAATCTTAAATCAAATTGGTATGTGATTAATATTATAAAGTGAAATTAGTTTGATTACATAAAAAATGTCTGTTGGTATTAACAAGTTAGGAAAGATTCCAAAACAAATAGCCATATATCTGGGACTACCAGAAGTAGCGACTTATACAGGACACTGTTTTCGACGCTCGTCCGCGACTATTCTTGTTGACGCGGGTGGTGACTTATTAGATTTAAAAAGACACGGGGGATGGCAGTCATCAGCCGTAGCTGAAGGGTATGTGGATAATTCCCTAAATAATCAAACTAACAATTCGTCTAAAATATCATCTGCAATAGCAAGTACTAGTAATAGTACTAATAGTATTAATGAAAATTTCATTGAGGCAACTAATAATGTAAATCTTACTTATGCTTCAACAAGCAAAACAAACGATATACCTTTTGTCTTCAATAATTGTTCTGTAACTATAAATAATTTTTATAATGAGAATAAATAATATAATAAAAAATAACATTTGTAAATTTAAATAATCATACTGTAGAATTATTACAATATACCTATATACCTTCTCGTTGATGTTATCACGTTCTTAAATTATTAATATTGTTACCAGTTCAGATGGAAAACTAAAACTAAATGATGTTGTGTGTCTTGTCTTGTCTTGTCTTGTCTTGTCTTGCTTGTTTATGGCTTTGCTACTAGGCAATTGCCAGCTCGCTTCGTTTGAGATTCCCAGCTGTCTGGCTCTGAGCCATGTAGGGAACTCCGGATTTTTCCTTCAATTTGGATTCTTCCTTAATCTGTATAGCTTAAAATCGGATTAATTATATTTTAACTATTGTTTATTCATTTCTAGAGGAAAAATTGTTAGTAGCACAACATATGGAATACAGGATACATAAAAGCACACTAAACTACATGGGAATATCTAGGAGGGAAGTAAGGGAGGTATATAGTTGAGCTTTTATAATTTTAGCTTATTTAAGTTAACAAAATGCATGATTATTTCAATCGTTTCATCGTCAGGAACAGACAAAATGTCAGACATCGATAAGGGCGAAATTTTTTTTTTTTTAACCAGTTTTTCATATAAATCTCCATTTGGTCTTAGATATATAGGACATTCAAAAAATATGTGATTCAAGTCATCTATAACCCCACAGTCACATAGAGGATTATCTTTTATTTTAATTCTGTAGAGATGAGAATTGGTTAGACAATGACCGGTACGCATTCTAATGATTGTTGTGATGTGTCTTCTATCTTTATAATTTAAATTGGAAAACCACTTCCTGTTAGGGAATTTCGATTGAATTTTAGCATAGCCATGCTTTTTCTGTGTAATTGCCAACCCCCAGGCTTCTTTAAAGTTTTTAATAATTCTTTCTTATAAAACATTAAATATATCATGTATGTCTATAAGCATTTTTCTAGGAGTATTTAAACTAGTTCCAATTTTAGCCAATAAGTCCGCCTCCGTATTGCCCGGGATGTCGGCATGGCCTGGAACCCATGCAAGCCGAATGTCATGACCGTTTTTATTAGCCATGTTTATTAAATGTCTTGCCGAAAGAATCCAATGTTCTGCTTTGGCCGAAAAAAGGTTACTACTAAGCTTAGTTATGGCGCTTTTCGAATCGGAAAGAATGATAGCATTATTAATGTGTTTCTCGATAACAGTTTTAACAGCGTCGTGGATTGCTACTACTTCCGCTTTGTAGATAGTTAGACAGTCAGGCAGTCTTGACGAAAATTTATATTCAAATTCTGGAATAGAAATTCCATAGCCTACCCTGTCACCTCTTCTGGATGCATCAGAGTACACGAAAGTAAATTGATTTTTAAAGACATGGGATTCTGCGATAAACTTTTGTTTTGTCATCATATCTCCCTTCTCTAGATTAAGATTTATGGTTTTGGGCGGATCATTTAAAGTATTAAAGGGAAATTCATAGCACGGAAAAGCAGAACCCCTATAAAGAGACCTAATGTGAGGTCGAAATAGTTGTAATGCGTATACTAAATATGGGGTACGACCCTCGTGCCAGAATTCTGGCCTATGTATAATTTTCATACGTATATTGTTCATTAACCGGACGATAGGGCGATTGGTGATCATTAAAAGTTTAGAGACCAATTTAAGGGCCAGAAGTTTTGGTACGTAATACGTGTTGTAATGCAATTACGCACTCGCCGCTACGCGGCGTCGTGCGTAACTTTTCCATTCGTGCGTAAAATGCTTTTTACAACACTTATTACGTAATATACTATTATATAACAATTAAGTAGATTTCGTTTTGCAAAATTCGATATTCTTTAAGTATATTAAAAAAAAAGTTCACAATTATCTCCGTATGAACGATCTCGTTGGTCAAAAAATAAGCACTGCTTTGTGTGTTGCGCTCACGTTATTAACGCCGTAACTCAACATCACACTCGACGTGTGTGCGTCATCTAATCAAATTTACGGCGGCCCCATATACCGGGTTTGTTCTGCGTCAACTTTTCTTTTTGTTTATCTCGTTTCTTTTGCGCACAAATCCAACATGCAGTTTTGTATACGTTTTTCGGTAAAACGAGTTACTGCTTGGTTTTTCCTACATATAAATACATAATTTTAATACGGGGATATTCTAGCCATCAACAATACATTATATTATAGGCGCAAGATCCCTTAGATATTGTGCTTCATCAATTCTAGTCCAGTAAACCATACCGCTATAATGTTACCCGTAAACTAAAGCATCAATTATAATGATGCTGTCGATTGAGAGCGTTTGCTACTGCCCTAACTAGCAAAGGAGGAAAAAAGTTGGCGCAAATTACTACTGCCTCTCGGACAATAGTATATTGCGCAAAGAACAGCTCGAACATGAACCCAGGCAGTTCGCTACCTCATTGCCGGCCACACAATTAACTCCCGGCGCGGCGGCACCTTTCAACTTTGATTGATGGATTGGCTGTCGGACGTAGCCCGGTTTGTTACAAGCCAGTAATGCTTTGTCATTATGGAGACAACAGTCAATTAGACTAGTTGCTAGGCTAAGATCAATATAAGCTTTATGCCATATTTAGCCCTATGATGTAATAATATCGACGTTAATTTCAATCTTGAAAACATTTCAATCAAAATTTACTTTTATGTCAGTGTCAGGTCAGGATAACTTAAATTGTGAAGGTCGTTTAGTTTTTCAACCAGTCGCTGATGGCGCTATTGTAGGGATTTTGTTTTATAAGGTTGTTCATATCCCAACGTTGATAGCTACTGTGCTATATTTAGTACCGGTATTTTTGGCACTGATCAACTCATTTGATAGGCGAATAAATTAATGATGTCTTCAAATGTTGTCTTTCGCCGTTATTAAAAATTCAAAATAAAATATTTTTTTTTTTTTTTAATTAGTTATTTAAATTAACTTAAAAGAAATTTAAGTAAAGCCAAAATTGCGAAGCCAAGCTGAGGTGAGAGGCTGGGGGGCCGCGTGCAAATGCCCTAGCTCTGTTGCCAGAGAGTAAGGGGGGGTTTAAAATAGGGCGCCACCGTTTTGCAGCCAGGTCAAAACGGAAACCTTCAAGATCGTGCTGGGGCCCCACTCTCAGCTGGACTTCACAACTTAGGTAGAAAAAAACAAACTAGGTAAAGAAAACCACAGGGAGAGCTGTATAAATAAAACAAACAGAATTAACTAAAATTAATGCTGGCTTTATTCAAAAAAAAGAAAAATATGGGGGTTAGCATTTAAACCTAATAAACCTGTTAAGCAGTACACTACTGCTGATCGTGGGCTTCTTCCAAAGGGGAAGGAAGACGATGGTGCGTCGAGGGACGTGTAACGCTCCTGCTGTGGTTCGTAATGCCGAACAGTCTTGTCGGCCTGTACTTTCCTGAGACGGATAATTCTCGAGCGCCACTCTGTTGTTTTAAGGTGTAACAGAGAACCACCAGACCTATAGGTAGCTTTTACACAGTTGGAGAAACGGTACTCCAGGGGTCTATGCGCCTACTATAGCCGTTTTTGCCTATTTAATAAATAATAACACAGAATACGGGTGTGTTCTAAACAATTTATTAACTAATAGCGTTGATTATTTGCGGCTGACATTTACTATACAGAAGCTAAAACTATGCTATTTAAAATATACGGTTTTTAGAGGGGGTGCGGCGGTTCCACATTTTATGTGAACAAGCTACTACGGGAGGGTGTAAAGCAGACAGGTACGATAGAGCAAACTATGCGTGCAAGAAAGCAGAGTGTTTAGCGGGATTAAAGCACCGGGTTAAAAAAAGGAAAAAGGCTCCAGCGGTCATAAGGGGCTGTCACAGACATACGGACTGCTACCATCGTGGCAAGGAAACGGACTAACTTCGCTCGCCAGAGAACACCACATTCCTCACACATTCGGTCATTCTTAGTTTCGGTGAATCGGTAACCGGGGCAGTAATGGGCGTAAAAACACACCAAGATGCTCCGGTGATCGACACAGGGTAGTTACCCCCGACAGGCTACACTACGCGTGAAAACACTATAGTGCAGTCAGTCGGCGGCTAGTCCCCACAACATTCATCCTGCGGTTCATTCCCTTTCGCTCTATTACGGGAGGCGATTACAATGAGCGTAAACACACTTCAAAGTAGCCGGTCTCCCGAAACGGGTTTTGTTGAATATCGAAAGTGTATACAGCGTGAAAACACATATATACCCTTCCGATAGTCGGCCGCCCTTCGGTCACTCGGTTTCAGTCTTCCCTGTTGGCTTTCCGAAGAATGCGGAACGTTCTTCGGAAAAACTTTTAAGTTGGTACAGGATCAGCGTGAGAACACATGATCATATACGTCCCTTTTTCAACAGAACCTAACACTCTTTTCTCTGGCGAGGAGACAACTACATCCCTCCACGGTGCTAACAGGTATACTTACTTGTACAGTCAAATCGGTGGCTCGTGGCGGAAAATTTACACGACGGTGGGTATTTAAAGGATTTAGGCAAGGGCTCAGTGAAACGTCTCGGGTAAGCCGGGTCTCGGTGAGAAGTGTCTTCCACGACGTTCTCAACGTCCGGAGCAAGGTTCGCGTTCTCCCACCAGTACTACGGTACTCTGGGGGATTGCGCCTTTTGATTGGCTGTGCATGGTCGCACTGCGGAATGGTTTTGGTTGAGCTATACTGGGTGTTCTGCGGGAGCCGGTACTTAGCTAGTTCGCTAGTTTAATTATTTAATCGATGTCTTTAATATAAATTATGCGGAATAACTATGACATATGTTTGATTAAAATGTGACTTCGTCACACACCCCCCTTACTTCGATAAAAAAAAATTAATTTTTTCTTTATCCAAATTAATTTTTTTTTCTTAGTGCCAACTTAAATCAGGTTTACCTAATAACAGCTAGCCTGTCTTATTTATATACAAAAAAAAAATATTTTCAAAGTACTTATACTTTCCCTACTACTTAAATATTTTACTATATTTACCTAATGACTATCTTAAATGACAGCTAGCCTGTCCTATTTATATAAACAAAAATCCAAAAAAAAAAAAATATTTTCACAGTACTATACTTTCCCTACTACTTAAATATTTTACTATATTATGTTTTGTAACATCCGGTATCCTGATAGGCTTCCTTAATCCGGTCCCACGTTGCGCATAGGGGATAACCTGCCTATGCCGAATATCATCTTCTCGGTTTCTTTATCTATACCAGTTTACAGGTAGTGGGATCCCTTCTGCCCGGCCATTGGACACCCGCAATGGCGGCATGGGATACTAGCCAGAGCTAAGTACTTTTGATGTCGTACCTCTTTGGAACACATGCAGTTTCTGGACATTGTTCCCGTTTTACCACAACGGGAGCAAAATAGAATCGGGCGGCGGTGGCACTTTTCTCTCTTGTGCCCTGAAACACCACAACGCCAACATAGGTTGTTGGTTATAATAATGTAGTCAGGATATGGGCGGTGCTTTTCCCGAGCTTCAGCTTTTATTAGGGTCCATGGCTTTGGACCGGTATACGGCGGCACAAACGGACCGTCAAACGGTGTATGAATGAGAGGATCTCTTCCTAATTGCAGAGGTGTTGGCTCCTCAGGGCCATATTCTGACCCTGGAGCGGCTTCCTCCTTTATCGGCGGTAACGGTGACGTACATAAACTTAGTACGGGACTGGTCATGTTCTGCAAATCAAAAAAAAAAGCAATAAACATACGGTAACTTGCTTTTTATAAGTCTTATGACCAATTGGAGGGTTGCAAACACGGTGGGTGTCTTACTGGTGGCGTATACATATTACAGCTAATTCTATCCTATATATCACTATCTATTTATACACAGCTTATCCTAGTTATTTACATTATATACAGCTTATTTGCATGATGCCAATTTGTCAGATTTTTTTCTCAGAGGCGGTCCACGGGCGGGATGTTTATTGTGATCTTCCGCCCATCCTTTGTACGGAAAGTGCGTCGAACGCGCCGCGAGTCTGGTATACTCGGTGGCCGGTATCGGGCTAGAGCTTGGCGGACCTCGCTTGTCCAGTAATCCGGGCGAGATTCCACCAACAATTTTTCGGCCAAGGAGGCTTCCGGCCATCGGCGGTACAGGGCCGGAGCATTGCAATTTTTAGCCGTTATTGCCATGCTGTCGGTCGGTTCCCTGATCGCCTGTTCTGCATCCAACCAACGGAACAGGTCGTGGTCCAGGCTGCTGGTTACTACATTAATGCTGTTCGTATTGCCTGGAGCTGCAGGTCCGATGACGTCGGTTCGGGCTGGCACTACCACGATGTTCTGAAGGATCTTGATTCTTGGGCCCGGCACTTGAAATCCTGGCAGCAGGCGTTTCACCTTTGCCAACCTTCGCCGGGTGGCCTCGATTCTTTCCTGCAAGTCGTTCACTGGGCGGGTAAGATCCGGAATAGCCGATCCCAGTGGCGGTTCTCCTGATAGTCTCGGCATTCTGAAAATTAGGAGTGATTACGGTAAATACAGGGTCTATGTCATGGGTCGGTTTCAAATCTTTAATATGAACTCGGTAGGGCTTTTTTCCTTTTATGCTTTTTAGTTCATAAACCACGGGTGAGATTACTTTTGTAACAGTATACGGGCCGGAATATTTCGGGGCTAATTTCGCGGCAAAACCTTTGTCAGCGGACGACAAGACGTGTTCACGCTTCATCACACTGTCGCCGACATGGCATCGCCACTCTCTACGTCGGAGATTGTAGTGATGGCTTTGTGTGGTGAACGCTTTGGCCTGATTAATTCTGACCAACTCATACACTTCAGTCAGCTTATTCACTCGGTCGGTCTGTTGAATAAGCTGATCGTCGTCAGGTTCGGTAGAACTGCCTGGTTTTGGTTGCTGCTCCTGATAGTAGGATCTCGGGGGTTCTAATTCTCGACCAAAATTCAAAAAAGCGGGTGAAAATCCGGTCGAATCACTACGGGTGGTATTAAAAGCAAAAGTCAGGTCAGGTAAGTCAGCGTCCCAATTTTTATGGTTATCACCACAAAACTGAGCAATCATGGTTTTCATGGTTCGGTTGGCTCTTTCTACGGGGTTCGCTTGCGGGGTATACGGTGGTGTTAGTCGGTGGTCTATACCGTATTCTTTTAGCAGGTCTCTAAAAGTTTTTCCGGTATACTGTGTGCCGTTGTCGGAAATAACGGTTTTCGGACGGCCAAATTGTGTTAGTACTAGTTCATACAGGGCTTGACTAACGGCGCGTGACGTTGCTTTCCGTATAGCACGGCATTGAATCCACTTAGTAAAGCGGTCTTGGAACATCACTACGTATGCGTTACCCTTAGAGGACCTCGGTAATGGTCCTACTAAATCTGTACTAACAGTTTCCCACGGTGTATGGTTTCTTGACGGCTGCATTTTTCCGGGTATCTGTTGTTGCGACGGTTTATATTGCTGGCAGCAGATACATTGTCTAACATACTGGGCTATGTCGCGAGACATACCAGGCCAGTAGTATCTTAACGTGATACGGGCTGTAGTTTTTGCTATTCCCATGTGTCCGGCGGTTGCAGAGTTATGGTTCTCCTCCATTATTCTGGTTCTTACGGTTTTTGGTATACAGAGTTTCCATGGATCCATCATGTCCGGTTCGGTCATGTCTGATGAGCTCCAAAAGTGTCGGTACAGGTTTCCATCTCGTATACAATACGTCGGGTGTGCTTCGGGGTGATTTTTCACCTCCCTTATTTTATTCGCATACCAGGAACACTGTTCGTCCTCTGTTATTAGGGTTATAGCAGCTAACTCATTGGTTTCTGCTTCCTCTGGTGCACCGGGGTTCGGTTGGCGAGATAGTGCATCAGCCACTCGGTTTAATACGCCTCGTCGGTATTTTATTTCAAAATCGAATTGTTGCAGATACATCTGCCATCGTGCTAAACGTCCGGACGGTGATTTAATTGTTTTTAGCCATCGTAAGGACTGATGGTCGGTCAGGACGGTGAAGTGGTATCCTTCTAGGTAGGGTCTCATTTTCTCTATTCCATAAACTATCGCTAAGCACTCTTTTTCGGTCGTGGAGTACGCTTTCTCAGCCGAAGTCAAAGTTCGGCTAGCATAGGCGATAATATTATCCCCCCCATCGGTATTGTTTTGAGTCAGGGCTACTCCTAAACCACTATCTGAGGCATCGGTCTGTAGGGTAAAAGGACGACTAAAGTTGGGGCATGCTAATACCGGTGCGACGGTAAGGGCGGTTTTTAGTTTTTCAAATGCCAGTTGCTGTTCGGCTCCCCAATTCCAGCGTCGGCCCTTTTTTAGTAGCATGTTTAACGGTGCTGCTATTTGCGAAAATGCAGGTACAAAACGTCGGTACCATGAGACCATTCCCAAAAAGCGTCGTACCCCTCTTACATTTGATGGAGCTGCGTACTGCGTGATGGACGTTACTTTTTCTGGGTCGGTGTGTATTCCGGTAGCAGTAACCTGGTGTCCCAAATATTTCAAAGATCTACGCCCAAACTGACATTTATCGGGATTTATTCTTAGGTTTGCGGCTCTTAGTTTTTGAAATACGGTTCTTATATTTTGTAGGTGTTCTTCAAATGTTTCGCCTAGGATAATGATATCGTCTAGGTAGGCAAAACAGTACGGGTCTAGTTCGGGTCCTATGATGCGGTCCATTAGTCTTTGGAACGTCGCTGGTGCAGAGTGTAATCCAAACGGCATTACTCGGAATTGAAACAAACCCCGTCCTGGTACTGTAAATGCCGTAATTGGTTTGCTTTCTTCGGTCAGTGGTACCTGCCAGTACCCCTGTTTGAGGTCTATACTGGAGATATACTTCGCCTTTCGGAGTTTGTCGAGAATCGCATTTATAAACGGTAGTGGATATGCATCTTTTTGAGAAATATCATTGATTTTTTGAAAGTCAATGCAGAACCTTGGTTTTCCGTCTTTCTTTCGGACAATGACTACCGGTGAGCTCCATGCACTATTCGATTGTTCAATGATCCCATCTTGCAGCATCTGGTCAACTTCCTTATTAATGATTTCCTGCATACGGGGATTTTGTGGGCGGTATCTTTGTTTAATCGGTTCGTGACTTGTCAATCTAATTTTGTGCTTAATAAGCGGCGTTGTTCCTTTAATGCATTCAAAAGACGGTAGTTCGTAGCTTAGAAAGGAATGCAGCCGGTTCTCTTCGGTGGTAGACAATGTTAACGGTAGTTGATTGCCGATTTTCCCTACTGGACTGCAGGGTGCAACTGTCCTATTTGAGTGCGAAGTAAAGTCGTCAATCACGATGGTGCCTGTGCCTAATTCTAGTTTGAACTTTCCTTTTTGTAAAATGTCCATTCCTAGAACCATATCCGTGGAGAGTCCAGGTAGGTAATGCATTATCTCCGTAAATTTCTTCGGACCTATTCGGAAGGTGGTTCGGTAGGCTTCGGGAATCTCCATTAATTCTCCATTCGCAAGCCGGGCTAGGTTAGTAGTTTTTTCCACCGGTTGCAGTGCGTAGAACGGTTTTCTTTTTACTAGCCGGTCTCCTATATAGGATTTTGCGGCTCCGGTATCTATTAGTGCTAAAACTGGTTTTTCATTAATATGTATAGTCAGATGTGGTCGATTTTCGGTCAGGTCGGTCGTGTTTAATGCAGTCGAGGCGGGTGAGTGGTGGTGCTGTCCTTGCCTCGTCATGGGGCAGCGCCTTCCTAGTTTTCCGACCTCGGACAGGAACAATCTCGAGACATGACATCTGTTTTGCCACATCTTGAACAGAATAATCTAGCGGGGCCTTTGCAGTTACTTCGCAAATGTCCAGCCTGACCGCAGCGCCAGCATGTGGCGGGCGTCGACGTCGGTCCCGGTTTACCAATATTCGGTCCGGCAGTGTTTTCATGAGATGTGGTTTGAAAATGTCTGGGCTGTGATGTTCGTTGCTGTATCGGTGCTTGTACTGATGGTGTTGTAAACCGGTGCGAGCCTTCTGCTCTCGGTTTATCCTTTTCTAATTCCTGCAGTAGGATTTCGTACTCCCTAACCGCTGCAGAAAATGACATAACGTCCTGGAAATCGGTTTTTCTTATGTTTTGTCGGTAATTGGGAAGTAAATTTCGGTATAACCATTGTAGTTCTTGATCGCTGTTCATCTTTCCGTGTCGGCGTACTAGCGTTTGTAGGTCAGTTACGTAACGATTGACCGGTTCGTTATGACGCTGTACTCGACGGCTAATTTCGACCTCCAAGTCTATTTCATAGTTGACCGGAAAGAAAAATATACGGAAATCTCGTTTGAAATCGTCCCAGTTTTGCCAAGCCTGCTTGTTATTTCTACACCACAGGGCCGCATTACCACGTAGTAATTCGGGTAGGTGGGGTAGTAATACGTCAGGGTTTATCTTGTTAGCCAGGCAAATCTCATCTATTCTTTCTAGAAAAGTTGCTGGGTCATTTCGGTCATCAAAGTGCACATTCCATTTGTGCACCTGAAGTTCTGGGTGATTGCTTGTCATTGTGGTAGCAGGGGGTGGTATGCCTCCCTGTACTGTAGTCGGCTGTATTGTATTTATTACTGGTCTGACGGCTGACGGTGTGTGTATTATACTAGTTGATACGTGCTGTGTTGCAGCGGGGGGCATATATATTAAAGGGTTGGTATTTACACACGGATTACTAAACGGGGTGCTATATATACAAGGGTTGTTTACTAGGGTGCTATGTACACAAGGGTTGGTCACTATAGTGCTATATACACCAGTGTTAGACGGAGAGGTGCTATAGTATACGGGGGGTATGGTGTATGTCACGGGATTTTGCACTAACTGCGTCGGTATGTAGCTTATAGGTGCTACGGCAGATGTCACATGTATGATGGGGGTAGGTTTAGTATTAGTCGCCGTTACTGTCGACGACACTGTTGACTGGGCGGGGGTGTAACTGGAAATTGTTACTATACTGTGGCTAACGGAGGGTGGATTTGTTGTTGCGCTGCTTGACGCGCTTATGCTGGCTGCATTGGGTGCAGGAAAAATAAAGGGGAAGGTGGACGGTTGCGGGGTGGCGTGGCCATCTCGGATAAACTTAACTAAGCGTTTGCGTAGTGTGTCCACAGGCCCGGTGTCATCCAGACCAAATTTCTGTACTTCAGCCACCAGATCCACTTTTTTTAAAAGATAGATCCAGCTTGTTCGTGAGTCGGTACTTCCAATGCTTGGTGACGGGGGTAAGGGTGGTGCGGGTGGTATCGGTGGTGCGAGGTGTAACGGCGACGTGGGGGGTACGGTCAGCATCAGTGTAGCTTGTGTCGCTTTCACGTTTGCCATTATTGTGAATAATTACAAAAAAAAATACCTAAAACTTTTTTATAACCCTGTATTTGAACCTTAATATTCTAGCTATATATATAACGGTTCGTTTAACTTAACTGGTGCTTACTGCCCAATAAAAAAAATGTTTACGGTTTATTACCTAGAAAGAAAATTCCTAAAACTTTCCTTTAACCCGGTATCTAAACCTTTTACTTTTGTATATTTAAAAAAAAATTTCTAACGGTTTGTTTCACTGGTACCTAATGCCTAATGAAATATATCTACAACTATTGCCTATTATAAAAAAAAAATTCTTAATACTTTCCTATACCCCGGTATTTAAATAAATCTATCTACAGTTTATTTAACTGGTACTTCATCCTTTGGTTATCTCAAACAAAATATAATTTCACAATTATATTTTCTTAACGGTCTGCTTACTAACTGGTGGTACTTAAACCTTCGGTTAATTCTCTAATTAATTTAAATCCTATTTCAAATTTCACCGGACTATCCTGTATTATAGTAAACAAAATGCCTAACGGTATTTATCCTAAATCATAAAAATAAAACTAAATCAATTAATATATACACTATATCCTAATACTAAAGCTCTTATCTTCTACACGGTCATTTGGAATTTATTTACACAGATTTTTTTTTATTCGAAAAAAAAAACTATTCATATCGTTTTCTTATCTTTTGTTCGCGTCTCGGATGTTAACAATATTCCAAATTTTAAGCAAATCTTGTTTCTTGCAATTTAAATGCCTTTTCCGGTCTAGAAAATTTCCTTCGGTATTTTCATATTTTTAGAGAAACGGGTTCGATAATCGGTTATAAAATCCCCGTTTTATCAGGAAACAAGCTATCACACGGGTTCTAGACTACGCATGCGCAAAGAAAATATGCATAGGCGAAAATTTCCAACGGCCCTAGGCTACGCAAGCGCAAAGAAAATCTGCTCGGGCGCCAATTTGTAACGCTCCTGCTGTGGTTCGTAATGCCGAACAGTCTTGTCGGCCTGTACTTTCCTGAGACGGATAATTCTCGAGCGCCACTCTGTTGTTTTAAGGTGTAACAGAGAACCACCAGACCTATAGGTAGCTTTTACACAGTTGGAGAAACGGTACTCCAGGGGTCTATGCGCCTACTATAGCCGTTTTTGCCTATTTAATAAATAATAACACAGAATACGGGTGTGTTCTAAACAATTTATTAACTAATAGCGTTGATTATTTGCGGCTGACATTTACTATACAGAAGCTAAAACTATGCTATTTAAAATATACGGTTTTTAGAGGGGGTGCGGCGGTTCCACATTTTATGTGAACAAGCTACTACGGGAGGGTGTAAAGCAGACAGGTACGATAGAGCAAACTATGCGTGCAAGAAAGCAGAGTGTTTAGCGGGATTAAAGCACCGGGTTAAAAAAAGGAAAAAGGCTCCAGCGGTCATAAGGGGCTGTCACAGACATACGGACTGCTACCATCGTGGCAAGGAAACGGACTAACTTCGCTCGCCAGAGAACACCACATTCCTCACACATTCGGTCATTCTTAGTTTCGGTGAATCGGTAACCGGGGCAGTAATGGGCGTAAAAACACACCAAGATGCTCCGGTGATCGACACAGGGTAGTTACCCCCGACAGGCTACACTACGCGTGAAAACACTATAGTGCAGTCAGTCGGCGGCTAGTCCCCACAACATTCATCCTGCGGTTCATTCCCTTTCGCTCTATTACGGGAGGCGATTACAATGAGCGTAAACACACTTCAAAGTAGCCGGTCTCCCGAAACGGGTTTTGTTGAATATCGAAAGTGTATACAGCGTGAAAACACATATATACCCTTCCGATAGTCGGCCGCCCTTCGGTCACTCGGTTTCAGTCTTCCCTGTTGGCTTTCCGAAGAATGCGGAACGTTCTTCGGAAAAACTTTTAAGTTGGTACAGGATCAGCGTGAGAACACATGATCATATACGTCCCTTTTTCAACAGAACCTAACACTCTTTTCTCTGGCGAGGAGACAACTACATCCCTCCACGGTGCTAACAGGTATACTTACTTGTACAGTCAAATCGGTGGCTCGTGGCGGAAAATTTACACGACGGTGGGTATTTAAAGGATTTAGGCAAGGGCTCAGTGAAACGTCTCGGGTAAGCCGGGTCTCGGTGAGAAGTGTCTTCCACGACGTTCTCAACGTCCGGAGCAAGGTTCGCGTTCTCCCACCAGTACTACGGTACTCTGGGGGATTGCGCCTTTTGATTGGCTGTGCATGGTCGCACTGCGGAATGGTTTTGGTTGAGCTATACTGGGTGTTCTGCGGGAGCCGGTACTTAGCTAGTTCGCTAGTTTAATTATTTAATCGATGTCTTTAATATAAATTATGCGGAATAACTATGACATATGTTTGATTAAAATGTGACTTCGTCACAGACGTCAACAAGACGTCAGAAACCTCTTATATTATAACATAAGAAAAGAAGAACAGGAAAAAAGAAGAATGGAGAAGAAGAAGACCCTATTAAAAAAGAAAAGCATTAGCTGAGGGCTTATTAATAAAACTGACCTAGTTCCTTTTCCCTTCGTACAATAAATTTGTAATAAAGTAATGTAATTAAAATGGCAAAACCAACTAAGTGAAAATAAACAAAAAGGGAAAAGGAACTGTATAAAAAAATTAAAGCAACTATAAAAATGTTAAATTATAAGCAAGAATTAAATTTAAATTAAATTTGAACTAAATTAATTTTGAAAAATGTAAATAAAAATAATTAAAGTCACAAATCAAGTTTCGGTTTGAGATAAAAAAAAAATTATAAAATTATATTCAGGGGCGTTAGTATAGTGATCAACTATTTCAATTAAGCTTGAAGAGCCAAAAACTTAAAATAAAATTAATTTATCAAGCCAGCACGTACGCCTATGTACTAAGGTTACATCAAAAAATAAAAAAATCAATTATGTACACACATAAGGGAAATATACAACTATATAAAATTTAGCACAAGTAATCTCAACATATTAGTTATCAAACAGCAGACCAATAAATAATTTATTTAAGCTAGGAAATAATAAAAAAAATAATTCCATAATCAGGATATGCCGCTATTAAAAAGAGAGCTCATCAGACTCTAGGGTTACTATTTAAAATAAACAATACAAACTAAATATGTCCATTCAAGAACCATCTTGACAAATTGGTGGATTTATAATAATTATAATCAAATAAGGCTCCATTATACAAGATAAAAGAAATGATTGACACTACATATCTGCAACTACATCATCCCAAATTTGATCAAATAATTTATTTTAATTTTGTTGATGTTAAAATGATTTAAATTGTAATCTGTAACAGCTCGTAATTTACGCTTTAATGTGGATATAGCAATCTTTTGACAATCAATTATATTTGGTTTGATTTTAAAACACTATAATATTTATATTTAGGGCACACCCTGTATGGCAAGAATTAAGATACCATGTAACACTGGCCTTCTCAAGCAAACTTGTGCTATGTAAAACAAAGAAAACGTACCAAAATAAAGCAGTAAGTTGGACCCCTTTATAAAGAAAAAATTATAGAGTTTAAATAAAGTTGATTAAATTTCAAGGTCAAGATTAATTGAATTTAAACCGAATTGACAGTAGACAGGTAACAAAAAAAGAAAATCCTTTGGAATAGGAAAAATAGGGTCCACTTAATCGTAAAACAATAAAGAATATTAATTACTTAGCTAACGAAACCAATTATATTCGGTCATAAGTACAAAAGGCACATTTATCTGACAAAGGATGTGGTGTTAAATTATGGCGGTTTGGAAGCAATATACAGGGAAAAATAGGAAAGAAAAATGAATTACGCTTACCTAACGGGAGCTGTAGGGTCTTTAAAATTGAAATAGGGGGTCTCAACGGTGATGGATGCTCCAGATGGTCAGCCCCTTACGGTTCTAGTGACCCGACTTAACTAAAAGAGAGCCCCAGAAGGTGTTTTAGGAGAAAAGTTGAAAAATCGACAAAGAAACGGCATGGTATATAAAACTCACCTTCAACAGCGAAAACACACCTTAAATCCCACGTCGGTAGTTCCTTGGTCGCCCACGGTAAACCTACGCCAATAATACACCACGTCTTACAAAATTACCGTAGAGGCGACGGAAAATATGGTCTTCAAATCCTATATCCCGCAAGCATGATTCAGAAAATCCTGGATTTAAAGCCGGTTGCTTGTTTCGCTGCTAGGAGTCAAGTGAGGTCACTGAAGAATTTCAGGTTAAAGTTAAAAAAAAAAATATGCCGAAAGCGAATTTAGGGCGACTCACTTCCGGCCAGATCTAGCGTTCGATCCGAAAAGGGAGGCTGGTTCATACACTGGCGGCGACACAGAATGAAGTATTCAGAGCCATGCCCATTCAATTGCAGATAATCCAAGCCAAGAGAAGTGAAACAGATGTACCCAAATATAGTTTTATATAAGAAGTCAATTCGTAATTCATACAATTCATTATAAATTATTTAAAGAAAACCCAAGTCCCAAAATATCCCTGCCATTCGAGAAGCAAACGGTCGTTGAAGTTTGGGTTGCTGAATATTATGGCCCAAACTTGTTTCAGAAGAAGAATATTAACCTAGAAAATTCATTACCCAATCTGACAGTGATCATAAAAATTGAAAACAAAGAAATATATTTGAATTACATAATGAAACACTCGTATAAGTCTCGGATAGTGTATTCCAGGGAGATATGTGATTTAAAATAGGAGGATAATGTAGCCTGCTTGGTCAAAGACAACGAAACCAGAGGCCGTTGATCTTGGGTACGTATTTACTTTTATACAGGGAACCAAACATCGTTTTAAAAAGGCAAAATACAATTTTTAAAACACACAATACAAGTCAGACATGTGATATGAGGCATTAGATCATATTAATTCATTTGTGACAAAATCGGATTGTCACAATGTGCCAAAACCTTCAAATTTATATTAACATTGGCACATTCAAATCCCTGATTATTTCAATCGTATATTGAATGAGTTAATCAGTGCCAAAAGTACTGGCACCTATGTATAGTTGTCAAAATGTATTATTTAATGTCATGCTGTGTTCTAACTGAATAAAGCATATTATCAAAAGGTAAAAGCATTCATTATATTTTATTTAACTAGGATGGATAAACTTCTGGATCGACAACGCAGACCAACGCTTGAAAAAAGCAAATAGTCAACTCAGCGCCATCTACTCTCTTATCGACAGTAGAAGTAGACTATACTTACGGACGTTACTTTAGAAGACCATTATTTGACCAGTACTGACTTATGGTGTCGCCTCCTGGTGCACCTTAAATAAGTCAGCTTCCGCAAATTTCAAACTTTTCAGTACAAAGTCCTTAGAATCATGACGGGTGATCCACGCTTCACGATGGTGCATACTCTACACAACGACTTACAAATGCCGACAATCACTAAATACATAGACAAACTCATTATCAATTACTACAAACAGACGGGCGTTGCCCTGAACCCTCTCATTACACCATTACAGATTCATTCCAATCCCAACAAACCATTCAGGCTACCGAGAGACTAGCTCACTCCTGTGCCACCTCGTCGCCCCCTTTCACTACAATGAATTAATACAACACCGGACCAAAAATGATTAAAAGTAACTACTTCCCTTCTGCCCCCCCCCCCCCTTTAAAATTAAGTGTAAAACTATCTTCTGCAATTAACCCCCAAATTATGTCCCGCTGAACAGCAACTTATAAAGAAATAGAAGTAATAGTCGCAGACTCACTTAAGAAACAAGCATGACCCATAATGTTAAACTTCTACGACCTGAAAGATTTGACACTGATCAGAACTCTTCCAAGGCTGCTCAAGAATGGACCCAGTGCTAAGTACCATATGCATGGATGATAATGGTAAACTCAACCTTTTAATTAATTTTGTCATGAAGTCATAAAAACTACGATTTTATTATCGATTGTAAAATATATGAAGAAGCTGTTAAAACGCTGGATTCTATTGTTATGAAGCCTAAAGACAAGGTTTCGTACCTCTTTTTCTGCAACCTAGATGCCGCTCTGGTTCGGTATATTTTGTTTTATTTTTTTAAATGTTTTTTTGGGTTTATCCCGTTGATCAATTTTATACAGTGAGCTCAAAAAGGTTGAAATAAATTCGTTTAAAATGCAGGTGATTATTTTCTGGAGAAACGCTTGGACATGTCGATTATTATTTTTAACTGCGAATTTTTTGACATAATAAATGTGTATACAGGTTGTCTCAAGAAGAACATATACCGTCAACATTATTTTTTTTGAATAGAACACCCTGTATATTATATTATTTTTAAATTCTACGATACATTCTAAACATTTTTTGTATAACATATCATATCTCCAAAAATCAACGGTTTTCGATATATTGACATTTTAATATTTTTCTGAAAAAATGCTGAGATCCGTCGATTTTTAGTTTTAATTGCGCATTTCTTTATTATTATTGTAACCTGTTACCTGAATTAATTTATTTTGACATAGACGTTTACTTCTTTCAAAAATTCTTCAAATTGTGTAGATCTATCTAACTTCAAGTAATTCTGTAAAAATGGCGCGGTTAAGTGAAAAAGATAGGATAGAGGTACTAATGATGCTTGGCTATGGAGATAGGATGCGAACCCAAATAGAAGTGTGTGAGTTATTTAACAATAAGTACCCAAACCGAGCACCAATATCTCAATCTGTTGTTAGTAAAATTGTAAAAAAATATAGGGATTTGGGGCATGTTAGAGACAATTATATTCAAGGTCGACCTAGGATTTCAGAAGATGTGCAGTTAAATGTCCTCTTAGCTGTCCAAGAAAACCACCATAGTGTTACTCGCGGTATTGCCATGGAAAATAATATTTCTCAAGCAACCATATGGGCAAGGGCCTAGCGACACCTAAAGCACCGGTTCCCGTCAGATCACCGAAGTTAAGCGGTGTCGAGCGCGGCTAGTACTTGGATGGGTGACCGCTTGGGAAACACCGCGTGCTCTTGTCTTAGGGAAGAGTGTAAAATGAATCGACATCAAAACCATCCTATTCACGCCGGACAGGCCGGATGAGATCGGATATCTCGTAGGATGAAGGTGCCGTTTCACACTCCCCAGTCGGTAGACCGCACGATTAAAAACCGTACGGTCGATGACCGGTTCTAGATGGCCTCAGATACGCCGACGAACCGTAAAAAAGTAAAATAAAAAAAAAAGCAACCATATTGAATTATTTACACAAAAATAAATGGCATCCCTACCACAGTTGGTTTATGAACTTAATGAAGATGACCCGGATAGAAGAACAGAATTTTACGAAATAATGATGAACAGATACATTGAAGATCCTTAAATTTTAAAAAGAATTGTGTTCTTTGATGAAGCAACGTTTACTCTAAATGGGCATGTGAATCGCCAAAACTGTCGATATTGGGCTAAGGAAAATCCGCACTGGATCATGGAGTCCCACGCACAATATCCGCAAAAAGTGAATGTTTGGGCTGGAATTGTTGATAACCGGATTTTCGGCCCCTTCTTTTTTGATGGTACGTTAAATGGCGAACTGTATCTAGAATTTTTAGAATTTGAGTTAATACCGGCACTTGCTGTACTCTATCCAAATCCAGATGAGCCAGACATTCCCAACAATAACTTATGGTACCAGCAAGACGGAGCACCAGCCCATTACACACGCCCGGTGCATGAGTACTTGAATATAGTCTTTCCTGGCAAGCGGATTGGTCGACGGGGTTCAATAGAATGGCCGGCAAGGTCACCAGATTTGACCCCTCTAGATTTTTTTCTGTGGGGCTATTTAAAGTCTAAAGTATACTTTAACAGACCTAACAATATTGATGAACTTAAAGCTCGAATAAGGCATGAGGTTAGATTAATTGAGCCACAGGTAATCCATAACGTTTTGGAAGAATTCAAAGATCGACTTGCATATTGCCAGGAAGTTGGTGGCGGTCAATTTCAACATTTATTAAAGTCAAATTTAATACAGTCTATGTAAATATTATAGACTAAATAGATGTAAAGAGTTCATTTTTAATTGTAGTTTTCGTACCAGAAAAAATGTCAATATATCGAAAACCGTTGATTTTGGAGATATGGTATGTTTTACAAAAAGTGTTTAGAGTGTATCGTAGAATTTAAAAATAATATAATATACAGGGTGTTTTATTTAAAAAAATTAATGTTGACGGTATATGTTCTTCTTGAGACAACCTGTATACACATTTCTTATGTCAAAAAATTCGCAATTAAAAATAATAATCGACATGTCAAAGCGTTTTTCCAGAAAATAATCACCTGAATTTTAAACGAATTTATTCCAACCTTTTTGAGCTCACTGTATAGTTAGTTAACCTGTGTTCGCCATGGTGAACTTATTTGTGTCCTTAATGTTAAGTTTGTAATTATATTATGTAAGTAATACCTACTAATTTTGATTTTGAATTGAGATTATTATATAAATGAATTTTTTAAACAGCCCTTGAAAATGGTCTAAGAAACCGAAATGCGTAGACCAAAATATTAAATATTTGTGAAGAATTTTGGATTTTTTTTCCACTTCAATATGAATAATCTTCACCCCGAAGATATCTATGATTAAATCAAATATTAAGTTTAAGGTGTGTGAGAATCAAGAATATTCAATTTAAATTACAAGTCCGTATTCAAAAAAATTAATTTGATGATGGTGGCCCGAAAACGAAACGTCGGAATTCAAAATTAATATTGTTAACTTGTAAAGGAGATATAGTGCCAATGGAAATGTGACATTTGCCTCAAGTTATTTCAATAAATGTAATCAGGAAAAAATAGAAACGAATTTGCTAATTTTCGTTTCTTTTTTGGATGTCTCCGAAGGTATTCGGAATTTTTAAATTTTCTCAGCGGCGTTTTGTTAAGCACCATATTTCCTAACTTTGGCCCCATTCAACCGACCTTGTATTTCTTATAGTTTCATAGATCCCTGTACTTATCCGTGAATTTGTAACACCCTGTATAGAGTCTATTTTATAAGGTATAATTTCGGCATTTCCAATAACTATCCAACCCAACAAGGTACCTACTAACTAGGAAATTCGAATATCGTTGATATGTCCGTTAAGTTCATACTGATCTCGTAAGATAATCCGTTACTTTTACGTTGCCTTATTGTGGATTCTAGTGTTATGTCCAATTAGCTGGTGATCGTTTAACAATCATCGATTGCTGTCCATAATAAGGGCATCTGTAATCCATCCATGTCCGAGCCGTCAACCAGAAGCGGCCAAACGACCAACTCAAAAAGCGGCCTCGCGTACATCCAAATTTGGAGTTGGAATGAATCGAGCCGCGCTGCAAACTTGAATCTTATTGACGGCTGTTTTTAGACTACGGTTTTTTAACTCAATAAATAAAAATTCCAATATAGGTATGTTGTTAGTGCATGTTTTATTCCAATTTAGCAGACTTGAACAAAAAATTGTGTTAAAAAATATATAGGGTGTTCGCGTATAATTTGCCCAATAGATACCTCCATTATTATTGCTTTTAGAGAAATTGCTAAATTAGCAAAGTTATAGCATTTTCACCAAACCTTCAAAAAATAAAATGAACAAAAACAACTGAGTATCGGAAGTGACAGCTTTTTGACAAGTGACAGCTTTTTCAAATGGAATACCCCCTGTTTTCTCATTGTATCAGTTAAATAATTTTATTCTCTTTCTAAATATATAGTGGTTGTTTGAATTATATTTTACCGTTTTGGAATGAAATTAAAACATAACACAACCTATATATTATTATTTTTATAATTGCTCAAAATGGCCACCGTTTATTAAACTGCAGGACTGGTACCCATCTTTTAGTTTCTCAATTGCATTAGCAATCATATCTGGCCTACCGAAGTTGAGAAAGTCAATTTCTATTTGGATTTGTTCCTCCAAATCGGAAACACTATTTGGTCTCGATGCAGATATCTTGTCTTTGAGGTAGCCCCAAAGAAATGTGTCTAATGGTGTTAAGTCGGGACTATTGGGAGGCCATGCAATAGTCTGCACGACCAAGCCAAATGTCATAATTCTCATTGAGGTATTCTCTTACTGGAAGAACACTATGACTTGGAGCACCATCTTGCTGCCATATGAAATTCCTTGCGGCGTTTAGAGGAAAAGTTTTAAGAATATCCTCTATTTCATGTGCAAGCATTTCACGATATCTAACTCCATTTAAAGATCCATCAATGAAAATTGGACCGATGATTCTGTTTTGCACTATGCCGCATCACACATTTACTGATAGTTCCAGGTGCACGAACGATTTCAGGAACTCACAGAAAGTTATGTGAAACGGAATCTTTTGAAACAAAAAACTACTTAAAAGGGGCACACTAAACTACACGAACACCGGAAACCGAAGAAGCTGTTTTAAATTTAGTGGAACAAAACCCTAATATAAGTACCAGAAAAATTGGGAATATTTTAAATATTACTCATGTCCTAGTCTGGAGAATTCTTCAAAGTTATTTGTTATATCCTGTACAGTGTGGTCATTTAGTGCGTGGACGGAAGATATCTAGAAATCTAGGAAAGGCACAAAATTCAAAAGTTGAACGGGTTATTAAAAGGTATATCCCGAAAATAGGGCAGATTAAACTTATGTGTTTTTCTTTGTAATGGAATGACCACCCTTAATTTCCCTTGTTTTATTTTTATTTTCCGATGATATCAGTGGGGGCTTTTCAGGGGCGGCAGTGTCAAACAGACAACAGACGGTATAATATTATTATTTATCTATATTAATATGAATTTTTAATGACTTGCAAACTGCCAGTGAACAACCGTTCCACTTTTTCAATCGAGCTTGTAACACCGGACCTAAACTCTCAAAGTACAGCTGAGCCGCCATAAAATAAATTGTCTTACTTTTCAAGTAACCCAGGCAGGGATCGGCAAGCTTACCCTGAACGAGAAGAACAACCAACGAGAAGCGACAACATGACATTTGGCGAAATCATTGAGGCGGGAGTTAAACCGGTCAACTGTCAAGTTTATGCCGTTTGCGTTTCATCCGTTAGTCCGTGGGTCAATGCGTTATCGAGTTAATTATCGTTTTTGTTGAGAGAAGTATACCGGGTGATGCACGGCTTAGTTGAACATAGGAAATCCCATGTAAATTTTCAGGTGACTAAATATCGGGTTTTGAAGAGGCCGATATAATAAACACATGTGCCAAGTTTGAATAAATTTTGGCAACATTACGAAAGTTTGGGTAATACAGCAAACACCAGCAAATTATTATCTGGCATTGACAAAACGAAAAGTAGCGTCAGTAACAACATTTTTATTAAAGGCGCTTTAATTAGAGCTATGTAACTATGATTAAGTGGTATTATACAGGAAACAGTTTAAGATCAGTATCTGAAATGTTTTCAGTTAAATTCCCTGAAAAGCCTATCCTTTCCATTTCATTAATTAAACTTATCATTAGTAAATTTGAGTCCAAAGGCACTGTAATATATGACTGTAAATGCTCAATTCAGAATATTAATAGAGCTGAAGAAAGGGATAATAGAGATCTTGATATTTTACTACACGCGGAGGAAAATTTTCTGAACCAACTATCTACGTCACAACAGGCTTCGTGTCTACAGCCAAAACAAAAAACATCGCCATTTATTTTTAATGAAGTTGTTCCAAAAAAAAACAGACATTTCGTTAAAACATGAATGTAAACAAATGTGTCACCATTAACAACTGAAAATTACAACTGCGACAGCAATATTCTAAATTTGCTGTGACAGTTTTCATATTTTGTAGCGTAAATCAAAAATGTATCGTTGGAAAAGTGGACACACAAAAAATACCTCGCTGTTACAAGGGATTTATTCAAATATAAATAAATTTTAAGTGCAGTAAAAAGCTGTTTACTTGTTTGGTCAGGTTCATATATCAAAAATGACAATTTCTGGGAATATGGAGCGTCGGTTTTAAAAATTAAAATTAAGAAATTTGACACGCTTCTTTTGGAAACTTCACCGCTCTATGTGTGGCAATAATCGTTGAAAATTTCCCATAAAAGTATCTGTAACACAGACTCGAGTACTTGAGTAACTTGTCTTCAATGTTTTAGGCTTTCAAGGTCGTTTGTCAGATCATGGTTGCCGACCAAGAAAATAACTTTTCTTTGCGTGAAATGTGCGAGCAGTACTCTATCGATGTTTGAGCGTCAAAAGCAGTTAAGGTGTGTAGAGGTTTTTAGTCGTACTAGCTTCTGCGAGGCTGCCTTTGCTATTACCGCAGCGTGACAATGCCAAGACATTATGACCTCGAATTTTGATGATTTGATGAAGTCCAGAGAATCGAGAATCCCCCATAACCATATTTGGCTCCTTAACATTTTCAGGAAAAACTGCCGCCTGTGCTACTGCCAGCAACTTCCAAGATATCTTCCATTATTATTAATTACTATTAGAAAAGAAAAAGAAAACCCCCTAAATGTTTTATCAACCGCAATATGAAAATATGAATTTCGATTTTTAATGGAAGTAATGTTATAAAATTATGAGGTTGAAAAGAAAATATACAAGGCGTGCAAGAACTCGAAATTTAATAAACCGCTAAATAATTTTACCGTATGATAGCGTTACGGTTATATTAAAGTGTAATCGCTAAAGTAAGCAGAGCCGTAATCTTAACTTTTTTAGAAAAATAGTTTTTTCGTAATTATCTTAATAATCCTTTAGCCGATTTTGTTGAAATCTTAACTTTTGACAAGAAAAAGGTGAGCCACTGATGTTTGATACGAAAAAAAAATGCTAAAAATAAATAAGTTGTAATTTTAGTTACCTAAAGGCGCGTCCTCACCGAGTCGACACTGTCGATCGACTCTGTCTATCGACATTGTTGATCAACAAGTCGACAAAACTGCATCTGTCCACACCAAAGTTGACAGAAATGGTTGTCGATCAGTCGAAATCAACATGTCTGACGAAGATGACGTAGTTGCTTGTGCCGCATATATTATTATCGCGACTAAAAAAAGAAAAATTGCACGCAAAAGAAGATTTTGGGTTCGACCAAGTCTTTAAAGTAGAACTAGATACAGTGCCAGTAATTTGATAGAAGATTTAAGAAAAAATGACGTCAACATATTGAGCCTTGAATACAGGTGTAACGGTGATTTTAAAAATTTTTTTCGAATGTCGGAAAGTGAATTTGAATATTTATTACAAAAAATCGGGCCAAAAATTTATAAAGAAGACACCGATGGAAAACAAATCGACATGTCGATCGATTTATTTTGTCGATCGACACCGTCGATTGCCACGTACACACCAAGTCGACAACGTCGATAGATAGAGTCGATCGACAGTGTGTACATTTGTTTTTGTCAATAATTTTAGTTAAGGTACCTTCCGAGACGCCCCTTACTACTTTAAATAACACTGCCAAATTTCAACAAAATCGGCTAAGGAATCATTAAGATATTTACGAAAAACGATTCTCCTTTAAAACTTTGACACCCTGTGTCTTAAAAACGAAGCATTCCGGACCTATGTTTATATAAACTTTTCGTCATAGAATCACTCAAACAATCATATCTTGAAGGTTGGTTGCGTACTTAAATAACACCCTTTGACGCCCATACAATATAGAGTATGGAGAAGTTTTTATAAAAATTCACTACAGTAGTATCCTAGGTTATCACGATAATTAAAAGTTTACTTAACTGACTTTAAAACCCAAGGAACAAGCAATTCATTTAATCGCCAATAATTTATTGGTGCATTCTACTGTGCGTAAATGTAACATACATTTTTATATTTGTAACAATTCTTTATCAATCCTCTGCGGGTCTGGGAAATCCAAAGACATTATAGTTCTAATGTCTTTGGGAAAATCTCATATTGCAGCTTCTGTAGGTAACCGATCGATAGTCACTCCATTTTTCCCCACAAAATAGTAAACCGACCCGTTTCCTAATTCCTTTATAAAACAACGCGTAATTCTCCCCGAATTCTCATATCGCGCCCGTAACTTTGCATCACCCGTGACACCGCCTGTCAGCTAATCAAATTTACGTGCCCCGAGCACACACGGCTTTCCGCACGTATACGTGCTAATTTGTCTGCTGGCGGCCATATTTCTTTATTTGCCGCGTCGTTTTACCTCTGCCACGTCACATTACCGAGATGCGAGGAGCCCATTCGGGCCTTGATTGACGGCCTTTAGTTCTTGTCTCTTCAAGTTAGGGTGTAAGCTTGTATTTTCGTAGAGTTTGGGAATGACTTTATTAAACTATCATTTTTTTCAGCACTATCTTATTATCTTTGTCTTAAATAAACTATTTCACTGTATGCTCTTCGTTTAACATGCTCCTGGGATTAGCAACACCTAACCCGAACGTAAATTTGCGTCTTTTTTCTCTAATTAGCACATTTACACTTTCACATGCAACTCGTTCCCTGTTCTTGTTTAGACAGTACCACTCGCTAAAAAAATAACTTTTTATTTATGTTTCAAGTTAGCTAGAGGAGTTGACAAATAAAAGTTATATCTATTAATAATAAATTCTACATTCTGATAGAATTCCGTTTCCCCAAAAAACTTAAGGCTTGTGGAATTTTTAAAAAAATTTTTAATTGTCAAACCCGGTTTTAATGACTCACACTGCCAGTTAATAACCAATTCATTTTTTAAATCGCCCTTATAACCCCAGACGTTATAATGGATTTACTCGCAAACTGCAGCCGCGATAAAATAAACTGTTTTACTTGTCAAGTAACCCAGGCTGGGGTCGGTATACATACCCAGTCGTAAAAATATCGGTGATAAAGAATAAGAAATTCAGGCTTGAATATAGACAACCATACATACACCATGTAATAGAATGTGTTGGCGCCGCCTTTATATACTGAGGCCAAACATAAATTGTTTACTGTATTTCTCATAGGTTGCGTGGTTGAAAATATGTCAGCTGAAATATAAGGCTTTTTTCTCACACAAAATATATCTATTTACTTCTGGTATTTCATTCACTCATCTTCACATCCGTTCTGCGTAGCAGCAAACATTTTTTTTAGTTTTACAACTTAGTATGGTAACTACTTACTGCATTAAAACGGCTAACATTTTTACATCACTAACATTACACACACAACCTAAACCAACAATAACATCGGGATACACTCCCGTATTATTAAACTTTTGAAAATTTATCGTATCTACGAACTTGAGACTGCTTTCTACAACAGATAAACAGGATTCCTGTCGTGGTATAATAACTACGTTAGTATACCTTCGGGCTCCAGGATGAAAGGAGGTGCGGGCGCGGGAATTCATAGGGCTGTTCCTAAGCATAACACTAGCGTGCCACTGGGGATACATGTCACAGTCTTCCAAGCGGAAGTACATGCTATTGAGGTATGCCTGCGTGAGAAATTGAGGTGGGGCTACAGAGGTAGAAACATCTCAATTTTCATGGATAGTCAGGCAGCAATAAAAGCTCTAGCATGCTATCAGATCAATTGAAAGTTGGTCTGGAACTGTCTTCAATGTCTTTAAGACCTGGCTAGCAGCAATGTCGTAACACTTGCTTGGGTGCCGGGGCACAAGGGCATAGAGGGCAATGAAAAAGCAGACGCTCTGGCCAGGCACGGATCGGGTACTGCCTTCATGGGGCCAGAACCGGTTTTTGGGGTTCCAAAAGCCTCGGCAAGAGGATGCGAGACTGGGTGGGTGAAGCGACAACATCGGTCATATTGGAACCACATTTCGGGGCTAAGACACAGCAAATTAATGCTGGATAACCCCTCAGAGGCAATGACCTCTGAAACCCTAAAACTAAAACGAAACAAGCTTAGAATCGTGACAGGCCTCTTAACCGGTCATAGTACTCTAAGGAAACACATGCACACCATGGGCATATATAACGACGAACCCATATGCAGACTTTGCAATGAGAAGGAAGAAACAGCCTACCACATTATCAAAGAGTGCTACGCACTGACACGCTGGAGAACAACCGACCTGGGGAGTCAAATCCCCCAGGGGGAATCCCTTGAAAAAAATCTGATAAAGGGGCTGCTCAGCCTAATAAGGGCGACTAACCTCTTTTAATGAGAAATCGAGCAACAAGCCTCACAATAAGTCTCTTTAGGCTGCGGTGTAGAGGTAGTAATAACCTTGGCTTGCTGCCTGTATTAATCATCATCATCATCATCATACCTTCGGGCATTAACACCGCGAATTGATCAAGTTATTTTAACATATACTTAAACGGGACTAGAGTTGGGATGTAGTAATCACATTGACACTCGTTCGGGATACAGTATCGCGAATTTACCAACTTATTTCATGGCTTGAATACCATAAAATCAGCTAAACCCGCGCAAAATGCCGCGAGGAGACCGTCTGCTTTCTGCAAGGCGTGATACGGAACTCTACTTAAGTCTGGATATAATAATCACATTAGTATATCTTCGGGATAACACCGCGAACTGACCGACTTAATAACTTGGCTTGAGTGCCATAAAATCAACGAAACCCGCGCAAAATGCCGCGAGGAGACCGTGTGCTTTCTACAAAGGCTGTAACGTATCTGCTGTCCGCCCGAAAAGCTAAACACGTCAAGTCTTACTTGCGATATATCATCCGTCTTTCTGGTACACAGTAACATTCTGTCATGCTGTTTCAAACCCTGCGATCGTCGCGTAGGCTTATTTCGCCTTCAGCGACGCTAGATGCTTGCTTTACTTCGGCAGACTCTGAAAACTTAGTCTGGGCGTTGAACACGGCGTATTCTAGGAAATTGTTATTGGTTATACGTTTTAGAACTCAACTGTCTTGTCTTGTTTCCATGCGGATTTTTCACCTCGATGCACCGTAGATAAATTACAAGATTGTAAACGGCGACGTTGCCGTGCTTTCTCTACTTTGACTTGATACCTGTTTGATCTTATTAAATTAAGCAGCTAGACAACTGAACCTTTCTTCAATAAAATGCATATAACCCAGGGTCGGCAATTTCGTATCTGCCGCTATATTTTAAGGGAGGTTATGGTTATGTCTGATACTTCTTATTGACAGGATATATTTTGAATATCGATCAGTGGCGGCTTTTCAGGGTCGCCGACCCAGCGTCAGACAGACAAAAGACAGTTTATTATTATCATTTATCTATATTTACCAGGGAATAATCGTTCCACTTTTTAAATCGCCCTTGTAAGCCCGGACCTCATACTCCTATACTACGCCGAGGCGCCATAAAATAAATTGTTTTACTTTTCAAGTAACCCAGGCTGGTGTCGGCGAGCCTACACTGCCAATCTAACAACCCGACCAAAAACCGTATTAGTACAGTCCCCCGAACGGTCGCACAACTAATCTACCACTGCAACAGCCGATTGCCAAAGTCAAAGTTTAATTGACAGGTTTGGAAATGATCGTTCGGATATAGAATAGCGGGTTCGAAGAATCCTTTAAAGAACGTAAGGTTAGTAAGTTAGTTATTGTTATTATTTGTTGGTTATTATACTCGATAATTATCGGTTGCTTGTTATTATTCTTGAACAAAAAGAGATGAGTTAGTGTAAAATAAGTCAGAGTGAGTGTGGTCTGTTGCAAAACAAAACTTTCGGTTTGGTTTAGAGGTTTGTTGAGGATTAGAACCTCAGCTAAGTATTTTTAAATTTAAATAAAGTATCTTGTTGGGACGCACGCATCACGCAATGACATGAAAAACCGAGTTGAAACTGAGATAAAATGGGATTAGGATCCTATTCATTGATTTTTGTCGCCTCTTTTATTTAATAAACAAAGTAAGGTAAAAAAACAATGGTCGTGTCCGACGACCACCAAATTATTGGATATAATTAACATTGTTTTGTTAATTGGTCTTAACATGCATTTTATTTTCAAATCGAAAAGAAAAAAATTAAAGTCCGTCGTGTAAGACAATTTAAAAGAACTTAATTTATTTGGTAAATAAAAACTATTTTTATCTGATGAGTAGGTATTTGTTAGAAAATCTATTACCAATGCTCTTAATCATTTTTTTAACATAGAGAACCAGTTCGAAATGCAAGGCTGATCCGCTACTTTTTGTAAATTGGGAAACATGTATTTTTTATTTAGGTATACCAAATAACAATTTATTGTAAAACACCGTTTCAGAAATTTATAAATTATTCTCATGTTTACCCACAAGCTGTGTCAAATGAGCGGTGCTTTTCGTGTCTAAAGTTTTAACGCGCTTTAGAATCTAAAGCTCATTAAAATATCACCTACGTCTATATTTATTTTATAAGTAGTTATGTTATCAATAGATATAAAGATAATATACCGATTCAGGCGCGGATCCACGGGGGTTATGGGGGTCATGACCCTTCCCCCCTCTAAAGAAATATGATACTATATAATATTATCATAAATAAAGAATTATGTTTGATTTACATTTTCTCAAACCTACCTTTTCAATGCAAATATTAGAATAGTACATAAAACCGAAATTTGGGCATGATGTCCACAAATTTGTGCCTGCATCACTCGTTAGCCTTCCCTAACAGTTTTTCCTAGATCCACGCCTGTACCGAACTGCCAACCCTGGCGGGAAGCTGATATCGATCTGTTGGTTGTGAAGTTTTTGTGATTATTCTTGAAAAAAAACAACTAAATTAGTTTAAAATAAATGAGGGTAGGTATTATTTGTTGAAAAACAAAACTTATTTTTTTTTTTTTAAGATTAGGATCTCAGGTACGTGTTCTGAAACTTTAATAACCAATCCTGTTTCGTCGCGTCGGAAAATTGAGGTAAGCACGCAACGACATGGAAAACCAAGTTGAAACTCAGGTATAAAGTGATCTTATATCTTATTAAATATATTTTAAGTTTAAATCGTTTGTTTTCGTCATTGGATGAATAGACTGTCAAGTTTGTCACAATAATCATTGGTAAGTGGGCACTTAATAGAAAACTAAATTCTAAAAAATCTGCAACAAATATCTGAATAAAGTCACTATAGCCTGTACAAGTAAAAATGCTGTATTTTTTTTGAGAAGCTTAATTTCCTTAAAATGTATTTAGTTTACTTTTCAACATCACAACTTTTCTTGTTATTAACAATTTATTTTTCTAATTTCTTAGTCTTGTTCTCCTTCTTCTTCTTTTAAATAGGACGATGTCCTGTTTTCTTCGACGCGAGGCCTCAATCTTGAGAAGCGGATGTCCAGCTGTCATACCAACGTTTGGGTGGTCTCCCAGGTAGTCTCCCGGTATTGGGTCTTGCAGTCCTAGCTATCCTTGCCAGGCGGTCCTCTGCCATTCGTTCCACATGGTCTTTCCACTCTCTGCGTCTGCCTCTGGTCCATCTCACGATATCCTGGATTTCACACTTGTTCCTTATCTCCTCACTTCGTCTTTGATCGAAGAGTGTATTTCCTGTATTTGATCTTAAAGTTCTCATTTCTGTACTGCGAAGAAGGCGTTTCGTGTAGGTGGTATCTGCCCTTGTTTCGGCGGCATAGGTCATTATTGGTCTCACACAGGTCTTATATATTCGCACCTTGCTGCGGATGCTCATGTGCTTGCTTCTCCAAATAATGTTCCTCATGCAGCCGGATATCATAGCTGCTTTGGTGGTTTGTCCTCAAACTTCCTTTCTAAGGTTTCGCCGCTAGTAACATTGATTCCCAGATACTTAAAGTTTATCACTTGTTCAATGCTTTCGTTGTATACTGCAAGCTTGCATCTTGTGGGGTCTTTAGTTACCAACATGGACTGTGTTTTTTGAGATGATATAGTCATGTTCCACTTCTTCGTTGATAGTTCGAACCTGTATAGCAGCCTCTGCAGCTCGTCCTCGTTTTCAGCTATTATTACCGCGTCATCGGCGTAACAGACTATTTTGATTTCTTTATTTCCCATTCTATATCTTCTGCCCGTAGCTTTTACATCGTTGATTATCTCGTCCATTATCAGATTGAACAGTATCGGGCTATCTTAGTGCTTACAGAATCCTCTTTTTCCAGTTTATTTATATAAATGGGTCGTTTCTTTCTACATCTTTTGATGATACTCATACTCATACTCATTATGTTAGTGTAATATAATATTGTGGGGAAAAAATCTTATTTTGTTTTTTAATCGCACATTCAACGTCTCCGAAATCACTATCATTAGACAAGAAACTATAAATAGAGACCAAAAAGCGCAACCTAATACTTTTCAGATGTAGCGATTCCTGTAAAATGCATTTTAGCATGAGCAGCATTTTAATATTGCGGTTCTGCTCGCCATAGGAATCACTCCAAAGAGTTTTTAAGATTTTCCGAGATGTTATAAGTTAAATATAATAGTTAAACAAAATACACTTCGTCAAATTTGCAATAGGGAACCGATAACTTTGAATCCAACACGTGTTAAGAATATGATGATATGTTACTGTAAAAAATATCCCAGTGGCCTTGATTCTTTATAGTACAACTTTATGACCAGGTTTTTAGTTTTGCAACTTGACTCAATCGTCCTACAGATGACGCTAGTAATTAAAATCTTTGGGTCTTTGTCGCAAGGCGATGGGTAGATCTTTTTAATACTCATAATGGTAAAACCTCATTTCTTTAACTTTTATAGGTTGGTTCTTTATTGCATAACGGGGTCCAATTTATCATACGTCTGTTCAATGCAAATATTTGAAAAGTAGACAAATCCGAAATTTGGGGGTAGACTCCAAAAATGTTCGCCTGCTGTGCTAGTTTTACGCCTTTAGCACCCACGAGTCGCCACTGGCTAGTAGTTATTCAATTAGTAGTAGTCAATTTATATTCCAGCATAGGTATGTTCTTTTATCTAATATTAAACCCATTTCATTGAAAAATTTAATTCGTTTTACATTTTCCGAACACAAATTAAAATTATTACCCACGACAAAAAATTCTTGACAGCTAATCACTGGCGAATTTATTAAAAATCTCCTTTAGACCTTAATTGAAAAAGACCATATTAAAATCATTTTCACGACGGACTGAGGAATATTTTTCCTATAAATTTAAGCACAAAAGATTGCCGTAAAGCGTAAGCTGGAGGTGACGTTACGTTAAGGCCCGTCAGTTGATCAAAGAGCTTAATTTTATGGTGAAAGAGACGTTTTGCCTCAAAAAGAAAAACTTGTTTTCGCTTTGGTTTAAATTAAAACTGTGTTTTTGTGTAGGGTAAGAGCAATTCAAGCGTTGAAAATCAGGATTTTGTAACAGTTTAAAGAGTTTTAATAAGCATAACTGCAGGTATTGGAGCAATGAAAATCCTCATGCTTTTGTAGAAGGGCATACTCAGTACCCCCAAAAAATTAATGTATGGGCAGGCATTTTAGGAAACAAAGTGATTGGGCCATTGTTTATTAATGGGAATTTAAATGGAGGCATTTATTTAGATATGTTGGAAAATACCATCAATCGGCTTATCACTGAAACCATTGAAAACCAAATCGAAGACGATGGAAACCCTATACTTGATAAGGCTGAAATATATTTACAGCAAGACGGTGCTCCTCCTCACTATGTTCTTCCGGTTCGGCAATGGCTAGACGACGAGTTTCCAGATAAATGGATAGGGCGAAGAGGGCCTATAGAATGGCCTGCTAGGTCTCCTGACTTGACGCCATTAGACTTTTTTCTATGGGGCCATTTGAAATCTATTGTGTTCACTCCCCAAAGTTTGGATGAACTTCGTCAACGCATCATCGAAAGCTGCCATGATCTCCCACAACATGTTTTTAAAAATGTCCGTCAGGAATTTGAAAAGACCTTTCAAACAAGCTATTACTTGATACCCCTTGTCATTTAAAATTTTTAAGGGGATGACCCCGGGGGGGCAGAGGGTAAAAGGGGGTAAAGTAGTTTTGGTTAAAAAGTTGCCCCCTTTGGCAAATCTTTTGACGTGTCTCGGCGTTTTTTCTTTTAATCAGTGGTTTTCGATAAATCCGTGGTGGGAAGTTTTCAAATGAACACCCTGTATACAGTAAAACATCTGTATGAGGCCGCCTCTATAAAGTGACCACCTACGCTAAACGAGCGGTTATGAATTCCCCATATTTAAAAATGGAAATCTCTACTCCTTTTAATGACCCATCTGTTAAACGACCGTGAGCACTCATCATCGGAATTTTCAGTAAAATGCGGATCCATTTAATTTGCTTTAAAGGCTGATAAATAGGCTGTTAACATTAGTTTTGTTTTGAACAGTTTTTGTGTGTTTTGGGACTAACGTGCATATTTAAAGATGAAGGAAAGGAAATGTCTTTCTTTAAGCAAAAAAAAATGAAATAATCGAGGAAAGTGAAAGAACTGGTTTAAGTGTCAGGAAATTGGCTGAAACATTTAAAGTGGATAAGACCCAAGTGACTATGATGCGTCAAAATAAAGCAGAAGCTAGAAATCTGTTTCAAGACGGTGACAACGGTGAACAAAAAAGAAAACTTTCCAAAACCGAAGGACTGGCAGTGGAATAAGTTGTTTTTAACTGGTTTTGTAAGGCGCGAAACAAGCACTTACCGATATCTGGGCCCATAATTCAAGCAAAATCCCTCGAATCTGCTCAATGGCTAGGATTAGATAACTTGAATAGATAGATAGTATACATGGAGAGTGATGACGCTAACTTCAACCTCGCGAACTTTTCGAGTTTATAAATCTAGCTTTAACTGACACAGACACAGCCTTAGATTAAACGCACAAGTTACCTTTTCATGACAACAACTGAAAAAAGCCTATTTGTTAATTTTTCACTGTGGTTGAAAAACAGGAAATTTTGAAGTTAGCGTCTAGAGTTAAGATGTGTGTTTGATCATGGGGCTGAACAACACTCCGGGTAGTTTCCAATCATATGTAAGGTTGGACCCCGAGAGCACCGTAGACCGCTTTTTGTTAGACTTAAGTTTCTCACTTCATCGCGCCTCTTTATGCTCGAGACACTCGGGCGTTTTAGATGGATAGAAATACATAGAAAATTGAACAAAGAAGACAGATATGTTGAACGATGTATGTTTAGTTGCCTCATCTTCAATCCTCAAATTCTAACGGTAGGCTCGGCGTGCCGTCCCCAGCCCGGGTTACAAGGGCGATTTAAAAGCGGTTATTCGTTGACGGTTTAGGAGTTAATAAAATACAAATTGATGTAGATCAATAATATAATATACTCTCTGGCGCCTATTTGGCACTGTGCCGGCAATGCTGACGACCCTACCGCCACTGCCGTATATGAATTAAATTCATTCAGATCATAAAATATATCTTATGTTCTCACCAATAAAAATTTCGTAATTACAACTAATTATTATACAACGCAGAAGTTATTCATGACTCGCAACTATGTTATTTCAAACAAAGACGTTAGCTCGCGGTGTGGGTAATAACCGACACTTAGTATTAGCGATGCAAAACGGCACTGTGCATGTCAGGTCGCCATTATCGCGTAAACAACGCTCGGTCTTGCATTTCCATTGCATGCTGCCTCGACAATTATCGGGATCCGTTTACTTGGGTTTATTACGTTTATGGCCCTCAAACAACTACTTTAATTTATGGTAATTGGTCAGAATTATGAAATGGATTAGTTATGGGGAATAGATGCGAGGTTGCCTCCTTTTTCAGGGATCTACTAGAAATTGTTGTTCAGTAGTAGCAACTAATAGAGCAATGACACGAGTAGGATTAAAAGAGACGAGGTAGCATAAACTCTAGTATAGTGGGGTTTTTTCTAAGCGAATTCAACTGTAATAATAATTATTGTTCTGTAATTAATTTTCTCTAAAAACTCAATACTTATCAACTAAAGTCTATCTATTTATTAGATTCATCAAGTTATCTTTGTCTAGTCTAAGAGCTAACGTTAAAAAATCTCACAAATTCTAATTTTGGTCATAGGACATAATGATTTTTAACCAAATCGCAATGACAAACCCTTGGTTCTCTTATCATTCTTGATTTTTTTCTGGCGGGACGCTGGGATGGATCACGGTGGGCCGGTTGCTCAGGGACCGGTCCCGTTAAAAAATTCAAAGAAAATGTAAATTTGAGCTGAAATAATATATATTTAAGATTTCATAAGATTTAAGTCCTAATGATCTTCAGCCTTGTCTGTATATTAATTTTATTAAAGCTTTGAAGTTTATTGAAACGAATGAAAAAGTTCCAAGTGATCTACGGGCGGCAGCAAATAATGTTAAAGAAGAAAATTTAAAATATGAAAACATTTTTATAGCTCATACGTTTATTTATTTATTTTCAATTAGTGGCTCTATTGCGATTCCCACAAGCATCAGGTATGGACCTAGTTAAATAAATATTCATGGTTGAAAACGCTACTGCACTATAATACCACATTTATGTAAAATCTTCAAAGCCTGTGTGGCATGGAAATACGTACCGACGTCTTGGCAAAGGTGAGAGTCATATACCTGCCCAAGGTAGGCAGAGTAACGGACCTAACATTAAAGTCATATAGATAGACCTATCAGCTTAACATCGTTGGTCCTGAAAATACTGGAGAGAATGGTGGACACATTTATCAAAGACGAGATCCTTAGGCGATCAAAAATCAGTATGTATACTAACCTGGAAAATCAGCAGACGTTGAATGACCTGAATAGGCTAATCTCAGTGCCACTAGAAGACTAAGAAATAGCCATGGTTACCTTCCTAGACATTAAAGGAGTCTTCAATACTGCCACAACATTTTGTGAATGCATAAAGGAGACCTGGAGTTCCGCCAAGCCTACGCCATTGGATAACAGCCAGCCTAGAGAAAAGGATTATTACATCCACTCTGAGTGAGACCACAATTGAAGCCATAGCGGGTGGAGGCTATCCACAAGGTTGCATACTGTCACAACTTTTGTGGGCAACTTTAATAGATGATCTATAGCGACCCCTATTCAGATAAGGCCTAACCTGCCTATGATACGCCGACGATATAGCAATAGTCATAAAAGGCCGTTTCGCGAAAGTAATTTCAGAAAGGGCTCAAATTGCCTTAAATACAGTAAATAAATAGTGTAAAAAAGAAAAACTGCCAGTCAACACATAGAAGACACAAATTGTTCCTTTTACAAGAAGGGGGGCACTGCAATGCCTAAAACCAGCAGGACTGAGAGAAATAAAAATTCCATTTGCCAAGAAAGTAAAATACCTACGTATAATCTTCGACCAAAAACTAACATACAGGACACACACGAGACCAAAGGCATCGATAGGTCGAGGCAGGCGCAGAAGGATGTGCGGTAAAGACTGGGGCTGAACCCCAAAATGACTATGCCTTTATACGTGGGTAATTAGGTCTACAGGGGTTATGAGCACCGCTCAAACTGCAGCGCTGAAAGTCTTACTAGGTCTACCTCCGCTACATATTTTTGTCCAAGCAGAGGCAAGGTCCGTATTATACAGACTAAAGCAAGCGGAAGTAGCTGTAATACACTACTGTGTCGGAGAAATCTACAGGCGCAGCAATAACAGTCGCTCCATTGCCATTTTTCCGACAGCCAGGCAACTCTAGAAGCGCTAAACTCCTCACTGGTAAACTCCAAGCTAGTGTCGGACTGCCCGCGAGCACTAAATAATCCGAGTCAACAAAGGGGGGTAACCCTAATCTGAATCTCAGGACACAGTAGTGAAATGAAAAAGTCGACGAAATGGTCAGACAAAGTTAGTCAATAGCAATAATCTCCTGTGGCATTGCTAAAGAAAGGGTTAAGCATGTCAACAAACAAATTGATAACAGAAAAAATCATAGGAACATGGAAAGCAACACCAGGACAGAGATAAGCAAAACAGTTCATTAAAAGACCATCACTCACCGAACATCTACTAAACAAGAACAGAAAGTCCGTCAGAGCAGTTTTAGGGCTACTAACCGGACACTGTAGACTCAATAAACATATGAGCAATATGAGTCTGACAGAAGAAGCATTATACCGGTTCTGCACACCGATAACGAGACCCGCATGTCCTGTACAAATGCGATAGCCTAGTAAGGACCAGGTTCGCACAGATAGGTTTAGAAGATCCTGAGACAGAAAGCACGTAAAGCAACCACTGAGAAGGCTAGTAGGCCTAATCAGGAGGATAAAGCTGGAGCAAATCCTTTAAAAAAAGAATAGGGAAACCACAACAAATCTGATAAGGTCGTAGTGGACCAGGCGGATGATGCCACCCTAACATACTTATCTATCTATCTATCTATCCATTCTGATGGTCATAACCTTATTTACTGCAGCATGAAAAAACCCCCTCGTGGATGTAGCAAGCCTTGTTCCGAGGATTTTTAGGACCCTCGTCTTTGTGGATTCTTTTCTTATAATAGAGAAAGAGTTTAGCGTTCGTGAATAAATTTAAAAGAGAAAAGGTCGTGGTGAATAATCGGATGAAAAGTATTAGTATGAACGTCTTCTTTTGCATTACAATATACGAGGAGTTCAAAAATTGGAGTCACTTTCTGCATTTAGTAGTTAAGGCACTGGAGGGCTAATGCTAGCGTTGGTGTACTCAGCTTATGGCAATATCATAAGTGGTAATAACCACTAAGAAGCTGTCATTGTCTACCGGGCCCTGATGTTGTCCATTACTCTTGTAACCGTATTATTTATTTGTCCTAGATGTTCGAGTTTCCTTAAGATACACTTTTACCCGCGCTCTGGAACAGCTTTTCACGCAGAACACACTATTTCCAAGACCAAATTCTCTTCAGTCTTGGACTTCGTGTTGGTTGTTCAGCAGCTCTGGAAACATTTGATCTCTTTTTTCACGACTGGAATTCCAGGGTATACTTATATATTAACTTTGCAAGTCAGGTCGCACCATGCCACACCGTAGTATCTTAGGTAGTCGCTACTAAAATAGTTTTGAAATACAATTATTGATATAGAAAGGAAGTAGTCAATAATACGCTTAATAAAAATATTTATATAAACATATTCCTGTAACACTACTGCCTTCTATTTTTACTTCTCCTTTAAGCCCGTTCTTGAGCTTTTCACACCAATCTAAAACCGCCAGTCAGTCAGCCGACATCTTGATGGATGACGAAGTGACAGTGATCCTTCACACGTGACTTAGCGTTTTCCTGGGAGATCTGTTTATGTGCGCTCGGCTTCCACTTAGATCATTTGCTAATGGGCCGCTTTCAAATACAAGAGATGACAGCACTGTGTGGGGATAATTTGTTACTTTAGACACTTAAGGCTGAAGCAGAGTCGTGTCTAAAAGGGATAAGTTATCATTAAATTATGAAATACATAGTTACATAAAATACCTGTTGTGTGTAGTAGGGTGGGGCAAAATTTTTTTTATTTTTTTTAAACGCTATAGTGCGGAAAACTTGCCTCTAGGGTAGCTTAGTAAAATGCAATATTCGAAATTTATTAAAAATAGAGTTTTTATTCGTTTGTTTTAGAGTCATAGACGAATAAGATAAAAAAAAACTGCTATGGTAAAAAAGTTTTAAAAGAAAGTTAAAGAAATAAGTTGGAATACGAAAACAACCAAAATTTACTAATTTAAGGTAGCGCAAAGCATTTAAATATCCCTAATTTATTGCATTTAAGACGTACCCGAGCAGCAGCGGTCCCGCGTGACGCTCTTTGTTGCATGTTGGAGCCCGTCAATTCCTGTTGTCCCACCCACACCGCTTTTTCTACTCTGTGCCAATGGATTGTCCCCACAATGTAATGCGTGTTCAACCAGACAATGACTCGGGCGGTTTGTTGTTACATTAACCACTTTGCCATGACTGTTCCTAACAAATTTACTCGCAGCGAGTTTAATTGCCCGTTATTTGATCACCCAAAAGAGTTACCTGTTAGTAAAGTTCCAACTTACGAAGACCTACTGAAGTTTTTTTTCCATGAACATTATATCTTAGCTTTGAAAACAAACAACAGGTCTGTTAGTTTTTTTCAAAATTCGAATATTGTGGCACAAGTTAAATCTGTGTTTGATGAAGCTTCAATTCCAATAGTAACGAATTACAGAATTGTTCAATTTCGAAATCTTATGAAGTCCTTTAAGCATAATAAGGAAAAGGAGAAGTTCAAAACGAGATTTAAAAAAAATCTTTGGGACTCTACGGGGTTTAAAACGGGTGTTATTGGGTCATGGGGAGTGAAAATGGGATACTACATAACATCATTATCATGAATAAAGAATATGTGATTTATATCTTCTCAAACCTACCTTTTTGCATAGAAATACAAAAGAAATGGACGTGAAATTAAATAATTTATCATATATTCTGTTCAGTTCAAATATTAAAATAGTAGACCAATTTGGGCGTAGTCTACAAAAGTTTTCGGACATAATTAACACCAATGTGACCCTTACTTCAGTCGTTTAGTAGAGGCCGCTGTAATTGTTTTTATTAGATTGTCCATTATCTTCAACTGATGTTTCGTACATAATTCTCTTTAAGTTACCCCAAAGAAGAAAATCTAAGGGTGTTATATCTGGTGACTTTGTTGGCCATCTTATTGGTCCGTTAATTCTAAACCATCGATTGGGATACTGTTTGTTCAAATGGTCCTTTACAACTTACGCATTATGAGTAGAAGTCCCATCCTGCTGCAGCCACATATTAGTTTTGCACTCAAAGGGTACCTCTTCTAACATGTAAAGCCGGCATGATTTTAAAATGTCAAGGACCTGCTAAAAACCGACAACCTTACCAATTCCGAAAATTTGCTGGATTAGTGATGGGGCAACCGATCATAGCAAATTATTTCAGTTTAGGTTAGTTCTCGATATTCGTATCATCGGGCTAATGGTTATATATTTTCTTGTCATTTGTGGCGGTTCTCGCGGGAAATGGAGGGTTAATTTTACAAACTTACGTATGAGAAACAATTAGTTGTGAAAAGGTGTGGTCGCGCTATGCCCGATTTAAATATTGAAATTGCGGGTAAAGGTCGTGGCAAAATCTATAAACGGCAGCTTAATAAGAACACCTATGTAAAATTGGATTAGTGATTGTTCAGATAAACACGCCGTATTTTGTTTTTCGTGTGTATTCAGGGGTTATGGAGAGAGGCGGGAATAAGGGATTTAGTGCATTTAACTGACACAATAGAAAAACATGAACAAAGTAAAACTCGCAAACAATGAAATGCGATTCGAATTATTTGGTAACGTTAATATACAGGCTCAACTGGATTGGATAAATATTAAAAAGCATAACGAAGTAATTATTGACTGCGTTAAGCTTTGCGAAGCGTTTGAGTTACGCTGCGGGGCTTTTTTGACAACAATCAAAATATTACCAGGTTAGCAACCCACCCAGTGTTAAAGACTCTTATGATCAGTATGATGTAAATAATAAGACAAGTTAACAAAAACGTCCATACAATTATTCTGCAAGTGTAACTTGGAGAAAATGTAAATAATATTCTCCAGTTAAAGTGCCTTGGTAAAAATGAGGTCCAATGAGATGTTCATTTAATAAACTGCACCAAGCGTTAACTCCAAAAATGAGTTTGCTTCCTGTTTCTATAATCTAACGAGGATGATTCTGGGATCAATATGATCACTACTACAATTTCGTATTTAGTGTACGAAGTCTTAACTGAGTAATAGACCATAACACATAGGTATGTGCGTAAAGGGTGAAAAAGAGCATGGATAAAAAATTGCTGTTGCGACTAGCTGACTTTACTATTATTAACTTAATTAATTAATTTAATTATTTAAGTACTTGCCTTACTGGTTTACAAACACAACCATAAGGCAGAGACGGAAATATTTACAATATATATTCATGTTGTTACTTAATGACAGGCCTATGTTACAAGGAGTATATGCCACCTTGTTATAAAAAAATCGCTGAAATTAAATGTAGACTTATACACAAACGAAGTTAATCATATTATCAAAAAGTCTAGATGACTATACCAGCCTGCAATTTACCCACGCTTCTGCTGTGGCAGCTTTTCAGCTGGGCCTACTGATGTGACCAGGTGGAATTTTAATTTGAATTTAAAAAAACCTCAGCAACACCCATACGGTAGCTTGTGGGCTTAAAGTCACCCATGTGGCCCCTGACGAAATTGGGAAACCGTAAGACGGCAAAAATGAAGCAAGCCACAAACAAAGCCCCAAAAATAATAAAAAAAAATTACCCACAAATCCCAACAAGAACAACAAACTAAAAAAAAAGGAATAAAAGGAGCTTACCTCTAAAAGGGGGGTAAGACCTCGTGGTCTTTTGACAAAAAAAAATGGCCTAACGGCGACTGGCTTGACCTTTTTGTCTGAAGGATTTTTAGGAGTCAGATTAAAGGCGACGAGAACTCCGAAGAAACCTCTTCTTTTCCAACAACTAGCTGACTGAAGTGTTGTCAACTTAACATATCCAATAGAAAGGAAGAGAACAAAAGACACAATACAAAGGATTATAATGATACGAGAGTCTGGGCTTTTACCAGAACATAAACTAAATAATGAAATAAAGAAAATAATTCCAAGCAACTTTGTTATTACTTGAAATTGCCAATAGTGAGAAATGAGCGTTCTGCGATTTACCGAAGACCGAAACGAAAATACGTGGTCAACCTACTTGCAGCGCCTTGTGGAATTAATCAACAGAGAAGCGAACGCACTTCTATTCCTAGATATTTTGACTAATTTTCTCTAAACAAGGATGACACGATTTAATAAACAAATCTCGAACTAAATAACTATACAAGATGAATTTTGTGGAACAAATTTGACAGAATACAGAATCCTCTTTTACTATCGGTAATAACCTCTTCTAACTTTGTCAAATTGGTCCCTTTTATCGGTATTATACCTGGTTGCATATGTTCTTGTTAACTAGCAATTTATCTTTGTAATGTAGGTATAAAATCTTTATTAAGACTTTTAAATAGCGTCTATTTTCTACAAACATACATTCGAATTCGCATTCCTTTAGTTTTATTTTTTAGTTTGACAAGTGAAATCCCAGGTTTCTTGTTTTTTAAAATAATTAAATAATTTAAGATTTAGCTGAAAATGACTAATATAAAGATCTAAATTTAATATATAATATATTTGTTATGGTAGAAGAAAAAATCTATGTATGCCTCAGTTAAGAAAGCTGTTAGGTATACACCTCGCACACTATATTCCTCGGCGCTTCGGACGATATAACAGCTCACTTCTCAACCTAGGTACCTATAGAAGCAAGGAGAGATGACGCACTTTTTGGAAAATGCGCGGAACATCTACTTTTTTTAAACTGAGCGTGGTTCTAAAATCATAAATAACGCTTTGGGCATTAAACTTTTATTACATAAGCTCAATGGCAAAATAAACTTAACCGTTTTTTGGAGATAAAATAAAATACAAAATTCTGAATTTGGCAATCTTTCCCGCACTCCATGGGTGAGATGACGCGTTGGGTGTGGGGGAGATTGCTAATAGGAGTTCAACATAACATAGTTAGTTTTCGGCAATTGATTTCTTTTCACAGGGCATACAGTGATTTTTAAAGAGTGTACACGTGTCATGAAGCCACCCGCAGCACTTCACGCACTGAAGCCGTTCCGATGTCGACTTGGTATTCTCGTAGCGCTCCAAACATCCTACGCATTCAATTTCGTCGAGTTTCATCGTCTGTGGAGTCATTCGTAGAAAACGTGCCATCTTCTTCATAGGAGGAACTAGCCAAACGTCGTTTTGCAGAGTTCATTCTAGCAAGCTCGTTTGTCATTAACTCCTTGGGTATGTTGTGGTCTCTCTTCTGTGAGGTTTTTCTAATTGTTTTTTCTGACATTTTATTTTTCTTACGGTTTTTCCCCTTTTCCTTATTCAATCTCTTCTCCTTCTTATCTGCAATAAATGATGAATCAGTCAAGTCTTGTGCAGACTGTTTCCTTCGTTTAGTTTGCTTGTTGGTTGTAAGGACTGGAACTGGCGAAATCACATCCAGAATTTTGCTAGGTGTCCAATCTACACCAATCAAAGAAGCAGAACTTGTCGAAGGTCCAGGCTCAAAATGAGTTGGTGAAGGTGCGGATGGCAGTTCCCCTGATTCTTAAAAAGTCTCTGCTATCTTATCTTCTTCTTCTATCACACTTTCTGAACTTTGGTTTAGGTTATTGGATGTTAGAAAGGCATGTTAAGGAATTGCTGAGGGTTTATAAGGAAAAATTCCAGTTGCAGAAAACCCTGAAGCTCCAGTCTGGCTGGTTGCTGAGTGAGTCCACGCTGTAGCAAGCAGGGCACCAAAATGTCTCCGCTCAATTTTTTGGGGATTGGCTTCAACGAATTCGTTGCATGCATTTTTAAAATATGTTTCGAGAGGCTTGAAAAAAGCACGATCTAACGGTTGGAGAAAGTGTGTCGTGTGACTCGGCAACACAGCAATATAAAGTCATTTTGAACAGCAGTCTTCAACATTAACATAAGAGTTTATGTGCGATCCATGGCCATCCAAGATTAAAAGGCATTTCCCAACAGGCTTTCTTTTAAAAAATGGTTTTGAAACCAGTCCATAAATAGATCTTCGCAAATGTAGGCCGACTCTCGTCTCATTTTCATCACCGATCTTGTTGACATGTTCTCTTGGCAAATTTGTTGCAGGTTTAAATGATTTAAAGATGCAGTACAGCAACATAAAATTTCCCTCGGCGTTGCAACATGCCACTACTGTTATAGCCTCACCTCGTTCTTGCGATGTAACTAAGTACATGGACGTCATTATTGCCTTTCACAGCTACAACTTTACCAGGTACATTGTTTAATTGAAGCCCTGATTCGTCCATATTGAAAATGTTTCGAGGTTTATCAAGAAGCTCATTCTCTGTGAGTTCTTTCGTTAAAAGCTCAAAATATTTTGGCACCTCTTTTTTGTTCATACCTTCGGCTCGGGACATGGACACACCTTCGGCCTTTCGAATGCTTAAAGTGGGATTTCTTTTTAAAAATAGCTTAAGCCAATCAGCACCAGCTATCTTCTTATCTTTATTAAATCGATTACGAAGTCCCATAGATTGTGCTAGAATATAAGCCATCACCCTCAAATTTTTCGTCGTAGGTGCAAAACCAGAGGCCTGTAATTTTTGAATGAGATTACATAGCTTCCTTTCTGCATCTTCGCCCATACTGCTACCCTTGATGAATTTTTGTTTTTCTAAGCATGCACGTAGTGTCCTATCAGGGATGTTGTTAGTGCGAGCGGCTTGTCTGACCCTTGTCTTGAAGCACAGCGTTCACAACTCTGGACAAGTCCTAATGTGTTTATTGTCCCCTTGTACTCTTACGAACGGTATAAAAAGTTGGCATTTTGGGTCTGAAAATAAAAAACTGTTTTGTGTTATATATTCCAAACCCATGGGATAAACGACGCACCTGTTTAGGTTGGAAGAAAGTCTGAGAGATGGCGGTTGCTTTGTGAATACAGCTTCTACTATAACCCCACTTCAAACTACAGTCGTCGGAACGCCGTCTTTAAGCGGATTTCTAATAAACAGTAGGTTAAACTAAATACCCTGCAAACTTTTGTGGTACTTACCAACCATACATCACCAAATATCTTGCAAGTCGATCGTACTTTCACCACGATTTGTCGTGATCCGCAAGAGTAGATCGTCCGCATACACTTAACTTAGGCAACTGAGACTGCGTGCACCGAGATCGCGAATTATCGGACTGCGTCGTCTCTCCCACCGCGTCATGTCTCCCTGCTTTACCCTATAATATACTATTATTTATGGAGTTTGATAAAGTAATATCAAGAGCGTGTAATGTGTAATACATTTTATATTTAGGAGGAAACAGACACCCGCTCCCACAACCCACAAGTAATGCCTGGAGTATATTAATTTTATTAGCAACAGGGCTTGGTACTTTAAAATACCGCGTTCATAAATAAATATAATTGCTATTACCAGCCAATTCCTTGTTATAATAAAACTTCGCGCGTATAAGTAATACGGCTTTATTCATTATCAACCTCATTTAGAAAAACAGCGACTACAGAGAGACATTAATAAACAGGATCGAGTACATTAACACGCGATACGTTTGCGTGTTGGCAAGTCGAATTCCACTCCGACTTTGATATTTCAATTGCCCGATGATTTATCGAAGAAAATTTTTGTTTGTTGAGATTGATTGCGAAGTAATGGATTATTTTTATGAAAGCAACACGAAACACGGACGCTACAGTTTTATTACAAGGTAGAAGTTAATTACGTTTATTTTTGAAGACATGTTTCATATAGTAAAGCGTTTCCAAGCCACTTATTTGCAGTTAACGTTATCGACAGAGTAAGCACGGTTTGGTCTATGCCAACCATTTATTCGTTTTGAGGTATGGTTAGTTTACCTACGGATTATTTGCGGTTTTAGCCAAGATAGTGGCTATTATCTGATTTTGGGTTATGGTAACTAATGAATTGTGCCAGTTCGTAGGTCCGATTGCTACCGATCTAAATATTGACTTGGAAAATGCCTAATATCATCGTAATACCAATAGTAATACTAAATGGCGATGTCAACCTATTCCTTGATCTCTCACGTCTGCAACCACTTTTTGGATAGTCGGCATATTTCGCTTCTACTTTGGTGCTTTTGCGCTAAAATTCTGCTTAAAATTCAGAGCATCAAAGATATTTAATGCTCCTTCACTGAGCGAAAAGCATTTTACACTTTAAAAGGATTCTCATGACCTTTATGTAATCATTTAGGCCCAATTGTATAGGTTGGGATTAACTCAAAAGTGAATGTTAATTCAGAAGTTAGTAGTAAAATGCATTGTGTAACCAGAGGTTACCTCCGACCCTAGGATGAACCCGTATCTCGTGGATTGGGTATTAGTATAATGAGTAAAAGATATTAAATTAAATGAAAGTTGCAAAGTTGGGCTACGTTTAAATGACACGAACATGACAATTAATTGACAAATGAAATGTAAAAAGCAGAAAGCAAATTTGATATTCTCATCTCTCTGAAATTAGCAGTTTTATGGATTAGCCCCATCCTATACAACTGTAACAAGAACCTATCTTAGATTAACTATAGGTTTAATTTGAGGGTAAATGTTCATATTAATTCTATAGTTATTTCCAACCTGTACAATTGGACCTTTCGGCCAAGTGTATAGGTGGCAAAAAATGGTTAAGACAGTTTTATTTCAGAAATCAAGAGATAGCGGCTTGTCGGGCTAAATAACTGAATCAGGTAAAAGCTCAAAAAATGAACCATGTGGTTGAGGATGACTATTTGGATAAAAGTTTTGATTAACAAGGAGGTTCAAAGAAAATCTAGCCAAATATAGAATATGTATAAAAAAGGTTGCAAATACTGAAATAATGACTTTTGTGGCGTCAAAACACGCCGCCAGAAAGATTTGTTTGTTTGTGGACGATTGCAGAAAAAAATTATTTATATCGGATTCTTGCTATTACGATTTCTATTTTTGGAAATTTATGTTTAATATAACAATGAAAAAAAAAGAAAAACACACCCAGTCCCAAAAGTAGTTTCACAAGTAGGCTTTTTCGGTTGTTGTCATGGAACGGTACGGTAAAAGTTAACTTGTGTGTTTGATCATAGGGCTGATAATATACTACAATGTACTAAATAATTAAATTTTATGATTTGAAATATTTTATCAATTGACCATTGAAACACTAAACTCTAATGTTCTAAAATAATATTCAACAAAAGGGGGGGGGGCATTTACATTGGGCAAAGTAATGGTTATTTTAATATACTAGCAGGGACCCGTCAAGTATTTTCGGCGCCGTCGTGCGAAATAATGATAGGCGCCTTTAACCAATATTATAATATTGAGCTAAAATTACCACCCTTCTCTCATAGTTGATCGTTGAAATTTTTGAAGAAAACTATACTTTTTAGTACTAATGTCTATATTCATTTGTGACAAATAGAGAGTACACAAAAAATATTAATAGAATACGAAACAACAGTAACAAAACAAAAACAGTATCAAAGTTACAAAACATTAATTCAAAATATAAAAAAAAAAATAAAGAAAAAAATAGCGATTGTTTTGAAACAGATAATACATGATCATGATACATGATGGAGAGGTCTTACAAAAATTGGACTTTCTAGCTTTACTATTTGCAAATTCATTAACAAGATTTTCCATTTCAAGTTGCTTTAAAAAGTCAGACTCTATAGAAATGATAGAAAGATTTTTTAACCGCTCTTGGCCCATTCTGTATCGTAATAGTATATTAAAGTACATGTTTTATAAAGCATCATGTTATAGCACGCGTCCATGTTAAAAAACGAGCCGCTTGCGGCGAGTTTTTTAACGGGACAAGTGCTCTAACTGCTTTATAAAACACGTACTTTATACTATTTTTTCTATTTTGTATTTTTTTCAATAAGAAAATACATATTTAAAAAGAAAATCAACCCTTCAAATTTTGTAAATTTGTGTGTCTAAATTCTATGTTGGTAATACTCTAAATTTCTTTTTATCATAGTAGCCTTGACAATAAATAATATTTTCTTTGTGTCATTGTCACGAAATTTGTGATTTAATATTTCATAGAGTTGTTCATAATTATAATTAAAAAAATATGGAGCATGATAATCTAAGTTTAACTCCCCCTGAGTTAAGGGATATTGCTAATAAAACGATAAATCAACTTTTACCAGAGAAATCCCGAAAACTTTCTTTTCTCATGGATAACAATAACAGGAAACGTCAGACGTCAACAGAATAAAACATTTAAATATAACCAATGCCAACTTTTAAAAAATAAAATTCGGAGTTCGAAATGGATATATTTCGAACTCGCTAGCGCGTTCGAAATAGTTATTTTTGTATTAAGTGCGTGAAGTGAGTGTTTTTTTAATGGCATATGAGAGTGTCAATTTTTTGCCGAGACCGCAGGTCGAGGCGAAAAATTCTCTCGAATGTGCCATTAAAACACGAATTTCACAAACGAAATACAAACAACATTTTTTGTACAACTGAAAGTTTGAATTAATCGGTAAAATTGTATATTATAATAAAAATTTTACCATATAATTTCACATAATCAAGTTAACAGCCCTGTCGTTACTATAGAAATGGTTTGTTGGCACGTTGCTTGTTTTGTTGTCATACGTTGATAGCTGTTCATATTTATTGCAATTTTTTAAATAAATAGTATAAGTACTTAAAATGGATGTAGATTACGATAGTGATAGCGAGATTCCTTCAGATATAGCCGATATAGCAAATTCGGCTATAGCTAACATGTTACCGGCGAAATCAAAATTTATATACGAGAAAAATTATAACCAATTCCGTGAATGGTGCGGCAAGAAAAATATACAAAAAGTGTCTGAAAAGGTACTTATATGCTATTTTGAGGAGAAATCAAAAACTGTAAAACCTTCTACTTTATGGAGTGTCTACTCAATGTTGAAGAGTACATTGAATGTTAAAGAAAATATTGATATAAAGAAGTTTTCAAAATTGGTGCCTTTTATTAAGAACAAAAACGTCGGATACCGAGGGAAGAAATCTAAAGTTTTATCGAGAGACGATATTAATAAATTCATTCAAGAAGCTGATGATGAAACAAATTTACTTTATAAGGTACAGATGATCAAAATTTTGTATTATTTCAGTAATTTCAATATTTTTTTAATTGTAGGTTGCGTTAATTTTGGGAATCAGCGGTGCTTGTCGCCGTGAAGAATTATTGAAGGTAACTATTGATGACATTGAAGATACCGGGTCTATATTGATTGTTAAAATACCGGATACAAAGACCTATTGCCCAAGAATGTTTACCGTTTCAAATTCTGATTATATTGAGATATATCGCAAGTATAGAGTACTAAGGCCGTCCCATACACACAAAAAGAGATTATTTTTAAAATATTCAAGAGGAAAATGTGTTGACCAACATGTGGGAATAAATAAAATAGGGGAAATTCCTAGCTTGATTGCAAAATGGCTGAGAAAAGAATTGCATAAGAGCTACACAGGTCACTGTTTTAGGAGGAGTTCTGCAACTCTCTTAGCCAATGCAGGGGGTAACATGACATCTATAAAACGCCACGGTGGTTGGAAATCTGCCGCCATAGCAGAAGGATATATAGAAGATAGTTTGAGTAATAAAATTGATATTTCTAATAAATTAAATTGTTCCTCTACTTCCAAACAAATCAATATAACTGATACAATTGTGGACTCAACTTTTCAAGGAATATCTAGCGTTTCTGATCAGCAGCAAGGTGGACTAGCTTCGGGAATTAATATTGGAAGCAATTGTTCGAACTTCACCATTAATTATTATTGTAACAAATGAGATTTTTTGGTAGTTGGTAATTAATTAGTAAATTTGTACAAAAAAATTCAATACATTTTTTAAAAAGTAATGTTTTATCGTTTTTTTAGTAAATCATTTTTCCAGTTAAAAAAAGTCTTTTTTTCACTGTTAAAAAAACAAAAGGTTTACGTATCGATAGCGATGAAAAAATGTCAACTTTTTTTGACAGTTGTACAAAATATCTATTTTTCGAGACAAAATTAGAAAAATAATTTTTAATCAACTTTAATAATTTAGAGAATGACCTCTCGGCTGTATAGCTACAGAAACTGGAATGGTTAATACCATGCGCAATGCAATCGTAATGTTTGGAAATGAGTGGTTGAGGTTATTTATTGCAATGTAATTAAGTGTTTCTACTACAGACCTCGCGTTTCTGTCGCCACTTTGCAGAAATTGTAATTCGTGTAAAAGTTCTGTTCCGTCTATATCATTCTCGTTTCGATCTTTGTCAGTTAAGCCTTCTTCCAGTTTTTTACAAAAATTAAATTGATCTTGGTCAGAATATTTGACGAAATTCTCAACAATCCACAAAAAATTAAAAACATCAGAATGACATGATAATAGTTTAAATATTTCATGTACGGATGAAAAAGTAATGTCTAGCATTCCGAAAAAGCAATTTACTTTAAATTTCATTTCTTGATTTTCAATCGGCTGGTCGTCACCTTCGTAAGAAAGTTGTTTATTAATCTTTCGTGGCCTTAAAATTTCTGCGGATATAAACTTTGCATCAAGTTCTAAGCAGGAAGCTAGTTCTTTGGCATCTACTAATAAGTCACTGAAGCTTTTGTCAGATCGATATTGTTTTACAAATTCATTGACGGTATTTAAACTTTCGCAAGCCTGGAAAATATTAAATGTTTTTGATTGCAGAATCTTAGTAACAACATCCCCTTTACTTACAATCTTGTACTACAAGACTACCATACTCACAACATAATTTTTAATTTTTTTACCTAGGGAGGTAGCTAGATGTTTTGTACTATTGTCAAAACTATTTCCGGATAAAATTTCATAAGGAGCATCGTAAAATTCGCCCAACTGAAATCTTAGAGGGGTTATTGCATCAATTCTGCTGCACCATCTAGTATCTGACAAAGGCATTAATGTCAGGCTTAAGATGTTACTTTTCGAAACAGACCACCGATTGGTTAAGGCAGAAAAAAAATTATATAATTCTTGAACAGTTGAAAGAAGATTTATACTAGAAATATTGGATTTCACAGCGTTGTTTATGACAAGGTTCAAACTGTGGTTACAACAAGGTACAAACATTGCTCGTGGATTAATGTCTAAAATTCTTTTTTATATACCTGAATGTTTACCTTTCAGATTTGAACTATTATCATAACCTTGCCCGCGCATATTATAAATGTCTAAACCATAATTCTCCAAAGTTTTTAGTAAAAAGTTGGTTAAACCTTCACCTGTTGTATTACTTATAGGACGAAACGTTGAAAACGTTCTTCGACACTAATTGTATTGTTTTTTAAATTAACGTATCTTAAGCAAACAGAAATCTGCACCTGGCGGCCCACATCAGGAGTACAATCAAGTAATATAGAAAAATACTTTGCTTCTTTAACTTCGTTTAAAATCTTATTTCTTATATTGTCACCTATTAATTTAATGGTTTCGTTTTGAATTTTATCTCCAAGGTAAAGTGCAATATTTTTCTGAGATCTATTAATATGTGCAGACATGAGTGGATCAAATTTTGCTATCATTTCTATACATTTTTGAAAGTTTGCATTATTTCTTTCAAATAATTTGTTACTAGGACCACGAAAAGCCAAGTTTTGTTCGGCCAAAAATTGAATAGTATAAATTATTCTTTCAATGACACTGCACCAATCTTTAGTTTAATTTTTTAATATATTTTGCATTTCCCAATCAACGGTTCGATTAGTTTTTAATCTTTCTAGTAAATCTGACCAGACACGTAAATTTTGAAAATGAGATTTAGGGTAAAGTGGGCAAATCCCGGTCAGGTGGACAATGCCGGTCAGGGCTTCAAAGTATTTATAGTTAATTTTGGCAGCAATGCAATGTGCGTGCACATGTGCCAGCTGACCTCTGATTCTCGATAGCCGATTTGTGAGCAGTTTGCATTAATACCTTGTTTAGTGTAGCGGACCACGTGTTTTCGACAATTCTGATGTAATATTGACGGTAAGTGAAATAATACTTGGAGATAAAATCTTTCTATTGTTTTATAAAAGCTCAGTTACTACGTAAAGATTGACTATTTTTCTTTAATTTCTTGTATAAAAAAGAATAACAAAACATTTTTTTTCTTGGAAAATGAGGCAAAAGAAAAATTGTCACAGATGGGTAATGGCGGTCAAGTGATGAAGAGGCTTCTACAAGTAAACAGCAACAAGAAATTCCCTCAACTTCAACTGTCTCTTTTCAACAAATTCTTTCTGTTCCTAAACCAGCAGAAAAAAAGAAGAGAGTAAGCAGGCAAAAACTACACGCGAAAATACTTACAGCCACACCATTGAAAAATGAGTTAGAGGAAAGAGAAATCAAGGAACAGGAAAAGGCAAAGAAATAAGGGAGCTTGGATGAAGAGACAAACTCATAAAAGAAAATTATTTGATGGAAGCTCATCAGATTCTGATATTGATGTTCAATGTGATGATAATGACGATGAGGATATCGATGGGGATAGATGTTTGATTTGCAATGATCATGGAAAAAATAACGAAGAGTGGTACCGGTGCACCCAATGTGGAAGATTGGCGCATTTTGAATGCAGTGGATGGGACACAGCAGAGGGATACATCTGTGATGAGTGTCGGCCTTTTACTTAAGGAGATTTATTCTAGCTATTTAAAATTTTCAGCTATTTTAAATTCAAATTTTGTTTCATTTTTGTTGTAAAAAGTAAATATACCTTTTGTTGATAAATAGACATGTTTTTAATATCAATAAATTTTTATTTTTTATAAAGAAATACGTATTTCCAGCTTTTTTCATTATTCCTAAAATATTTTCCTGCGTGACCGGCATTGCCCGCATAGGTGACCGGCATTCCCCCATATGTATGGCAATGCCAGTCAAAAGCACATTTTTGTATATTTTGTTGTCATAAAATTATACAAAACATTTTCAGATTCTTTCGCGTCAAAAACGTTAGTGAGTGCACTAGTGACTTGCTATTTTGAAATCATTTACCGTTATGTGTAATTTTTGTGCTTAGGATAAAAAAATTTTCTTAAGTGACCGCCATTTGCCCACTTTACCCTACTTGTTTCGTGGCTTTTCAAATGTTCGCTTAAATGATGCCAATCATTGAGACCGTCTTGGTTACTTAATTTAGTGTTTCTAAAAGTGAATGGATTGTTGGGGTTGGGGTCATTGAATATTTTACAGAAGAAGCAGAAAACTATATTTTTCTATAGAATAAAGCAACCATTGACGCTGAACCTTTTTACTATTTAACAAAATTCGAGTAAAATATATGTCGGAAAACTTATGTATACTTTTGTCTTTAGGATACGTAGTTTCATTTTGATAATGCATTGGACCTTTTTCGACAAGTTCGGCCAAAGACCTGGACAGTTAGAAAGAGACGCTTCTTCGGATAATTATTGGTCTTGCTTACTCGAACATGATGGTACCGATACTGACTGAAACGTATCAGGATCTAATTCTTTTGGATCTTCATCCTCATTAGCTTGCTTTTCTAATTCTGATGGCAAGTTTGATTTTGTTAAATGTAGAAAATCACTCTTTTCAGAAGTAGTGTCTTGTGTGGTCTTTCAAAAAAAGTTACTTATTTTGAAATTGGTTTTTTCCTAGTCTTCCTCCCGTTTTCGCTTATTAAGTAAGTTTTGGTAACCAGACAGTTGCTTTTTATCTTCTCTGCCCATCTAAATAAAATAAATCCAAGATCTTAAACACTAAGCCTTCTTTGTTTCATAAACAAAAGTTATTAAAAAGAAAAACGATTATTTGCATCCCTGTTAATTAATTTATTTTAATCACTTACTTACCTTATTTGTAATTATTTTTCACAATTGCGGTAGATACGTATGTAAAAGTTAGAATTATTTACTTACATTAAACTGAGCAATTGTCATTGGGGTTATCGTGAAGCAGTTCTGTCTCACCAAGTACTCATATAATGTCAACATGAAACAAAGAAAAATACATTTGCCGTAAGACTGTAATAGAATAACATTGAAGTATAATAACTCACCGGGGGTTGTCGCCCCTCTCCTGAGTATTGATTCAACTTCAGCGGTGTAGATTTTTACATCTTTAGTATTCGGTTCAATATATCTTAGTACTTGACATAGTTCAATCTTGCGCTGCAATTAATTATTGGCATCTATCTGCCCTGGTATCTAACTACCCTTAATAAAATATTGGCATCTATCTGCCCTGGTATCTAACTACCCTTAATAAATATTGGCATCTATCTGCCCTGGTATCTAACTACCCTTATTAAAATATTGGCATCTATCTGCCCTGGTATCTAGCTACCCTTATTAAAATATTGGCATATATCTGCCCTGGTATCTAACTACCCTTATTAAAATATTGGCATCTATCTGCCCTGGCATCTAACTACCCTTATTAAAATATTGACATTTACCTGCCTAGACATCTAACTGTCCCGGTATATATTTTACTCCACACACCCACAATAGAACACATCATGTCGATTCGAAATTCAAGGCAACCTTTCTTCATGAGAGCAGAACAGTCACTGATCCCTTTACTAATATGGAGCCACAAAACAGATAAGAGGTTAGAAATGCGAACTACGTAGAAAACCAGAGAAACAAAGATTCAAGTTGGCCACCAGTCCACCCCGAGCGCTACGGTAGGAAATTTATTGCGGGTGGCGGGTAGTTTAAATAACTCGTTTTCAAATTACTGGTTTACTGTTCAAACAATATTTGAAATTTTTAAAGACGTTTTATCGCTTTGTGAGATAATTCACTCTAAAATACCATGTATTCACTAAATTTCAGAATTTAATGAATGTATGTATTTTATATCAAATTATACCAAAAAGTCAATAAAAGTCATTAAAAACCAAATATTGTTGTTATTTATGAATGACGATGTAAATAACAAACAAAGCTTATGAAGAAAAATTCAAAATTTATTTAAACTTTACCATAAAACATAATGTGAACAAATTCTGACAAAAATTGGTATCGAAACAATAGAAATACTTTATAGGTACATTCTGTAAAAAATAAACCAAAAATGTAACTAATAACAGCGACGTCACTAAAATGGTTCCAAGTGTTTAATGAACCAGGGTTTGCTCGAGGCAAATAGGTGAATTCTTGACATTTGGGCGTTGTCCCAAAAAAAATGTTTGCTTCATATCAAGCCCAGGTCTTCTAGTTACTCTACTGACTATTAATACAAAATAGCAATCTCGTAGATGCATGTCTTAGCCAGGTGTAGGTCAAATGTTGCAACCAGAGTTAAATTGTCACAGTATTTGGGCTTGATAAGGTGTCCATGCAACAGAAAAAAATGTTAATGATTATTACCAAAATGACTAACAGACTGAACAAAACATAATTTTTTAATTAAGTACTGAGAAACTGAAAGCAGTGAAAAAAAATTCGATAATATAAAGTGGAATGTGTACATGTGTCAAAAGTAGAAGGGATACATTTAGAGGACCAAACAGAATGTTTTAGACTGCCAGTAAAAAAAAAATTGAACTACCATAGTTCTACAGAGAATGTGGAAGTGATCCTAAAACATCAGGTGGTAAAAGCTCAGGGACAGTTTGAGAACAGCATTCCAATTAAGCCTTTTTCAAACTGGGTTCTAAAATTGACAAACATTGAAATGATTTTCACAAATCCTGAAGTTTTTGCACTCGATGTCAGGATTAATATTACATTTATTCTTCCACACTCTTAGTCTTTCATCATCAGTAAGGGGAAATGTATAGAAAAATGGTTATTGACACAATTAGGGTCAGATGAAGATCTAAATGCACTCTTGCAACCGGGATATTTACAGTAAAACTTGATATTGGTTATTGAATGGGCGACACAGGCCATCATAGATACTGATAGAGGCAAATAAGGGGCATACACATAAATATAACACTTAAAGTATTAAATGGCAAAGAACAAAATGAAAAACTTACAGAAGGCTGAACATTAAAACTCCTTCGGCATGACTTATCATACAGTTCTATTTGCATTCGCTTGGGCTGTGGATATGTACCTCTTCTATAAACTATGGTTGGTAGACCTTTTTGAAGAGTATGCTAAAAATATTAGAAAATTAATTTGAAAATTCAACAAACCTAACCTTCAAGGCGTAAATTTTACATTTAGGTTACATACCTGAGATATTAAGGTCGCGTAACAATCCTAAAATTCTTCAAAACTCGTAAAACGGCCTGTAAAGGATTAAAACGGTAATTATGATATAAAAATTAAAAAAAAAATCATGTTCTTAACAACAATTCGTTCGGGGTTCACATTTTACAAAATTGACAGAACTTCTCTTCTTCTTCTTCTTCTTTTATCCAAAAAACGGCTAATAAAGCCCTTCAGTTAGTTGGCGTAATATATATTGCGTTTTTAGCAAGGTCTGTCTCTTTTTATCAGTAATATTATGAGAGAGAGAGATAGTCGACAGATTAATATGCAAGTCTGATTTGACAAGGAGCACATGGTAGTGACCGTTCGAAGAGCCCTCTGGTGGACTGGTGGCCAACTAGGTTTTGTAACGGTTTTCTTGTTGCGAAGTTCCCCATATTAGTTTCACCCATGTGTATGGAGCATAGTATAGGTCATAAAAAATGGAACAGGTCCGGACTTATAAGTTTTATTGAAAAGATATATAATTAATATGTAATATTAAATAGTAAAACAAAACAATAGTATACAATAGATATATCCGGTAAAAAAATATTGTGTTACACGTAATAGCAAATAAGGCATTCTATACGTCTTATTGTCTTATGCGCTTATCAAGACAAGAATGAAAAATTATCCTGCTACATCGATTACGAACACGCAAAATTTTGCAAGTTTAAACCAGAGCCCCTACAGGAAGAGGAGTAGTAAGATTTCACCACTGGTACTGGTCGCCGACCGGCGCCGGCGCCGGTCGGTGTTGGTGGATAACGCATTTTCACCACCGGTATTCCTAGATAATTTTTCTAGTTTTATGTTATTTTGTGTTGAAGGCCCAGCGCCTTTAAGGCCTTAGTGCCGTCGTGCGCTGCACGACCTTGCCCATATGGATGACGCGTCCCTGTATACTAGTTTTAATTGGTACAATACGTTTTATTAAAAGTATAAAACATGTAACAGTGGTGAAGCGAGCGATATGAAATTTATTTATGGGTGACCGACTACTATAGCTAACGTTTAGCACCAGAGCTGACAACCAAGCAATTTGGTGGTTTAAGATGTCTGTTTAGAATTTATTGTTACAGATTAGAATTTTCGCCTCTTTAGTCAACTGCAACTGTTAAGCGCAAGCTCTAGCCGTTGAAAATTTACATGGATTAAAAAAACCGTATTCACATCTTTGATCTCAAGTTTAAATGTGAATTTATATAAGAGATAAATTCACAGCTGTTAAACAACAATAAAAATATATGGCGACAATAATCGTAAATAAACTAAAAATATATCTATATAACAACCAGCAGCGCATTATTTATTGAATATATTTCGTGTCGTTTGAAACAGAGCGCTTTTTACGTCGTTTGTAATAAATAACGTTGGCAACGACAAAATTTTATATTAAGCCATAAATAAGCGTTATTAAACGTAGTGAATAAATTGAAAGTTGCCATTGCGCCGCGTATCTTTTATTTAACCATTTACCTCCAGGCAATTTATTGCAATTGATATTTATTGGCATGATATGGCAGTAGGGAGCTACAGAGAGTCCGTTGTTATACTAGTATTAACTGTATATTTTTTTCGATAACAACAAGACGGAAAAGTATCTCATTATTTAGAAAAAAAATTAAGAAAATGGTGTAGCCTTCTTGACTTCAAATAATTACAGGTTCAAGGACGGAGACTGAATTTTATTCCAAGGCAAAACGAGAAAACCGGAAAAAAATGTCATGTCCGAAAAAGAAGCGGGAACATCTTATTTTTTTATGGTGAAATCGCCATAAAAAAATGAATAAAGAATGCTCTCTGCAGAGTTTCATCATCAAATTTTGAGAAAGTATATTTATTTTGACAAATAAAATAGATTTGCTGGCTCCTGAAATTTTCCAAACCTCAAGTTACACTCCTTACCTAATTTTTATGAAGCATTTATAAGGTATGATTAGCCCTGAAAATTTAAAGTCAACCGTAATATTAATAAAACACCCTGTATAGTAGAACAGAATTACACTGACAAAAAAGTATTTACCGATGTGGGTTGCAGAATTAGAGCTACTTTAACGCACATTTCAATGTTGTTCAAACTGAGCCTACGAGTTATCACAAATCATTTTAAAACGCTATAATAACTCAGCTTCTTTTGGTTCGCCTCAACACAAAAATATCAACATTTTAAACAAATCTGGGATTACCACAATCTTTCATTTTGTAACCATTTTATGAGTTACCTGAACTCAGTTTTTGGATTGGGAAAACTTACTAACTGATTTTAAAGTGCCGTTTTGACCCACACGTGCATTATTTTAACTCATTACCATGTGTAAATTATTTTGAGTTGAAATAAGTCATAAAGAGTGCTCTAAAAGCCCATGTCGAGGGTAAATCACCGATCATAAGGTCATGGAAAGTTCCGAATTCGTGCTCGTGCCGATTTGGCGCGGTAACTTCATCCCATTGTTATTAGTACCTCGTGCACGTCGCGTCGTCATTGACCACATAACTGGACTTGCTCTCTGCGCAATCGTTGATCGGAGGGATCTTTTTTTATTTTTGTTCAGAGTTTGTTCTCATACAGGTGCGTGAAAATGAGAATACTCCAACTTTAGGACAGAATTAATCTATAGTCGTTAAGTAAGCTATAGAACAACTAAAAGGTCTAGTTTTCATAGCTCGAATCATGAGTTAATCTAGCCCGAGTAGTAGCGCATAACAATTCCCATATTGGTCTCTGGCAGTTTAAACAATGAATTGCTGCAGCCCACGTCGCATGTGTTCGTCAAACCCAGTTATGATTAGCTAAGCTAGCTAGCTAAAACAACCCATCTTCAGGGCTATTATAGCTCATGAACAGTGATTTAATGCAACTTTTTCGATTTAGTTGCCGTTATTCAGAGGTCTGAGCTATCCCTTATAGGATAACTCATATTTTAGTTATATCAACTCGATATTTCGTTCAGTGTGCATAAAGCAAATAAAAGTACCCTAAGTATTTTAAGGATATGCTGGAGTCATAGATCAGCCTGCACGCAGTGCCAATCCGAACGAGTGATATCATGTTCATAATACGGAATGGTTTGCAACGTGTATCTAATAATTACAGCAATACACATGTAATAACGACAATACTTTATGTTATTTTATGGGCTCGATTACGGAAAAAACTTGATGAATATTGCGGGTAAAATATGACGGAGTGACTGCGATACGGTCATAATGCGTAATGGAACGACATTAGTCAGACTGGTCGACGCATGAGGGCAAAAATTGCAAGCCGTATTATTTTCCGGTAATTGCTTCTATATATTTTTTTTATTTTTATGGGTTGACGTATTGCATACGCGAGTAAAGTTGATGATATCGAACTAAATGCAAATAGAAATACTTAATTCCATGGTGGTTTCAGTAATAAATATTTTATCTTTGACAGTCGTACTTATAGGGTAAAAAAAAGAAAATCTTTACCAGGATTTTATTAACTTATTCAATGACTGGAGATACAAACAGGCCTAAGCCCAGAATCAGGATCAGGGTATTACATAATTAATAAAAGGTATCAACAGACAGAACACAATAATATAAAGAATACACAGTAATGATAATTATTCAAAGCAAAGTAAAGGCAAAATTACAGAACTAAATTAAGAAAAGTACTTCTCAAGTCTATAGCAGATGAAAGAAAAACAGTGAAAGCTCCCTTAACGGGCAGCTCTATTAAGCGATTATCTCCCTTAAACGGCCAAACTTCTTGGAACCGATTTTAGTTTTATACTTTAACACATGAAGCACATTCCCATAAGCGGGCTCTCCTAAACGTCCGCGGGCAACTTTTTCTTTACACAAGACTAGAAAATATTTCCCATAATCGACCACGAAGCTCCAATAGCCAGGCGGATTAGATGTTAACGTACAATTCAGTTCGGCACTCGGTGATTCCCCTTAAATTTTAGGGGATTTACCGGTTTATTTTCACGAGTTGTTCTTTGTGCTCCAGCTTCGCCAAAGAATCGGACGTGTGTGTTTGTTAACAATGGCACCGAAAAAAAAAATGTTAACACTGAAAGAGAAAATGGAAGTAGTGAATGTAATTGATAAAGAAAAGCTAGCGACTCGGGCTATAGCATCGCGATTTCACATAGGAAAGACGCAAGCAGCGGTGATAGCAAGAGGACATCTGACGTTTGTGGCAGTCTGGTGTAAATGTGCACCAAAAAAGAAGTTTTTTCAAAACTGAAGGCTTGAACATCGACAAGGCATGTTTTGAGTGGTTTATAAGTGCTAGAAATCGAAGGATACCTGTATCAGGAGGGCTTATTAAAGAAAAGGCAAAAGAAATTGCAGAAAAGTTCGGTTACAAAAGTTTTAATGCATCTGATGGATGGCTTCAGAAGTGGCGTAAAAGACACAACGTCATTTTTAAATGAATTTCCGGCGAAGCAGCTGATGTAAATCAAAAAACAGTTAATGCATTTATGGAGAAACTTCCTTCTTTGTTGCTCGGGTACCATTGCGGAGATATTTACAATGCCGCTGAAAGCGGCCCTTTCCGTGCGCTTCCCGATCTGAGAAGTGTTCACGAGGAAAATTAGCAAAAGAAGGACCAACGATGTTGTTTTGTTTAAGCATGACTTGGCATAAAGAAAAGCTATTGGTGATTAGAAAATCGGCGCGTGCCAGAGCATTGAAAACCATAAATATTAAAGATTTATCTGTCATGTGGAATTCAACCAAAAAAACCTGGATGACTCGCGAAATAATGGCTGAAGGGTTGATGGATCAAAAAATGAGTATTAAAAATAGGAAAATTCTGTAGTTTTTAGACAACGCCGCATCACATCCTCGAGAATGAAGAAATGTAAAAATTATTTTTTTGCCTTGTACAATCTGTGCAACGAATCTTTCACAATTTCAAGTTTTATTACCGTAATCAGGTTTTAAAACGTATTTTTATCAAACATGGATTGTGCTAAATCATCATCTGAACTTGCAAAAAAAATTAACGTTTTGGAGGCATTGTACTTTATAAAAACGGCATGGCAAAAGGTCGATCCAGCAACAATTCAAAATTGTTTTACAAAAGCTGGGTTTAGAAAAGCGGATACAAAGCTTCCTCATTTTGACCCTGAAGATGACTTACCATTATCTGTCCTTGTAACAATAGTAAGGGCTGTTGAAAAGTTGAATGTTGTCAATGACCAAAATCTAGACGAATTTATAAACATTGATCAAAACACACCAACAGAATATGGTGATTTCGGAAAACAGGTTACGCATTTAGTCAACATGATGGAAACAACGAGACGGATGACGAAATAGAGGACGTTCAAGAAGAGGAAAATAAAATAAAGTGCTTCGATGAGGCTTTAAATTACATTAAAGAGCTAATAAAAGTTTTCTAAAGACGACTATGTGGCTTTTGAACAAATCAAGAATCTGGAATGTCATTTCCAGAAGTGCCGTATGGAAGAACAGCAAAGGAAGCTTAAGCAGTCAAACATTTTAAGATTTTTTCCAAATGCTCCTAAATAATTTTGAATGTTTTATGTATGATGTTTTTTACAAGTTTTGGTTTGCATGGCAATTATTACTGTAGTACATATTTGAATAATAAATTTTATTTTTATTATCTATTGTTTCATCTGTATGTATTTACATATTTAATGAAATTTTCTCTTACGCGGGCACCTCCTATAAGCGGGCAAAAAAGCGGGACGTGACTGTCCGCTCATGGGAGCTTTCACTGTACATTTGTCTATAATTTGATTTTAATTCCTTGCGTTTTCGGTCAACTTCGGAATAGAAAAATAATATTTGTTTTCTGTGACGTTTCGGTACATTTTAATTTAAACCATCATCAGACTTGAGTTTCAATTAATGCACACTTGGTTTACACTGGTAAACATTTTTGTGGAGCTGTTATTCCACCGGTATTTAAATTGAAACTCTCCGAAATTGACCGAAAATCCAAGAAATTAAAATCAAATTGTTGAACTAACGATTAGGAAAAAAACATATGTTTATATTTTGATACTGATTGGCTGCTAACCAATTTGACTAGAGGGGAATTTTGTGAACAACTTGTTATTTCTAAATGGTTAATGTAACAACACAAAATGTCTCGCGTTAGTAGTTGGGACGTTTAATGAGAAGAGTAATAGAATTGAGGGATCATTGATGGTGTTGCGTGTAGCGTTCTCTATTAGAATCACTTTTCGAACTATTGTAAAAAATGTGCTGATTCATTTCTCCATGGTAGTCAATCAGCTTAGTTTTAGAAGAAAAAGAATGCCTCTGCACCCTCAATCAAACCAGGTCACTAGCATGAAGTATTATGTAGCTAGAAAAATGTGTTCCACCTAGGTAAAATTTAATAAAATTACTGGCAATCTAATATTCCACATTCCAATTTCTACTACAAATAAATCCTGAACAAATCCAAAAGAGTTTCAATAATACTACCCTATTTTCCACGCCTCTGATTTAACAAACGATAGGAAGTCAAAGACGCGTCCGTATTACAGAGGGCGCTGTAAACCGAGGCCACTTCCGGTCTTGACACGGCCCTAAATCACCACTCGTGCCGTCGATTAATGGCCGGACAAATGTGGAAAACCACCTCTGCACTTTTCGCCTCTAGCGGAATAAATCGACGCTGTCTCGAGACAAACTGCGCGACCGGAAAAAAAGTTTTCTTTATTCGTTCGTGAAAAATAGAATGGAATGAATGACACAAGCGAATAAATTGACGATCTGTCAGACGAAAATGAAGCAAGCTCAACTAAAAATAATTAACGAAGAAGAAGAGAAAGGACAACCAAATAAGATTTTCAGAGGGATCTAAAAGGAGGAATAATAAACAACATAAGCAAGGAAATAATCATGACGTTCATATGTAGAAAATTGAAGAACCATTTGGTGATAGGGGAGGGTGGGACAAGACGGGTAGTTAAGGTTTAATTTAAAATGAAAGTCTAATTTTCATATTAACAGAAACAAATTACTTATTCTACCTTCCTAATATAACTTTGGGAAAATTAAAACATTTCTCTATAGAGTTTAGCAAAAAAAAAAACAAATCAACGATAAAAACTCATTATAATCAAAAATTAGTTTTTGTTAACAAAGCCAGAAATGTGGGGGTTGTGTTAGATAGCGAATTAAGGTTCAATGTTAATAAGCTGTTTAGAAGGGCATATTTCGTATTAAAAAAACTGTACAGTAATAAATACAGGGTCGTTGATATGTATGAAAACGGCTAGCAAAAAATATTCAAGACAAAAGTTTTCGGGTTTTTTAAAGTCGAGAATTTAAAAAAACAGGATACAGGATTAATCAGAAAGCCGTAGGAAAACGAAGTCACTGTTTTTAACGGAACACCCTATATCTTTGGATTTTACATAAAATTACAATTATTTGTTAGTAAGTGCGTTCTAAATCTAAACCTAATAGTTTCCGGAATATTGACTTTGAAAAAAAAAACAATTTTGAAATTTAACAGTGTTAAGTTTAGAAAGTTTAGTTTCAAATGAACTGTATATGTTTTTGTTACCTGATGATTTTGTCAGTTAGACAGATAATATATTTGAGAATTTGTTGTCAGAATTCCAGACCTTTTATTTTGAAATTGAAATAGATATAGAACAAGACATTAGTTTTATTATTGGGCCTTCGAAAGACTAAGAAAAAGCCCGTTGGAAAAGACTACAGTCCACTAAGAAAACAATCTAAGAGAAAAAAAAGTCAGCTTTAATGGAAAGTTCAGGTAGACGACAGACAAGTGTAAGACACCTAGATCCTAATTTTGTTTGGCCAGAAATTACCTCTAAGCGTAAGGTAAATACAGACATACCAAAAGTAAGTGTAGATGACGACTATAGAGTATCCAGAAGTGAGACTAGAAGTAATGCAGCTAGAAAAAGTAATAATAATGACAATTTGATCAGACCTTTGACAGCTGTACCTTCGACAACACCTGCTGGAGAGTCTGAAGGAAAGAAAGCTGTGAGTAAAGATTTACGTTCGGAATATACGAGAATTTCTAAGTCATCCAAAAGCATAGCTGACACTGAGAGAAAGAAAATCGCATTAGAAATTGAACAGAAGAAACAAATTGTAATGGAAGAAGTTCTTAAACAAAAACAAAGTGTAATGGAAGAAGTTCTAAAACAAAAACTACACGTTTTAGAAATGGAAAAGCAACTACGTAAAGCTGAAGTAGTAAGCGAATCAAATTATACACAGAGTAAAAAGTCGGACAAAAATTTTGATAGTGTTTCGACATATACAACATACACCGATAAAATTCAAAATTGGGTTAATGATTTACCAGAAAAATTTAGTAATGAAAATTGTGAACCAAACCAATTTGAATCAAAAGAAATAAATGTACGACAAAAAGACAAAACAGACATTGAAATACTATGTGAAACCTTAGCCAATGTTGTAAACATTAAGAAAAATGAAGAACCAGATTCCAGACGATATCTAGAACGAGATTTTCCCATTTTCGACGGAAATTCTGCTGATTGGTCATTGTTTATTTCACATTTTACTAGAATTTCTACAGCATGCAAATATACAAATGAAGAGAAAATGATTAAGCTTCAGAAATGCCTACGCGGTGAAGCTAGAAGTGCAGTAATTGGAATGTTAATTTCACCACATAGTTTAGATACAGTGATGAAAACTTTGGAAATGCGCTTTGGAACACCAGATCAAATTATAGAAACAATTATGTATAAAGTAACAATGACACATCCTGTAAGAGAAAATGATTATGAAGGTATGATTAAATTTTCAAACCAAATTTCTTGCTTAGTTTCGACAATCAAATCCCTAAATTGTATAAGTCATCTTCAAAACCCACAACTTTTAAAAGACTTGGTACAAAAATTGCCTGAATCACTAAAATTTGGCTGGGGAGAATTTATAATGAAAAACAGAAATGCAGACTTAGCAGTATTTGCAGATTGGTTGCTGGAACTTTCAAATGCAGCAAGCTTTGTTATCCCACCGAAAAACAGATATAGGTTAAAGCCAAAGGAATTTGCATATACGACACGAGAAAAAGAAGAAAAATGTACATTTTGTCAAGAAAATGGCCATAAAATTGAAAAGTGTCGAAAATTTGAAAAAGAAGATATAGACTCACGCTGGAAATTTATTACTGACCGAAAACTTTGTTTTTCTTGTTTTAAAAGTAGACACCAAACAAGCAAATGCCAACAAAGAAAAATTTGCAATATTAACGGATGCAAACAAGGACATAATAAACTTCTACATAAAGACAAACCTGAAGAAATTAAGCAAAATGTAAATAATGTTCGTGAGACGCTTTTAGCAATGGGTCAAGGCTCCAAAAATGTACTGTTGAGGATGGTGAACGTGTTGCTTCATGGACCCAGTGAAACAATAGAAACTGTTGCTTTATGCGACGAAGCTGCAACAGTCACTCTGATGGACAGTTCTTTAGCTGATCGCTTAGATGTCATAGGTGAAAATGTGCCACTTTGTGTCCAATGGACAAATGACATGAAATCGACGCATACAAATTCGAGATGTTTCGACATAAATATATCTGGAATTCACAGAAATGCTCGTATCACTAAAATGACTGGTGTGCGATCTATAAATAATCTGGCATTACCCGAACAGCATATAATATATGCGGACAAAATGAGAAGTTATTCACATTTGACCGATATTCCCTTTACTGAAATTAAACAAAGACCGATGATATTAATTGGACAAGATAATATTCATTTAACTGTAGCTCGCAAAGTCTGCGAAGGTCCTTTAGATTCACCGATAGCGACGAAAACCACTTTAGGATGGATTGTTCATGGACGAGCTGAAAGTACCTTATGCCACAGAAATGAGTTTACCTTCCATATATGCCATCAAGAGAGTTATGACAAGCTTCCTGACCTAGTTCAAAATTCATTTACTATAGAGTCATTCGGAGTATGTACTCCAAAGATATCGAGTAAATCGGATACAACAGCTCTAGAAATCTTAGAAAGAACTGCAAAAAGTGACTTGTCGTCGCAGCTATATAGCAGAAATACGTCGCGGGAGAGTCATTCAAGTAGAACTGCGTCGAAGGAGAAACAGCCCAGTAGGAATGTGTCACAAGAACGGCTGTCGAGTAGAAACTTGTCACGGGAGAAGAAATCTAGTAGTAGAAATCCGTCACAAGACAGTAGAACGTCGTCACAAGACAAACGATCTCGTAGAATAGCATCACAAGAGAAGCATCACAACAGGAATTGTTCTCCAGAAAAGCAGTCCAGCAGAAAATCATTGCAGGAAAAGCAGTGCAGTAGAAATTTGTCACAGGAAAAAGTGCCCGCCACAAAAGTTTCCGTGACATCGAATCAATTCGATAGGGTGCTGTATGCGAACGCGGACAGGGTGCTGTACCCACCTAGACGTAAAGTAGGACGGCCTCCTGTTAGTAGGAGACCCGGACGGCCCCCTAAACACAGGAATGAGCCTGTGGAAGTGAAAAGTGTACACGACCAGAGTGGACAAAGTTTAAAAGGTAAAGCAAGAAGCAAATCGGTGGTGTTAATAACGAAACAACCCCACCTGAAAGCCAAGAGTGTCACGCTCAAAGTGCCCAAGATCTTCCACTCAAAACATAAGCACAAGCACAAAAAAAGGAAGTTTAAACTTCTGAAATAGAGCGTTTCTTCCGACCCGAAAATCAATCAAAAAATTGAGAAACTGATCGTGGATTTCGTTAAGTTTTGTGCGATCGCCACTAAGCAGCCGAAAGAGAACGTCCCGGAACAGATTCTCAAGACCTTGAAGAAGGTTACTAAGAAGAGACGCATGAGCGATCACGTGGAGAAGAAGCAGAGTGTCAGCACCACTGTGAATAAGGTCAATAACTCGAACGAGCAACGCCTACCTTTGAAAAAGAGGCATTATCACTTGGTAAGCAACAGCAGCTATTTCTGGAAGAGACGGAAGAATAAGAGTAGTAGATGTACAGACCCGTACCGGAGTAAAACGAAGACCCGTTTCGAAAATATGTAGACTTAGGTTGGAAGAATGTTAAGTTTAGAAAATTACTAGCGGGGAGAATGTTAAGTTTAGAAAGTTTAGTTTCAAATGAACTGTATATGTTTTTGTTACCTGATGATTTTGTCAGTTAGACAGGTAATATATTTGAGAATTTGTTGTCAGAATTCCAGACCTTTTATTTTGAAATTGAAATAGATATAGAACAAGAAATTAGTTTTATCAAACAGGTTCTAGCTTTCTAACGGTTTGTCTTAGAGTAAAACGGCTTACATGTCGCTAAGATGATTAGAAAGTAATTGTTAGAGTTAACGAATTAATTTTTGAAATTTTTTTTTCAGGGTCATTATTGCCGCGACGTGGCGGTGAGAGACCTCCCAGGGGAGACTCTCATATAGAGGAACAAATTTTGCAAGATATTGCTGATAACCCTTTAAAGAGCATAAGTAAGATCGCGACACAAAACAATGTTACAAAATGGGTTATGGATGAAACTCCAAAAGAACAGTTACTTCACCTGTAGTATGTCTTCGGATGATTATTCAGACTTTAATATTCCAACTGGTTTATACAGCAACATAAGGTAAATCTAAATTTTTCTAACATTACTTTGTTTACCAATGAAGGCGGTTGTACAAGAGATAGGCATAATAAATTCAGAGAGTTTACATTTTTAGGCTGATGAAAATCCGCACGCCATAATTCACGACAAACATCAACAAAAGTTTATGGTAAATGTGTGGGCTGGCATTACCGAAAATAACCTTATAAGCTCATCTGTTTTGGAAAAAAGACTCAATGGTGAGATTTATTTACAATTTTTGCAGTAACATTTGAATAATTTATATATATGTTAGAGCAATCCCAGATGTGGAGGCTGCCGAGTAGATTTGGCAACGTTACAGCCTGAGGTGGTCAAGGGTGGGAGAGCGCGCATGAACGACTCTCTCACGGGGAGATGCGGTATTGCTTCCTTGAGCACTAGTCGGGTCATATAATTATTATTGTATTATTATAATTATTTTGCGATGTTAAAATAGTGAGGATAAAACGATAGTTTTTATCTTTGTGTCCGTTAATCTCTCTTATCAGAAGTGGGATCGGCCTACACCATCACAAAAAAAATTATGGCCGAATCTAGTGCAAATTTAGACACTCAAGAAACTTTATTAGAAATTTTTAAAAAATTACAAGAATCGTTAGGACAAACGCGACGTAGGCAAGATGACGTGGCCCTGCCATTATTTAATCCGGAAAAGGCAGATTCGGGTGCGTCCTCGTGGTGCGACGAGATTCAAAAACTTGGAGCCGAATTTGGTTGGAGTGGCCGCGAAATGGTTGCCAGAGCGGGAGCTGTGTTAAAAGGACAAGCCAAACTTTGGTTTGACAACTGGGAGCCCGATGATCGAGATTGGGATACCTTTAGTGCCAATTTGATTGCATTGTTTCCACCGAAACGCAATTTATCCGACAAACTGAAAAGAGCTGTGGAGCTTACAAGCGAGGCTTGCGAAACTTACTGTGAGTATGCGAGAGAAAAATTGCTTTTATTTAATCGCACAAAAATTAATTTTTCTGAGGCTGAATTAATTGATTTAATTATTGGGGATATAAGGGAAACGCCAGTACGTATGGGTGCCCTTAATAGTAATATTAAAACCACAAATGAATTGTTAATATTGTTATCTAGTTATACTAAAAATATTAAGAAAAGACCAATTGACAATGACGGTAGTAAGGCCTCTTCTTCAAAACGTCAATGCCCGAAAACTCATAACCGCTGTTTTATTTGTGATAGCCCTGACCACAAACGGGCTAATTGTCCTCGTAAAACAAATACCTTTAGTAATAATCAATCTTTAGGAGAGGGTAGCCAGCGCCACAATTTAAAGCAAATCCGTTTGAAATGTAGCTTTTGTTATAAATTAGGTCATGATGTCGATTCGTGTTGGGCTAAACAACGATCAGAAAATGTAAAGAAACCGAGAGTTAATGTCTGTAACCAAGGGTTATCCGAAAATTTGACTATTGTTGTTATTAAAGGTGTAGCTTTGCATTGTCTAATCGATACGGGCGCTGAATGCTCTTTAATTAAAGAAAGCACGGCAGCAGAGATAAATTGTCATATTGAACCATATGTGACAATGCTAACCGGTATTGGAAATAATTCTATAAAAACAATAGGTAAAGTAACTGTTATCGTAGAATTTGAAAGTTTGGTTATTGAAGTATTATTTTTCGTAGTTCACGATTTTGACTTAAATTATGAAGCGATTATCGGACGAAATGTTGTTCAATATTCAGATATCCAAATTGTAACCGATAGTAACGGTACAAGGTTAATACGAATAAACACGCCGCCGCCAGTATCAGTAAACTTTATAAATGAGCGCGATAGTTGGATTGAGTCGGCAGTTTCTTTGTTAGAAAAACAAGACGCACAGAAACTTAGACATTTATTATTTAAATTCCGAGACATGTTTACTTTTGGTAATAACGTTTCAAAAATAACCACCGCAGAGTTAAAAATAAAACTTACTTGTGATCAAGTTATTAATTATCACCCATATCGTATGTCTGTAGTAGAAAGAAACAAAGTTCGTGATATTATATCCGATTTGCTTAAAAATAATATAATACGCGAAAGCGAGTCATCTTCGCCAGTCCTATCTTACTCGTTAAAAAACAAAATGGAAGCGATCGTCTGTGCGTTGATTACAGAGCCTTGAATAGAATTACTATTAAGGATAGATATACCCTCCCTCTTATTGATGATCAGCTTGATCGTTTGGGCAATGCCAAATATTTCACTGTGCTCGACATGGCCGCCGGATTCCACCAGATCCCGATTTCCAAAGACTCGATAGACAAAACTGCCTTTGTGACCCCGGACGGTCAGTACGAGTACCTCAGAGTCCCATTCGGTCTCTCAAATGCCCCGGCCGTTTTTCAGCGTGCTATCCACAAGGCTTTAGGTACCCTCAAAAATACAGTAGCTTTAGTTTACATGGATGATGTTCTTATCCCATCAAAAACAGTAGATGAAGGCTTGGCCTTCCTAGATCAGGTACTAACAGCATTGCAAAATGCTGGATTTTCTTTAAATAAAAAGTGCGCATTTTTCAAAACATCAGTAGATTATCTAGGCCGTAATGTCTCTGCCGCCGGTATCAGACCTAGCGAAACCAAGGTAAATGCTCTCATAAATTCGGCAGTTCCCAATAATGTTAAACAAGTTCGGCAGTTTATGGGCCTTGCTAGCTACTTTAGGAAATTTATTCCAGAATTTGCTGCAAGGACCGCCTGTATCACTAAATTAACTAAGAAAAGCGAAGTTTTCTTTTGGGGTGAGGAACAAAATAGTGCCAGAGATTACGTAATTAAACATTTATGTAGCCAACCTTTATTAACTATTTTTGATTCTACTTTAGTGACAGAGTTGCATACCGATGCAAGTTCAATCGGGTATGGCGCAATTTTGTTCCAAAAACATAATTCACAATTAAAAGTCGTAGCTTATTTCAGCAAACGAACCACTGCTGAAGAATCAAAATACCATTCGTATGAGCTTGAGACTTTAGCAATAGTAAACGCTGTAAAGCATTTTAGAGTGTATTTACTAGGTTTAAACTTTAAAATTGTTACAGATTGTAACGCTATTAAGGCGACTTCACGTAAGAAAGACATTGTACCGCGTGTGGCCCGATGGTGGGCTTACTTACAGGATTTCAATTTTGAAATCGAATATCGGAAAGGAAAATACGTAGCTCATGTAGACTACCTCAGTCGTAATCCGCCATCTGAAACACACGCTGTCAATGTAATTAGTGAAGGAACCTGGTTAGAGTTGCAACAAGTTCGAGATCCGGAAACCCAAGCTATTATTGCCAAAGTACGAGCAGGAGAGTCTATTGTCAGTGATTTCAGCATAAAAGGAGAGTATCTCTATCGCAAAACTCTTACTAATGGGCAAAAGGTATTACGCTTATACGTGCCAAAAGGTAATAGACTTCCGCTGCTCCGTATTTACCACGATGAGCAATGCCACGTTGGTTGGGAAAAATCTATAGAAAAACTCAGGGAATTGTTTTGGTTTCCGCGAATGCATTCCTTTGTGCGTAAATATGTGTCACGTTGCCTCGTTTGCATAACAACGAAAAAACCGTCTGGGCCAAAACAAGGCTATCTGAATCCTATTGAGAAAATAAACATTCCGTTTGATACAATTCACATTGATTGCGTAGGCCCGTTTAAAATTACTGCAGCTGGGTATAAACACGCCTTAATAATCTTCGATGCTTTTACTAAATATGTAATGTTACTTCCTCTAAAAACGCTGACTGGCGTGGAAATGGTTACGACATTAGAGAATTCGATAACGATGTTTGGTACTCCGGCACGTATAATAAGTGACCGCGGCACAAACTTTACAGATAAAAAAGTACAGTCTTTATTTGCTGATTTGAATATTGAACATCATCAAATAGCTACAGGGGCGCCTCGTGCCAACGGGCAGGTCGAAAGGTATGTTGCTACAATAATTAATTTGTTGACTGTTGAAGTTAGAAATTCGTCAGAATGGACGAGCGCTCTACCTAAGTTACAACTCACTCTTAATTCTACCGTTCAGAAAACCACTGGGGTTCTCCCTTACGTCTTTTAATCGGAAAAAATGCAAATATTCCCAAAATTCAAGCGGTAGTTGATTCAGTCCCTAGCAAAATTGATCCTATAGATATTACAAAAGATCGAATACGATCGGTTAAAATTAAGCGCTCAAAAGCAAAAGCAAAGATTTGATATGAAGCGAAGGGACAACAAAACATTTAAAATGAAGGATATTGTATTTTTGCAACAACAAAACCCCAGAATGGCAAAACTGGATCCCAAGTTTACAGGCCCCTTTGAAGTCCAACAACTACTTCCGGGTGATCGGTATGAATTAAGAAATATCTCGACAGGGAGGACACAAACAGCACCAAAAGATCGTCTTAGAGAGTGCCCTTGTGACTGGTCGGACAATATTGCTGATGAGCTTACTGGTAAGCCATATTTTTGGTATTATGTCCGTGTTAGAGTTACCCATAGGTAGAGTCAAGTACAGGTTAGATCAAAATCTGAGGAGTACCTCTGAACTCAATTCCTTGTTTTGCTGAGTAATAAGTTAAGTACAAGTTAGGAAAAGCTAAGGAGTACCTCTGAACTTATTTACTGCTTTGTTTTACAATGGAAGTCAAGTACAGGTCAGGCAGAAAGTACCTCTGAACTTATTGTATTGTTTTATCAATTTATTGCTATTGTTTAATAATAGAAGTCAAGTACAGGTCAGGCAGAAAGTACCTCTGAACTTATTGTATTGTTTTATCAATTTATTGCTATTGTTTAATAATAGAAGTCAAGTACAGGTCAGGCAGAAAGTACCTCTGAACTTATTGTATTGTTTTATCAATTTATTGCTATTGTTTAACAATAGAGGTCAAGTACAGGTCAGGCAGAAAGTACCTCTGAACTTATTTTATTGTTTTATCAATTTATTGCTATTGTTTAACAATAGAAGTCAAGTACACAGGTCAGGCAGAAAGTACCTCTGAACTTATTGTATTGTTTTATCAATTTATTGCTATTGTTTAACTAGGAAAGTTAAGTACCAGTCAGGCCAAACCTGAAGAGTACCTCTGAACTTATTGGAGTTTCACAATGTAGTATTACTGAAGTTGTAGGTTTCGTTCATACTCTGAAGTTGTGTTTTCGGTTTCTAGAAGGCGAGCCTTTAGAACCATACGAAGAAGAGGTGTCTCGAGAACGAGTCCCTTGTCAGTCTGGCCGTGTTAGAGCAATCCCAGATGTGGAGGCTGCCGAGTAGATTTGGCAACGTTACAGCCTGAGGTGGTCAAGGGTGGGAGAGCGCGCATGAACGACTCTCTCACGGGGAGATGCGGTATTGCTTCCTTGAGCACTAGTCGGGTCATATAATTATTATTGTATTATTATAATTATTTTGCGATGTTAAAATAGTGAGGATAAAACGATAGTTTTTATCTTTGTGTCCGTTAATCTCTCTTATATATATATCTTGATAGAATAATGCAAATGTGGTACCAGCATGAAGGTGCTCTACCTCATTATAACCGTATAGTACGTCAACACTTAGCAAGCGTTCTTGGCCCTCGATGGATAGGTCGAGGTGAGCCTGTTTTGTGGCAACCAAGGTCTCCATACCTAAATCCCTTAGACTTTTACCTCTGGGAGCCTCTAAAAGAACTAGTGCAGCGGGAAAATATTCAAAGACTAAGAAAATGTATTGAAGTACGTGGAGCCTATATTGAACATTTGCCAGAGTAACATTTAAATATTTTCTCTATTTTTGTATTTTAATAACAATGTGGCTTCTGGACTTGACAATGTCTGAGCTGGAAATCTTTCGGCATAACATCGTCTTGTCTTTAAAGAGTTGGAAAGCGCTTCCCAAAAATTAAATGCACATCAGCACACTTTGCGTATATTACTTTTACCTGTTTGTGTTCAGCATTAGTAACTTTTGAGTGTTTCGCATAAAAAAGGATTTATCTCGAGAACCGCCAGTTTTATCGAAACAAGTACCTTTTTTAAAGAGGAATGACCAGAGTATTAAAAAAATCAATCAAATGACACCGGTCAAAATTTTGAACCAACCAGTGTGGTGGGAAATCCGTTCTTGACTTCCCTGACGATGTAAAACATCTACTGTAGTATGATTTAATGACTCCTTATGGCCTCATAAAATATTAAAGCTTCTTTAAATCATAGAAGTCGGTTCAAAAGTTATAGCCGAGAAAATAAATCGTTGGATACCCCTTTGGGCACTGTATCTCCTTAAGGGACACTTTAGGATTTTTTTTCTATGACAAATTGGGGTTATCTTAACCTCCTGTATGCTTTGGAGAAATTAGAGGGTACTGACCGGACACACTGCATAGTTTGCTATTTCGGCTTCCTCTTCAATGGAAAAATTTAGCCTAGAGGTACTTTTATACTTAGCACCAATCCGGCAGTTTCTCGACACAGCTTTATCTTTCTATCTAAAGTTGTTTGTGAAATTCCAAAACTTTTACCGGCCGAATTATAATCATTCTTTCCTCCAACACAGTGCAAATTGCGTTCGTCATTAGTTCTTCCGACAATATTCGTTTCTCGAACATGGTTTTTCACCATTTTAAAACAACAATAAAAATAAAAATGCTCGGTGGCAAGATAGTCTTTCCTCGCCCCATCATGCCCCACCCTCCCCTACTAAGGAAGAATGAAGCTGGGTTAGTCCAAAGACATTATATATTTATAATGCATTCAAAAAAAAAAAACATGAACACGTATAGAAAAAGAACGCAGGATGATGGTCCTAATTTTTTAATGAGCCGTCAGCGATTCTAGAAACTTTTTTTTTATAAAATTATTTTATTTAAACTTAAAAACAGGTTCTACTAAAACTTTAAATGCTTTTTAAGTTGACATATTCATGTGGGAATTAGAGAAACTGCAGAGTTAATCGAGATTCAGCCCAGAGGGATCAGTGGCTTCATTATTTTTGCCAATCACGTTCATGGTAAAATATTGCCCGTATCACGTAGGTAATTAAAATGGCGGCTGCAACTAGAATTTATGTCGTTAGATAATGTAGTTACTCTTTGTTGTACTACATAATATATACTTTGTTAGATCAATAGCGAAATATATCAGAAAACACGGCAATTGGAATAGTAATACGATGTTTCTAAAGCATTTGATATGGTCTGGCACAACGGACATTTTAATAAAATTAATAATGTCTGATTAACTCATCAGGCTGTTGGTGTCATATCTTAAGGACAGGTAATTCGCAGTATCGTGAAGACACATCATCAACAATAAGAATAATCAAAGTGGGGGTCCCGCAAGGTTCGCCTCTTTAAAAGCAAATGGGGGCAGTGTATCCTTCAATATTTAGAAGTAGCAAAGTTAACAACTTGACAAAACTAACAATATACAAGACAATAATACGACTTATCCTAACATACGGAACATAAACATGGTGCACAGTATACAAGACAAGACGCAAAAAACTACAAGTAATACAAAATAAGACGTTACGAATAATAACTAACCCACAAAGACATGTACCAGTGACAGTACTTCATAACGAGACAATGAAACAACACATGATTAAACTAATAACAAACTACTATAGACGGACACACGTATCGACCAACCCACTTATAATAAACTCACATATTTTATATGTTTAAATTATCTACATTTACACCGTTTTCCTAAATATTGGCTCCCACCCTAGCTCAGCTAAATGAAATAGAATAAATTCAAAAATGACAAATTAATCTCAAGTATTAATGAAAATAAACATCTAGAAGAACAACGAAAAAAGAACACCCAAAACCAGCATCATAGTCACCGAAAAAGAAGACACGCATAATAAATAAAAGTAAAATCCAAATCTGGCTAACTTAAGAAACTAAAATTATAACGATCATTCTTTATTGTAAGTAAGAGAAGAAATATAATTATTTTGAAGTGAGCATAAGATCCGGCCTCAGAAATATTAGATATTTAATTAAATCTGGCAATTTCGTGCGTACTATAACATAATATAATAAACAAGGTGTTATGAAAATGTTGCTTGATCAGTCCTTCCTTGCATGTGTCTCGGAATTGTAAAAATATTCTTAAATTGCGGTATGCAATAATAAGTTTTTATGGAAAAAAATCAATACCTATCAATATGCCCGCAATACCCTGCAGCTAAATAAATACTGTGAGACGAGAGCAGTTCGGTTTTCGGACTGCTCATTGCACGGTTCGCCAAACGACTAGACTGGCTTCAAATATACAAAATGGCTTTAACAGACGATTCAGTACAGGAGCGGCCTTGTTCGACGTCAGCAAAACCTTTGATAAGGTCTGGCACGACGGACTCATTTTAAAGTAAATAAGGTTAGGTATGCCGAACTACCTAATAAAGGTGATTCATTCATTTTTGACGGGCAGGATTTGCGCGGTCTCGTCAGAGAATGCGATATCAACTGTGCGACACGTCAGAGCGGGAGTACCGCAGGGCTCCCCCCTTGCGCCGGCTTTGTACAATATATATACCAGCGCTATTCCTAAATTCCGCCAAACAGAACTGTATCTGTTTGCTGACGATACCGCGATTACCGTCACCGCCAAACAGCTAAGGTTGGTAGTCTCTAAGCTGCAAGGTCCCGTAAAACTTCTCGAAGCGTGGTTAGACAAATGAAAAATGAATGATGTCAAAATCTAAGCTATCTACTTTTCAAGAGCCAGAATCAAATTCCTACAAACCAGACTGAAAGTCAAAAATACCAGTCTAAGCTGGGGTGAGATAGATAAATATCTGGGTCTGAGCTTCGATAAGCGGCTGGCTTGGACCGACAACGCAGACCAACACTTGAAAAAAGCAAATTGTCAACTCAGCGCCATCTACTCTCTCATGAACAATAGACGTAGACATTACTTTACAGGACAATTATTCGGACAGTTCAGCTTTATGGTGTCGCCTCCTGGTGCACCTTAAATAAGTCCGCTTTCCGCAAATTTCAAACGTTTCAGAACAAAGTCCGTCCAGAATCGTGACGGGTGCTCCACGCTTTATGATGGTGCATACTCTAGACAATTACTTACAAATGCCGACAATCACTGAACACATAGACAAACTCCTTATCGATTACTACAAACGGACGGATGTTGCCTTGATCCCTCTCATTACACGATCAAGCTGTGATCAAACATCCACTCCAATCCCAACAAACCATACAGGCTGACGAGAGACTGGCTCACTCCTCCGACCTTGTCGCCCCCTACCACTACAAGGAATTATTACAACACCGGATCAAATAGTTATTTATACTACTATGAAGTATATAACATTTTTTCTCCTCCCCACAGAATTTATTCTTGGCTTTTTATTAATTTAATTCGATACTTTTCGCATGAAATTATGGACAGCTTTGACCGGTTTCTATAGCATCATATGTTATTTTATCAACAATGTCAAGCTGACAGTTTATTATCAAAAATTTAGAGAAATTGAAATTATTGATTTGTATAACAGCCAAATGGATATAGAGGAATCAGCAAATATCGCTTGTCTGTCGATGCTGCCAGAAAAATCGAGGAAGAGGTATGAAGCAACGTATCAATACTTCAAGAAATGGTTTCAAACAAAGACTGCTACTGCAGTTTCAGAAACCGTGCGTTTGGCGTACTTTCACGAAAAATCTGCTGTATTAAAGTCTGCATCAAGCTTATGGTGTGAATATTCCATGCTGAAGTCCACCCTTTTCATAGAGGAAAACATAGATATTTTCAAGTACCTATCCTAAACTTCGAGCATTTTTAAAAAGAAAAAATGACGGATGTAAACCCAAAAAATCTAATCTGTTTGACAGGGAAGATGTAAATACTTTCCTGTTTGAAGCCCCCGATGATATTTATTTAATGATGAAGGTTGTAATGATAATGGGAATTGCTGGAGTGTGCCGTTCTAATGAACTCTGTGCAATAAAAATGGGCAATGTTGAATTAAGGCATGAAGTCATATTTGTTACTATTCCTGATTCCAAAAATGGAATGGCACGTAAATTTATAGTGACTAAAAGTGACGATGAGAAGGTTCGTTATTTCAAAATAGTTCGAAATTACATTGATATAAGATCCCACATGACGAATTTTAATTATCGCTTCTTCATGCGATATCAAAATGGAAAGTGCTTAAACCAGCCTGTGGGAAAAACTCGATTTCTTCAATTCCAAGTAAAATTGCTAAATGTCTGAACTTTCAGAACTTTAGGGAGTATACTGGACACTCCCTTAGAAGAACGTCGGCCACTTTATTAGCGAATACTGGAGTTGATGTCTTAGCCCTCAAGCGACATGGCGGATGGAAATCTGCAACTATTGCGGAAAGTTATGTAGCGGCGAGAAGTTGCAAATAAAATTTTAACGAAGCCAGAAGTCTCCTGCAGTACTTCAAGAATAACAGAAAACTTGGTTAGATATGGAGAAATTATGGAGTCAGAACATTTCATAAAAATTGAGAAAAAACGAGAAAACATTTATCCAAATTTTGTAAATAATGTTCATAATTGTAATAATTGTACTATTATTATTCATATCACTTAATATTACTTAATTTTTATAAATCATTGTTTTATGTGGCATAAATTATTACCACCCAAGGGTGGTAAGTTGACTTACAACCCGTCGTCAAGGACAATCGGTACCTTTTTGGTAATTGTTACTTACGTCCTTCAAAACAGTGTTAAAATGCGTTGTTTGCAATATAGGGAGGAGAAAAAATTATTTAAAAGTAACTACTAACTACTTTGCTGCCCCCCCCCCCCCCCTTTAAATTAATTATGAAACTATCTTCTGAAATCAACCCCCAAATTATGTCCCGCTAAACAGCAACCTTTAAAGAAATAGAAGTAATAGTCGCAGACTCACTTAAGAGACAATCATGATCCCATGTGAGACGGATGTTTCATAATATTAAAAAGTATTAATTGTCCTCCATACTTTTTGCAAGAAGGCAAATAAGAAATCATTCTCAATTTTAACAACAAATAATCGGGATGAAGCATACGTTGATATTTTTTTGTATTTGATAATTTTCTTCTTACCTTTATAAATCTATGTATACTAAATTTCAAAAATCCGTAGATTGAGCCTATTATATCATATTAAGAAACGACACAAATACAAAAACGATAATAAGAGTTTTTAGCTCGCATTCAGCCAACTCCTTATTTTTCCTTATATTGTAGGGGAAGGTTACCTATATTGGATCAGTTTTCAATTTTTTGTTACTGTGGATTTTAGAGGAAGAATTGAAACGAAGTCAAAATTACACCCAATACGCTTTGATATGTTGGCCACTTACTGTATATAACCTGAATTTGTTTTGATATATTCTTATTATATCTTCCTAGTACAGTAATAAAATGTTGTCCTATTTTATCCAACGTTTTAACAAATTGCTTTATTAAACAAAATTTAATGTGGAGTGGAGGTAATAATACTTTTTCAGGCTCAATTAGATTGTCAGGAAGAACATTCTTGTTGCCATGCTCTTTTCTTCGCTTTCCCCGTCTGGTATATAGATTATTCCGAATATAGGAATTCTTTATCAGTATTTTATCTATTATTACGGTAGTATTAGGGTTGCTTCTTAAATAAAAACAGTAATCAGGGAATTATTCTTTTTATGCAATAAAAGAATATGACAGATTTATAAAAAACAACTGTACGTTACAGAAACAATCATTGACAATTGATTTGGTTATTAGCACGTCAAAACTAACTTAAAACATAAAAATGCTTCCATTTTTTAAAATTTACTTGAAGGCGGTTTAGTTCCGTCAATAGTAATTCATTATGTAGGTATTAACAATAACAACCTGATTTTTACTTATTTGTGTTTAGCATTAGTAACTTTTGAGTATTTCGCATATAAACCGATTTATCTTGAAAACCGTCAGTTTTATCGAAATAAACTAAGAGTACCCTGTTTTAAAGAGAAATGACCAGAGTATTTAAAAAAATCAGTTTTAAGCTGTGTCAAATGACAGCGGTCAAAATTTTGAACCAACGAGTGTTGTATCAAGTCCGTTCCTGACTGTTCTGACAATGTTAAACATTGTAGTATGGTTTAGTAACTCTTTAGGGCCTCTATAAAATATTAAAATTTCATTAAATTAGACCAGTTGGTTAAAAAGTTGCGCCCAAAAAAGTAAATTTCTTGGGGCTCTGTATCTCCGTTAAGGGTCAATTCAGAAATATTTTCTATGACAAATTGGGGTTATTTTGACCTCCTCTGTATGCTTCCGAGAAATTAGGAGGTACGTACCGGACCCCCTGCATGGAAAGTTGTATAAGAGCAATATTTTTTGATACAGCACCCATATGAAACTATAATTTTTTGTAAAATTAATTTCTTATTTTTATAAGACGTCATTATTATTATTTTTAATATATTTTCCATAAATTGGCAAGAAAACATATATATTAAGCATATTACTGAGAATATCTTCAATCAATGTTTCTTCAATGAAGCACCGTTTCCGTGCGCAATCGGCTGGGTAAATATGGTTGGACCACCCTGTAGATAACGAGTTGGCATTTTACTCTTATTAGATCATGCTTCCCATATTTCCAAGTACTATTAAATTTAAAATCAGTAGTATACTCGTGTTGAATTATCTTACAAATACAAAGAGAACAATAAAGTCATATAAAACTTTACCGTTCATTTAAATAATACACTAATTAATCTGACATCTCTCATCTCGTGAGCAGTAATTATATTGCCTGTGAGATTGTAGATAATAATATATTAACCGCAAAATAAAAACTTGTAGAAATTCGTGCTTGTAGCAACTAAATCATTCTCCGCCAACCTGAATTATAGCTTCATAACTAATTCAGATAAAGATCCTCGCGCATTTTTCCTCGTACACGTTCATTTTTCGCCATAATTTCAAATTGTAATGTGTAGTGCGTGCTTTAATTATATTATAACGCGGCACCTTTATAGCTACTTATTTTCTATGTACAGGGTGCCACATATACAGACACACACATAAAATGAATGGTAGATAGTATCATCACATAAAGACATAAGACACATAAACAGCATTTTACAGGATGTTTCTTAATAACATGCTGATATTTAAGAAGGTTATTCTTGGCTTCATTTTGAGAAAAAAAAACTTCATATGAATATATGTCCTAAAAGTCTTGGTATGACCCTATATATTTTTGTGAAACGTAGTACGCATCTTCTATGCATTAAAAGGCATTTTCTGCTGTACAACATGATTTCTTGTTCTTGCCAATGGCGTTCGTGCGGGATTTGAACCGAATCAATTTAAAGAGAAAAGTAATACGCCACTGCTTTTTCTTAAAGTAAAAATTATTTTTAAAATCCTCATTCCCTGAGAAAATCTGATCTCTTCATCTTGTTTCGTTCGACGTATGGTTTTCGCATAAAAAAATAAAATTCATTCACTTGCATGTTGTTATAAAATTGGGTATTATCAAGGATTAAAAACGTATCTAGTAGGTAAGAAACAGATTTTGTATTGTAAACATGAACAGTTTTGTACCTAGTCTAGTTGTTACGTATTTAAGTCATTTAAACTAATAATGTTATTAAAAAAACATGGTTCATTTCATGAATTTTGAGTTTGCAGATATGCATTACATGTACGGGCTTGATGAAGGTAACGCACTGGAAGCCAGGTGGTTGTACGAAACCGTTTTCCAAATAGAAATATTTCGTATGCACGAACATTTTCAAACATTCATAGAAGGTTGTGCGGAAAAGGGAAGTTTGAACCAGATAATCATTTAAAAGGAGTGCAACGTACTATAAGAATACTAGAAATTGAGGTAGCGGTTTTGAATTCAGTCGAGGAAGATCCCGAATTAAGTACACGAGAAATTGGAAATAATTTGAAAACTTCACATATTCTTATTTGAAAAATTCCCAATGACTTTTTATTATATCTCTACCATATCCAACGTGTTTGGGCTCTACCCCTACGGATGAGCTTTTGCCAATGGTTTCTTCAAAAAGTAATTGAGAATCCATTATTTGATACTGAAATTTTATTCACCGATGAAGCCAGTTTTTTAGAAACGCCATCCAAAACTTTCACAATAATCATTTTTGGGCTGAATAAAACCCACATGCAATCTTGGAATCCCGTCACCAGGAGCAGTTTTCCGGTAACGTGTGGGCTGGAATATGCGGTAATTATTCAATTGACCCCTATTTTTTTAATGAGAGGCTGAGTGGGCATAATTACCGGTAGTTTCTCGAAGAAGAATTGCCAGATTTGATGGAAGATGTTCCCATTTTAGTAAGAAATCGCCAACTAAAATTACAATAATCGCTGGATAGGTCGCGGAGGACCACAGGCATGGTCACTTAGGTCCCCGAACCTCAATAGTTTAAATTAATTCCTGTGGGACCATCTTAAAACGTTGGTTTACAGCACGCCAATTCATACTAAACAGCTGTTGAGAAATCGCATCATAGTTTCTTGCGAAACTATTAGAATCAGTCCCGGCATTTTCCAAAGCGTACGTGAGTCCATGAGAAAAAAGAGCAGAGGCATGGATATTTGCAGGAGGTGGACATTTTCAACATCTGATTTAATTTATTTCTTTGCGCGTTCAGGGTAATTTTGTGTTATCACTCCAAAATGTATTAAGATTACTATTATTATAATTTTACCGTTTAAAAATGATTCTCTTAAGTAAATTATTGTTTAAATTTACACACATTGCTTTTTCTCGTAAGTGGTCTAGCGAGATGCAAATTAAAATGGTTAAAAAGAATTTTTTTTTGCGAAAACCATACGTCAAACGAAACAAAATGAAGAGACCAGATTTGCTCAGTAATGAATGAGGATTTCAAAAATAACTTTTACTTTAAGAAAAAGCAGTGGCGTATTAATTTTCTCTTTAAAACGATTCAGTGCAAATCCCGCAGGAACGCCACTGGCAAGAGAAAAAATCATGTTGTACAGCAGAAAATGCCTTTTGATGCATAGAAGATGCGTACCACGTAGTGCCATACCAAAATATAATAAAAAAATTTTTTTCTTAAAACTGCATGTTATTAAGAATTACAAAATCATTTTACATTTTTTTTCTTTTCCCCTCGCCGGATCGATCCCCATTATTTATTTAAAAATTAATTATTTTATTGAACTAAAAACGTGTTTTGGACTTTTTTGTCATTATTAATTTTCCTTACGACGTTTCATTTGATAAACATCTCAGTCTTAGATATTGAAATACTTCTGAAAAAAATCAATCTAATTGACGACATATGTGGCGAAATGGTCAGAGAACCATTGTCCACATCTCATCTAAATAACTGAACACCATGAAAGAATCTTTACTCGCAAAGGGCTTAAACTTTATTATTGCCCCAAAAGAAACCCAACTATTGGACATTATGTGTGCAACAGACTCCATCCAGTTGCCATTAAAGCGACTCAAGCAGAAGAATGCCGATAGAAAGTGAGAGAAATATTATAGAAATCCAAACCTCCGAAGCCAAACATTCAAAAAGAAGAATCAATTGCCCTGTCCAAACTACGCAAACATGCGAACATCAAGATTCTACCTGCAGATAAGGGAAATGCAACCATCATGATGAATGTTGACACCTATACAACCAAAAAATCAAGGAAGTCTTGAAAAAAGGAAACTACCAGAGCATCACAAAGGACCCTACTACTACCACTAAAGGAAGAATATACCGTACACTCAAGAAGCACGAACGATACATTCCAGATAGAATACGGTCACGCTTAACACCGCATCACAGCAAATCCATACATTTATACGGTTTACCAAAAATACACAAGCACAACATGCCTCTACGACACATTATAATTCTCCAACAAACGAATTGCCCAGATTTATGCTCCCATTACTACAACCACATACCACATCATCTATAAAAAATTCGCAGCATTTTGTTGAAATAATAAGTGGACAAAAATACAGGCAGATGATCGATTTAACAGCTTCGATGTCGAGAGTCTCTATACAAACGTCCCAGTAAAGAATACACTTTAGGTTATCCGAAGGAAACTTGGGGAGGACCAAACCCTTGAGGAACGCACATTATTTACGCATTAACGCCATAATGAACCTACTGGAATGCCACCTAAATAATTCCTACAGTAATCGCCAATATTTACATAGGTAAAAGTTAAACCGAAACTTTGGCTTCCTTACGTAGACGACACATTTAATATTTGCAATAGAAGCGATGACGAACTCTAAGGTTTTCTATATTTAATGAATAAATTTGCACCAACAATCAAGTTGACCATGAAAAAAGAAGAAAACAACAAACTGCTGTTTCTTCACGTCAGTATACAAAAACAAAACAACGATGCCATTCAGACATCGATATGCAGGAAGCTAACCCACACAGGTCAATACATTAATTATGCCCCAAATCATTCAAACAGCATGAAACGTGAAATAGTAAAACACATGTCGACAGGGCATTCACTCCCTGGAATTCCCAGGAAGCTCTTGTACAAGAACTCAACAACATCAGAAAGGACCTTAACGCAAATGGCTATCCCACGAGACTAGTAGACCTGGAAATTAAGAAGCGTTAGAATCACACGAATAAACAGAATGATGACGTCGAAGCAGAACCTTCCATACATGTCCATATATCAAAGGAATCTCCGAGAAAATTTAAAAATTAGGACAATACAATATTTGAACAGTATTTAGCTCCAGAGATTCCATAAGAAACCACCTGACGAAAGCCCACAAATCAAAAGGACATGAAGAATTAATTGTGTATGTAGAATAACTTGCGAGTGCGGACTACGTTGGTAAAACTCTACGGCCCATCAAAACAAGGATCAAAGAATGTCGAAACCAAACACTGAAGGGTGAAACAGACAAATCCAGTGCACCAGATCACGCTTTGATCCACGACCATCACTTGCAATGGTCAGAAGCAAAAATTATGCTTATGGAAGAACACTGGCGAAAGAGGAAATTCAAAGAAGCGGCTGATTGCTTCAGACATAAGTTAAGCTTAGCCTAAGATCATGCAGCAACACATGACTAAACCCTTCTCAGCCATGCTCTACTAACCCTTAGGTAGTATAAATACTCGGGTAGCTTCGTCAGGAATTATGTAAGGCGAACCAACAGGCAGTCATGGAGTATAGAAAGAATGGAAGCAGCAATTAAAAGCTGTTCGTGGGGGTTCTTACATTATGGCACTTAAGAGCCGCTTGAAAAATCCAGGTATGTCTCCTGATAAGGGATTAGGACGTTTTGATTGTGTGTTTAATGTATTGCTAGGAGTTGAAATGATAAGCCACATCCTTGACATGGAAACACGCAGGTATGGGATGACAACCAGTGACTTTACCAATCAGCGAAACAAAATAAAATAAATCATTCATTCTCGAGAGCCAAGCAAGCCGCTGGACAAGATCGGTTTCCGGTCGTTAAGAAGCGACACCTGGGATTAACCATCAGGAGTCCGGAAGCAACCGCAGTAGCTCGTGCCAGGGTCTTTAATAAACTAGTTGTTACACAATTCTACAAACGTGTAAAGGCAAAAGTGGTTGAAAATGGTTGAGAGGAACATCGTATTTTTATTGTCGATGAAACTTCTTTGAATATGGTTTCCGGAAATCATTCGAAAGTGGTTGCAAAGACAGATCGCAAACAAGTAGCCCGTATTACTTCAGAATTGCGAGGCATCTCCACAACAGCAGTAATATAGGATCATAACATAACAACGTACATCAACGATCTTTTGGGAAAAACTACAAATCCTATGTTATATAGCTTAGCTGATAACAGCACACTTGTTTCATCTTTTACTTTGAATGCTCGAATATCGACTGCAAATAGGCAGCAAGAGATTTCACATCTCAACAAAGACCTGAAAGAAATTTTGTCTTGGGTTGACAGTAATCAAGTAGAATTTAACGGTAGAAAATCCAGGAGGCAGTTTTTTCTAAAAAAGTTAATGTTGAGGAGCCGGATATAGGCATGGCGGGATACTCGATTCCCTAGGCTTCATTAATTTATTTATTGGTATTGTCACGTTGCGGCCATTGCTAGGCCAGCCTCGCAGATGCTTGGAATACTTTTCCGAACTAAGAACTTCTATACACACTAACAGCTTAGTATCCCTCGAACACTGTTTAAAAATTCTGTCATATGGAGAACTTAATCACTTTGGAACGACCTTCCTAAGGCCGTGTTCCCAACGAATATAATATATAAAGATTCTAGACAAACGTGAATCGTGTTTTGCGCACAAGCATCGCTCGCAGAGCGCCATAAGGCATTAATCCTGCAGTGCTGTGCCTTATCATAAAATAAAATTATGACTTTAAAAAACATAAATGTAGGAAGTAAACAACCAAATATAGAAATATGCTACATTAAATGAAAGTTGAGTAGATTTGCACAGTCGATAAAAAAAAAGAAATATACTGGGTGTGCTGCTTAAATCAACGGAGTTTTTTTTAGATGAAAGTTATTGAAATTTGAAAATTTATTTTGAACACCCCGTAAAACTTGACGAAAAGTTGTTATCCTCATTTTTTTTGTGTTCTTTTCAAATTTAGTCCACGTCAAATACGAATTTGAAACATGGCGAAGATATTCATAATTAAATCCATGGCTAAAAACCGGCATTTTTTCGAAAAACTTTAAGAATTAAAAAACTGTAAGATTTAGAATATAATATATTATATTTCATATAAAAAAGTATCAAAATTTTATGTAAAATTCAAAAATAAATTTAAATACAGGGTGTTACAGATGTTATATTATTCCCTACGTTTTTTGGGGGTACCCTGTATGCTGTAGTCTCTATAGCTTTTGTGTTTAAGATTTTATTCTAGTTCTTAAAACTTACTCTACCATTGACCCATTGATTCATACATTGTCATGTAAAAGTGACCCGTGACTCAATTGACGCCTGATTTTTGACTAGCTTGACAAATTGATATTTGTTTGATTCACCTTGTATATCAAGAATTACGAAGAATTAAAACGCTATATGCTTATTATCTGAAAGCAATTATATGCTGTAAGTCTATATTACTCTGCAGCGATAATAAGAGAAAAACGGAAAATTGTTAGTAGCGGTTCATTAAAAATGCTAATTGTGTTGATAATTTCAGACTAGAGATGTTAAAATGAAGATTGAAATCTTTCATGGTTTATTAAAATGTGTAAATTTTAAATACATTAAATACATGCCATCCCGTCTGAGCATTCCATTCTAGTTTATTTAATTTAAGTTTATTTTTTATTTATCTTTTTTTTATTTTTATGTTTAGAAGGTGTTGCTTGTAAGGTCCTCAAATCATTAAACATTATTTATTGAGACTTTACCTTAATAAAACATTGGGAAGTAATCTAAATATAACATAAATTTTGAAAGAAATGCAATCGAATATGCCTTAGTATTGTCTTAGTTATAGTAGAGCTTATACGGGGTGTCCGGAAAAATATGGCAAATCTCTTGAATTCAAATAGAACATGAAAAAATAAGATGACAAGTTCCTATAACTTCTTTTTTACAGACCCTTCCCTGAAGGACGCCGCTGGAAATCGATTTTTCTTGAGTAACTTTCAAAGTACTTAATATAATTTAATGTGATATACACTAGTAAAGACCTCTTAAAATATTGTCCTTGAAACATATTTAGCTTTTTAAGTTTACCAGGGGGCGGACTAAGCTTTACAATTTAATGCTTCAATTTGTAGCACCCTGTATGATAAATACTTAAAAAAAAAGTAAATCTGGGTAGCTTGCACTCTACACTAGGAAAAAGGTACCCTTGTTTATTGTCGATAAAGTTAACCGTTTTCGAGAAAAAGAATAATTAACGAATTAGAAGACCTATGTTCGCAAAAAATGTGCGTTTTATTCATTTATCCACACCAAAAGAACGTATTGTTGATGCAAACGTTACTATGGTACGAAATACTCTCCCTCAAGGGCTGTAGATATTCCTGAAAGGTTTCAAGATGCTAACAAATTTAACTCATTTTTTATACAATCTACTAAATCTAGTATCAAGCCTAGCAATGAACTCTTAAATTTTTATCTATCCAATGTTAAAGATAATATTACCCAATTACTCTCATTTCAAATAGCCACTAATTTGGAAATTCAACAAATTATTCAGGGCATCAAATCAAAGGCATTTGGATCAGACAAACTCAACATAACTTTAATTCACTTGTGTTGTCCGCATATTATCAAATGTATTACACATATTATTAATGAATGCATTCTAAAGTGTTACTTTCCTCAATGTTGGAAGAGTGCTTTAGTCACTCCATTGCCTAAAGTTAACAACCCTGGCGAGTTTAGCCAATTCAGATCTATTAGTATTTTACCCACTTTATCAAAAATTCTAGAAAGGGTGATAGAAAAACAAACTAGGGTTTTCATTAATAATTTTAATATATTACCTTTAAAACAATCGGGGTTTCGACCTGGATTCAGCTGCGCTACGGCACTTGCTGATATAACGGATGACATTATTTGTGATCGAGATAATAACAAGATTACTGCTTTAATTCTTTTGGATTATACAAAGACTTTTGATTTCTTAAATCACGAAATACTTATCTCAATTTTACATTACGTGGGCTTCTCAGAAAATGCAGTAAAGTTAATTAGTTCTTTCCTATCAGATCGCACACAAAGAGTAATTATTAATAAAGACATTTCTGACTGTCTCGAGTGCCACACTGGAGTTCCCCAGGGAAGTATTTTAGGACCTCTGCTTTTTAGTATTTACACATCAAATTTTCATGCCTGCCTTAAAAATTGTCGCTACCATCTGTACGCTGACGATACGCAATTATATTTGTCATTTTTTCCTCGTGACTTCGCTATTGCTGAAACCAATATTAATACTGATTTAAATGCACTTTTCAAGGTATCCACGGATCACATGCTTAAATTAAATCCAACTAAATCATTGGTACTTTTGTTAGGAAATGGCGCTGCCATCGATAGCCTCAATAACCGTATGCATATTAGAATTGAAAATAATGATTTGCCATTCGTGCAAAAATGTAAAAGTTTGGGCTTAATTTTGGACTCTGAACTACGTTTCAAAATGCATGTTAATTATATCTTAAAAAAAGTATATTTTTCTTTGAAAGCGTTGTACCCACTTCGGCACTTTCTCGACAGGGAGATCAAAAAATTATTGTGTGACTCTTTAGTTTTATCGCATTTTAACCATTGCGATAATGTTTATGGTCCTTGTTTGGATGCTGCTGATGTGCACAGAATACAGAAAGTCCAAAATAATAATTGTTTACGTTTAATACTTGGAATTCGCCGACGTAACAGAATATCACATAAGCTTAAAGACCTCTATTGGCTTAACATGGTTAATAGGCGTAAACTGCATGCAACTTGCCTCTATTACAAGATTTTAAAATTCCTCCCTACCTCTATAATAAAATTACTTTTCGTACAGATGTTCATCATTTAAATTTACGTAGAAAAAACATAAACATTCCTAAACATAAACATGAGTTTTTTAAAAGATCTTTTTCATATAATGTTGCCTTATTAATTAATTCATTAGATCTGGATTTGGCTCAAGTCAATATGTCAAGTAATTCCTTTAAAAATAAATTAAATAAAATCTTGTTTAACAAACAGTGTCATGGTCAGAGATTATAAGTAGTGGAAACTCTTTATTTATCTCTTTTCTGTTTGTTTTTTTTCTTTTCTCTTCCTATCACTATTAAATCTAGTGGGTATCTTCGGGATATTTAGCAGCGCATTAATGACATAAAGTATTATATTATTTAAGCTTTTGGCCTCATGTTAATAACAGAATCTGCCGAGTGCAGAAGTCTGAAATGATGGCCATTTATTTGCTCGTATTTATAGTATAAATATCATTTTATTTCCAATTTTTATAATATATTGTAATGCTGTGCATGAGTAAATAATAAACAGTTATTTATTTATTTATTTATTTAAATAAATAAAATATCCTGCATTTTAGAACTTGTCATCTTTTACATCGCTGACACATTGATACTTTATTTCGATATTAATTTACTGATTTTTGGACTTCCTGCTGAATTTAATTGTGAATTAATTCGCACTATGGAATACACGTTTATTGAGTACGCAGATATGCATCTGATGTATGGTCTTGATAGCTAGATGAGGACCTATTACCTAGCCTCCTCGATCTCCCGACTTAACGCCGTGCCGTTGGATATATACCTGTGGGGAACACCTGAAAAACTTGGTGTATTCCATTCCGGTCGGCACTAGGGAGGAACTTCTACAGAGAATCAAGTTTTATTGTGATATGATAAGGACCAAGGCTGGGTGATTGTGGAGGTTACAGCAGTACTTAATTCGTCGTGCCAGCGAGTATATCAGACTTCACGGAGCCTATGAAACCCTTTTATGAAATTTTTCAAAAATTTCATTAAGGTGCCTCCCATTACATCACTGCTTTTTTTTAGTTTTTGTATTTTTTCGGATTAACCAACTTAAAATAAATCTTTTCTGTTATTTGTATGACTTTCGTGTTAAACTTTTGTCGAGAAACGAAACAGTCCTTTTTATTAAAAATGAACTATGCATTCGTTTATTATTCTTTTTCTCGAAAAAGGTTTATTTTATCGCCAATGAACAGGGGCACCTTTTTCTTAGTTCAAGGTGCAAGTTACCCGCATTTATTTTTTATAAGGCTTAATCATACAGGGTATTAAAAATTTAAGCATTAAGTTGTAAAGCTTAGTCCGCTCCTGGTTTAACAAAAGATATCACGTTGCGGTTTTTAGTTCCTCATAGTAACTTTTCCTCCTCTACAAGCTGATGGGGTTAGTTTTTTTAATCCGATGTTTCGGATTCGAGCGACCATCATCAACTTTTTTATTTTAAATACGGACCTGGATTTTTTATTATACTATTTAATAGCCTTTATAAGCCTAAAATAAAATATGATGAAAAAGTCATATCATAACATTTGATTTTTTTGAGAAAATTCCTATTCATTGAGGAATTACGGAAAAACGCCATCTAGTGGCCACCATCAGAATCAATATGGTATAGTTAATAGATCTACGTGTAGAGGAAAAGAAGGGCTTTTTTTCAAAACCAAGTTGAATAAAATCGGTTTATCCAAAGCAGAGATATAGTTGGAGTCAAGCAAATATTTGACGCGTGACACTTCCATCTTGTCATATTTGTCCAATACTAGGTTATTTCGATTTCACCAACTTTATAACAGCTGATACTTAGTCAGGGCCGGACTGACGAATATCGTTATTTATAAACCTTTGCAGAAAATGATTGCTGGGAAATTGGTCTAAGAATATGAATTATAATATAAATAAATTTGTTTTGATAAATTCTGTGCATTGTAATGGTGGGATTCAGGATTGACCATTAATATCACAGGTCTTAACAAAAGCAATCTTAGTAGTGTTGTAGTGTATAACGATTAAATTAATAAATAAAATGCGGATCTGCAGCCCATATGATTTGACCAAATCGACGAGAAGGTAACTCGGTTTATGTATATCTCTTTTTAGTCATATAAAAGGATAAAGATACAAATACCTCGAGTGGGTGGTAATTATTATAATATAAATTAGCCATTGGTAACTTTTATATTATGAGTGGCTTGCCGTATTTGACACCCATGACAATATGGAAGTGTCACGCGTCAAATATTTGCTTGACCCCAACTATATCAGCGTTTGAAAGAAAAAAAGTTTGACCTTGTCCCACCACTTTATTATTAAAAATAGAAAAAAACGATTCCTAACATAAGGTTGCATAGTTTTATGAAGAATACAATGCCTATATTTTTAACATATTTTTATTAAGAAAAATCAAGAGAAAATCGGCATTTCTATTTTGAAAGTTCTGTTACGCCCCCTAGCGGTCATTTTTCGAACTTGAAAATAATTTCCAGCAATTTCTCTTGGCCGCTTTTATCGATATATATTTTTTCCCAAAGTCCTAGTGTTATTACTTTCTGAGATATAGCCGATTACCTCCTTAGGTGGAACACCCGGTACAATGTATTAACTGTTACGTCATTATTTATTTTTGAATTATGTGTTTATGTGTTTTTAAATAGGGATAAATTAAAAAAAAATTGTATGTATCACAATTTTAATACTAGACAAAAGTCTGATTTTTGCATACCAAGGCTGAATATTACTAAAAATGTACCTAATGTTCTAGGACTTAAATTGTTCAATACACTTCCGCCCGATATAAAAAGTGCTAATACTTTATCAAGTTTTAGGAATGCTTTAAAAAAACTGTTAATTAGCAAAACTATTTATAGTTAGAACGAATTTTATAACACTTGAATTTGTATGCATCCCTTCGTTGTTTGTTCATTTATTTGTTAGATTGCTTGCTAAATTATTGTGTTTTAAATTGACGAAATCTATACATTTTATATGCCCATAGAAAAATAAACATTTATTTATTTATTTATATTCTCCGGCTTAAAATACTAGAATTTTTTTATATGGACATAAGTGCAGAAATGCTTGTTAAGGGAGCTACCCCCCCTCGAATGGGGAACCCTCAAATCGTTTTTTTTTTAATATTTTCGAACCCATTCATAATTAAATTTTAAAATTAGGTATGGTTATAAACTTTTAACGATACATCAGGTTCTGAATTCGAAATTTTAAAAATTTAGTCATAGGCGTCACATACCGGGGTGGTTAAAGGTTAAAATAATCCAATTTTTTCAACCAGTCGCTTTTTTTATTATTTTCTTAATAATTATAAAATTTTGAAGTATTCTGCGTAAAAAAGGTACCGTTAGTACACCTTGATAGGACTTACAGTTTTTGAGTAAAATCGTTTTAAAGAAAATCACGTCCATAAAGGAGATAATTATTAATAAGAATAATAATCAAAGTGAAATTTGTGAATAGAAAGCCATGGTTTAAAATGATATTTGTTTCCTTTGACATTTCTGTGTCAGATATTGTCTGCTGTAATTACTGTTGTAAAATTAGACACAATAAATAAGAAAATGCAAAATTTTTCAAACCACGAGCTTACCGATATCCATTTGGTATACGGATATTGGAATGAACGTTCATTTGCTGCGGTAGAGGAATATCGCAGATATTTTCCGCAACGAAGACTTCCTGGACGCAAAATATTTGAGAGGGTTCATAGAAATTCGATGGAGACTTGTTCGTTTGAACGCCCTCGTGGGCTAGGGGGGACTATGATTTGGAAAATGCACTTCAACAAATAGTAGATGATCCTCAAGTTGGACCATTGACTACAGAAGTCAACATTCCGAAATCAATTCTAATGCGTTTTACTTTACCATAATGCTATCCATAATTATAACGAATATCTGTTTTAGATAGGAAGAGTGATTCAGATGTCTTTACCCATATCATTACCAGAGGGTTCAAGAGCTGCTGCTTAAAGATTTCCCACCCAGAATCGAGTTATGTCGGTGGATTTTAGGACATCAAAATTTGCTAAACAAAATTTTGTGGTCTGATGAGGCAACATTTAGTAGAAGTGTTTAATTCTTGTCACACTCACTTTTGGCACGATGAAAATTCAAGAGCAGTTCGAAGAACTAATTTTCAATATAGGTTCTTCGTCAATTTGTGAGCGGGAATAATTGCAAATCAGTTAATTAGTTCAACTAAAATGCCCAATAATGTAACCAGCGACCCATTTTGGACGGCCTGTGCGTAATTGGTTAGATGAGAATTATCCTGAAAGGTTTATAGGCAGAGCTGGACCAGTATCCTGGCCAGCGAGATCGCCGGACTTAAATCCACTCGATTATTATTTTCGGGGTCATATGCAACATAGTTTACGCAACGGGGGTGGATACCCGCCGGGAGGATCTGCTTCAGCGAATTTTTCAAGCTGGAAATGAAATAAGAAGAAATCCTTTTCAGATTCTTCTGACATCTCACGACATTGGCCGTAGAGCTGGACTTTGTATCCGAGAAAATGGGGATCTATTCGAACACCTTCTAAAGGAATAGCTCTTCGTTTAAATTTAAATTTTATTCTTCAAAATTTTTTTGTTAAACAACCCTACTTCATGTCGCATTATTACTCTCTAAATAAGTTGTCATTTTCATTTCGTTTTCAATTTATTTAGTTTCGTAAGAGGCGTAAGAGCTGACTGCATATATTTTAAAAGCATTTAGGTACTTTCATTCATTTTGTAGTATTTAGTAGATTTTTAATATAAAAGCTTTAAGAATAATTTTATTAATTAACTCCTTTATGGAGGTGATTTTCTTTAAAACGAGGTTACTTAAAAACTATAAGTCCTATCAAGGTGAACGAAGGGTACCTCTTTGCGCAAAATACTTTAAAATTTCATAATTATTAAGAAAATAATAAAGAAAACGACTGGTTGATAAAAAGGGATTATTTTAACCCTTAACCACCCCAGTATGTGACGCTTATGACTAAATTTTTGAAATTCTGAATTTAGAAACTGATTTACCTTTAAAACTTTATAACCATACCTAATTTTAAAATTGAATTATGAACGGGTTCAAAAATATTAAAAAAGAAAACGATTTCAGGGTTCCCATTCGAGGGGGGGGGATAGCTCCCTTAACAAGCATTTCTGCACTTATGTCCATATGAAAAATTCTATTATTTTTAGCCGGAGAATATGGTGGTAAAGTATTGCCCTTTAATTTCGGGACACCTTGCATACCGAATATTACAGTAAATTATCAGAACTGACGCAATAATCTTACCAATAATTAAATTTCTGATAATTTGCCATCACTAACCATGCAGGTGCCGTTATGGGTTAATTAGCTGATTTTTTAGGGCAACGTAGAAGGCACGGAAGGATCTACTAAAAGAAGGATATCCTGGAAAATTTGCGTTTATGGTTGAACACAACTTTACTACAATTGTCTTTTTTGTTCTGCCGTTTATAGAGTGTGCATTGCCGTAATGACCTCTTTAGGGAGAATAGCTAGTATCTGTAAAATTAAGGTTGCCTACGTGAAATAAAAAATCCATGATTCCTAAATGCCATTCTTTTGAACTAAGCTTCATCGCCGGAATATTATTTTGTTTATAAAGGTTTTCAATTTAATTGTGTTTAAATTTATCATCAATGAAAATGAAAAAATATAATCTTAAGAATAATTTAGGGCAAGGGCCTAGCGACACCTAAAGCACCGGTTCCCGTCAGATTACCGAAGTTATGCGGTGTCGAGCGCGGCTAGTACTTGGATGGGTGACCGCTTGGGAAACACCGCGTGCTCTTGTCTTAGGGAAGAGTGTAAAATGAATCGACATCATAACCATCCTATTTACGCCGGACAGGCCGGATGAGATCGGATATCTCGTAGGATGAAGGTGCCGTTTCACACTCCCCAGTCGGTAGACCGCACGATTAAAAACCGTACAGTCGATGACCGGTTCTACATGGCCTCAGATACGCCGACGAACCGTAAAAAAGTAAAAAAAAGAATAATTTACTATTGGTATTTATTATATCCAATTTAACACGTTAAATTGTAGTTGTAACTAGTCGACAATTCAGGAAATGAAACCTTAGCTGCAAGTGTTGTAATGGCCCAATGTAATAGCGATTTAGTACTCCGCCGTAAGTCCTATTAGGCCGTATATCTTCAGGCCTTTTATTACCGCGATTAATTTACCCATTGTAAATTATGCCGGTTATTACTGAGTTTACAGCGTCGTCAATTATCAATTTAACTGCGATTTTATGCAAGATTTAACTTACTTAACAGACGTTTTATATCCCGCTACTGGACAGCTCGTGTACCGGGTATTAACATCAAGTTTTATAATATATTTCACTTTAGCGTATTTCTTAATCCTAAAAGTATTTACATCCTTACGTCTAATCATCATAATTTACAAAAAGGAAACTCCATTGCAAGCTAACAATTCACGTCGGATATATTGATTATTTTTCAGTATTTTCTTTCCTCGGGTGTTCAGTGATTGACTGTATACTAAATAGAACAATACAGTGAGTTTTTTTTTTTAGCTAGAATCATGTGATTTTGTGTGTTAAATTTAAAACACATGTTGGGACCTCTTCCACTGAAACTTAAAACAGATGAAGTTTAATAAGGGTTTATCAATTAGATCAGTTCAATATTTATGATAAAATATCTACGGAGCTAACCAATGATCTAATATGTATAGATGTAACAATAACAAATAAAGGTATTGATTGACATCGTCGAAGATGACGTCAATATATTTGATTTTGTTACTTCAATATCTGCCTATTGTTAACTCTTACTAACGATATTAGCAGCCTTGTCCTCTGTTGAAGAAAAAGTTGGCTTGAGTCTTGTCTTCATTCAACCTCAACTTTCATTTATCCAGCCACTCTTGGAGGATAACTACATGGCTTTGCAGACGCGAGACCACGATTTTGGGTCCTATTAAGGTGGCGGTGATCGCAATGTCATTCGCGAACAGATATAGCTCCGTTTGCAGAATATCAGATGTATACAGTATTGGGGCGATAGGTGACCCTCGCCTTCACTACTCTTATGGAAGATGTAGCATTTTTAGATGACGCCACGACATTTTGTCCTCGAGGAATGATGACAACTCGAACTAGTCAGTTCGGTATGCCAGCCCTTGTAGAATGCTTTAGAAACGTCGAGGAAGACTGCTCCACTCGACATGCGACTGTTAAAACCTCTCAAAATATTGGCTAAAAATCGTGTTATCTGGCACATCATGCAATGAGCAGCTTTAAATCTCAATTGCTAAGGTGGTAAAACGTCTTGTGCCTAAGTACACACCTAGTAAGTAAACGAGTTGGTTGATTGCAGTATTTTGGATTTACAGGTTGTTTAGGTTAGTAGGACAGCGGGGAAGTAGTAACTTCTTTATCAAATACCTTGATGACGTTAAAGATACCGCCCTTTCTGACATTGGAAGCCTGTCTACTTGTCTGACCCACCGTGCAATGAGCCGATCAAAAACCGAAATGTTGTTGTCCAATATGAAAACGTTGATAAGAAAAAGGATACATTTTTAGAACCTTGCTGAGACACGACAAAAGGCTGATGGATCTATAACTGGCGCTCAATGTCAGGACCTGACCTGGCTTTGGTATCGGAAGTACATTTGCCTTTTTCCAGACCTGGGAGAAACGGGCTTTTCATTTGTTTATAATTAATCAAAAAATACTGTATTAATACAATTAAAATTATATTTAGGTCTGTGTATAAGTGGCTATTTTTTTTATGATATAATAAGATATTTATTTATAAGATTAAACTTTTATTTATTAAATATTGGGGAAATATTATTTGCATGCTATAAATAATGAAACGTGAAACAATAGTTAATTATTGTGAACACGTAAACTCAATGGTACCTAAGAATTGGAGTTGTTATATCTTGGCTCTACTTCAACTTTTCTCCTCGGATTTGACCTCATCTACATTTAATTTATTGTTAAATTTATCCTCAGAAATTAACCCAAAAATACACTTCCTGACAATAAATTCTGGACAAAGATAATTTAAGTCAGGTTCATAGTCCTGTAATTGTTCTAATTATTTTCCGATTTTGGTGAAATTTGAAAGAAGTGTAGACTTGTGTCTTGGAATGTAAGCCTCAATTTTAATTCCCAAAAAATACTAATGGCTTGATCATTATACAGGGTGAAACAAAATTTACTTTTTTACCATCAATTTCTAATCGCCCTGTGTGATCCTTTATTAACACAATGTTTTTTGGTTTACGTCATTATCTGCTTCTTAAGAAAAGATACAAATTTTTAAAGATAGTTTTTCTATTTTATTAACAATTCAGAATATTTCATTATCTTATCTAGTGAGCCTAAATAATTATCGAAAAATTAATAGCGCGTATTGCCCCCTCTTGCTCTTATCATTTCTACCATGCGGCGTGGCATGCTTTTAATGCAGTTTTGAATTGCTTCTTGGGGCATATTTTCTCATTCTTTAAGAAGGGCTCTTCGTAGATCTGGCAATGTTTCCGGGTGTCGATTCCGAACACGTCTACCTAACATATCCCAAACGTATTCAATAGCATTTAAGTCTGGACTACGCCAATCGCTGAATGTTCACCTCGTCCAAATACTCTATTACAACCTGTGCAACGTGGGGCCTGGCCTTGTCTTGCATTAAAATAAAGTTTTGTCCCACAAAGTGGGCGAAGGGTACCACGTGATCGGCTAAACATTGATGAATATAACGGTCAGAACCATTTTCAAGCAATACTAGGTCTATACGGGCATATAGTAATACCCCAGCCCACACCATGACACTACCGCCTCCAAAAGGCGTCCTAGGAGATATTATGCAACATTGTGCAAATCGTTTACCCGGTCTCCTCCAGATACGTTCACGTCCGTGGTGAGCGCAGACAAAACCGCGATTCATCCGTGAATAATACATGCGCCCACATTTCTGGTCCCGAGTTTCTGTGTTCATGCACAAAATGTAATCCATCTGTACGGTGCGCTGGAAGTAAAACGGGACATGCAAGTGATCTTCTGAACATTAAACACCCTTCTTGTAACCTACGCTGGATGGTTCGTGCGGAGGCTCACGTTGATTGGTAACACACGGTCTCCCTGATCCCTTACGTCGTGTGTACTTGCCTAAGAATTCCACAATTTACCGTATATTGCGGCCAACGTCATTTAATGCAACATTTTCTGGTCTCATTTTTTTAAACAAAAACTTTGAGAGTGTATTCTGCAATGACAGTATAGTGACACTTTGGTAAAGAATGCTCATGCAACCAAAGGCTCACTAGATAAGATAATGAAATGCTCTGAACTGTTAATAAAATAGAAAAACTGCAACACTATCTTTGAAAATTTATATCTTTTCTTAAGAAGCAGATAATGACGTGAATCAAAAAACAGTGTTAATAAAAGACCACACTTCAAGCGAAAATATAGTGAAGCCAAATTTTGCGGCTCAATTATTCCACAGGGCGATTAGAAATTGAGGATTTAATAAGTATATTTTGTTTCTCCCTGTATACCTATTGATCAAGCCATCAGTATTTTTTGCGAATTAAAATTGAGGCTAACATTCCAAGACACAAGTCTATACTTCACTAAGATTTCGCCAGAATCGGAAAACAATTAGAACAATTACAGGACTATGAACCTGACTAAAATTATCTTTGTCCGGAATTTATTGTCGGGGAGTGTATTTGTAGAACGATCCCATAGTTTCTTCTTTTTCTCAACAAGTCCTAAGTAAATAAAAATAACTTTATATTTCGAAATATATTGCGTACGCGTACATTCAGCCAAGTTAAATCCTTGGTCTGCCTCTTACAATGTCAAATCTTTCCGAGTACAGCAAGCCCTAATAAAAGGCGACATATCAGTTCCTCGCCCTATCCAATTAAATATCCCCGAAATGGCCAAACCACCGGCACCGTGCTGGAAATATCATGGCATTCAAGAAGTCAGGAGCAGCCGCTAACACTATGAGCAAGAGCTCCATTATGTTGAGAACTCCTATCTTAATCAGTAATATTCAACACTGCGACAATGTGGTGCTGGAACTTTGGTAGGTGCCATCTCCAAGAATTTAAGCTGAAGCTTTAATTAAGTATTAGTTTTATTAACACATAATTTACCTAATATTTTCTTAGCACAAAACAAAGCTAAATAGTTTTTGTACAACTCGTATATGAAATTACTTTATGTCTCTGAATAATTTTCTGTTTCGGCTGAGACCTCCTCTTACATATTTATTTCCGAACAACAGAGTAGCATATTTTATCCTGTCCCCGATACACAAATAAGTAGATATTACTTTACAGACATAAATACTGTTTTATGAAACCTGGTAGAACATTTTATATCTGGCTACCGGACAGGCGTTCATTCCAAACAAGCCGACAGCTGGCAGTAAAATATTAAATTGTTTTTGGGATATAAAGTACGCTTTAATGGACGCGCGGTGTCACTTCGTTTCGTATTTTTTATGTTCGGCAATGGAAACGAAAGGTAACTGTGTTCTCGGATTATACGTACTTAATAATTTAACTCTTATAAGTTTAGTTGAACAAATTTTCTTTCATTCAACAATTAAACAATATTATTAGATACATTTACCTGCCCTTGCAAGCATATTATACTATAGTAGGTAGTGTCCAGCGGTCAAACAGTTTAGCGAAGCATTGCTACCTGATTACTACTGTTTCGCCTATTTAACGATTATGAAAATGAGGGTAAGAAGATAAAATTTCTTAATAGAAAGTGGAAGTAGATTACAATTAGTTACGGCGATGTAGTGAACACGCTTTAAGGGTTTACTTTGTTCAGCAAGGAATTTATCAGCGACTGCAACAGACCAGAGCTGGACAGACTAGCGAGATCACACGTGCTGCAAAATACACCTTAAACACCGCTTATATACTGTGAGAGGTTCCAAACTGTGTCGAAGGCCGGGCCGATCGAATTCGGCGAATTGATATAGTTGTTATTTACCGGTAATTAATACCTAGTTAGTGGCTGGGTATTTTATACAAGTACCTATATGTTGTTTAGTAGGTACCTACTTATTTTTATTATTTTAAAAATAAAATTGAAAAACAATAATATCCATTTTTGTGATTCGAAAAAGTTCACCAGCTGCCGCGCCGCGTAAGACAATAGAATACGATTATAGATATTATATGAGTACAGTTACAGGTCGTAATCTCCACGCGAATTAATAGGAGAAAGTAAAAACATTAACATTTTTGCATCCTTGGCAGCTCTAAACTCTTGATATTCAAATAAGTTCACTTTAATTCCATATTTTTTAAATTATTGTTCCATCACCATTTTGGCAGTTAGATTCCACAGTACTTTTATTGTGCTTCCTTTATATTCTTCACCATTATTTTTTCGCATGTTTAGACCCAATCTTTATGTACTTTGGCAATCTCACTTACTGATGTTTCCCGCTCTGGTTTGTAGTTTCTTACAATACAATGCGCCATACCATTCTTTGTATTGGTTGACATAATTTCATCTAATTTGGATTAATAACTTGTTGGTTAAATTTACGAAAACGGCTCATTTCAAACACGTTTTTTAAAATATCTGGGAAACAAAACGTCTAAAGTGACTTCTTTATTATCCATTGCATTCCTTGCTCCGATTTTGGGTGTTTTTATTTATGCATAACATATTAATGCGGTATTGAATTTCCAGTATGGAATTTACACCGTAATTCAGTGTATACCTCTAAAGCTGTGTGTTTACGTTTGTTTCGATGTTTCTCATTGCATGAATTTTTATGTTCAAAAACTCTATTTTTAATTTTTTGTTTAGTTTTTCCAATATACGCTCCATTACACTAGACACACTCAATTTTATAAACCAAACCGGACGTGTACCCTAATAGTAGCTTATCTTTCATAGAGCTATAAAGGCTGCTAACAATTTTACTATGATAGAACACTATCCTTTTTGTCACAGTAGCCAGAGTTGCTCTTCTTGACATTCGTGTATTTTACACTGGCTAAATACTATAATTTTGGCATGCAAGATAATTTTAACATCGATTTATCTCGAAAACGACTACCTTTTTTTTGCAAAAATCGTTGATGTTGTCTAATTTGACATAAAAAAGTATAAAAATTGATTTTAAAAAACTTAGGTATTTTCTAACTCCGCCCTCTCCTATTTCTGACCCTGCTGTAAATTGTCAACATTTTAACAACAACAGTTCGATTCTGCATGTAAAGCTTACTATAATACCTATATCTCAAATTTGTATCTGTATTGGTTGGAAAAAACATTTTCAGGGTCTACCACATATATATAACCAAATATAACCAATGAATTGCTACTGCCGTGTTACAGAAATGTCCTCAGCATGCGGCGGTTTCCGGAACTGTTGGGCCTGCGCAGTTCACGTGTACATCAGGTCCGGCTTTAAAATTATTTACCTTAATGTGTTGGAATATGTATTTATTTCTAAAAAAAATGCAACTATAGTAAATCTTAGTATAATATGAAATGTAAGAAGATGTAAGGCATCAATTTTCTCGAAGAAGCAATACTCTGCAAGAAATTATGAAAATTTCAGGTGCTTTTTGTCGCCTGGTCTTCTTCTATCATTTTCTATACAACATACGACGAGAGAAAAATACTTTAGTTTTTAAAGATTAAAGGTAAGTCAGAACGGAGGTTATAAATGTTTATAGTAGACTTGATAATCATGTGCATTTGTCTTGCCCTGGCAGTTTGTAGGAGAGAAAATAAATATGTTATCGTATACTTGTGAAAAGCCTTAATGCAGCGTAATATAAAAAGTATAAACCAGTGACACAAACAATTTTATTATGCTATTAATATATCTATTTATATTATAAAACTACAGTTAAGGTTTTAGTAGAAAAAATGTTAATGTTCAGCACACTAAAAAAAAAACAAAAGAGGGGTAATAGAAGTAGTATTTAATATTAATAATTTAAGCAAGACCATACACTTTTTTTCGTCACAAAGCTACACTAAAAGGCACTGCACTATAATCTAAATAAACGTAAAATATTCATAAAAGTCTTATCTAGTAATAAGTTTTCAAACCAAAGTTCCACAAAGTACAATAAATAACTAAAAATCACTTAAAATACCGATAAGAAATCTCACGATAAACACGCCAAATACTGTGTAAATAAAGAATAAAGTGACAACCGGCTCTGGACAATATAAACGTTAAATATCAAAAAATCGTAGAAATCCGACGTACTGCGCACGAGCCACAGTTCCGAAAAGTCACGCATGCCGGGGACATTTTTAGATCGGCCGGTAATTAGCTTTGTTTTTCTACTGGTGGGAGTTTAGTGGGGTCTACTCTCAGTGAGGTTGTAGCTCGGGATTGTGGGGCCATACAACAAAATACATGATCTTCTAACCCTGTTTTGACCTAATCTGCTCGATCCTTAATTATTGACCATGCCTTTTACGACACCCTGTATATTTTTATTCCAAAGTTGCGAGAATTAAAAACAACAGACACGCATGACAACCCCAAACGTAAAGCCTACATCTCGTTGAGTTTACTCTAGCTAATACAACATCCCTACTCTCCCAAGAGCGCAACAACTTTACATCTCTACATATCACAAACCAGCGATTCTAGACATTTACTTGGGACTTAATGGGTGCAACCTCTTTGCTCATAAACACATAAATTCTTAAGAGGGACCCCTTCTTGTTTCGACCCTTTCTGTTTTTATTAAGCGAGTCAGGGGCGCATCACTACTTTTTTACTGATTACTGATTATATAGAGCATTAAATTAAATTAGAAAAACTGAGCTAGACAACCTGTCAAATTACTAGGTTTTAATGAAAGTTTGATGCTAAATGTCTATATTATCGTTATCTTGAAATGAAGATAATGTCCAACTAAATAAAGCGATATTCCCAAATTGAATTTACCTATAAAGTGATAAAAAATATTTTATTTAGCATAGTATTTTGTTTGTTATGGTTTCAGTGTTAAAAGCAATTATTATTAATTTTTGTTTCTCTGTTTTTGAGCTTACTTTAACAATAAATTCAGTATAATTACCGTCTATTACTGTCATACTGAATAAAAAATAGAACTGTCAAATCCTAAAGTTGTTATTTTATAGTTATTTATGTATCTAGGGAATTATAATGGTCTTAATTACGGAGGGCAAAGTTTACGTCCCGAGGGCCTTTGGCCCGAGGGACAGCAATTACCCGAGGTAATTGAGACCCTTATAATTCCAGTAATACATAGATAATTTTATTTCTGACCGATTTTAGTAACATTTTGTTCATTTTTAAAGTGGAATAAATGTTTCAATAGATGACAATCAAATTGACATTAGATGTCAATCGTTTGATTTTATGTCAAATTTTTCTTAATATCCCAAGGGAGTTATGACCCTTATAATTCCCGCGTAACTAAGACGTTATAAGCTAATAATATACCGGTCAGAAATAAAGAAATTTATATGGTAGTTACGGGGGAATAATAGTTATTTATGGTACTGGTGTGTTATGATGAAAATAAGTCACGCGAGAAAAGTTTATACCATGAGGCCGTCAATCCGAGTGGGATAATTTTTCAAGTGACTTAGGGATCATAACACTCAAGTAGCATACAAAGCTTTATACAGCAACTGCAAATAATTAATTTTAAAAAATTTTGACGCAATATTTTATTGTTTTGAAAATAATGTAAACTGTGTCTTAAAAGTTTCAAAGTGTCATTCACATTGACTTTTGATAATGGTCAACATGGCCTTCTAAAATTTGGTTGTGTCAGAAAAAGAACGATTTTCCTCTCTAGCACAAACAAATTTAGGTTCGAAAACTATTACATTCGCATTTAATATTAATGGTAATTTAACTAATAATACAATTATAATAAATAACGCTTCAAAAAATGTGAAACTTTTAATTTTTTTCTTATAAAACACTAGTGGGTTATGATTCATAACCCACTAGTGTGTTATGATTTATAACTAACTAGTGTGTTATTTGTTACTTTACTTGTCTAAAATGACATAAATAATAATTCTATAACTAGCAGACGTTGGATAAAAATCTTTTATGGTGGAAAGTTACACTTTCCAAATGACAGAAGGGTTATTCAACATGAGACACCATTCAAGAATTTTAAACAGAGTTGTTACAGGTCAAATTGTCCCTATTAAAATAATAGTAAATTATTTTAAACTCGCAACCTTCTTCTTAAAATTAAATGTTTTAACGATAAAAACCAAGACAGACACTTCATACAGCATGCCTGCTAAAACAATAAATACACAGTTGACAATTTCAGTTTTCTCTTTAATAAACATCTTTTTCTTAATCCTACCGGTTCCTCGGGCTGCTTCTGACTTACTTTTTAATCCATATGGATCTTCCTACTAAACCCAATCCATTTTAAAGACATTAGTTACATGCTTGAAGGCCAAAAACATGAAACCAATGGTAGCAGACACTTTGACGATATGACATATTAAAGGTTAGAGAAACTTCTTCAGTCCCTTAAGTTTATCCTTATTAAATCAGGAGCGTTGTCTGGAAGGCTAACTCTTCTCATATTTTCCTAATTGAAAATAATTAATTAACCATCGTTAGCTTGTTATTGCGATCACAATGGGTATAGACCTCTTCAAAGAAGAAAGTTGGCAAAAGAGAGTTGGCTGCATGAAAGATGTCAAGAGGCTGAAGATCTTAACAGACTTGGAGATAGTTTTCGTCTTCATAAAAAGGCCAAAGAAATAGCTGGATTGTACAATAATAGACCGCTAAGTTTTATTGAAAATTAGCACAATGAAATAGTCACAGAACCCGAAGAATTGTTGCAAATCTGGAGAAAATATACAATTAGTATTTTCAACGACGATAGACCAGAGAACCCCACAACGGAAATATCCACTCGATCAGGACCAAGCATACTAAAAAGTGAAATCATACACGCCATCAGTTTAATGAAAAATAACAAATCTTCAGGTCCTGATGATATGTACTCGGAAACGTTTCACTTAATTAACGAACAAAATTTTGAAACGATCGTAATACTCTTCAATAACATCTATGACACCATACCAAAATCGAACAGCGCAACCTTGTGTAAAGATTAACGCCTTATCAGCTTAATGAGCCACTGTCTGAAACTTTTCCTTCGGGTTCTATACACAAGGCTTTATCGAAAATGTGAGAAAGTAAGTGGAGTCAGTCAATTCGGATTTAAAAGCGGATTCAGAACTAGAGAAGCCATATTCAGTCTCCAGACATTGTTCCAAAACTGCCAGGCTCAAAGAAAATATGTCTGGATGGAAAAGATATAAGATATGATATAAGAGTAATCGGTAATTTGTATTGGCACCAATTCAGGCAGAAATTCGAATAAGCAACGCTGGAACAACTAAAGATTTTGAAATTAAAAAAGGCGTTCGCCAAGGACGTACCTTATCCCCAATGATATTCAACCTGTACGTGGGAAGAGCATTCTCCGAGGCAACCTCAGATAGCCTCTTTGGAATTAAAGTAAACGGAATCCCCATCAATAATATCCGATATGTGGATAATACCGTGATATTGGCAGATGATGCACATGATCTTCAAAATCTACTAAATCGGGTCAATGAAGAAAGCCAAAGACTAGGCTTAAAAATTAACATCAGTAAAACCAAGTTTCTGATTGTTAGTAAGAACGATATTCCACACACTCGAATACACATTAACGAAGAGAACATCGAACGGATCAAGAGATAAGATGCAGGATCGAACAGGCTAGAGCAACCTTCATAATACTTCGAGAATTCCTTGTAGACAAGAACTTGAAATTCAACCTTAGATATAGGATGGTAAAGTGCTATGCTTGGTCAGTTCTTCTGTACGGTATTGAGGCGTGGACGTTGAAGGTATCAATCATCAACAAAATTGAAGCTTTCGAAATGTGGATCCTACGGCGAATGTTAAAAGTGTCTTGGATCGATCACGTGAGAAATGAGGACGTTCTCCAAAGAACCGGTCTAGTAGAACGAGAACTTTTCGAAAATATCAAGAAAAGAAAAATAGGTCATCTGGGACACATACTGCGCGGAGAGCGATACCATTTTCAACGCCTTATTCTTCAGGGTAAAATTGAAGAGGGGAGATAAGGATTAGGCAGAAAAAAAATGTCGTGACTGAGAAATATCCGTCAATGGATAGGAATAAAGGACTTCCAAACACTACAGTACGCCGCAATTAATAAAAGAATATGATAAGAAAAAGATGAACGCCTACGCAGGAATCTGCACGCCACTAAATGAAGAAAAAGCTTATTGTTGTTATTATCGTGTCATATGTCAAAGCTGCCAAGTGAAGCTAAAATTCCCTAAAATTTGGACTGTCAAACTTACCTGCCTTTTTGTAATGAGAAAAACCTTTTCTGGGTTCACTTTGGTTCTTGCAGTGGGACGATTTGGAGCATTGGCGCTGTATTCGCCACTTTAGTGAGAAATTTGGGGATCCAGGCATTTAATCGGTGGCCAAGTTTATTCACTGCAGAAAGCTATTTTGCTCCTTTAATTGCTTCGAGTTTCTCATCAAGTTTCAATTCATTTTCTACGAGAAATGCCAACTACCACCTCAGGTGTGTTTTAGATTATGAGTTCTGCAAGAGATGAGCAGCTTTGCTTTTTATATTGTTAAATAGGTTTCAAGTATTATTTAATTCTTACCATTCACGTCATATTGTAGCCAGCCAGTGCAAGCTTTGCTTTTGTTTCATGCCTTTATTTTTCTTTTGGGTTCACCCCTTCTGTGTTCTTCTGCTCTGCTTTCCTGCCTGCGATTGGCATACGTCTATGTTGTTTTGGACTGCATGATCCTGCTTTTCACCCTGCTGGTTGTGGCATACCGCTGGTATCACCGTCTTGTCATTAGCATTCTCTAACTCATCATTCCTCTAACTCATCATCCCTTACTAACAATCAAAACCTCTATACACCCCAACAACTTTTGATGCTCTATGAAGCCCAAATTCGACCATCGCTGGAGTACTGTTCGCATATTTGGGGTTTTGCTCCTAAACATACCCTGAGATTGCTAGATTTCATTAAAAAAAAGCCATTCGCTTGATCGATGACCATAATCTGACAAACAACCTGGAAAGCCTTGAACATCGAAGGCGTGTTGGCGACTTGAGTCTATTTTACAAATATTTTTATGGCAAGAGCTCAACTGAGGTTGCCCGCTTGATACCACCCAGAGCGGTGCATGGCAGAAATACACGACGAGCCACTGCAGCCCACCAGTACGTGGTTCAGCTTAGTGTCCCTCGAACGACACTGTTTCAAAATTCTTTTATGTGGAGAACGTCATCACTCTGGAACGACCTCCCTGAGATCGTGTTTCCCAACGATTATAATCTCCAAAGATTCAAGACCAACGTGAATCGTTTCCTACGCACACGCACCGCTCCCAGAGCGCCATAAAGGATTTATCCTGCAGTGCTGTGCCTTACCATAAAAAAAAAATCATTATTACCCCCTAAGTTAGAGTTTAGTCTGGTGTTTTCTTTGGATCCGTGATGTTTCCTGTTTTATTTGGTTAATTAGTGTTGTCGTCTCGACTTAAGGATCCCAAGACAGGTGGCGCACCCCCTTTAATTTACCCACACCACTCTCTGGCAATCTGAGCTAGATACTACTCGGCCACAACCCTGTAGACAACAACCATTGCTCATTTAAGTGCCACCTGATATTCTCTCTCGGTTATATGTATAAGAACCTATCTAGTTAACAACAATTTAACTTTTTCAATTAACAATATTTCTTTTTTTTTTGGTTTTAATAACAACAATTTTCAATATAACAAAAATACAAGGAATAAAATGGTGCCCAACTTGGGCAAATTGTCCTGGATTTCGACCAGTTTTGCCGAGTTTTGACTAGAACTGTAGTTTTGTTCAGAGAACCAGAAAGTGTAAATAGAAAAGAAGGCAGTGGAAGATCCAAAGTTTGCACTACACAGAAAGTTGAAGAATTGAGGCGAATTGTTAATGAACATCCAACACCCCTATTTGTCGCTTAATACAATAAGTAAGTGCCTACGGAACCTATAATGTATTGCTGCAGGTGTTGTTCGTTTTCACAAGGTCTTAAACTAGCAATAGTAAAATCGTTGCATAAAAAAGAGACGCTTCCAAAATTGGAAATCACCGTCCAATCAGCCTCCTCTCTCCCTTTCCAAGGTGTTTGAAAACCCAATGTACAACAGACCCCAACATTTTTTAATCTCAAAAAACTTATAGAACACCTATCAACATGGTATTCTCAGAGGCCGATCTGTTGAGACTGCTACATATGTTTTGTTTCACAAACTATAGAAAATCTAGAAAATCGATATAAGACTCTGGGTGCTATTTTAGATTTGTCAAAAGCATTTGACAGCCTTGGCCATGAGCTGCTGTTGAGAAAAATGGAGCTCTATGCAGTTCAGGGTCCAGCAATTAAATGGATTAGGTCATATTTCTCGGAGAGGTCTCAGAGACTCTGACTAGAGATGGAAGGGTGCAGGTTATTGTCAGAGGAAATTAACATCGGCCTCGGCGTGCCTCAAGGAAGTGTCATGGGACCCTTTCTATTTCTCATCTATATAAATGACTTGCCTCTAGCGTTTACAAATAAATCATCATATCTTGTAAACTTTGCCGATAATGCAAATGGTCTCTTCAGGAGTGGGGAACTGAGTGATCTTCTTAGCATTACAAGGGATGCATTGGAACGGGCAGAGAAATGGTTTGGTGGTAATAAGCGTTTGCTAAATAACGACACATACCGTCTGTTTTAGGACATGTCAGTTTCAGGACCAGTATCCAGAAACCCTAAAGGTTCTTTTTCAGAATATTGGACCTTCAAAGGTTGTAAAGTTTTGGAAATTATATATTGACCAACATTTAACGCGGGACGTGCACCTTCACCATGTCTCTAAGAAGCTATATAAACTTAGGTTGTTAGAATCCTTAAGAATTACTTGCAGCGGAATATATTGCACACAGTTTATTATGCGAACTTCCACTCCATTATGCGGTATGGTGTCATGTTCTGGGGATCCGCTTATGGGGCTGACGGGGTTCTTTCCCTACAAAAGAGGGTGGTCAGAGTTCTACTTAAAATTAAAGCACAAGAGTCTTGTAGGGACAAATTCAAGTCTTTGAACATTCTTACTTTTCAGGTATATGTATAATATATTTATGAATGCATCATGTTTCTCTTTAAAAACTTTAGCCAATTTGGTCATTTGTTACCTAGTCATGACTAAAATACAAGGAGTTCAAACCTAATGTTTCTGCTCATAGGTTGTCGTCCACTGAGAATGGTCCCCTCTATGCGTGTATGAGGTTTTATAATATACTGCCTTTTACTTTACAGCACAAAAAAAACTATAAAACTTAAAAAAAAATGTTTTTTTCTTAAATAGCGAAAATGGAGCCGTACATTATTGCCGAGTATATGAGAATGTGGAGGCCGGAAAACCCATATATTTCCTGGTATGTGGGCGGTCACATCGAAAAATGGTTAATTGGAGCGATTTTTTTTAAGGTGTTCTCATTTTCTACTTCTTATCTGGACACACAATAATAACTCCCCAAGTGCTCATCAATGTTGTCGAATCTGCAAAAAGATAAATGATAACATGTATGGAAGTAGAAGGACACGTCGTCTCGCATTTAGTTTAAATTCATAATTCTTAGGTTCTTTATTGTGTATATTTTTTTTTAAATTCTGTATAACGCCATGACAATTCTTAAAAATAATAACTTCAGAAGTCAATAATTCCTTTTACCTATTTGTTATACGTTAAAACCACATCTACGCCGCTGTTATTTCTGGACTAGTTTTGTTTTTAGCTAAAGTGCCCTACTTGATGAAGAGAAACGCTCTCGAGAAGATCGTAAAAGTGTCGTATCGTGCTGACAAGGGATATTCGCGTTCTGTAAAATATGGACCTATATACATATGAAGATGAAGCAAATAAAAAAATAAAATAAAGAAAAAACTTATTTCTTGCAGTAAGGTTTCGGGGATAGTTAATTCAACGCTTTCATTATTGTAACAAGAGCTGATTCCATTTTATTATTTCTGAAGTTTAAAGGGCATTTTAGCTCCTAAAGTAGGTACTAACGTTGCCATACGGCAACAGATATAAAACCTGCTTAAGATTGAAGTCATATTTCATCTATGTCAAATCAATGCCATTCGACAAGTAGAGTCTATCAAGAAAGGTGTTCTGTTATGAATGCATTTGAAATTTTTTGATTTATACTTTTAATACGTACGATTTGATTCGGTAATTTGAACTAGTGTAAAACAAATGTGAATTGACTGAGTACTTCTGGCAAGCTTCATCTAAAACCCTAGCTTCTGCATCTGCATACAGATCCAGTTTCTTTGAATTTGGGCCTTAGTTCTATGACATACTTATGCCCGGCATTTTTGTGTGGATGCCTCTCATTGAATACTATGGCCACGGTAAAATAACTAAATGGGGTTTGTAGCTCAATAATGATTTATTAATCTCTCGCTTTAACAAACAGACTTTAATGCCGAAAGCGCTCTGCATTAAAGAAATTTTAGAAGATTAAACCCTTAATACACGAAATTGTGAACCAATCCGGTTGACAAATTTTTAGGGATATTTACGGGCTATATAGAATCTAAAATAGAAATGAGACAATGTTAAGACCGTCCATACAAGAAGCACAAGACTGACTTAAAATAAGTTTTATTCAATCCAGGGTTGGTAATCATACAGTGGCGTATTTAGGGGGGAGTCCGGGGGGTCTGGAACACAAAATTTTACTTTAAGATTTTAAGACTTATACCTCGAAATTTTAAAAATTCGCGTTATAACTCGAAAATCTAAAGTAAAATTTCGTGTTATAAGACCAAATTTTAAAACTTCAAGTTATAACTCGAAATTTTTAAGTAAAGTTTCGTGTTATAAGACGAAATTTTAGGAAAATTTTATTTTCATATTTAATGTGGCCCTTCTACGCCTTCGTACCATTTCCATTCGTCATAAACCCAAAAAGATGATACTGGTATGTAATTGTTGAAGTATTGATCCTAGACTGCGGTGTAAATAAGATGTTCGGGGATTCCCGCAGTTGTTGCATTAGTTGAATTTTACTGTTTGTTCCGTGTTTTCTACTTCAGGGCAGTGGCGAAGCGTGGTTTTTTTTTCTGGATAGATATAAAAAATGAAATACAGAAAATAATAATTACTCTGCTGCCGACAAGAACCTTTACCAGGCTAAACAAACGAGCGAGAGAGAACACAAAACTGCAATATAAAAATAGACCAAGTCGCAAGTCGCATACGATTCCGAACGCCATATATAGTTGGGGTCAAGCAAATATTTGACGCGTGACACTTCCATATTGTCATGGGTGTCAAATACGGCAGGCCACTCATAATATAAAAGTTACTAATGGCTAATTTATATTATAATAATTACCACCCACTCGAAGTATTTGTATCTTTATCCTTTTATATGACTAAAAAGAGATATACATAATTCTGGTCGATTTGGTCAAATCATATGGGCTGCAGATCCGCATTTTAGATATTTATTCCAAAACGAGTGATGTCGTTGTCTTGTTGACATTCTGTATTTGGTTTTGGATTTTGAGTATTTAAATCATTTTATTGCCTTTTTATAGTGTTCTATTGTCTTTATTTGTGTAGTGTTTATCAGCAATCATTTTCTGCAAAGGTTTATAATAACAATATTCGTCAGTCCGGCCCTGAAGTTGGTGAAATCGAAATAACCTAGTATTGGACAAATATGACAAGATGGAAGTGTCACGCGTCAAATATTTGCTTGACTCCAACTATATCGCGCCGTAATGAATAGCTGGTCAACAACATAGACAAATGCTCAAGTGTCTTCGGACCGCCCGAAATTCGCGTGCTTACATCGACAGTTTCAGCAGTGAGGGAAGCGCCCGCCTGCATGTGGCTGCGTTATTAAAAGACAAATCTCGATATGTTTACCCCGGCTGCGTATTGCATTTATTTAACATACGTGCGGTCTCGCCGCGCCGGTCGGCCGGTTTCTTTTATATAATAGTTTGATGTTTGATACAATGCTGCAATTTGTTGGGCGTTAATAAAGTTAAAAGTCAAAGTACATTAATAAAAAATTTATAAAACTGTTTTATAATAAAAAAAATAAAGCTTTTGTGTAAAATTTTGGGTAGACAATGTCTACCTTGTCTACTCGTACGCTTCGCCACTGCTTCAGGGGGTAAAATAATATACGTTAGAAATACCTTCAAAAAACTAATTGCCGTTTATATTTAAGAATTTCTTAATTTTTACGTTTTTACGGGTCGGGCTATCGAAACGTAGAAGTTTGATATTCCAAAAAAGGGGGCGTGGTACAAAAAATTTTTGAGAGAGAAGTTAGAACCCCCCCCCCCCCCCCCCGTGTGACAATCCTAAATACGAAACTGGTAATCAATGACATTGATCTTTTAGCGAAGAATTGAAGGTATATAATATCGGCATTTTTGCCATTGATTTGTGTCCGCAGATGCCATTACAAAAAGCAATTTATTTCCTATTGTCAGAGCGATTCACATCAGGCAGCTATTAATTTTTTTGTATGCTCGGCCCATTGTGTTATTTGTTGTGCCTTTAAAATGCCGGCGACTACTTCGACAAATATGGTCTGTTAGATATGAGTGTGGCTTCTTATTTTTTGAGTATATATGGTTCATGCAAAACAATTTCCAATGCACGTCATTAATCAGCTGATAATTGCAAAATCCTTGAGAAAACATGTAGAAATTAAATTTGAGTTTGGACTTAAAGTATTCTTTTTGATACGAACCCACTTATAGCAAATATTTTGTTTATTTAAGCTTGTAAGAATCAATATAATTTGAATTTTATTGGCCGACAGTTGGCAACAGAACTGTGAACGGTGCGGTGGGGCCAGCTCGTTCGTTGGCCTGTTTTGACTTTGCGTGCAAAACTTACCTTAATTATTGTTCTGTGGTTTTGTTCTTATAATTTCTATTTTTTAACAAAAATTCAAGATCTTTTCATAAATAGCATTAAAAAACTGTTCTTTTGAGAACAACAAAAGTGGACATATATATACAGGGTGCTGATAAAGTCTGGAATAATGGATTTTTCTTGAAAACGCAAAAGTTTTCGAAAAACGTTCGGACCCGTCGATTTTATTTTATTCTTTAAAATTTTTTGACGTTCTTCAATATTATACCGGATGCGCCAAAAACGCTGGGCATGTGTCAACTTCACTTTTTTAAATAGAATACCCCTTTTTTTTCTCCAATATTCAGATTCCTCTCTAAACTCTAGAGAAGTTTCATATAACATGTTGTATGGCTAAAGTCAACAGGAATTGAAATACAGGGCCCCCAATAAAAATCAAGGTATAATTTTAAAGCTTGTTTTCCATGACAAATACTTAGGCTAGGAAAAAAATTTTAACAGAAAATTGGTAATACAGTGAACAATCTAAAATATTATTTGAGTAAGTGTTGAAAATGGTGTCCATTTACGGCTCTACAATGTCCCAATCTCTCAACAAATTCTGTACATTATGTACAATTTCTGGGGTAATTTGTCTTATGGTTGTTGTTATACGGGTTTTGAGAACATCAATATCATCTGGTTTATTTTTGTAAACCCTTTCCTTAATATAGAAATAATAATAATAACAGAAAGAAGTCCAATGGCGTTAAGTCGGGGGACCTCACAGGCCACTCTATTTGACCCCGTCGACCTATCCAATGATGATGAAATAACTCATTCAGGTATCTACGGACTTCGGCCGAATAGTGGGCTGGTGCACCATCCTGCTGAAACCAGATAGTTGTGTTGTAACCCTATGTTTCCACATGTGTATATAAGTTTATATGTATAGGTACGATACTTTATTTTTAGTAAGAATACGTCATTCAACCTTATTTTTATAGATACCTAATTATCTTAGATATTATACCAGACGATAGTAAAACGGCGACAGACCCTTCTATTGTAAGTTTATTATTATTTCTTCTAAATTTTAATTACTGTTTATTTAAAAACCTTTTCAAACAGAACAGACTAATTTCTATGATAGACGCCAGGTATCGAAATATTTAACCATAACAAAACTTTCCATTTTAGAGAAATTACTCATTTCATTAAATTAGTTTATTGTATCACATTGTAAACTTTGCAAATGGGCTTTATCACTCTTTGTTAAAAACATATTCTTGTTAAATAACAAGAAAGCTTTATTTGATTTGCTTTGAGTTGATTTAAGACCGCCCATTTTCAAAGGCACGCCCAAATTAGTCCTTAGGTTAGCTCTTAGAAATTTGAGAAGGAAAGTTACTTCTGAACATTTGTAAGAACAACTTGTGCTCCCAAAATATTTTAAAATCGTATTTCTTACAAATAAACGAAAGTGTTTTCTTTTTCTTCGTATAAAAGAGTTAGTTTTATTTCTTAGTTTAAAACTTAAGGTTCTTGTGAATTTAGTCACAACGCTCGTGGCTAGATCCACAACATTGGTGGCAGCGGAAAACTTTTCGGATTTTTGAAGGAGCGCCAAGACGCAGCAAATATCCAAGAAGTCTCAGAGAAGGAAGCAAGAAAGTCCAGAGGCAATTTGAAGGTGCGCCAAGACGCAGCAAAGACCCCAAGGAAACAGAAATCAACTGAATTAGTTTGAAGGAGCGCCAAGACGCAGCAGACTTTTACAGCCGGAAGTCGACCTTAGTTCACAACCATCTGCAGATTCCCGACGCGGAGTACGAATCCAGGTTAGCCAAGGCCTTGGAAAATCGGAGACGTAGTGCAGGATGAACAAGTAAGTCCCTTCTTTGTTTTCTGTGTGACGCTATTTTCTTTGTAACCTTTTTTAGTGTTAGGTTAAGGATAGGTATTTGATTTCAACATAAAAATATATTTTTCTTTTGTGATACTGCAAATAACAAATTATTATTATAAAAAATTATCAAATCAACTAAAATTATACTGACAAATTATCAATTTATTATTATTACATTAAGTTAAGTAATCAAAAAAAAAAAATGAGTGATAAAAATGCATTTGACGTTTTAAACCAAATAGACTCTTTTGATGGGCATGGCGATACAAATTCACTAAATTTCTTTCTTAAAAGTTGTGACGCTATGATGAAAATTGTTAAGGAAACAGAAAAAAATAAGTTAGCTGAGTTAATTTTTGCAATGAAATTAAAAGGGAAAGCACAAGAAGTAACTCAATATCACGAATTTGAAAACTGGGAAACAATAAAAGACTTTTTACTTGAACATTTTACAGATAAGAGACCTCCTTCACATTTTTTAAATTTATTAATGAACATTAAACAAAACTATAGGGAAAGTATAAAAGAATACGGAGAGCGTATTTAAGCTCTTTTTAATAAGTACAAAGAAACTTGTAATTTAAATCATAACTTAAATGAAGCTAAAGTGCTTATAAATAGTTTACAGTCTGTGTTAGTAAGCAATTTTAGAAAGGGTTTACATGACGAAAAAGTGCAGATGCGAATAATAGCAGAAAACACCGTCGATTTAGATAGGGCAATCTCAGTGGCAATAGAACTCGAACTTGAGCAAAATGATAAATATAAAACTAGTCAAAATTTTAGAAATATTAATGTCACACAAAATCGCCCAAGTAGAAATCAAAATGTTATGACCCCCCAAAGTCAAAGCTCGTGTATGTTTTGTCACAAAAATAATCATTTTACATCACAGTGTAGACAACTTTACCGCTTCGAAAATAATCAAAATAATAGTAATTTTAATTCAAATAATAATCATCAAAATTTCTATTCACAACAAAGAAAATTTAGTAATTCTGGAATACATAACAACCGCCGTGATTATTTTAGGGAAAATAATTCTTATACGCCAAATAATAATATGAGTCGTTCAATTCCAAATAATAATAGCAATTATCCTCGCAATTATAATAATCAACAAAATTATAATAATCGTAGTTCTAATAATCATAATGACCACAGGCATCGATTTTCTAATCAACAAAATTTTTCTTTTGAGAACGCCAATTATCAAAAATACCCCATGCAACAAAGAACTTTTAACGAACAAAATCATTCACATCAATATCACCCCAATCAACAAAATTCTAGTGAATCTTTTATTCCACAAGTACAAACTGTTCAAGCACAAATGTCAACCCAAAACAATCCCGTCAATTCTACCACACTAACTAGCGCGCCTCGCGAAAATTGTTCGGGAAACGAATTGTAAACCATAGCCGCGAACAGCCGACAATGGTTTCTTATAATAGCTGTTCAAAAAATAATAATAATACATTTTATTCTCCAGATACGCCTAATAAAAATTTTTTGAATAATAACATAAAATCAAATATTTCGTGCAAAACAATTTTACTTTCCGAAAACCATAAACAACTAGATATAATTGAAATAAATACTTCTGATACAAATAATTCTACAGTGCAACTTTTATTAGATACGGGTGCCGATGTCTCTCTTTTAAAAGCAGGTAAATTAAAGGACCACTCCATTATAAATAAAGAAATAATCGTAGAATTAAAAGGTATTAGCGAACAACCAATTTACACCTTAGGTACCTGTTGTATTTTAATCAAATTAGAAAACAATAAAACCGTAACACATTCATTTCACATTGTTTCGGATAATTTACCAATCAAAAACGACGGTCTTTTAGGGCGTGACTTTTTGCAAAAATATAGAGCCAAAATCGATTATGAAAAAGAAACGTTGTTCTTTAATGGTAATTATTTTAAAATTTTACCATCCGAACCGTGTAAAATTTTTATTCCTGCGCGATGCGAAACAATAATTCCTGCATTAGCAAATATTTCAAATACTGAGGGAATAGTAGAATTAAAACAAATTTCTGATAAACTTTATTTAGGGTCTACTTTAACAAAAGTGAAAAACCATAAATGTTTTGTCAGTATTCTAAATATTTCGGACGAAACTTTAACAATAGCAATGCCAAGAGTTAATATTGAACCATTTATTTCTAATGATTATAATGTTATCGAAACAAATAATATTAATCATATCGAACGTTTAAATAAATTAAGAAACGCTATTAATCTTGAAGGCTTAAATACTGAAGAAACTACCTCATTATTGGAAACTTGTAGTCAGTTTAGCGACATTTTTTATTTAGAAGGTGATAAACTCTCTCACACAAACACAGTTAAACACAATATACAAACAGATTCCGCCAAAGGACCAATTAACATTAGACCTTATAGATTACCATTTAAACATCGCGAAGTAATAAAAAATCAGACCGATCAAATGTTAAAAGATGATATAATTTCACCTTCTTGTAGCCCATGGAATAGTCCTCTATTAGTTGTACCTAAAAAAACCGATCCGTCGGGCGAACCAAAATATCGCGTATGTGTAGATTTCAGAAAAATTAACGATATTACGATAGGTACAGATGCGTTTCCCCTCCCTAACATTACAGATATTCTTGATCAACTCGGAAAAGCTAATTATTTTACTACCCTAGACTTGGCTAATGGTTTTCACCAAGTACCAATGGATGAAAAAGATAAATTAAAAACTGCATTTAGCACTTCAACCGGACATTACGTATACAATCGAATGCCATTCGGATTAAAGGGGGCTCCTGCAACCTTTCAACGATTAATGAATGCGGTTTTAAGCGGTCTTAATGGTTTAAAATGTTTCATTTATTTAGACGATGTAGTAATTTATGCCAATAATTTAACAGAACATAACCAGAGATTAACCGAAATATTTCAAAGATTTAGGCAACATAACTTAAAAATTCAACCATCAAAATGCTCATTTTTACGTAAAGAATGTTTATATTTAGGACATATTATCACAGAGGACGGCATTAAACCCGATCCTGCAAAAGTAGAATGCGTCTCAAAATTTCCTCAACCCAAAAATTCAAAAGATATAAAATCATTTTTAGGTTTAGTTGGCTACTATAGGAAATTTATTCAAGATTTCGCAAAAATCGCTAAACCTCTTACCAAACTATTAAAAAAAGATGAAAAATTTATATGGGATAACGAATGCAGTATTTCATTTCAAACACTCAAACAAAGTATAATCTCGCCACCTGTACTTCAATACCCCGATTTTTCTAAAGAATTCATAATTACTACAGACGCTAGTAATTATGCAATAGGCGCCATTTTGTCCCAGGGTAAAATTAACAGTGATCGACCAATAGCATTCGCCAGTAGAACATTAAATGCGGCTGAACAAAATTACTCGACCACTGAAAAGGAGTTAGCAGCAATAGTCTGGGCAGTAAAGCATTTTCGGCCATATGTATTCGGCACTAAATTTAAAATAGTCACAGATCACAAACCGTTACTTTATGTTTTTAACATAAAAGACCCAGGCTCGCGACTTACACGTTTTAGATTAAAATTAGAAGAATATAACTATGAAGTAATTTATAAGGCCGGAAAGAAAAATACAAACGCCGACGCATTAAGTAGAACAATTAATATTGTTAACAGAAACCTAATTACGGATTATACCGAATTTCAAAGTTATCTTAAAAATCATATTGTTTTAAACTCTAAAATAAAAGAAAAAAATACGACATATTTTCAAACCAATGAAACAGACCCAATAGTATTATTTTTACCCAAAAATTTTGACAAAGAAAAATTTAAAGTCTTAGAAAATAACCAACAAGTAAAAATTTTTTTTGAATGCTTTAATAAAAATACCGAACTTAATATCCCGTCTGCTCTCCATTATCAGGAACTCAATATGTTTTTGCTAATCGATAATGAAAATACTTTTAGTGACGCTAATTATGAAAACATCTGGTCCTGCTTAATTGACCTCAGAAATATTGTAAGTAACACTAAAACTAAACTTTCAATAATTAAACACCACTATAATCCGTTAATCAAATGGGAAATAATCTACCCAATGCTTAGATACCTTTTCGCAAATATAGATGTCGAAATAACAATATACAATAATAATTTAATAAACCCTACCGAGTCAAATAAAACCACTATTCTAGAAGAATACCATAATTCTCCGTTAGCAGGTCACCAAGGAGTATCTCGTACATATAAAAAACTCGCACAATTATACAACTGGAGAGGTATGAAAAAAGACGTAAAAAGGTTTATAAAAAAATGCAAATTTTGTCAAAAAAATAAATTATCGCGAAAAACTAAAATGCCAATGGTAATAACTACTACCGCATCTAAACCTTTTGAAAGGTGTTTTCTTGACGTAGTCGGTCCTTTACCTGAAACGGAATCGGGCAATAAATACATACTTACCTTCCAGGATGACTTAACAAAATATAACATTAACATTCCAATGATAAATCAAGAATCACTTACTGTAGCAGATCATTTTGTAAAAAATATAATTTGTCTCTATGGAATACCGGAAATATTAATTACCGATCAAGGAACAAATTTTTTAAGTGAACTTTTTAAAAATATGTGTAAAATGCTAAAAATAAAAAAAATTCAAACAACTAGTTATCATCCAGAATCAAATGGGGCATTAGAGAGGTCTCATAGGGTTTTGGAGGAATATTTGCGACATTTCATATCAGATACGCAACAAGATTGGGATAACTGGATTCCATTTGCTACATTTACCTATAATACAACTACACACACAGCCACAAAATTTTCACCTTTTGAACTTTTATTCGGTTTTAGTCCTACTTTACCAACGTCAATTAATCAACCTTTAAAAATGTCTTATACATATGATGACTTTATAGAAAATCTAAAACAAAAAATGCAGTATTCCAGGCAAATTGCCAGAGAAAATTTACTTCACAGTAAACATATTTCAAAAAATAATTACGACAAACATAGTTTTCCCAGAAATTTCACAATAGGAGATAAGGTACTACTATATGATGAGTCTGTCCGTAGAGGCAGAAGTAAAAAACTTTCCTCATTATGGATAGGACCATATATAATTTCAGATAAAATTTCTGACCTAAATTATGTTATTCAAAAAGGAAAAAATAAACAAACAATTCATGCAAACAGATTAAAGCACTTTTATGACTAAAAAAAAAAAAATATATTTTTATAAAACAAGATAAAAAAAATAAAAAGAAAAAAAAATAATAAAAAAAAAAATGTCTAACAATACTTTTTCTCTTTTCAGATTTGTCCTTTTCATTAATATTTTCGTTTTAACGATGGCTCAACCTGAGTTTAACGTAACGTACTATGACCACAACCCTGGCAACCATTTTGAGAAATTGGGAGAAATGCGGCTTTACAACAACAAGTGGAAAATAATAACTTTTGTAAATATAGATAATCTTAGCGATAAGTTTTTAAGCTTAAATAATTATTATAGGAAAACCTTAGATTTGTGCGGCCACGAAAATGCACAATATCACTATCACATATGTGAATCTTTTATAAAACACTCTAAGTATAGTCTACAAAAAATTGATAGAGAATTACAAGTTTTGCATGAGCTAATAGGGCATAAAATTGTTGCTAGAAACAAAAGAGGATGGTTTGATATAATAGGTAAAGCTACAAAAGTTTTATTTGGAGTTCTAGATAGTGACGACGCAAAGTATTACGACCAAAAAATTTCGGAATTTTCAAAAGATGAATCCTCGGTACTTCATCTATTAAAAGAACAAACAAAAATAGTACAATCCACCCTAGTGAATTTTAACAATACCATAGGCACCTTAGACTTTAATGAAAGCATCCTAAAGGGCAATATAGAAAAAATTGGTAAACAATTAAACAAAAACCAAAAAGATATACAATTCTTAACGTTAAAAACAGTATTGGAAGATCATGTAGTAGTAACAAATATAATCCTAAATCAATTACAACTAGAAATTATGTCACTCACTAACGCAATCCTTGTTTCAAAGAAAGGTATACTACACCCTGCTATTATCACACCTGTTCAATTAACAAAAGAATTAAGACAAGTAACTGAATCTCTACCTCATGGGCTGGAATTCCCCGCACCTTTAGATTTAGCAAATGCAAATATGTTCCTAAATATAGTTGAGTTACAAGTTTTCTTTGAAAATAAACGTTTAGTATATATTATAAATATACCACTAGTAGAAACACAATTATTTTACTTATATAAAATAACACCATTTCCCAAACTAATAGCATTAAACGAATTTATTTTGATCCACCCTTCATCTAAATTTATAGCAATTGACGAAAGCAAACAACAGTTTATACAAATTTCAGATATCGAATACACTTCTTGTCTTAAATTACTAGAAAATAAAATTATTTGTAAGCAACAAAAACCTGTATCTCTTGCCCATCTCGTAGACAATTGTGAGATAAAATTGTTACAAGGTACAAGTAAAATACCAGAAAATTGCGATAAACGCATTGTTATGTCAGATAGAGGAATTTTTATTCAATTATTAACAAGCAACACTTGGTTATTTGCAGTACCTCAAACAGAAACTTTAACTATTTCTTGTGTAAATAAAAATAAACCGATAGATTTAATGTTAAAAAATTGTGGTAGCGTCACACTAGCGAAACAATGTAAGGCCTACAGTCCATCGGCAATGTTGGTGCCCCACGACAACACATATCAGTCCGAGATGTATAGTGAAATTGTTCCATCAGTTGATATAAGTGATGAGTGTTGTGAAAAAGGTAAAACAAACCAAATGAATTTTTCTGAAATTTTGTTAAGTGAAAACTATAAAATCTTAAGTAAACACATACCAGAATTAAATATTGCTAGTCATAAGCTGGACGACATAGAAAGGCTGGCAGATAACATTCAAAAAAAGAAAGAAATTTCTCATTACACAACTTTTACTTCAACTCTAGCATATATTTTAGCAATAATTACTGTTTTGTTTATAGTTTATAAGATATATAAAAAATGTTGCTGTCCAAAAAATAAAAATTCATGTTGTGGCATAATACCAAATTTTTGCATTAGAGTCAATCAAAATGTAGAACCATCTTTCGCCGACGATAGATATGTAACACGTTATGTTCATAGAAATAGAACCTCGGAGAATATAAACAATGCTGACGATTCAGAGGAAGAAAGTATTGCTTTACAAGTTCATCCACGTAAAAGCATTGGTTATACACCCACGAGGCGACCAACCAAACAAATTTAAAATGTATAATATCTATATAGGATAAAAATACTGATTTTATATATCGCCATTTATTTTTAAGTGCATTAAATTAGTAACGAGTAACTAGGTATATTAATTTAAATAGCTTTATTGATCTTATCAACATGTAGCTTAGTCAAGAACCATATTATTAGGGTTATTAACGAAATAATTTAGTTTAAATTTCATTATTGTATTTAAGTCAAGTTTTGAGATTTTACTCCATTTAGATTACATAAAATCTCTCATTAAGGTGGGAGGTGTTGTAACCCTATGTTTCCACATGTGTATATAAGTTTATATGTATAGGTACGATACTTTATTTTTAGTAAGAATACGTCATTCAACCTTATTTTTATAGATACCTAATTATCTTAGATATTATACCAGACGATAGTAAAACGGCGACAGACCCTTCTATTGTAAGTTTATTATTATTTCTTCTAAATTTTAATTACTGTTTATTTAAAAACCTTTTCAAACAGAACAGACTAATTTCTATGATAGACGCCAGGTATCGAAATATTTAACCATAACAAAACTTTCCATTTTAGAGAAATTACTCATTTCATTAAATTAGTTTATTGTATCACATTGTAAACTTTGCAAATGGGCTTTATCACTCTTTGTTAAAAACATATTCTTGTTAAATAACAAGAAAGCTTTATTTGATTTGCTTTGAGTTGATTTAAGACCGCCCATTTTCAAAGGCACGCCCAAATTAGTCCTTAGGTTAGCTCTTAGAAATTTGAGAAGGAAAGTTACTTCTGAACATTTGTAAGAACAACTTGTGCTCCCAAAATATTTTAAAATCGTATTTCTTACAAATAAACGAAAGTGTTTTCTTTTTCTTCGTATAAAAGAGTTAGTTTTATTTCTTAGTTTAAAACTTAAGGTTCTTGTGAATTTAGTCACAACGCTCGTGGCTAGATCCACAACAGTTGTATCATGTGATTCAGGAATGTTCCGATCGAGAAATAGGGCAATCAACGATGGAGCGAGGTCTTCTTCAAGAAACTGCAAATATCTTTGGCCAGTCAAATTTTCCTCAAAAAAATAGGGTCCTATAACAGTATCCCGAATTATTCCTGCTCATACATTATTTTTTTTCGGCCGCTGGGTATGAATTTCTCGGAACCAATGGGGATTTTCGCTGGACCAGTACCGGCAATTTTGACGATTTACCATGCCATCCAAGAAAAAAGTCGCCTCATCGGAAAAAATTATGTTACTCGGAAATAATGCATCGTTAATCAAGTAATTATCCATGAGAATTTCACAGAACTCATTCCTTCTGTCAGAGTCGCCTTCCAAAAGTGCCTGTACTCCTTGACATTTATATGCGTGCCACTTTTCCTTTTTCAGGAACTTTGCTACCGTTGAATCGCGGATATTTTCAAAATTTTGAGAAATGCTTCTTGTGCTCGAATGTGGTCTCTCTTCCAACGAAACTAGAATATTAAGTTTGACATCGTCGAAAATTTTAGGTCGTCCACTTCTAGATTTATCCCTAACGTGACCAACTTCATTATACTTCTTGACAATTTTGGAAACAGTTGCCTGATTTATGTGTTCTCTATTTGGATATTTATCATTAAAATACTCACAAACTTTATTTGTGTTCTCTTTCGATCTCCACATCCTACTATTATTAATATTTCGATTCTCTGAGCTTCCGTTAGAAACCTTTTTATGGGTAAAAGTGACAACTTTGGAGTAAATATTAAATGTTTTAACATTTACGTCACTAAGTTATAATGTAGAAACCGGTAAAAAGGTAAATACCTAGACCTTAAAATTATACCTTGATTTTTATTGGGAGCCCTGTATTTCAATTCCTGTTGACTTTAGCCATACAACATGTTATATGAAACTTGTCTAGAGTTTAGAGAGGAATCTGAATATTGGAGAAAAAAAGGGGTGTTCTATTTGAAAAAGTGAAGTTGACACTTGCCGAGCGTTTGCGGCGCATCCGGTATAATATTGAAGAACGTCAAAAAATTTCAAAGAATAAAATAAAATCGACGGGTCCGAGCGTTTTTCGAAAAACTTTTGCGTTTTCAAGAAAAATCGATTATTCCAGACTTTATCAGCACCCTTATATATATCTGTCGATTACGTTGTTTACTATTTGTAAAAAATGCCGAAGCATTTAACTAGCCGGTACAAGAAACTAATAGGCTATTTTCAGGAATAACTTAATAACAATGGCCCATTGTTACCCTTGAGAGTAGTTAGAGAAGTAAATTTAAACAGTATGTTAAGGTCTATATATTTTATTTCTACTTTACTTATTTTTAGCGTGCAGCAGCTGCCCTTAGTTTGAATATCTTCACTGTAAGAGCAGTCTCAATAACAGTTAAGAAAAATAAATTATTGGAGTCACCTCAAAAGGAACGCTCTTATTCAAAGAGGGTTGTAAATGTGTCAAGATTGGATATAAGTTCAATCTGTGACACTATTTATGGAATGTACAAAACAAGTAAGTTGTATTATTTAAAAATTATAATATTTTACATCGGTTATTCATAAGCTGCAACTTTTTTTACAACATCATGTAACTTTGACAACTTTAAGTAAGAAATTAAAAACAGACAAGTGTTTGATGGTTGTCCTAACTTTTTAAGAAGACTCTTAAGGGAAATAGGCTGAGAAAAATATTAACCGAGGCGAGGGCTTATGGAACTTTCCCATGTAGCTTTCAAACGACTGGTATTTTTGAAACAATATTATAAAGAAAAAGAAGCATCCTTGCACCAATTTGTTTTCTTGGATGAAACATGGATTTTCCAGAACGGCAATTTTTCTTCTAAAACTAACTGAGTGACTACCATGAAGAAATAAATCAGATCAAGGGTTTGCTTTTTCCTTCTGCCAGAACCCCCCTTAGACGCGTTTTGCTGTATTACAGCTCGTCAGTGAGACTATGGGTTCTGACAAAAGGAGGAAGCATAGGTGTCTGTTTTAAAACAGAAAAGACGGGACGAGACGAAGTATGAAGCCAGATGGCTCCATCTCGTGGTGCTAGTAAAGAACACCAATTCTTAAGCATACCTGCGCCCTCTGACATGGACTTACAAAGCCACAGATATCAGAGGATCTCCTACAAAGAAATTAAGTCACGATTGCAGGAGTCCTCGCTGGCAGCGCTATACCCCAGCTGGGCGTCGGTTTAGTAACCAAAAAACTTAACAATAAATCAATGGTTTGCTTTTTCCTTCTGGATATTAAGTTTTACGGCTTCCTCTACACCACTGTATATTCAATCCGATTGAACATATTTGAAAGATTAACAAAAATTATTATATTAGACATATTGGTCGAGATGGCAGTACAGAAACTGACTGTATGAATATGTGAAAAGAATCATTGCGTACTGCTACACCTGATGTTTGGAAAAATTCAGTTCGGCACACAGAAAGCGAGATATTAAAATAGTATAAAAGGGAACAGGCATTAGATAGACTGAACATTCAACCCATTATTATTAAAGTAAGTGAAACGAGTAATTCAAGTGAGTTGGAGGAAGATTGAAGATCCATCTTTGTATTATTACTTTTATTATTTAAATAGCTAAAGTATATATAAAAAGGTAACAATAAAATTACATGACTATTCGAATATAATTTAGGTATATATTGTCATCCTGGAAGATTTTACAAATAAAGTAAATAAATTTGTGTTTATTTTTGTAAATTTATCTCGTTTTTTTGAAAAAGCTAAACCACTGTAACTCCCTCACTCGGTTATTTTGGTTACAAGCTGGCAACACTGCCGATAACTGACGTCACTCGAAGGATATGACGCGCAACGGAAATTGTTTTGCAGAGAGTATACAAATGATTCAAATGTGAATGGTAGGAGCTTAGTTCTTCAACAAATGACTCACTAGTGACTTAAAGTCAGAAGAGATGAAGTAAGATTAGAATGACGGGGAAATTAAAGTTAATAAAAGAGCAACTGCACCATTACAGTTTAATAGCAGGGCTTTTAGAACAATTAGGAGGTAAAGACTATTCACTCATAATCGGCATTGATCACTTCAACAACTGTTTTTTTCCAGTCCTTCTGGTCTCGCAACGGGGACCCATATTCATATTAAACAGACTATATCCGTCATTGAATAAAAAGAAGCTCAGACCTTAACGTGTGTAATTGAAGTGATAAATATAAATGACATTTTATGGCGTGGATTCAATTGTAAATGTCATCGTTTCGTGGGGCCGACAATGCCGTCGCGCCCTTTCGAGAAATTAATGAAATTATTCCGTGTTGATATGGGGATTCAGATGTCACTGGACGACACGGGAGGGAAATTATAATTTGTTGCGATAAATGACACTTGGAAATGGAACGGCATTATTTTCTTATTGAATAATGAATGGCATTTGTATCCCTTGGATTAATGATGATGATTGTTTTTAAACTGATTGAATCATATGTGTTGATATAAAACAATGAATGTTAATTAATAAAATGAAATAAATAGACTTTATTTATTGATCACAGTGATAATAATGTACACTATGTCCGCGGATGCGGTTAACAAGAGGACAAATGGACCAAAAATTGAAACATACGAAAAAAAGTAATTCTTGATAAAACAATTTGCTTGTCGAAAAAAATAGGAATTACGATGAGAAAATTGATAATTATTATACAGGGCGTCAAAAAAATGCAAAAACATAAAATCAAACAAGAGCAAACAGTAACTTTTTGTACTTTTAACGTGAAATGATAAATAAAAAACTTGCTCCAAATTTAGTCCTAACCCTGATCCCGAACTCACTAAAGGAAATTGAAATTTATGAAATTAAAAAAAAAATTAAACAGTTTTGCAAGTCCGCATTTTACTACTTTCATATTAGGACTTTTATACCTGTACATTGTTACCTGTTGTTGTAGTTGTTAGTGTCAGTGTCAAAATAAATATTCTCGGAAATGCTGACCATAGAACAAAGAGTTTTAATAGTGCAATGTTATGGAAATGGTCAGTGCTCTTATCGCTATGTAGTGGAGGAATTCCAACGCAAATTTCCTGGCGTGTACGTTTCGGAAGTTGGTGTACTTAAACTGGTAAAAAAATTTCAAAGAACAGGATCATTTATTGACATTAAAAAAGAAAAAGCAATATAATGAGGAGGATGCCTATACAGTTTAGATATTGCAATCTGTAAATAAAAATCCATTGCTTTCCTTCAGAAACAGGGCTTGGGCAAGGGCCTAGCGACACCTAAAGCACCGGTTCCCGTCAGATCACCGAAGTTAAGCGGTGTCGAGCGCGGCTAGTACTTGGATGGGTGACCGCTTGGGAAACACCGCGTGCTGTTGTCTTAGGGAAGAGTGTAAAATGAATCGACATCAAAAACCATCCTATTCACGCCGGACAGGCCGGATGAGATCGGATATCTCGTAGGATGAAGGTGCCGTTTCACACTCCCCAGTCGGTAGACCGCACGATTAAAAACCGTACGGTCGATGACCGGTTCTAGATGGCCTCAGATACGCCGACGAACCGTAAAAAAGTAAAATAAAAAAAAAAAAAAAAAAACAGGGCTAAGCATTTAGAGGTGGTACAAAACTCTACCATTCAAAAAGTTTCAAAAGATAATAAAATTTACCCTTACAAGCCTCATTTTAACCAAACCTTGGAGGCTGGGATGAAGCTAGAAAGCTAGATTTTTGTTTATGGGTTGGAAATGAGATTTGTAACGTCAATAGAAATTTTCACAAGCTTATAATGTTTTCTGATGAATCAACATTTTCAACCAATGGGACTGTTGCTTTTCAACATGTCAGATATTGGAGTAAAGAGAATCCTGAATTTAGAATTCCCGCAAGACGTCAGTACTTTAAAAAAGTCAATGTGTGCTGTGCTATTTCATATTACGGTATCATTGGACCTTATTTTTTCGGTGCTTGTAACAGAGCGAGCTATTTGCAATTACTAGATACTTACATCCTTTTGCGATCATCTTGAAGAGCTGTCCCTGGATTATCGCAACGCAACGCAATGTATTTTCAACACGATGGGTGCCCTGCACATTACGCTGGAGAGGTCAAAGAATGGCTAAACAGAAAATTCGGTGTGAGATGGATAGGAAGAAATGGACCAGTTATATGGCCCCCAAGAAGCCCCGATCTGACATTAGCCGATTCTTTCTTTTAGGGCCGTATAAAGCAGCTTACTTTTGCGCAACCAATGGATAGTAGGTAATGTCGAAAATTTAAAACTAAGAATTAGGCGAGCAGTGGAATCATTATCAGTTGAAGAGATTCAAGCCAGTTTGATCATAGTAGGAAGCAGTTGGAAAAGTGTGTTGAATATAGGGGAGGGGTTTTTAAACTATGACTATTGTGTATTATGTTTCGTCCATTGTAAATTTGTTTTTATTATTGTCTAGTAATATAAAGGTAATAATCAAGTAAAAGTAGTAAAATGCGGACTTGCAAAAATGTTTAATTATTTTTTTAATTTCATAACTTCCAATTTCCTTTAGTAAGTTTGGGGTTAGGACTAAATTTGGAGCACGTTTTTTATTTATCATTTTACGTTAAAAGTCCAAAAAATGACTGTTTGCTCTTGTTTGATTTTATGTTTTTGTATTTTTGAGACGCCCTGCCCTGTATAATAAGAATTAATTTTCTCATCGTAATTCCTATTTTTCTGACAAGCAATTTTTTTTTTATCAAGAATGACTTTTTTGTATCGTTCAATTTTTGGTTCATTTGTCCTCTTGTTAACCGCATCCGCGGACATACTGTATATTGTGATCGATAAATCACAAAAATGTGAACTGATAAAGCATTTAAAGGGAACATTGAACGCCATATGCTAAGAATCAAAATAAACAACAAATATCGAATTTGGTGAATTCGGGTTTCCGGAAAAGCAAAATTTATTTTCGATTATTAAACAAACTTCAATATTTGGAGAATCATGTAAGATTTCTTGAAGTCGCATTGACAAAGATACGTCAAGGAAAAAAAAACCTTATTAAGCTATATGCTTGGAGACCGGAAATCCTCTAAAACTAATCCAATCCAAATACAAGTCCTCAAAGAAAGATGAAACTTTTTAAAAAACTCTGCTCAAGTATTGTAGCAAAAATGGTGGGGATATCCCAAAAATATTTCTGGATACCTCTACTTAATAATGTTCTATCGAAGGATCGCCAATACTATGCTCTTAGTTCTTTTTTAAAACCTATTGCTCTTTTTAACGAGGTTGTAAATATTTTTTGCTCTGAATTTGGCCCTAGAGGTAGGGGAGAGTCTCCTCCTAGTACCGGACACCTTAGCTTTTCTTGAGCTGGTCACTTTAAAAATGAAAGAAATAAAATAAAAAAAAAACACTCGGTTAGTCGATAACATATGCCTTTTTAACTACGCACTACAATTTTTAAGATATTTATTGTTTTTAATTTAAAAAATAAAACAAAAAACAGTTAAATTTCGGTGATTCAAAGAATGGTCACCCAGTACCGAACGCAAAGAAAAACTGAACAGAATTCCTTTTAACCATAATGTAATTATTATAAACATAGAAAAAAAAAACTAAAAAGGATTGTAACTAATCAAACACAATAATCACATTTGAAAAAAGTAATATTTTCCTGACTACAAGCCTCCACTCCCTGAATACAGTACACTGCACCCAGTCTTCATCACAGGATTCGCCACATATGATACATTCTGTGTTATTTCGTTTTTGAGGGGTAACACTCTTACATTTAACGTTCACATTCACATTATTACAAAACTCTTTTGTGAGACCATTGTCAAATTCCAACATTCTTTTTGCCGCATCTTTTCAAGTTGTCTTAAAATTTTTGACTTTTTCTTTTCCAGTTGATCTTTTTTCTTTTGATACTTTTTTAATTTGTTGTTCTTTCTTTTCGTCACTAAATTTAGCTTTTTCATCTAATGTCCTTGTAGGGTGTTGAGGTTAAAATTTCACTTTTTTCCGATCTTCTTTTCTCATAGCTACCTTTTGACAAGCTTCTTCTGGAGCAGGAGAAATTTTTTCAACTGTTTTCTTAAAGTCTGCAGCCATAGAGGTGCTAGGACCTGCAACAGGAGAATCGGCCTGTCTTACTATCTCTTCAACAATTTCTATTTCGTTTTCTAAAGATGTCAGGGACGTGAACTGAGATGCTGCAAGAACGTCTAGATCCGCGAGGATGTCCTTTTTTAAAGGAAAAAGCCCAGTACAGCGAAACGCGTATTGTGCAAACTCCATTCTGCAGATAGCAGTAAAACCAATATTTACCAAACCAGCGATATCCCTTATTGTTATTTTAAGAGGGCGATACCAAAGTAGCTTTAAACGGCTTCATCACAGCACGATCTAATCATGAGTGGTATGTGGCGGTAGGCTTATCATATGAATATCATGTTCTTTGGCGTACAAAATTACCTGTAAGTCTTTATGGCTACTATGTCCATCTAAAACAATTAAAGCAGGGCTTTCTTTAGTGAGGTTAACTCGAGAATTAAACATCTTAAGCCATGTGAAAAATCCGTTGGAATTTATCCACCCGCTTTCTTTTGCAATAAAACAACTTCCCTTGGGAGCGTCCTTCTTTAACTCTTTTGCCATTTTTTTTTCGGAGGAAAACAAATGAAGAGGGAAGAAACTGGTCACCACCGGCATTGATACACAACAAAATCGTAACATTTTCTCCTCTCTCGCTTGTGGTAATTTTACTAACTTGTTTCTTTCCTTTCAAAGACAGGACCTTTGCAGCATTTGCATGCACTACTGAAATACCGGTCTCATCACAATTAAAGATTCTTGAAACAGGAAAATGAAATTTTAATAGCGGTTCTTCATATTTTGAAACTAAACGGTCAACCTGTTCCTTGTTAAATCCAATAGCTCGTTGGATGCTAGTAGACTGTGGAAGGCGTAGGGAGAATTCGGGGTGACGAGACATAAATGCGTAATAATTTTTTTTCTGCTGTTTGTTTAATTTTATTAAATTCATGGGGAAGCTTCAAATGCTCAGCCAAATCAAACACAAATTTCAAAAACTCTCCACGGCTCATCGGCATCATTGTGTTATCAAGATATTTAACATGAACCACAATTTCAGATTGTAGTTCTTCTAAAATCTACCCGTTTGAGAAGGCAAGCTCACATCAGCTCCACACTTTACTGTTTTATTCTGTCTGCCAACGCGCTTCTCGGTACAGAAAAGTTTAATGCGGCCTCCCTTATGAACATACCATCCTCCATAACTCGTTTTATTGCATCTTTCATATCATTCTTTGACCATTCCCTTTAATTTTATTGGCAGCCAACTTGAAAAATCGTGCCTAGAATAAAAAAAAAATATTGACATACACACACACACACACACACCATATTACACGCAAACTAATAAACACATAACACCTTATTTTCCCAAAAAAAACTTTATTTAAAACTGTAGACACCTAATTTATTGTCCGATACTGGGAAACTCACAAGTGTCCGGTTTTGGGCAACTGATGAAATAAAAAAAATATTTTTTACAAACACTTTAACTTTAACCAAACCGTATGCCTGTAAAATTGTACACATATTATAGCTAAACAAAAAGGGTAACAAAGAAACTCGTTGTACTTACACAAAATCACCGCACACGTGCTTAGAGTTAAGCAATAGTCAAAGCACAACACCATAAATCAACCTCTCCTTCGATAACTTCTGTCAAACTGACCACGCACAGGTTATAACGCTTCGGAGAGGTAACATTAGTAATAGACGCGACTACAAACCTAAATATGTTTGGGCGACACCAATCGGCAAAGTGAAGAAACTGACTATGTCCGGTACTGGGGGATGTCCGGTACTAGGGGACTCTCCCCTAACATTTTTGATTTTTGCTGGCGTCGCTAATTTTATGACGGATTATGATATACGCTCTCTCTTCACTTGCTAACAAAAACGTCACTCTCTTATTATGCCAATAGAGAAGAATCTTAAATACCTTTACGAATACCTTTAATAAGACATTGTCATCCATAGCCAACCTAACATGTTAACTTCCTGGATAACAATCAATATCTCTGGAATGAAGATATTGAAAATAGATCTATTTTTTCTGTCGCTCAATATCAAAAAAATGAACACGTAGTACGTTAGATACCGAAGAATTATTATTTACCTGTTTTATTATGGTAAGCATTGTAATTATATAAATCATAACGTATGAATGCAATCAGTTATTGGCTAGGCATCACGAATAAAATTGAACACTGAAAGGAGTTAACTAGAAGCCAAAGCATATAAAGATAACTCAATAAATGCATTAAATATTTTTTAACGTTAAACAAACTTTCAACAGTTTCATCGACGTGTAACCGCCTACTGTCCCACCGCAAAAGGTTAAATTCCTCACATTTATTGCGTTTGCTCACAAAAACTAAAAAATTCTGACAGGCGATAACGCGTTGAGAACAGACCTCTTTTTATGTTTTAATGCGCGTTTAAAAGTAATTAAACAGCAGGCATTTCTTCAAAAGAAGTTTAATTAATGCACTTTTATCTACACCCAATAAAATTAAGGTTTAATAGACTTCTTTAGTCGGGTTTAAGTAGATAATATACCTAGTTCCATGGATAAATGTTGAAATTATTAGGTTCCATGGGCTTTTGAAATGGACATTCCATAGTAGAGGAAATTAAAGTCGTACTTCACAATTTAAATATATGAAATATAACAAGTACGACTTTAATCTCCTCTATTTATTAGTAGGTGATAACTACTAAAAAACTGATTTTATTCACATTGCAGTGTTTAAGGTGGACCACGTATTTCTATTTGGTTCAGAACGCTTACGTATCACTCTTCTCAGTTTCATGTAACAAGGTTTGTTCAGAATAAGTATATTCTTTCATTTCTTCATTTCATTTCATTCTGGTTAAGTCCAGACTAGTATTGCTTCAACCATTTCATTTTAATTTGTTTAAGTTGACAATACCTTTTGATTTCACATGTCTGCTTTCGTTTTGGGAGATGAAGTTTGCTTATGGTTTTTCTTTCCGAGCCTCCAAGGAGGAAAATACGCTGTATGGCATCTTCTCGGAGAAGAAGACCTACAGTCCCTTCACTCCCCTTTTATCGGTAAGCTCCTTTTATTTTCTTCAAATAGGTTTAACCACGTATTTCTATTTGGTTCAGAACGCTAACGTATCACTCTTCTCAGTTTCATGTAACAAGGTTTGTTCAGAATAATTCTATTCTTTCATTTCTTCATTTCATTTCATTCTGGTTAAGTCTAGACTAGTATTGCTTCAACTATTTCATTTTAATTTGTTTAAGTTGGCAATACCTTTTGATTTCACATGTCTGCTTTCGTTTTGGGAGATGAAGTTTGCTTATGGTTTTTCTTTCCGATCCTACAAGGAGGAAAATACGCTGTATGGCATCTTCTCGGAGAAGAAGACCTACAGTCCCTTCACTCCCCTTTTATCGGTAAGCTCCTTTTATTTTCTTCAAATAGGTTTAACCACGTATTTCTATTTGGTTCAGAACGCTAACGTATCACTCTTCTCAGTTTCATGTAACAAGGTTGTTCAGAATAATTCTATTCTTTCATTTCTTCATTTCATTTCATTCTGGTTAAGTCCAGACTAGTATTGCTTCAACTATTTCATTTTAATTTGTTTAAGTTGGCAATACCTTTTAATTTCACATGTCTGCTTTCGTTTTGGGAGATGAAGTTTGCTTATGGTTTTTCTTTCCGATCCTACAAGGAGGAAAATACGCTGTATGGCATCTTCTCGGAGAAGAAGACCTACAGTCCCTTCATTCCCCTTTTACCGGTAAACTCCTTTTATTTTTCTGTCAATTTATTTTCTATTAGGGATTTATTGGGGTTTTGATGTTTTCGTCCATCTTTATGCCGTCTCCTTGCCTTTCGGCGTTATTTTAAGTTAAGTCGTATTTTTTTATAATACCCTCGTCGGCAAAATTGTACCAACTGTACTTCGGTGAGAGAACAGTGGCAGTTGGCAGTCATCTGGGTCGGCAGTATTGCCAAAGGTGGAAAAATAGCGCTGCACGCGAAAATTTTTGGGCAACTCCCAAACTTCGAGTTTGTCTACTTGTTCTAATATAAGAGATAATATATATCCATTTTCTTTTATTTTTATGCAGCAATTTAGGTTTCAAGTAATTTAAATGACATATTCTTTATTCGTGATAATTAGATGATGCAGTATTACATTTGCCCCCCGGGGGGCTGATGAAAACCTGGAGTAAATCCATTCGGCGAGTTTGGATGTTATAAAATGGCGACATAATGGTGACTTACAGCATAAAATTCAGTGTTTTTCGAGAATTTTTTAGAATTAATAATTGTTGTGACAAACTTGACGGTTGAAGTATTACAAGAATAAGTTTTAACGCGCTTTAGATACGATAATCATTGCTCATTTGACCCAGATGTGAGTAACAATCGAATCAAGTCGAATAGGTAATAAACGGAGTTTTAGTTCACTGTAGGTATATGCTCCTTGAAAATATCATGCTTTTAGAGAGTCTGAAACAGTTGGCACTACGGACAATAAAATGCTTGGAAAATAAACAGTTTAACATTGATCTGTGGATTCACTTCCCGTAAGCTATGCATATTTTGATACCATTTTTCTGAAAATTACCTATTACTCCCCTTGTCTCTATCCCGTCTTAATTAAATTCAACATTTTAGAGGTCGGGCGACCATTGTCTATTAATTTAGGCTGCGTATGCAGTGACGAAAATCCACATTTTAAACTTTATATATTGAATAGGATCACTTTTTACTTCAGTTTCAACTTAATTTTCCATGTCGTTGCGTGCGCTATGCTCTATTTGTCGGAATGTTCAAACAGGATATTTTATTTAAATTTGTATTTTTCATCTATCAATTATTTACTTATAATGCCCTAGAAACGGTTGCTATAATAGTTATTTATGTATCTAGGGAATTATAATGGTCTTAATTACCGAGGGCAAAGTTTACGTCCCGAGGGCCTTTGGCCCGAGGAACAGCAATTGCCCGAGGTAATTGAGACCCTTATAATTCCAGTGATACATAGATAATTTTATTTCTGACCGATTTTAATAAGATTTTGTTCATTTTTAAAACGGAATAAATGTTTCAATTTAGTACCTTTCCGGTATATTTAAATCAAGGTACCGTGGATTCAATAGTTTTGATTGTTGCCAGGCTGTTGCTATGTTACTTGTTTATAAACAGACGCGGATGTTTTGTGCTCTTTACGTTTCTTATCGATCGCTGTTTTTGTGTTAAAAACGTGTTTGTGTTTATTTCACTAAATTGATAATCGGTATAATGGAAGATATTCTAAAAAAAGCCGAGTTAGCAAGACAATCATTACTTCCATTAAAAAGTGAAGCTGTATATCAAAAAGAATACGAAATTTTTCTAAAGTGGCTGGCAGGGCGAAATGTTATGCCAAAAGATGCCAACGAAACTGTCTTTCTGGCATATTTTCAAGAAATGGTGAGGTATTTTTAATGATTTCCGGTAGATTTTGTAGTAATTGTGTTTATTCGTTGCAGTCAGAAACGTAAATGGTCAATGCTAAAATTGATGGTGAATATATATGAGAAACGAGATATCACCAAGTTCAATGAACTAGAGGGCTTTTTAAAACGGAAGAGTAAGGGTTATAAGCCGAAAAAGTCCGCTGTCTTGTTTCCTAAAGATGTCATCAGATTTCTAAAGGACGCTCTCAATTAAATTCATTTATTGCCTAAGGTAATTTTTTCTCATTATTTTTCTTTTTGTGTGTATTTGTTCCCCTTTATTTGTTATAGGTTGTTTTAATTATGGGTTATTTTGGAGGATGCAGAAGTCAGGAACTTCTAAATATGAAGATAGCGGACATAGAGGACCGGGATAATGTTATGGTAGTGAACGTACCGGAAACTAAAACGGGTGCATCAAAGAAATTTACAGTTGTGGATGAGAAAGAGTTCTCTCCTTTGCCTTTATTAAGACTTTATATGTCCTTGCGTCCTGAAGGTATTGAACGATTTTTTTTGAGCTTCCGACAAAATAAATGTACATCTCAACCAATTGGAAAAAACATGTTTGGGAATATTCTTCTATATATATATTATTCTGTTTTTTTTCATGTTAAATATACAATTTTTAAATTATCCTGAGAAAGAAGCTGGACCAACTATGAAATTTTGCGACTCGATTGTTGAGTTTCTTGATGTGCATGCGGATTCCTGCTCCATTTCAACATTAAATAACATACTTTCTTTTTCAGAAACAGAGTTAGCTATCATTTTTGCTATTCGGTTTTCCGACGTGATGCTTTCCTCTATATAACCCTCCGCTGCGCTAGTACTCTTCCACTTTTCGTGTAGCTTAAGAGTTGCAAGGGAAGCACCACCCTCGATAAGAAGTGTGGACGAGGTCCGACGTAGGCAACGTCCTGTATATTCCTTGGCGTTTTCTAAATTAAGAAATTTTGCTATGATTGAAGGAACACGTCCTAGTGTATTTTTACCCACAGGCATTGCTATGCATTTACCATTTCGGTTTGTAAGGAAAAATCTGCGTTCCTTAATTCCTTTTGGCCTTAATGCAAGGTACTGTCTAACCAATTTTAAGGCATCTGTTTGGTCTCCCTCGATTATAGTAAAACTTTTTGGCGTAGCAGTTTTAGTTCCTGGTACCTTGACAAGCATAATAGGCCCGTTATCCTCAATATCATCAATGGCCATTTTTACCATCTCATTACGAGTACCACATTATGCAGCAGGAAGGTATTATTCGGCGCATTTTTGATAAAAGTTAAAAGCTGTTCATCTTTCAAAACTTTTGACTTTTTAGGAAGATATCCCTTTGATTTAACTTTTAAAAATGCTATTAATTGACAATATCCTGAAATATTAATGTTTTCCTTTACTATAAGTTCAGACTTCACCTGGCAATATTTTGTCCAAAGGTTATTTGGGGTATATTTTTCCGACTAAAATAAAGTAAAAATAATCAAAAATTGTTATTACCAATAAGCAAAAGGGTTACATACCAACTCCTGAAAGTAAGCCATCATTGCTGTTTCAGCAATCACTGTAATTTGTTTTTTTACTTTCCATTGTAGAAAATTTTCATACTCCTTGTCGTACAGGGCCTTAGACTTTGCCGGTTTTATTTGAAAAGTAAAACAGTTTATTTTATGGCAGCTGTAGATTGCGAGTGACGTCCAGGATTACAAGGGTGATTTAAACGGTACAGCAGTTACTCGCTGGCAGTTTGAGAGTTAATGCAAATTAATGTAGATAAGTAATATAATATACTGCCTGTTGTCTGTTTGACACTGGGTCGGTACTGCTGACACTGCCACTCCTGTGATAGAGCTTACCCAGCTTCCAAGAGATAGTCTCCGAATCTACCTCCGATGACTTTTTTGGGGCCATGCTGATGAAGCTATTGAAGCAGAAGCCATGGTGGTTTGCAAGCTCTTATAAACGATTCACTTTGCAGTGTTTTTCTTAAGATTGCTTATTACCGTTCAATCTAATTTATAATAATGACTACCAAAACTAATTTTAGTCACTCTGTAACAATCTTGATGTAGGTATTAACCCTCGTCAATTTTTTGTAGCAAATAATCTTTATATTTTGAAAATACCGGCTGGTTTATGATAATAAATCTAAAACATTATTGCTTGACAACGAAAACAGGAAAATTTATGGGTGAGAAAATCGTTTGCTTCATATACGCGATAACAAATTAGCCTCGTTTCTAAACGCAATAAAGCATAAAGTTAAAAAATAAAATCCGACCTTGACGACTTAATTGTGGCGTGTCAAAAAATATTCGGCATTTGGTTTTCGGCAAATCTTAAATCTAATCTTCGAGGTAGTAAATGTAGTAATTTAGAAATATTTTTGTGGGAAATTTATGATCGTGACCCTGATGTTTATCTCTTATTTAAAAATATCTCCAATCTTCTACTGTGTATTCCAAAAGCGTGTCTAACTTATTTTTTCAATTCTTAACTTTAAGTGTAACGGGAACAGAGCAGACAAAACAGATTAAAACCCGGTATAGATGAAATGACCAATTCATAGGCGTCTTCTTCTACACAATTTATTTTCAGGATCATTTACATTTATTCTGTGATGACCCTAGGCGCTAGTTTCAAGAAATATAGGACTAATGAAAAATAATTGTCACAGTATTAACAAATTTTCTGGTATACTCCATTCCACAATAATTCGTTGATTTCCCGACCGCAATAAAATTTAAACCCAGCCATAAATAAGTGCATTTTGAAAGGGTATAGGTTCTGATTACCTACTAATTTCAATAGTTTGGGTTAGCTATTTTCAACAAAACAACAAATATAAAATAATAGGTAAGTATCTTTATTTTAATCATGTAATTAAATATCTATTAATATTTATACAAAAATACTAATCTACAATATTATAATATCATCTATGCCTAAACTATGGTGCGCCCTCGTGGTGTAACATAAGCAAGGCGGAGCGGAAAAAGTTCCACGTAGTTCAGAACAAAGCACTTAAACTAATAGCAAATGTACCGGGATATGCTATGAACCGAGTTCTACACAATGACTTTAAAATACAGACCATAAAGGAATTCTTTTTAAAAATCATGACCGACTACTACAAACGTACGGACATTTGAAAATGCTAATGTACTGCAATAACGTAGTACTGGGCTAAATATTTTTTAGTTTTCCGATAATCCGAATAACCTTATTGTTAGGCTCCATGGCAATCATTTATTTAAAAGAAGTCGTTTGTGATTTTACGTTGGCGGTACAATGCAATGGATTTATTTATTCTACATGGGCAGTGTGGTAAGATTATTGGTAGAACGTGTAGAAAATTTAATGAAATGTATCCAGATTTACTACAAATGAATATCAAGAAATTTATTCGAATCCAGAATAATTTCAGAAATTTTGGTTCAACATTAAGGCCCCCAGAAATTTGCCCAGGCCAGTAACTGCCAATGAAGCAAACAAAATTAACGTTTTGGCTAGCGCTGAAGCAGATTTGGGCATAACAATTTCATCTGAGTGGAGTTTTGTTAAATGTTTCTAACACGTACACAGGAGGACCTAAGGTTTTCGAGAGAGGGTATTTTTAATGGACATAATAATTACTATTGGGCAAATGAAAATCCCCAAGTTACAAAAAAAAGAGGATAAAAAGAAAATAATAGTTTTAATATATGTGCAATCAAATTAGGCACCTGTTTTACGAGAGAAACCTCAATTCTAGAAAGTACTTGGATATTTTACCAACAGTGGTCGAGGGATTCATAGATAGCCCTTCACTTGAAAAAAACCGTAGTCAGTTGGTATCAACTTGATCGGGCACTATCACATTGCACTGCACAAGTGACTCCAGAGCTACAATCAAATTTTTGAAGACCGATGGTTTAGACGTTAAGGTCCGTGGGATTGGCCGCCAAGATCACCAGATATTACTCCTTTTGATTTTTGTTTATGGAGTACACTATATAAAAATATTTACAAGACTCCAGTAAATGCCAGAGAAGAATTAGATCATCGAGTGCATCAAGCAATAATTTCCATCAATTTCTCTGGACCAGTTTTACAACATTTTGTTTTATTTCAAATCTTTATGTTTACTGGTTTCCCAGATACAGCCGGCTGTCTTTCTTAGTTGTACACCCGGTACATACAGAATTAACACAGTTTTTTAGACACAAAATTTTCAAAAGAAAATCATTTAAACCAAATAATAAATAAAGTTACGAAACAACCGCGGCATGTTTATCAAAACCTAATGCCAAATGCCTTTGGCACGCCACCGTTTCAGTCGTCAAGTCAAAATATCTTTTATTTCATAGGATTTATGCCTCATCGCATTAAAAAATGAGTCTAATTTGTTATCGCATCGTGTACATAAAGAAAACGATTTTCTCAACTATAAATTTCCTTGTTTTTTATTGTCAGACCGTGAAGCTTTTCGATTTATTTTCTAGATAGATGCCAACGTAAATTTTTGAAATATTTATAGCCGAAGTTTGTTAAAATAAACTGGGGTTAGATCAAATGTGCACATTTTTTATTTATCTTGCGTCATATGGTTTTTTCAAACATTAATTTAATTGTGGTTTTATTAAGATAAAGTGTTGAAAAGCTATTGAATACCCTCTGGCGACAGTTAAAAAATTTCCTATCCAGCGTCGCTAGAGTCCATGGTTAATAGAGTGAAAACAAATTTGACAATACACTGATAAAAAATGCTACTTTTTGTCAAGGTATTTGACTTTCTTGACCTATAATCTCTTTTTAGAAAATAAAGTTCCTTGATGCAAAGTGAAATGTCTTCTTGCAAGTGAGCAGAGGGTTTTGAATTATTTTTGAAACTCTCTTGGTTTAGATTTCTCTTCAGATCAGTCATTCTCTTTCGGAAAAAGAAATTTTAGAAATAAATATAAATAAAACATTCAATCAATTGCAATTTTTTACTGAAAAGTTTCAATTTTTTTTATGATAAGGCACAGCACTGCAAGATTAATCCTTTATGGCGCTCTGCGAGCGGTGCGTGTGCGCAGGAAACTATTCACGTTGGTCTTGAATCTTTGAAGATTATACTCGTTGGAAAACACGGCCTTAGGGAGGTCGTTCCAGAGTGATGACGTTCTCCAGATAAAATAATTTTTAAACAGTGTCGTTCGAGGGACACTATGCTGAGCCACGCACGGGTGGGCTGCAGTGGTTCGTCGTGTATTTCTACCATGCACCGCTCTGGGTGGAATCAAGCGGGCAACCTTAGTTGAGCACTTGCAATGAAAATATTTGAAAAATACACTCAAGTCGCCAACCTGCCTTCGGTGTTCAAGGCTTTCCAGGTTGCTTGTCAGGTCAAACGAGTCAAACGAATGGTCCTCTCTAAATGGAATCTAGCAGTGGATTTCTTTAGCGTTAAATCCTACTAGGTTACTGCATGTCACCCCAGGACAGAATTTCATTTAGGTCTTCGTTGAGATGTGAGACCTCTTGCTGCCTATAGAGATGTGCATTAGCAGCCGATGTCCGAACATCCAAAGTAAAATATGAAACAAGTGTGCTGCCATCAGCGAAGCTATATTATATAGGATTTTTAGTTTTTTCCAAAAGATCGTTATTGTATAGAAAAAAAAGGAGGGACTCCGGCGTTGATGTTAAATGTGTCTGAAAGAAATCCTTCCATCGCCACTCGCAGAGAACGGTCTATAAGAATGATTGACAGCCATGAACAAAATTGAACCGGCATTCCGTATGCTCTCAATTTAGTTAGGAGCCCCTCATGCCATACGCGGTCAAAGGCTTTGGAAATGTCCAATTCTACCGGCCGAGACTATAAAGGGGGTTTGGACAGAATCCCTCAGGGTTTCTTGAGAAGATACAAAAATTCAGTGGTAAATTAAATACTCTTAACAGTAGGCCTCGATAAAGTAATAAAACATTCCGATTTTAAGCGAAAAGACCTTTGCTCTCAAGAATTTTCTGCAATATATGTCTAGGGAGAGGGAGGTCAAACAACTTTTCGTGACCTGCTATACGTATTTATCTCTTATCGCTGTATAGTGGCCATTTCATCATTTTTACTTTTTCTCTGATTACTGGAGGTTTGTTCGCGTATGTACGGTATTATGAAGGTTTAATGGGTGGTCTAGGGAAACTGCTAGAAAGTTGCCAATTGACCATTTGAGGTCTGTATTTGAAGATAAGAAGACACAGAAATTATAAATGGTTAGTTATTTTCTTTTGCCTAAATACAATGGGTGAAAAATGGAAGTAGACAGTCTCAAATATTTGTTTTATTTTAGATCCGAAGGCTGCAATTCAGTTCTACCTGTTGCCAGCTTTGGTTTCACCAAAATGCATAACAAAGGTGCATTGGAAGCCCTCAGCCACAGAATGGATTCTTGACATGTAAATATTAGTGATAGGAAGAATCGGGTATTTTCAATAATCGAGTACTGAGGGATCGAGTACTTCGCGGAATCGGATATTTTATTGAATACCGAGTACTGAGTACTTAGCGATTTGTTTTCATGGTTTAAGCCAGTGAGATTTTTACGAGGATATTTTAGAATTACATTTATTTTTCCAGCAAAAAATCGCTGTAAATAAAAAAAGACAGCAAAACATTATTTTTTGAATTATTTTTTGAATTTTTTTTATAAGAATTAGGTACGTTTAAATTACGGGGTTTTAAACGGTGAAACCCCAGGTTTACCTATATTTTTTTAAATAAAATAAAACATTCTAAAATAAATAAATAACAAAAATAAATAAAAGTTTTTCTCTTTTAACATATTATTATTTTGGAAAAATAAAATAAAAACCTTACAAACTAAAACATTTTAAACAAATTGTTAATATAAACTATAAAAACTATTTAAAAAAATTATTTGGTTAAGGTTCTTTGGTAATAAGCGATTTCGACGTATATTTATTAATGGTCCTCCTTTAGAAAATACTCGTTTTAAAAAGAATTCCGGTTAAATGTCTTAAACCCACCTTATTTTTATTTAATGCTTTAGAAAACATACATCAATAATAAAGAATAATAGCACGCAACATAACACTTACTTTAAATTCCTAAATAAAATTTATTCCTTCAATCGCGTCACCCGAGTAAAACGACGAGCACCGACACCGAATACCGATCCAATATTTCCAGCGTCTCGGTCTCGAACCTCGAACTTCGAACCTCGCTCGAACCCGGCCCGATTCCGTCTCAGCCTAATATTAAGAATCGGAATCGATCCCGGCGCTTGTGGTCAGTATTCGAATACTACCGATTCCTTTAAGAATCGAGTATTACTCGATTCCTGTACTCGAGTACTCCCATCACTAGTAAATATTCCAGGGGATATTGAATTGGCAAAGAAATATAAAAAATATTGTATGTAGTTTTTCAATGTCATCCTGTATATCCGTTTGTTAATTGAAATACGTTATTATAAATTTTTATGACTGTTTATGATTTAGGTTGTCAAAAAACAGTCTCAAACAAATTTCATGTTTTTCTTATACAGTAAAATCTCTCAATAGCGACCACAATCGGGAATCAAGTGTTGGTCGGTTACTAGAGAAAAATTAAATCAAGTGGTCTGCATTTCACAGTGCATGTTTATTAATAAGAATCTACATATTATATGTAAATAGTTTTAGATATTTTTGTTTAAATTTATCAGAACTAAAATTAAAGTAGATGAAACTAACCTGAAACAATATGTATATACTGCACGTGCATCTCTCAAACTTGGCTTGATATTTTCGACACTGGAGCAAGTTCAGGTTCCTTTTCCTCTGTCTCGGAGTTGGGAGTAGTTTCATCCGTTTCTTGGATCTCTTCAATACTCTCAATGATAGTTAATTCTGCACTTTCTATTGGCAAATGGTTATCAATGGAGGCAAATTGTTTCAAGTTCACAAATGTGTCCTTAATGTTAGGAAACAGTTGTGCGAGCGGAATATTATCTTATTTTTCGAAGTAGTCCGTATTACACATTAAGCATTTTTTAATTATCACTGGGGATAGATTGCGCCAGGCCACCGACACCCATATCAAGGCGTTGGTTATACTACTGTGCATTTAAGGTCGCTCGTGGAACAAAATCACCTAAAGCTGATTCTTGCGTTAATGTCTAGCTTTAGTCGCCCCGATTAACATACAAAAAGTCCCCACCCCTCTGAGGGTGCAAAACACCCCCAAAGGTACATTTTTTAGTTTTTGCCTATTATCTCGAATATGGTTGATTTTTTAAAAAGAAAAGTAGATATTAAAATTAAAGACAATAAAATTATCTACAAATTGATGTATATAAGTCTATATTTTAATTAACACAGTGGCGTGCACCAAATGTTTTAAGTCGACAAAGTACATTTTTTTTGTATATTTTTTATTTATCTTAAAACCGGTTGACTTAAAAAAAACAACTAGATAACAAAGCCAGTAAAAATACCGACAAAATGATTTATATAAGTACATATTTAAATAAATTAACACAGTGGCGTACACTATAGGTTTTTATGTTGGTAATAATATTTTCCATCGTGTAGCGTAAACGCGGTAACGGACATTATTTTGCATATTATAAAGGAAGAAACAATAATAAAATTACTTAAAAATTGGTGGTGTAACAATATAATACCCTTTTACTATTTTTTTTTCACATAGAAAACCAAAAAAATGGTTCTTTCAAAACGTGTTAGGAAATTTCTTTTAAAAAAATCAGTTTAACCACAATGTCACTAGATTTCCATGGCCTTTCTATATGAAAAAAAGAAAGTAAATGTTTTAACTGCCACTCTAATTAAAACAAAGGCGTAGAGCAAGAATCGAAATTAATAGGTATCTTATTTAAACAAACCCTTCTTCGTGATCATCCTCGTTTTCAGTCGACTTAGGGACGACGACATTGCTGCAGGACTGTCCTTGGCATTGCCCACAGAGATTGGAGCAATCTAAGCCAGCTTTCCTACAACTGCACAGTTTTCCACAATCCGTCCTACAGTTGCAGAAAACCAATTTTAAAATAAAATCTGGTGCAATGGGCTTATTGACAGTTGTTGGCACCAAAAGCTCCCCCTTTTTTTTCCATCCCCAAGATGTAGGATCCAATTCATTCCCCAACCATGCCTGAATTTGGTGATATACCCGTAAACTGTGGTTAGATGCAGCGCCTGATGTTGGCGGCAGAGATGCTAAGGAGAAGTTTAAATTTAGGCTCTGTCGCGCTACATTTTCTCTAAGCGAAACGTGATTTTTTAAGATATCCAAAACATTTCTATTTTAAACGCCTAGTGCACGCCAGTGTGTTAATTAAAATATAGACTTATATACATCCTTCTCCTCTGTTTTGGAGTTGGGAGTAGTTTTATCCGTTTCTTGGATCTCTTCAATACTCTCAATGATAGTTAATTCTGCACTTTCTATTGGCAAATCGTTATCAATGGAGGCAAATTGTTTCAAGTTCACAAATGTGTCCTTAATGTTAGGAAACAGTTGTGCGAGCGGAATATTATCTTATTTTTCGAAGTAGTCCGTATTACACATTAAGCATTTTTTAATTATCACTGGGGATAGATTGCGCCAGGCCACCGACACCCATATCAAGGCGTTGGTTATACTACAGTGCATTTAAGGTCGCTCGTGGAACAAAATCACCTAAAGCTGATTCTTGCGTTAATGTCTAGCTTTAGTCGCCCCGATTAACATACAAAAAGTCCCCACCCCTCTGAGGGTGCAAAACACCCCCAAAGGTACATTTTTTAGTTTTTGCCTATTATCTCGAATATGGTTGATTTTTTAAAAAGCAAAGTAGATATTAAAATTAAAGCCAATAAAATTATCTACACATTGATGTATATAAGTCTATATTTTAATTAACACAGTGGCGTGCACCAAATGTTTTAAGTCGACAAAGTACATTTTTTTTGTATATTTTTTATTTATCTCAAAACCGGTTGATTTAAAAAAAAAACAACTAGATAACAAAGCCAGTAAAAATACCGACAAAATGATGTATATAAGTACATATTTAAATTAACACAGTGGCGTACACTATAGGTTTTTATGTTGGTAATAATATTTTCCATCCTGTAGCGTAAACGCGGTAACGGACATTATTTTGCATATTATAAAGAAAGAAACAATAATAAAATTACTTAAAAATTGGTGTAACAATATAATACCCATTTACTATCTTTTTTTCACATAGAAAACCAAAAAAATGGTTCTTTCAAAACGTGTTAGGAAATTTCTTTTAAAAAAATCAGTTTAACCACAATGTCACTAGATTTCCATGGCCTTCTATATGAAAAAAAGAAAGTAAATGTTTTTACTGCCACTCTAATTAAAACAAAGGCGTAGAGCAAGAATCGAAATTAATAGGTATCTTATTTAAACAAACCCTTCTTCGTGATCATCCTCGTTTTCAGTCGGCTTAGGGACGACGACATTGCTGCAGGACTGTCCTTGGCATTGCACACAGAGATTGGAGCAATCTAAGCCAGCTTTCCTACAACTGCACAGCTTTCCACAATCCGTCCTATAGTTGCAGAAAACCAATTTTAAAATAAAATCTGGTGCAATGGGCTTATTGACAGTTGTTGGCACCAAAAGCTCCCCCTTTTTTTTCCATCCCCAAGATGTAGGATCCAATTCATTCCCCAACCATGCCTGAATTTGGTGATATACCCGTAAACTGTGGTTAGATGCAGCGCCTGATGTTGGCGGCAGAGATGCTAAGGAGAAGTTTAAATTTAGGCTCTGTCGCGCTACATTTTCTCTAAGCGAAACGTGATTTTTTAAGATAACCAAAACATTTCTATTTTAAACGCCTAGTGCACGCCAGTGTGTTAATTAAAATATAGACTTATATACACCAATTTGTAGATAATTTTATTGGCTTTAATTTTAATGTCTAGTTTTTTTTCAAAAAAATCAACCATATTCGAGATAATGGGCAAAAACTAAAAAAATGTACCTTTGGGGGTGGTTTTGGGGCGGTTTTCACCCTCGGAGGGGTGGGGACTTTTAGTATGTTAATCAGGACGACCAAAGTAAAACATTAACGCAAAAATCAGCTTTAGGTGATTTTGTTCCACGAGCACCATAGAAATGAAAATAACGGCCCTGGAGTATTATAGTAATATTATTTTCGATTTCTTGAAAAGTACAACCACTGTCTATCCATATTAAAAGCCTGTTAATAAGGTAGCTCCTGTAGAGCATTTTAAAATTCTGAATAATGCCTTGGTCCAAAGGTTGGCAATGTAAGTATTGGGTGGAAGAAAAATATACATTATGCAGTGTAATTTTGGGATGAGACGCTGCATTATCCAGATACAATACCACTCTTCTATTCTGCTTCTTTATCTTGGTATCAAATCTGTAAAGCCATGTTGTAATGATGTCTGCTATTTTCCACGCTTTTTAGTTCGATGCCCATTGGAGAGGTAACTTATCGATATGTGCCCCCTTAAAACATCGAGGATTTTTGCTTTTACATGTTATAAGTAGTTCTTCCTTCTCACCTTCCATATTTGCACATAACAGAATTATTATAAATCGTTGTTTTGCTGCTTTTTTTCGAGTACACTTGTCATCTTTTAATGCATATGTTTTTGTTGGCAATGCACGGTAGTAGAGACCTGTCTCATCTGCATTAAGTACGTCCCTTGGGGCATAATTCTTTAAAATGGTCAATAGCCTTTATTTCCAAGCAGTTACGTCTTCGATGTTGATGTCGGCTGATTCGCCACATATTTTTTTGAAGATAATGTCGTGCCGACAACAGAACCATCGATTTGATGCTTTGAAATTATCTAGTTCTAGACATTGAGTAGATTCGAGGGCTTTTGCTTAAATTATGGGCCCGGATATTGGTAAGTGCTTGTTTTGTGCCTTACAAAACCAGTTAAAACAAACAAATTTGTACCTTCTGTTTTAATTTGTAGCAACATAGTCACTTGGGTTATGCTTGGGTCATACCCACTTTAAATTTTTCAGTCAATTTCCTGGTACTTAAACCAATTTTTTCACTTTCCTCGATTATTTCGATTTTTTCGCTTAAAGAAAGACATTCTTTTTTCCCGAGATCTTCAAATATTTACGTTAGTCCTAAAACACACAAAATCTGTTCAAAGCAAAACTAATGTTAACGAACGATTTATCAGCCTTTAAAGCAAATTGAATGGATCCGCCTGCAATAAAGTTATTAGTGTATGTGCCTATATTTCTTAGGAATTGTCAGGTCGGGTTTTTCTGCCCCTAATGAAGGTTGTTTTTAGCATTAATGTTTATTAAAAATTCCGATGATTAGTGCCCGCGGTCGCTTAACAGATGGGTCGGTAAAGAGCATGTCTCCGGGGGGTGCGGACCAGTCCGGCACTGTCGATGGGGGCTCTCACAGGGTGTGCCTGAGGGCCTTTACGTGGCTCTGCCTCCAGAGGAGGGGAGTCGGAGAGGCCTGGAGCTTAGGGGACTTTTGGGGAGTACTTATAGATCGATCAGGAGAGGGGCCTCGAGTCTATGTGACACTTTGGGCACTCCTGTCGCAGGGTAGTTGACCAGTCGTTGAGACGAAGGTACCGTGTCCATCCAATGTTCGGGTATTTATACATCGAAAGTGCTTATTCTTGTTTAATTGAACTTGACATTGGATGGCACAGTGGTCCGCGACCCCAACGCACAGTGGTCTAGAAGTGTGAAAATTATAATTAAAACGTGGGGCCCACCATTTTGTTGACAGTATTTTTGTTGTAAACGCGATTAGGAACGTTAAAAAATTATTAAGATATAAAGTCTTTTAAGCCTATAATCTTCTTAGGAAGTTGTCTTGTTATGGCTTTAGCGATAATATTAAATTAGATCTTCTGTACTACGGTACATAACAAATGGAACAACTATTACGTTTGCTGACGATACCTCAGTCTCAGCATCGAGCGCGGAGGAATTGGCAATAAAATATATTTGCCTATTAAGGACTTTAGTGAGTGGTGTGCTAAAAACAATATCATTTTGAAAACTGAAATATCAATTTTAGATCTTCAAAATTAAAACCGGAAATTCACCTGAACAATAGTATAGTGACAAGAGTACAGAGTTTTTGGGATTGTACCTTGATGAATATTTTTCATGAAACAGCCACGTAAACTATAAAACTCGAAAAATAAATGCGGGATAATACGCAATATCTCAGTTAAGAGAATTAGTGGATAAGTCTGCATTGGTTAACATCTACTATTCATTATTCTCATCTCTCGTCAAATTTTTACCAATCAAAAGAGAAGTATAAGGCTTAAAAAAAATCTTTTCAATATAGGTAAAAAATTATATAATAAGCTACCACTGCGGGTTCAATCACTTGTTTTTAATAAATTTAAGGGGTATGTAAGGGACCTTTTTGTTAAAAAAGTGTTATTGTTGTGTAAGTCAGTATTTGCCAGATAGCTTAAATTTACTAATTAATTATTTTCTTTTTCCCGTTTTGTTAAAATTTTGTTTCTCATAATTGTTTTGTAGATTTTTAACTATTTATAGATTGATATGATATACATAATTTTTGTAATTGTTTAACGTGTACATCCATGTATTTGGCAGCAGTAGAAATAAATATATCTATCTATCTACCTATAAAACAAAACTTGTCACTGTAACAGCATAAAAACTGTGCTGAAATCTGTGGACTTAATGACGCTGATAAAGCCTATAGATTTACCAATCACATACCAAAACCCGATGTTGTGGCAAAGCTGTCACACGAAAACTTACACAGGGCGATTACCTGAGGCGGCTCGACAAAGGGGCTCAAATAAGCCATATTAGATTACCGATCCCAAAGCACAAAAAAATAATTACTCGCCGGTAACGTGAATAAAAGGTTGTCATCGTGTGACATGTCATCGTGCATTGTGCTGAGGGATGTTTTTGTGTTTGGTCAGGAGGGATAAATCGTAAACCTTCTTATAGGTGGAGAGAAAACGGGTATTATGGGACAGTTGTTAAGAGGGTAGGTATTAGATCCTTTAGGCTTTAGAAACGCAATTGTCAAGAAAGGTAATCTGTCAACACGCCACGACGGTCAACACTTGATGATTTTGAGGATTATGAACAAGGTTTTGGTGAATTATATCTGGAAAATTACACCTGGATGATAATACAGGGGGTCCCGAAATTAGGTAGCCGAAGGAAAACAGTGGAGTCTGCATCGGAAAATAATACTAATTTGTTTAATAAACAAGTATAGGAAATTGCCCCCTAAGGGAGCTACAGCCCCCTAATAGGGAACCCATGAAGATGGTATTTTTCAGATTATTCCCAAACAGTTGAACATAGAAACATGAATTTTTGGTATTTTATATGCTGAATCTAGATCTGAAATCAAAAATATTTGGAGGGGGTTGAGGAACAACAACAAAAGTAACTTTTTTCTAAGTTAATGTCCTACATATTTTTGGAATTATGAAAGCTTAGGGCTTTCTGGCAAAAAAAGGTACTCTTGATGTACTTTGCTCAGATGCACCATTTTTAGAAAAAATTCCTTAACGACAACATTGTTTTGCAAACACGGATCAAATTAAAATTATGAGTTTTTTTAAAGTTAACAACAACACGTATTTACTTGAGTAAATGTTTAAATAAATTTCCATTTTGTTGAATGCACAGTCTGGACCGTTTCCTAATATTTTAAGTAGTACGAAGAATTTCGAACCGGTTTTCTTTAATTCGATTTCCAGCTGCATGAATTCGTCTTAAAAGCTCTTCTGGGCTATCTACTTCTGTGGCATAAACAATATTGCACATATTGCCCCACAGATAATAATCTAAAGGATTTAGATCAGGCGATCGAGCTGACTAGTTTACTGAACCACCTCTACCTATCCACCTATTGCGAAAATTTTCATTTAGCCAGTTTCTTACAAGCCAAAGTGGGCTGGCGCCCCATCGTGCTGAAAGAACATCTCTAACCGAGTACGTATAGGAACATCCTCTAGCAATTCTGCCAGCTCATTTTGGAGGAAGCTTAAATAATGATGGGCATTTAATCTATCTGGCAAAATAATAGGACCTATTAAAATATCTTCTATGATCCCTGCCCATTCATTGAAAGAAAACCTATGTTAGTAGTTAGTCCTTCCAACTACATTCGGATTGTCTTAAGCCCAAAAATAAGTAATATGGCTATTAAATGCCTGGCCTCTTGAAAAGATTGCTTCATCCGGCCATAAAACTTTTCTCAACGTATTTTGGTGATTGAAGATCCATTGGCAAAATTCTACACGAGGTTGAAAATCTTCGGCTCTTAAATCATGTACTCTTTGATAATGAAACGGATGCAGTTCCTGCATTTGGGTCATTCTTCCAAGCTAAAAAAATATTTTAAACAATTCACGTGCTGCTATCTGTTATCTGTGAAAACAATTCTAATAAATATTAGGTACTTACAATTGATTTTAAGATATTGATAATATTTGCCAGCGGTCTCAATGTTATTTGAGGATTTTCGTCAATTCTATTTAGCGCTCCCTCGAAATCATAATTTTCCATAGGCCGACCTTGTCCCTGGGAACGCCTAAATGATCCATTTTCTACTAAATTTCTATGGACACAGCTAAATACTATTCGATGTGGCAGTCTTCTTCTCGGAAACCGTCTTTGGTATTCACGTACAGCGGCACGTGCATTACCGTCGCAATATCCGTAAATAAAATGAATATCAGCTAATTCGTTATTCGAGAAACGCTCCATAATAAAAAAATTAACCACAATTATACCAGAAAATTTCGAATAAACTATCATAATAAATGTCAAACTGGCAAATAACGAACATGTCAATTTTGTTTCAAGGCCTACTACTAAGTTTTAATAAAAATGTGATCGGTCCTTGGTAAACAGGGTTATCGTTAAGGACTTTTTTTTCAGAAATGGTGCATCTGAGCGAAGTACATCAAAAGTTTTTTTGCCAGAAAGCCCTAATCTTTCATAATTCTAGAAAATAAATGATAAACTTTAACTTACAAAATTACAATTTGATAGTTTTGATTTTAGATCTAGATTCAGCATATAAAAGTTACTAAAATACCAAAAATTCATTTTTCTATGTTTAACTGTTTGGGAATAATCTGAAAATACCACCTTCATTGGTTTCCTATTAGGGGGCCGTAGCTCCCATAGGGGGCGATTTCCGATACTTGTTTATTAAACAAATTAGTATTATTTTCCGATGCAGATTCTACTGCTTTCCTTTGGCCACCTAATTTTGGGAAACCCTGTACAGGGCTTACTTATACGATAAAGCGTTTATCTACAAGCGTGCGGTAAGTAACTACTTACCGCACTGATTAGAGTGCGGTAAGTATCACTTTACCACACTAGTGCTGTAAGTAGTTACATACTATAAAAACAAGTTTTTATATTATTGAAGTGTATTTTTTATTTTTAAAAGAAACTCTAATTAACATTATAATATGTATAACAAATACTTACATATTTAAATTTCTAAACTAATCCAAACTTATAAATTAAGAAATATTAATATTAATTGTAGAATTTGTAACATTAGTAGGTATTCCCTTACTTGAGACCGTATCTCCTAAAACACATGTATTTTCTTATGGAGAAATTTCCATTATTCAGCCATGCGCATTCCGTTATGATGGCATCCATTTCAACACAAACATTATAATGTACTTTTTTCCTTTTTGTGACATGCGTAATTGATATAGTAATTGTAGATATGCTTTAAAGTTCCTGTACAAACCTGTTTAGGACTCTGTTGACTGATGCAGTGTAGATTAAAAATATTATTATTTTAAAATTATTTATTAAATTTAAGGCACAAAACTTTGTTTATAAGTAATTGGTATAATTAATCGGTGTTATAATCATAAGCCTCTTGATTAAGAACGACCATTTTAATTTAATTGTATATTATGTTGTTAATGTTACATGGTATATTTTACGTAGAATAATAGTTTTAGATTTAGGATTAGACAATCTCCTTGTATTTACATTAAATCATTAAACAAGTTACATAAAAAGGGGGGGTTTTACGTTTTAATATTTAAGTTAAACATACGTGTATGTCAAGGATAAAGCTAGATAAAAGGATGGAACGAAATCGAGAAAAGTATTCAAGTAGTTGGGATAATTTTAGGGTTTTTCACAGGGAACCGACCTAGATGTCTAGGTAGATTAAATAGCAGTTGCTTGTACCTGATCGCAAAATGTGTTTACCAATCAAGTTGTAGTTAGTTAAAAAAAGGCATTGGTTTTATCTGGATTAAACCGTTCTGATTTAAAAATAATTATTATATCAATGAAATATTCTTATGAAATATATAGTGTAACATACACAAACCTTTATATTATATTCATCGAATTGAATGATTTTCACACTTACCTAGAGTGGACCTTCTATTGGATGGCCGAAGGCAACATAGATTTTTTTCTCTTCAATAAATAAAAAAAAAGAACCACATGCGGACGCTGAACTCTAATCAGCATATTTTACTAGTAAATGGACCTATTATTGTTGTGTACAATGATTCGATGATTTATCATAGTTTTGTATGCGATCTACGAGGGTTCCACCCATATGCTATTAACGACTCACTTTTTTCAAATATCACTCGATGTCAGTGTTGTAGTTCTGGTTGCGATAACACAGAGTAATTGGCTGTTGACAGTGTTTATAAAATAAAAATAGACTAACCTTTTCTGCAAACGTTCTTAGGTACCGTTGTCTTCTTTTTTTTTTTATAACGGATATTGACACAAAAACGGCAGTATAGTGGTCTTTTGTTAATTTCGGATTTATTTGATGTGTTGATTGACGAGGCAAATATCATTGATGATCAGTGGTGATGATTGATATTTACGTTTTACCTGTTAGCCTGACTTTGTAATCGTTTTCAAAATTTCTTCACATTACGACCCTGATGATGAGCTCGCAAACGCATAGACAAAAAGTTTTTTAAATATAAAAGGTTTAAGGAGAACGTTTGCCCTTAAACATTATACGCTTATTTAAACTACAAAAAAGTATATTGTTTTTATTAAAATTGTACTATTTATACTTTAAGTATGTATAGATATTTTTATTATTTTGTAACTATGGTGAGTTCTTTGTATTCCAAAAAAGTGGATTTTCTGAATTATTTTATTTTACTATTATTATACAGTATTAGTATTTGTCTATCATTAGTTTGCTATAGCGTTAAATAAGGCCACTGCATTTTATGCATTTTTAATTATGAATTCAAGACATATTTCAATTCAACTAACAATTTGCATGTTTAAACATGTAACTGTTTAAAATAACCACCTGAAAAGTAATAACATGTAAGAACTAGGTCCAGTAAAAAATACTACAAAAACTAAGATTAGGGTAAAATCACCTTCTAACCAAGTATGGCTGATTCCAAGAAGATATCACTTCAATGACCCTACACTCCCAGTATAATTTACTTTTAGTTCATTACCTCATTAATTCAATCTCGCGAATTAATTATCCCCTCCCGCTTCATTTTTGAGTAACCCAATAAGTTCTTTTCTCCCACCCCTACAATTCACTACCCCCACTCCAATCTCGACAGATCCTACATTATAACTAGGCGTCTGCAGAAAGACCTTGTCATATCTACTTTAGACAGGCAACCGGACAGACACATCTTGTAGAAATTTACAGAAAGATGGAGAAGTTTATTATTGTTAAAGACGTTGTTAAAAAGTTACGAGAATTTAACCTTACAGGACGCACTCTAGAGTTTAAGTTAAAACCTGTTCCACACGGAGTTGAACCAGTTGGTTGGGTGGAAAAAGGAATTAATCAAATTATTCAAAACGCTACAGTAGGCCTACAACCCTTAGATCGTGTGGGTTTTAGTTTTTGCTCTAAAGACTTCAACCGAGGAGAAGGTTGGATTCGCTTCAAAAGCAGCTAAAGACATAACCTTTCAAGATGTTTGGAGTGTTATAAGTGGCATTTATCAGTCAAACTCAGCAGGTCTTAATACAGAATCATTTTGTCTTAGTGTGACAACTGTTAGATTACCTGTTGGTGGGGGCAGAGGAAAAAATTATAACAGCTTTCACGAGGAATGTGACAAGCGACGAGGTATTATAAGTATTAAAAATACCGATAACCTGTGTTTACCACGTGCTTTGGTAGTCGCCATTGCCCATAATAAAAGAGATCCCGAATTCAGTAAGGTTAGAAGAGATATTAGTAAAATTCAAACCGAAAGAACAAGATCATTGTTGGAGAGAGCTAAAATTAGCATTCCTGAGGCAGGAGGTGGAATTCCCGAGTTAATACAATTTCAAAATCATCTAAAAGAATATAAATTAGTTGTTTATAGCTATGGATCAAAAGGACGAAATATTATATTTGAAGGTTCAACTGAAAGCAATAAACGGCTGAACTTATTACATTACAAAAGCCATTTTAATGTAATTACATCGCTGACAGCAGCTTTTTGTTCTAACTATTTTTGTGAAAAGTGTTACGTCCCATATGATCACAAAAATGAGCACCGATGTGGTGGAACCTGTCAGGCATGTCAGCAAGCCCCTGCTTGTGAAATAGCAATAAAAATTAAATGCCAGGACTGTCTACGATTTTTTAGAAGTCAAAACTGTTACGAAAATCATAAAAAGGATTATTCGTCAGGCAAATTTACAGTATGCGAACAAATTAAACTATGTTCTATTTGTTTAAAAACCATTAAAGCCAAAAGAGCACATGTATGTGGTGAAATTTATTGTAAAATTTGTAATAAACATGCACCCGAGGATCATCTATGTTATATTCGGCCTGATAAGGGAAAACCTAAGATTAAAGATGTTCTTTTTGTATTCTACGATTTAGAGACGAGCCAAGACAAACTATTGGAAAATTCAACGTTTTTACATGAAGTCAATCTCTGTGTTTTCAAACAATACTGCGATGAGTGCATGGATTCTGAAGCAGATACTTGTAAAAAATGCGGTCTAAAGTTACAAAAAGTCAGAGGTATAGACCCAGCGGGGACATTTACTAACCATTTGTTACAAATGAGGAAAAACTTTAAAGAAATTATTGTAATAGCCCATAATGGTCAGGCTTTTGATCACCAGTTTATATTAAACTACATTATGACAAAGACAGATTTTACACCTGAGTTAATCATGAGAGGTACCAAAATAATTACGATGCAACTTGAAAATGTAAAATTTATCGACTCACTTAACTATTTCCCTATGCCTTTAGCCAAACTACCAAAGGCATTTGGACTTGATGATATTTTTAAAAAAGGCTACTTCCCGCACCTATTTAATACAAAGGCAAATGAAAACTATATAGGACCTCTACCATCAATTGAATATTACTCCCCAGATAGTATGAAAGAAGAAGACAGAGCTAAATTTCTTAAATGGTTTGTAGAGCATGAAAATGATGGTTTCGATATGCAAAGAGATCTGGTAGACTACTGCGTATCGGATGTCGAAATTCTTGCGCAATCATGTTTAAAGTTTAGAGAACAACTTATACAAACTACCAATGTATGTCCATTTACTGAAGCCACAACTATTGCTTCAGCATGCAATAAAATTTTTAGAAGAAATTTTTTTGAAGCCTAATACTATAGGAATCATACCAAAAAATGGATACCGATGGAGAAACAGGCAGAGCAAAATTGCCATAGATTGGTTACTTTGGACCGAGAATCACAGAAAAATCAACATCTTACATGCTGCTAATGGTAAAGAAGCTGTTTTAAATGGTGTAAAAGTCGATGGTTACTGCTCCGAAACAAATGAGGTATTTGAATTTCAAGAATGTTATTTCCATGGATGTACTGTATGCTACAAGTTCGGCAGGAACGATCCTCTTTCCGAGGACCCCTCAGAAACGCTAAATTTAAGATATGAAACCACAAAGGCAAAAATTATTAGACTAAAAGATTTCGGTTTTTTAGTTAATGAAATGTGGGAGTGTGATTTTAGAAATTTATTAAAAAATAATCCAGAGATAAAATCCTATACTAATACCCATTACAATAAAATTTTGACAAAACTAAATCCAAGAGATGCTTTTTATGGAGGACGAACAGGAAATACATGCGAATACTATGAAATAAAAGATACGGAAAAAATTAAATACGCCGATGTTTGTTCCCTCTATCCGTACATCTGTAAGAGTTCTAAATTTCCACTATCACATCCAGAAGTGTATGTAGGAGATGCGTGTAACAAATTAAACCTAAATAATATAGATGGTTTAATTAAATGCACAATTCTCCCACCAGAAGAGTTGTACCATCCAGTACTCCCTCAAAAAATAAACAATAAATTGATGTTTATTCTTTGTCGAACATGTGGTCAAGACATGAATTACAACGAATGTAAGCATACCAGAGAAGAAAGGGTACTTGAAGGAACATGGGTTCTGGACGAGGTACTTAAAGCCCTAGAAAAAGGATATAAAATACAAAAAATACATGAAATCTGGAAATATAACGTACGAAAGTTTAATAAAGAAAACGGTGAGGAAGGATTATTCACATCCATGATGAATAAATTCATTAAAATCAAACAGGAAGCATCAGGCTGGCCTAAAGATTGTGAAATAGAGGAAGACAAAGTTAAATACATTGATCAGTTCTTTGAAAAGGAAGATGTTAAACTAGAGTATACCAAAATTATTGAAAATCCAGGGCTAAGATCACTGGCGAAATTAATACTTAACTCGTTTTGGGGAAAATTCGGTCAAAGAGAGAATCAACCAAAGACGAAAATTGTAAATAAACCAGCAGATTTATTTGCAATGTTTATTAACCCTGCAATTTATATCAATGGGGTTATACCCGTCAACGATAAAACATTACTTGTCAATTATGAATATATAGAAGAAGCCAGCGATCCGTTGCCGACTGTTAATGTTGTTATAGCGGCTTACGTAACAGCGCAAGCGCGCCTTAAATTATACTCCTATCTTGAAGCTCTTGATAAAAGAGTCTTATACTATGATACAGATTCCGTGATTTATGTTTCAAAAAATAATGACCCCGATATATCAACGGGGCAATTTATTGGAGACATGACAGACGAGTTGGAGAGTTATGGCTCTAACTCATACATAACTAAGTTTGTTTCTGGAGGCCCCAAGAATTATGCATTTAAGGTTCACTCGACGAAAAGTAATTTAGAAGAAACGGTCTGTAAAGTTAAAGGTATAACTCTCAACTATGCCGCATCACAAGTAATAAATTTTGATGCAATCAAACACATGATTCTTCAAAAATCCGAACCGATCCCCATCATATCCAGAAGCATACGGCGTAGCAAGGAGCACATTGTGACAACTTGTACTGAAGTCAAACTCTATAGACCTATTTCAACAAAGAGAAAATTTCTATCGGATGGAAGCTCCGAACCATATGGATATAGAAAAAGAAAAACCCATTGAAAATAAAATATATTGTATATTTTGTATGTATTGTATATAAAATATATTATAAATATTGTATATCTAGAACCGCTATGGAGTTTAAAAATGTAAATTAAGTAATAAACAATTTAAAATATCCATTTTGGTTTTATTTTTTTCTTTAACAGTAAGAGTTTTCAAAAAGTATTTAAATAAGTAATTATGTACATATTAAAAAATATGTTTTTATTTTTACAAAGACATTTATAATTTAAATAGTTTGAAAATATTATCCAGTCATTTAAGTACTACACTTAAACTTAAAGAAAAGTTCTCCGAAGCCACAAAAAACACTAAGGGAATTGGTTCTTTTCAGCTATTTTTCTGTTATTCTTATAGTAATCCATAATCGTTTCAAATTTGAACGACCCACATGATAGTCTTTTTTTTTTGTAATTTATGCATATTTTAATTACAAGGTTTCATACAACTTTAACAAATAAAAGTTGTTTTTTTCTTTTATTTTTTTCTTTTCTGTTTTCTTTTTCGGTTCTTAAGAAATGCTAAAGAATCTGTACAAAACAAGTCACGAATTAACTAAATAGCCACCATTTCACTAAATACTTAACACTCAGTATACAATTTTCAGAAATGTCATGATTAAGAACGGTTCTAGTCATTTTATACAAGATTTCACATGATTTAACAAATTTAAAACATTTTTTTTAATTTTTACTAAATTCCAAACACTCAGTATACACTTTTAAGAAAATAGGACGATTTGCGACTGTTTTAGTCATTTTTTACAAAGTTTCACAGGGCTTAATAACGTTAAAACATTTTTTTTAATTTTTTACTAAATTCTAAACACTCAGTATACAATTTTCAGAAATGCCATGATTAAGAACGGTTCTAGTCATTTTATACAAGATTTCACATGATTTAACAAATTTAAAACATTTTTTTAATTTTTACTAAATTCTAAACACTCAGTATACACTTTTTAAGAAAATAGGACGATTTGCGACTGTTTTAGTCATTTTTTTACAAAGTTTCACAGGGCTTAATAACGTTAAAACATTTTTTTTAATTTTTTACTAAATTCTAAACACTCAGTATACAATTTTCAGAAATGCCATGATTAAGAACGGTTCTAGTCATTTTATACAAGATTTCACATGATTTAACAAATTTAAAACATTTTTTTTAATTTTTACTAAATTCTAAACACTCAGTATATCATTTTCAGAAAATAATACAATTCAGTACAGTTTTACAAATTTTCACAGGTCTTAATAACATTAAAACATTTTTTTTAATTTTTACTAAATTCTAAACACTCAGTATACAATTTTCAGAAATGACATGATTAAGAACGGTTCTAGTTATTTTATACAAAATTTCACATGATTTAACAAATTTAAAACATTTTTTTTTAATTTTTTACTAAATTCTAAACACTCAGTATATCATTTTCAGAAAATAATACAATTCTGTACAGTTTTACAAATTTTCACAGGTCTTAATAACATTAAAACATTTTTTTAATTTTTTACTAAATTCTAAACACTCAGTATACAAGTTTCAGAAATGACAGGATTTAGAACAGTTTTTACAGATATTTACAAAGTCTTAATAACATTAAAATATTTTTTTCTAATTATAATTGCTATTTTCATCTTTTTTATTCCTTAATTATCTAACATAATGTATACAATTTCAAGAAATAGTAGATTTTTAATCCATGTACAAAATTCAAGAATCTAAAATACAATTAAATGTAGGCTTTTTTAATTGGCATCTCAGGCAAATTATTTCCCCCCAAAATTATCTAAAAAAGATATACCAAAAAACATTCTAAAGCGGTTTTTTATCTCTATAAGCATGCAGGCCGATCCGACCCTTGTCGGTTTTATTACCCGCATAAATTAACACAGTAGAGGAATATTGACAGAGCCGCCTCACGAAAGCACCCGGGTTAGCTCATAAACAGCACCACCGAACCACCCGGGTTAGCTCATAAACAGCACCACCGAACCACCCGGGTTAGGTCATAAACAGCACCACCGAACCACCCGGGTTAGGTCATAAAACGCACCACCAGCACCACCTGGCCTCGCTCTCTCAATATCTCTCTACTGTGTTAATTTATGCGGGTAATAAAACCGACAAGGGTCGGATCGGCCTGCATGCTTATAGAGGTAAAAAACCGCTTTAGAATGTTTTTTGGTATATCTTTTTTTAGATAATTTTGGGGAAAATAATTTGCCTGAGATGCCAATTAAAAAAGCCTACATTTAATTGTATTTTAGATTCTTGAATTTTGTACATGGATTAAAAATCTACTATTTCTTGAAATTGTATACATTATGTTAGATAATTAAGGAATAAAAAAGATGAAAATAGCAATTATAATTAGAAAAAAATATTTTAATGTTATTAAGACTTTGTAAATATCTGTAAAAACTGTTCTAAATCCTGTCATTTCTGAAACTTGTATACTGAGTGTTTAGAATTTAGTAAAAAATTAAAAAAATGTTTTAATGTTATTAAGACCTGTGAAAATTTGTAAAACTGTACAGAATTGTATTATTTTCTGAAAATGATATACTGAGTGTTTAGAATTTAGTAAAAAATTAAAAAAAATGTTTTAAATTTGTTAAATCATGTGAAATCTTGTATAAAATGACTAGAACCGTTCTTAATCATGTCATTTCTGAAAATTGTATACTGAGTGTTTAGAATTTAGTAAAAATTAAAAAAAAAATGTTTTAATGTTATTAAGACCTGTGAAAATTTGTAAAACTGTACTGAATTGTATTATTTTCTGAAAATGATATACTGAGTGTTTAGAATTTAGTAAAAATTAAAAAAAATGTTTTAAATTTGTTAAATCATGTGAAATCTTGTATAAAATGACTAGAACCGTTCTTAATCATGGCATTTCTGAAAATTGTATACTGAGTGTTTAGAATTTAGTAAAAAATTAAAAAAAATGTTTTAACGTTATTAAGCCCTGTGAAACTTTGTAAAAAAATGACTAAAACAGTCGCAAATCGTCCTATTTTCTTAAAAAGTGTATACTGAGTGTTTAGAATTTAGTAAAAATTAAAAAAATGTTTTAAATTTGTTAAATCATGTGAAATCTTGTATAAAATGACTAGAACCGTTCTTAATCATGGCATTTCTGAAAATTGTATACTGAGTGTTTAGAATTTAGTAAAAAATTAAAAAAAATGTTTTAACGTTATTAAGCCCTGTGAAACTTTGTAAAAAATGACTAAAACAGTCGCAAATCGTCCTATTTTCTTAAAAGTGTATACTGAGTGTTTGGAATTTAGTAAAAATTAAAAAAAATGTTTTAAATTTGTTAAATCATGTGAAATCTTGTATAAAATGACTAGAACCGTTCTTAATCATGACATTTCTGAAAATTGTATACTGAGTGTTAAGTATTTAGTGAAATGGTGGCTATTTAGTTAATTCGTGACTTGTTTTGTACAGATTCTTTAGCATTTCTTAAGAACCGAAAAAGAAAACAGAAAAGAAAAAAATAAAAGAAAAAAACAACTTTTATTTGTTAAAGTTGTATGAAACCTTGTAATTAAAATATGCATAAATTACAAAAAAAAAAGACTATCATGTGGGTCGTTCAAATTTGAAACGATTATGGATTACTATAAGAATAACAGAAAAATAGCTGAAAAGAACCAATTCCCTTAGTGTTTTTTGTGGCTTCGGAGAACTTTTCTTTAAGTTTAAGTGTAGTACTTAAATGACTGGATAATATTTTCAAACTATTTAAATTATAAATGTCTTTGTAAAAATAAAAACATATTTTTTAATATGTACATAATTACTTATTTAAATACTTTTTGAAAACTCTTACTGTTAAAGAAAAAAATAAAACCAAAATGGATATTTTAAATTGTTTATTACTTAATTTACATTTTTAAACTCCATAGCGGTTCTAGATATACAATATTTATAATATATTTTATATACAATACATACAAAATATACAATATATTTTATTTTCAATGGGTTTTTCTTTTTCTATATCCATATGGTTCGGAGCTTCCATCCGATAGAAATTTTCTCTTTGTTGAAATAGGTCTATAGAGTTTGACTTCAGTACAAGTTGTCACAATGTGCTCCTTGCTACGCCGTATGCTTCTGGATATGATGGGGATCGGTTCGGATTTTTGAAGAATCATGTGTTTGATTGCATCAAAATTTATTACTTGTGATGCGGCATAGTTGAGAGTTATACCTTTAACTTTACAGACCGTTTCTTCTAAATTACTTTTCGTCGAGTGAACCTTAAATGCATAATTCTTGGGGCCTCCAGAAACAAACTTAGTTATGTATGAGTTAGAGCCATAACTCTCCAACTCGTCTGTCATGTCTCCAATAAATTGCCCCGTTGATATATCGGGGTCATTATTTTTTGAAACATAAATCACGGAATCTGTATCATAGTATAAGACTCTTTTATCAAGAGCTTCAAGATAGGAGTATAATTTAAGGCGCGCTTGCGCTGTTACGTAAGCCGCTATAACAACATTAACAGTCGGCAACGGATCGCTGGCTTCTTCTATATATTCATAATTGACAAGTAATGTTTTATCGTTGACGGGTATAACCCCATTGATATAAATTGCAGGGTTAATAAACATTGCAAATAAATCTGCTGGTTTATTTACAATTTTCGTCTTTGGTTGATTCTCTCTTTGACCGAATTTTCCCCAAAACGAGTTAAGTATTAATTTCGCCAGTGATCTTAGCCCTGGATTTTCAATAATTTTGGTATACTCTAGTTTAACATCTTCCTTTTCAAAGAACTGATCAATGTATTTAACTTTGTCTTCCTCTATTTCACAATCTTTAGGCCAGCCTGATGCTTCCTGTTTGATTTTAATGAATTTATTCATCATGGATGTGAATAATCCTTCCTCACCGTTTTCTTTATTAAACTTTCGTACGTTATATTTCCAGATTTCATGTATTTTTTGTATTTTATATCCTTTTTCTAGGGCTTTAAGTACCTCGTCCAGAACCCATGTTCCTTCAAGTACCCTTTCTTCTCTGGTATGCTTACATTCGTTGTAATTCATGTCTTGACCACATGTTCGACAAAGAATAAACATCAATTTATTGTTTATTTTTTGAGGGAGTACTGGATGGTACAACTCTTCTGGTGGGAGAATTGTGCATTTAATTAAACCATCTATATTATTTAGGTTTAATTTGTTACACGCATCTCCTACATACACTTCTGGATGTGATAGTGGAAATTTAGAACTCTTACAGATGTACGGATAGAGGGAACAAACATCGGCGTATTTAATTTTTTCCGTATCTTTTATTTCATAGTATTCGCATGTATTTCCTGTTCGTCCTCCATAAAAAGCATCTCTTGGATTTAGTTTTGTCAAAATTTTATTGTAATGGGTATTAGTATAGGATTTTATCTCTGGATTATTTTTTAATAAATTTCTAAAATCACACTCCCACATTTCATTAACTAAAAAACCGAAATCTTTTAGTCTAATAATTTTTGCCTTTGTGGTTTCATATCTTAAATTTAGCGTTTCTGAGGGGTCCTCGGAAAGAGGATCGTTCCTGCCGAACTTGTAGCATACAGTACATCCATGGAAATAACATTCTTGAAATTCAAATACCTCATTTGTTTCGGAGCAGTAACCATCGACTTTTACACCATTTAAAACAGCTTCTTTACCATTAGCAGCATGTAAGATGTTGATTTTTCTGTGATTCTCGGTCCAAAGTAACCAATCTATGGCAATTTTGCTCTGCCTGTTTCTCCATCGGTATCCATTTTTTGGTATGATTCCTATAGTATTAGGCTTCAAAAAAATTTCTTCTAAAAATTTTATTGCATGCTGAAGCAATAGTTGTGGCTTCAGTAAATGGACATACATTGGTAGTTTGTATAAGTTGTTCTCTAAACTTTAAACATGATTGCGCAAGAATTTCGACATCCGATACGCAGTAGTCTACCAGATCTCTTTGCATATCGAAACCATCATTTTCATGCTCTACAAACCATTTAAGAAATTTAGCTCTGTCTTCTTCTTTCATACTATCTGGGGAGTAATATTCAATTGATGGTAGAGGTCCTATATAGTTTTCATTTGCCTTTGTATTAAATAGGTGCGGGAAGTAGCCTTTTTTAAAAATATCATCAAGTCCAAATGCCTTTGGTAGTTTGGCTAAAGGCATAGGGAAATAGTTAAGTGAGTCGATAAATTTTACATTTTCAAGTTGCATCGTAATTATTTTGGTACCTCTCATGATTAACTCAGGTGTAAAATCTGTCTTTGTCATAATGTAGTTTAATATAAACTGGTGATCAAAAGCCTGACCATTATGGGCTATTACAATAATTTCTTTAAAGTTTTTCCTCATTTGTAACAAATGGTTAGTAAATGTCCCCGCTGGGTCTATACCTCTGACTTTTTGTAACTTTAGACCGCATTTTTTACAAGTATCTGCTTCAGAATCCATGCACTCATCGCAGTATTGTTTGAAAACACAGAGATTGACTTCATGTAAAAACGTTGAATTTTCCAATAGTTTGTCTTGGCTCGTCTCTAAATCGTAGAATACAAAAAGAACATCTTTAATCTTAGGTTTTCCCTTATCAGGCCGAATATAACATAGATGATCCTCGGGTGCATGTTTATTACAAATTTTACAATAAATTTCACCACATACATGTGCTCTTTTGGCTTTAATGGTTTTTAAACAAATAGAACATAGTTTAATTTGTTCGCATACTGTAAATTTGCCTGACGAATAATCCTTTTTATGATTTTCGTAACAGTTTTGACTTCTAAAAAATCGTAGACAGTCCTGGCATTTAATTTTTATTGCTATTTCACAAGCAGGGGCTTGCTGACATGCCTGACAGGTTCCACCACATCGGTGCTCATTTTTGTGATCATATGGGACGTAACACTTTTCACAAAAATAGTTAGAACAAAAAGCTGCTGTCAGCGATGTAATTACATTAAAATGGCTTTTGTAATGTAATAAGTTCAGCCGTTTATTGCTTTCAGTTGAACCTTCAAATATAATATTTCGTCCTTTTGATCCATAGCTATAAACAACTAATTTATATTCTTTTAGATGATTTTGAAATTGTATTAACTCGGGAATTCCACCTCCTGCCTCAGGAATGCTAATTTTAGCTCTCTCCAACAATGATCTTGTTCTTTCGGTTTGAATTTTACTAATATCTCTTCTAACCTTACTGAATTCGGGATCTCTTTTATTATGGGCAATGGCGACTACCAAAGCACGTGGTAAACACAGGTTATCGGTATTTTTAATACTTATAATACCTCGTCGCTTGTCACATTCCTCGTGAAAGCTGTTATAATTTTTTCCTCTGCCCCCACCAACAGGTAATCTAACAGTTGTCACACTAAGACAAAATGATTCTGTATTAAGACCTGCTGAGTTTGACTGATAAATGCCACTTATAACACTCCAAACATCTTGAAAGGTTATGTCTTTAGCTGCTTTTGAAGCGAATCCAACCTTCTCCTCGGTTGAAGTCTTTAGAGCAAAAACTAAAACCCACACGATCTAAGGGTTGTAGGCCTACTGTAGCGTTTTGAATAATTTGATTAATTCCTTTTTCCACCCAACCAACTGGTTCAACTCCGTGTGGAACAGGTTTTAACTTAAACTCTAGAGTGCGTCCTGTAAGGTTAAATTCTCGTAACTTTTTAACAACGTCTTTAACAATAATAAACTTCTCCATCTTTCTGTAAATTTCTACAAGATGTGTCTGTCCGGTTGCCTGTCTAAAGTAGATATGACAAGGTCTTTCTGCAGACGCCTAGTTATAATGTAGGATCTGTCGAGATTGGAGTGGGGGTAGTGAATTGTAGGGGTGGGAGAAAAGAACTTATTGGGTTACTCAAAAATGAAGCGGGAGGGGATAATTAATTCGCGAGATTGAATTAATGAGGTAATGAACTAAAAGTAAATTATACTGGGAGTGTAGGGTCATTGAAGTGATATCTTCTTGGAATCAGCCATACTTGGTTAGAAGGTGATTTTACCCTAATCTTAGTTTTTGTAGTATTTTTTACTGGACCTAGTTCTTACATGTTATTACTTTTCAGGTGGTTATTTTAAACAGTTACATGTTTAAACATGCAAATTGTTAGTTGAATTGAAATATGTCTTGAATTCATAATTAAAAATGCATAAAATGCAGTGGCCTTATTTAACGCTATAGCAAACTAATGATAGACAAATACTAATACTGTATAATAATAGTAAAATAAAATAATTCAGAAAATCCACTTTTTTGGAATACAAAGAACTCACCATAGTTACAAAATAATAAAAATATCTATACATACTTAAAGTATAAATAGTACAATTTTAATAAAAACAATATACTTTTTTGTAGTTTAAATAAGCGTATAATGTTTAAGGGCAAACGTTCTCCTTAAACCTTTTATATTTAAAAAACTTTTTGTCTATGCGTTTGCGAGCTCATCATCAGGGTCGTAATGTGAAGAAATTTTGAAAACGATTACAAAGTCAGGCTAACAGGTAAAACGTAAATATCAATCATCACCACTGATCATCAATGATATTTGCCTCGTCAATCAACACATCAAATAAATCCGAAATTAACAAAAGACCACTATACTGCCGTTTTTGTGTCAATATCCGTTATAAAAAAAAAAAGAAGACAACGGTACCTAAGAACGTTTGCAGAAAAGGTTAGTCTATTTTTATTTTATAAACACTGTCAACAGCCAATTACTCTGTGTTATCGCAACCAGAACTACAACACTGACATCGAGTGATATTTGAAAAAAGTGAGTCGTTAATAGCATATGGGTGGAACCCTCGTAGATCGCATACAAAACTATGATAAATCATCGAATCATTGTACACAACAATAATAGGTCCATTTACTAGTAAAATATGCTGATTAGAGTTCAGCGTCCGCATGTGGTTCTTTTTTTTTATTTATTGAAGAGAAAAAAATCTATGTTGCCTTCGGCCATCCAATAGAAGGTCCACTCTAGGTAAGTGTGAAAATCATTCAATTCGATGAATATAATATAAAGGTTTGTGTATGTTACACTATATATTTCATAAGAATATTTCATTGATATAATAATTATTTTTAAATCAGAACGGTTTAATCCAGATAAAACCAATGCCTTTTTTTAACTAACTACAACTTGATTGGTAAACACATTTTGCGATCAGGTACAAGCAACTGCTATTTAATCTACCTAGACATCTAGGTCGGTTCCCTGTGAAAAACCCTAAAATTATCCCAACTACTTGAATACTTTTCTCGATTTCGTTCCATCCTTTTATCTAGCTTTATCCTTGACATACACGTATGTTTAACTTAAATATTAAAACGTAAAACCCCCCCTTTTTATGTAACTTGTTTAATGATTTAATGTAAATACAAGGAGATTGTCTAATCCTAAATCTAAAACTATTATTCTACGTAAAATATACCATGTAACATTAACAACATAATATACAATTAAATTAAAATGGTCGTTCTTAATCAAGAGGCTTATGATTATAACACCGATTAATTATACCAATTACTTATAAACAAAGTTTTGTGCCTTAAATTTAATAAATAATTTTAAAATAATAATATTTTTAATCTACACTGCATCAGTCAACAGAGTCCTAAACAGGTTTGTACAGGAACTTTAAAGCATATCTACAATTACTATATCAATTACGCATGTCACAAAAAGGAAAAAAGTACATTATAATGTTTGTGTTGAAATGGATGCCATCATAACGGAATGCGCATGGCTGAATAATGGAAATTTCTCCATAAGAAAATACATGTGTTTTAGGAGATACGGTCTCAAGTAAGGGAATACCTACTAACATTTCCAAACGATATTGATGAAGGAAGTGTTTTACTAACCGATGAGATACAAGAATTGAAATGTACAGATTTACTAAAACATGAGGTTCTCTCTGCATATTCTTCTACGCCATTTATTTGCTTTGCAATTTCTATTTTATTTTGCACCGAATTTTCAATATAGCCCTCCGCAACACTGGAGGACTTCCATCCACCATGTCTTTTTAAACTCATGATATCCCCGCCAGCATCTACTAATAATGTAGCTGACGTCCTTCGATAACAATGTCCCGTATATTCTTTGGGGCTGGACAACTTTAAATATGATGCAATTTGAAAAGGTATTTTTCCAAAAGTATTTATACTCAGTGGTGGGATAGTGCATCTTTCTTTTTTATATGCAATAAATAACCGTGTATGGGTAGTATGATCGGGTCTAAGGGCTCTATACTTCTTGAAAATGAAACATTATTAATTTCTGATGAAAATCCTTTCACGTAAACCACGAACTGTCGATCTACATTTGTCTTTGTATCCGGGACAGTTACAACAAGGTGGGTTTCAAATTCCTTAATATCTTCAATTTTCATTTTACATAACTCCACTCGGCGACATGCCCCAGCGATGTCCACAATAAATACCACCTGAAACAAGCAAATAAGTTGTTATTTAGAAGTAGAATTAAAAAAAAATCACAATTAAGTACCTTCGTTAATAAAAACTCCTCATCTAGTGCCGTAACAAGGAATTTTACAACCTCATTCTTGGAGAATGCCTTTGATTTCTTAGCTTTGTATCCCACAGACTTCCTTTTTAGATATGCCATCAGTTTTGCATACCTGCTTATGTCGACATTATTTTTGATACTTAGAGTAGATCTGAGCATTGAGTAATAACTCCATAAGTAGGATAATTTACTGTCCGTAAATTTATCCACAAAATAGGCAAGCATCACATCTTCACTAATTGCTTTAACTTTCTTTGATGAACACCAGTCCATGAAGAGCCCATATTCTTTCTCATATCTATGCCGTGATTTATCCGGCAATAAATTAAGGGTAGCTGCTTTAGCAATGTCCAAAACTTTCTTCGGAATTTCATCATCACTGCTGCTACTGACTTCCATTTTAAGGACGTAAAACACATCATCATCATCATCATCAACCAGCCCTTAGAGCGTCCACTGCTGGACATAGGCCTCCCTCATGACTTGCCACCTGACTCTATTTTGGCCTGTCTGGATCCAGTTGTTTGCAATTCTTTTCAGGTCATCGGTCCATCGTGTAGGTGGTCTTCTTCTATTTCGCTTATCGGTGCGTGGTCTCCATTCCAACAACCTCTTTGAATTCTGGCTACATGTCCTGCCCAATTCCATTTTAACGTGGTTATTCGTTCGACGATGTCCTTTACGCTGGTTTTTCTCCGCAGGTTCTGGTTTGTAACGTGGTCTCTCAAACTCAATCCGGTCATTGACCTTTCCATTTTGCGTTGTGCAACTCTCAGTTTTTTCGCTGATGCCATCGTTAAGGTGAGTATTTCCGCACCGTAAGTGAGCACTGGTAGAACGCATTAATCGAAAACTTTTCTTTTTTGACAGATGGGTAGGTCACTGTTGAAGACGTATTTTAACTTTCTGTAATCAAGCTTTTTGAAGGCATGTTCTAGAACGGTGATGAATAATTTAGAAGACATGGTGTCTCCTTGCCTCACACCTCTTCCGATTTTAATACGGTTGCTGGCTTCATGTAGTCTAACTGACATAGTAGCGTTCTTGTATATATTATAGATAAGTTTTGAATATCTGTAATCTATTCGGCATTCTCTCAGGGCGTCTAGTATAGCTTTCATCTCTATAGTGTCAAAAGCTTTGTGGAAGTCTATGAATAGGAGAACCAGTGGTCTATTGTATTCGATGGTTTTTTCAATGAGGGTTTTTATACTCTGTAGGTGATCATTTGTGTCGAAGCCCGATCGGAAACCCGCTTGCTCTCTTGGCTGGTAAAGCTCGAGTTTGTTTTCCAGCCTTGATGTTATGATTCTGGTAAACAATTTGTGTAGATGGCTGAGGAGGGTCATTTTATCTCCCTTTTTGTGGAGTAGTATGGTGGTCGCTTCATGCCACTGATCCGGGATAGTGCTTTGGTGCAGGCATAGGTTGAAAAGCGTTCGTATTTTCTCCAGTAAGAGAGTACCTCCAGCTTTTATTGCTTCTGCAACTACCTCATCTTCTCCGGGTGCTTTATTGTTTTTCATCTTTGACAGCGTTCCCTTTATTTCCTTAATAATGATGTCTGGCATCTCTTCCGATCCTTGATTTATGACACCTCGCTCTTGTGTAACCACGCTCTTGTGTAACCACAGTTTCACGAAATTGTTACAAACACAATTATTATCGTTTATTCCGTTGTCAAGTTTTACATCTGTCATATAAAAGCCAACTATTAAATTTCTATAATTTATTTCCCTAGCAACCTGATGTTAATGCATTGTTGGTAACGACTTACGAGGCACCTACAGGGTAAATTAAAACGGTGCTCTTTTAGAGTTTTTAATATTGGTGCCCTAAAACATGCTTGTAGATAAAAATCGTACAATACACTTACGGTAGGTGTCTTTACCGCATTTGCGTGATTTACCAAACTCGCCTTCGGCTCGTTTTGTTAAACATCACGCACATGCGGTAAAGACGTACCTACCGTACTTGTATTGTAATATACTATTAACACAAGCTTTTTCTTCTATTGTTTTTTACAGTGTGAATAAGGTCTTAATAAATTCTATTGCTTAAATTGTTATTCACATACTAGACTTAATGAATTTATTCCAAGTTACAAACTCATACTGTATTATAGCTTTTTTGGGTAGGTACTATAAACGCTTAAACATGTAATGCAACATTATAAATGAACTAACAAAATTATTCAATTCGTGGTCCTAATTGGGTTTTGTGTTGTACATATTTAATAAGGGGGAAAAGTACGTTTCTAATTGGCCATTAAGGGATTTCGCTGTAGTTTTAATTCTGTTTATTTCTAAGCTTTCTAAGAATGACGATCTTTTCACTTTATACAGTGTCTTCGATTGCCTGACAGCGGGTAACACTATTATTAATGCAAAATACAAATTTTGGGTTACAGTGTAAAAATATTATTTTTATCTTTCAGTTACAATACATTGTATAGATCGAAACACCCGTAATTTTATCTTTCATAAAAGGGTCGGAAAATTATAGCAATAGAGCAAGCCCATAATTTAGGATAAATCTTACGATGCACGATAATATTCTCCCAGGTTGTAATATCGTTGCCTGAGAACCAGATTATTGTCCATTTTTTCCTTAAGTAAAGGTTTTTTCACCAATTGTTCTATGTCTAACACCGGTTATATGAATATATTCCAAGTTCGCCTGTACGGTGGACTTTTATAAATACACACTGATATTTTTATTCTATGTCCACTTAACTTTGTTAATAGTCGGACCGAAGTATCCTATGTCCTCTTGCCCAATGAGGTTAAATGAATGAACATCAGGTGGTGCTCGTGCGGTTTATCACTCGTTATCATTATTAAAAGGCAGTAGCAGGCAAAATGCATCCAAATCAGTTTTAGAAGGTATTTCAGATCCTGCAGTTTAGCCTTCTCCTGCTGGCCTTACCAAGAACAAAGTCGCTCGGAAAATCATTCTTCCTCTGTAGACTTACAGTTTTGAAAATGCATCATTAAAAAGTTTAAGATAATAATTTTGTTAACTTTATTTACGCTATAATTCAGATATAAGTTGTTCAGTTAAAATTTATATTTCAAGAATGTTACGTAAAATAAGAATCTTAATTTAATATCAAAATAAGCATTGTTATATTAAATTTGCTTTGTTCTTAGTCTCTAAAAATAACAGAAATGGATATATATTTTAGCATAGTAACCACTGACTTGTCACCAGTAGAATTACCAAGCTAATGGCCGAGGGTCTCTGGTATGCACCTTCAATATTTCTATCGCGGAAGTTTAAATCATGCGCAGTTCGTTGGATTTCTACAATTTTTTGATATTCCTCTAAAATTGACGTTTACCTTGTTCAGAGCCGGTCGTCTCTTTCTTTTTAATTTACACAGTGTTTGACTTGTTTATTATTAGATTTGTGAGCAAAGCTTTCAGTTCTTTATTGTATTTGTGTATGACTTTCGTTAAAAACTGATTACTATATTAGAGTTTTATTGTTTAATAGTAAATATTTTACAATAATTTGCCCAATGTGAAGAGAGTTTAAACTACATAATATGTTATTGATGTCCAACTTTCTTAGTGATAATTGATAAACTAATGAAATATTTTTAAAATTCTCTTGTTACCATCCTAACAAAATAATTCATAGTATATCCAATTATTCATCAATATTATTTGTTTCATTAATAGTCATATTGATGAAACTATTTTACTATTGCCTCCATATTTCGTCAAGAACTTTTTTTTTATTTAAATATCACATACTACATCCAAATACTACTTTTATTAACCCCATTTTAATTTTTCTTTAGTGTACTGAACACTAATAACTGGTTGTTTTATTGTTTTACAGTTCATAAATTGCGCTGCATTGAGGCTTTCCACAATTATATGCTTTCTAACATATTCATTTTCTTTCCTAATAAGTGCCACGACATTCAAAACCTCCATTCTGACTTGCTTTTAGTCTGTAGAAAAACAGCAGTTTTTGTGCAACTTTCATCGTATGTTGTATAGAAAATGATAGAAGGAAACCAGGCGACAAAGGGCACCTGTTATAGGTAGTGTTAAGAACAATCATTATTACTTATGCCGGAAACCAAACTTTAATTAGAAATTTCAATTGCTTCTTAGAAGTAAATTAATGCTCCACATCTTATATCTCATATTATTATACCAAGGTTTACTATACAGGGTGGTGATAAAGTTTGGAATAATAGGAATATTTCCGAACAGGTTAACTTAAAAAAAAAGACGATTTTTATTTTTATTTTTGCATTTTTTTAGCTAATACTAGAATATACAGGGTGTTACATAAATGAATTATCACGTCAATGTCACTTTTTGTAAATGAAATACCCTGTATATTATTTCATTTTTTGATTATACGCAAGATTCCAAGCAGATTTCGTTTATGATGTCCTATACCTGTCTTCAACTGTTTACGAATTACTTACAATTGAAAATTAGACATCTATAATGAAAATAAAAATATAAATTGAATTGTTTGAGCGTTTTTTTTTAAGTTAACCTGTTCACAGATATTTCTATAATTCCCAACTTTATTTTCATTCGTACAGGGTGTCTCAAAAAATCAGTATCAATTTCAAGTTTGTTTTTATAAACGAAATGACACTTTTTTAAATTTTAAACATATTATTTTATTTAATGAACATTATTTACAATAAAGGAATATGCCTGTCTATTTTAATAAATGTTGGAAGTGGTATCCATTTATAGCTCTGCAATGACCTAATCTATCCACAAACTCTCTTTGGACGTTAGCATGGTTACCAATATCTGGCGTTCATAGTGATGTTATTTAATGTCATTCTAATTCACTTTTTTGACAAACGCCTTGTGATTATTTGATTATTTTGTATTATTTTATCATAATGTTCTTAACAGAAACGCAAAGAATCGAGATCCTCATTATGGCTGGTTGTGGAGATAAAACTCGAACGCAAGAAGAAGTGTGTGAAATGTTCAATAATAAATACCCGGAGAGACAGCCAATCAGTCAGGCCTCTGTAAGTAAATTAATATATAAATTTAATAATTTCGGACATTTCAGAGACAAGCCGCGTTCAGGACGACCAGGCATCCCTGAAGACACTAAAATTGATATTTTAATTTTATGGAAGTAGTCCATCTCACAGTGGAGTAATATTTTAAGTGAGGAATGAAACACAAAGTCTGCTCCACTAATTTAATAAAAAGTTCAGATCAACATCCCAAACATGTTTCGAAGGTATAAACCTTCATCTTCAGTGGGTAATTATTAAGATGTTATTTATGAAGAGACCAATGACATTGTTAAATTTATTTAAACTAATGTTGCAGAAAAATTCTTTTTAAGAAGACATTTATAACTTTAATTAGATAACTAATACATATTTAAATTAAAGTAAATTTTTTTTTTTTTTTTTTATATAAAATAAAGTGAATTTAAAATGAATTTGTCTTTATTTTAAACTTATTAAAAAACCCAAATTTTGCTGGGGAAATGTAATAGGGTACGACCATCATGGTGGAGTCGTACCAATGGACCATTTGGTACGACTCCACCATGATGGTCGTACCCTATTACATTTCCCCAGCAAAATTTGGGTTTTTTAATAAGTTTAAAATAAAGACAAATTCATTTTAAATTCACTTTATTTTATATAAAAAAAAAAAAAAAAAAAATTTACTTTAATTTAAATATGTATTAGTTATCTAATTAAAGTTATAAATGTCTTCTTAAAAAGAATTTTTCTGCAACATTAGTTTAAATAAATTTAACAATGTCATTGGTCTCTTCATAAATAACATCTTAATAATTACCCACTGAAGATGAAGGTTTATACCTTCGAAACATGTTTGGGATGTTGATCTGAACTTTTTATTAAATTAGTGGAGCAGACTTTGTGTTTCATTCCTCACTTGATATTTTAATGTCACTGGAAGAAAATCCTCATTCAAGTACTAGACGTCTTTCAAACCAAGACAACATTGATGTGGATCATTCAGCTATTGTGAAGTTCTTAAGAAAAGAAAAGTGGCGTCCTTATAAAATAAAAATAGTTCAAGAGCTCTATGACGATGATCCGGACAGAAGGAATCAGTTTTGTGAGGTAATGATGGATATCCGCTAAAATAATAATGATTTTGTAAAAAACGTGATTTTCTCTGATGAAGCCACATTTTGCCTTAATGGGAAAGTAAATAAGCAAAATTTTCGTTATTGGTCAAATGAAAATCCCTATTGGTACAGAGAGGGCCATACGCAGTATAGGGAGAAAATTAATGTTTGGGCGGGAATTGTTGAGAATAGAATCATCGGGCCATATTTTTTTGAGGGGACATTGAATGGCGAACGATAACTGTCATATCTAGAGCAAGAACTTGTACCTGCCTTAATTACACTATTTCCAAATCAAGATGTTACAGATAGGTTTGATGATAGACTTTGGTTTCAGCAAGATGGAGCTCCTGCCCATTTTAGCACAAATGTTCGAAGATATTTGGACAATGCGTTTCATCATCGTGTGATAGGCCGACGGGGCGAAATAGAGTGGCCACCAAGGTCACCCGATTTAACTCCGCTCGACTTCTTCTTATGGGGCTACGTTAAAGAGAGAGTATACAAAAATAAACCACAAAATTTAGAAGACTTGAAATTAAGAATAAGAGCCACGATACGGCAAATTACCCCAGATATTGCTACTAACGTCCAAAGAGAGTTTGTGGATAGATCGGGTCATTGTAGAGCTGTGAATGGATACCACTTCCAACATTTATTAAAATAAGCAGGCATATTCCTTTATTGTAAATAATGTTCATTAAATAAAATAATATGTTAAAAATTTAAAAAAGTGTCATTTCGTTTATAAAAACAAACTTGAAATTGATACTGATTTTTTGAGACACCCTATACGAATGAAAATAAAGTTGGGAATAATAGAAATATCTGTGAACAGGTTAACTTAAAAAAAAAAACCGCTCAAACAATTCAATTTATATTTTTATTTTCATTGAAGATGTCTAATTTTCAATTGTCAATAAATAATTCGTAAACAGTTGAAGATAGGTATAGGACATCATAAACAAAATCTGCTTAGAATCTTGCGTAGAATCAAAAAATGAAATATTATACAGGGTATTCCATTTAGAAAAAGTGACATTAACGTGATAATTCATGTATGTAACACCCCGTATATTCTAGTATTAGCTAAAATGCAGAAATAAAAATTAAAATCGACGTGTCTGAGCATTTGAATTTTAAGTTAACCTGTTCAGAAATATTCCTATTATTCCAAACTTTATCACCACCCTGTATATGCTGTGTTACGAATGTCATAGTGCTAAAGCTTCTTCATCAATAGGTCTTCGGTGATTTACTCATTCGAATGCATTGGAATAACTACAGAATACTGACGCAATAACATTGCCATCGTTGCGATCAAGAAAAATTCTATGTAGAAGTAATAAAATGACGAGGAAGGGTGGAAAGGAGGGAGATAGGTCGACAGATCTTATATTATATTTTTGACTCTTTATAATCTACAGAACTACGTCTAAATACTAACTGAGCACCCTGTAGAAAGCTGTCTGTGACGGTTTAGCCAAACATTTTCCTGGCACTAACGGATTTACTAAAATATGTTTCAACGCAAATTGCCAAATAAATAAATAATCAGTTGTAATGCGCGATTTAATCCGTCGGAATTTTTAATCAGTTTTTCATCTGCTCATTAATAATGAATTGTTGATTATTGCACCGTGGTGACATGGCGGCTTTTATTTTAATAATTATTTATTTGAACAACTACAGCGAATAATTTTAAATTATGTATCATCGTAAACAATTGTGTTATTATGTTAAATTGCATTGGCAGCGATGAAAAACGCGTTTAAATGGTATAGATACTAAACAATGCCTTAATAATTTTGCAGATCATGTAATAGCTATTTTCCTAACAAGAGCAGAAAATCTTTTTTTCCGCACGCAAATGCCGTTGACAGCACGACGCGTAGCGGAGTGGTGTCAAGCATTTAAGTGCGGAAAAATAGGTTTCTGCACGTGTTAGGAACAATAGTCTTTCTACTAGCGTGAGGAAACAAATTGAAAATAATTTAAAAAACGGAGTTTTTTTTTAAATTTTTATTACAATGAACAAAATTTTACAATATTAATTCGTTCATCTCTTCATCGGAAATCATTTTGCGTGCCGAAGAATTCAGCAAAACTCCAGTAGAAAAACTGATAAACTAGTTTAAATTTATAATATTCTGTTGACAGTGACATACAAATCAACAACTGGTTATATACACCATAGCAACTAAGATATTTCAAAGGTAATATGATGAACAGTGACTTCAAATCGTACAGCATTTAATTTAATTAAATTTAATTTCAAAATATAACAGTGCGGAAAAATCTTTGCCGCACGGTGCGGATTTTCCGCACTAAAACATGTGCGGAAAATGCGTTTTTCCGCACGCTAGTAGAAAAAATAATTTTCTAATATTGATAATTTTAGTCAGTATTTAATTCATAATTAATTTTGAAAATTTTTTACCGTCTTCTGGTGTTTAAAAATTTTTAATAATTACATTGCCTACACATCACTGGTCTGCGGTAATTTTATTGCAGGGTTAAGAAAAGTGTAAAACCGTCCTACTGCAATTGAGAATGACCACTGTTTACACAATGAGCTTTTGTTCTTAAGATTTAAAATATGCGAAAACTGAAAAATTCCTGTTTACTCTATTTGAACTACCCTGGCTAATAACGAACGGATGGGAGCTTGCACTTTTAACACCAACATCATATGCCAAACGGCGTCAGAGCAAAAATTATGAAAAGTATGAAAAGAGTTGCTATGCCGAACACATTGTGTAATAAAACGCTTGAGGAAGCTCGCAGAGCAAAATATGGGGATCGCATTAGAAGAAGCGACAACAAATCTAAATGTGTATATTAATCAGTAAATAAAATCAAGGGAAATGACGTAAAACGCCGATATTGCCAAATATCAGATGATCCACATTTGATTTGTAATAACTTCAACAGCTTGGTCAAAAATGTAGCTTCCAATCTCTTAAGGTACCATCCTGTCATAAGCACATTCAGTCACTTGCAAGATCCCATATTCCATTAATAGATCCTTTTTTTTTACACCAATAACAATATCTAAGACAGTGTTTATAATCAAAATAATGAAAAATAAAAAGAGTTAAGGGTTTGATGGGCTTTCGAGAAGTGTTGTGAGAACCAGTACAGAGGATGTCACATCATAAACAACTTCTTTAAACACAGAGTCTTTCTGAAAAACCTGGTACTGGTAAAACCTATTTACAAAAAAGGTGACCCAATGCATCTGGATAACCCATCAGATTAATATTAACATTCTCAAAAATGTTTGAAGTAGCTCAATGTACCCGCCTACTAAGCTTTTTTTACACAGAAAAATTTCTGAGTCATTCTCAACACGGACAAGGACAGGTCCATGGAGACGACTGTTTACAACTTTAATAAAACAGTGATTAATGGATGGAAAACAAAAACCTATCAATGGGAATATTTTTGGACCTATCTAAAGCATTTGACTGCCTGGACCATAAAATTCTGCTAGAGAAGCTGCATCCATACAGCTTCAGAAGCCCAACTTCGAACTGGTTGCGCTTTTACTTGTATGGTCGAACGCAAAGAGTAATCATTGAAAAAAATGAATAACGCCACTGCTCAGATATCCCATACAAATGGGAATTAGTTCCTCAGGGACGTGTGCTGGGCCCCTTTTTGCTGCTTCTTTTCTACATCAATGACCTGGCAGCAACACCCACCTGGTTAACTTTGCAGATAACATTAACATACTTTTAAGTCCTTAAATGACCTGCTGGAAATTCAACAACGGTAATGGCAGAATAATAATTCCTTAATGGCGGAATAATAATTCATGGATAACAGACTATCTCTGAATCCAGAAAAAAACCGTTATCCATATTTTCGACTCAAACAACCTAGAAACAATGAGATTCCACAGCAAATTCAGTCACATCAAGTCTTAAGTGAAAGCACACAATTTCTGGTATCCATATAAACCAAAACTGGGACTGGGCTACTCAAATTTTGGAATTATGCAAGAAAGTCAACTAGGCACTAAGTATTATGTCGAAATATCAAGATCTCAATTCAATACTAGGCTTCGGAATTATATTCTGGCGGAAGGGGGGGGGGGGAGTTATAAGGGATAACCGAGAGATTTTGAATCCCGTTTCCTATTTTGCGCGTGGTTTCAAGGCGAGTGTGAAGTTGATCCTTTTTTTGCAAGAAAAATATTATCTACAGATGAAGCCATGTTTACTTCCAACGGCGTGGTATGCTCCCAAAATTGTCGGTGGTGGAGTGACAACAATCCAAATTTTATAATCGACTGCCGTAGTCAGTATTGTTTGTTGTGGCATTTTTAATTATTAGATCGTTGGATCATACTTTATCCGACAAAATATAAATGCTGCCATTTACCTCTCCTTAAGGAACCACTCTCAATTTCTTGACGAACTGCCACTAAATATAAGACGTATAATTAGGTATCAACATGATGGAGTACCTTGCCATAGTACTAACACAGTAACTGGGTATTTAAATGAAGTATTTCCGCACCGTTGGAGGATAGGCAGACGTTCAAATATTCCTTGGCCAGCCAGGTCGCCTGACATCACACCCCTGGTCTTCTTTTTATGAGGCCGATTAAAAGAAATGGTGTATGGGCATCTATACCTTTTCAGGATATTGACCATCTTGAAGCAGTAATAACACACTGTGTCCAAGAAATCACGCCAAATATGATACAGGCGACAGTAAGAGGAATTACAAGGCGTACTATAGTTTGCATGAAAAAGAAGGGGGGCATGTGGAGACACAATTTTTTCCTTTAAACTATCTGTTTTAAGATCACTTTTATCATGTAGTTGCTAAAATATTGTTTATTATTTACATTCACAATTTATTTTTGCTCTAAGGAAGTTAAATGTTTTTAATATTCCTGATAGGTAGATAGGTTGATTTTAGAACAATAAATAATCTCGCAATTTTTTTAAAAACGTAATTGGTTTCCAACAAGAGGTTGAATGCTTAACGTGTTTTTGATGGTACCCTGTAAATTAATATATTTCGACGAAAAACTGTATCTGACCACGTTTTGTAGTCCTTAGTAAAGTTTTCTTATAACAATTTGCTCTAAAATAGAAATTGAGGGTACTTCCCTCTTAACGTAATTCTGTGTTTCTATATTTTTTTGTCGCCCCGTACATGATATCTTAAGTTTTGATATGTCAATATTATTTTCGCATTAAGCAGAACTTTTAATGAAGAATAACTTTTTTCGTAAAATCTACAATATAGAAAATTCCCATATGTCTAGAACTTTTCTGGACACGCTGGATAAAGATTTTAATGGATATTGATTTTAATTCAGTTTTTGTTCCTAGCCATTTATCAACAAGTAGAGTTTTCTTGTGGTTTTTTTACCTTTACGTGATGCAATTTCCATTCAATTGTCTGTCTGTTGTTATCGGCATGATAATTTTCTGAATAAAGACTTATTGTATTGTGTTGTATTGTAAATATTGGCTCCCTTGTTTATTTGAGACCGATAAATTATTTTCATTTATTGAGGCAAATAATTTGAGGAACTAACTTGGGAAATTAAAGAAAAATGTAAATCTAAAATTGACTGAAGTTAAAAAATTTGATACTAAGGCTTTGTAATAAAGGCACCAGTAAATAAATGTCAATGACAGAGGATGTTAATGACATAATATTAGAACTATTTTTAAGGTAAAACAGTCTAAATCTTTTAAAAAGTTTAGTGTTACTTGATTTAATGTCTCTCATGCAAGCAAAAATAAAGGGAAGGAGATAAATCAATATAACAGTTTAGGTTTTTTATTGACTTGGCCGATACTTGCTGGAAATCCGTAGCGAAAGGGGTTTGGAATAATGTAAGCAACTTTTACAAACTTCTCCAGTATATTTCAGTAATATAATGACATGTTTCACTTCACTGTAGCTTCCTTAGATGTATATAAACTTAACAGAACTAGGTATAAATATATCATTTATATCATAAAACCCTGAATATAGATTGCATAGTATTTTTAACAGTAATTAAGATTACAAACAAATAGAAATTTCAGTGAAGCAGTAAAGGAACATCATTAGAGCTTTATCGAGGGGAAAATTGATTCCTATTATGCTAGCCACTTTAGTGTAATCATCAGTTTAATGATAATTCACAAATTTTACATTTATTGAAAAGAAAGGTATAAGACTAAATTTGCTTGAGTCGTCACAAGTTTAGAAATTCTTACCATCTGTTAAACGAACCAATTGATCTTATTAACTCACCATAAATATATTTTGGACAAGCGCCTAGGAAAATCTTTAATGCTAGTTGTTTTGTCAACACATTAGTGTAAATTGATTTTATGATATGAATTTGTGCAAATAAACACCTAGTTCTGTTAAATTTATACACATCTAAAGAAGATACATATATTCTCTCTCTCTCTTATTTCCTTTCTTTGCTTAAGAGATCTCTAGTTCTGACATCGCCGAAGCCCTGACGATAACTCAGTGTTGGGTCGAAAGCGATAGGCTGAACTTTAATAAATATATGCGCTGAATATAACAACCTTTTGATTTCAGGCTCTCAAAATGTGCATGCAGGTATAATTCGTTTTCAATATGCCGAGCATTTATGATTTCTCTTATTTTCTTCTACTTGTAGCTAAGCATTTAAACGTTTCCATCTTCATCTGCAGGATTATTGACTTCTTCCTCTCTTTCGCAATAATATTTGACAAGAAGTTCCACTTTAAATTGCTCAAGTTATTCTGGTTATGGTCAATATAATTTACAATTCTAATTGGCCTTCCCGCATAGTAATGTACTGCAAACATATCGCATACTTTCCTGCTGCTGTCTCCAATGCCAACATTTTCAGACGTAGAATATGTCATAACAAAATAGTGTTAACAGTTAAAAAATTGATTAAACTTCGTTGGAAGTTGACACTGAGAAAATTAATCAAAATATTGGCTCGTGTCTTTAATAAAATAATTCAGATCTGGATTATTTATTTTAGGGACAAGAAGAAAATAAACAAGTCTTCCTCCACAAGTTTAGTAAAACGGTTTTAATTTAATTTCTTGTCGAACGTAGAAACGCTCAACATCAGAAGATAGAAAAAAAGAGACATGTTGCTCTTAGTGTTAGCACTAAGGAAACATGTTGGTGGTAGATACCTTTAATGGAACTTTGGAAATATATGAAAAATTATGCAAATTGAATGGTTATGTAGAAAGAAAATAAAATTTAATTGTTTTTGATGACATGGTCAAGTGATTAAGATTAATTGATGAATACTAAAACTATTTTATTTTTTAAAGGTTCTTTGGAACCACTCATGTTAGGGAACAAAGAATAAAAGGATAGTATTTGTGAAAATATATCGTATATCAAACTTCCATAATCCTTGCAAGTGAGTTTGTCTAATGGAACACTTAGTTTATAATAAATAGAGAAGCAAGTATATTGTAGGGCCACATTAAATTTTGAATAAGATTTCCTGTGTTGCGCCAGCCCATCATCTTGTATGTTCCTCGGTATTGGTAAATTTTAAAGAAAATATGTTTCATGCAATCAAAGGTTATGCTAACTTAATTTAAATCTTGTGTCATAAAATCACTGTTTATTGTGAAACATTCATCATTATCGCCAGTGTAAAGTCAATGACTAAGAACTACAACTAATTCATATTAGCAATATGAATTACTCTCATGCTGTGGAGTATGAGCTAAGAAGCAATACCAACTCTAATATTTAATGCCTTAAGTTTTTAGGGTTTACACCAAAGCACTACATGATTAGAGTTTGTAACCTAAGTTATAAAAAAGAAGCGGCTGTTAACCGAGGGCGCCCCTACTTTCTACTACTTCTCAGCAACGACCCTTCCCTCAAACTAAGCCGACCTGTCTTTTTAAAGAAGGCGAGCAACTGTCCAAGTTCATGGTGCTGAACTCCTCTTGTGCCATTGTTGTCGCGCCAAGGATATGCCTTCTAGTGCAACCCCACCTGTCACTCTTTCTTACTAAATAATACGAGGTCTCCTCTCCTGCTCCACAGTTGGAACAGTGTTGAGTTTCCCCGATTCTCAGAAGATGCAGGTGTTTATTCAGCCTATTATGACCAGTTAAAATACCCACTAGGTCTGCTAGATCTACCCGCCCTCTTGACAACAACCAAGTTACCCAGGACGCGGTTCGCTCCGGAACTACGATTTCTTTCCCGTTTCTTCACCAGTTAGCGGTCGTGCGACTCCAAGCTCACTCAGAGAAAATCTTGGGTGCCTGTGTTCTGCTTATCCCCAGCTGTGACTCCGGTTCTATGGGATCATCGACAAGCCCAGTCTAGCGAGCTCATCGGCCCTCTCGTTACCTGGTACACCGGAATGTCCCGGACCCAGCTAAGTTTTTCTCTTTTTTGCTTCTAGCTCATTAAGGGCACTGTCGAACGAGCTTAAAGCTTGTCCATGACCGTTGGACTACCTTCAGTGCTGACTGGTTATCTGAGTGGATCTATATATCTTCCTAGTCTCCTGTATTAACCTTGTCTCTGGTAGCTGCCTCGAGGATTGCAAAGACCTCGGCTTGGAATACCGTAGTGAATCTTCACATGGGAAATTCCTGTCCTTCGCTCGTGTCTTATCGGTAAGCTCTGGCTCCCCTGCTCTGTGCCAACAACAATCCTTGAGCCGTCAGAATACCATACCTGACCGCCTTCGGGTTGGTATATATTTTCTGTTTCCTCTCTCGTGGGGATCTACCTTAAAGTTTCTATTCAGTAGAAGGTTGGTCATCGGTGCTGGAGGTCTTGACACGTTGCACACACTACCATAGGTAGTCAATCATTAAAAGAAAATTATTGAGAAAAAGCACCAGAAATACTTCACGGTACCTACGCCAATGCCGCGAAACAGCAAAAACCAGTGACTTTAATTTTATAGTTATGCTATTAAACATATTTTATTGCACTGATATTCAGGCCACAATTTTATATTTGGCGGGATTAAACATATTTTATTTAATAACCAGGATTGTTAATGCGTATCCTTCGCCATTATGAATTGCTAATAAACCTAATCACAATAAAATTAAATATACATATCATAAATTTTATATTTATTGCAATTTTCCATATTCATTATAAATTATGCAGAAGGTTTTAAGTGTGTTGTTTATTGCGAATATTATTGTTAATAACTTTGCCAAATCGTAATTAATTACAAAGGGGCGTTACAGTTACCCGCCCAATTAATTTGGTTGTTATTTTTTAAAGGTTTGTACGCAATAGACTGATTCCGTTACTAATGTATAAGGTTTTTCCTTATAATTTGCCAACCCTTTAAAAAGTTTATTTCTTGAGATGGAAAAAGGTAATTATAAACAAACGTTGCCGAAGTTCTTTAGAAATTTTTTAATATGTTAACTAGAAAAACAATAGATCATGGCAAATTTAAAAATAATAGTAACTTATGGGTTTCTTTAAATGAAACTCCCTATATTATATTATTACGTCCTTGAAATCAGCTTAATTCCAGTATTACAAAAAAATATATTACGTTTATATTTGGACCCTCCGTTATTCAGTTACTTTTTTCACTTTAAAAGAAGGTAATGTTAATAGTACTGAACTCTAAAATATTAAAGTTATAGATAAAGGAAAGGAAATGCATAAACAAGTGTATATCGGTATGGAAAACCGTTGGCCGTCCATATCCTAGTAATAGGTTAGCAAAGTAAAAACATGAAATACTGCAAAGTTGACAGACGTGGGTAGATTAAATTTTCTCCACTCCATCGTATTGTCCAAGGGAGATGTATTGAGTTGGACACAAGTGTCAAAGAATGAATATTTATTTTAAACTAATTGAATCGAAGCGGGAGGCGTCATACCAGCAGAACAATAAAGGCCGATTCATAAAACTTTTCGTCGCTGTTCCCGCTCGTCGCCGCCGTTCCCGTCGCTATTTAACCTAAGGGGAAACAGCGTATACGTTCAGAAAAGCCGCCACCGCTCCCGTTGGTAGTTCTGAATTGGCCAATTTTTAAATCGCGTCGTTCCCACTGACCTTGGTCGTTCGTCGTTCCCACTTCTGGCCAATGAGAAGAAAGAAATTTTCGACCATATGGTTTGAAGTTTTGAAGGAAGTAATTTTAGGGTTAGAGTACTTGGAGTGTTTTGCTGTTTTGTGGATTTTACTACAAAAAAACATTAATATCATATAATAAGGTACTTACATCACGCTTTTTAAAAGAAAATACAATTATTTACTTTGTTTTTCTAACCTTAAACCTTCTTTTGTTATTGCGGCGCAGTTTGTAGTTCGACTTTTTTATAAATACCTATCCAACGGCGGCGACGAGCGGGAGCAGTGACAACGAACGGGAACAGCGACGAAAAGTTTTATAAATCGACCTTAAGCGAGATGCGATTTTTTACTAGTATATGGGCGGCGAACGGTTTTCCATACCGCCATAAACAATACATTGTCATTACACATTAATATTTAAAATTTGGTCGTATTCCTCCAGGCTGTAATAGGTCTTCTGAAGTAAAATAATTCTGGCTGTATGGCATTTTAGCCAAATGCCATTAAAAAAAAAGTAAAATAATTTTTATTGTTTGGCGAAATTTCAGATATGACAGACATCTATACTCTAAACTTAAATAATTATAAATTTTTTTGCTGTCGTAGATTGTAGAGGACTTGGTAAGAGTCAACTTATTTTGATTTTGTCTGGTGTTATAACAGTTTTGTTATCCTGCAGAACTGTAGGATATTTTTGGTGTATAAGACAGACCGTTTCCAGAATAAATACACTAAGAGTTAAAGTTTCTTGTTTAATAAATAGGGTTTACAGTGATCCCGATATTTATCTCTACAAATATACCTAAGCGCTCTTTTTGATTTACGATAACGGAATTTAAAAATTGCACACTACAAAATACCCAAAACGCCATACCGTGATCTGAATGGTGCTTGAGTGTCATAAAAATCTGGTATCATCAGCAAAAGGTGTAAAAGAAAGATGTTTAAAAGAAAGATGATTTTCCCTTTTCTTTTCGTCAGACCCAATCCTTGGACGCGTTTCGCCGTATTACGGCTCATCGGCAAGATAGAGTCTGACGAAAAGAAAAGGGATCTTACAGTGTTTTCAACACATAATGTATAAATACATATGCGAGATGTTACACGTGGCGACATCTCGTAGCAATCGAGCTATCCACCTAACCAGACCAGCGCCGTCTTAGAGAAGACCAAACGCTGGAAAGGATCCCGCATAAGCAGGTATCTAATGTCAGGTGGCGCTTTCAACACATAATGTATTTATACATTATATGTGTTGAAAACACTGTAAGATCCCTTTTCTTTTCGTCAGACTCTATAGCCTTGCCGATGAGCCGTAATACGGCGAAACGCGTTCAAGGATTGGGTCTGACGAAAAGAAAAGGGAAAAACATCTTTCTTTTATATTAGATTTTCGGTTCACAGAAACCGACGATTGGCTTTCAGCGCCACCTGACATTAGATACCTGCTTATGCGGGATCCTTTTCAGCGTTTGGTCTTCTTTAACACCTCGCTGGTCTGGTTAGGTGGATAGCTCGATTGCTACGAGATGTCGCCACGTGTAACATCTCGCATATGTATAAAAGGTGTAAAGTTTCCTTGGATATCCACGCCTGCGAGATCATTGACATATGGCGAGAATAAAATTGAACCCAGCAGAGAACTCCCTAAGACACCAGACTCCACTCCAAAAAGATAATATTTATTTATTTCTTTATCCATTATGTATTACAAAATCACCTTCGTTTTGTCGCGGAAAGCGAGTTCTCTGATGATACTGCGAAACTTCTATTCTCTAAAAAAGATCCCACTACCTTGACGAGGTAATTTGGAGCACCGATTCTTATTAATTTTAAAAGGATCGCCGGAGTCACCCACCTTAAATAGAGGAACCACTACACCTTTCTTCCAGCACGAAGAAAAGCCGTTTCAGAAAGATCCTCCAATATTTTACTGGAGATTCCGTCAGATCCAACCGTGTTCTGTGTTCGTTTTTTATTTGCCTAAAGGTGTACCACACATCTTCTAGATTTGTTGGATTGAAATAGAAGTTCTGTGGAAACCACACATAGGTTATATAATCAAGTGGATATATATTGATGATGATGGTTAATTATAGACTATTGTTCCTTGGATCTGTTACCCGCCCTTGAGATCCTATTGCCATAGTACTGTTGCTTGGCACACTAGTCTAAAAATGTGTTTGCAGCTGTTAAAGAAGTTGACAAAAATATATTAAATAAAATTTTCTTTTGTTATGAATAGTCCTAAGGTTTGTAGAAGAGTAGACAAAACACTAGGGCACAGTGTTCGTGAAATCGATTAAAATTTTTCGTACTGAAAATCCTTCCCAATTTAGATCCCTCTCGGGTTCGACAACCCTTGTGAGGAAAATGAACCAATACTGCCTCATGGTCAGATAGGTCAAAAGATAATGTGTTGCTGTACAGGTCCATATTATTAAAGTAGATGCATACGTAGTTGATAAGAGAATCAGAATGTTGGGTAATACGCGTTAACATTGACTATTTCCCTCATATACTGTAACTACAATGCGCTTTTCACTTGATTTTCGGTGAAAATCAGCCCTCGGTCGCGATTGAGCTGAAAATTGCACTCTTCTGGTTTTTCATTGTTGGTTACCTACGAGAATAACCGTCACTGTCACAACAAGTTGAAATTTCTGCTTTAACAATTTCGCGTCAATTTATCAAAATGATTCAGGAAATAGTCTAAAAAATATATTTCGTGCATGTAAAATGGCTTGATAATCATGCACTCAGATTTGTTGCCCTAAAGAAACAGCTTTCATGCATTTTTATTGCTATTTACCTTAAAAAGTGCCCTCCCTTCGGTCGGGCACTTTTTGGTAAATAACAATAAAAATGCATTCAAGCTGTTTCTAGGGCAACAAACCTTCATGCATGCTTTTCAGCAATTTTACATGCACTTAACATATTACTATTGATAAGTGCATTTCCAGGTTGAAGAAATTAAAAATACTGCGCAGCGACTGAAGGTGACGATAGCTCATCGCTATAATCAATATCATCAAAAATCTATATCAAATACACTATCCCACAACATATAATAGCAACAAGAGTATATTTATACAATCATGGTGTTTTAGAAATCATCACAGTACAGGTCTTGTATCACTGAAAGCATGGCAATCAACGGACTTATGAAAAAAATTTAAGGGGCACAGAGAAGAATAGAAAGGTCAGATTGCAAGATCAGAAGACCAAACAATGGAAAAGAGAAAAAACAAAAATTGTAGACATCGGAAAGTTCACCACAAGGCAAAAATGGGAATAGCCAGGACACCTCGTGGGTAAACAGGATAACCGTTTGACAAGAAGAACGTGGACACTATAACAGATATTTGTCTGCAAAAGACTATATCTATATAATACCTGGGTCGTACTCAGTGAAGATTACCAGGATTAGATAAACGACTGAGATGAACAATTATTTTCTTTGTTTAATGTTAATATTTTATAACGTCATTAAAGACTGCTTAAACTTTCCTTTATTTTTCTTCTTTGTACAGATTAATCTCTTCGGGTGACTTTGCCGAGTCCTCTCAACTTCAAATAGGATTAACCTCCTCTGGTGACCATGCCAACTTCAAATATGGTTATACCCTAAAATGTAATCTTTGACAAGTCTAGCCAATGATCAAAATTTTCTATGATCCTACTATCAAGGAGAACTATACTCGGGTCAGATCACCGCGTATATTCTCTATAGCTGGATGTATAGAAAAAGAGGGCTCCGCTGTTTTGGGGTACTACTCTCGTGTCAGGTCACTGCGAATAGACTTAATAGCAGAAATGGGGACAAATTTTAGATATTTATCACCCTTCCCCTTAAGAATCTCACCTATCAGGTTTCCAAGTTCTTGCTTTCTTCGAAGCTCGATCTCGAATGAATCAATCTCCAATCTCCATTTTGTGTTGGTTTTTTAAGTGAGGAATCTCTCCTTTAACGCCTATTCGTTTTTCGTTTTTCCTTTTCGGTTACATCTTGGAAGTTTTTGTTTTTTGTAACTATTTTATCTTTCGAGTTTTTTCTATTGTTTTGTGATTTTATTCTTTTTTTATTTTCTTATTGTGTTTTTTAAAGTTTTTGGTATTCAAATTTTATTTGTTCCTTTTAGTTTTATGGTGGCAGCCAGTCCTTAGGACATTTGTGTTTCTGTTGTTCAGTTGAGTGTATGTGTGATTTTCAAATACGTCTGTCCTTTTGTGATAGTTTGTTATTATTTTTGTGAAAAATTCGTCGATCATCTCTACCTTCAAGTCCCTGTGAAGTAAGTCTGTCGGAGGTTATCTTGGTGCGTCTACTATTATTTTTAGTACTTTGTTTTGTAGTACTTTATTTTGTAGTATTTGTGTCTTTTTACGTTTTGTCTTTTTTACAGTTCACCAGGTTGATGCACCGTACGTTAGGACTGGTCTAATAAATGTTTGATGCATCGCTACTTTTGTTTTTGTATTTGTTTTACTTTTCCTGCAAAGTAGCGGATACATTGAGTGCATTTGCCCTAGTGCTTTCTTCACTCGTTCGTCGAAGACAAGGCCAATATATTTAATTGTTTGTGACCAATCTACTTGTTTGTTGTTTGCTTTTACTTTGGTTTCTGATATTGCTTCGAGAAGAAGATGGCCTGAGTTTTTCCCTCATTTAGCCTTAATTTCCATGCATCCAAACACTGGAGAATAACTATAATATGGCGTTGCCAATCTAGAGACTACTATCCAGGGTACCCCCGAGGTGGCGGTTACCGCAGTGTCATCTGCAAACAGGTATAATGTTGTCATTGGATGTTTTGGTATATCCACTGTATAGATGATATTATAGGATCGCTGCTAGGGGTGAGCCTTGCGGTACCCCTGCTTTGATTCTTCTAACTGATGATGTTGCATTTTTAGACGACACCGCAAATGACCTGTCCTTAAGATATGATATAATTATGTTTATTAACTCATTCGGCATACCCAGTCTTAATAATTTCATTATGAGGCCGTTGTGCCAAACTTTATCAAAGGCTTTAGAAACGTCAGAAAAAGACTGCTCCTGTCGACAGGTGGCGATTCAAATCTTTCAGTATATTAGTAGACAGCCCAGTTGTCTGGCGCATCGTGCAATGAGCAGCTCGAAAACCGAACTGCTCTGGTGGTAATACATCGTTGGCTAATACAAAATCGGTTACTCGATTTAGCATCAACTTTTCAACAACTTTGCCTAGACTTGATAATAAGCTTATCGGCCCATAGCGGTCTGTCAATGTTAGATCTTTACCGGTTTTGGGTATTAATGCCACTTTAGCCTTTTTCCAGTCTTGAAGGAAGAAGCCCCTTTCGAATACAGCTTGTGCTATGTTTAAAAGATCTACTGCCGATTTTTGCGGAAAGTTTTTTTATCGCTTTATTACTGATACTGTCAAAGCCTGGCGCTTTTTTCGGGTTTATCATTTTTATGAATGAGAGAACTTTATGATTGAGAGAACTTCTTCAATGGTAATCTGTTGCAAATTTTGAATCACGTGGTCCATGTTTTTACAGATTTGCACTGTACTGGTGACCCGCGCATCCCTCTCCCTGTTGGTGGACGGGAATTCGCAAAACGGATCGCAGAGGCTATCTGCGAACAGTTCAGCTTTCTCCTTAGGCTCTGTTTGAATTTTGTCATTTTTTGTGTCTTTTGACATTGGCTTTCTTCTCACCTTTAATAGACACCTGGTGAACTTATAAATTTAATTATCTCCAATCCTAAGTCCTCCGATATTATTTACCCATCTGTTCGATTTTTCTTCACTTAACATGCCCTTAATTTTTGCTGTTAGTATATTTGCCTGTGTTTTACTGCGCGGATCGCCAGTACTGAATCAATATGGAAATTTCGCGCGCTTTTATAGTCGTCGGTTACTAAGCAAGTGGTTTGTTATACGAAGGGATCAAAAATATGAATCTATCAATAATGACTTCATGTCAAATAAAAGGTTAAAATAATAAATACGAGGGAAATAAGATTCCAAACAATGATAACTTAATAAAACAAATTATAACGTACCGTTACAATACCTAACCACTAATACAATGGAGGGAGGACATCTAGAGAGTAACGGGGATACACAGTGGATGAGACGAAGAGAGGATATAACTAGCTGCACCCAGCTTGGAGAGGCGTATGCTTAAAGGTGGTATACAGAACGCTAGATAGTATGATGATGTAAACGTAATAATAATTGTGAACTACTTTAGTCTAATTTTTTGACTAAAGTAATTTCGACGTAACGGGGAAGAAAGAGTTGCGTCAATATGACGCTAACTTACTAGGGGTATAAAATGAAAAAAAGAACAACTAAAATTTGTCTTCTAATGTTCGGCCGTCTAAAATAAATAAAAATAGCCTCTCGAATAACCCAAACAAGAAAAGCAAGAGTTTGTCTCGTACGTTTCCCGTTTATTCTCTCTTATTTATCGCCTTTTTGTATCAGAAACAAACAAGGAGTAAATAAAGTGGTTGAAATGAGAAATAGAGCTAATAAAACAGATAAATTGGTCTCAATAAATTCCGGTTGTCGAGAACGGAGCCGCAAAACAGCGTCGAAATTAACCGCCTTTCCGCAGCGACTTACCGATGCCGTTGTGAGTCATTTTATTGTCGATGCGGTCGTCGTAACCGACAACGACGGTGCCCTATGTGTCAATTAATCGATTCCAAAAGGTTTATTGGCTTTTACCAGGGTTAAATCATTTGTAGGTGAAAATTAAAGATATAATAATTTTATTCTTCGATTTCATTATTATTTGATACAACAAAGCCCGCTGGGATTTTCGGTAGTCAGGTTCCTGTCCTCCATTTACTGCACACATACTATACGGGGTATACAGAAAATACGGGTATGGTCCGTCTATCTATCTTACAAACTCATTATAAATGCTAATCCCTAATGCCGATAAGACCCAGCGGGTGATCGAATGAAAGCAGGGACACACTCGTTGCTGATAGAATAAAAGGTTGCGCTGCTTTAAGATACTAATACAGTGTGTACAGGGTTATCCAACCAAGACTAGACAAGGCGATTTTTTGACTTTTCCTGTACTTTTATGAAAAAACTGAAATAGCCATCTTAAGTCATTTTCTCCCGCGAATTCGAATATCTTCAGCAAAAAACAATTGAACATCAAACAAAAGTACTAGGGGTCACTTTGATATTTTTTTAAATGGGATGCCGTATTTTTAATGAGCTTATCCGATTTCTCATATAAATTTTGATCTAAAATGTTGGATTTTTAATTCAAAAACGCCTTTTTTCTTCAGTTTTAAATTCGGAAAATGTTAAAAATAAAAAAAAAAATTAAATAAAATAAATTAAAAATCCAACATTTTAGATCAAAATTTATATGAGAAATCGGATAAGCTCATTAAAAATACGGCATCCCATTTAAAAAAATATCAAAGTGACCCCTAGTACTTTTGTTTGATGTTCAATTGTTTTTTGCTGAAGATATTCGAATTCGCGGGAGAAAATGACTTAAGATGGCTATTTCAGTTTTTTTATAAAAGTACAGGAAAAGTCAAAAAATCGCCTTGTCTAGTCTTGGTTGGATAACCCTGTACATAAAGTAAGGAACAAATTTATTATTTAATAATCTAAAAATATCGCGTAAAAATTCTCGGACACGTGCATAATAATTTTTGATTCCGCATATTTTGACATATATATTTATTATACAGGGTAACTCATGTAGTATTAGTTCAGATCTGTAATCTCCAAGAACAGCTGATTTCAAAAACATAACACACTTAGGGCCTAAAATTGATAGTTTGGTAGCTTTAGGGTAGAACAAATAATTTTATTTAAAATACATTATTTTAAAAGTAGGCTTATTTGCTGTTATGTAACTATGGTATTTAGATAATGACATTATGCTGTCATTGTATTGAATTATTCTAGTAAGTTTGGTAGAAGTAATAAAATTAATTTTAATATTTAGTTACTATGCGTTTATCTCCCACACAAAGAATAGAAATTCTTATGATGATTGGATATGGTGATAGGATTCGTACCCAACAAGAAGCTTGCATTTTGCTCAACGCTAAGTACCCAGAAGGACCAATCACTAGATCAACTGTGAGTAAACTTGAAACAAAATTTCGAGAAACGGGTTCTGTAAAAGATCTTCCCAGGAAAGGTCGTCCAGCTATTCCGGATGATAAAAAAATAAATATTTTATTGTCTATAGAAGAAGATCCCCATAACAGCGTCCGCCAGATTGGCAGAGATCATGAGGCGGCTGCTATGACCGTTCATAACCTATTAACGGTAGAAAAATGGCACCCGTTTAAAATCCGACTGGTTCATGAGTTGGATAAAGATGATCCAGATCGTAGGATGGAGTTTTGTCAAATATTAATGGAAAGATGTAACGCAGATCCTTTGTTTGTTGAAAATATCCTATTTTCGGATGAATCTATTTTAAATTAAATGGTGAAGTAAACTGGCAAAATTGTAGATATTGGGCACAAGAAAATCCCAGGTGGATGCGCGAGCATCATACTCAATATCCTCAAAAAATGAATGTTTGGGTGGGTATAGTGAAAAACAAAATTATTGGGCAATATTTTTTTGACAACAATAAAACGGGCTAAATTACCTTCAGTCTCTTCAAGACTTTCTTATCCGTACGCTAGTTAACTTATATCCGAGTGGAAATAATCCTGCAATTCTAGATGAAAATTTGTGGTACCAACAAGACGGCGCCCATTATGCAGCAGTAGTGCGCCATTATGTCAATCAAGTTTTTCCGAACAGGTGGATTGGAAGACGTGGGCCTACTGAATGGCCGCCTTGGTCTCCAGACCTTACACCACTGGACTTCTTCTTGTGGGTTCACCTGAAAAATGTTGTTTATAAAATAAGACCTGCCAATATTGACGATTTAAAAAATCGAATAACAACAGAATGCAGGAATATTTCAGAAGAAACCATAATAAAAGTCCAATAAGAGTTTATTGATCGCTTGGGGTACTGCCAGGCATAAGAAGGAGGAGAATTTCAACACTTAATTAAATAGCTTATTTAATTTTTCTAAATTTTTTAAAATTAAAAATCCTTAAAAAAATTTTTTTTTTACTCTGTAGCTACGAAACTATCAATTTGAGGCCCTAAGTGTGTTATGTTTTTGAAATCAGCTGTTCTTGGAGATTACAGATTTGAACTAAAATATAGGGGTTTCCATTTAAAGAAATCGTCGATAACGTCATAACTACGTCGAAAACAAAATGTTCATAGCCCTTTCAGTTTTTGACATAATGGGCGCTTTTTAAAATTTGCCATTTTTGGCGCTACCCTGTATTTCGACTATTTGATGACTTATCAATATGGTAAAAATGTGTTATTGTAGAGTCTTTTTTATGTAGAATTCAATGGCGTCGATAGTTTTTTTCTAAAAGGTTTTGTTTTTGAGTTATGACCCAAACTTGTGTTTAATATCTAATAGGACACCCTATATACTATTTCTTTGTCTTAACCCTTTTTTTTAAGAGCTTTTTGACAATGTATAATAGTCCATATTTATTTATTTTAAAAAGGGATAATTTTAACTTTTTTTGCAAAATTAATCATTTTCGTATAGAAGGATATGCCATGGTCAATCACGGATAGCCATGACAGGAATCCAAATTCTGTAAATGCGCCATTACAGACTACTGTCAAATATTACTGGCATTTTTGATTTTGTAAGTTTATTTTTTATTTCTGTGAAAAATTGTTTAACATGGCAAAAGGTATTAAATATGAAAATTATGAAAACACGATATGTATGTTTGTTTTATCCAAGCTAATGAAGACGCGAACGCAGCCTCGGAGCTGTAAGAGGTAAGTTTTAAAATTATTTATTAGGTTTACCATTAATGTTTATAATAAAAATAAAAAAGTTTTAATCATTATTATTATCAATTATTAGCTTTTTGTTACATAATTAAATTTTTCGTAGGTATGTAGGAAACTTGCGCATCTTTCAATCTTTTGCAATTTATTCTGACTAATGTACCTATACATGAGTTTTTGATATACTACCTCTCTCAATTTTTCTTAAGATCTACCTGATCTGATTCAAATAAGTTAGTAGGTAATGATGGCCTATATTGCATGATTTAAAGTCATGTCACATGTTTTATGAAATAACTCTCTGCCATAAGTGTGGCGGGATTTTTTGACTTTTGGTTACCACAATCGAAAAAATATTTCCAAGAAGGTAATAGATACATAGAAAGTAATCAATATACAGAGGATATTTTAATGTCCAAAAAGAACTAAAAAAAGTACAAAATAAAATTTAAAGCGAAATGGCAGTAGCAATAATTGGTCTTCCAAAGTTTAAGTCCGGTTCTATTTGTACTACTTCACTCAGAACTAACCTGAACTAACCTAAACTAACCTGAACTAACCTGAAATAACCTAAACTAACCTGAATGGAAAATCAATTGTAGAGTCTACCGACATTAAGTTTTTGGGTGTTCACCTTGATTGTTGCTTGAAATGGGAGAAACAGGTTGTCACGTTGGAGTCCAGAATAGATAGCCTCTGTGATCTGTTAAGGAGATTGAAAGACCAAGTGTTTATTCATACAATACGACTTTTCTATTTTGCGAACATCCAATCAATAATAAGCTATGGCATTCTCTTCTGGGGCTCTTCGAGGTGTGCTTAAAGCATATTTAAGGCCCAGAAGGGAGTTAATCGATGCATCTTTGAACTTTTCAAAGTTAAGAGTTCTCACCGTACCCTCACTTTACTTCCTCTCACTGGTGAACTTTGTTAACAAAATCATGAACTCTTTCAAATCAAATCAAATCAAAATATGCTTTATTGTCATAAAAAATTATTTTTATCGACAAAGCCTTTTTTTTAAATTAAATTAACAATAAAATATAATAATATAATAAAACTTAAAATATCGGAATAAACAAAAAAAATGCAAATAATTATGACAGAGTATCACCAAAATATTCATCTAGAGTATAATAAGCTTTTTCCAATAATATATTTTTAACATTTTTTTTAAACATTTTAAAATTTGACATTTTCTTAATAAAAACTGGAAGAAAATTAAAAATTTTTTTAGAATCATAAATTATGGATTTTTTTACAAGACTTGAAGAAGGAATAGGTAAACATATATTAAAGGTTTCTCTTGTATTATAAGTATGTAAATTAATACTATTTCTATGCTTTTTATGAATTAAACAAACTGTTTCCAATATAAAAATTGAAGTTAGTGTTAAAATTTTTTGTGAGATAAATAGAGTTTTACAAGAATCTCTAGATCTAGCTTTGCACAAATATCTGATAGCTCTTTTTTGTAAAATAAAAATTGAATTTAGAAGATACTGGCTTGAATTTCCCCAGAAACAAATTCCATATCTCAAAAGAGATTCTATTAAAGCAAAATAAACATTTCGAAGAACCGCCATATTCATTTCATGAGAAAGTACTCTCAGGGCATAACATCCTGAAGCTAATTTTCTACATAACTTTTTGATATGTTCATTAAAAGAAAGATTTTGAGTAATATAGATTCCTAAAAACTTTATAAATTTGGGGTTATTAATTATTAGATTGTCAAAAATTATATTATTAAGTGTACACTTAAAAGTTAATATATTTGTTTTAGTAATATTAAATGAGAGTAAATTAGAGTCACACCACTTTTTAACATTTATTAAATCTTCATTAATTATTTTAATTAATTCATTAGAATATTTACTATGCCAAAGTATTGTTGTATCATCAGCAAATATTGTAAATTTACCATTTATAAAAATTGACGCAAGGTCATTTATATATATTAAAAATAGTAATGGACCAAGTACTGAACCTTGAGGTACTCCACAATCAATTTTATTACTTTTTGATTTCTTACCATTTAACAATACTACTTGAGATTTTTCAGATAAATATGATTTAAACCATTTAAACGATATACCTCTAAAGCCATAAAGCTCAAGCTTATTTAATAATATATTATGGTTAACACAATCAAAAGCTTTAGAAATATCACAAAATATTGCTGCAGCAAAATCTCCTTCATTTAATTTAAAATAAAGATGTTCAAGAAATGAAAAAATAGCATCACTAGTATTTTTATTTTTTTGAAATGCAAATTGGTTTGTATTTAAAATATTGTTTTTATTTAAAAAAGAAATCATTCTATTTTTAACAAGTTTTTCAATAATTTTAGAAAGTGTTGGAAGTAAAGAAATTGGTCGAAAATTAGAAGCAGATTCACAATCACCTCCTTTATGAATTGGAATAACAATAGCTGATTTAAGGCATTGTGGAAATATTCCATTATCAAAAGAAACATTTATTGCTTTCGCTAAAGCTTCTAAAGCAGGAATAGACAATTGTGAAAAAATCTTTATTGATAAATTATCCCATCCAGCAGAATTTTTATTTTTTATTTCCAAAATGATTAATTTTATTTCTTGAACATCGGTTGGACTAAAGAAAAATGTGTCATTAATTTTAAAATTCTTCATGTACGAAAGTGGATCAATGCATGGATCAATATTTTTAGAAAGATCTAAAGCAATCGAACAGTAAAAATCGTTCAGCTCGTCAGAAGATAATGAGGTATTTATAGGTATTATGTTGTTTTTCCCTCTCAAATCATTAATAATTTTCCAACATTCTTTTCGTGGATTTAATGATTTACTAATACGATTTTCAAAATAATTTTCCTTGGCTTTTTTAATTAGTTTTCTATAAATGTTTTTATATATATTAAAATATGAAATGAATGAATTGTTTGATGGAAAAAATTTTTTAATATAATGAAGTGAACGTAAATTCTTAGAACTTATTTTTATACCCTTTGAAATCCAACATTTTCTATTATTTTTTTTAATAATTGTAATTGGAAAAGCTTTAGTAAATGTGTCTAAAATTGTGGCATGAAAATTACTTAAAGGCTCTTTATTAAGAAAAATACTATCCCATGAATAATTTTTTATAGCATTATTAAATTTTTTAAAATTATTTTTACTGTAAATGCGTCCCTTATGTTTATTTTTCTCTATTTTCTCTATCTCACCGTTAAATTCACATAATATGGCTTCATGGTCCGATAAAAAATTATTTATTACTTCACATTTAACATTATTTTTATTATTTCGAAAATGGCCCGAAGTATTGAGCCATCAAGGCATACAACACGCTACCACATAACTTGAGGCAAATATAGAGGCTTCACAGCTTTAATAAAGCAGTCAAATTATTTCTGTCAGAAAAATATTATTACCGTTTTAAATTTAATTGTTAATAATTATATAGTTATTACACGTTTATTAGTATTGTCTGGTCATTTACACTCCATGTTTTATTTATATTTATTTTTAATTTGGGTTTAGATATTGTAAAAATTCAAAGCATCTTTACTTTACCCCAAAGTCATAATTTAGTCTAGCTACCTCTGGTGGTACCTTTATTGTTGACTTTGCTTTGTCATATTGTATAGGATTTTGATAGCAAATAAAGAATATTATATATTTAAATCAAAAGTGAGGAATTGAAATTCGTAGCAAATATTTATACTATTACATACTCGTAGGTATACTTTCTGGAACACTTTGTATCTCGAAAGCCGACCAAGGACATATACTTTGGACATAAACAGCCCTAAAATGTGCTAAGAAATATTGTCTTGTATTTTTACCCACTAAATAAAAAACACCTTGTGTACCTAATCTCAATTTTTGCCCAACTAAAAATCAATTTTTTCCCGCACACAATAACAAAAGACCGAAATTTAGCAATTACCTCTTATTTTTAATCCCCGAATTAACCACCATACATATTCACCCCCACAAAGCCTTTCTTACTGAACAACGGGCTGTTACGCCGCAAAAGGGGTAAAATTCTAATTTGATACCAAATAATCCCGCAAGTTTCTAATAACTATTGACATTGTCCATTCGCCCAAACTCCACTGGATCCAACAGAGAAAATAACCGTGCAAGTGTTCATTAGTGGAAACCCTGAAGAACCCCCGAGGGGACGAAACATATAGTTTGCAAATGAACGTAATCGAATCTCTGGGGTGTTGCTAATACGAATACGGGCGGTTGTAAAACATCTTTGTTGGGAACTTTGGGATAAATTGTTTATACCTTTGAAGGGTTTTGCATGCGTTCATTGAGGTGGTTTGTGAAGCGTAAGATTTGTTTTACAAGGTGTGGACTGAACAAGTAAATTAATTTTTGTTATTTGTTTGACTAAGATCATACATCCACGTAAGTTGTGCAATGTTTTCAATAAAAAATGTATATCTTTTAGTATATATATATATATATACGAATCATCTCATTTCTGGAGAACAGAAGCTTTGTAGTCTCATCGGGAGGCGCGATTTCTGATCCGAAATCTGGGCGGGAGTTACGCAACATACATTACGTACAACATTTTTAAAATACACTAGGACTGAGTATAAATGACGTAGAATTAATATTATTGAAAAAATAAAAGCACACGTCTTTCCCAGACAAACTTATATTGATCAATTTCTAAGATTTATGTGCGCTTTTATCCTATGGTCATCGTTTCATTCTTTCTGAGGATGTGCTTTATGTTTGGTGTCAGCTTGGAAAGAAGTTTCAGTAGCGCCAAAATATTATTTTATATTATAACCAAAGCGAATAGCTTAAATTAGTAGGCAACTAACTAAGCCGTACGTAGATAATTTCTTCGTGTCATTTATCTAATGAAAACTTTTAGGCATTTTTTTTATCAATGAGTTTTCCAAGCGGTTTTTTCTTGGTACTCGAGAAGAAGAAACTTCCATCGGGGTCCAAATATGGAAACTGTTAAGAACTTAGCAAAGGGTTATGAGGAAATATTCATCAGCATACATGTTTAAGTCTTAATAGCGTTGGGATAGCGAAAAAACCTAGAACATTTAAATGGTTTAAGGTTTAATTAGAGTAGAACTTACGGCCGTTTCCACCAACTTGTTTAGGGATTTCTATACAATATGAATATAGGCTAAAAAGTCATTGGACATTGGTTTCCACCAACACTAACTTTCTCCCTAAAGTAAACTAGGGCTTCCTATGTTTAGGTGTTCTAATCTGGTCGCGCAGGCTGTTGTCTACGTAATATATAATATAATATACCCACAGCAGAAAACAGAAACAATAGATGGTGGGTTAGTTGCTTAAAGGCATAGGTCAGGTTAACCTGATCTTCCTTGCAGTGCAGCCTTACGGCTTATTGTGCTCCCCTGTTTTATTAGAAGAGTCCGGCTCCTTTGGTTAGATCCAGTATGTTTCTTCCAAGATTGTTATGTGGGAGAGTGGTCCCATCTTGAATTGCTTTATATGTTTAGTCTTCTGCTAGTCAACGCATCGCAGTTGTAAATAATGTGCATGGCGGTTTCCTTCTCTTTACCACATTTTCTTCATTCTATGGGTCCAGCGTAAATACCAATTCCCTGCAGGGGACAATGGCCTGTTACTAAGCCTATGACTTGTTTTATCTGAGTCCATGTAGGGTCCTCTATTGTAGCCCTTGCGTGTCTCTGGCCAGGTATAGTGGTCCACCGGTTCAGATGTTCTTGTAGGGACTATCTGGTTATTGCTAGCTTCACCACCTGTTTGGACACACCTACGACGGGTTCAGGACCTCTGAGCTCCGAAGCAGATCCAGTCCTGGCTAGTATGTCTGCTTTTTCGTTGCCTGCCATCCCCGAGTGACCAGGAACCCATATGAGTTTGATTTTGTTATTTCTTCGTGATAGGTCTTTTGGTTCATGCTGGCACTCCATCGTGATCTCAGATATAAATTGATGAGAGTTTAGAGCCTTAAGGGAAGCTTTGCTGTCTAACAGATTATAAATATACTTTAGTTGTAGTAGTTCTATTCAATATTCAGTTGGATACATGCTTGTATTGCCTGAATTTCGAGCTGGTATACTGTGGTGTGGCTTCCTAGGGGGATATTGATATTTCTTCTTGGTCTTTTCCCAAATATTCCAGCACCCACACAATCTGCCGTTTTTGAACCATCAGAGTACCAAACTAGGCCCTCGGACAGTTGGGGAGGCGTCCCATCTTTCCCAAGATCAGGATCGTCGGTGATGCAGAATGGTCTGTACGCATTGCCAAGATACCGTAGTTGACTATGTCCACTGCTCTTGTGTGACCTAGTTTTATTTAGTTTAGATGCGCGCTGTTGCAGGCCTCTGTTTTGATGTGCAGGAAACAATGGAAATAGTTAGATAATTTTTGTCATGCAACTTTAGGTTAATTTTGTATAATTTCTTTTTAAGCAATTCCACAGCCCGACCATGTAGACTTGGAGATTAATTTGTTAAATCCATGATGAATTTGTTCTTAAGCTTCCTCTTTTCCTCACCTTAATTTGTATGTACTTCAGCAATATTGTTAACAGAACTTTAAACGTGTAACTCATAATTGTAAAGCACTATTCTGATGTTAGGATATTAAGTTTATTTGTTTACGTTCTAGGTTCAAGAATACTTCTCACACCAAGATGTTTTAGTTGTAAAATAAAAATCCTTCAACTTTTAGTAAAATATATGGGGTTGCCAGTATCTTTTCCTATCTAGAATTTTATCAAAAACGACCGGTGGAATCTAAAGTGGGAGCACGAAACTCGATCGAGTGGACCTTCCAGGCTTCATGCCATAAAAAATACTTGAAAAGAAAAAGATCGAGGAATATTTGAGGTTAGATTTGGGATTCCCGCTATATTTTCTTGGTGGGTTCTGAAGGAGGGAGGGGTAACGAACTTTTATTGCGATTAAGTTAATGTCATTCTAACCTAAATACAAACGTTGGGAGATTATTCTGAACTACGTACTTGGAAAACTTTTAGTTAAAAGTTCTTCAAGTCGCTGCTAAGGTACCATTTTTGATCGATTTAATGCACGCCGCCTTATCAAAGGCGTAAATTATTTGCGATATTTTGCTCCTGCTGCAATATTCTTTCGTGTACAACAGGCAACATATTTTTATTTAATATTTAAGACGAATAACTTAAAAACTGATGTTGACACCTGTAATCTTCCACCATGTCTATTTAGAGCCCATAGTGCCATACAAAACAAGAAAAATATACACGCATTTATTGAAAACCTAACACTATTCTAAATCTAACCTTAGAATCTAGCAACTTGACTGTCCTGCCGCTGTCGAGAGATTTTGATCGAATCAACTCTATTTAACGAGTTTCGTGCGTCCAATTTCGGTTCTTCTGTCAAGAAAACCCGAGTGATCGAGTTTCGTGCTCCCACAACTTAGAAAGCACATACCCAATCTATTTCCAAAGCTAAGGAGTTTATAGCAAAAAAAAAATCTATTTTATTGTTGCAATATGTTAAAGTATTATATTTACAGAAAAACTCATAACTACGCCTCTGCGACAAAATATCGAGTTTCTTCTTTCGAACGAAATGATAAACGGTAGAGTATGTACCACAACACTGGTTCGAAAGGGCGAGATATATCGGCCCTTTTGATAGGACATTTGTAAAATTTATTGGGCTCTTTGGCCGTCTTGTAATGTCGATGGAGGACGTATATCACCGGAAAGGACTGGACGGACGAAATAAAAACGAGAATGGCGGTCTGCTCGTTTGACGAATACAATTTCAAAGAAAAATGTTAATTGATATAAATTACTTAATCTTATAAATCTTAGAATTTGGCTGAAAACGGCAAGAAATAAATTTTAATAAAAATGATGCTATAGGGGGCAGAAAAACCATAGTAAGATATTTATTGCAGTCACGTTTATTATAACTTTAAAACATACCTGTGTACAGTGTACAGGGTGTCCAGTTTCGGTGTGTTTTCATATACCAGCTCCCTTAACTTTACCGCTTGCTGTTCTATTATTTTATGAAACTTTCATTGCCGCAAACGGAATTTTCCTAGCCCTCTCAGCTTCTGACATACAGGGCGATTTTGAAGATTTGTCATTTTTGACGCTCTCCTGTAAATTGATTATTTGATAACTTATCAATAAGGTTAAAATGGGTTATCATAGAGTTCCTTATGTAGTATTTAGTGGCGTAGTTAGTTTCTTTATAAAAAGTTTTGTTTTTGAGTTATGATCCAAACTTGTGTTTTTTTTTAAATGGGACACCCTATATATTTTCCATTCTCTTATCCTTCTTTTTAAGAGTTTTTCAAAAATATATAATAGTCCATAATTATTTCTTTTAAAAAGGGGTAATTTTAACATTCTTTGTAAAATTAATCATTTTTCGTATAGAAGGGCATGCCCGCAGATAAAAAACAAAGTTAACAACATTATTTTTATTATACAACTTCACCTTATTATATAACTTTAAACCAACAATAAAATAAATATAGGGCTGCCAGAAGTTCGGAATAAAATTAATGTAACCTTAACCTGTAACTTTTGGAGAAAATGCTCGGACACGTCAATTTAGTTTTATATATGCTCACATTTTGACTTTATTCGTTTGTTTTTTTTATAGACATTTGTCAAAGATATGACGACATCGATCTTTTTTTTAAATGGGAACATTCAGCTTGTGATACATCATTTGAAAGCTAATATCTCGTACAGTATGCTCATACATTTTGACGCGATTCTGTCAAGCTATTTAAAAATGGCGACTGTTAAATAGTCTTACATTCTAAACTATTTATCTTATTGCTTATTTTATCACTGAATTTTGACGTATAGTTAACAAATTTAAACCTAGTTTCTTTAGGAGTATTAATACAATAAATTTTATGTTTTAATAATTTCTTTTGTTTCTTTTTTAGTAAATTGTCGATTAAGCTTTCTTTGTAGCCGTTGTTTCTTGCAATTTGTTTAATAGTACAGAGTTCCTTTTCGAAATTATCTTTGTTTAGTGGGAACGTTACTAATCTATGTATAAAGCTGTGAAAGGAAGACAATTTTATTTGCCATGACTGTTTAGGTTTAGATTATAATGTATCACTGTATCAGTCGTGGTTGTTTTTCTATAAATATCATATTCTAGATGGTTTTTGATTTTGTTAACATTAACGTCTAAAAAGTTGATTTCATTATTATTACCTCTTTCCATGGTAAACTGTATATCATTGTTTAAGGAATTTATAAAAAGAAGAAACTGGTTCAAATTTCTATCTGTACCATCCCAAATGCACAAAACATCGTCAACATACCTATTCCAATGAAAAATGTGTCTAACAAGTGAATTGTTTGTACTAAACATTACTTTTTCAAAATTAGCCATAAACATTTCAGACAATAACGGAGAAATCGGTGCCCCATGGGAAGTCCATCTTTCTGTTCATAAATCGTATTATTGAATTGAAAATAGTTTTGTTCCATGCATACTTTCAAGGCATTTTTTAATTCTGTTTTAACAGTATCTTCCATATTGGCACTGTTAATCAAATTATTGACAATCGAATTGGGTAATGGGAATTGAGGTAAAGAGACTCTTTACATTAAAAGAAGAAGAAAAAAATATGTTTGATAATATATACATGGGTACTCTTTCTGTGCTCCTTCCAGTATCCCCTCTTTCCCCTTCTCTCTTTCATACTTCCACTGTATGTTCTTTTTTATTACAGAGTATACTAACGATATAGTTCAAGAGTCATCAATAAAAAACTAGCCATGACATTTTCACTCCTAGTGATTGCTCTGAGACCTGAACAAGAACAATAAATGCCCAAATTTTCTTCAAAATCTTCTCCTTTATTAAATGTAGATTTTACAACAGGAAATTCCGAACGCATCCAAATGGCTTTCCAATGGCCATTTTTCCGATCGTACGAACATTCTGTAAGTCGCATTCTGGCGACGATATTTACGACCGCATTAAAATTCAACACCGAATATATCAAGTGAAACGTAACACTCGGAAAAGCCCATATTTCATTTTGCGACCGCGGAAACTTATCGCTCTTACGATTTCAAATTTTCCGCCACATAAAACGTTCGCGTTGTTGGATAAGATTTGGCGACTTAGTCCATGGACAAGGGATGCATTTGGGATTTTATTACTATTAATTAGTTAGGTACTACATTTTTGCTTTTTAGAAACAGATGTATTTACACGTGTATACACGAGTCTGTGGCTACGATGACATTTCGGCAATATTTTAGGACATGGCTGAGTCATGGGCGTGCTATTCGGATATGTTTCAAATGTAATGAAAATAGAAAATTATAGGCCGGCATGGAAAAGAAATATAGTTTCATAACTGAATCAGTTAAAATAATTTTTTAGTTTTGGTCGTATTAATTCAAAGACGCATGAGTTAAAGTTTTGCGGAACGCGACACAGACGTATCACTACTCCACTGCCACACACAATCATCGATGGCTTGTTCTTGCGACTTGCGCTAAGCGCGGGTTATCCAATAGAATTAACAATAGCCTTTGATTGGACACTATGTTGTGTTACGGTAAATCTCACATTTACCGAAACATCCTTAAATTAAAATATTAATCTCAAATTCAGTAATACTATCGCCACCTCTTGAGACAGGATTAAATTTCAACTAGGGTATCTGCAACCTGGCTACGGTAGATATGGCGGTACCGGTTTTATTTCTTTTTAATTAAGATGGCACTGGTCAACCAGGGTGATCTTATTTTTAGTCCGGGTCATGACTGTCTCTTTCTAACATTAAAAGTATTCATGTTTAGCATTTTTCGTCTCTTTTTTGGCACTGTTAAAATTTATACAGTTTATCGTGCCTTTAGTGGGTTTTATAACCACGTTTATATGTACATAACCTGTTTTAATTTAATGAAATGTCTATCTAATGTGAAGATTGAGTCTTGATTATTTTTGATTAATGAATTAATAATTTAACTGGATGTTTTACCCGCGAGCGAATCGAGCAAGGTGTAGACTTTTTTGTGTTGAGTGCGTGACCTATAAAGTGATCTCTGATTGGTTCAAGTGAGGTCGCAGGGATATGTAGAGGGGATTTTTCTTCAGCAGGAGGACGAAAAGGTAATTTTTCTGGAGACTCTAGTGTTCAGGCTTTTGCACAGGCAAGTACTAAAATTCTTCTCTCTTAATTTTTTTATTTTTTTTTTGAGTTTCATCATAGAACCCCGAGCTCAGTTGTTTTATTTATTTTAAAATTATCTTTTAATGTTACCCTAAAGATTGATTAATCATTTTACCTACTTATCTTGTCTTAAAGGACATAAATTGTTTCTTTAAAGGCTTACCTGGTCGCCATTTTGTGCATAGGCACATGGGCACCCCTATCTTTGGTTTTGAATTTTAGAGGTTCATTACCTATTTCTTATTTTGGACAACTTAAAGAAAAACTTCACTGCCCTGGTTTTTATTTTTTTTATAGATTTTGGAAAAGAAACTAATTGCTCTCTAGAGAGTCGGCGTATGCCATCTTTGTAGTTTCTGCCCAATAATTCTAATTTAGAGAACCGAGCATAAGTTTTAAGTTGCCATTATACATTACGCTATCTTTGGTGATTGATCACTGGGTACTGAGTTTTTTTTCTGATGTGTTAATATCTGAAGATTTGTCTCGGGGGTTCTATGATGAAATCTCACTGCATATCTCTTTAAATTTTCATTTATCTCTTGCTAATTTAGTACTTATTACCTGCCTTGCCTGTGCAGAAGTCTCCTAGAGCACAATTTACTATTGATTATTTTTATCTAAACCTGGTTCTGTGCAGTAGTTTATCCTAGAGCACTATTATATTTTTTTATAAAATTACTATTACCTACTTATCTTGTCTTAAAGGACATAAATTGTTTCTTTAAAGATTTACCTGGTCGCCATTTTGTGCATAGGCACATGGGCACCCCTATCTTGAATATTAGAGGTTCATTACCTATTTTTTTTTATTTTATGCTTGTATAGCTACAATTTTTTTTTATAATATTACCATTGAATATTTTTATCTAAACCTGGTTCTGTGCAGGGCTTGCTCCTAGAGCACAATTTCATTTTGTGTTTCTATAAATTGTATAGCTACTATCTGTTTTTATAAAATTACGATTAATTATTTTTATTTAAACCTGGTTCAGTCGAAATAGTTTGCACCAGAAAACTACCTTATTTTCTGCTCTTATAGCTTTTATCTATTTTATAAAATTACTATCATTGTCAAGTTATTGATCATTTTATTTAAACCTGGTTCTGTTGAAAAGGAGTATCACTGCAATTTCACAATTCAGTTTATTATTACATTAATTAATTAATTAAAATTAAAATACATTTCCTTTTTTTTTTGTTCTGTAAATATTCCTTTTCAAGCAGAGCAAGGGAATTTATAAGGTTTTATTTGGTGAGTCTTAACACCTGGTCTTTTCTCGGTACCCAACTTCGGAACTTCATTATTGGAGCCGGACAACGCAGCTGACGTGACGTCACGACAGGGGCCCAAAGTCTGTTAAGCTCTACTCTCCTATACCTGTAGAGAGTCGATTCCTAAGCTTCACCTGAAGCTCTGACATAAACTGGTTATATCTCTACAGGGATCCGAAAACCACCATTGAAGAAAAAGGGTAAAGGTAACTACTGACGCCTTGTGTGTGATTCACCATAAAATAAATCAAAAACCTGTCAAAAATCTTTATTTAACTTTTGTTAATTTTTTTTTATCTAATTGGATATATCATCATTGAAACTATTATTTTATTTTTCCTTTGCAAAGATAATTGTTAATTCATTCAAACTACTTATCTTTAAAATTTTCCTTTTGTCAAAAAATCTTTGTCATACAAATACTAATGTAAATAGACTATAATTAGTTAATTCATTCAAACTACTTATCTTTAAAATTTTCCTTTTATCAAAAATCTTTGTCATAGAAATACTTATGTAAATAGACTAATTGTTAAGTTGAACTGAATGTGTTTTTATTTCATACTGGAAGGGACTGTTAAAATTTAAACTCGAACTTACCACGCCCTGCCTGAGCTAGCAAAGCAACAAAAGGTAAGAAATTGGCACTCAACGACTTAAAAAATTTTCATTACAACTTTTCTGGTTTGAGAGCCAAATTTTGATTACAATTGGCGTCCCAACGTCATTAAATTAAAAATTTCATTACAGTTGCCATATTTCCATGTCATTTTAATATCAACATCAACAGGATAATAAGAAATTGGAATAATGTTGAAATTATAATAAAATACTCTCTAGTTTAGTTGTCGCTTGAACTTGTTAAGGTTATCTTCGTCCTTTATTTACTGAGGTTGTCTCTCCATAATGGAGACCAGAATCCATATGAGCATTATATAGTACGAATATACAGCGAGTCTCAGAAGTAATGTCTAAACCCACAGTCGTAATTTTCTCGATAACTGTTGAGTTTAGTTATAAGACATGGTACATGAAACATACTTAAAATTCTATGCAAAATTCAAAAATGAAATAAAAAATAGATGAATTAAAGAAATGAAGTTGATGGTCGTAACTTATTTTTGGGCTACCCTGTGTACCGGGTGTCCATATGAACTTTTCGTCTTAAGGTGATGTCAGGAATCATATCCTAGATTTTCTTCATGTACTTAAGGATCACCTTGAATATGTGGGTAGACCTTACAAATATATTATAATTCCAAGAAATAATGTATTCGATTTATTCGAAGTGAAAAGGTAAAACAAAAAAAGCCGCAGGTGAAAATCCCATTAAAAATTGAAGAGCGTCATGATACGGCATGGCATCTTTCTGCATTTTCCATTACGGGCGCCAGCAGGATCTTTTTCAGGAGGGTGTATTAGTGGCGGAAGTAGTGCACCGAGACTACTACTTCATTTATTGTTTAAAAGTTAAATTTATTTTGTATTTTTTTTGACCGATTGCTTCTTGCTCTTGAATAGGATGGAATTTCTGTTTTTTCCTTTCCCCACATTGTTTGCTTGTCACTCTCCTAATACCCTATAATAACCCTCGATCAACTCCATTGTATCCAGATAACAAAAAACTACATTGGTCAACGCCACATAGCTGCTTCCCTGTATACTAAGACCTTTGAGGCCTCTGCTTGTGGTAGAGTTTAATTAGCTAAATGTCAGGATTAAAACCCTGTGCCCAACCGCAAAGAGCCATTAATAAATCAAAATATTTCAACTGAACTATCCCCAAAATTAAACGAAGTTACTCAGCATTAGCTTAATAACCATAACTTCTCACCTCAATCCCCATATTCTCCATTCTTCAAGTCACAAACTAGCCTTTTAAACTAACTTTTAACATCGCCCCCCGTACATCCCATCACGCCATATCCCTGTAATTTCCGGGAGCACCTTTTTACGGTTGGGACCCCCGTAACGGCGGCGATTACGATAAGGCAGCACATGAAACGGCGCTTTATTTGCTTTACGGCCACTAGTGGACCCATATATCATATTAATATTGTGCCACTTTGCATTTTACGCCGCGATAACACTTTTCAGGAGCCCTTACTTTTATATCTCGGGTCGATAGTGTCTTGAGTTATATTTATTGGTGTCGCGAGTGTTGCGACACGACAACTTAATTTTCTTTTAAGATTCCGGCGAAACAATGTTGCCGCCAGTTACAATGTATTACGTTTTGGCGCAATACAGCATAAGAGAAAATAAAAAGGACACAAATAAAATATAGGGGTAAGTCGGGCAAAAGTACGAATGAACAAAACGAATTTTCCGTAATAGATTTGATAAAAATACATATTTTTTGCGTACTTAGGGAGAGGGCCCACCAAAGATGCGCACTTCAAGTGAAGAGATACGAGGTGCACATGAGGTTGGTATCAAGTGTAGCGTATCATGTGCATATGCAATAACGCACACAGAAGCCGCTAATACCTGACAATGGACAGCCTAAGTCTGACGTCACAAGGGGCTTGTTTTAAAAAATCTTTCCAAACAAAAATAAATTGCATTGAAAATCCCATAAGAGATTTTTGCAAGCATTGCTACACGTTTATAAGCGACAAATAAGCAATTTCTTCTAATTATTTGTATTTTTGGTGATATGATTGACCCATTTACAGCTACAGATAGAGGTAAGTGTTTCCTGAAAATATTTAATCGCCATCTGAAAAAGTTTGAGGTTATGTTATTGTTGTTTACATTATTGTTTATTAAGACATAATTGTTAGTTTATTGTAAAATAAAGCTTGTGGTAGTGTTTATTTATTAATATGAAGTAAACCCAGTCTATAGCCTAAATAATTTATATTATAGATTCAATATCGGCTAAAGTGGTTACGTATTTTGTTACCCGAACAGAAAACTTTCAAGTTTGTTGTATTCCCTGCAAAGATAAAAGAAAGGAAAGCTCGGACATCACTTATAAGGTACCTAATACAGCAAATATTATTATGTTAAAAAGGGGTAAATGCCTTGGAGTCAAACCATGTCCTATGGATGCAATTTGATTCAGATCGGAGAAGTTCACACTATGATGAAAGACAAAAGTTATAATATTGTGGTAATTTAAATTACCTACTATCATAAATTATGCTTATAGGTGATGACCAGGCATTCCTCTCTTCTATCTTTGCAGGAAATACAACAAACTTGAAAATTTTCTGTTCGGGTAACAAAATACGCAACCACTTTAGCCAATATTGAATCTATAATATAAATTATTTAGGCTATAGACTGGGTCTACTTCATATTAATAAATAAACACTACCACAAGCATTATTTTACAAAAAACTAACAATTATGTCTTAGGCAAGAATCACACTGAGCGACCATGATCGACCGTCCGCGACCGACCGTTAACGACCAAATTTCCAACACGTACATTCTTACCACAAAGATCACACTGAACCATCGTCCTCGACCGTCCGCGACCGTCCTACGACGACCGTGTTTGAAATTCCAACCTGCTGGAAATTTTGGTCGGTCGCGGACTATCCCATTTAATGCGCATGACAAAGTTTTAGTTATTTTTTATTTTACACCAAGTGAAACTAGTGGAAGTGGCGTGCGCGTCCTAACTCTAACCTAACTAAACTTTGTGACGCTGGTTTTGTTTTTAGCTAATAATTTTATTATTGATAAGATATTTTAATTACTAGTAATACTAGTATATTGTGTGTAAAATGCACAGAACAATAAAGGTTAGTTTGTAAACATTTCTGTGAAATATACGTAACCTAAAATCTCAGGTATGACATTTTGATAACAGCGGTCGGTTGTGGTCGGTCGATCAGTGTGACTTAGAACTGTGAATTTGAACTATTTCACCTGTTGGTCGTAGCCGGTCGATCGCGGACGGTCGATCATGGTCGCTCAGTGTGATTCCTGACTTAATAAACAATAATGTAAACAACGATAACATAACCTCAAACTTTTTCAGATGGCGATTAAATATTTTCAGGAAACACTTACCTCTATCTGTGGCTGTAAATGGGTCAATCATATCACCAAAAATATAAATAATTTGAAGAAATTCCTTATTTGTCGCCTATAAACGTGTACTAATGCTTGCAAAAATCTCTTATGGGATTTTCAATACAATTTATTTTTGTTTGGAAAGATTTTTTAAAACACGCCCCTTGTGACGTCATCACTTAGGCTGTCTATAGGGAAGGTCTGTAAAGTTTTCGCATAACTATTTAACATTTAACCTTGCCAGCAATTTCCTTCTTCAGCTCCTCTTCTCTTCTCTTTCTCTCTTTTTGTAAGATGGTTAATTAATATTTTAGATTTGTTTGTGACTTTCTAAACCTTTTAAGATTAGCGGTTTACTTCTTGGGCAGAAATCAGAAAAGAAGAGAGAGATGACGATTTATCAAGTGATTTTTCAAAAGGTTGATTTTTTCGAGGCGCAGAAAAAGCTGTAAAGTGTTGGTTTGGAACTTGAAGAACATCTAAGATAGTATTTTTGGGTACGTTAAAGGCATGGGAAAATTAATAATTAATAGGTGGGTATTGGTTTTGCTATTTTCTTTTTGAGAATGAAAAGACATACTTTTCATGGACACATAGGGAGTAAACAGTACATAATGACGCACCAGTATTGTCAAACCAACAAAATATATTAGATATTTACAGTGCAGTTACAGTTGAGGTGTGCACTTCTTAGTACTAAAGGAAATCAAATCAGAAACGTCATGCTACACAAAACAGTTACTTTCAATTTGTAGTGTTATAAGAAGGACGCCATTTACTGATGATACTGCTCTGTTATCAACATAATCAGATGGAATGAACTGATATACTTATTTCAAGAAGTTATTTACGACACTAACAGCAGGATAATATAGGAGAATACTGTCAAATTGAAATTGATCAACCAAAATCTCTTGATATTGATTTTACCGACATAAAAATAGGTGATGGGTCACATGGCAAAGAGAGCCATATCAAAGAAAGTACTGCGGAATGTGAATATTACTGATAGGTATAGTAAAATTTAAAATTCGCTACCAAGCATCCTCGTCTTTTTTATCAATAAGTGCAGAAAACTCCCATAAACATAATATTAGACAGATTTCTAGACAAAACCGGTACAGGTTAGTTGATTAACGAAGGGTAAAATTGAAGGCCGCGAAGAAGTTGAACGAAAGCAAGTCATAAAAAGTGCTGAACAACGATTTATTTTAGCTCAAAATCGTGAAGAGTTATAACCATTGTAATTTGCAGACATCAAATCGTGGTGACAGAGCTCTATAAGAAGAAGATCAGTCTTCCCAACAACGGGAAAGCCTTTAAACTAGTGCGATCCCGGAAACAGAGTACAAAAAGCGAGAGTGAACATTAGGCCTAGTGTAAATATACATGTGACAATAACATCGTTTGACAGAACCTCACTTAATTATCGTTCGATAGCTGATAAATAGTCTTAGTGGAACAACAAACCAGTGCCGTGCTTTTCAAGAGCGTTTTGGTTTAATACACAATTATTATCTTAAATACTTCTTATTTCTAGTGTGAAACTTAAATAACGTTCTGAGTCAACGGTGGCCACTTTCAACATTTACTAAAGTGAGCTTCTTGTTATTGTTGCATTGTTTCTAATTTATTGCGTTGTGATAATTAAAATATGAATTTAATTACTTTGTTTTTTTTTATGCTTTGTGATGTTTAAACGGAAATATCTCGAAAAAGGTTAGAGATATTAAGATTAAGCGAGTATACCTTTTTAGCTTAGAAATTGTCCTTCTTTGAGAAACTTTGATTCAAACACACCTAATATCACAGGTAAGGAAAGAAAGCATAGATTTATGAAACCCAGTGTATGTAACTAGCGCCCTGTAGTATGAAACTTAAAAATTTCCACAAATTCTTATTTCCTACTCATCCAACTTTCAATTCGATTCATTGAACCGTTTCGAAATTATGGCTTATTTTCGAAAATACTTATATGACTTAATCGGTCTAGTTTGATGTCAGGTCTAGTTGCTCTACGGTTAAGGATTTTCAATAACCTGAACTAACCCGAGTAAATGTTGTTTTTAATGATACTTTAAATTTAGGGGCATCTCTTGGTATATAAACTTGTCTACCCGAACAAACCTACCCTTAATTTACAGCACTCTCCGACCAGCAATAGCTTCCCTAATTCGCTTCCTTTGATTTAATCCGAAATGCCCCCGAAAGCAAACAACTGCGAATGATGTATCACGATGGAGATTAGCGCAAACGGCCCTGTTTCGTATTAAGTCAAGCGACCTGTTCATAATCCAATCGGGCACGCATATACCTGACTGTTCTGCTAGGACTGTGACCGCTCGCAGTCATAACATATGAGATACGGTATGGAGAATGACGGATTCACTGAGCTTGATTTACATGGAATAATTGAAATTGTATGTGGAGTTGTACGAGGGGATTGCTGACGTTAAGAATAATTAAATCTTCTTTAAAGATATTAATGTTTATTATTGGAAATATAATTCCATGCAAGAACGGCACCATTGAAATCATATCTTGACTAGCTAGAATAAAGAATTTTAAAGAGTTTCTTTTTCGAGCGTTTTGTTGAGCTCAATTTACTCTATTTAGTAGGCAAGGCCCAAACCCACCAGTGCCGGGGTGAATAGAGATTCCAACTGCCAACTAAGTAAAATACCTTTGACCAAAAACTCTCATGGAAGACACATTGAGAACACCGCCAAAAAGGCAACGATAGCTCTGGGCAGGTGCAGCAGGATGTGCGGCATGTGCTATAGGCTCAATAAACATATGAGCAATATGGATCTGACAAAAAAAGGCCTATGCCGGTTCTGTCACACAAAAGACGAGACCTTTATGCATGTCTTGTTTAAAGTGGGAGAGACGCCATAGTTTTTACAAGTGTGAAATTTTATAAGAAAAAATGCAATATAAAATAAATCGTTTATTTTTTGCATGTATATGGCATTCACTAAAACACAATATGCTCATAATTTTTATCGAATAAATTGCGCAGAAATAAATATTTCTTAACAATACGTATTGCACTCAAGGGCAGCCGAACAGGCACTGACTCTTTACGATGACAGCATCGATAAGTAGTTATTTCCATTATAAAATATAGGGCTAGCTCTTTCACATCGCGAGATAAGGAATGTGTGGCGTCTCTCCTCATATGGCGCCTCTAGCACTTTTACCCTAGGTCTTACCCTTAGGCGGAAAACTACACAAAGCAATCGCTGACAAGGCTACTAGGCCTAATCAGGAGGATAAAGTCGGAGTAAATCCTCTAAAAAAGTAAAAGGGAATCACAATAGATCTAAAAGGTCGCAGTGGATCAGGCGGATGATGCTCCATTAACATACTTATCTATCTATCTACTCTATTTATAAGATTTTCAACTATCACTGTTTGATTTTAAATTCGGTTTGAAGCTTAGAATTGTGTTTGTTCTAACATTAATAATGAGAAGGCGCCTATGCTTTCGTAACGAGGTTTTACGTTGAGGCTTACTGCCAAGTCTCCTTACCCGTTTGTAAAGCCCTAATCTTACACTTCGGTTTGCCGGGATAAAAAGTAATGTCAAGGTGCTGTCCGTATCCGTGATCTTATTGAAGCAAGTGAATACGCAAATTGCATTGATGAAATTAATCATTTGCTTCTTTTCAACTAAATAACGTTGTTTTCTTTTTTTATTTGTAGAAATCGTCCATTGTACTCTAAGAGATCTTACATACAATTTACTAAAAAGATGGGGAATGACACAAAGTCTCAGTCTCGTTAAAATTACGTATTTATCTATATTAGGTGACACGTTTTTCGCCCTTAATAGGCATCATCAGACCTACAATGTAACCCAATTAACAATAAATGTTATATATTAACAAAAGTAATGTTAGCCAACCTAAGGTCTAAAACGTCGAATTCCATAAAAACATACAAGCTCAAAACACACACAAAAGTGACATTTTATTTTATATAAAGTGGGACAAAACCATAAAAAGAGATAGAATAAGGACGAACTTGAATCACATAGAGCAGTAGATACGTTGAAGTGAACAAGTGGACAAGTACCTTAGCAAAGTTGTAAAACACTTGAAATTAAACACATTAAAATAAAATAAGACACGATAGTACTGGAAGGGAGAACCTAACCACACAATTATTTGTTTATATTGTTGAATATTAGATGGGGCTCGAAATCAAAAACATCATCCACACAAGTGAGTACCAGACTTTTCTTTGCTTTCGTAATTTACATCTTCTCTGACAGATTTAATCTAACACCCTTGGGGCATTCGTGTAAAATTTCTACATTTTTAGATGGAGAAAGCTGATGATTTGAGGTTAGTAAATGATTTGCGAACGCTGATTTGGTTTCAGTTATATCGGAGTTTTTATATTTGTTAATTAAACTTAAATGTTCCTTCAATCTTGTGGAAAATTTTCTTTCAGATTGGCCGACGTACGCCGCAGGGCAATCTCCACAGTTGAAGGCATGAACTCTCGATTTCGACATCGATCAACTTTGTCCTTAATCTTCACCAGTTGATGTTTTAAAGTGTTTTTGGTTTTAAAAACTATAGATACGTCAAATTTCCTAAAAAACTTCGCCAACTGATATGAGATGTTTCCGAAAGATGTTAATCATCTGCGACTATTTGTATTGGTGTTAGTATATAAGATATTATATGAGAGTTTTTATTTGTTGACATATTTATAATAAAGTTTGTTGATTGCGTTTATTTTAAAAACGTTGTTTAACGCGATTTGTTTTATTAGACACAACTCCTTGAAAATGCTTTCTTGTTCAGAGGAAGCTTAAATAGCCTATAAAAGAAAAAATTAAATGTTGCACACTTGTGAGAATAAGGAGAATTAGAAGAAAATTGACTAATGTTATCTGCAGCTGACGGTTTTCTGTATACTTCAAAACTAATATGGTCATTGTCTCTTATTAACAAAATGTCCAAAAACGGCAATCTACCTTCTATTTTCCTCTCCAAAGTGAAAGTAATTTTATTATGCAACGAACTTGCAAACTCCACAAACTGACTCAACCTCTCCTCCCCTCCGTTGTAAATGATACAGATATCATCCACGTATCGTTTGTATGATACTAAGCAGTCTGAAAAATGGCTATTAATTAGTTTGTTTTCTAAGTTGTCCATGAAGACTTCGCTTAAAAATAAGAAAAGGCAAGAGCCCATTTGCCGTCGAATTTAAAGATATTCTGGTCCAAACAGTTGAGAGTAAGAGGATCACTACATTATCAAGATTTTTATTCATCTACATACTTCTTACTACCTCAATATATTCACCTGGAGGTATGCTGGGGAAGAGATTATTTACGTCCAACGAAATCAAAACTGAACCCTGTGGAATGTTGATCGATTTCAGATGGCTTGCAAATTCAATGGAGTTTCTAACCGAATGATAACTCTGAAAGTTCCTCAAGATACCGTTTAACCCAATAACATTCAACATAAATAACGTTTCAAAAGCAACAGTTTTATGAATTTTTTAGCAAATTACTTTCAATTGAAGTTGTTCAAGTGGATCGCCGAGAATTTCCGAAAATGCGAAAGGTCTTGGTAAGGTAAATCACGAATGGAAATTTAGGGTGAGTCAAAAGTTATTGTATTGACAAAATTTTCGTAATCAATTTCCTATTTAATTTTAATATTTGGCCGTAATATTTTATTCGTAATAAAGTGGGAAAAAGACAAATCCCCTGACATCTTATGCTTGTTAATAAAATTCCATATATATTTTGATCCAGTACCAAAATGGGATTAGAGCTTCTCGATGCTGACAGCGTAATTTAAATATATCAAGTTTAACGTCGCCGGGGAAAATTGCCGGCGTTTTAACGGGAGTGAAAAATTAATTCCTCTTTATCTCCGTCGCGGCGGAGTAATAGACACAAATTAAGTTAGGGCACGGAGCACCGGGAAAATAATGCGCAATTGTTTAATGAGGTTTTCTAAAGACCTCGCGTAATCGCTGTTTGTTTATATGTTTTTGGGATGTGCTAAGAAGCTATTGCAAAGACGATGAAGTTTTGAAATTTTTCTTTTCACCATTCTTAATTAGAATCATGAACTGTTATTAACTATACATTTTATAGTCATTAGTGACTAATGAGCAATTTAGTTTTATTATCTTACAGTTGTGATGTTTAGATTTTGTCACACTAACGTCATAAAATTTGGCTATTAATATTAACTTTAATTGCACATTTTACTTGCCTTTTAGCTTTTGAAACTAGGGAAAAGTTTTTGGTTGGTGCATTTTCGGCTGCTTATAGTCAAATAAGGTCCCAAAACCAGGAAACTAAAAAGCCACTCGTCAAAAAAAAGCCAGAGACGAGAAGAACCATGAAAAGATAGGTACCAAATAAGAAATGTAAATATGGAGGAGTGGTACTGCATGAATACTGGGTTACATACAAGTGATACCATCTTTTCGATGATAAAATAGATTTAATGGGTACTGGCATACTCGGTTATAGGTATTTAACCCGGAATTAGTCCCTCGGTATAAAATCCCATCGTTTGTCGCGCGTCAGTACAAAATTTTAATGACTAAAATGCCTTTCTATTATACAGGATGTTAGAACATGTGGGCAATCTCTCGGATTCATATATATCTGGTGAAAATAACACAGTAAGTTCATATACTTTTTTTTTCCTAAGAGCCCCCCTCGAGGAGATATTATATGTGCCCCTAAAGGCCGGTCCTGAAAACTAGTCTTTAATTGATTGCCTTTGAATCGCCCTGTATATTTTAATTAAAATTTAGTGTGATCTACACTAAGGAGAGATTCATTAAATAAGCCTAACAATTAAAGGTATAGTTCATTCTGTGGGCCAGGGATGGACTAGCTCGGGCATAAATATTGTTACATTTTTGACAGGTGTCACGCTATCGGGATTTTGATAATATTTTTGGATAGCTTGCGTATTTTAGCGCAAAATAGATGCTCTTCGTAGATTTTGATATGTTGAACCGTTCTCGAGAAAAAGACAATAACGATAATAACAATAATTATTATAATAAAAGGAAAATGATTGGATTTAATTAATTAAATAATTTATAACAAGGCTCAACGTGGGCTCCCTGAACTCTAACACACTCCCGGGCACGATGTACTGAAGACTGCTGCACCCTTCACAATACCCCGGCATTGTGTCTTATTTGGCGAGAGTGAAAAGTTATTCTATCTAGTAGTTCTTCTCGAGTCGCTACTGGAGTTGAATAAACTAAGTTTTTAAGATGTTCCCAAAGATAAAAATCTAAGGGGTTTAAGTCAGGTGACCGAGGTGGCCAAGCAACGGGTCCTCCTCGACATATTCACTGATTTTGATACACATTATTTAAGTGCTCTCGAATAATAAGGCTAAAATGAGGAGGAGCCCCATCCTGCATAAACCATAAGTCTCTTCTTGTTTCGAGTGGAACATCTTCTAGGAGATTTGGTGAATTATTTTGAAGGAACTCTAAATAAAGAGCGCCATTTAATCTAGCAGGTAACACAAAGGGACCGACTAAATGAGTGCCTATTATGCCCGCCCAGACATTAATTGATGCAAATTGATGCTGATGTCTCGCCACAATCGTAGAATGGGGATTCTCGTCGGCCCAATGATGGAGAATATGCGAAATGATTATGCCATTTTTCGTGAACCCTGCTTCATCTGTGAAAAGTATTTTTCCAACAAAATTATGGTTATTCCTGTTTTGTTGTAATAGCCAGGTCACAAATTGCATTCTTCGTGGAAGATCTTCAGGTGTAAGTGCATGTAATTTTTGTAAATGAAAAGGATGCAATAATTGTTCCTTAAGAATTCTAAATATGGTAGTTATAGAGCCACCTAATTGAACATGAAGCTTTCTTATACTGGTTGAAGCATCTTCAGCCATTGAATTTAAAACATTTTCCTCTAAGCCAACCGTTCGGGCCGTTCTTTGGACGCCACCGTCAGCAGAATTTTTTGCAAGTGTGCCTACAATAATAGGGACAATGTAGTAAGTTTACGAGTATCATGGTTAGTTTGCAATTATTACCTGTCTCTCTGAGACGCTGATCGATCCTCTCAAAGTTTTCCGATCTGGGACTCTCCGGTTCGGAAACTTTTCCGCATACAATCTCTTAGCTTCCAAAGCATTACAGCGAGCAAGTCCGTACATTAAGTGCATATCCGCATACTCATTAAATGTGTGTTCCATTTTAATCTCGGGTATTTTAAAGTTCACAAATTAAGTTTACAGTAAATATGAGTGACAAATAATTATTTGACAACTAATCTTAAAATCATATCATGACGTGACAATTTAACGAAGCCTTCTGTTACGAAAAAAACAGGAAACAGGTTCGGGTAGGATTAAACGTTTTAAAGCAGACTAATGATTAAGTGGATTTTTCTCGAGAACGGTTTAACTTATCAAAATCTACGTAGAGTATCTATTTTGCGTTAAAATACCTAAGCTATCCAAAAATAATATCAAAATCCCGATAGCGTGACACCTGTCAAAAATGTAAGATTATTTATGCCCGAGCTAGTCCATCCTTGGCCCACAGATTGAACTATACATTTTATTGTTAGGCTTATTTAATGAATCTTTCCTTAGTGTAGATCATACTAAATTTTAATTAAAATATACAGGGCGATTCAAAGGCAATCAATTAAAAGCTAGTTTTCAGGACCGGCCTTTAGGGGCATATATCTCCTCGAGGGGGGCTCTTAGGAAAAAAAAGTATATGAACTTACGATGCTGTTTTCACCAGATTTATATGAATCCGAGAGATTGCCTACATGTTCTGAAACACCCTGTATAAGTAGGTATACAGAGTGATTTCTAAGGTGATACTTTTTTTTTTCAACTGTGTATACAACTACTTAAAAGAAACAACTTTTTCAAATAACTTTTTTTAAATAACTCAAAAATAAAGGAGATTTTTTTTTCATACACATGAGCCATTTTTATTTTTAAACACTCCCAAATTAACTGAAATCTATCACGCGATAAACTGACAACAAATTGAGACTTCCCAACAAAAAATATTATCAGCAGTCGTATCGTAGGCTTTTTACATTAACGTATCTCCTTTATTTTTGAGATATTTAAAAAAAGTCTTTTAAGTACTTGTATACACAGTTGAAAAAAAGTATCACCTTAGAAATCACCCTGTATAATCAAAATCATATAAGTTTTATTCTTAAATTGAAAAGTCGTATATATTGTTGTTATACAGAGTGGCAAAAAAGTCGCGCATAATGCCTGTTACTTCTGAATTACCTCGTATACGAAAAAGTGACCTTTATGAAAGTTGGTCACTAAATTATTCCCCACATTTCTACCTGCATGAATTTTTTCTGTGATTTCTGGTTTGGTTGCCATAGAGATCAACTTACTTTTTTAAATGGAGCACCCTACCCTGCATGCATATGTTGCATATTTGGATTCTATTAGGAAAATTCCGAACTTTTTGTATTTCAAATTTTCACCTGCAAGCGTTTCCGAGGCCTCCAATAAATCAGTCAACGGTGTGTCGAGTGGTAAAAAAATTTCGAGAAACAGCCAGTGCTAGGGAAGCTGCTAGATCAAGTCGACCTAAAATAGCAACCGGGGGTGACAAAGCTTTGGATATCATGCTCTCAATACATAAAAATCCAACACAATCATCCAGGCCAATGGCAATGAATTTTAATGTGTCTTATCAGTCAGTGAAAAATTTGTTTATGTAGGAGAACTTGCATCCCAACAAGATAAAGTTGGTGCACGAGTTAAACGAGGACGATTTTGATAGAAGAGCTGAATTTTGTGAGCTAATGATGGAAATATGCAATAATGATAATAACGTCGCAACAAATATCATTTTCTCGGATGAAGCTCCATTCCATTTAAATGGCATTGTTAATAGACACAATTATCGTTATTGGTCTGCTGAGAATACTCACTGGTGCCAGGAAGGTCATACTCAGAGGCCCGAAAAAGTTCATGTTTGGGCGGGCATAGTTGGTAGACATATTGTGGGACCTTTTTCATAGATGGTAATTTAAATGGCGAAAAATATCTGGACCTCCTCAGAAATCACATAAAAAAGAAGCTACAAAGAATTTTATTGGCATTTTTAGGTTGTCTAAACTAGCTTCTGGTGGTAGTTTGGCTGTTTTTCTAATATAAATCTGCAGGCTACAATATGGTAATCTGGAGCCGATTATGATATAGGGTTTTATTAGAGAAACAGCAAACTCTTTCAATTATGCACGTCTAGGTGGTATAGGCGCGTTAATATTATTTGCCTTATGTATTATATAACTATTGACACCACCAATGTTTAGCATTAAAAAATATATCGTAAGTGGCCATCTAAAACTTACTCTAGCAACCGAGTACAATGTTTTCATTTCAAATTATAGAATGATATAATTTCTGGTTTTAGTTGGACGCCTGTATTTTCATCTATGGCATCGTCATCGTGCATGGTAGATAAAAAATAACGTTCTTCTTCTTCGTCTTCTAAGGGACGTATGAAACCAATACACTCTCTTTTGAAAAGGCAAATATACTACTCAAATTTGGCCGTTCGTGGATATTTGACAATTGAAGGGGTATTTCTCTCTTATTTTTTCTCAATGTGCCGACAATAGTAATCTTGTCAATGGAATAAAGGTGAATTAGTTGTTCATGATAACATTTATACCGGTCTTGAGAATTGACTCTATAATTCTCTTGACTACATTAGATGCTGTAGTTTCTACTTTATTCTTGCCTTCAGGCTGTTTCTCTGCATACATTTTAATATTGGAGGTGTAGAAGGATCTAGACAGCTAGAGCATAAATCTTAATTCCGTATTAGGCGGGCTTGTTAGCAATATATTGCCGGAATTTACATCGACCTCGAAACGCTTAAAGTATTTTATCCACAGTTCCCTATTCACCTACTGTATAATGTGATTTACGAAACTAAACAAAGTCATTAAATTGTTTCCTAATTGTGGTTAGATTGTCTGAGGAATTACGAACATCCCTGTCGGATATGTGGTCAAATCGTAGAGCATTTAGTAGTCTATAAAATCTTCTTTGAGACATTGCTGCCCGGCAAGATTCAGGAGCTGTTCCGTCATCTGTCCAAAGTTCATAAATTTTGCTTGACACCAGGTAGGTACAGAAGATCCTAAGGAGTACTTAGTTCATTAAAATAAGTATCACCACAATCTCTTTCACGGTTGGAGTTTATGTGCTTTATTCGGAGATATTCATTAATGCAATCGAACTTTTCTTGAATTGATGCGTCAGAAAAAAGAGTTTCCAAAGCAATTTATTGCCTTAAGCTTTTCTTGTTTGAAGATCAGTTTTAACTGATAAAACATGAAATTAACGCAATAACTAAAATTTGTGTTTTCGTTGTCGTAGTTTACGTCCGATACTCGTTTCAAAGATCCTGCGGCAAGTTCAGCAACAAGAAACGACCTGGTCATTTAAAAAAGCTTAAGAGCTTTGAAAACATAAACCAAGACATGTCGTCAAAAGCCCTAATGAAGTCCTTAAGCTATTACCTTTCTGAGCAAATTGTTAAACTCGCTTTTTTCGGTGACGAAACGTCTTTTGATACCAAACAAAAATTGGTGACCGCGCTGAATGAGGAAGGTTCAGATTACAGCCCCAAGCGCATTAGTTTCGATGTAAGTCACATTTGCTGGAAAATATATTGAGGATTTTGTTTCCAGCAACATATTGAGTTTTTTTCAAATCCTTGGAATTTCGTCGTCATTTTTGAAAAAAGAAACTCGTTTTTGGGAAGACGATGAAGACTACAAAGCTGCTAGGAATATTGTACGTTTAATGAGAGTAGAGAATGATATTGTGTAGCGAGGCGTGGAATTAATGCAATGCAAAAAGCACAATAAGTAAATTACTACAAACGAAGAACAGAGGCAATTCCTTTTTTTGATCGTGCAAAATTTTAGAAACTACGAAGAAAACTACATTGCTAACATAGAGTACTTATCTTTTTTTAGTAACAGTTGTTTGATTTGTTCAATATTTTCCATTTTCCAGATGAATAAAAAAATATTTTAAAAATATAATTATTTTTTTCTTCATTTGCTGGTAGCGACCCCTAAATATCGATTTAAAAATTCGAAAAAAATAATAGTATAGTTTCCTATACCCTAGAATAGAAAAAAAGGGTGACACGTTATATTTCTAAATAAAAAAAAAAATTGGGTTTAATAAGAAGCACCCTAATACTTATACCTAGTTTACAATGCTGACCATGGACCTTAAATTTAATTTAGCATTACATTGGAGTATGTACATGTAAAATGGTGGATGGTGAATTTTCGTGAATTCGTGAACGCAGTTAACAAAATTTTTTCCCTGTCAAGTTTGATAAAGTTAGAAATACAAAAATACTATCTCGAAGCGCTCCACAAAAACAGGGATAAAGACTAAAAAGCCAAGACCGTAATTTTACACCTCCACAATGTCGTTCTTTTACAATAGGGAAGGATCGACTATTCCCAATGTCATTTCGGTGAATAAAATAGAATTTGAAATTTGTCCCGACCCAAGAGTGAATTTTTCATGCCCCCGGAGTCAAGTAAAAATACAGTAAAGATAGGTTTCGCGTGGGAATAAAACTCGACGTTTGTCTTTTCATTGTGTTACAGAATGTTTCGTTTTATAAGTGACAATTTTTTTTTTAAAGTTGGTACACTCAATAATAACAACACATATCACATCCATATTTGTCATTTTCAAATGCAAAACATGCTTTATTTCTATTATAATATACTATAAAGGAAAGGCGGGTAAGATGACGACGGGTAAAATGACTTTTTACTTTTATAGTAAATACACCACTTGTGCTCTAACCAACCTTATTAAAAATGGGTAAAATTATGCCCGTACATAAGAAAGGCAGTGTGACTAATATTAAAAATTACCGGCCAATCACGATTACTTTTCAAAAATTTTCGAATATTGTTTCCTAGATCGCTCAGTGCGATATTTAAATGAAAACAACATAATATCGACCAGTCAACATGACTTTCAATGTAAAAAATCTACAACTACTGAAATACATGCATTTTACAAGGAATTAACAAGATTCATTGACGCAAGTGAAAGCCCGGTTGGCATCTTTTGTGACCTCAGCAGGGCTTTTGACTGTGTTAATCATGATGTTCTCTTTCAAAAATTGAGGAAGTATGGAATATGCAGCTTTTCTCTAGAGTGAATACAATCCTTTGTAGCAGGGCGTAAGCAGTTTATTAGCATTAATAACGTTAATGGGAAGTCAAGACGGGTAATAAATTAGGCAACCATAGACACTTATGTAGGTGATCCTCAGAGTTCCGTTCTGGGCCCTGTGTTGTTTTTATTATATCTTAATGATATTGACAATGTAGCAGAATACACACATCGAACAGCATTTGCGGATGATGTCTATTTTTTATATCAAATTTTTTTTACAGGTAATTTAGAACTAACATCAAATTATGTTCTTTTTGAGCTGTTTAATTGGTTCTGTGAAAATTCCATGTAGTTAAACGTAGATAAAACACAGTTCCTCAGATTTCATAAAAGGGAAAGAACAGTTGACGATGTTAACTTACAAAACCATTAAGCCAGGTCCGGAGTATTAAGTTTCTTGGTGTTTATCTGGATGAGTGTTTAGATTGGAAAGAACATTGCCAAAATGTTTTGGATAAACTTAACTCGTCATATTATTTACTAATAAATATAGGATCTATATTGGACAAGGGGCAATTGATCATATTGTACCATTCATATGTGGAATCACATTTGAGACACCACCTAGCTTTCTGGGGTAATTCTACTTTAAGTAAGAATGATTTTATTAAACAGAAAAAAATAGTACGCTGCATTACGGGTGTGCCAAGACACTATAGTCGCAGATACCCGTTTAGGAAATATAATGTTTTGCCTCTTCCTTGTTTATAATAATATATAATGAAGTTAGCACTATTTATTTTTTGAAATAGGAGTGATTTTGTTCAAAACAAGGATTTGCATAATTTTAATACAAGAAATAGGGATCAATTTTGTACTCCACATTCAAGAGGTGACATAGCTCACAAATCTCCAGGGAGTCTTGGTGGTAAGGACTTTAATGTGTTGCCGAATGAGATAAAAATCTCTAATTTAATTTAATTGTTTTGAATGACCATAATATGTCTTAATGTTTTGTCATGACTTATTGTTGAATTTATTTATTTAAAAATTTTATTTCCCTACTTTTTTTTACTTAGCTTTAGGTTAACTTTGACTATTCCCCTACAATAATGTATATTGTCTTCTGAGAAAATAAACGTTTGAATTCGAATTTAAGTTTGAATCTTTCACACTCAACACTGTCTCGATTTGGTTGTCGGCAATTAGCTTGACGTTCAGTCGATCTGTAAGACAATTCGTAGATTTATATTACACTAATTCAATGGTCCAGGGTAAGTAAATGTTGGCAATGTCTTAATTTTGAGATTAAATTTAATAAAAAATTAAACTACACTTTCTACAATATTTTTCCTTCCTTTTAAAATATTTAAATCACTTTGAAACTGGCAATATGGCATACCAGCATGGCGGGCAAGTTAACTTAGTATGTCACCTTGGCTGTCATTATTTCTACATGGTTTATTTTTACAAAAGAAAACCCAATCAAGGCAGTTGGAAGGAGGCAGATGATCTTGAACATGGATGAGTCCGCCGTAACAACCAGCATATTGCACACATCGCCTTCAACCTGTAGATGTAGCATTCTTTGGGAACCTACTTCATCCTACAAAAATACTATTATAAACAGACAATTAGAGGGAATTCTAGTCGTACAGTAACCATATTTCAAAGATATGGGAAAACAGCTTCATTTGATATAGCTATATTGATGCATTTGGAGCCACCCGGAATAACACCTATGAATCGTAACATTTTTCCAGACCTAATGTGTTTACCCGGCAAAACTACCGATGTTTCTGGAGACGTATCCAGTCTCTGTCGATGTGGTACGCCGTATATGTTGCTAAAGATATATTATACAATGGTAATAGCAGCAAAGTACAAGAGCACATAAATAGCCAAATTCCACGCGATGATTTTATCCCTCCAACTTTTACGCCATACATTAAGATGGAATATAACCTACACCGTACACTGACGATGTGAGTACATGCATCCGACCTTTATAAAGTATAAAGAAATTCAAGGTATCCTACAAGAACTATCACTGTTGCTTTAAAGTATTATGAGGAAAGTCGTCAAACGAGAAGTTACCACTACCAAGACTTACTAACCGAGAGTGCTTACCTTAAAAGCCTTTTAGAAAAGAAAAGAAATTACATTAATTAACAAATAAAATGCCCTTGAGCCTGACGATAAAAATAAGGATAGCAAGAAAAAACAACGTATAAAGGGCGAGAGAAATGTTACACAAAAGACAATCATAGAAAGTGAATCGAGTAACTCATTCAAAAGTGACGAAGACTGCGCTTGCTTATATTGTAATAACATTTACAGTCGGTCAAAATCAAGAGAATGTAAAATATGAGCGCACGCAAATTGTGCAGGGGTGTCTAAAAAATCCAAAATATTCATTTGTGAGCTCTTCAGTAACTGAGTTTTCATTGCTATTATAAATAAAATAAATAATTATTTTACTTATAGTATACAACCCAACTTAAAATCAAATATAAAAGTATTAGTACACTTCTATTATAGCCACAGAAAGAACTAAAATTAATAAAAATAATTAACTAATAGAATAAAAAGAACAAAGTAAGAAAATAAAAGATAGAACTAACTACAGCACAATTATAACGCTACCTCATTACTACAACAACATAACTCGAAAAATTCCAATTTTGAGATAACTCCATCATAAGTCTAGAAATCTCATTACCTTTCCGTACAAATATTCATGACTCATGAGGACGCTACTTTGATAAATAACTACTAGTGTCAAAAATAGACATCTTTGAAATTATCCAGTTGCTGCATTTTATCGTCGAGATATCCAGTTGCTCTTGATTAGCCTTTTTAACCCTCTATGAAATTAATTACTGTTTAAGATATGCCAAAATCAGTTAACACGTACGTGATTAACTTTAATGGCTGTTAACTTTCTTTTTAAGGAGCAAGAGTACCAGCGCTTTTTTCTTGGCCATCAACGGCGAAAAAGTATCGGTTTGCAAAACAATGTTTATAACTACTTTGGGCATGAAGAAAGAAGTTGTTGACATGGCTATAACAAAACATACTTTTGAAAATACGACTACTGTGGACAGAAGAGGAAAATATTTCAAAAAGTTACCCCTCAGATTGTTATTGAGAATATAAATAACACATAGAAAGCTTCCCATCTGTGCCATCTCACTATTGTAGATCTGGGACAAAACGTCAGTATCTTTGTTCGTCCTTAAACATAACCAGTATGTACTATTCATACTGCAAACGATTTGAAGACATCGGTGAAGCAAAAGCGTCTGCAGCTTTATGCAAAAAAGGTTTTAATTAAAGTTATAACTTAGGATTCCATCGTCCAAGAAAGGACCAATGCCGATTATGCACGTCCTATTATAATGCATTCGTTGTTGTAGATAAAGGTCTTTAAAGTGATTGTACTTCTATAATTCTAGCAAAAGAGGTAGGTAGAAGGGAGAAAACAACCGATAAAGCCAAGGATGCGGAGTCAAACGGAGAATTCGTTTGTGCGAACTTTGACATTTAACAAGTATTACTTGTTCCGACAGATCCCCCAAATAATGCGCTTTCTCATAAACGAAGATTTGTTACCTATAACTTTACGGTATACAATGTGGTGACCTTAGAGGGCGACTGCTTCATGGGGCCTGAGATCCAAGGGAAGAGGAGTAGTTGGGTTTATCAATACTTAAAGTCTTTGCCAGTTACTAGGTACTAAGCAAGTAATCTTTCTTGTGACATACGTGGTGGTCAAAACCTAAATAAATTTATGGCAGCCGTGTGTACACTAGCCGTTTAAGAAATTGAAAATATTGACATTGTAAATCTACAGTTTTTAGTAGTTGGGCATAGTGAAATGGAATGAAATTTTATTCATGCAACCATAAGTCAGGAATTTAAATGAGTTGGAAAGGCACTATAGCTAGAAGATTGGAAGAACATAACGCGTAGTGCAAGAAGGAAATACGTCAAGCCCTACGTAGTTCAAGATATTGATATTAATGATATTTACTATAAAAAATCTGTTGGTGAGAACATGCTCATAAGAAAAACGGAGGAGAATGGTGCAGCAGTAAATTGGCAAATGTGCTGGTTGCGTTTCAGCAATTGTAAACCGTTTAAGGAAAACTTAAGGAAGAATTTAAAAGTCTTAATTTTAATTTAAACAAAGGCGCCAAACCCAACCAGCCACTTCCTTAAAACTAAACTTCCAGTACAAATGATCCATATTCAGTCTTTATCATCTTTATCATTGACTGAGCAACCAATTAATTCACTAGAAAATGAAAATCAGAATACAAAAACTCGGAAACGAAAAGCAGCACCGACCAGTTGAAAACGAGTCCAAATGATTGAAAGAAATTTACGTCCTCCAGGTGGTGCAAAATAAACACTAAAATGTTCTACGAAATTTTCTGAAGAGGGAAGAGTAACTATTTTTTAGAAGTTTTGAGCGCTGGGAGACAAATATTTAATTTAAATAAAAATCACCGAGATGCAACATTGCTGCAATAGTAGCACAACTGCAAAAAACTTAAATAAAAAAATAATAATTAACAAATATTTTATTATTCTAACAGTTTATGTGTGTTATCACGATAATAAAATCTTTAAACTCGTTTATCTAAAAACTTTTGTTTGAGTTCAGCGATTTATTGTATTACATTTATTTGATTCTTTTGAATTTGAAACTTATTTCATATTTAAAAAAATACAAAAAATAACAGCTTTGGGGGTACTATAAAACCTAATTGATACATGAACGAAGGTTAACTTTTGGAATGACGTTAAAGGTCAAAGATAAATTTACAATCTCAATACTAACTTTATTGAGTGGAACAGGAATCAATTCATGGTAACTGATGTACAGAAATTTCAGATTTTGCTCGGTTTTGAAGACTCTTTTTACCATGGCATAACGAATAATTTTATTTTCGTGTTTGAATCGAATTCGTTGTTTTTAGTGTTTTTAATTCATGCCCCGAAATGTTAGCAGGAGATATCCTAAATGATATATTTGAAGATAACGAATACTTATGTTGTATTGTCAGATCCTAATGAGAGGTTTCATTTTCATTTCATGTTTTTTTTTTACCTACGAAGGTTAATAAGGATTTTATAAAACGATCATTTATTCTAGCGAAGTTAACCGAGGAATTAAAATCAAAGTTCCTTTGCATTTGTTATAATCCCGCCCTAAGGCAAATAAGATTTAATAAAAATTTAAAAATTGCTATTTTTGAAAACATTTGCTGTCATACTACCAAGTCCTCACATCATTTTAACACAGACTTTTAAAATTATGAACTGTAAAATGTACCTACGCGATATGTGGCCGATTTCTTTCAGTTTTGGGGCCGTAAATTATCTTCTGAAACAAGCGGGACTTCTCGAGAGAATTATTGCTCAAAAATAAGTCGGTAAAGTAGAAAATGCTGTAAGGGGTGGGTACCCATTATTCTTATAGAGATCATGAAATAAAATACTGCAATTCTCGAGAAGTGATAAATAGATTATCGCTTATTTGATTTAAAACGTTTTTAAACAAAATCTGAATTTACTGCTACTGTGTTGCTATAAGCATAGGTACTAGAAGACTATTTGCCATAATATAATATAGTTTATTTCATATTATATTGTAAAACACACCTTTACATATTTGAATTTAGTCCAGAAAATAAGCTTTTACAGCAATAAGTCCGGTAAAATTTTTTTACCGACTAGTCCTGTAAAATTTCTTTACCGGACTGAAATTTGTAAGTTTTAGTTTAATCAATGTCAAACACACAATGTTTCCACCAGTAAATATAAGCACTTTTCAAATATACGACGCAGAATAAAACTTTATTATAATTTCAAAACATAATTATAATTTTCAACAGAACAGTATGAAATAAAATATTGTACGTCATTCGTCCGGCAAATCCTTTACAGTATTCGTTTCAAAATTCCAGACTCGGCTCCTTCGTCGCCTCGTCTTGAAACATTTCACTTATACTGTAAAAGTTGATTTACCGGACTTATAACGTAAATATCTATTACAGATCAGGTACTCGTTATCTATTTTCCTATTCGTTTTTCAGAAAAGAGAAAGTATCAAATAAAATAACTTGGAATACTACCATGGGGCTCTGTCTAGCGATTTCATGGTCACTCGGTATGTAAATTGAAATATTTTAAATTCCTTTATTCATTTTACAATAATTCTTTAAAACGTTTTACATACGTCGGATAAAGTTTAATCTCATGCACAAGGCACTTTTGCTATAAATTAATAGAATTGACATCTAAAGTAGAAAAACACTTTACAGACACAGTTTACGACATCAGGCTAAAATTATTTATTAAAATCACACAAATGACATATTACAGTAAAACAGTTTAAAACAAATTAAAAATTGCAGTAGGTAGTCAACGTAAGGGAACATCAAAGGTGGTAAATCCATCAAAGGTATTATCTAAAAATTCCTGAATAAAGCAAAAAGGGTGATACACTAGGTACTTTTTTACGACGGATTTAAAAGTGTTCATCCCTAGATATCTGACAGAAATGTATAGCCTATTAAAAAAAGTCAGAGTGTAGCGCGGAGTCGCATTCCACGTATTTTTTAATCGCAAAAAATCTGTAGATTTTCTCTACCACGTGTGTTGTAATCATGGCCGTCACCAACTGGCTGGTAGCTTCCCGAGCTTTTAGCATGCAATAAGCATTCATAGATATAACGGGACGAAATGGTTAGTATCTTTAGATCTCCGTACGCGTCTTTGACATCAGCACGGTAATTGAGCCAAGCCAGAATTCTTACTGCTCAGCGCTGAAGCGCGAACACTCTGCCCATATGGGCAGAATGACCCCACGTTAACAAAAGCATAGCAACAAAGGGACTGCACAAGAGCATGGAAAGCCATCAGACACACACCGGAATCCACCACTCTCGAAAGCTCCTTCAGCAAGTAGACAGGCCGTGACACCCTGGAACAGATGGAGTCGATATGGATGTCGAACTTCAGTGTGGGATCCATAAGCACACCGAGGAATTTCACTGCACTAGGGTTCTCTAGCCCATATGGGCAGAATGACCCCACGTTAACAAAGCATAGCAACAAAGAGACTGCACAAGAGCATGGAAAGCCATCAGACACACACCGGAATCCACCACTCTCGAAAGCTCCTTCAGCAAGTAGACAGGCCGTGACACCCTGGAACAGATGGAGTCGATATGGATGTCGAACTTCAGTGTGGGATCCATAAGCACACCGAGGAATTTCACTGCACTAGGGTTCTCTATGTCTTGGGGTCTAAGATCAAACACCATGACTTCAGTCTTCTAAGCATTTAGGCCCATTCGGTTTGCTGTGAACCAATCGCTCAGAGGTGCGATTTTCTTTCATTTTCAGCAACGGTGCAGCGATGTCAGGGTCTTCGTCAATCACTGCTGTATTATCCGCGAATAGAATCAACCAGCCCGTAGTCAGCGCCGCTGGCAAGTCATTGATATACACGAGGAACAGTAGGGGCTCCAGAATCGAGTCCTGCGGCACTCCATGCCTCAAGGTTCGTTGGCCTGACCCGGCGCGATTTAAGGACGTCACCTGCTTTCGATCCGAAATGTAACTCCGCATCAGAGCAATACTACATAATATACCCTCGTCCAAGCCATAAAACCTAAGCTTCTTAAGAAGGACAAAATGAGAGATGCAATGAGAAGCCTTTGATAAATCGTAATATGTTGTACATACATACATACTTTGGCACTTCGAACCCCCTCAGAAGATATTGGCACAGGGTATCCATGGTATGCGTGGTAGATAGCTTCTTTCTGAAGCCATACTTATAATTGGGGAATAATTTTTTCTGTTCAAATTAGTTGTAAAGTTGGTTTTTAAGGATTTGTGCGAACATTTTTGATATTATTGATATAAGTGCAATAGGCTTATAATTATTTATTAACGTCTGCTTTATCACCCTTTTTATGGATGGGGATTGTTTTGCTAAGTGAAGAGATGGATCTCTTGAACAGCAGACACTATAATAAAATGATAATAATTTAACAAGATTTTCTTCTGGATAGCTCTTTCAAGTTAGGCATTGCCCTTAACTTTTATTAGTCATTGGGTACCTTTGTTGGCCAAGCTTTAAATTAAGTCGAGTAATTGCTTCTCGCTCAAAATTCAAAGCTTATCCCCCCCATACAAGTTAATAAAACTAACCTAGGTAAATACATAGCTAATTCAAAAATTGAAAATAAAGACAAATTAACACATAGCGGGGTCTGCCAAATACAATGTGATGACTGTGATGCCAATCTATATAGGTCAAACAGGTAGAAACTTTAAAACTAGGCTTAAAGAACATAAAGCATCCATTTAAAAAAAAAACAAAATAAAACAGGAAGAGCGGACCACCGTATAATAAATAACCACTCAATATCCAACAAAATAAACCCGATATATACTCAACACAAGGGTAGAAAACTCAACCTATTTGAAACATTAGCAATCAAAGAAGCCTTAAAAAATCGATGTAATGTTGTTAACAATCAAACTGAAATACCTTCAGGTGCCAATCTAATACTTAATAGTCTAATAACTTAAGATAAATATGCAATAAACACTGTCAATAATTACGAACGAAAAACCCCATAATTATATTATACACAATATCATTTTCTTAATTTTATTACTTAGATGTAAATACCTCTATTATCACACCTGTAATTTAGTTATACCTATGGCCAATACCTGTAAATTAGAGACCAAAATAACCCATCATCTGTCAAGTTTTATTTTAATGACATGTAGAAACACGTGTCAGGAAACTGAATTAAATTGTGAAATATATTAAACATATCAATTATATTATAATACCCTCAAGATCCACAACCTGATCTTGACCAATAAAATACGACTGCAGCCATTCAAAAGCTCAAGATCGCCGAAGTTGGCGTCAAAACGGTTCTCGCAAGGAAAATAGTATGCCTTGCGAGAACCGTGTTGACGTTCTGTAATAATATTAAAAGTACATCGAAATTTGGTTAAAAACTGTTCGTTCCAGAATTTTTAATACTAAGCTTAGTAGAGAAATTGGACGATAATTATCTAATCTGTCTTATTATGAAAAGCATATGCATTGAAATATGACAAATGTACTAAAAAAAAAGCAGCAAAACAACGATTTACAATTCGGTTCTGTGCAAATATAGAAGGTGAGAAGGAAGAACTACTTATAATGTGCAAAAGCAAAAATCCTCGATGCTTTAAGGGTGCACATATGGATCAATTACCTCTCCAATGGATCTCGGACAAAAAAGCGTGGATGACAGCAGACATCATGACAACATGGCTTCACAGATTTGATACCAAGATGAAGAGGCAGAATAGAAGAGTGGTATTGTTGGGTAACCCACTCCTGGCGAAAATACTTACAGGTTAGGACAGAGAAATATCAACATCAGACGCACACTGGTTGTGGATTAAAACTTAAAATACCTTTAAAAGATTTGAAATCGTATTATTTACCTTTATTTACCTTACTCCTTTTTTATAAAGCAAAATAACTTGGGCAGTCTTAGAGATATCAGGGAAAATTGCATTCTCCAATGACATATTTATAAGATAGGTCAACGGGCCCAATATATATTCACCAATGGATTTCAATACATTCACCGAAATATCATCAATGCCAACCGACTTAGATTTTTTTAATGACTTTATAACCTCATTTACATCACATTCCAAGACAGGTCAACGTAACGACTGAGCAAAATAAATAAGGTTTTTTGGCAGCTCTTGCCCCAAATGCCTAGCCATATTTCCAATTAATGACTGCAACCAAAGACATTACAACTATGTAATGTAAATATAACTGTATATCCAACCTGAAATTCGAGCCTACCGGCAACCCGCTCTTGTATCACATAGTAGAACTATAGGGCTGCTGCCCGAAAGATGTGATTCTGTAAATGTTGTAAATTTTCCTTGTCTAACCAACCAGAGCTTCGGCTCTGGCAACAAGTCTATCTGTGTACGCGTTGGATTTGGATTTATACTTAGCTTTAGGATAGTTTATACAGTTTTGGCTTAGAATAAGACCCCGTGAAGGGTACCTAGTTAGGCATGAAAATGTAGATAACAACTTAATAGTAATATAGATATTTTAAATTGAATGAATTAATGGATGAATGAGAGGTTTGGGTGTATTTCTATGCGGCCGGCACCCGCGACGAAACAACCCGATAACCGGCGACGTCGACGAAGACTCGAGCGCTGTTGATGAATTCGTCCTAATATTTGTCTCTTTTAAACTTTCTTAAAGCGTGGATGTTTCTGTTATGATTTCAATGCATTTTAATGGTTTTTTACTGGAATATGCCCGTGAGGCCGATTTAAAATACGGCCGAGCCCGAATGAAGCATAGATGTGGCGTATAGGAGTAATATAATAATTAGAGCTTCGCTAAGCTCCACTTCTTTATTGGTGGGAGGGGGGAAGGGAGGGAAGGAGAGGAAGGGAGAGTGTTCGTAATAAAGTAAGCTATGTTATTATTAAATTACTTTTTGGTTGTACAAAATAAATTAGATTAGAAATTTTTAGGCGGTTTACCTTATCACAGAAAATTTATAGGTTGGTTTTCTGGGACCTTATGGACCAGCCGCGCCTGTTTAAAAGAACTAGAAACAAGACCGAAAGAAACAAGCTGCGCCAGAGAAAAGCCACGCACGCCAATGCGATGTTAGCTTTCCACTTGAGTTTAAGCTGTTATAAATAACATTTTTGCATGAATCTGCAAAACCAGTAACTTACGAAAACTAGTTGCTGTTGCTAAAACACCCCACATGTCAGATGATTAGGATCAGTGCCTCCGGTTGACAGGTTGGTCGGGCAACGTTGTGGAGATTGCGTGTTGATTGGCTGCCGAAGGCACTGCGATCGCAACCTGGGCCTCGGTTACGTTACGCTAAACGCCAGATGGCGACCTTTATAGAAAATACCTACAATGTTATTTCCAGGCCATTTAGTTTTTTAATATTTTAAGGAAAGAAACCTCATGTATAGTTGGGGTCAAGCAAATATTTGACGCTTGACACTTCCATATTGTCATGGGTGTCAAATACGGCAGGCCACTCATAATATAAAAGTTACTAATGGCTAATTTATATTATAATAATTACCACCCACTCGAAGTATTTGTATCTTTATCCTTTTATATGACTAAAAAAGAGATATACATAAACCGAGTTACCTTCTCGTCGATTTGGTAAAATCATATGGGCTGCAGATCCGCATTTTATTTATTAATTTAATCGTTAAACACTACTAATCGTTATACACTACTAAGATTGCTTTTGTTAAGACCTGTGATATTAATGGTCAATCCTGAATCTCACCATTACAATGCACAGAATTTATGAAAACAAATTTATTTATATTGTAATTCATATTCTTAGACCAATTTCCCAGCAATCATTTTCTGCAAAGGTTTATAAATAACAATATTCGTCAGTCCGGCCCTGACTAAGTATCAGCTGTAATAAAGTTGGTGAAATCGAAATAACCTAGTATTGGAAAAATATGAGAAGATGGAAGTGTTACGCGTCAAATATTTGCTTGACTCCAACTATATAAACTGAATTACTTAAAGATAGGAAAGAAAAATTAGAATGTTATCGTAGGCTCTTTCAAAGGTTCTTTTAGGTGGAGGAGGGCGTGGTGTACAATATATACCCTGGATATATATAATAGGTAACATGTTTTTATACAATTTAATTCAGGTGCGACTTTATATAAGTTCAGATAAACTACTACATTTTAAGCAATATTACTTTAAATTTATACAGGAATCTTATAGGTAGCAGAGCATAGAAATTTTAAGACTTTATGTAGGCTACTAAGACTCATAAAACTATGCTAAAGTAGATGTTTTACATTTTCTTTAGTTTTCTCCTAAACAGATTTTTTAATTCTGTAGGTAACAGGTTATATAGTTGCATTCCTTGGTAAAAGGGGCTGTTTAAAAATTTAGCCGAACCCGGAAAATTAGGCCTTAGAAGATCTTTTCGGACCCTATATGTCTGAATATCGGAAGCAGATGTAAATTTTCGCTTGTTCTTGTGTATAGACATCAAAGTTCGATAAACATAACATGATGGAAGTATCATTATCCCAGTCCTCTTAAAAAGATCACGACAAGATGCCTGTGGATGCATTCTATTCATTATCTTTAGGCTCTTTTTTTGAGTTCTAAAAATCCCAGCACTACGACTCTGATTCCCCCATAATTCAATTGCATACACCATCTTATTAGTGAAAGTAAACGTAATAAGCACATTTCAGGACTTTGTCTGACACCACGTCATGCAATATTCTAAGAGAAAAACAAATTGAATTCAATTTCAAACTAGGATCCGACAGGTGTGTTTGGTCCCCTACTTCCATACTAGGCATAATCGCATTAGGCATGTTTATGTTTCCAAACAGTAATATATTTGTCTTTCTTATATTAAGCTTCAACCTGTTTGCATCAAACCAATCTACAAGCTTTTTAATAGTTCGTTTTGTTTTATCCTTCAACGTGTCAAGCTTTTTGTCACTTACAATACATGTGGTATCATCAGCATACATAACTGTTTTATTTGATACGTGATTTGGGGGGTCGTTAATAAACAGGTTAAATAGCAGAGGACCCAGAACAGAGCCCTGGGGTACTCCCGCCGACGCTATTTTTTCCTCAGAGTCAAATGTGTTCATACTATCCCTAACACTAACAAACATGGTTCTGTTGTGCAAGTAAGATTCAAACCATGACAGCATTCTACCTCTCATACCATAATTCTACATTTTCTCTAGCAATATTTTGTGGCCTATCATATCAAGTGCTTTGGTTAGGTCACATGCAATCATAGCACAGTAGTTTCCCTTATTTCGTTGCTGATAAATTTCACAAGGAATATCGTACAGGGCACTCTCTGTCGATAGAGCCTCTCCTGCCTCTCTAAATCCATGTTGGCATGATGTCAGCACCCCATATTTGTTTAAAAATCGTGATATAAAGATATAAAAACTATTACACTGGAAGAGCTGCCTCTCCAGAGTCATATTAGGGTCAATAAGGGAGAGTTCTTGGATTCTATGATTCCATTTATTGAAGATTAGGAACATAACTGTTTTACCAAAATATAATCCGATATTTTCTTTGCCACTTAGCACGTTAAATAAGTATGTGGCATTTCGGCCGTTTCCATTTTTTCTGTTTTGTTTTTGTTTTTAATTTTTTTGTAAATAATTTTAGACACTGAGACTTTGAAGCCTTATTTAGAGTACTTTAGAATATGTAGTTCTTTTTGTAACAACTTTGTATTTTAGGAACGTTTAATACACAGTTTCTTGATTACCTCAACTTTTTGATTTTGGCACTTGGCCCCTTGGATATTTCCACTCTTCAATTAGTATTTCCAGAGTATTCCACACGATTACATAAAGAATTTTATACTAAAAGTAGGAAAAAATAAGAGACCATACCTGGAACTGGTTTAAAATCAAATACTTAAACAAAATATTTCTAAGAGCCCAATAATTATACTTGGAATGATTACTGGCGGAAGGTATCTACTTACTGCAAGCAAACTTTTGTCTTGTATAAATCGCAACTTATATTAGATAATATAATATGTTATAATATGGTTGCATTTATGTTGATCTATCATTTCAATTAAATGGAAAATCTCAAAGGGGTACAAGATATTTGTGGAAGTTTAAAAATTATGACCGAAATTTGAAATACACAAATATCAAATTCACTTAACATTAAAGTTACCTAGCAACCAGAAGACTGGGATAAAATTGATTCCATTGGTATCATGATTAAAGTAAAGGAACAGTTTTGTTAGTGCTTAATAAAAATTACTTTAAGAATAGCATTGACTATTATTTTATGTGTTCAGGGCATACAAATTTAAATGAAATGTCTTTCAGTATTCTCGAATTAAAAAAATTAAATTATTTTGGAAATAATAATTTATCTAAAATCAAAAAAAAAGTCCCTGTAGGAAAATTTTAATAAATTGTATCCTTGCCTGCAAAAACTTTAATAAAATAAAATATTTCAATAATGCAAAACACATTTATTTATTGCGCACTAAGTAGGAGAACTGAAACTAAACAAATCGGTATAGTAGGCCCCGAGCTTTCAGGGAGCAAATTGCGGCTTGGAGGCGCTTAGTTCATCACCCTGGAAAACCGCTTCTTTGTCCGGTTGTCAGCAGACCCCTTGATAAGGGGTTTTTAAAATCAGAGACGACTAGATAGAATACTGGAACAAGTTTAAAATTAATTTAAAAAAACATTAATATTGTGCCACAAAAAAACTTGAGAGAGATAGAGGTGTTGTAGCTAGTCTCCGCGTGGCTCTCAATAAACGCCATGGGAATGTCAATCACGAGAAACTCGCGCTATTAACGCTCGTCTTAGGACACCCGCAGACAAGCGACTTTTGTAGCGCTACAGATGTATCGCCGAGACGCAGCGACTGGCGATTATAGTTGTTGTGTTCAGACGAACCACATTTTGTAATCTAAAATAATTACAAAATTGACAGTATTGCCAGTAAAAAATGGATTTGGTAGTTAGCGGGTTGTCTAAATCATCCTGATTAATTGACATCAAAATTATTCCATTCAGCTATAACTTCTTGACACACTTCCTCCCATAACTTCAAATTTAAGTTGCCATCACTATACTGTGGTAATGCCATAATAATATAAAGTCCAGGCCGCAATTCGACAATACCCTCGGGTATTAAGAGAAATAATTAGGAAAAATCAAAGTAACAACTATTTATTAACGAAAAAACTTATATATAATTTATATTAAATGAACAGTTATGGAAAGACCCAGTAAAAACGAATTTACCGGCTTTTGATAAGTCAATGTTTTAATTATTTCGTGACTTTCACTAATCGAGATTGACGATGATTGAACGTTTTTTGATGTTGATGGTCTCGTTGATGGTACTACAGCTATCAATTTCGAAATCTTGTTTTTAGAAGACATACTGTCTTCGAAATATCCCTCAACCACAGCTGAACTTTTCAAACCGCTATGTCTTTTCAATGTGGTCATGTTTGCCCCCGCGTCCGCCAACAAAGTTGCAGAGGTTTTGCGTAAACAATGACCAGTATATTTGTCCGGATCGCTTAGACCCATGTATTTTGCAATAATGGAAGGAATCTTGCCTATGGTGTTCTTCCCAACTGGCTGTGAAAAACAAGGGCCGTTACGATAACACAAAAAGAATCTATTGATGTTGCAGTTCGTCGGGCGTAAAGACCAATAAGTTCTCAGTAGCTTTAAACAACCCATCTCCTTCTCATCAATAATTGTGAATACACGCATTTTATCGGTCTTTGTATCGGAAATATTAACTATTACTACGGATCCTCTATCCTCTATATATTCAACCAACATATTAACTAGCTCTTGGCGGCGGCACCCACCAAATACACCAAATAACAGAGGCACTTTGTACATAAAAAAAGTTTCATTGGGAGCTTCACGGATGCATTTCAGCACATCTTCTCGAGTCAAAATTTTCTATTCCTTCGCTTCATATCCTTTGGGTGCTTGCTTTAGATACTGGCTTAACTTGCAATATTTTACAATGCCTATATTTTTATTAACTAATAATGTCTTCTTTAACATTGAATATTTCGTCCATAGGAAATTAGGAATTAATGTTCCAGACTATAATCGATATACATAACTAGTATTTTAATATAATTTACAACAGCAATTTTAACATGCCAATTCCTGGAAATATCCAAGTAGCATCGTCTCTTTGATAACTTTTACATCCTTACTTTTCATCCAATCCCTAAACTTTTGATATTCCTTATCATAGGCGTCTTTAGACCTCTTTGGGACAAGATTATTCAAAGCTTTGGCAGCATTCACAGCAATTCTATCCGGAATCAATGGAAAATCCATCATTTTATATGAATTTCAGTTTTGACTTTGACACAGCACAACAATGAACACTCATTACCTTTGTTTATTTAGCAACTATATAGGTAAATAACCTTTCGTGATTTTGAATTTTCCTTCAATTTAACTTGGAATTATCTGAAGTAGGACATAAAATATTGTATGTACCATGGACATTACTTGATGTCTATACCTCCGGGCAACTTACAAACCCTCGGACCAAAGGCCCTCGGCTTTGTAAGATTGGTACTTTTTACTGAAAATGCGGTGTTGTCATATCTCAGCAACTAGTAGAGATACAATTTTAAAAAATTAGGATCTTGCTAAGCTTGAGACGTCCAATTCATTGGAGTAAAAATAAATGGGGCATTCAATTTAAAATAACGAAACAACTATGTGTAGCACAAAAGTGGGAAATCTGGCAACAGTGCCGATATCATTTTTCAATTTCGCATGCGGAGAAACCTCTAACTGCCAAATTTTTTAAGCTCAGCTTTAGCGGTTTTGAAGATAATTAAGCGTTCCGGTACTTTCTACTAACCCGGTATGTAAAAAGGCGGGTTCTCACTGGTCGATTTTATTGATCAATAGCATTGAATCTATGCTATTGAACATAGAATGGAATGGAAAACTTGTTCACATTTTATCAAGAACAATGAATATTAGTATGTTCTTAAAATGGCTGCCAAGAAGAAAATTCTGCGTGCCGGTGTTCGTATTGTCTGTGAATATTTAAAAACCTTGATAAATAACTGGAAAAAGAGAAAACCTCGTCGTTGGTGGGTTAGACCGTGGATTTTACAACGTGCATATGAAGGTGCTTCAGTAAAGCTGTTAAAAGAATGGGGAACAGGTGACCTGGATGCTTATAAAAACCACTTAAGAATGACCGAAAAGAAATTTGAAGAACTTCTACAAAAAGTGCCACCCTTGATACAGAAAAAAAATACTCCATTAAGGGACGCTCTTCCATCAAGACTCAAATAACAAGTAGTTTTGAGATATTTAGCTACTGGAGATTCTTTTCCGTCTTTGGGTGCACTGTACCGGCTTCCCAAAAACACTATCTCACAATTTCTGCCAGATGTTTGTAAATCAATATACAATAGTTTAGAAGAATTTATTAAGGTAAGTTTGATCATTTATTAACTTTTTTAACACCAACAAACATTTTGGTTATTTATATATAAAAAAATAACTTAAAGCATTATTACAAACACTTATTCAAATGGTCATTAAAGCTTGGGATATGATGTCTTGGCTAGGCGTCTGGCACTGCAATTGTGGTGAATTTGGTACTGAATGTGGTGTAAAAAAGTGAATTATTTTGTACATGTTCAATAGGCATGCACTGTTGGAAAGGTGGCGAATTTGGGTATGAATATGATGCTGCAGAGTAATGCGGACTGTTGCTATGTTGTGAAGGTGACCTGAAGCCAATTTGCTCCAGCCTTTCTTGAGTCATGACAGATTGCAATTTTTCCTGACATACAAGTGCCCTTTCAAGCGACATTTTTGTTAACTCATAAGCTATACTTTTACCAAATAGATCAAATTCATTATCTTCAGGTTCTTTACACTGATCAGATAAGCTTTGCAATTTATCTACTGCCTGCTCAAATAAATTTTCATTTCTTTGTTTCTTTTTGGGTGGGAAGGATTGTGAAGGTACTTAGCTTAAGCGCTTCTTGTTAGTTTTACCGTTTCCTTTAGAAGTTGATGGTCCCACAATATCTTCACGACTTTGACCTTTTTGTAATAAGTGGATGGTTCATCGAGATTTCCAGTTATAGCTTCGGGGTCGGGGTTTGGGGAGCCGAGTTCTACGTATTCTTCCTCTTGTGTGTTTTTAAGAACCTAAAAATAATGCTAAATGAATTTATAATGTATTGTGTTACTACATTTCTTTTTGTTTTGCAGGTTCCTTTTACTGAGAGAGAGTGGAAAGAGATTGAAAATGATTTTAACAAAAAATGGAACTTTCCCACCTGTTGCGGAGCAATGGATGGTAAACACTGTGTAATTCGTAAGCCTCCACACACAGGGTCAGATTACTACAACTATAAACATACTTTTGGTATCATTTTATTTGCCTTAGTTGATGCAAACTACTGCTTCGCATATATTGATGTGGGGACTAATGGTAGAGTAAATGATGCCGCAGTATTCTCGAAATCTTCTTTATCCGAAGCCATAGAACATAATTTACTTAATATTCCTCAGACAGCGTTTTCGTGGGCGATGATGCTTTTCCGTTGCGGACAAATCTTTTTAAACCTTATCCTAGTGCTCCTCTCTCTATCCAGCAACGTATTTTTAATTATAGGCTTTCTCGAGCCCGTAGAATTGCAGAAAATGCTTTCGGTGTTATGGTATCAAGATTTCGGATAAACGAAAAACCAATTCCAGTGAAAGTTCAAACAACACAATTGATTATTAAAGCGTGCCCTGCACAACTGGCTCCGTAAGACCTCTAGTCGTGCATATTTTCCCATAGGATGCGTTGATAGTGAAAATATTGAAAATGGTACAATTAGCCCAGGTGAATGGCGTAAACATAAGTCTGATGGAGTAGCTTTATTACGAAATATGGGCAGCAACAACTACAGCCGAAATGCAGCACAAAAACGTGATTTATACGCTGAAAAATTTATGACAACAGAAGCAGTTCCATGGCAATGGAAAATGATCTGATCTAAAGTATTTTATAATGTTGTGAATAGTTTTTCATAATGTTTGTACAAACATACCTATTATATTACCTACCCTAAATATAATAATTGCTAAAGCACATAGTAAAAATAGTTTATTTACTACTCACCAAGTTTGATTGGCTTTCTCTCGCAACAGAAACAGCTCTCAAAAATGTATCAGCCTGGGCGAACCAAAACAGTTTAGGTTTGTACAGATCATCTATTCCTGCTCCACTTTTATTAGCTTTTAGTATTTTATTTAGTTCAACTTTGTACGTGGTCCGAATACTCTTAATTTTAGTTTTTATATCGTTTATAGTTAAGCTTTCTATTTCCATTCCGGAACGAATATTTTCATAACTTTTTGCCCGCATTGATGTATTCATCGATTTTAGTATTCCATGTGCAGTCCTCCTTCTGGTACAATTCCAAAAAATTTTGGTAGATGCCTCAAAACTGTCAAAATACCAACACTGGCCTTTCAATGCGGCTGAACACGCTCGTTCTCACGGTCAAACACCGTTCAATTTAATTAAAATCAGTCCCGTTGATCCATGAAAAGTAGAACTGCCTTCCAATTTGATTGAATCACAAAATGATTGAGCAATATCATTGAACAAATGTTCACATTAGACTATTTTGCTTCAATGGCATATATTCAATGATATTGATCAATAAAATCGACCAGTGAGAACCCGCCTTTGAGCGCAAGAGAGAGCATTTATTCGACAGTGCTAATCTCAGAAGATTTTGGTCGCTCTAGCGATTGGTAATCTAAGAAAAAATCTACAGTGGACACGTATCTCAAAGATGTTTTTTTAGTAGGCCATGTACCAAAATAATTCAGGTATTATTACCGGTACACCATTCTTAATTATCATAATCCCAATGTAATCCTCAAAGAATTACAGAATACACGTTGCCATCATAAAAAGGGGATTGCAATATAAGTTCGAATCATTTCGAGTATTTGTATATATCCCGGTCCTATAGGATTAAAACTTAAAATCCTGTCGGTTCTTTTTCACTTATAGAATTTGTCCTGTTATCTTGTTGCCGCATTGTGTCACAACGTTTGGATGATTGACGTATCGCAACTGGTTTCAGATTTACCGAAAGAGGATTAAAAATTAGGGAGATTAAAGAATAAAATACTACATGACGGTTTAGTGAGTCTTTAAAAGGATGCAGGAAAATATCCAACGCAATCTTCATTCCGAAAGTTTGCAATCATCAACGCTTCTTAAACTAGATATGGAGGGCCGTTCCAGACTGATGAAGTTTTCTAGTCTGCAACTTAGTGGAAAATTCCTTTAATGCCAACCTAAAAAAACAGGAAACTGCCTTGATTTAATTTCACTGTTAAGAAGGTTTATGAAAAAAAAATTACAAGCATTCAAGGTTGAAATATTAATTTAATTCTATTTAGTTTCGCAATAATACATTTTGACAATATACTGTGGCATGTAAAAGTTTACTTATATTTAATATAAGGGTGTATTTTTTATATTGGGCGAAAACAACGATATTGCTGTCCTCGGAGCATAAAAACAGCGTTAAGAGATAAATAACGCTCTTTTTCTATCAAATGTACAAATAATGAGATGTTTTGTCAAATTTTTATAAAATATCTCCAGTGCCTGTTGCAGTAGCTAAGATTGACAAAATGTCCTCATCTGCAACTGTCCCTAGCGCAATTTTCTGTATCTAAAGTAGCACAAATTTAAATTATTTAAAGATTTTGCAGCCAAAACTCATGCAACCACTTAACTATGTTTTCTTAATGTAAGGGACATATGAATTCGATATTTTACTAAGTTGTATATCTCTTATTATTATAAGTAAAATGTCTCTTACATGATCGTCCAGTCTGCAATAGCATATTTTACGCCAAATAATTTAAGATATACAGGGCTGCCCAGAAGTCTGGAATAAAATTAATATAGCCTTAACCTGTAACTTTTAGGGAAAATTCTCGGACACGTCAATTTAGTTTTATATATGCCCACATTTTGACGTTATTTGTTTGTTTTTTTTATAGACATTTGTCAAGATATGACGACATCGATCTATTTTTTTAATGGAAACATACAGCTTGTGATACATCATTTGAAAGCTAATCAGCCCTATGATCAAATGCTCACTTTAACTTTTAACGTGAGTGCTTCCATGACAACAACCGAAAACAGCCTACTTGTTGATTTTTCACTGTGGTGGAGAAACAGCTGAGCCGATAAAGTTATCGGATGTGATTGTCAGATTTAAGTGTCAGAATTCTTAACCTAAAAATAGTATAGATTTTAGATTTTAGAGAGAAAGTTTTATAGTGTGCGTTCGAGATACATTATTTTATGTCGTAAGTACCTATTTATATATTTCAATTGAATGCTTGTTTACATATTTACATTATTACAGCTGTTTTTTTTAGAATATGGATTGGAATCAAAGTATTAACCAGTAAAGAACACAGACACAAGGCAAAGTTTATTTCAATTGGTAACTGTGACAAGTTTTCACCAAGAAAATGGTAAAAGAAAATATTTGATATGTAAAGAGGTTAGTTACTAAACAATTATATGTATTTACCTACTAGGTACTTCATATTAAATATACTTTTAATTACTTTAGGGCTCCTAGTGGGAATAAAGATTATTAGTATTTGTATTTGTAGTCCGGCTTACACTTATGTATTAACATCAGTAGAATGTGGTTGCTGCATGAAAATTAAAGTAGGTACTCAATAATTTAACTGCTTAACAGAAATTGAGAACAACTTGTGTCAGAAAACTCACTTAGAAAAAAAGAGATTATGGTATGAGATGCTTTTCAACTAGACAGGTACTCAAGAGATTATTCGCAGTGAAAGCAAAGTATGTATTGTATAATTTTAGTTTTTTTTTATTTTAGCCTTTTTCTCAGTGATATAATGTGATGTTATAGGATATGATTAACCTAAAATTACCAGCACATATCAGGACTCACGAAGATTCCAATGTGATTAAACTCGATTCAATTTTATTCACTAATAAAAGGATCATTATCTAATAATGTGAAGGTAGGTCCCGTCTTAAAATATAGTACCTACCTAATTTTTTATTAGTATTGCTCAAACTTCTCTACTAGCACAGCTGCTTACGATCTCTTGGAATATATTTATAAAACAATAGATTCTAATTACTATACTATAGCTCTATTTTTCGATTTAATACAATACAATACAATAGTATTTATTTGTTCAATAATAAGATGCTTACATTTACTATAAACATAATAAAAAAAAAAACCAATAGGGGCTGTTGAACAATGTCTGGAGAGATTTTTGTAAATAACCATTTTAAATTTGTAATTACATTACATTTAGACAATGACAATTTTGATAAAATTACACATGCTTAAAATTGTAACAAACATTTAAAATTTAACACTGAATTATTCCTTTATCAGGATCATCAAAGAATTCATTAAGGTTGTAGAAAACCTTACTGACTAGATATTTTGTTAAGGTATATTTTAGTTTATTCTTTGGCAGGTTTCTAATTTCATCTGAGAAACAATTAAAAATTTTTATGATGCAGTATTTTACATTTTTTTGGAGGTATGTAAGTATAGTTATAATTTTCTGGTACTAAATTACTTTTATGGCGAGTGTCATAATGATGTTTCACATTAAAATCGAGGAAAAGATCCCTATTATCACATACAAATATTACAGAGTCCAAAATGTACATTCCTATTACCGTCAGAATATTTTTTTCTACAAAAACAGACCTACAACTTTCCTGCTGTTTCATCCTAAAAATATTTCGGATGCACCTTTTTTGCATGACTATAATTCTGTGTATTTCCGTTGAACTACCCCAAAATATCACTCCATATCTTAGCCCAGCGTTTGACTGCGTCGACACTGACATCTTGCTCAGAAAGTTGCATGCTATGGGAATACGTGGTAATATTTCTGACTGGCTGGAATCATTTTTCTCTAATCGCCAAAGAAGAGTAAAACTTTAGGGATCCTATTCGGAGAAACTAAATATCAGATAGGGCGTTCCCTAAAGAGGCGTAATGGCGTAATCTCTCCCTTGCTTTTTGCATTATTTATAAACGATTTGAAAAAATGATGCAACAGTAGTCATACCTGCTTCTACACTTAATCAACTACTTGAAATAACTTATACAATTCTGCTTAGATTTTCTGTTTGGTGCCAAACAAATCATCTAGTTGTTAACACAAATAAAACCCATTACATGGCATTCTATAAAAAGCAGCAGATTCCTGATTTATACTTAAAATTGAATAATAATTTTATTACAAGAGTAGAACAATGCAAGTTTCGGGGTCTTCACCTAGACTCACAATTAAAGTAAACAGCCCATGTAGACAATGTTGCTGCAAAACTGAACTGCTTATTATGCCTTTGTCAACCTCAAAACCTTTATGAACCCCAAACAATTGTTAAATATATATTATTTTTTGGCCCACAGCCACTTAACTCTTTTTGTGCTTTACTGAGGACAAACTACTCAGAACTTCAAAGATTATTTATTCTTCAAAAAAAAATTATTCGTAAAATCTACTCCTTAAGCCCACTTGAGTCATGCAAAGAAACCTTTCGGTAGCATTAGATTCTCACACTTCCAGGTATTCTGATTCTTATTGCACTGATGTTTGTTAAAAAACACTCCTACAAGTTTTAATATACTTCAGATATAACACTAGAAACTCAAATAAAATCTATATTTCAGGCTACAAAACATCATCATATCGGAAAAGCCTATCTTAACTTCTAAAAAATGTCCTAAGCTCTCTTTTAAAACTATTAATTGATGAACACTCCTTGACATATCTCGGTAGATCATTGTACTCTTTAAGACCTTTGAAAAATAAAGAATTCATAGCTCTCCTGGAATTAGTCCTCTTGATATAAAAATCATTTCTATTTCGAGTAGGGTAATTATGTACATTACTGTTATGGGCAATAAAATAAATCCACCAAGGTAAGATGGGAGAAGACCATTTAATAACTTATATATAAAAGCCATGGCCAAAAATTGTGTGTCAGAGGTTACAATGAGGATGGTATATATTTGCCATCTTCCACTTAGTGATGTCCTATGCAGTCCTGACATGAGGCTGTGCAAGCCAGTCAGGGCAAGTTTTTGGTCTGCAGAGGATAGTAGTTTGAATAACTCTAGGAATAGGCTGGAGAAAAAACTGCAGATAGGCATTTATACAGCTAAAAATTCCCACTTTTCTATCTCAGTACATATTAAAGTGCCTGTTACAACTCTACATAAAAGGTCTCGCTTTCATCTACTATAAACTACATAGTATCTTATTCGACGTTAGTAATGTGTAGACATTTTAGTTTTTGCTTTCTGCCATGGGGATAATTACTATACAATTTAAAAATATGTTAAAATAAACTTGATTTATTTTTGAATTTCATTCCAAAATTCTCATTCAGCAAACCTTTTTTGAGCAATCATAAAAGTAGGTTTGTCAAATGGGAAACTTCAGGAGTGATATTCCAGGATGCCCTGTAGCTAGGTAAAAAATTAATTTGTAAAATGCTGTTAACAATTTTAGGTTTTTGGAATATCTAGTTGCAGTAGATAGAGAAAACCCCACCACATGAAACACAAAGCCATGAGACATGACACTAGTTTGCTGCTTCCAGTTGTAATTTTACGTTATAAAATGTAAATTTGGTTTAACAATTAAGTTACTCCTGTAATTTTAGATATTAATTTAGTAAAACCATTATATAAACTATTTTCGTTGTTACTTATTTATTTATTAGCGAGCAAAATCACATTTACAATTTTTACAAAATCTGGTAGGTAGGTACTGCTAATAATATTCAACACGATTGTCAAGACTAAAATAATATCGTATCAAGAACTTGCTAAATTTTTTTTGTATTTTGGTTTCACGACAAAGCTATAATATTTTTCAGTTTAAAAAGAAGTTAGTTAACGTTAGAATTTTATATGTGTCACTTTCTGCTTACTAAAAAAAGTAACCCAAAACTCAAAAGAAACTTGTTCAAAACAAAATCGTATTCGGGAGTATTTTATTTATTATTTGATAATTATTATAAAACTGTAACCTTGATTGTTTAATCCTTTTGGTGATGTTTTGAGACAGCTTCTTTATGTAATATTAAAATTAGTGTGAAAACTAGAAAATTTTCGATCAGGAAATCATAAGTATACTGTTCCCTGTACCTCCAGAAAAACGTGGTAATTTAACCAATTAATATTTTAAAACCCCTTAACATGTCTTTAATAATTTAGAGTTGACCTTGTTCGTTACTGACCTCGTCGAATTTTAATTAATATAAAAAAAATATATATTAAATCCGGTCCTAAATCAACATATATCTCCACCTAAAATAAAAGTAACTAGAATGTGATACATGCCATAAAAATGTAACCTCAACTAACTTCTTTCTAAACCGAAAGATACTATACCTACTGTTTTTGCGATAAAATTTTAAGGAAGTCTCAGAGATACCTTCATACAGGAAATATAAAAAGGGTCATGTTTTTAAACAATGCTGTTATGTTAAGCGATTCTTTTAGAATTTTAGTATACCTAAAGTTATCTAAAAGTAATTTCTATAATTTAAAATTTTTATTATAAATATGGGGCTGTACCCTGTTCCTGTCGCGACTTTACTGCAGTCTAAAGTTTATCCATTGTCCATGTTTCTGACACTAATTGCTTTAATAATTTTTGCACCTCGGAACATTTCAGGTATTTTTAAACTCAACTTCATTTGCATTCTTTCCTTCTACATCTCAATTTCTAATCTTGCCCATTCTATACTAGTTCTTCGTATTGCATCCAGCTGCTTCTGCCTCATTTGCCTACAAACAAAAAATAGTAATATAACATTCGAACTTATTTAAATATTTTTAGTATTAACTTTGCTCTAGGCTACCATTCCTCGATAGTAATATTTTAGTTTCTGAATTTTACAGGTGCATATGTTCTTTGTTAAGATACTGGTAGGTATAAAAATAGGACTGAATGTTTTTTTAATACTAGTAGACATCATCTCGATCTAATCAAATTATTAATAAAATGGTAAAAAAAAGGTTTAATAAGATAGAATGTTGATATTTTTATTAAAAATAAACAAAGGAATGCTCTGCATAGGATAGATAGGATAACTAACCTGAATCCTTACCTTATGAGATATTTTTACAAGCACTTAGGTAAGTAGGTAAACAACAAAAATATCTACTCTCTATTCTATTTCTTACTTTAAAACTGTTGTAAATATTTTAGAAAAATGGATCAAAGCCCAACGAATACCAAGGGACAAAGCCCTTACTCCCACTTTTGTATTCCTACCTGGGCTTTTGAATTGTGACCCTAGTGGTTCAATTTTTTATAAACATTAGGTACCTACTAAAAGAACTATAAATACAACACAAGTTGTGTAATTTTTACGAAACAATACTTGGTTGATCCAGGTTTTAATAATTATCTAGTATCTAGCTACCTAGTTTAAAAACTTACCTCTATTAGGTATAAATTGTTGCCAAAGCTGAATTGAACTTTAACATCATGTATTTTTCAGCTTGTAAATTATAGGAAACTATTTGAAGGCTTCAATAAATATTAGAAAATGGTATAATTCTTATATTTTATTCACTTCTACGTGTAATTCAGTAGCTGGTACGGATTTAGGTAAATAGAAGGAAATCTCCTCGAAATTCTCTCCTCTCATGTTTTGTTATGATCTAAAAGGTATAAAAGTCACTATAAGGGAGTTGTAAATCAAATCAAATCAACTTTGTTCAGTAATTTCAAGATTTTTAAAGTAAAATAATCTGAAAGTAAAATCCTTTGTAAAAATCTATACCAACAATGTACTTACAATTGTGTTTTTAACTTACTGTTATTAATATATTTCCATTTCTTTATAAAAAACTGGCTAATACATCTAACAAACGTTGCATTTTTCACCAAAAACTATTCGATTACTAATTTTTGAAGCAAAAATCGCCTAAAATCAACAAATATGCGAATAAAACCCAGCTGTGGCCGTCAACCGCTCGCAAAAGTTCATTGACCGCTTGACAACTTGACATTTCCAAACAATCTTCAAAATTTCCGCGATTGATAACCGAACTCGTCCCTGATTGACTCAAATATGGTAAAGTACTCACTTTAAGGATTGCGTCACTCCTGTTTAGGATGACGAGATCGAGAATTAACACGACCGTTAACTGTAGTTGCATCATACCAAAATGGAAAATAGCATTGGATTTTAACCCACTCACTTTAATTTTGAAATTAACGGCTCGCGTTAACTTGTGAGTTTGATCATAGGTCTGAATATCTCGTAAAGTATGCTCATACATTTTGGCGCGATTCTGTCAAGCTATTTCAAAATGGCGACTGTTAAAAGTTAAAAAAAAATCCCTATTTAAATAAGCAGAAATGATAAATCATTGATGTTTTTTTTACCTTCCAGGGTAAGAAGTCTTCATTGTTTCACGTTCTGACATTTTGTGACATTGTGAACTTGCATATAAAATTAATTTATGTATTAGAAAGGAAACCTCACTGCTGAACGGTACCTGGATTTCTTAACTTTTAAGTTGTGGCCTGCTCTAGCTCTAATTTTTCCCAACGAAATAGATCCAGATATACCTAATGAAACAATTTGGTTTCAGCAAGATGGTGCTCTCCCGCATTTTGGTGTCAATGTGAGAAGATATTTAGATCAGATATTTCCAGGTCGCTCGATTGGACGACGTGGTACAATTGAATGGCCACCGAGGTCCCCAGACTTAACGCCTCTAGACCATTTTCCTTGGGGATATTTAAAAGAAAAAGTTTACCAAAATAGGCCAAATAATATTGAAGATTTAAAAAACAAAATTAGATTGGAGACACTTAACATACCGGCTGAAGCCATTCGAAATTCCGTCGACGGATTTTACCATCGTCTGGGAGCATGCCAAGTAGAGGGTGGAGGACATTTTCAGCATTTGCCGCGTTAAACCACCTTATTGTTGTGTTTTGTTTTGCTTCGTTCATTTTTATTTTTTTGACAAAATAAATAACAAATAAACCATAACTATTGTTAAGTCACAATGTCAGAACGTGAAACAATGAAGATTTCTTACCTTGAAAGGTAAAGAAAACATCAATAGTTTATCATTTCCGCTTATTTAAATAGGGACTTTTTTAAAACTTTTAACAGCCGCCATTTTGAAATAGCTTGACAGAATCCCGTCAAGATTTATGAGCATACTGTAAGGGATATTAGCTTTCAAATGATGTATCACAAGCTGTATGTTTCCATTCAAAAAAAAGATCGATGTCGTCATATCTTTGACAAATGTCTATAAAAAAACAAACGAATAACGTCAAGATGTGAGCATATATAAAACTAAATTGACGTGTCCGAGCATTTTCCCCAAAAGTTACAGGTTAAGGCTATATTAATTTTATTCCGGACTTCTGGGCAGCCCTGTATATGAGAACGTTGCACCCCATTTGATTTCAGTTACTTCAACTGTTAGTGAAGAAGTGTGATTACTGGTAAGTTAACTTTTTCGTGTCTCTAAAGTTTAGACCTAAAATAAAAATTATGGAAAGCATATGTCAATAAACTGCTGATGGTCTTGTCTGCAACGCCTGTTACATTTTTAAAACGCACGGTATGAAACTATAACGTACACTTTTTTATTTATCTAGATTTCGAACAGATATAACCTTAAAATAAACCATATGGTATTAATAGGATTTGTAAAACATTTGAAATCCCAGAGGTTGTCCTGTCTGCAACGTCCGGTCTGCAACAACATTTGCCTGTTGCAGAATGGACATCGGCGTTGCGTCAAATAATTAATAAAAGGGTATTTAAAGTAACGCAAAGTTTGCAGTGCATTTTCCTTGACATTGCATTCCTTGCATTCTTGTTGATTAATTTAATTTGGCTTATGTTTGGTCGCGAACGAGCAAAATTCTGGATAGCTTAAGTATCTGTATAATTAATTTTTTCCACTACTAACCTATAACATCGCCATTATTGACCGATTATTAACGTTATAAATCGTTTTTCTCTACCTTATAAGTTATTATTGACCATGGTCAATAATAAGACATTGAAATCCATTATTGACCGATCTTCAAGAATCTATTTGAACGCAGGTAACTTGATTTTTTGATTCTACAACATGAATTCATAAACATGAATAACCTGAAAGGTGGTTAGGCAACCAGATAATTATCAATATATATTAGATTATTAGAGATGCTTGATATGGTAAAATATCGATACAATCAATAACAAATATTAATATTAATAATTAAGGTGTACACATAATAATATCACTAACATTTTCTTAGCTCATTTTTTAAAAAAACGGAAAACTCGTAAAATCTGATGACATAAATGAACAAAAATTGATATTAACAAAGCCACCTGACAAAACAACAAAATATTTTGCCAATTCCAAAGCGCAGGTAACTTGATTAAAAAATATACTTATACCTACCTATAATTTTTAATAATTATTAATACTATAAAGATAAATGTCTTATAAAAGTTTGTAGTAGTGGAAAAAATATTATATTAACCACGGTTTAGACGGCCTATAGCCCTCGCGTCTTAAATCCCTCGTCGCTCCGCTCCTCGTGATTTAAACTTGCTGCTCGGGCAATAGTGATGGCTGTCTAAACCTTGGTTAATAATATACTATTATTATACACAGAATCTAGTTTAAGGGTGCGCAAAATCTTAATTGGTAAATTAAAAAGAGAAAAAGAAGCGGAATTTTTAATAAATCAGGCTAAGAAGATGGAAAAAAGGAAGAACCAGGCTAAACAAAGGAAAAAAAAGACGATGTGAAAATAATTCTCCCAAATATGACTTAAACTATTTATGTATATCAGTCAAGGATAGGAAAGATAAACTTAAATAATATGACCCATCGGTCAATACAAGTTTTTTTTTTATGATACGGCACAGCACTGCAGGATAAATCCTTTATGGCGCTCTGGGAGCGGTGCGTGTGCGCAGGAAACGATTCACGTTGGTCTTGAATCTTTGAAGATTATACTCGTTGGGGAACACGATCTCAGGGAGGTCGTTCCAGAGTAATGACGTTCTCCAGATGAAAGAATTTTGAAACAGTGAGTTGAATGTTATTTTACTAAAGAGTCTAGTACCATCTGATTTAAATAAATATAAAATACAAACTGAAACTATCTGTAAACCTCAAATTGACGGCGTGACACCAAAATCCCCAGTTGCATCTACCTCTAGGTCAAACCACAAACAAACAGCTAAAGAAAACGAAACTAAAAAAAGGGCAATAAATCAACTGGTTTAACATCTACCGAAAGATCGAGAAAATCTAGACAGAAAATGTCTGAGGAAAGAAGTCCTTGCTAAGAGATAGAGATAAAGAAACAAAACGGAAATTACGTGCGGAAGGAAAAATTTTGAAAATTAAAGATCTTTCAAAAAAGGAACAAGTTACACAAAGAAATTGCTGGAAAAAAACTAAAAGAAGTTATCGTGCAAAGATTAAAACTCTAACAGCAGTTGTATCAGAAACTTCACCCGAATCAGAAAGTGAAGACGAATTACGTGTGGTAAATATTGAACGTGACTTACCCAACGAACAAGCATACTTCGGAGAAATTTTTATTACAGATTACAGGCAAGATCAAAATAGAATCAATGATCGCGAAATACCATCAAGAAGCACACCTGCAAAGAAACGCTCAAACCGAAACCTTAAAAAGTTGTATCGAGAAATAAACAGCCTGAAGACGCGTGTACATGACCAACAAAAAGAAATAATACAAATAATACGAATAGAGAAAGAGAAGTATAAAAAACGATGGCTACGACTAAAGGAGAAAGTAAAACCCAAGCAAATGCCAAATTGTTCAGATAATTTAGAGGATAGTGGTGGCTCCTGCGGTAGAATATGCATATTATGTATACTCCTGTTACACAACTGTCTTATCTATATTAAGAGTACGTTTACAAAGTTAGTTACCACTATTTCTCAAAAACTACTCTGGGTGGTTTTCTTTAAGTAATCGGTAAATTAGGAAATGCATTTGCATATTAATAGTTTAAAATATCACAAAAAAACCTCCTTGGGGTTTTGGAGCAGCAAATCCTGAACTCTAAGTTTAAACAATGTTCTCGGTAGATTTTTTAGATCCTTCACCAGGTAACTAAAGAACTTAGTGGCCAATAGGTCCGGCCATTTGTGCATCTCTCCAACCTCATCGAGTATCGTGAGATTGCCGCTGATCATTTATTGGGTATTTGTCAAGGTTGTTTCTAATATTAATGTACAGACATGAAAACGTTAATGTTTTCAATTCGATATTTGCCTGCACTCTTCTCGATATCTAACCTAAACTAGCAACGACCCTGTAGGGAAAACACCGTTCTCCATCTCGAAGCATATCCCTAGATCAGGTACAGCATAGGACCTCATGCACAGAGTGAACCATACTTCTTTAACTAAATGCTTTATATGGGCATTCCACCCCAAACCATCATCAAAATGCATACCTAAGAATCTTGTGGCATCTCGAGATAATGGACGGTCCGTGATCTTCCTCAAGGAGAATATTACAAGGCTTATTTCCACGTTTAACACTAGGCCATTATGTTGGAAGCAATCTTCTGCTATCACCTGTACCTCGCCCATGCTGTCCACCACCTGAGTACTCCTATCTCTCACTGAGATTGTGGATCAGCAAACGGACCGTAGTCTTTGTTAGTATTGATTTTAGGCTATTTATTAAACAGTAGGGGGCCCAAAGCATACACCGGTGGAAAAACGTCTTATTTCTGATGACCCCCATCTACTCTGACTCTCTGGAATCTGTTTTCCAGATAGGATTTAAGGAGATTAATCCATCCTATCCTGAAACTGTAATAAAACAGCTTCCTGATGAGCAACCCGTGTGAGACATAGTCGAAAGCCTTACCTAAGGCACAAAACAGTGCTTCGGAGTTTTCTCTGTTTTCAAATCGATCCATTATGAAGGAGCCCAGATCGAGAACAGCCAGAATAGTGCTTCGCCCCTCACAAAAACCAAACTGCTGTTTACTAAGGAACTAGAAGATAATTTTTGTAACGTCAAAATAAATGGATTGTGTATTATTATGTCGCGTCACTTAACATGTTGAAAATAAAGGGAGTCACACTAAGAACATACTGAAATTTTTTTAAATGTCTGAATATCATATTGGCATGAAAACAATGAGAATAAGATTTAATATGCAATGCGGACTTTCGAGCATAATAAGAGGCAATTTCGATAGTCAGGTTTGTTGTAACTTATCGTCCAGCTGAACGAACCTTTGAGCAGAATACATACCAAATCTTTTGTACAGTGATTTTTGCCCAAAAATAAATTTAACTCTCAGATTGTAACGGTTTATTTTAATAAGTAATCCATCCATCACATAAAGCTTCAGTTGAAACCCTTGTTAAATAACTAGCCAGATACGTTTTAAAATTTAAAAAGCTCTCTCTTTGAAAACCCTCTCGAAAGGCAACTTGAAACCAGTTTAAGGGTGTCAATCATGTTGACAAGTAAAAAAGCGACAGCACAATAGTAAATGCGGCAAAGGGTTGAGGCATAAATAACGCTAATCTTCGTGAACAAACACTTCAGAAATTAAAGTTGCTGTTATTAAATTTAGAGCGTTTTTTTGGATGGCATTGTTTCTTGTAGAGATGTCGTAGTTACAATACGTATTCCCAGTATAAAGATTTAAAAAACTTGATATATATAAGTATTTCTTTTATGTACTTTAGGGATTTAAAGTACCCTTTAAATCCCTATTTTCAGGGAAAAAAATGGTACTTTAAATCCCTAGGGATTTAAAGTAAATTTCTTTGCAATAAAAGCTAAATTTCGAAATTTATTTTCAATAATTTTATTAGAAAATATAACATAACATGGATGCAACAAAAGTGTAACGTGTTTAGAACAATATTAAACTATAAAAAATAACAGTTATGTTTACCCCACTGCAATTAGCCAAGTAAAAAAAAGGTAAATTATCATTATTGCAGCTGTTATTTTTATTAATTAAAGTGTTTTTGAAAACTGTAGCCGTTGTCGTCGTCGGTGGCACCGACGATGTCGTTGGTGTTTCATTTTGTATAATAGGAATCGAAATATCTGAAGACGTTTCGGTGGAAGTACCAGTAAAAAGTTGATCTGCCATACTTTTTTTCTGGTATAAGGAATTTTCCACATATCCCTCAGCGACGGTGCTACTCTTCCAGCCGCCATGTCTTTTAAGCTGATCTATCGTTACTCCAGAGTCGGCTAGTAGCGATGCTGACGTCCTTCTAAAACAATGACCAGTGTACAATTTTGCATCTGGAAGCTTTAAATATTCGGCAATCTTGGTTGGCAGTTGTCCAATCGTATTCTTGCCCATTGGCTGAGACGTGCATTTTCCATTTCTGTACCCAACGAAAAATCTTGTATGACCTTGTATTGATGAAGATCTTAAGGCAATATACTTCTTCACCAATCGTACTACATCTGTGGAGTTTTCCTTTGACCGTTTTATAACAAAAGGTCGGTCTTTTTATGTCTTGGTATCTCGTAAGTGGACCAAAAATAACGTTTCATAGTCTAGGACATCGGTTTTGTCAAGCTGGCTGAGCTCCTTGCCTCGACAGGCTCCTGACACGCCCATGACTAGAACTACCTGGAACAAAGTATAAATAAAATAAATAGGTACCTACTTCTTTTTCCAAAAAGCGTCTAAATAACATAGATATAGGTATAGACTGGGACAAAATATCGGTTGAAAAAAAATGTGTATCTTACCTTTTGCCCCAAAAATTCATGGTCGGGTGCTTTTTCCAGGAACTCTTTAATGTTGTCAACATCGAGTGTCTTCGACTTTTTTGGTTTGTAGCCCTCATTTTGTCGTTTCAAAAAAGCGGTTAGTTTGCAGAATTTGCTAATGTCGACGCCCATGTCTGTTGCAATTGTGGCTTTAATCATCGAATATACACTCCACAGTGACGATGCTTTAAGCTTTTTTGACTTTTCAACGGTAATATACCGATAGAGGAGGCGTCTTATCGGTAATACCGATGTTTTTAACAAGAAATCGATTTTCTGACAAATTTTTACTTATAATCTGATATGATCCCGAGAGCTTTAGCTCGAGGGTCTTATCTTTGATTATAAGTAAAAATTACATTGAGTGAAAATTTTCTTGGAAAATCGAGTTTCGAGTGAAAAACGAAGGTATGAAGATAAGAAACCGCCTCTAGAGGTGTATTTTATTGGTTAATTTACTGAACATAAAAATGAAGGCCGTCTGATAAAGGTAAATATACAAGTTAGAGGTGTTACTAATTTTTTATTTAAGTAAAAAAGCTACAAGCGTCTTTTCGAAAGCGTCTTTTCGAGCTAGCGGTAGTCTTATCGGGTAAGACGACCGTTACCAAGGTGGTTGCTATGAAAATGAGCATTTTGATTGGTTCAATAAAAGTGAGGTGAATTATCTAAGAAATATGCTAATAGTACCTTTTCTTCTGTAAATTCTTCTACGTTCCGTTCTTTGCACCATTTGATATACTCAGATAACTGTTTTTTATATTGTTCTCCAGATTTTCTTGGTAATAATTGGCCTACAGCCTCTTGAGCTGCCTTTTCGATTTCTTCCATCGCGATAAACGTCTTTCAGTGGATGTAGCGTGTTTGACTAATATTTATCGAGTGACTTTTGTTTTACTTAGTTACTTGTCATAACTTGTCATTTGGTCGTTGATATGGTAACATCAGCCGCTTCGATGATTTTTTAGAAATAGAGTACCTACCGTTTAGTGGCATTTAATTTTTTTTTTTTTAACGTTTTACTTATCCTAAAGTACATAAAATAGTATATACACCTCAGGACCAAAGTGTTTTTAAATCCCTTGACAAATTATAGCCCTCCCGTTGGTCGGGCTATAAACTTTTTGTCTCGGGTTTTAAAATACCACTTTAGTCCCTAGGTGTATAATGTACTATTTTCTAATTTTGTCTCGAAAAATAGATATTTCGAACGCGCTAGCGAGTTCGAAATATATCCATTTCGAACTCCGAATTTTATTTTTTAAAAGTTGGCATTGGTTATATTTAAATGTTTTATTCTGTTGACGTCTGACGTTTCCTGTTATTGTTATCCATGAGAAAAGAAAGTTTTCGTGATTTCTCTGGTAAAAGTTGATTTATCGTTTTATTAGCAATATCCCTTAACTCAGGGGGAGTTAAACTTAGATTATCATGCTCCATATTTTTTTAATTATAATTATGAACAACTCTATGAAATATTAAATCACAAATTTCGTGACAATGACACAAAGAAAATATTATTTATTGTCAAGGCTACTATGATAAAAAGAAATTTAGAGTATTACCAACATAGAATTTAGACACACAAATTTACAAAATTTGAAGGGTTGATTTTCTTTTTAAATATGTATTTTCTTATTGAAAAAAATACAAAATAGAAAAAATAGTATAAAGTACGTGTTTTATAAAGCAGTTAGAGCACTTGTCCCGTTAAAAAACTCGCCGCAAGCGGCTCGTTTTTTAACATGGACGCGTGCTATAAGATGATGCTTTATAAAACATGTACTTTAATATACTATTGTAGTCAGACTTCACTGCTTAACCCGCATGATACAGAACACTAGATTGACTTAAGAACACGGTCGTATTTATAAAAGCAGACACAAAAAACAGAATAATCTGTTTAAGTGGATAATTTTTCTTAAACGTTTTACCTAAATGAATCCTCAACTGCAGAAAGGGGACATGTCACATTTTCTAAAATATTCAGAAAGTTAGAAAAACCTGCTAATTCGTTTAGGCCCGGTACTTTCACGTCGGAATATCTTTATTTTCAGAATGATTGCTATAGTTTCAATTGTGTCAACAATTGTTTCCATAGACATTATTCGACGAATAGCGCTATCCGTACATGAAAGGATTAAACCTTAATGTATTTTGTTATACTCCAAATTTGGGAAATATAATTCTTTTAGACCATTAAGTGTATGCTACAATACATCATCTATTTTCTGACATTTTTATATCGGCGTAACTGTCACTTTTGACATACGGAGATGTGACCTCTCTGTGGTTAAGGAAAAATAACACAAAGGATTTAAAAAAATTGTTTTATTACAGACACTCTTATAGAAAATATTTAATAATAAGTAATAAAGAAGTTTATTCGTCACCTTGTTTCTTCTCTGAACAACTGAGAATTTTTAAATATTGTTGGATGCTTCAGGAATAATTCTGATATATTTCTGAACAGTGTAATATCTCTCATGCATGCAATTTATTTCATTAAATCTCTTTAGATCCACTAAACTCAACTTTATTCACATATTTACTGCAGAAAATAGACATCTCCCGGACATGTCCCGTTCCTGTAGTGAACCAAAACTTTATCGGCCCTCAGCATCACTACCGTTAATTCAACCTGTCCTGCTTCTACAGTAAAGATGGATTTACATGTCTAGGTTAAGAAAATGTGCAATTGTTATTTTTAGAAAAAATGCACCTGTCCCTTTTCTGCATTTAGCGATTTAAATGTATAGATATACTGTACTTGCTATTAGAAATTATATTTCGGTTGGTTATAAACCTTTATTTAAAATAAGTTTATGAATTACTCAATTAGCTTACTTAATATAAGTAAATATTTTAGTTTTAAATAAGCAAGAATATTATAAACTTTAAATTTTTAAAGGAAACAAAATGAAACCTGTCTTATTGATACAGATTTTCTTCACTCCAATCTGTGTGATTTAATAGTTGACCAGTTTCCTAAATCGGTTAAACAGTGCACTCTCTAGACTACCAGTAAAGCCAAATACACGTGAAAAAAAACAGCTGAGAGCAAAATCTTCATAACATGATGGCGGCATGCAATCCTGACAAGCTCACTTGTCAATGGGTTTTCTATTGTAATACAAGCTTCCCTGTGAAGCCCAGTATTACTGGCTGTTGTACTAAATACTAGTCTTTTGACGTGAGTTTTAATGTTTCACTGCCTAATTGCTTCAATACACGCTTGTATTTGAGATTTTCCTGTTCCTCGGTTCAATTCCCAAAAGCTTTCGTTTGCCATTTTAAAGCGTGCTGTCCCAGTGCAGAAGAAAAGGTCCCTTAAGAGAAGACTCTTTTTCTTCAGGTCCCGCAGCTTCCTGTCTAACTTATCGCCTAGATATTAAATTCTGAGAGAGCTTAGGAAGAGTGTTATTTCTGAAATATTGTGTCTAAGTGCTTTTGCAACAGCTTCAGCAATAAATACAACTCCTCTGTCGAGAAGCTTAACATGATCGAAAGCACCGACATATGTTTTAGGTCGTTTTGATGGAAGTTGACGCTATAGGTTCATATTCTTCGTCAGTTCCGAAGTTGTCTAAAGATGACAAAGAAATTGATATTGTTTGCTAAGAAACATATTTCCTTTCAATTTTTTCATATTGTTCCATCGCCTTGACATCTTCTTAATGCTTTTCTTCATTTCTTTTTTCTGTTGTCTTTAAATCAGACCCACTCATGCTACATTCTCTTTGGTTTTCTAGAAATATTTAATTTTTTTCGGTTTTTACTTCTATAATAGCATCTTTACCGGCGATATCAAACAGGTTACCGAATACGATATCCACATGCACTCTGTCTTGTTCCCTATGATGAATGCGATGCGTCTTAAGACCTAAGTACTGTTCATACGATTTGGGGAGTTTTCTCAGATATTAGTCAGTTCGCTGCGCTGGCATCTTCTCACGCTGCGGAACACTTTAAACTGCTTCGCATGTCACGGTTCTGTCTTCCTCTAAATTATTAAACTGCACCATTTGGAGGACGTCTGAACCATGGAGAAGTCTAGCTATTGACAACATAGAAAGTGGCTTTATTTAGTTATTAAAAATCATACTTTTGGGCGACCTCTAAACTTTATCATATGAAGCTCAATTTGCCACACTAATTACCACATTAAAGTGACACGACTAGGCCACGTGGACGCTTGATAGAAACAAGTTAATTTTTTTTTATGTAAATTGGGCCGCTCTAAATCGACAAATCTCTTTCTACCAAAGAATTCTTCACCTCAATATACTTTATTACGCTGACTGAACTAACTGAACTAACCTGACAGTAAACTACTTGCAATTTGACGCTAAGTCTGAATTTACCAATGCCCAAATTTCAATAATTGTCGCTGACCCCATTTAATCCCCAATTTTAAGCCTCTCCGTATTATAATAATTTGATGTTTCCCAAACAAGTCAGTTATTATAAATGAAGCGAACCTTCCGGGCATTAATAACCCATCATCAATCACCTGAGCTGTCTATCGTCGAGACCATACACGAAATTAATTTCGGGCCCGTCCTTGCCGATGCGTCGTTAAGACACAAAAACATCGCTACGAGTAATCCTTTTCAGCTACTGATAATGTTGTTTTTTAAAGGCGATGTTGCCATAATATCAATAATTCAGTAGGACTAGATAACATGTTTCCCGATTCTATAAGTTTGGAGACGGCTCCATGACTAACTTTTGACTATAACAGACATGATTTAATTATAGGACTGTTATTTTGTTGTCTCATATGGGATATAACCTGACCATATTCTTGAACTTAAGTCCAATCTAGTGATATTTAATTATTAATTAAGAAAGGACCATTCTCTGCGAGATGGATTTATTTCAGACATAATTACCGTCAATGCCAGTCTTTTAAGGGTTCCACCCTCTTTTTACTTGGGTATAACCTAAAAACCCAATATAATGCTGACGACATCTTAAACTTCCGATGCTCAAACAATGGTCTTCATGCAGGTAGGTTATACATTTCTGTATTGAGGAGGATGTTTTCCCCGATAGCTTTAAACTTAGCAAAATAATCCTATTTACAAAAAAGGTGATAAAGCAGATGTTCATAATAATTATAGGCCTATTGTCTTATATCTGTAATATCAAAAGTGTTTGAACAATATCTTAAAAACCAGCTACTTTAAACAAATAAAGTTCTTCTTCAGTTCTCAGTATGGCTTCAGGAAAAAGCTATCTATCACGTATGCCATGGATGCCCTATGCCCACATATTCTGAGGGGGCAAAGTATGTGGGAAGAACATACTACGATTTATCAAAGGCTTTTGATTGTATTTCTCATCTTGGATCTTCTCATGAAACTTAGGTTTTATGGCTTGGATGAGGGCAGTACTGCCTTGATGCGACGTTACCTTTCGGAGTGAAAGCAGATGGTATCCTTCAGTCAGGCCAACGAACTCTGAAGCACGGGGTACTTCAGGCTTCGATCCTGGGGGCCCTTGCTATTCCTTGTGTATGTTAATGATTTGCCAGCAGCGCTGACTGCGGGCAGATTGGTTCTATTCGCGGACAACACAGCGACTACTAACCCAGACTCTAATGTCGCTGCACAGTCACTGAAAATGGAAGAAAATCGCAACTCTCTGAGCGATTGGTTCACAGCAAACCGAATGAGCCGAAATGCTAATAATACCGAAGCCATGGTGTTTGGTTCTTTTGCCTCTGTCTGTTCCAAGGTCTCAAGGGTGGCCCACTTGCTTAAGCAGCTTTTTTGAATGATGGACTCTGATGCGTTTGATGACTTTCCATAATCTAGTGCAGTCCCTTTGTTGCTATGCTTTGCTGACGTGGGGTTACTCTGCCCATATAGGCGCAGAGTAGTGAGAACTCTGGCTGGGCTCGATTTCTATCAGATACCTAGAGATGAACACTTTTAAAGCCGTTATAACAAAGTACCAAATATCTCACTCAATTTCAACTTAACTATTCAGGAGTTCCGACTCAAATTTCAAAAAATTCTAATTTGTTTTCAATTGTTCTGGTGTAATGTGTCATTTATGTGATTTTAATAATTAATTTTAACCTGACTTCGCCAACTATGTCTGTGAAGTGTTTTTCTACTTTAGCTGTCAATTTTATATTAGCTCATAGCAAAATTGCCTTGTGCAGTTACATCAACTGACGTATGTGAAATTCTAAAGACTTATAAACATAAATAAAGGAAATACATGTCTATCAAGACCTGGAAGAAATCCTGTCTTGGGATAATAGTAGGTAATTTCCTGCTTTATTCCAGCCAGAGCAGAATAAGGTAGAAATACAACTAACCTAAACTTACCAATACGTGATTCGGCTTGGTGCTCCTCCCTTATACGAAACTGTTCAAAACTTTAATCATCTGGAAAACTTCATCTTTCTGGACCGACCTTCTCGGGCCCAACGATTATATGCTCTAAAGATTCAATACCAATGCTTTCTTCAGTGCTTGTGTCTGATAATAAAAATTTTTAGGATATCTATGGCTACTGGAAAAATTCGCAATTTTTGGTGAATTGACAACACCGTTCCATCTTGTTATAATAGATGTGAGAGGCTTTCAATTGAACAACATTAGAGAATGGCTGGAAAATACATCAAAGTCCACCCGTCTGACAATGCAATCTATTAATCCCTGTCACGGGCCGGGCCAATATTAATTTATTATTGGTACAAGGAGAATCGTCGGTAGTTCTTAATAGAAATGACATCTTGAGACTTCTGGTATGTAGCACTATATAGGAAGACTATACGGAAACTAAAGAACTTGGCAAAAATATCTTGATGCATTTTGATTGGGGTGGCTCAGACGCAAGTTTTAAAAATATTTTACATTATACATGGTATACCAAAAAGTTTCGTTTGATAATAAATTGTTTTTTTATATGAGACATTTAAAATCATAATCATCCTGATCACTTTGATATTTTACCTCTTTCTTAAATTTGAGGCGTGGGGCAATAAATCAAGTTAACTTATTTTGAGGTTTTTATAACTATATCTCAGTTAATTGCTCAAAACATGTAAACGAATCTTAGTGTGCAAGTTGATATAGATTATGTTGTTAATTTTGTGAGAGTGCAGGTTAGTTCAAAATATACAACAGAGAAGTAGCACTAGTGTGCGCAGAGAGGTTTCCTAACAACCCGAAATCTCACATGACATTTAATAGATTGACTACCAAATGTTGTACTACTAGCAGTTTTTACAGTACAATTTCGACTGCTGAACACGTTCTACGTGTAGTTAAAATTTAATTATGAAAACGAAGAAAAACAAAAACGATGGTTAATTAAAAAAATTAAAAAGTGGTTCGTCCCAATTGTTCGTCTTTTTACAAATTTACATGTTAATTGTTTTTATATAATAAGTTTTTACATTGTGCTGTTGATGGCCCACTCAAGAAAAGTAAATTTGTCAATGAAGTTTCCTGTTTTCTGACAAAGAAGCACTGAAGATGGCCTAAGGCCAAAAGCGCTCTGTTAATTTAAATAAATTTCAAGATTATACACTTAATACAAAAAAACGACTGTTGTTCCCTCTTATTTCAAAAAAGTGTACACAGCCCTACTTCATCATCATTTTCATTAAAAACGCTTTAATTATAGCTGAATATGAGCTATTTCATTAAGGAAAAAGTAATTATGATTAAGTGGTATTATACAGGATATATGCAATTCCCCGATAAGCCTATTCCTTCAATTTTATTAATTAAACTTATCATTAGTAAATTTGAGTCCAAAGGCACTGTAATAAATAGCTGTAAATGCTCAACTCACAATGTCAATAGAGCGGAAGAAAGGGATAATATAGATCTTGATATATTACTGCACGTGGAGGAAAATAAAACGATTTGCACGAGATTTTTGGCAAGCCGTGGGAAAACATCAAACCACAGTGTTGAGTACTTTAAAAAACATAAATATTTTCCTTACAAGTATGAAAAAAATGGTATTCTGTTTTTGTTTTACCGGTGAATGTACATTTACCCTCAACAACGAACCAAATGTTCAATATTGCCGATATTAGAGCCAAGAAAATGAACATCGTCTTAAAAATTATAAATATTTGGGCGGGAATTGTAGGACTTCACAATATTGGACCATTTTTTATGGAAAGCAACCTTACAATAGTAACCGATTTGGACTTACTACAAAATCGAATTGAACCAGCACTAGAAGAAGCTGTATGCAAAAATAAGGAAATCTGATATCAAATGAAATGTTGTCCTGCCCATAATTCTCTCATGGTTAGGGAATACTTGCAAAATATTTTTAACGGAAATATTATTGGTCCACAGCATCTAATCCTTTGGCCAGCCAAGTCTTCTGACCTTTTGCCCAACAACTTCTTTCTGTGGGCTCACTTAAAAAATTTTATTTATAAAGATGTAAAATTTAAAAATCTAGACCAGTGTATTTCGTTAGAATGTGACAGGATTCCTCAATATCAACTAGTAATGTTAGAAATAATATACCTAATAGAAAAAAAATAGTTTTATGATCGGTTGGGATATAGTTTAGCTGTTAATGGAGGGTTGTTTTAACATTTAATTAATTAATGTTTTTGTGAAAATCTGTAGTCTTAGGTATGTTATGTTAAATTAAAGGCTTTGTAAGAAAAACATAATGGTGTCTTTCATTTTGGATGCGTGATTGCCGGATTGGTAAAACGAAAATGTGTTTTTAATGTAAAATAATCTTTATTCGTTATGTCTAGCTTTACGTCAATTTTTGGCAACAGCGTCATAGAAAATGTTTGCCGGTGTTTGCTGTATTACATAGACTATGAAAATTTTGTAATTTTGCCATCACATTTAATTGAATAAGTTAAGATTGGCTTATTAAAATTTATTCAAACTTGGCACATGGGTTTATTATATCGGTCTCTTCAAAAAATTATAATACAATTTTTCTCAAAAATGTACAGGGGAGCCAATATTTAGCCACCTCAATATTTATATGGGATTTCCTTCTTTCTTTTTGTTATTGGCTCTCCCTGAGGGGCATATGGGGTTTCCTATGTTCAACTAAGCCATACATCACGCGGTATACAGGGTAGTCTAAAAAAAAGGTATTTTAGATACTTAATAAATATGTCTAAAAGTTGATTTTTTGGATTCATAACTAGTCACATTTCCCTTATTTAGCTTATTCATGTTCACTTTTTGATCCGTGTGTATTGTCATAATATTATGTGTGGTTTCGATATTCTGGTACTTCCATTCATTGCCAGCGGAACAAATCATTGAAGACTATGGAAGAAAACTATTTAAACCAAGTTCTAATAAATTTATTTATTTTGGTTGGTATATGATAAAATTGGGTAGTAGAAAGTGGAAAGGATAATAGAATGTAAGTTTTTTCAAAGAAAAATGACGGAAATGTATTAATATCTGGGAAAAGCTATTAGATGGGTATAGAGAAATAATAAGAAAAGTTGATAGGAAACTACTAGAGCAGTGGCGGATTTAAGGAATGGCTAAATGGACATTAGCTGCCTGGGCCCCCCGAAAGAATGGTCAAAGGGCCCCCGGCCCTTCCAGCAGAAAAGCTTGTACTTCACATTCTCAAGTAGTTTTTCTGTATTCAATAAAAATTTTTGACTTCACTTCACAATTTATCACTTAATTTATTTAATGTACCGAACAACTGGGCCCCTCTTAGGAAATCACCGCCTGGGCTTTTTTCCTTAAATCCGCCACTGTACTAGAGATTGCAAAAATTAGTGACTATAAATGTTGTTCCGTTTAAAATGTCAAAGTTCCTACTAATTTCTAAGGGCAATACTCGAAATGGTCATGGTAATAGTCGAAAATATTTTAGCTGGGTAACACATGTCATTTTATGCAAAAAAAAACAAATTTTTAATGATCCCGCTGATCATAAATATAACATAAACCTCTAATAAGCCATACACTTGAATCACCCTGTATATATACCGCGCTAAGCAAGAAGTCAATGATATTTTATAAACATTTATTGCTGTTTTTGTCAAGTGTTGTATTCAAAGGAGAGTTTTAAAACAAGTAAATTTTACAGTGACATTTTTGAAACAATTAAGAAGAATTAAGCGAGTTTTAATCGACTCCCGTCAATTATACATTTTGATAACCCAAATTACACCGAAAATGACTATGCAGTTTTATCCCGACACTTCGGTAAACCGCTCCAACAAATTCCGAATTTGATTTAGTGTGGGCCCGATTGATGGACGGCCGGTAATGGCAAACAGACGTCAACACTGGACGTTGATAAATGATCGCAAACTGCTTTAGTTGACTAATCGATGGAAATGGTATAGAGTGATTTAGCATAGAGTGTATATTATCACATTGCATTATCAAAGAGCCTTAAATGAACAAAAGGTAATTATCACCTCAAAATCAAAAAAATTATTATTTTCTAATAAGCCAATTGAAAGTTATTTAATTATTTATTTTTAAGTACTCGCGTCTATTAAATCAGTACAAGCATTGCTTTTCCTTAAACACTATAAAACATGTTACTAATAAAAAAATAAAACGTCTATAGTTATTGCAAAGCAATTTCCGTTGCACGTTGTTGTGACAATTGCATTTCATAAGTTTGGCTATCTATGTTAAGTTTTTGGTTTCAATTTCTTAAAGTACCTAGGTAGACTCTCACCTTAAACATTAATTACCTGTAATAGGCAATATTTTCACTATGTCCGGTTTGAAACTTGTTGATGTTTATATTCCAGGAATGTTTTGTATCTTGTAAGACATAGCCAAGTGGATTGATTTCTTCTGCTCTTTGTTTTATACTATTTGTGGACAGGTCTTATTTCAAATCCTTGTTTTAATTGATTAGTAATTAGTCAATTCAAGTTATCAAGAGTAGATAATAATTCCTCAACCTTAAGTTTAAGATGTAGCTAAAATGTCTCGGCTGTTGTAAAGCAGCTGTTTTTAGGAAAATCGATAATAGGTCAGTGTCAGACTGACAGTTCTGTGCAACGTGATCAATCAGCTAAAAATTGTAAATCCGTTAGAAAACGTGAGGAAACTAAATTTCGGCAAAGAATATTAAAATTTCACGCGATATTCAATGCACTAGAAAGTTTTTCTTTGATATGAATCCACTTATAGCAAATATTTTATATATAAATATGAATTTGAAGAAGTACCTAGTCCATACTTGCAGTGGAGTGTAGGTAATAAATTAAAACAACACTTTTGTCTTCCTCCACAAATATTATATATTTTGAAAATTTTTTTAATTAATGTCCCTACATGTTTCGACTATATATACAGTCATCCTCAGGGGAACTATATCGAGTTTAAATTGGATTCTAATAGTTGTCTCAAATTAATGAGTACAACATATAAGATAATCATAGCAAGTGAAATTTGTTTAGTTGAAGACTAACTTGAGGTAACTCAGAGTTGTGGATATGTAAATCAGCATATTTTAGTTTATTTTAAATTTGTTAATAAAAGTAAGAGAATTTGATTATTTTTTAATTAGCATGGTATAGAATAAAATTTTAATGATTAATACCTATATGAGCATTTTTAATGAAAGCATTTTTAATAAAACATGGTTTATGTGGAGAAACCAAAAAAGAAAGAAAACATTTTTTTAAAGTTATTTTATCAAAAACTATGAAATTTCATGTAATGTAGCCGCTATCCTATAATTCAAGAAAACATGAAATTTCATAGTTTGTCATCAAATAACTTTAAAAAATTTTTTTCTTTTTTTTTTTGGTTTCTTCACATAGACCATGTTTTATTAAAAATGCTTTCATTAAAAATGCTCATATATTAATCATTAAAATTTTATTCTATACCATGCTAATTAAAAAATAGTCAAATTCTCTTACTTTTATTAACAAATTTAAAATAAACTAAAATGTGCTGATTTACATATCCTCAACTCTGAGTTACCTCAAGTTAGTCTTCAACTAAACAAATTTCACTTGCTATGATTATCTTATATGTTGTACTTATTAATTTGAGACAACTATTAGAATCCAATTTAAACTCGATATAGTTCCCCTGAGGATGACTGTATAGATAGTCGAAACATGTAGGGACATTCATTAAAAAAAAATTTCAAAATATATAATATTTGTGGAGGAAGACAGAAGTGTTGTTTTAATTTATATAAAAATATGAGATTCAAACAACGACTGATATACCATTTTCGCCGCTGAACAACTGAGTTCCTGCGTCTACCGTATCATAATAGCAAAACAACCCGATGCTAATTTCTTGTTTAATTCAGTGACATGTCCTTCAAATTTAAGTTTAGAGTCTATAAGTAGTCCAAGAAATTTAATGGTTGCTTTATTTTCAATTTGACTGTTATCCATCAAAAGATCAATATAATTAAGGCCGAACGTCAAAATATTAGATTTCTTTTACATCTAAATAAAGTTAGAGTCGCACAAAGTTTTGATTTCTTCAAGATCCTAATTTATGACACTCTTCAAAAATTCACCATTGCTTGAATGCCACAAAAAAGTATTGTCATCCGCGAGAAGTGTAAACTGGGCAATAATATCTATATTTGTAAGATCGTTTATATACAATAAAAATAAGATAGGGCCCAACACAGGACCCTGAGTTAACCCAAACCCGACACTCGACAATCCAAAGCATCTTCCATCAATAGACACAACCTGCGATTTCCCGTAGACATACGATAAAAAAACATCCATGTACCGTGTTGTGAATGCCATAGTGCATTCTACAGCAGTACTCGGATCGTCGAATGCCTTGGAAAAATTACAGAATACTGCCGCAACACCATCGCCATTGTTGAGATTAAGGAAAATATTCTGTAGGAGTGAGAAAATAGCATTACTAGTATTTTTGGATGACTGGAAACCAAACGGACAGGAAGTTATAACATTATTAGTTGTTAAAATTTGAATAGTCTAGATGTGATGAAAGGGGCGAGTGGATAATTTGAAGGATCATTAGGACTTCTCTTTTTACGTAAAAGAATAACAATCGCTCTTTTTGAACAGGAAGGAAATCTACCACGCAAAAAAGAACATTAATGGAATCGACAATAACCTGACGGAAATACCATCAATTCCAGCCGAACATTTATTCTTTATTCGCCTAAAGATACTTTGCAGCTCCTTCATATCTGTAAAAGTGAGAAAAAAATCTTGTGGAAACCACATATCGGTATTGAAGAGAATTTATCTAGCAAGGCAAGTCAAATGTTAATCTCCGCGCCACAGAAGCAGAATTGGTTTCATGCATCGGGTTCCAAATCAAGCGAGGGATGTAAATAATTATTTTTTCCCACCAGCGTGTGCAAAGTGACACTTTTCCGCACTAGTGCGGATAAGATTTTTATCCGCACCGGGTGCGGAAAAGTAGCACTATTCAAAAATCTATTTTTTAAGTACCTCGCATAGTGATAAATGATTATAATATTGCCGAGCAACAATAAATGTACATGTTGATTTTGGCACATGTTGTCAGATTTTTTCTCTGTTCCTATGTCAACAAGAATCTACAAACACCGACACTTTTCTTTCCATCAAATCCTCAAAAAGTATAAACGTTGTTAAAATTAGCAGCTCTGACGAGGAGCTACCAGATTCCATTCTAGAGGCCGCAAACTCTGCAAATTTAAATTTATTGCCCGCTAAATCCCAAGAAAAATACGAGAAGCAATATAAACAATTTGAATACTGGTGCCGCAACAAAGGGACAAATAGTTTTAAGTCTTAGCGTATTTTGCAGATTTACGAAAATCAGTTTAGCCAAATACTTTATGGAGTAAGTACTCTATGTTAAAAGTGTCCTTAAAATCAAAATAAACTTGGATTTAAGTGAATATCTCAAGCTATCATTGTTTCTAAAAAAGCAAAATGTGGGATATCGTCCGAAAAAGGCCAAAATTCTTGACAAAATTGAAGTTTCCAGATTTATGGAAGAAGCAGCTGATCAAATTTACCTTCTAATAAAAGTCGCCACCATTTTTGGGTTGGCCGGTGCTTGCAGGCGCGATGAGCTTTGCAAGATAATGGTTGATCACATAGAGGATAAAGGAAATTTGATAGTCGTGAAAATTCCTGACAGTAAAAACAATACTAAAAGAATCTTTGTAGTATCTAATGAAACAACTAAGGGATATTATTTACAACTCTATCATAAATATGCAAATTTGCGAAAACCATCCACTCCGCACAAGCGCTTTTTTGTGCAGTATCGACAAGGAACATGCGGTACTCAATGTATTGGAATAAATTCATTCGGTAAGATGCCTTCGGAAATAGCTGCATTTCTACAATTGAAAAATCCAAAGCATTATACAGGACATGGTTTCCGTCGTTCATCGGCTACCATGTTGGCCGATTCTGGAGCAGGAATCACTAATGTCAAGCGACTCGGAGGCTGGAAATCGACGACTGTCACCGAGAGCTACATTGAAGACTCGACAAATCAAAAAAAGGACATGTTGAATAAAATATTGGCCACGAACAACTGCCCTTTTTCATCAAGCTACATAAATCCTTCTGATCCGCTACGCGTCGTTCGTCCAACTATACTTGCGTGCGGAAAAGTATCACTTTGCGCAACTTGTTAGGAAAATAAATATTTTCTACGAGTGACCGCAAAGAAGCTACTTTGCGCACACTTTTGCATACGCAAAGTAGCACTTTCCCGCACACTGTGCGGGAAATTTTTTTTCCCGCACACTTATTTTAAAGCAAAATTACCATATTATAGACGCGTTTTTTTCTTATATTTTATAATTTTTTTAGATATTTATACAAAAATATTGTAACAAGACAAAGTTGACAGGTGGTTTATGTGTTGCCTTATAAACTATACCGAAGTATTGTGCCGTGCGGCTCAAAATTTTTTTGAAATCTGCATTATTATATTTTCCTCTAATTTTGTTCAAGTTAAAAAAAATCAAGTATTTTTGTGTCAAATGCGGTTTGTTCCCTTAGCAACCAAAATACATTGTCATACAACGCTTTCATGTCAGTTTAGAGGTCTTCTTCAAAATTTTCACTAGCATTTTCACCTATTTAAAATAAAAAAAACTGTTTTAAAAATGGATATCACTGAAGAAGAACTTCCAGAAGATGTCCTAGAAGCCGCCAACATGGCTAGTTTGCAATTGCTGCCTGCCAAATCGCGAGAAAAATACGAGAAACAGTACGAGTTGTTTTCCAAATGGTGCGAACAAAGGGGGATATAGTTGTTTTTGATGTCAATAAAAATTTAAAATTAAAAAAATATATAGTTATTTCACTCGTAGAAAAAATATTGTTCCTAACACGTGCGCAAAGTAGTTTTCCCGCACTTAAAGCTTATCCGAACTCCGCTTCGCGTCGTTCGTCTAACTGCTTTCGCGTGCGGGAAAACATAACTTTGCGCACTGAATAGGAAAACTACTATTTCCTACGGCTTTGCTTCAGAAATACGTCGACCATAGCTCCTTAGCTCTTTAGGATTCCGATACCCGACAACTTTATACGCGAATAGACAACCAGTATACATATATTTTGTATTACATATGGCCGTGTTGTGAAGGTTGACCGTGGCAGAAACTTCTCGAAACAAGATAATATATATTTTTTTATTTTTTAAAGGTTAATTTAGGTTAGGTTGATAGAAACCTTCGCGGGCGCGCTCACAACAACTCACCAAACTTTTATCGCCATTGGATGAATGGTATAGGAACGCATAAGAGACAAAGAAAGAAATAGAGGAATAAACAAGAAATAAACATTCATTTTTATATAATGTAGATAAGGAAGTTCAATCGGGCCATCATTTTGTTTAATGCATTTGGCGCGTTCTTCTTAGTTCTTTTCTACAGCATTTATGATAAAATCCAAATTGTTTTCATTTAAATCCATAACTCCGTTTTGAGATTATTAGCATTTTTTCATCATCATTAATCAATTCTATCTTTTAAATAACCCCAAAGAAACGCGTTCGGTGGATTAAGTTCTGGGTTTTTAGCTGGCCATTTGATTGGTCCTGCTTTCTAATACCGTGCAACTTCTTAATGTTTACCATTCTGTAAAAAAAATAATGGGAACATGTCTAGAAGCATAAGGTGGACCCTCGTTTAGTCTAGATATACTTTTTTAGGATCGGTGTCCTATATATTTTTTTTATTTTGTATTATGCAATAACAATGAAAATAATGTAATTCTCTTAACAATCAAATCCTCCGAACTTGACAGTTCTATTTTTCATTTACCTTTACCTTTACCGATGATACTTTTAATACTAATTTAATGACGTTGGTTTTAGCATATGGTTGATGCAAAACAAAAATCAGCTGATAATTGTTAGTCCGTAAGAAAACACGAGGAAATTAAATTTGGGCAAAAAGTATTAAAACTTTATGCGATATTGAATTTACTGCAAACTTAAAGCATTCTTCTTTGATACGAACCCATAAATACCCATTAATATAATTTGAATTTTATTGGCCGATAGTTGGCAACACAACTGTAAACGGTGCGGTGTCGCCAGCTCGTTCGTTGGCTTTGTTTGACGTTTCATGGAAAACTAACCTTAATTGTTTTGTGCTTCTGTGTTGCTGTGCTCCAGATCTTTTCATAAATAGCATTATAAAACTGTTCTTTTAAGAACAACAAAAGTGTGCATATATATCTATGTCGATTACGTTGTTCACTATTTGTGAAAAATGCCTAAGCATTTATATAGCCGGTGCAAGGAGCTTTTAGCTTCTTTAATAAGCTATTTTCAGGAAGAACTCAACAACAATGGCCCATTGTTACCGTTGACAGCAGTTAAAGAAGTAAATTTAAAGAGTGTGTTAAGGCCTATCTATTTTATATCTACTTTACTAATTTTTAGAGCGTAGCAGCTGCCCTAAATTTGAATATGTCTACTGCAAGCGCAGTTAAGCAAAATAAATCATTGGAGTCACCTAATAGGAAACGTTCTTATTTAAAGAGAGTTGTAAATGTGTCAAGATTGGATATAAGTTCTATCTGTGACACTATTTATGGAATGTATGAAACAGGTAAGTTGTGTTATTCAAAAACTAATATTTTACATTGGGTTTGCTTAAACTGTAACTTTTTTTAGAATATCATGTACATTTGACAACTTTAAGTAAGGAATTAAAAGACAGACAACTGTTTGAAGGTTGTCTTAACTCTTTAAGAAGCCTCTTAAAGGAAATAGGCTTCGGATGGAAAGAAGATGAACCGAGGCGAGGGCTTATGGAACTTTCCCATGTAGCTTTCAAACGACTGGTATTTTTGAAAGAGTATAGGTATTAAAGAAAAAGAAGCATCCTTGTACCAATTCGTTTCCTTGGATAAAACATGGATTTTTCAGAATGGTACCATTGGTCGATCTTGGCAAGATGAAAATAAAGAAGTTGTTAGATCTACTAAAGTTGACGGTAAAAGGTATTAAGCAGTAAACAAATATATAAACTATGGGAAATTGTTGAATATTTATCTTGTTTTTATGAAATAAAACTGTGTAATTCCCTCACTCGAATATTTTGGTTACAAACTGACAACACTGTCGATAACGACGTCACTCGAAGGGTATGACGTGCTTCGATTTTGTTTTGTATTAAATATACGTTACTTACTTAATGCTCTTTATGTAGTCATTTTTATACCTAATATTATATACATGCACAATTCAGATGACTAAAGACTGCGGTCCTGCAGCCTTTTTAAACAATGAATAAGAAGTTCCAGTTCATATAATTAGCTTAACTTTTGCCAATTTTTAATGTTATAAAACAACCTTTCTGCGCCACTGATGGCCCTAATATTCACGGCAGTCATCACCCTTTTAAGGCACCCGAGTCGACACCAAGCTTTTGTCTGTCAAGTGGCTGCCAGTTCAACTCCCCGTTAATAGATATGCCCGTTTTTACGGCCTTATTAAAACTTCGTCGCAGCTGGAGATGAATGGCTGGAAATTGCCCTTCTTTTATTTTTTATTCTCTCTTTCGCGCCTTGTGCGGCGGATGCAATTACTTCTGAAATGAATTTTAAAGAGTGCGGGTGTCAATAAAGGTTGAAAACGGGGGGATCTTTGACGTTTTAATTTAATGCTAATTTTTTTCTCAGGGAGAAAATCTGGATCTTGAAAAATCATCCATAAAGGAAATCAGAAAAATTCGCGGATATTTTTTAACGTTCTCTCTTTTGAGCTGTTTTCCTTGGTCTAATAACCTATTTGCATTATCTATCCTAAATATTAGGTTTTCTTTTTTTGATAAATACATGTTCATATCCCCGTCCTCGTCATTCTGTACGTCGGTCGATTCCGTCCAAAAACTGCAATGAATTATAAATGTTCAATATCAAAAAAAATGTCTAGATGACTTTATACTGGCCAAATTCCTTCACTCTCCAGCTGCGGCAGCTACTTCCTGACGTAGTCTTAAGGTTGGTTTCAAACCATGTGGCTGCTCGTGCCTTGAAGGTCCACTGGCAGGTGGTTTACTAATCTTTCAAAAATGCGGAATGGCAGTAAAACCGGCCAAAACCCAAATAATAAAACAACCCCTAAAAATAACCAAAGGGAAATTTACTCACTGAATTCCAACAAAAACAACAAACCAAAAAAAGGAATGAATGGAGCTTACCTCTAAAAGGGGGGTGTGACCTAGACGCCTTTTTCAAAAAAATGACCTACGGGCAGGCTCAACCTTCCTATTCGAAGGTATTTTAACAGGAGCCACGAGAATCCCTCAAAAAAAAAGTCAGCTGACACAAAAGTGTAGCCAACTTAACCTAACCCAAAAAAAAAAGAAGAGAACAGAGACACACTAGAGAAGATCAGAACGATACGAGAGTCTGGGCTTTTACCGGATTTTAAATTAAATAATGAAATAAAATAATTCCAAACGACGTTGTTATTACATAAAATTGCCAATAAAAAAACATTTTTGAAAAAAAAAAAAATTTCGAGAAAATCTTTTTTTAGTGTAAAACTTTAAAATTATATTTCTCTTGCTTAATTACACGAAAATACATCATTGCAAATTGCTAAAATGGCATAGTCGTATAAACTGCTAGACTTTTACTAATAACAACTTCTGATAGTAAGTTTTTACCCGTGGCTTACTAAATATAACTTTTGGTTGGAAAATTTACTAATTACGGCCTTTTCACGACCCGAAACAACGGGAATCTGTGTTACCGGTAGAGATCGTACGAACCTACGAACGGAGCAGCAATCACGCCAGCTTTTCGAATTATGTTCCGTTGTCAAAATAATCCATTCTAACCTAACAAAATATTGACCGCGAGCGGGAGTGGAAGATTTTGAGTTCTGTGGAAAGTAATTCGCTAGGTGGTCACAAGCAAAAAAAAAACAGGGAATGAGTAGGGACCACTACAAAGTTGTTCTCATAAATGAACTACAAGATGTAGCTACAGAAGTTAAGCATTTTTTCCCATGTAATCGATTTTTACCATTGTTGGGGTGAACAATAATGTTCTATTATCTTTTGGCAAACTATTGATGTTAGCTTCTGCTAATACTTTTAACAGGTCATTTATAGCAGTATCTGCAATTTGATTTTTTAGTGCCCACTTCCTTAAAGGTTCTCGTAACTTAAGTCCAGTATTTAGAAAGTATTCTTCTGCCTGGTCTTCGGAGGAATCTATTTCTGAATCATCCAATGGTGATCAGATGTTTCAGAATCACTATTATTAATCTGATTCGAGTTATCTTCAGCAGAAGAGATGGAAACTTCAGTCTGATCTGAGATCGGGTTGTTGATGACTTCTTTGCATACAGTAGGGGTGGAGCTTAAGCAACCTGCTCGCAGCTCTTGTAGTTCACTTCTTTTTCCGTCTGTAATAAGTTGCAGGATATTTTAAACGACGTCAAATTTACTAAAAAGTAGGGTTAGAAAAAATTATTTTAAATTAAAGTAAAAATGCAAACACCTTAAAATCGAAAAATTACTAGAGCTGAGTTGTGCACTGACGTTGTTACAGCATTGGATAGAACACGTAAATGGAAGTAATTTATTTGAGACTATCACCGACGTAATCGCGTCGTTGGCTCCATATGACTTAAACGCAACTACCTATTCTTTATATGACAAAATCCGACGCCGATCTGAGGCTGTATATTGCATCCAAGTACAACGTCATCAAATATGACCCAGGCAAACGTCGCCCCAACATCGTTCAGTAATAGTCAGGGGGGGGGGTGACTATTGTTTGAACTTAATGTGACGTCGCAAGTAGCACAAAATTGGTCGGACGTCGTTCAAATGCTGCTTGGGCGTTCCCTACCAAATACCCTAAATAGTTGTTGAATTGTGTGGAAAGTTTATTTTATTAACCGTTTATGGAAAAATTTAAAAATTGTGGAACTGACACAGCTCCCACACCATTCGAACATATTTGTAGCAAGCACGCTATAAACATACATGTCACAGCTCGACTCGTAAGTGAGAAATTATTAAATAAAGCGATTAGCACAATTTCTGAGTGTATGATTGTCATTTCTCTAAATTATAATATGAACAATACGAACTGGATTTTATAACAATTTGAATACGATCTTCTACTAAAAATTAACAAAAATATTTACCCTATTTCCTGAGTAAGGAACGTCTACGCCAATGCACTGAAACTTAACCCAGCCTCATGTATGCTGTCGGTAAGGCTAATCATCGCCTCTTATTATGCCAGTTTTGAGGTCTATAACGCAGCGCGAACATTTCGTCCCATTTCGCTCTCGTTATATCTCTATCTCTATCGCACGATCTTTTTAGGCCTTATAGGTGCCACTCCAAGAGTACATTTAATTAAGAAAATCATGAGGTTTAGCTTCAAAGAGTCCGCGATCGAGTGGTCGCGGTGTCATCCGTTAGTGATTCAAGATTACCTCTTATCAGTGTTTTGATTAGGGGTTCACTAACTTTTCTTAGTGTTTTTTTAATTATTCACATGTACCTCGTATCGTATCTTCCATCTCTTTCTATCTTTATTTATCATACCGCCATCGTTTCTGCTGTCATGATTCGTTATTTATGAGCCAGGAGTGACATGTCATATGTGCGGAGCGAACGCTGTATAATGGCCTACCCCGGCAGGCATTTATTATATTACTGACAGTTTTCGCAATCGCTCGTTTAAACCGCGAACGAGCAGAAATATATGGAATTTTACGTGAGGATGAGATGACTGACAACTGACAATATATAAATTGTTGATTTAGGATTTACGGCGGCTTTTCCAATTTGTAGTTGACTATAAACCATGGATTATTCCAAAATATATTCATTTTACAATCTCTGGTTTCCACTAAACTGCCTGAACATATGTTTAATCGCAACCTATGGAGGAAGTACTGGTTAAACCACTATCTACAGTTTAAACTAGAAAATGAAAATTTTGCCGAATTATTGGGGGAAAATAATAATAATAATAATAATAATAATAAAATATACGACACAGACAATCTTAAAAAGCAACCACTATAAGATGTACTGGGATCGGACTATTCTCACTGATCAGACGGTGGCCCACAACAGACCGGACCTTGTAGTGGTAGACAAGCGGGAAAACGACTCTGATAGATATAGCTATACCAAATAACAACAACCTACTAGGTAGTATCGAGACCTCCAGGAGCAAATAAGAACACGGTGGAATATGGACAGCATCAAAACCATGCCGATTATTGTTTCAACAACAGGAGTAATCCCAAACAAGCTTTTGAAAAACCTTAGAACACTAGACGTACCTCAAGATCTCTACAAGGATATGCAGAAAGCAGTGCTACTTTCAACAAGCCGAACAGTCAAAAAGTATATGGGTAACCAAAGAAGAACTCCACGGGCCCAATAACACGGAAAGGGGCCCCACAGAGCTTAATCCTTTTGATATCGGTGGTATCTGGGATGAGTGAATGTTCCCCGCAGAGGGAGTGCATGACAAGTCTCGCGACCTGTCAGAAAATCATAATAATAATAATAATAATAATAATGTCTTTATTTAATTAGATACGAGAAATACAATAGAAAGTTAGAAAGTGGGTGGCGGTATCTAACTATAGCTGCTCATATCGAACCACCCTGTAGAAATTGATTGCTAATTCTATTGGCTAAATAGATGATACATATTTTATACAAATCAAACGAGAAGAAGAAAAAAAAAGAAGAAATATTGAAAAAGAGAAGGTTCTCAGAAATTGTCAAAGAGATTAAAGATATAAAGGTATGCACAGATAGTTCTTTAAGAGAGAATAATAAAAACACTTTGCGAAGAACTATACTAATTTTGGGTAGTGGTAGAGATAATAATAAGTATTTATATTGAGAAAAATAATAAACAAAATAAAAGGTACCAAAGCTAAATCTTAAAAAAGCATTCTGGAGTTTCTGCAAACTATCCCTATCCCTCTGAAGTAAGGCAGGCCAGTAAACAATATCGCAGTAACCAAGGTGAGACAAAACAAGGGAGTCTGTGAGACGAAGTTTGGTAGCTCTATCAAAGATGTCCCTATGCATATATAAAAGTTTCAATTTGTTATACGTTTTTTGTATTAAAAATGAAACATGGTTAGAATATCTCAGCTCAGAATCAATCAGCAATCCGAGATTTCTGCATTTATCGACAGGCACTATGTCGCTGCCGCTTATAGAGATTTTAAAGAGTGAATTTTTCAGTATAGAAGATTTAAAAGTACCGAACAACATCAGCTGTGTTTTTTTTCGTTTAAAACTAAGTTATGAGATTTCGAAACATCGGCAATAATTCTTAGATCATGATTTATTTTATCAACAGAAGTAGCAACATTCGAGGAGGAAAAAGAAAAGTAAATTTGTGTATCGTCCGCATCTTGATGAGACTCGCAAGACTTAAAAAATTTACAGAAGTCGGAAGTGTAAATGGAGGAAATTAACGAGCCCAGAATACTAGCCTGAGCCACACCTTTGCCAATATTATAAACAGGAGAAGGCGTGTTGCTGATTATCAGCCGCTGTAATCTGTTTAAGAAATAATTGTCAAAGAATTTTAAAGCTACTTCACTCACACGAAGGTACTTAAGTTTAGCCTGCAAATGGATTCCTTAGACAACATTCGCGATATATTTGACAGTGAGGATTAGAAAGATTTTTCCAACAAAACCAACAGTATCACATATTAGGAATTAGACAATCCAAATCATGTGATATTTGCCCACCACGGTCATGGTGGAATCACAACGTGCTTCCAATATTGCCGTCGAAAGCAAACGTCAGAAAAACTAACCTTTATTTTTCTGTTTTCTGTTTTGTGTACAAGTACAAACAGTGGTCACAGACAGCGGTTTTGGTTTGCGTATTTTATATTTAATTTGTGATTATTTTATTGCTTATATTTATTAACACTTCAAGTTGGTGATGTTAACATTGACAAGTGTATATCTGCACAATTTATTGAGAAAAAGCCGTGAAGTTCGTGCAAAATAATTTGAATGTGTTCATGGTATTTATATTTTAAAACTACAGTGTTGAAAACTGACTGAAATGTGGCTTGTGGGTTTATTATTGGGTGTTAATTAGGTGTTTCATGATTTTAGATACCTACAGAAGGTAAGCATGGTTGGGAACGTCAATCCTTTTAACTTTTGAGGACAGTAACTTGCATTTTTCTGCTGAGGGAGTGCCACCAGTGTCTAATATGGACAATGTATCGTATTTAGTGCTAATTCATAATTATTACACCAAGGAAGAAATGAAAGCTTTTAAGAGTCTACAATCCCATACATATTTTGAGACAGGCTTTGTTATTAAAGTAGGTACGAAGTTAGTTCAGGACTTCTTTATTTTGACCGGGAAGGTATGCTATTTTATCTTCTGCTTTAGGTAATATATTTTCAAAGGGCCACTTTGAAACCCTTACATTTATCGACAATTTTTTCAAGGTCATTGTTCGTGCATGGCAGAAAACAGTGGAGTTTGCAGTCATTTTGGTGCAGAGTATGCCCACAAAATTAGTGAGGTCACAACTTGTACAGACATAGTCTGTCTGGCCAAGACTATCCCTATAGTTTCTATTGTTTTAGCTAGTGGCATGGTTTTTGGAAAGACCTCTGTACAAGAAGTAAAAGAAAGTCCAGGAATATCTAGCGTTAAAGAGAACTAACCTGCACTAATAAGAATTGTGGAGCCTTTTGCTTCCAAAGCATCAGCATCAACTGTTGAAAATTTGCCTTTGGTGTTGACATACTATCAAGAGAGTTATTTATCAACATTTTTCCTGATGAAAAGTTTTTTACGAAGATTTATAAAGTTGCTTTAAATCTCATTTTTAAGTAATGATGCCAAAACTATTGATGAACATACTTTACTAGAAACGCTGGGACTGGCAAAGTACATTATTGGTGCATTTATTAAGGTGCTAAGTGCTGGGTTAAAAGACACTTGTAGGAAATGACAATGTATTGATTTTGTTTAAAAATATGTTAATTTATCATTATTTAGGTCAATGCAGATTTACACACTGTAGAGACCTCATGGCAAACGTAACAGTAACAAAAATTGGACAATACAAACATAAGGTATTATGAGTGTATTTGTTAGAGAAGCGGGGGCTATTTTGTAGTTCAAATTATAAGGCTTTAGTAAATAAGTGTAAACTTTGTTTTTCTTCTGTTCTGTTTATCAATTAATTTCATTTGAGTTACTCAATAAACACAATAGAAGCCATACTATCGAGTTTAAGCAGTGTATTACAGGCATGCATACAACTCATTTTTGTTATTATGAATGTATGTCATATTCAAAGAAATTATAGTATTACATGAAAATGAAATAAATTTCCATAGTGCTAAGCCACGATGCACCTTCATCAACCTTGTAGCCAACAACTAGAAAAGTCCTAGGTATATTGTTTCAGAATTAAATACTCAGACTACACAGTAAAAAACACAACTTTAAAATGCGGACCAAACGGTCTAACCACAGAACGGTCTAACCAACAACTTGATCAATTTGGCGGCTAATCAATTTTTAGGATCTTGAAGCGCATAAAACTCTACTGTAAACTAAGCATTGAATCCGTGTATATTTGCCACATATTTACCTTCCACGGCCATATTGAATTATTCGTTGAATGTTTTTGAGCTCTGTGGAATGAATGCATTATAGCCGTGGGGGGCAAATGGGGAATTTGACACATCGTTGGAATGCCTAATAAATCTTTGACAATGACAGTGACAATATGGACAATACATTGGCGGGTAACAGAATATTATAAGAAGGACATTTTTAAAAAGGTCGATAAACCAAGGATTTGAACCACAAAATAATCTATAAATTAAGTACACATTTAAAGAACCGCCCTTAGTAAGATGTATATTCTAGGTTCAAGTCAAAGCTGTCAAATTGCTACATTCCTTTTTGAAAAGAGACTATCAAATGCGCCTGGGCTTTAAGAATACTTCCAAAAAATGCTCTTTATTTAATTAATAAACTCTTCTTATAAAATCATAATAATATGTGTTTTCTGAAGTTATACTTTGGGTCTTTTGTTTCTATTTATTTTTAGTGTTTGCCAGGTTCATATTTTTAGCTATTGATTTTTCTAAAATTGGCTTTCTTTTCTAATTGGGTTTATTCTGGTTCATAGATAACACAATGTGTTCTTCTGTTATGTGACTATTTTGTGATAGTTCTGTTCTCTTGGTACTGTTTGTAATTATTTTGTTATATGTAAAATACGTCGTTTTAGCTACCTACGCGGTATTCGTAAGGGGGAAGCGAAGCAATAGGTTGAGCCCCAGCCTTCTAGTAGAGGAGGCTGTGGTTAGGCTCCTTCACCACGGACAAACCATGGGCGTGCTATCTCTTTCTATACATTATTTGAAATAGTTTTGGTAGACACAGACTAAAGCGACGGCCTATAGGCCATAACGTAAGATAAGAAAAGTCCTTAAAGTATGCTGTGAAATCATTTCCGCATATTTTGAATTATAACTTCTGAAAGGTAACTTAGCTAAAGAGTAAAGGCGAATGAAAACTAGAACTGTCAATTTCTGAAGTTTTTATTTTTAAGGAAATTTTATTATTGCAATAATTGTCATTGCATAAATTAAAACAAAAATATACAACAATAAACCTAAAAATTATGAAGCTAAACTAAATGAAGAACGTGCCCACTTTCTACTTCCAAACACGCTCTCATTCTTCTTTTTTACAGAATCGAAAACATTGGTGAGCACGGAGGGAGGAGTTGTTAATGTCCTGAAACTTATTTTTAGTTCTAACCCGTAAATTTCCGAAAGAGGTTTTAAAAATCGAGTCATAAATAGCCATTAAAAATAAGTCGCACGGCATAAGATCGCAGAAACGACCCTAGAATTCTTAAAAAAAAAATCGAATTTTTTTAAGCTTCTGCCCCCGTGGTTATAGACCATTATAGGACTAGATCTGCCGAAATTACAGAAAAAGGTATTTGCGGTTTTACACACTTTTTTTTTAATATCTTGTATATTAAGTGTCCATTTAATGTGCCGGTGGACGATATCTCGTTAACGGTCGACTTAAGGAAAAAAACTTTTATATTAAAATTGTACAGGTTAATGCAGCGCATCTTATTAAAATAATTTTAAATATACAGGTTGGCTCAAAAATGCAGGGTCGGCCAAACATATCTTTTTTTAAATGGGACACCATCTATTTTTTTATTATATTGAAGCCTTTAGTAGTCCTCTATTCTACTTTCAAAAAATTTGATCATCAAATGCGACGTTGTTAAGATGTTCAATGGATTTTTGCCTAAAAACGATTTTACATAAAAATCGTTGGATTTTAACTATCTTTACAAATTCTTTTACTAAAATTTAGGAGAGAAAAGTTGTAACATGTCAAATCACGTAACTGTTATTAGAATTGGTATAAGTACTACAGAATGATCAGCTTGAGAACAAAGTTCTCAGATGTATACATATTTATATGTCATATTTGGTCCAAGTGAATTTAAAACCAAGTTTTCTTTTTTTTTTAAATGAAACACCCTGTATTTTACATTTTTTTTTAAAATATATTTTAATTCCCTTTAATTTGATACCAATATCTGATACCTTATTTTAAAAAGTTGTTGAAGGAAACATGATTTCAAAAAATTGTGTCTTAAAAAAACCTTAATTTATGAACAATTTTGATGTTTGCTTATTCATTTTTAAATTTACTTCCAAAAAAATTGAGAACCTAATAAATTAGTGTGTTTTTTTATATCTAAGTAGTTATAAACAATTTAACAGAAGAAACTTAAATTATTACCGATCGAAAAGTATGTAAATCTGCAATTTTAAAAATATCTTTCACCAATTTAAAACGAATACATATTAAGGCATTAAGTGTTGAAAGTGTCTACCATTTTACAAAATGCAAGCGTCAATTCGTTTGAAGAACGAGTCCCTCACATTTCTCAACATTAATGGGGTAATTCTACCAAATGATTGTCGGATTCGTTCCATCATGTCCTTCCTTGTTGTTGCTGGTGTGCTCTAAACATCGACTTTGACGGTGCCCAGCGCCGGATTAGGGAAGATGTGGGCCCGGGGCTAAAAAACCTGGAGGGGCCCTTAATGAAGATAAATAAAAAATTTATAGTATTATATTTTGTATAAGAATGCAAACAAAGACAAAGACATAATAAAGAACAAACAAAAATAATGCAAACTTTTACCGTAACAAAAAAGAATCATCCTTAAAATGTTTTTTATGTGCTTCTAAAGTTGAAAATGTATCGTCAAAATCTATTGAAGACAAGAGATCATTTTCAATACTCATTAAAGCTAAACTGGACAGTCTAACTTCGCACATGGTGGCCCTGTATGTGTTTGTAACAAATCTTTCTCCATTAAATGACTTAGAAGGAAGGGAACACTAGTAACACGTTCAATATTTAGAGTTATTAAATATGAAGAAAACTGAATAAGTTTGTAGCCAAAAAGCAGTTTTAAGTTTCACCATATTATGCTTTTTAAAAAAATGCATTGTTTCTAGTATCTTTTTTTCTGACGTGTCTTCGGCTAATTGTTTTAAGGCATTAAAAATTCCATCATAATTGATGACAAGGGATTTTACTGCTTGTTTGTGAGACGATCATCTTGTTGCAGAAAGTTGCTTTACAACTAACAATCGCTTATGGTCCACACAATCTTCATTTTGTTTCTGGATTTCAACGGATGGGTGGATGAAACAAAAAAGGCATATCATTTCTGTAAAAATCCGAAAATACTTGTAGCCTCTACACATTCGTCTACGCTGGATTCTCCAACTAAATTTAATGAATGAGCTGCCCAAGGGACGTAGTGTGCTCACTTATTATGTTTTTTAATTGTGGCTTGACCGCCTTTGTATTTACCAGACATATTACTTACCATAGTTTTGGATAGCGAATTAAGATTTCGTGATCATTTAAAAAAAATAAACCAAAAGTCTTACATGGCCCTAAAAATACTCTATAACAATAGACATATTTTAAATTTTAAATTAAAAAAGACACTTTGCGAATCATTAGTGCTCTCAAATTTTAATTATTGCGATTTCGTTTACGGTTACTCTTTAGATAACATAAGTAAGTCTCGTATTCAAAAGGTACAAAATGCTTGTGCTCGATTCATCTTTGGTTTTAGAAAATATGATCACATCTCGCATACATTCTTGGAACTAAATTGGTTAAGGATGGATTCCCGTGGGCTTCTACATTTTTGCACTTTTATTTATAAAATTTTGAATGAGCCGAGTTCTCCTGTCTCTATCCGCGAACGCCTAGTCCCCCGCTGTAACGTTTATTCCGTCAACATAGGCTATAGGGGTAGATTAATTCAAGCTCACCATCAGAGTGCCCTGTTTCAGAGGTCGTTTACTTACAATGCTGTAAAAGCTTATAACTCCTTACCTAATAACTTGATTGTTTTAAGTGTTCAACTATTTGAAATAAAATATAAAAAGCATCTTTTAGCTTTACAAGCTTAATAAGTTTTTTTTGGTTCACTCCATTTTACCTTGGTACGATCAGATATGTTGAATTTTCTGGTTTAATTTGTCCAATGTTTGTCGGCAGTGTAAGTAAAATGATCATTGTTTTACTTCTTTATTAATTTTATAGTTTATATTATTTAAATATCTTATTTTATTAGGTTTGTTGTTGTGGCATGGTTCAGTAGAGTAGCTACTAAAGCTAGACTGCGCCATGCTACCTCAACAGATATATAGATTTAAGTTCTATTGTACGTAACATAAAATTGTAATTTCTTTTTTTTTCCTGTAATATAAAGGCATTATTTATTTATTTATTTATTACTAGCATTGTAGTAAGTTTGCCCCTACAGTTTTCAATTTTCACTAAATTAGAATTAGAATTAAAATTAGAATAACCAAATTACTGTCGTTTGGCGGTAACTCTTTATAAATAAATTATAGGTGTCCGCTATCACCGTACATGTTGTTAGTATACGGTGCCGCTACTATACAATTGTCTAATTTTAACGTTAACGAATAGATTATTTCAATCTTGACGGCTAATCGAACTCGGGGGCCTTTAAATAACGGTAAATATTTTTCGGTTGGTTTCTGGGGCCCCTTGAATGACGGGGCTCGGGGCTATAGCCCCCCTTATTCCAGCACTGAGTCGGTGCCCCACAAAAATAAATCCATGGCCGTTAGGTCAGGCGACCTTGCTGGCCAACTGATCGGACCTTAAAATAATAAAAATATTAGGTAAAAAAGAAATTTCATATTATTGGGTTTTCAACAACCATTCCTCCCTATCCATCGCTCTGGAAACTGTGCATTTAAATGTTAATTTTCACAACTTATCGCTTGCCGATACTCATTTCTTCTTACGCTAAAACTCTTCAACCGCGGTACATCCGTCCTGATTTATGGCTTCTTACATAAATGGTCTAGATAAATGGATGTGGCGGAAAAAGTGTATGTCTTGCAGTTATTAATGGTGCCGTTTTTCATCGCATCCAATCGTTGGGTTTCGAAAAGGGGATCATCCGTAATGAATATTATTTATGTTTTTGGGTTTCTTCATAAATTATGTAGTCGAGAAGGGTATCGTACAATAGAAATGGTTTACAGTCGTGACAATAATGAACGTGTTAACCAGAGGTGTGCAATTTGATAGTCTAAAGGGACTCAGTTTTTTTGTCCTTACTTTGGGGATCGTGAAAAAGCAAATTCGCTTAATTTGCTCATTTAAAGGAATCTGAACTATAATAAATAAAAAAATAAAAAGGCTTTAATGTTGACTTTGTAAAGCTTAATTTTTTGCGTGAAAAAAAATTATATTCACAAGTCATCGCCTCGCTCCCAATATAGAGGCGTTGCTGTTGACAGACAATAAGGACTTTTGTGAAAATTGCCATCTATTATGCCACAAAATCGTCAACCTATTTGACAGAATTTATCAATTTCAACCAATAATGACACACTTAAAGAAATTTAACCTCTATCTATAACCATGATTATTATAAAACCGCCAGGTTTTCATAATAAGAATTTATATCGATCGAGCTAGTGCATCCAAAATATGTTCTTTGTTTACTCTTGCAATATTTTCGCCTATAAAGGTGATTATTATATTCTACAGTACGTTCGGTGGCTTTAGATTAAGTTCCAGAAATTCTCCGCAATAGCACTGTTAACTTCACTTAAGAGTTGTTTTACGTATTCTAAACTATCTGCTATCACAACCTTGTCGTCGGCATAACGAATCATGTTGCTGTTTCCTCCATTTAGTCTAATGCCATGCTGAGACCCGCCAAATTCTGAAGACGTGATCTAAGTAAAGATTGAATAGAAGAGGCGACAGCATACATCCCTATCTGACTACTCGGTGAACTATACTTCAGGCTAAGAAAGAAGAACCTTTGCCTTCCATCGTATCAATCCTAATCCCCTGCAAAGCTTCCATGAATTTTGTGTCCATATATTTATCAAACGCCGGCAGAAGCATTGTAATTAATGTAGTACTGCATCCTAGGCTTGTTGTTCAGATCGGTAAGTTAAATAATCCTAATACAGTAGCTTTTAAGAGCTAGTTTCTTAAAAGGCTACTAGTATAACAGTACTCGAGCAATCTATCCAGGTCATCCTGTAACTTGAAAAAGCCCTTTTGTGTGATAGACCTTAAGATCACCGGAATACCAAACAGAAACAAACTTGTTTCATGGATTTATAACCGTCACCTTAATATACAGGAATTTTTTGTTTTACAATATCAACATTCCAATAAAGGTAGACCATTACCTCCAATTAATTTTGGCGGATCCGGTCATAATTCTTAAAGCTTTTTAGACCTAGCGTAACATATCTATTGTGTTCGCGTTCTTTCGACCCTAGTCCTATCCACCCTGTTCTTAAATCCATTATTTATGTAGTTAGGTACACTTTAAGTCCTGTAAAGTCTCAACAATAAGGGGTAATAAATTATATTCATTACTGAATGGGGTGCCTTTTTTTGAAACTGGTGGTAGTTTGTTTCATGCAATATTATGATATAAACTATTTCGATCAATGGAATCTATACTATCATATTATACCTTTAAAAGATGGGCGACTGCCTAAATGTATGTTTAACCCTAACCTGTAAATTAATTATTAAACCAAACTCTCTTTAACTGTCTGTTTTGCCAGAGTGCATAATAATGCATGTATGCCGCAATCTCAATCGTCTTTTTCTACAGCTCATTTCTGAACAGAGGTGTATTTCATTTTTGTCCTTATTTTATCCAATTAAACTCTGCTGTTAATTTTACGGCATTGGTTCAGCGTATTGGTTGTAATCCTCTATATCGATAGGTTTGGCCTCCAATGCAGCAGTGTGATATTACATATTCTAGCATCAATACATCTGGTATCTGTCTATATGGTCGGAATAATTCCATTTCTGGGTGGTAATGATTTCGGTCAAAAGTTTGACTTCTGATGATACTTCGGATCCATTTGATCGTTTTTCTTTCCTCAATACACCCAACATTATTCCATTAATTTTCCTGTAACTGCTAATTTATTTATGTGTTGTTATGTTAAGGTTCATGTTAGACAACCATATTTTATGTCAGCACTGAAAGAGTACATTGATCAAATTGCAGTGATCCCAATCTAAAAGGGAAGTTTTGATCTTTTAGGAGAAACACAAGTTATCCAGATGCATGCCGGTCCACTGTAATCTTGTTCTATGATACATCTAAGCTATAGAAAACTGATTTTCCTCCCTTAAGTTTAGTTGCTGTCCAAGGTAGCAATATACTAGTAGTTTTATTTGATGATCTGGCACAGCCCTGCAGGATAAATTCTTTATTATGAACGGTGTCTTGATTTTGAATCTTTGGAGATTATACTCTTTGGGAAATACGGCATCAGGGAGGTCGTTTCGGAGTGATGACGTTCTCCAGATAAGATTTTAAACAGCGTCGTTCAAGGGACGCTAAGCTGATCCACGCATGGTGACTCGTCCATGCATCGCTGTGGTGGAATCAAGCAGTCAAGCTGGCAACCATAGTTGCAGGTACTTTGCCATGAAATTATGTGTAAAAAGTCGCCAATATGCCCTCGTTGTTCTAAGCATTCTTGGTTGTTTGTCAGATCATGATTGACGATCAAGCAAATGGCTCTTCCTTGAATAGAATCCGGCCATCTTGGTCTATGTCAGATTCTTCAACATTAACTTTTTTAGGAAGAATCTGCCGCGTGGGATCTTTTAGAATTTCTTTCAGGACTTGGTTTATAAGTAAAACCTCTTGCAGCCTATATGGATGTACCATTGCGATAAAAAAAAAGTAGTACAACAAAATATAATTTAATCTGCTGGTCTATTATAAAATATTTTCTTTCAAACTGATAACTCAGTGTCACCAGAATTCTTGTGTCAGTGTCATGTAATTTTTAAAAAATGCCTTTAACTTCAGAGCAAAAATCGATCATATTTACGCGATTAAGGGATGGGGTTCCCATAAGGGACATTGCAGGCGCATTAGGGATAAACAAAAAAACAGTGTTGTTGGCTAAATCCAAAATTCGAGAACATGGAAGTATTGTGAGAAACCCAGGTTCTGGTCGCCCAAAAGTTTCCACCGATGACGAAGATACAACTTTAATTAATTATTTAAGGGACAACCCATTCGGGACCGCTATTAAGGCTAAAGAAGAAACCCATTTTCCTGGATCTTTAATTACAGCTCGAAGAAGAATTCGGGGGTCTGAACTCAAAAATAGGTGTTCTGCAAACAAAATATATTTAACAGAACTAAATAAGCAAAGACGAGTACAATTTGCTCACGAATACCAAAACCAACTGTGGGAGTCTGCAGTTTTTTCAGATGAGAAAACGTTCCAGTCCTGTAACAATGGAAAAGTCCGAGTATATAGACCCATAAACACAAGGTATGATGAAAGATATACGCACAAGACAAATCAAAGTGGACGTTTTTCCGTAAATGTGTGGGGTTGGATTAGTGCTAGAGGCCCAGGAGTTTGTCAATTTGTGCAAGGGCGGCTAACTGCAGGAACATATTGCAACATATTAAATAATGTTATGGTGCCATCGGTTGAAGCCATATTCGGTGATCAAAATTATATTTTCCAACATGATAATGCTCCCATTCATACTGCCCGCATAGTAAAAGATTACTTTCGACAAAATAACATCCAAGTTTTACCATGGCCTTCGAAGAGCCCCGACCTCAATCCCATAGAAAATGTCTGGGGAGAAATGACCAAGTTCATGTATAAACATGACTTTCATCCAAGAAATGAAGAAGAACTGCGCCAGGGGATAAACGCAGCATGGGATAATATAACCCAAGAGTATACAAGAAGCTTAGTCTTAAGTATGCCGCGTCGGTTACAAAAAGTAATTGAAAACAACGGCGCAATGACTAAATATTAAACAGCTGCTTTTAAGTATATATTATTTTAGGATGTTGCATTTAGAAATGTTTACTTTTGGTTAAAATTTTGTATTTTTACTGTTTTTCCACTTTTGGCTTTTGTTGTTTTTGGATTTTTTTTATATTCAATATATAAATCGATAGTTGTTATACATACATAAAAAGTTAGGTGGCATAATTATATTGTTTTCATAGTGACGACGATATCCACTTCTCGATATCCTTATAGACCAAAAGTTCTATCTGGGACTACTAATTCTTGTACTACTTTTTTTTTATCGCAATGGTACATCGGCAGTTCATGTACAGGGTGATTGTTTATGTTTTACTAGATGGATATCTCGGTTAATATCAGTCTTACAAATAAGTTTAAATTAGCAATTTTAAGTATTTTTAGCGGGTATTCAGAAACCGTTATCAGAAAAAACAAAAAAGCATCAGAAACTTAAAATTTTCAAGTTACCTGGTATTTTTTAAATGAAACGCCCTCTATTTTATATTTTTAGTCGCGAGATAGCGTTCTCCGGAGTTCAAATATATATAGGTTATTATGGTTATTTTTGTTAATTTTCGAAAAAAACACTTTTTCGTAAAAATCTAGGGCAGCAGTGGAGGGCTATATGACCATGCTGATTTGTTTTTATCAAAGTAGCCATGGGTAATGAAACAAAGATATTTACTTATAATATCACAAGAGCTTAAATTATTTCGGGAAATTTTCTTGAGGGCACAAATATTTTGAATATTATAATTTTCTTAAAATATTCGTGCCCTCAAGAAAATTTTCAGGAATAATTTAAGCTTGCGTGGGATTCAGTAAGACAATTTCCCACCACTTCACACCATAATTTGGAAAAAAATTATTAATCCAACTTGACATTTTAAATTAATTTCACTACTTGTCAAGTTGCCCATGGTATTGTTGTTTTTGACATATGTTGATTTGTCATTTTTGTTTAACCGGTTCTGTCACAAAGCCTAATAATCACTAGTTTAAAACGTCTGTACGTTGAGTTTAATAAGTGTATAGCGAAATGTCGCGATTTGGTAAAGAAAATCAACAAGTAATTAGACAAGAAATTCAAAATATTACACAAGATAACACCCGAAAATCAAAATCAATATGTTTATATTTATATCATATGTTTACCTTTTCAACTGTCAAAAAAGTTTCACTTAAATATCGTGGCGCCTCGAAAAAATTTCCGGAAATTTTTTTAGTTGCCATGGTAACTAGTCAAAATTAAGGTCTCTTATTGGTTAAAAAGTAGAGGTGTGAAATTTTCGGGGGTAAGTGCACAAGTGCATCAAAATTACCGATAATTTTTGAATGAAATGTGTTTTTTTATAATTGCAAGAGTTTGTTTTCACATTTTCGCGAAAAAGCCCGACTCCGCAGGAGGAGGGCATTTTCGTAAAATATAAAAACAAACGATTGCAATTTGTAAAAAAAACACATTGAATAAAAAAATTATCTGGTTATTTTTATGCACGAGTGTAATTTATTTGAATATTTCCCAAATTGACATTGACTTTTTTGTCTGCTGTCACTCAATAAGATGACGTTAATTGTCAGAATATTACATTTTTTGACGTTTGTTAACAATAAAATCCCGCTTTGACGTTTCGTCAACAATATAAACTTGCGATGCAATTTTCGATTTCTGGCAGTGCTGTTTTCGCTGTAATTTTGCGAAAATTGCATTTCTCTTATGGGAACTTTAACATATGAGGTAAATAATCAGTCTAATTTAAGTATTAACTATACCTTAAAGTAGTTGTTCAAAATGGCCCCTATTTACAATTTTACACAAACGATATCTTAAACATATTATCTTGAAAATATAGAAGTATATCTAATTCTTGATTTTCATTTAGTCAAACCATTTTGGGTTTTCGCTTCAACGAACAGGTATTTTTAAAACGCTTAATTAATATAAGTTAACAAATGTTTTCTTACTAGGAGTTCTTCTGTTACGATAAATTCGTCCATATTCTTGACGCGTCAAGTGTTGATTTTGATTACTTTTTATAAAAACTGACATAATATTAACTTTTCTATATCAGAATATATCATTGTATCTTCAGAATTTAAGACAACTCTTAAATTAAATGGTAGTTGTGTCATAAAAATTAATTTCTTTGTTTTATTATCCATGGCCACTTTGATAAAAACAAATCAGCATGGTCATTGGTCATATAGGCTTCCACCGCTGCCTTAGATTCATACGAAAAAGTCTATTTTTATCGAAAATTAACGAAAATAACCATAATAACCTACATATATTTGAACTCAGGAGAACGATATCTAGGGACTAAAAATATAAAATACAGGGTGTTTTATTTAAAAAATACCAGGTAACTTAAAAATTTTAAGTTTCTGATGCTTTTTTGTTTTTCTCTGAAAACGGATTTTGAACAGCAATTGAAAATACTGAAAAATTGCTAATTCCAAAGTAAAGGATGAAACAAGTGTGCTGTCGTCAGCGAAGCTATATATAGGATTTCTAGTCTTTTTTCCAAAAGATCATTAATGTATTGTAAATAGAGGGTGGGAGACAATATAGAACCTTGAAGAACTCCGGCATTAATGGTCTTAACGAAATCCATCCACCGCCATTCGCAGAGAACGGCCTTAAGAAAGCTTGATAGCCATGAACAAAATAAGACCGGCATTCCGTATGCTCTTACTTTAGTTAGGAGCCTCTCATGCCATACTCGGTAAAAGGCCATATTCTATTGCGTTGTTCCAAACCTGGGTAACATAAGCTGATAATGTTAAAGCGTTCCAGGTCCATTAATAATTTTTCGTTGATAACCTTCTCCATAACCTTTAATATAACCGAAAGCAATGCGACTAGACTACAAGATCTTCTTGCCTTTTTTGGTATGTGCTAGTTTTTAAATCGTGTCTTTTAGTGGTATTAGAAACAGGAGTAAAGAAGCCCAACCGAAATATGAATACATAATGTCCAGTACATTAACTACAATAAAATTCATTATTATTGAAATAAAAGTTAAAAAAAGTTTTTTGTATTAGGACATTCTTGTTACACAGACAGGCACAAATATTTGTCAAATTAATAGATATCAAAATATCGTAAAACAAATATTCTGCCAATGGTTGATAAACTTAAGATCAAACTCCGGTTTATATTCTATACAAAAAACCTACATATTAACTAGCTTAGCAACATATAATATTAATACTAACGTTGCCCTCCGCAATCTAAATTTTAAACCACTTTGTGACTTATGCTCCATCTTCTAACAAGTAAGTTACGAAGATTTAAGTCTATAATACACTAATCTGTTAAGTCATAATCATTCACTCCAAAACTAATCCCCAACTATCGTAGATAAATGGGCATTTTCGCTAAAATTGTCGTTAGTTCAGCTACTTAATTCGGTACACGGCGTATTATCCGAGACCTTACAGCGGTTGCACCTCTAAACCTCGCTTCAGCCGCTGAAATCGTATTTTCTCTTAAGCTTAGCGCCAAATTGCGGAGAACAGATTAACACCACGAATATGTGGTAATTACCGGACTGGCTGCCCTACTGTGCACCCGACCAGTTATTAGGGAGTTTTAGAATTAAATACTGTAAATTTAAAATACCATTCGGGTAAAGCAGAATGTCTGTGTTTCCTAATTGCGAACATAAGCATTAAATACCAAAGGAAGAATAAAAACAATTATTAAATCCTTAATTTGTGAGACATTATTATGCGGGGTGTTACTTAAGTGAGTGGCCAAACTTCATGTGGTGATTCTTTGACTGATTCCAAGACGAAAAGTTTATATAAGCACATTACCGGTAATGCTTCGGTTTCAAGATACAGGGTGTCAAACTGAAGAAAAAATCGTTTTCTCGTAAATATCTTAATAATCTTTTAGATGATTTTGTTGAAATTTGACATTATTATTTAGGATAGTAAGGGGCTAATTTAGCCCAAACTAGATTAAAAATTTTAAGATAAAGGAAAGAAAGTCAAAAAGTCTTTCACCACTGATTTAATAAGGAGAAATTATCCAAAGCAGGGGTATCAGCCTTTGAAAGAGAAAAAGTTTGACCTTCTCCCACCACTTTATTATTGAAAATAGAAAAAAATGATTCCTAACATAAAGTTGCATAATTTTATGAAGAATACAACAACATTATTCTAACATATTTTTATTACGAAAAATCAAGAGAAAATTGGCATTTCTATTTTGAAAGTTCTCTTACGCCCCCTAGCGGTCATTTTTCGAACCCTGAAAATAGTCTCCAGCAATTTCTCTTGGCCGCTTTTATCAATATATATTTTTTCCCAAAGTCCTAGTGTTATTACTTTCTGAGATATAGCCGATTACCTCTTTAGGTGGAACACCCTGTACATGGTATTAGCTACACTTATTTTCTATTAAACATTTTTAAAAAAATACATTATACAGAAATTAAATAAATTAAATTTAACTCGTAAAAAGGAAATAATTTTATTTTAACAGAATAAAATGTAGGCATTATGTACATATTATTAGGTACATTTATTCTTTATTAAACATTATAAAAGAAATAAAAAATACAAAAAATACATTATACAGAAATTAAATTATAAAAAATCATAATATTCTACGTCATCTAAGGAACTGTCTTCTTCTCTTGACGTTATAATTAACGAGTCGACGGTCCGATCGATCAGGTGGTCAAGATCCCACATTTTCTCCTCTTCTTTAATGACATGATGGACTGCTTTTCGACAGTTCTCTGGTGTCACTTCCTTAATGGTTTGAACAAACAGTAGCTTTCATTTTGAATGTCGCGTTGTGTCTTGCTACAAATTCTTTCACTTGCGCCCATATAAGTTCTATAGGATTTAGTTCGCAATGATATGGCGGTGTGCGCAGCACAGTTACACTATGTTTTTCTGCTATATCTTCCACGGCATATTTCATAAACAAATTTAATACTTTTGGTGGTTAACCAGTCGATAATTTCTTGTTCTCCAAGATGAAGTTGAAGTCTTCTCTGTGCGTCGTGAATGATAGCTTGCGTTATCCATAACTACTACTGAATCAGCTGAAAGATATTTTATCATTTCACCAAAATAGTCCCCAACTTTACCTGAAGGCACCTTAATACCCGTTGACAGGCCTTCCATGAAAGCTTGGCGAGCACTAGTTATATTTTTATCTTGCCACAATTTTGGTACTATATAACCTTCATTAATCCACGTCTCATCAAGATAAAAGATTTTCTTCTGCTCTCTTCTGTACTGCTTTATACTTCCATTAGTAAACTTCTCAAGAATTTTCGTCGCCAGTAAACAATTTCATCGCTTTCCAGTAAAAGTGATTTGCGGTTATGCTTTTCCCAGACAAAATCCATATTTTTTAAAGTTGTCCATAAAAGTTTCCTAGTTATAAACGGAAACTGTCATCCTGGCCAAGCTCCATTAGAATCCTATCTAGGGTGTGTATTCCTTTTTTAAAATAAAAAGAGTGAACTTTTCTTCGAACTACACTTTTGGTGTCTTCATCAAAGACTTTTACTGGTCTGCCTGAACTTTTCTTGGGAGGTTCCACTTGACCTGCTGTCTTTCTCTCCCGCAATAATTTAAAAACGGTGGACTTTCCAACTCCAGTCATTCGGGAATATCGGTCGACAGTTTCCTGTACAGTAAAATTCGGATAATCGTATTTTATGCAATCATGTAATGATTTGATTTTGGCACTTCAGGCCAGAAAACATACCTTTCCTAATCCTCTTACGCAATTACTTGAAATTTTAATATTACAAACAATACTATTTTATCTTAATACCCGTTAACCTAATTCTCTAAAATTTTTGGTTAGTTATCATAAATAATTTAATACATAAAGTTTACCTGCGCCTATGGCCGACACCGAAACTGAGCCGAACTGGACGGAATTTCCCATTTTATCACTCTACACCTTTCTTAAATAGACTATAGATAACTTCAAATGGATGGTTAGAAAGGTTCCGTCGTCGGCACGATCTTACCTTCTAGAGAATATGTGGCGAATCAGCCGATATCAATATCGAAGACGTAATTAGTTGGAAAGAAAGGATATTGACTAGTTTAAAGGATTATGCCCCAAGGGACGTATTTAATGCAGGTGGGAAAATTCTCTACCATCATGCATTACCAATAAAAACATATGCATTGAAAGATGACAAGAGTATACTGGAAGAAAACAGCGAAATAACGATTTACAATTCTGTTCTTTACAAATATGGACGGTGAAAAGGAAGAACCACTTATAATAGGCAAAAGCGAAAATCCTCGATGTTTTAAGAGCACACATATCAATAAGTTACCTCTCCAATGGGTCTCGAACAAAAAGCGTGGATGATAGCAGACATCATGACAACATGGCTTCACGGATTTGGTACCAAGATGAAGAAGCAGAATAGAGGAGTGGTATTGTTTCTGGATAATGCAACGTCCCGAAATAACACCGGATAATGTCAAGCTTATTTTTCTTCCACCCAATGCTATACAATATAGTGTATGTTTTATTTATTAATTGATAGGTGTGGTCCGAACGCCGCTGCCCTTAGTTCAGTAAAGTTAGTAAAAATGTTATCTATACGAGCTTCAGAGTTAAGTATTAGTAATTCTTACAATACACCATTCAAGTATAATACTTTTCGATAAGTATCAAAGCCTGTCTATAATATCTACATAAATTTATCAATTCACAATTCTGTCAACTAAAAATCTCACTTTCGCCCACCTAATAAGAACATTATTCGTACGGCTTTCCAGTTTCTAAATGCACCGCTTGTCGTCACGTCGACGTGCTTCTGTATCCCGACCTCCCGGTCGGCTCATCGGTGCAATTTTCCAGATAAAATTGGCACGTACCGACCACGTTGTTAACTCCCCGATAACAATCTGCGACCGTCTGCGGACACCATTCTGTGACACTGCAGGGGGAGTTTTGGAAAACGATGTTATAAATTGACGGAAAATATTTAAGTAGGCAGACATAAAAAAACTACTGTAAAAGATTTTGAACCGACAGGTATAATTTTATGAAATTTTAATATTTTATGTAGACTATAGACTCATAAAACCATACCACAGTAGATGTTTTTCACCGCCAGGAAAGTCAGGAACTGACTTGCCCACACTCGTTGGGCCAAAATTTTGACAGATGTCATTTTACACAGCTGAAAACTGATTACTTAAAACCTCTGGCCATACCTCTTTAAGAAAGGTACAGTGACGGAATAGTAGATTCTGTAACGAGGTTGGAATGAAAATTCGATCCGAGTGGAAGAATCCGAGAAGAAGAACCACGTGTATCGAATTTTCATTCTAACTGAGTAGCAGACTATATTTTCTCCACGACCAAAAAGTACGAATAAAAACAAATAAAATCTGTACAAAGCAATTAAGTTATTTATTGGGATATTTTATTACATTGTATTAATATTTATATTTATAATGTTGGTACAATTACTGAAATTAAAAACTGGTGCATTGGAAATATTTTCCGTAACATTTTTCAAAACGGATTGATTTGTAGAGGCAGACTTGACAGTCGTGTAGCAGGAAGAATTGGAAGTTGAGGGGATGGCTACTGACGAATTAGATCCAGTCAGTGAAGAAACTAACTGATTTGCTACATTTATTCGATTTTGCAAAGAATTCTCTATGTATCCCTCTGCTACCTGAGAAGACTTCCAGCCTCCATGTCTTTTCAATGTTGTAATATCCGCACCTGCATTTACCAACGTAGTCGCTGAGGTACGGCGGAAACAGTGGCCAGTATACTCTTGTGGGTTTTCTAAATTCAGAAATATGGCAATTTGTTTAGGCATGTTTCCCAGTTTATTGATTCCAATTACTTGTCGTGTACATTTATTTTTTTGGAAATTAATAAAAAAATTATCTGAAGGAACATCACAAGGTCTCAGGGCCCAGAATTTTTTAAGAATATTATAAAAATCTCCTGTGATTGGAAACTCTCTAGGTTTTTTATTTTTTGTATTAGGAATTGCAATTAGTATTGTGGATCCCAAATTTTTAATGTCGGAAATTTTAATGTTGTAGAGCTCATTCTTCCGACAAGCCCCCAAAACACCAATAATAAGGGCGACCTTAAAATAAAAACTGTATTTATTCAAACAGTTATTAAATAAATAAATTTTCTACCTTTGTAGCTAAATCTATCTCATCCGGAGCATTTTCTAAGAACTGCTTAACATTATCTTCCGTAAAAATCCTCGATTACTTCGCTACATAGTTTTCAAAAGAGCGTTTTAAAGCTTTTAATTTTTTGTATCTTGAAATATCGATGTCGTGTTTTACATTGACCGTTGGTTTTATGATTGAATATATTTTCCATAGAATTTCCATTTACTCGACAAATCACCAAAAAACGCAAGTAAAATGTGTTCCGAAAAGGAGTCCGTCTTCTTTTCGTGTTGCCAATCCTTTAACAATGAATAATACTTTTCATGCCTTGATTTTTGCGGCAGCAGGTTCTCGCTTATACTATTCGCAATATTCGTAATTTCAGGTGGAGTATTATCAAGTTCCATATCTGATTCATCCGATTTTTCACTCATTTTTTGACTTGCACTAAAATTTGTCTGAAAATAATTATTACAACGCGGCCATTTTTATCTGACACTGACAGTTTCGAAATTCATTGCAACCTATGTCGTTTAGATCAATTACAGAATATTCATTCCGTATCTTGTTATGGAATGAAAATAGACGCAAAACGCATAAGAAGCAAGTGTTTCAGAATAGATATTCCAACTCAAGAGCGAGAATTTTTACATTCTATTATCAAAAATGATTTTGGAATTATTGCATTCAGTAATGGTCGTGGAGAAATAAAATTTCGTACACTGGGGTTAACATTTTTTGCCATTTTTGAATATTTTGGTAAACTGGGATTTTTACAATTATCTCACCTCTATACCTTGCGTTTCTTATTTCAGTAATGATAGGAAAAAGGCTATATATAAAATTATTTATTCGAAGAAAGTATTCCTAGATAATTTGAAGAAATAGTCCATCCTCAAAGTGGAGTTGAAATAAAGGGAAAGGAAAGAAAGTCAAAAAGTCTTTTTTCACTAATTTAATAAGAGCAATCAGAGGCTCAGTTTTATGAAAGCGCGTCTACATGTTTCGACGGTAGTAACCTTCATCTTCAGCAGACAAAAAATAGTGCTGCAGTTAACATTAGCAGTATAGAGAAAATTGTAGGTGGAAGGTGACGTTGATGGAGCTTTAAAAAATTTTTTGAAAATGTGTCTCGTAGTGAATGTAATCAACATACTGACAAGAAATTTTGTTAATAGAGGTAATAAATTCAAAAATAATTGTGGAATTTAGAAGGTTATAAAGAAATACATATTCTTTTTATTCAGGTTCAAGACTTTCGAAGTTCTTAGTCATATTATGATTTTGTATTAAAAGAAAAGGAGAAAGAAAAAAAGCATCTGTTATCAATTAAGTAAAGGTTCCATTTTGTAAAAGATGTTAGACAATTTTTATGTTCGGGGTGCTGGAAAATCAAGGTCTGGTTTCCCGTAGTTATATTAATTAATTGTTTAGGGCAGTTAATAGACGTTTGAACAAAGAATAAACATTAAAATTGGTTAAAAAAATAAAATAAAAATCTTTGATTTATATTCCCCTAAAGATGAACAGGGGGACAAACACAACTAAAAAGAACTGACGTCAGTTCATGTGCTAAAAATTTTACAAAATGGAATCTTTACTTAATTAATAACAGATGCTTTCTTTCTTTCTCCTTTCTTTTAATACAAAATCATAATATGAATAAGAACTTCGAAAGTCTTCTTTATGTATCCTTACTTGAACCTGAATAAGAAGAACATGTATTTCTTTATAACCTTCTAAATTTCACAATTATCTTTGAATTTATTACTTCTATTAACAAAATGTCTTGTCAGTATGTTGATTACATTCACTACGTGACACATTTTCAAAAAAAATTTTAAAGCTCGATCAACGTCACCGTCCACCTACAATTTTCTCTATTCTGCTAATATTATTTGCAGCACTATTTTTTGTCTCCTGAAGATGAAGGTTACTACCTTCGAAACATGTAGACGCGCTTTCATAAAACTGAGCATCTGGTTGCTCTTATTAAATTAGCGGAGAAAGACTTTTTGACTTTCTTTCCTTTCCCTGTATTCCTAGATAGTTGAGCAAGTTGGGAAATTAAGAAGCAGTATACAAAGCCTCAGAACTAAATGCTAAAATACAGGATTATTGGATAGAGGGGCTGGAAGTGGCAGAAGAAAAATTTCAAACGAAAATTAAGATAATAATATACATTACATGACTTCAAAATTGGGGATGGGACTATTCGCCGTCGCCGTTTCGCCGTCGCCGTTTCGCCGTCGCCGTTTCGCCGTCGCCGTTTCGCCGTCGCGACAATTCGCCGGCAGCCGATTCGCCGTGGGCCGTTTCGCCGTCAAATAGAATATAAGTCTATAATTATTACAATTTTTTTATATCTAGCATATACCGAATTGGACCCAAAAAGGTGGATTAGATTAGAAACGGCGACGGCTGAACGTCCTAGACCCGAATTCCAATAACCCTAATTATTATTATTGACTTGCCTATGTAGGTATATTTTTATCAAACAATTTTGTTAAAATTTAGCAATATATATTATAACCTTTTTTACGTATTTTATTAATTTCTATTTGACGGCGAAACGGCCCACGGCGAATCGGCTGCCGGCGAATTGTCGCGACGGCGAAACGGCGACGGCGAAACGGCGACGGCTAAATGTCCTAGACCCTCAAAATTGAATATAAAACAGATTATTTGAATATTAAAAAAGAAAAAAACATTGGTTTATTATTTTAAAGCGGCACCATTTTTTCCACTAATAAGTTTAAACGTCTGGGCATTGATGCCACCAGCATTTGGGCGTGATGAAAATTGTAGGTATTCAAGGTCTCTTCAATTTCCACAAATCGTTCCTGTTTTGAGGATGGAAATCATTGTTCTTGTTATTTCAGGATATATCCCTAAACGTTTTCGATTGGATTGATATCAGGGCTTCTTGAGGGCCAAGGTAACAATTAAATGTTATTTTCACGTATCCAGTCCGAAACTCTCCTTGCTGTATGGACGAGGCAGTTGTCATGCTGGTATATAAAATTTTCTTGTTGAAATATATTGTTTACCGATGGCAACATAACATATTGAAGGATGTGTATATAAGCTTGAGTATTAAATCTTCCTAAAATTCGGTGGCATATTCCTAGCCCTCTGGAAGTCATATAACTGAAAATCTTTCGCGTGTTTTAACATGTTGGGTATATCTTTCTTCGTATCGTGTGTTTGGCGACCTATACACTCTAATCTGCCCGTTATAATAAGACTGAAAAGTCTTCTCGTCGGTAAATAGTACCTTTTCCCAAAAATCCATACCTTGCGGTAAATATTCCAGCGCAAACGCAATTCTTTGCTCTTTATCCATATCGGTCAAAAGCAGCTGTTTAGCAGCGACCTTATTTCTCAATTCCAAATTTTTCCTTATACGATTTCTCGCCGTTCTTACTGTCCCAGGAAAATTAGTTTGGTTGTGTGCTTCTACAGCCGTCTGAAATGGTCTGTTTCGCAAAAAATCTATTAGATCATTATCTTGATTTTCGTTTGAAATTTTTCTTCTGCCACTTCCACAGTCTACTAAGCTAATTTTCCAAGGTGAGTTTAGCCTTTAGATCATTAACTTGCGCGAAGAATTAAAAACAGCGAAACAGTCTTTAAACAGGAATTCTGGACCAACATACATCGCTATTCAAAGTGGAAAGCATAGTTCATTCACCGCTAATACTCATGCCCAGGATTTTGAGACGCTTCTCGAGCTTGAAGGGTTTTAAGCATTAGCTAAAACTGACCATGGATTTGTAAAACCAGTGGTGATCATGACGGTTGATGGAGGGCCAAATGAAAATCCGAGTTATCAAAAAGTTATAGAGTTTACTATACAACACTTTAAGCGACATGATCTCGATGCATTGTTTAGAGTTACAAATGCTCCTGGTAGAAATGCGTATAACGAAGTACAGCGGAGAATGGCTCCTCTTAGTCTGGAACTGGCTGGTTTGATATTGCCTCATGACCATTTTGGGTCTCATTTGGATGACCGTGGCGTTACAATTAATGAACATTTAGAAAGATTCAATTTCGAGTTTGCAGGAAATGTATTAGCAGAGGTATGGAGTTCAATGGACATTAATGGTTATTATATTACTGTAAAATATGTTGGGTCGAGCGAACAAGACCTTCATGATTTTCCAGACATTAAATGGTATTCAGAAGATGTGCGTAAAAGCCAAAACTTGCTTCAAATTGTAAAATGTAGAAGCACAGAATTCTGTCGTCCAAGAAGTGGCTTATTTAGATTAAGAGACAACAGGTCTCTCCCACCACCAGTAAAAGTAAAACAAACAGTTGATGACTTGGTTTTGGATGATGGAGGGCAATTTCTCAATATTCCAGTCAATTTAGCTCTACGCTTGAATTTTTCTCTCAAAGATTTTCTGCAAATGGCCTTCGATTATTGTTGTCCAACGTAAAATTAAAGCTATCACGTCGAACATGCAAAATGTGTGGTCTTTATCATGCTTCCATCGTCATTAAATCGTCACATCGAGAAAATCCATAAAAAAGTAAGCACGTACACCGAAACGAGAGTATAGCCTTTAAAAGTGGCTGCTCGTCGTGCTAACGAATTGATGTGCATAATACAAAGTTTAGACGAGCACCAAGATGTTGAATGGCCCGAAGAGAACGATGTTGATGTTCCAAAATCACAAAGTGAGCAGACACACAACATTGAGCAGCAAACATCCAATGTCATCGAAGACTTAGAGTCATGGATTCGTGTGTCATGGACTGAGGACTGTTAATTTAAATTAATATACCAAAATTTTAAAAGAAGTTTGCTTTGTTGTTAACATATTAAAGTTATATAAATATTATGTGCGTTAAAGTTCTCTATTCCAAGCCTATTCCTTATTTCTAGACTTATAACTGCTGCTCATGGATCAATAAAGAAACCAGAACACATTGAAAAATGCATGTACCAATGTTTACGTAGGCATGGAAGGGGGGTAAGAGCCTTGCTTACTTTTGCTGACGAGGGGGAGGGGAGGTTAATAATTGCAAAAAATCTGCTTACATAATACTTGAACGGCCCCATGGCTAATTTTATGGAAACCAATTTAAAATATCTTCTTTTAAAGAGGAATGACCAGAGTTTTTAAAAAATCAGCTTATGTGTAAAATGACACCTCTCATAATTTTGGCCCAACGAGTGTGGTGGCGCGTAAACCGACCCTTACACGATCAATAATATTGTCAATATTAGTAATTGTTTAACGGGGCCAGTTATATTGCAACTATTGATCTGATGCATACTATACCGTGATGACCAATAAATTGTTTTTTGAATATTGTGTACATTTCTTATTTTTATGGATACAACTTTTACTTGTTTTTTCATATTAAAAGGTTTTGAGTTGTAAATATAATTGTTTAAAACTATTCCTATTTAATCGTTTCTTTATCTCTTATAGTCACTAAGACTCCTTACATGTATGTTCACTTTGGGCCCCACTGTATAACAATTTTACCCCATTAATGCTTTCACACGCCTGTGGTAATCCTGACAATTTTGCAATTCTACGTCTGTATTCAATAATGAACAATCAAACATAGAAATTGAATGATGGTCGACTGTGGTCTACTACATTACGGCACACACAACCTGCATTCTACTGCACCCCGCTGGCGCTGCATCAAACAACCGATGCCAATTAATCAAAACACGCGTTTATCGACAGACTTTGATTACAGAATGAAAATATAATGATATGAACGCCATTAATTATATCGCGGGTTTTGCATCGTGCTTTTGACAGCTCCACCACAGTCAGGGTCCCCCGGCTTTTTCATCGATCAACTTGTTCGAATGACGGAATTTATTAATATAAATCTGGGGGGAAACTACATAAGCATATTGCGCTAGATGTTGGAGTTTCTTAGAACTTAGATTCCCGACATGATATCTTAAGTATGCACTATAGAAATTATTCACTCCATTAATTTGTGTGCACTTTTTCACTTAGTGAATTTGACTACTAAGCTTACTGTCATCCTATTGTTGCAGCGTCACATTTTGAATGTCTTTTATTGAATCAGTAGGCAATCGCAACCCAGAACATAATGCTTTTGCTTGCCGCTCTCATTCATTATGAAGCAAGATAAATCCGATCAGTATATGTTTAAGCATGCACATGTTTGAAGGCTCAGTGTACCCCGAAATCTTCATGACCTAGCCAGACTATTTTTTAGTTATAATGCACATTAATAGCTTTTATTTGTTACCATTTGCCACAGTTCCTCATTAACCTAAGTCAGCTCAATATACAGGGTTTCCGGAAAATACGTGTACAACGTTTGACGACAGACTCCTGACGTCAAAATAGGTCGATCTAAGCCGACTTAGTTATATCCAAAATTGTCTCGTTTAGGTTAGTTCAGGTTAGTTAAAATATTGGTTTTTCCTAAATTACGTGAAAACCTGCTAATCGATTTTACTGATTTTTAGTTAGTAGACTAATACTATAAAATGACGTTTTCTAGTAGTATAGTCACCGGCTGTAAATAAGTGGAAGTGTTATAAAAGTGATATAATACGTCAACATTTCTCCTGATTTTTTATATTAACGGCGTTATGACATCCCAGATATTTTTGTCGAGTGACTGGATGTATTTGGAAACTATTTTACCTCTTCAATATTTTTCGTTGGACAAGCTCTTTTGCCAGAAAAAAAATATTTACAATTACCTGCATACATCAATTATTAGTAATAAAATTAAAATCAAATTACCTGTAACAATAATTTTTTTAGTGGCCTTGTTGCTATGGCATTTAATAATTTGACAATTATTGACAAATTGTCACCAGTCTATGAAATTGACTAAAGTATACGATCAACATTCTTGAATTACAAGTTTATTTTACCATTAAGCATGGAAAATTATACTAACTCTGAGAAGGTTGACATGCTCCTGGTATACGGGTTTTGTCAAGGAAATGGTCGTCAGAGTGTTAGGGTTTATATGAAGAGATTTCCTAACCGTCGAATACCAAACCACCAAACATCCACATGCCATTAAAGTTGCACATCAACAGTATCAATTTAAATCTAATATTTGGGCAGGTATTATCGATCGCTACCTTATTGGTCCTATTGTTATTCCAGACATGTTAGATGGAACTATTTATTTAAATTTTTTGCAAGACACATTACTAATACTTCTAGAAAATTTGCCCCTTTTACTTCGGAGGGAAATGTGGTATATGCATGATGGTGCCATTAATATCCCAGCTCATGGATTGGAAGGGGCAATGATGCACCAGTAAAATGGCCACCACGTTCTCCGGAGTTAAATATGTGTGACTTCTTTTTGTGGAGCGCTATTAAAGCAGAAGTTTACAAGACTCCGGTAAACACACGCCATGATTTATTGACGCGGATTTTAACTGCAGTCAACCATTTTAATAACCCCGAGACATTAAATAGATTCCATTTTTTAAGGAGTGTTAATAAGTGTATTCAGCAAGATGACGGCCATTTTACATAATTGCTTAAGTAATGTTCTCGTTTTACTAACTTTGTTGTACTTTGCTTTATTATTACTGTTAATAATTGATGTATGCAGGTAATTGTAAATATTTTTTTTCTGGCAAAACAGCTTATCCAACGAAAAATATTGAAGAGGTAAAATAGTTTCCAAATAGATCCAGCCACTCGACAAAAATATCTGGGTTGTCATAACGTCGTTGATATAAAAAATCAGGAGAAATGTTGACGTATTATATCACTTCTATAACACTTTCACTTATTTACAGCCGGTGACTATGCTACTAGAAAACGTCATTTTATAGTATTAGTCTACGTACTAAAAACCATTAAAATCGATTAGCAGGTTTTCACGTAATTTAGGAAATACCAATATTTTTACAAATTTTTGACGCCCTTTACCGGCTAAACGAGACAATTTTTTATATAGGTAACTAAGTCGGCTTAGATCGACCTATTTTGACGTCAGGAGTCTGTCGTCAAACGTTGTACACGTATTTTCTAGACACTCTGTATATCTTGACAATAACCACTCGATAAAAATAATCCTTCACAAATTCACTTGCCTATCTGTCACTGGTTTATCAATTTAGTCAGATTATTAGCAGAGACAGTAACCAAACTGTCTCAAATATATTCAGACTAAGACCTGGCTGAAAGTGCTACCTCTCTTGTTGCATCAATGAATCTTCTATAGAGACTGCTTCTATGGTATCTCTCTTAGTTATGGTTCAGCATATGCAAATATGTGCTAAATCAGAACAAATTAATTTGTCAATATGAGCTTTGAAATCAGGACCGAATATTAATATCTGACAGGCTCGAGCAGAGTGATCGACTGCGGGATATTGGTATGAAAAGCGAATTTTCTGGGAAGATGATTAGATTAGTCAGTTTAATTATGACAATAGAGCTGGGCTTTTTAATTTTACGTTAGGAGAACCTTTATTAGACGGGATAGAGAGACGCAAGCCAAATTACTGGGAGCTCAGATAGGGAAGAAACCTATGAAAAAAAAGAAAAAAAAAATAGTATAACACTTGCAGGTTGGGTTTGCTGCACAAAGTCCTAAAATAAAGCTTTTATTATGAATTAAACCTGAATACTATATTTTAGCAGATCGTTTATCGTTTAATAATAGTAAATACACAATTACAATTAAGGGATATCTCGAAGAGAGCATATTAGAGCAACAATTGACAGAAAAGTCTAGCAAATTCAATATTTTTACGTTCATGTGCTTTGCTGACAAAAAAAGGCTTATGCCATGATATATTGTGAGGAAAGTAGGTGATAGGTCAACTGGAGCTGGATTCTAAATTGGATAATCGCTTTTTTTTCTATTTAAATTGGCCCCGGCAGCATATCGATTAGTGGTAAAGTACGTCTCAACATATTTCGTTAGTTTGCATGTTGTTTCGCGGTACCAGAAAAGCAGTGATCAGTAGTATTCGTATTACATACAGAATCACATATCGTATATTTTTGTGCCGACTGATGTAATTTTGCTATAAGTTTCTTTACTTTACTTTTAAGCGATAACTTTTTTTTTACCGGTAAGTATTATTTTGTTTTTCATATAAGTAAGTATATCCTGAGTAAGGTATTATCTATTGTTTGGTCATAGAGTTTACCTGATACTTCCAAGATGGAAGTTTTTGGTGAACTTAGTTTCCTAAATTGAACCATTTTGCTAGTTCCTAAGTTGGACCGTTCAAAATTAACTTGATTCTTTCTTCAAGGTGAAATATCTCAGGTTATAAAAAAATGCGGGAAAATAAAGTAAGGAAAGTAGGAGAAAAACCTTAACAGCACCAAAATGATGCTGCAAGTTAGCTCAGGTTAGGAAAGAAAGTCGTCCGCGTCGTGCAAGAATTTCAGAAAGGAAAGCTGCTTCTGCAACATGATTCTTCAGGTGAATCAGAAGACGAAAACTGTCTTTGTATTATTTGCCTTACCATTTTCATAATCCGAGCCAGGAGAAAAGTAGATTCGTTTTGTGCAATTCCACCTGCTTATTATCAGTTATTATTATCAGAGTTATGTTTTATAGAGTGTGACCATTATTTTAACACGTCTTTAAGCCACCCAACGAGAAGCTTTATTAAAATTACAAAACCACTCTAGAAGATAAACATAACAACAACTCTTTCTCAAAGTATCCCAAATAACAAGAACGGTAAAGAAAAGGGTAAAGAACATTGTTTATGCTAAAGCTGTAACTTTTTTTAGAACATCATGTAACTTTGATAACTTTAAGTAAAAAATTATAAGACAGACAACTGTTTCATGGTTGTCTTAGTTCTTTAAGACGCGTCCCAAACAAAATAGGCTTCCGATGGAAAAAAGATGAACCGAGGGGAGAGCTTATGGAACTTTCCCATGTAGCTTTCAAGTGACTGGTATTTTTGAAAGAATATATGAAAGAGAAAGAAGCATCCTTGCACCAATTCGTTTTCTTGGATGGAACATGGCTTTTTCAGAATGGCACCATTGGTTGATCTTGGCAAGATCAAAATAAAAGAAGATCTATTAAAGTTGATGGAAAAAGGTATTATAAACAAATAAACTGCTGGCCACTCGAACTTACCGATAGAGATTTTTAGGCAAAATTTAAAGTTTAATATTTTCAACAGGAATGTAAATTTTTCAACGCCGATTGCAGATTTTGAAAGCTGTTTTTTTTCGGATTAAGCTGCATGACGTATATTTATTGTAGGACCATAGGTTTATTATATACGGGGTGATCAATAATGTCATGCAAAAAATCAAAAAGTTTGTATGAGTGAAATTTCCAAAATAAATTTTTTTGGTCGTTGCAATAGGGTCCGTTACTTAGGTAACATCAATATCTCTAGACGTTTTTGTCAGTTTTTGGATTAAGGACGTTAGGTCTTGTACACACTACTAAACATAAAATGTGGGTAGCAAAATTTTTAAAATGCTATAACTTGACATTGGATGGACGGTTCTTGATGATTTTTGCGGATTTGGAATCCTTATTTCACGTAGATTTTCTACGATCTAAATATTTTATTTGAGGGTGGAAATTTACACATTATACCGGGTCGATAATAGACAAAAACATAGCGACAAGAACAAGTTTATTACATTATATTCTACAATATACAAGATTGGTTAACAACGGCCCAAAGTCAATCCTTACAAAATTTCTAATTCTAAGCCTAATTTAAAGGTTACTGCAATCCCTAAAAAAATCTGATATACTGTAATAACAAAGATTAGGTATGTATGGAAAAGGATACCTAGTGATAATTGATATTGGTAATTTTTAGTTAATAAAAAAAAATGGCCTGAAAAACATAAATTGTTTGTCCATTAATTTTTGTTTTCAACCCACTGCGTCAAAGATGGGAATTACAACCTTGCATTTTTGGAGTTTAAAATGAAATTGGGTATTTGTTGGCAATAGCGTGTTAAAAGGACGAGGTCATTAAAAGCAACCGGCAAATATCAATGGAAAAATGCCAAGTGTCCTATCTTTAAATACCTAATCTTTGGTAATAATTTACCCGAAATTAAGTAGGTGCATTATAAAAAAAAGGAACTAATATTTTGTTGGTCCTCCTGCTCGACGTATTACTTCCCGACATCTGTTTGGTAGAGTATCCACAAGATTATTTATAAAATCTTGTGGAATATTCTCCCATTCTTCACGAATGGCCTCATTAAGCGTTGCAAAGGTTGCAGGGGGTACATCACGCGATCTTACTTTAAGTTTTAAATAAGACCAAACGTGTTCGATGACATTAAGATCCGGAGACTTTGCAGGCCAGTCCATCCTATTGATGTTCTGTGCCTGCAAAAACTCTGTGATCCTTCGCGCTCTATGAGGTGGAGCGTTGTCATCCACCAATAGAAATTCTGGACCGTAATTTCGAGCAAAAGGAACAACAATAGGTTGCAAAATTTCCTCCTGATAAACATTAGCGTTAACAGTTTGGTTGGTAATGAATAGCTCGGTTTTACCATTTCTTATGATACCTCCCCATACTGTTACACCTCCGCCACCAAATGCCTCTTGAGGGGCCATGTTTTCCTCCAAATACCGCTGATTTGGCCCTCTCCAAACTAATATTCGGCCATCGGAGTGAATCAAATTAAATCTTGTTTCGTCAGAAAATAAACAATGGCTCCACTCTGCATTACCCCAATTCGCATGCCGATTTGCCCATGCCCGCCTATTCGCTCTATGGTGTCGTAATAACAACACACATTTTGCTCTGCGACGGGCTCTAAAATTTAAAATGTTTGGCATTATGTTGTTTTTGTAAAAATAAATTCTCACCTTAAGTTGTTTTTATTCAATGTTCTTCTTACTGTTCTGTTCGAAACTCTCACCCCAGTTTGTTGCCTTAAAGAGTCATTTAGTTTCCTAGAGTTCTTTGTTCTATTCACCATAGCTTCTCGAATTAAAATTCTTTGGGTTCTTTGGTTTATTTTTTTTGTATGTCCACCCCCATGCCCATAATTATGATCACCAGTAGTTTCGACGCGACGGTTTAAATTATAAATTGTCTTTTGGCTGACATTGTAAATGCGCGCAATTTGCTTTTTTAGCATTCCTTCGTTGAGAAGTCGAATGCAATTTTCTCTTTCTGTCGTGGTTAAACGCCTCATATTAATTAAAATTTACAAAATTATAACATTGAAATGTGTCAGGTTATTTTTAAAATAATGTTAACTATTTTTAATTCCATAGCAACAAATTTGTTTTTGCAATGCCTACTTTGAAATTGACGCGTCGCGTAGAAATTACAGTCGATCATAAATATGGGCATCGGGGTATATATTTACGACCCGGTATAATGTGTAAATTTCCACCCTCAAATAAAATATTTAGATCGTAGAAAATCTACGTGAAATAAGGATTCCAAATCCGCAAAAATCATCAAGAACCGTCCATCCAATGTCAAGTTATAGCATTTTAAAAATTTTGCTACCCACATTTTATGTTTAGTAGTGTGTACAAGACCTAACGTCCTTAATCAAAAACTGACAAAAACGTCTAGAGATATTGATGTTACCTAAGTAACGGACCCTATTGCAACGACCAAAAAAATTTATTTTGGAAATTTCACTCATACAAACTTTTTGATTTTTTGCATGACATTATTGATCACCCCGTATATAATAAACCTATGGTCCTACAATAAATATACGTCATGCAGCTTAATCCGAAAAAAACCAGCTTTCAAAATCTGCAATCGGCGTTGAAAAATTTACATTCCTGTTGAAAATATTAAACTTTAAATTTTGCCTAAAAATCTCTATCGGTAAGTTCGAGTGGCCAGCAGTTTATATAACTAAATTTACCTAGGTGAAACAAATTTTTCTAGGTACAAAATACTTCATGCAGTAAGGATGATTTTATTGAAGGCGCAGAGGCAATTTTTTCCTCCAAAATTAAGCTGAGTGGAGAAATGAATCGGCAAATTTTTTTACAATGGTTCGAAAACCAATTATTAAAAAATTTAACAAACTCACACAACGCCCCCACACCATATCATGTTGTTAACAAGAATGCCTAAGACGTCATGGAGTAAAGCGGCAATTCAAGAATGGCTAACTACTAATAAGATTAAATTTGATTATACAATGTTTAAAGCCGAACTTTTACTAATTTTGAAGAAGTAGTACATCCTTACAGTGGAGTAGGTAATATAGATAAAAACAAAACTTCTGTCTTCCTCCACAAATAGTATTTATTTCAAAAATTAATTTCTTTAAAAGTGATTGTCCCTACATGTTTCGACTGTACAAACAGTCATCTTCAGGGGAACTAAATCGAGTTTGGTCTCGGTTTTAGTAGTTGCCTCAAATAAATGAGTACAACTCTTTTAAGATCATAAGGCAAATGAAATTTGTTAGTTGAAGACTAGTTTGGCTGAACGTGATGGATAAGAAGATGAGCACAATTTAGAAAATATACATTTTATTATTGTATCGAAGAAATAAAATATGATTATATGTAGCATGAATTTAATTTGGGTTTTATGTTGTTATAATGAAAGTTAGACAAATAGGTACTTAGTCAAGTGTGGAGAAATCAAAAAAAGAAAAGAAAAAAGTTTTTCATCTTAACTGATTAAAGATGTTTTCCTTAAAAAGGAATCTTTAAAAAAACCTTTCATAAAAAATTGTTCATAAGAACGTTAAAATTTTCTTAATTATAGAGGGTTTCGTTTTTTAAAAATTTGGACAGGGGGCTAAGCCCCTGTTGTGTTAAATAATAAATCATAATTTAGAAAATTTAAAGTATTTTTGAAAGTTTGTGTTAATAAAATTAGGTTATAGTGCTCACCACTGCCACGCCAAACGCGAAAAAAAAAAAAAAAAAAAAAAAAAAAAAATTTCGCGTTTGGCGTGGCAGTGGTGAGCACTATAACCTAATTTTATTAACACAAACTTTCAAAAATACTTTAAATTTTCTAAATTATGATTTATTATTTAACACAACAGGGGCTTAGCCCCCTGTCCAAATTTTTAAAAAACGAAACCCTCTATAATTAAAAAAATTTTAACGTTCTTATGAACAATTTTTTATGATAGGTTTTTTTTAAAGATTCCTTTTTAAGGAAAACATCTTTAATCAGTTAAGATGAAAAACTTTTTTCTTTTCTTTTTTTGATTTCTCCACACTTGACTAAGTACCTATTTGTCTAACTTTCATTATAACAACATAAAACCCAAATTAAATTCATGCTACATATAATCATATTTTATTTCTTCGATACAATAATAAAATGTATATTTTCTAAATTGTGCTCATCTTCTTATCCATCACGTTCAGCCAAACTAGTCTTCAACTAACAAATTTCATTTGCCTTATGATCTTAAAAGAGTTGTACTCATTTATTTGAGGCAACTACTAAAACCGAGACCAAACTCGATTTAGTTCCCCTGAAGATGACTGTTTGTACAGTCGAAACATGTAGGGACAATCACTTTTAAAGAAATTAATTTTTGAAATAAATACTATTTGTGGAGGAAGACAGAAGTTTTGTTTTTATCTATTTTACTAATTTTTTCTCACATATTCGTAAATATTAAACTTAAATTCTTTTCAGACATAACCCATCACAAAATATTTAGTAGATGAGCTGGCTAAAAAATATAGACATAAAGTTTTATGGCTTCCTCCTGTATGTACAATCCGATTGAACATATTTGGGGGATAACCAAATATTATCATAACAGGCATATTGGTCGAGATGGCGATACATAAACTGACTGTATGTATATGTGGAAAGAATCATTGCTTACTGCTACTCCTGATGTTTAAAAAAATTCAATTCGGCACACAGAAAGCGAGATATTAAAATTGTATGAAACTAAACATTCTACCCATTATTATTGAAATAAATGAAACGAGTGATTCAAGTGATTTGGAGGATGATTGATGATCTATCTTTGTATTATTATTTTTATTATTCTTAATATTGAAACACAAAACTAAAAAAATTAAAGTCGTTAAATAAGGACTACCCACGTGTAATATTAGGTATATTTTTGCCTCGCCTACTTTTAAAAAAATACAGATTATTAACATAGTTTAATGGCCAAAGAATATATAAAAAAAGTAACAATGAAATTACATGACTATTCCAATATAATTCGGGTATATTATATTTTCATCCTGGAAGATTTTAAAAATAAAATAAAATCAATAAATTTATATTCATTTTTGTAAATTTGTCTTGTCTCCATAAAAAAATAACAGTGTAATTCAGTTATTTAGGTTATAAGCTAGCAATACTGCCGATAAATGGTGTCACTCGAAGGGTATGACGTGCAACGGAAATTGTCTTACAAGGAGTATACGTATACTTAATGCAAAACAAAAACCGATGCACGTCATATCCTTCAAGAGACGTCAGTTATAGATAGTGTTGCCAGCTTGTAACCAAAATATCCGACGGAGGGAATTACACAGCTTTTTTTCATAAAAACAAGATAAATATACGAAAATTTCCCATAGTTTAAATATTTGTTTACTGCATAATATCTTTTACCATCAACTTAAGTAGTAGATCCAACACTTATTTTATTTTAATTTTGCCAAGATCGACATATTCTGTCAAAAATTCCAGTCGTTTGATGGCTATATAGGAAGGTCCATAAGCCCTCGCCTCAGTTCATCCTTTTACCATCCGAAGCCTATTTTCTTGAAGAGGCTTCTTAAAGAGGTAAGACAACCATAAAATAGTTCTTTATTTTATAATTTCTAACTTAAAATTGTCAAAGTTACATGATGTTCTAAAAAAAGTTACAGCTTATGAATAACCAATGTAAAATATTATAACTTTTAAATAATACAACTTGTTCGTACATTCCATAAATAGTGTCATGGATAGAACTTATATCCAATCTTCACACATTTACAACTCTCTTTGAATTAGAACGTTTGTTTAAAGGTGATTCTAATATTTTATTTTCCATAACTGTTGTTGAAATTGCGCTTACAGTGGAGATATTCAAATTTAGGGCAGCGGCTACACGTTAAAAATTAGTAATGTAGAAATAAAATATCTTGACCTTAACATGCTCTTTAAATTTACTTCTCCGTATTGTTGTCAAGGGTAACAATGGACCATTGTGAAAATAACTTAGCAGAAGAAGCTACTAGCTCTTTGTACGGGCTATTTAAAAGCTTCGGCACTTGAGAAATAGTGAATAACGTAATCGCCACAGATATGTATGTGCACTTTTGTTTCTCTTAATAGAATAGTTTTATAATGTTATTTATGAAAATATCTGAAGTTTTTGTTAAAAAATAGACGTACAGCAACACGGAATCACGAACAATTAAGGTTAGTTTTGCATGAAACGTCAAACTAAGCCAACGAACGAGCTGGCGCCACCGAACCGTTTACAGTTGTGTTGCCAACTATCCGCCAATAAAATTCAAATTATATTAATTTTTACAAGCTTAAATAAACAAAATATTTAATATTTTATATTTTAAGTTTGTAGTATATTCAATATCGCATAAAGTTTTAATATTTTTTGCCTAAATTTAATTTCCTCGTGTTTTCTTACGGATTTATAATTATCAGCTGCATCAACTAACTGCAGTTGTTAAATTTTGTGGAAAGTTTCAATAGATCATTTTAATACCGTGAAAGTGCGTTCGAAACCCTTACACATGTGCCGCACCAGTAGAAACTGTCAGTTTTTTTTAAACATTCCAAATTTATTCTTATTATCTATGTTCTTTCAGAAAAGTATGATCACACTCTGGCGAATTATGATTTAGATGTGTATTGTGTGTGGAAAATTGTCATGTTAGGTAATTTACCAAAGTAATTAGGAACTGGTTGACAACATTTACTTTCGACATTAAGCCTCTACCTGTAGATTATATGGAATAGTCTTTAGTTTTGTTAAATCGTGCTGTCAATTATTTTAGTTCTTACATTGTCTGGGCTCCTAACCAACTGGTATTAATTCTACAAGACTTTATTTAACAACGGTCTAAATCCGACAACATTGGTCACGTTCCAAATTGCAAAGTGGCCCATAATTTCGTGGGCAGCTAAGCAGTGCTTTCGGAAAATGGCCCCGGAGGGAAATTCGACTATTTCCCAATTTTATTTTCCTATCTTCGAGGTTTTCGACGATCTAAGGAAGTCCCCGAAATGGTGCATAAAACGAAAGTAGGTGTCGAAGTGTAGCAAATGCTGGAACATAATTTGCTCGTTTAATAAATTTTGAAAATCGAGTATTTATTTATTAGGAAGGATTTAATTCGTATTGATGCTTCGGCATGGCCTAGTAGAAGTCAAGCCATGCAAGCATTACTTTTCAAATCAAAAAGAAAAACTGGTAATACGATTGTAATTCTATTGTTGTATAATAAAAGGCATAGGTCAAGCACAGTGTAGGTGTTATGTAACGGCATATGCGCGTTTATTCGTAGCTGGATTTTACATAATAACTGCATCTATATGCGCATGCATCTCGAGGAGGATTAGAGATTAGCATTAAGGCCATGTTGAAGTCGTGTTGATTCCGTGAACTGACAAATTGCCATGGATATCTGTGGGGTAGAATCTTGAAAGCTATACGAGGCAGCAAGTTTTTATGATTATTATGTTCATTATTATCATAAGTAAATAAACTATTGGCGAATTAGTTAAATACCATAGACGCAAAGAATCAGCCATAAGGAAGTATTAAGACGAATAAGCAAAAAAGAGAAGAAATAAATGAAATAAAAATCCAGAATTTAGGATTATTGGGTCACATCATGTGATGAAAACAATACAGTATTTTACACCTCCTAATGAGAAGAAAAATAGAAGATATAAGAACTGCCCGCAGGAGAAGCATATCGAAGCTGAAGAACTTAAGAGAATGGTTTGGCTATACACACAAAAAACTGAATACTCAATTGGAGTTAATATTTTTCCTAAATACAAAGAAAAAGGTATACTTTTTACACAGTCAGTTTGATGACATAAAAATGCTTCGACCGGGCTTCAAAGGGGGTTGTCAGATCTTTTTTTAAAAATTCTTTAAGTTTTTATTATTAAAAGTGTTCTTTTATATCAGTATTTAATTGACAGTCCGTAACCCTATTTGAAAGCTAGTTTGTAAATGTACTTTGAACTAAGACATTTGCATTGTTGCAAGAAGGAAGGAACAAGCCATTCATGAATATTATAATAATATTTTAATACTTCAGAAATATTATTTATACAAATAGAATTTAAATCAAAGTAAAAAGGAATTTTACTGTTGTTAAACAAAAAGAAATAAACAAATAACAGTCCCTTATGTTCCTCCTACACTTACGAAAACTTTGTAGAACTGGCAACACCCTGGCGATGGACCGTCGACGCCCATACGCAAATTAAAGCAGATTTAAAGTGCGAACTATTTTTTCCGGATGGGAAAATTAATAGAGCAGTATATAAATACAAATTTATATGCTATAGACAAGAACAGTAAATAGTTCAAGATTCTCCCAATTGGGTGATCCCTTATCAGCTTTAAAATCACTTCATGTTTGAGGTATGCGATATTGGGAATCGGACAGCGGCGTGACTGGTTGAAACGATTTACTGTTATTTACATATTTCATTTTTTTTACTTGGTACCTATAGTTTACTATATCAAAATGGCTTTTTGGCAACAATTTGAAATATAAGGTCAAGGTGAATTATCACAGAAATATGAGTCGGTGCCAGAGTCGGCCATCAAAAGCGAAATAAGTCCGGAATTAAGAAATAAAGATTTACATGCTTAATGTCATCGCATTATTTTAAATATGTACGCGTGTTTAAAAAAACAAAATCCGGGAAACCCTGAAAATTCGCTATATATACCTGTCATGAATTAACACAACTTGGGTTTTATAAGAATTTCTAACGTAATTAATTTGGGGACTGTAACCGGTCATTCCATAAAGCGTAAACTAATAAATCAAAAACTAAATCAAAAATTTAAAACGGCTGACAATACTACAAGGGATTTTATTCTGCGAACTATTTATATCTTTTACGAGGATAATGTAGTGCTAACTTTCGAACTGGTTCGCGATAAATTGCGAGGTTACCCTGATTATAAGTACCAATCTTTAGAAACATTGCGCGGTGTTTTATTAAAATGTGACTTTAAACATAAAGAATTAGATAATCTAATGGTTATAATGTAATCTCCGCGTATCATTGAACTACGACAGGACTATCAGACGAAACTTGGTTCGATACTTATGAGGTTGTTAAGTATGGTTGGGTAGATAGTACAAATTTGGTACACCGTGTTCGAGAGGAAAACGCGTTGTCATGCTGTAATGGTCTGGAATTTGTTAACTATGTATTGTTGCAAGCATACCTTGTATTTCGGTCATTCCTTACTAAATTTTTCAGGTAATCAGTTATGGCTAATTATTTCTGATATCCATCGTGATTTCTCTTGCTTCGTATTTCTTTTTAATCCATCGTAATACATTTGTAAAACCAGATTTGAATTTGTTTACATATGAAATTCGCCAGTCAGCTGTTTGGTCGTTTTTATTGGTACGTCGCTCGGACCGTTTATTCGCTTGGCCGTTTGCATAGACTTATTTTATGCGTCGATACAGTTCGATAGGGTGGGCGTAGGTCTGTTCTCATTCGTACACTCCGCAACTAGCCTACTGACCTAGAGTAGAATTGCACTCTAACCTGGTGAACATCTAAGGCTTGATTCTGTGGCGAATTTCTTGTCAATCAACTTTTGACACTCCTTCGTTTTCTTTAAACCCTTGGAGGATCTCCATTTTACTTTTTGTCCAGACGTGAAAGAAGTCAGATCAACAGACGAATTTTCTTCGGAAAATTCACGCTGTGTAGCGGATATGTTGGCTGAACTTCAATTTTAATCAATCCTATTTGGCCTTTATGTAGGTTTTGTTAGTATGGATTGATTAGCGAGATTCTCGGATTTTATTCACGTAGAGGCTACGAAACATCGGCCTTCTTTGCGACACGTTTTCTCTGGCCCTCCATGGTATTGTGAGGTAAGTTTGGTTCTTTTTTTTGCATTTTTCTATAATTAAATTTTTGGTGAAAATTGATACTTTGAGGTGAAATTTACCTTAATTTCATGTAGATATATTGGGTTTGACCATGTGTCGACCGTGAGTTTTTTTAAAGATTTTTTTTTGAGGTTAAAATAAAAGCCTGTCTTTTATTTTAAAGGGTAAACTTTGCCTTCTGAGTTTTCTGGTTTAGATTATTTTACTAATGGAAACAATGTTTCCTTAGGGTTTTTAGTTTTGGTACATTTTTTGGCTTAAAAGCCAACCCAAGGCATTTCGGAACATTTGGACGTTTGCCTGTTGAAGTCACCTATGGGTTTTTGGACCCATTATAGATAGCATATTGATTATTATGCTTTGCTAGTAGATCCAACCTGCAGTTTCCTTGGCCTGGTAGCAGTTTATCCAGTACCTGGACTTTTCATTTTCATCGACAGATAAGTTTTTAAAATAATACCAGTGATATAACTTTTACAGTCTCAGACAGACTAGTCTAAGCGTTTGCCAAGGCCTTTTACTCTTTATTTATTTTATTAAATTTTACATCTCTTGGTGGAGATACCTTGTAAGATTTCTTGTGGCTGAAGGCAAGCTTAGCCTAGACTGCTGAAACCACATTAACCTAATAAATGAATCTCTAAACCGTTACCTTTATTCATATCTGTATTTTTTTTACTTAATTATCATGCTTTTATAATGCTGTAAGGTGCCAGCATTTTGTAAGGTAATGTCGACATCACTGCGCTGAGTATACCAGGTTAAACTCATTTATTTTACTAGTTAGTGAAACTTTTCTTGAAATATTGCTCATAGAGCATTTCTGTTACTTTGGAATTGAGAATTCCTAGTTTGTACTTGGCCGTAATAATCTTATGACCATCTAAATCACACCCTATTATTTAAGGGCTTCACCCAATTACAGGGTAGTTTTTATTAATATAAACCAGTCAACCTTATCTTGTGTTTGATTTGCCTGGTTGTGGTCCTTTGGCTATATATTTGATCTTCTTTTTGGCAGTTTTGCTGATAGTAAAAACTGTCTGGCGCCCTATATAGATTGTAACTTGATGTTCCATGGTCTGTAAGAAGTAAGTATAGTAGTAGTGCTTTGTAGTAGCAGTAGCATCATGGTATTGGACAGGACCAGATATGAGATCCAGTGAACCCACCCTGATGAGCTAGTTTGGGAAATTAAAAAGGGTAAAGTTGGTATATATACTTTAAATTCTCATTTTACCTCACCATCCCTTCAGGATAATACCGACACCCGTTTTAAGTATAACACTGGCGCCCAACTGTTTTTTTGTTCTATTGGGTTACTAGAACACTCAGTTTGCAGGAACTTGATTCGACCTTGCTCGGGTAAAATTTTTTTTGAATTTTTGTTTAAACCGTACTGTGGCACGATAGATTATTACGAGCCTACTTTCCACATTCATATATCAACTTCTCTTCTTACATTTGATTTAAAAATTTATTTCGATTTTTAAAATTAAATTTAGTACATAACCTTGGCTTTCCACCAATCTTTTTTTAAAAATTTAATGCCTTTGCAAACATGAGTGACTTTTTTTTGAATTTTGATAGGGAAGTAAATTGCACTTGCTTGTTTTCTACTGTGGCTGAAACCCCAGTTTAGCTAAGGGAATTATTTAGTAATAGACATTGTCAAGCTTGGGTATTTTTGATTTGAAGTGTTTTTAGAAACTTTTTTTGGTACACTTTTTTTGGTTTAGACCTAACTTGATTAGTGACTTGTAAATTTTTTTTGGTAATAATTTCCCTTATTTTTTTGAGGGGGTGAGGTATATTGAATTGAAATTCAATATATTTTTTATACAGGGTTGCCAAGTAGTGTGACTTTTCTTTAAACCTATAGAACAAATTAAAAGATTTCTCTTTGGTTCTGCTGATATCTGTGATGGTATTCTTACAGATACATGGAATAATCGAATGACACTTAAATATTTTTATGACATTTTAATTTTTTTTGCACATTTATTGAATATTTTTGGTACTGATACCTGATAGTAACTTTGTATTTTGGTAATTTATTAGAAATATTTTGGTATTTTTGATTTATTCTTTTGTGCTAATACCTGGATTTGACACTTATATATTTTGGACAAATTGTGTTGGAAATATTGTATACAGGGTGAACTTATTTTCAGGTTTTGATTTTTTTTATTGAAACTTTGCTTTGTTTGGGAGTTCACCTGATATACTTTGATAGACTTTAGGTATTTTAGCAACTGCTATTACCTTCACTTGATTTTGACTTTTGTTCTACTTTTGATATATTTTTTTTAAAAGGGTTTTGAACATATTTAGCACGATGTATAGTTTAGACGTTGATCGTTTAAATAAATGTGAGTTAGAGTACGAGCTGAAAATTCGCGGTATTTCAGAATCTGGAACTGTAGATAACTTAAGAAAATGTTTGCGTTCGCTGCTTTCTCTAGAAAGATCGGGTAGTAGCGTTCATAGTTCACAGTCTCTTGATCCTCAATCTGAAATTACGGAGTGTAGTAATAAAATAAAAGAATTAGGCGATATTATTACAGCTTTTAACGGATCTTCTACACAATCTCGTAAGATTGAAACTAAGATAGCGCATTTAGTAGGTCGCATTGATAGGATTCCGGATCAGGATAAGGACGTAAACGTGGAAAGATCTAAAGTATTAGTTAGCTTGACCACTTGTATTTCGGACTATGAAGATAGGCTTAGAGTGATCGGTACTCAACAAACTCAACCTGTAGGTCCTTTAAACCCGCATTTTTCTAATTCAGTCTTACAATATCCAGTTCAAACGACACCTACTGGACAGTCTACGTTACATAATTTAAATTCGCCACCCCCAAATGTTAGCCCTCTTAATTTAACGCAAGCTGGACCATCTACACAGATGATGCCTTCAACTTCATTTAGTAGCTTACCAGTTTGGAAGTGGGACGTTAAGTTTTCAGGAAACTCATGCGGTTTAAGTTTTAATGCTTTTCTCGAACGCGTTAATGAACTTTGTTTTTCGAGAAGTGTTAGTAAAGCAGATTTGTTTCGTTGTGCTGCGGATTTGTTCGAGGGAGATGCCCTAAATTATTATCATCTCATTGTTAGGTATTGTAGTGATTGGGATGGTTTAGTGAAATTATTAAAGGATGAGTTCCTTCCCTCTCACTTGGGTGATAAACTTTGGCGGCAAATCTTAGAGCGAACTCAAGGCAATAATGAACCGATAGGTATTTATGTAGCTGCTATGACTAAACTTTTTGATCGTATGCCTTTACCTGTGTCTGATGACCTGAGGCTTAAAGTTTTAAGAGCTAACATTTTACCATTTTATCAGGAGCGTTTAACTTTACATGACATTCACACACCTTTTGAAGTCATCGAATTATGTCGTAAACTTGAAGAGACTCGGTTACGCGTTGAAGAGTTTAGACCACCTCGCAGAGGAAATTTATCTTTGGAACCTGACTTAGATTATAATCCGCCTAGGCGTGATTTTTCAAAACATCAAGATAAACCGTTAGTTCGTGAAGTTCAGGGTAATCAATCGGGCAATAGTAGTAATTCTTTGGTTTGCTTTAAATGCAATCAGCCGAATCATATGGCTAAAAACTGCACTTCTAAAATCATTAAGTGTTTTAAATGTGGTAAAAAAGATTTTACTAAAAAGAATTGCCCTGAATGTAACAAAAAACAATCTAAGAGTTCGGGAAACGACTCGGGGGAACGTCGTTAGGTCGAGACGCGCTCCCCACTGTTTTGTCGACCTCTGATATTTCAAATAAAAATAGTTTAGATGTTTTAAATTCTACAGATCTGAATTTTAAAGATAGAATCGTTCTAGATTACGTTCTTGCTCACGTAGGTCCTGGAGAGTGTCCATACTTAAAAGTTAATATTTTAGGTTTACAATTTTATGGTTTACTTGACTCGGGCGCAAATAAAGTTTTTGTTGGCGAAAAGGGTTGGACTAAATTAAAGAATTTGGGAGTTAAATTAGATCCGAATAGGACAGCTACTTGTACTGTCGCGAATAATGATTCTTGCCTTTGCATTGGTATTGCTTGTGTGCCAGTTAGGGTACGTGACGTAGTTAGGATAGTTGATTTGTATGTAGTACCGGAGCTGCGTCATGAACTGATTTTGGGCATTGATTTTTGGATTAAGTTAGGTATAGTACCGGACATGAGAAAAGGTGAGTGGCATTTTTCGGATGAGGACTTTTCTGCCCCAGAGCTTTCTTTAGTTCAGTGTGAAGCAGATTTAGGAGCTGATCAACAAGCAAGACTGGATTCATTGGTTTCTGCGTATTTTGAGAAGATCGGAGACAAGCTAGGTTGTACTTCTGTTGTCAAACACAAGATTGTCACTAACAGCGACCCTATTAAGCAGCGGTATTACCCAGTATCACCCTTTAAGCAGAAACTAATTGATCAAGAGGTTGATAGAATGCTTTCTTCGGGTATAATAGAAAGATCTACCAGTAGTTGGTCTAGTCCTGTTCTTTTGGTACCTAAGCGCGACGGAACACAGCGTTTTTGTGTCGATTTTCGCCGTCTTAATATGTCCAGCGCTAAGGACGCATACCCATTGCCTTATATCTCTGCTACTTTGGACAAACTAGGTGGAGCACGCTATTTGTCATCTTTGGACTTGCAGAGCGCATATTGGCAAGTGGAATTGGAGGAGTCCAGTAAGCAGTACACGGCTTTTACAGTACCAGGACGCGGACTATTTCAATTTTGTCGTTTACCCTTCGGTCTTCACAACGCTCCAGCTACGTTCCAGAGGTTAATTGATACTGTGCTAGGTCCTGAGCTGCAGCCTTATGTGTTTTGTTATCTCGATGACGTGATTGTGGTCACGCCGACTTTTGAGAAGCATATAGAGGTTCTTGCAGAGGTATTTCAACGTCTGGAGACAGCTGGCTTAACACTGAATAAGGAGAAAAGTAAATTTTGTCGCTCTGAGTTAAAGTATTTAGGATATTTAGTTAACCGTAATGGAATTTCTGTGGATCCGAGCAAAGTTCAAGCAATTACTGACATGCCAGCTCCTAAAAACATTACTGAAGTTCGTAGAGTGATTGGTATGATATCATGGTATCGTAAGTTTGTTCCAAAGTATTCTGATGTGATTTCTCCTTTGACTCGTCTACTCCGGAAAGGAATAAAATTTGTTTGGGATGAGAGTTGTGTGAAAGCTTTTCAGGATATCAAGAATGCACTTATTTCGGCACCTATTTTGACATGCCCTAACTTCGAGCATGAATTCACTCTAGCTACAGACGCCAGTAACTACGCAGTTGGAGCAATTTTAAGTCAATTTTATGATGGTCGAGAACATGTCATTTGCTATATTTCAAGGACATTGAGTCGTCAAGAAAGATTGTATTCCGCTACTGAACGAGAACTGCTTGCAGTACTATTCGCCATTGAAAAGTTACGTTGCTATCTGGAATATACAAGATTTACTGTTATTACGGATCATTATAGTTTGAAGTGGTTAGATAATTTGAAGGATCCGCAAGGTCGTCTCGGTCGATGGGCACTTCGCCTTCAGCAGTTTGATTATAATGTCGTTCATAGGAAGGGTCGTGATCATTGTGGACCAGATTTGATGTCTAGAGCTGTTCCAGAGACTAGCGGTGAATTGGAAACTTCAAACATTGAGCTTCAGGATATTAAGGACAAGTGGTATATTAAACTTAGGAAGCGTATTTTGGAAAATCCTTTATCCTATCCACAATGGCGAGTCAGTGATGACAAAATTTTTAAGTATGTTCAGCTAGATGTTCCCGAATTGAGAGAGGATGCTGAGTATTGGAAGTTGGTGATACCTAAGGAGAAACGCAAGGAAGTTATTTATTCTTGTCACGACACTCCGACTAGTGGACATTTTGGCGTTCATAAAACCTATTATAAGGTTTCTAGACTTTATTATTGGCCTTGTCTTAAAGCGGATGTTGCACGTTATGTCAAGGAATGTTTGACTTGTCAACGCGTCAAACCTGAGCAAAAGCTTCCAGCTGGTCATATGGGTGGTTTTGTTGCTGCGCATCGTACTTGGCAGATTATTAGTATGGACTTATTTGGACCACTTCCTAAGACTAAGCAAGGCAATATGTACATCTTTGTTGTTACGGACACTTTTAGTAAAATGAATCGTTTCTTTGCTATTAGGCGCGCAAACGCACAAACTATTGTCAAACTTGTTGAAGAACAAATTTTCTTACGTTTTGGCGTACCTGAAGTTATACGTTGTGACAATGGCAAGCAATTTAAAGGTTGCAATTTTGATCAGTTAACAAAAAAATCTGGCACTAGAATACTTTTTAATCCTAATTATTATCCACCCCCAAATCTAACGGAGCGTGTCAATAGAGTGCTTAAAACTATGATCTCTGCGTTCGTGACAGACACTCAACGTGTTTGGGACGAAAATCTAACATCTCTTGAATGCGCTGTAAATACGTCCGTGCACCAAATCACTAGCCGTACTCCTTATTTTCTCAATTTTGGTTGCGAAATGATTCTACACGGTAGCGAATATCAGAGGGCGACAATCTTAGACGATATACATAATTCAGATAACGATTCGGTTATTGACAACGAACCTCCTAAAGATAGAGTAGGTCAGAAAGTAGAAAGTTTAGATAAATTGCGAAATTTTGTAGCTAAGAAACTAGAGAGAGCACACTTAAAGAATAGTGATCAATATAACTTAAGACGTCGCGATGTTCATTTTCCTGTAGGTAGTTTAGTTTGGAAACGCTTGTATGCCTTGTCAGATGCTGGTAACTATTTTTCTGCTAAGTTAGCTGGTAAATTCGAGGGACCTTATAAGGTCAAAAAGAAATGTGGTTACTGTGTGTACGAGTTGGTGGACAAGGACAACAAATCCAAGGGAAGATGGCACGTTCAGGACTTGAAACCTTATTACGCTCCTACTGGAGAGTAACTGAATAACTTTTTGTTTTTTTGGGTTGTTCAGCCCTGCGGTGATGGGCTGCAGATTATCTAGACATTTATCATGGCGCAAGACGGATGGATGTATAGACACTGCTGGAATTACATCAAAGAATTATCCTGCACTGAGCACTAGTTGTGGTAGGAGCCCACTGAAAATGCTGTATTAAGGATAGCCTTCAGCTGCCTTGTTACTTTTGTTACCACCGTTTTGGTTTGTTTGGAATTTTTGGGTTTTGGTAAAGTAGATTCTAATTGCGGTTTAGCCTACGGCGTGTTGGCAATTATCTTAGCGTGAAATGGGATAAGTGCAGATACGACATGTGGTGAGACTTCGTTAGAGGTTTTGGTTTTAGGATGTTAGTCTTCAGCTAACTACCCTTAGCGGTGGGTAAATTTTTGAACAACCCTTTGGCTCTCTTTCGTTTTTTTGTGCATATTTAGGTTCTCTTGGTAACTCTCTTGCAGTTTTTGAATTATGAAGTTACATGCTTTAAGATAAGTTATACCGATTTTGACGATTTCTCCTAGTATGAGACGATTAGTTCGACTAGTCTCTTTGGTCCTTACACTAAAGATAGTGTTAAGGATTTTTAAAATTGTATTTTTGTTTTACAGGCCGGTGGGCGTTGGGTATTAAATAGCTCCATTTTCATCTCTAGCTTAGGTTAGAACCGAAATTGGAAGGGGTCTGTATGGGGGGTATTGACTTGGGCTTCCGGAACTTAGCTTTCTCGGGAAACAAGCTGGGTCGTACTACTGTATGGGTCCTGAGCTCCCTTTTCGTTTGAGTTTGGAGGATTTTTGATAGTGCCGCCTTTCGGAACACCCTAAAATAAGTTTTTGGATTTTTTTTTACAATACTTCCTAGTATTCTTTAGTTTGGTGGGTACTACAATTCACTCCCATTTGTATGGTGGACTCTTGGGTTATCCTAGTTTTATTTTTTATTTTTAATCCTTTTCTTCCACCTTTCAGCTTACACCCCATGGGGGGATATCTTTGATTTTTCTTCGGGTTGGTGGTTTATTTTTCAGACTTGTCATTTTGAGGCTATGATACGAGGTTGCTCCACACTGATCTGGATGTCAACGCAATTTTAGCTAACGTTCAAATTCACATTAACATCGTTCTCTTTTATTTTCTTATTATTTGTTTTGTTTTTACCTTGGACACGTTTAACCATTGTGGCAGTCTGAAACATTTACTTCTTTCCTTGGGAACTTCACTGGTGTCTTTTCCTGTGAGATGTACGTTGGAATATTTTTGGTTTTTAGATAGTAGTATTTTTTTTATTAGGGGTATTTTCACCTTGAGGTCAGTTTTCACTTAGTAATACACCTGTTTTCTCTACTTTGGTAATTTAGGTTTTAGGGAAAATTACGGGGTAATTTTTTTTTGGTAGGGGAGTGGTGTAATGGTCTGGAATTTGTTAACTATGTATTGTTGCAAGCATACCTTGTATTTCGGTCATTCCTTACTAAATTTTTCAGGTAATCAGTTATGGCTAATTATTTCTGATATCCATCGTGATTTCTCTTGCTTCGTATTTCTTTTTAATCCATCGTAATACATTTGTAAAACCAGATTTGAATTTGTTTACATATGAAATTCGCCAGTCAGCTGTTTGGTCGTTTTTATTGGTACGTCGCTCGGACCGTTTATTCGCTTGGCCGTTTGCATAGACTTATTTTATGCGTCGATACAGTTCGATAGGGTGGGCGTAGGTCTGTTCTCATTCGTACACTCCGCAACTAGCCTACTGACCTAGAGTAGAATTGCACTCTAACCTGGTGAACATCTAAGGCTTGATTCTGTGGCGAATTTCTTGTCAATCAACTTTTGACACTCCTTCGTTTTCTTTAAACCCTTGGAGGATCTCCATTTTACTTTTTGTCCAGACGTGAAAGAAGTCAGATCAACAGACGAATTTTCTTCGGAAAATTCACGCTGTGTAGCGGATATGTTGGCTGAACTTCAATTTTAATCAATCCTATTTGGCCTTTATGTAGGTTTTGTTAGTATGGATTGATTAGCGAGATTCTCGGATTTTATTTACGTAGAGGCTACGAAACATCGGCCTTCTTTGCGACACGTTTTCTCTGGCCCTCCATGGTATTGTGAGGTAAGTTTGGTTCTTTTTTTTGCATTTTTCTATAATTAAATTTTTGGTGAAAATTGATACTTTGAGGTGAAATTTACCTTAATTTCATGTAGATATATTGGGTTTGACCATGTGTCGACCGTGAGTTTTTTTAAAGATTTTTTTTTGAGGTTAAAATAAAAGCCTGTCTTTTATTTTAAAGGGTAAACTTTGCCTTCTGAGTTTTCTGGTTTAGATTATTTTACTAATGGAAACAATGTTTCCTTAGGGTTTTTAGTTTTGGTACATTTTTTGGCTTAAAAGCCAACCCAAGGCATTTCGGAACATTTGGACGTTTGCCTGTTGAAGTCACCTATGGGTTTTTGGACCCATTATAGATAGCATATTGATTATTATGCTTTGCTAGTAGATCCAACCTGCAGTTTCCTTGGCCTGGTAGCAGTTTATCCAGTACCTGGACTTTTCATTTTCATCGACAGATAAGTTTTTAAAATAATACCAGTGATATAACTTTTACAGTCTCAGACAGACTAGTCTAAGCGTTTGCCAAGGCCTTTTACTCTTTATTTATTTTATTAAATTTTACATCTCTTGGTGGAGATACCTTGTAAGATTTCTTGTGGCTGAAGGCAAGCTTAGCCTAGACTGCTGAAACCACATTAACCTAATAAATGAATCTCTAAACCGTTACCTTTATTCATATCTGTATTTTTTTTACTTAATTATCATGCTTTTATAATGCTGTAAGGTGCCAGCATTTTGTAAGGTAATGTCGACATCACTGCGCTGAGTATACCAGGTTAAACTCATTTATTTTACTAGTTAGTGAAACTTTTCTTGAAATATTGCTCATAGAGCATTTCTGTTACTTTGGAATTGAGAATTCCTAGTTTGTACTTGGCCGTAATAATCTTATGACCATCTAAATCACACCCTATTATTTAAGGGCTTCACCCAATTACAGGGTAGTTTTTATTAATATAAACCAGTCAACCTTATCTTGTGTTTGATTTGCCTGGTTGTGGTCCTTTGGCTATATATTTGATCTTCTTTTTGGCAGTTTTGCTGATAGTAAAAACTGTCTGGCGCCCTATATAGATTGTAACTTGATGTTCCATGGTCTGTAAGAAGTAAGTATAGTAGTAGTGCTTTGTAGTAGCAGTAGCATCATGGTATTGGACAGGACCAGATATGAGATCCAGTGAACCCACCCTGATGAGCTAGTTTGGGAAATTAAAAAGGGTAAAGTTGGTATATATACTTTAAATTCTCATTTTACCTCACCATCCCTTCAGGATAATACCGACACCCGTTTTAAGTATAACAATGCCGAAAGTAAAGATGGCTTTGTACCTAATGTGTTGCTCTTGTCAGCAAAGAATATTACTTAATAGTCAATCTCCAACTTTAAGCGCAGTTGTCCTTGATAATATTCAGCAGGTTATAACGAAATGAGTAGCGATGTATAGAAAAGGCCTATAGCGCCAGTAGCAATCCAATCTGGAAACGATTCTACTTCTGAAAGTTCTTCTAAATTAATTATGTTCGTTCAACATGTATCTTAAAAACTTGTAATATGTAACTGCTGATGCGATCCGCAATTTGTTCTTAAAAAAACTGTATATTCCAACTAATATAGTACCTGTCCCAATCCTTTCTTGACAAGGAAAGCTCATACCTCCTCGCTGTCCTGGCTGGACAAAGACAGTTTTGTTTAATTGTTTTAAGCAAAATAAGCATTTTTTTAACCGAAAGACCATTTTAAAAATATTAAATTCATGTGTTCTTTGCAGGTGAAGTCACTGGTACAAACCTTTTATCGATATATACTATAATAAACAAGCTGTAATATATAGTATTTAATCATATTAAACATTTTCAACAATCCGCGTTTTAATTATTTGGTAGAAGCGACGCCTATGGTCACCAGTTTAATGCTTTTATATGTCATCAAATTAAGCTTGGAACAACTATACTTTGCTATTAGAAACTATATTTCGGTTCATTATAAATTTTATTTAAAATTAGGTTATGCACTACTAAATTAGCTTCAAGGAATTTTTTATGGTAAGGCACATTACTGCAGGATTACTCCTTTAGGGCGCTCTGCGAGCGGTGCGTGTGTAAAGGAAACGATTTACGTTAGTCTTGAATCTTTGGAGATTGTACTCGTTGGGGAACACGACATCAGGGATGTTGTTTCAGAGTGGTGACGTCCAGATGAAAGAATTTTTAAACAGTGTCGTTCGAGGGACACTGTTTGAAACCTTCTGCGAGGCTGCCTTGGCAATGGCCGCAATGTGACTATTCCAAGACATTTATGACTATCCAAATTGACGCCCAATAAATGAATTGTTCGAATGAAGCCAAGAAAATCGAGTATCCCGCCATGACTATATCCGGTTCTTTAACATTAACTTTTTTAGAAAAAACTGATCTTGCTTGTTATTTAATAAAATCGTAAGTCGCTATATTCCCAGAAGAACCCAAACCCCTTTGAGAAATCCCAATACAATTTATTAAACAAAATCCTGAAGTATTAAGGAGGCGGTTTAAGATAATGCTCCTACCCACTGTTTTGGGTAGGTAATCTATTAAGCGGCTTGCCTGTCACCTGTCAGTGATAAACATTGTGATAAACCAAGTTAACGAGAAAACGTTGGCATATGAAAGTCTAAAGAGGAAGATGTTGTCAAAAACTAGTATTTATTACAATTTTGCACAGTTCGTTACATGTTTTTTTTTGGCCTTGTGAAACCTTTATAAATTTACTGCGAATGCCTATTCAATACCGGGACATGTCTTCATCCATTCGATCAGTACCGCCCATAGACATACACGTGGTACTTGGAATGATCTTCTTTTCCGCCTGTGAATATCGCTCGACATGCCAGATAGGATTTACTCCATAGGATCGACACTGCAATAACTTCAACTTCTAAGCTACCGCAGCTAGTCGTCACACATATGCAACGCCACGTAAACTATTTGGAAAAATGGCTGTCTAATTGGCAGATTCGTTATAATCCTTCCAAGCCAAAAGTCATATTTTTCTCCAAAAGTCGCGTTAGACGGCCCGAAACGAGGCTTAGAGTCAGGGTTCAAGTAAATTGGTGCCAGAAGGTGAAGTACCTGGGACTTATCTTCGATTAAAGACTGAATTTTATTGGAGATTAAATTCAAATGATAGAATCAAGGCAGCATTGCTCAATCTATCCCCTGCTTCACAGATGTTGGTCAGGCCGGTACTTACTTATCGAGCACCATATTGGTAAGTCCAAGCTGAATAAGTTCCGGGTGATTTGAAAACAAGGCGCTAAAACTCATCGCAAATGCTCTAAGATACACAATGAACCGTGTTTTGCATCAGGACTTTCGAATACCGACAATCAACGAATTCTTTTTAAAAATAGTCACAGACTATTACAGATTTACGGACTCGTATATGACGGCCAGACATACAAACTGCTAAAGATTTGCAGCGTTCCAGTCTTCATAAACGATACATGGCACAAATAAATAAAGCAATAGCCTAATCAAAATTCAAAACTAAGCGACGAGACCCAAAAAGTCTTCGATGAAACAATAGGTATCAAAGGAATATCCTGACGTCAAAACCCAATCATCAGTTGTACTTTATAGGAAGTTGATGTCATCACGACCATAGAGTTGTCCTTCCACCTAGTTACCATAATACCATCTTCCTTGTCAATTCTGGAAACTATATATGTCCCCTATATTCTTTTGTGATGCTTTTTTTATCGGGAAGGGGGACATCCTTAGACCCTCCTTAAACTTTCCTACCACACCACATTATATTTCTTTCAAATTAATTAACAAATTAAAATTAGTAGAAAGGTTATCTACGTTAACTTGGTACGAAACCTTATTTGGGCGTTAACTGCCTAATATTGAAACTAGGCATAGGGGAGCAGCTGCTTTACTAAATGCAGCATCATATATATGATATCGTTCGAGTTTGGGCTTTTCCCTTGATGTATGTCAAAGTTTATTAGGTAGCTGTTTTCTAAATTTAGGCTCCATACCTTATATCTAAACCTTATCGGTTTGCCGCATCTGAATTGCTTGCAATGGTGGCGGCCACAGCATTTTACCATAGATTCACCATAGCTCATATTTTCGGTGTGCTGATGATGTTTTAAAAAAACATTGTAATTTGGTAACGAGTGGCCTTACTTTCCACATTTTATTTTAGAGTTGTCTGTGCAATGTAGAAAGCCCATTATTTGAATAAATCTATCTCGACACATTTTATGTGTTTCAGAGTCCCAAAACAATCTTTTACCAGTGCTTTGATTCTAACCTTCAGATCAGGAAAATCGAGAGTTATTGCATATTTTCTAGTTTTCTTTAAAATATGCAATATTACTCTATCCATGCCCTGTTAGTATATTTTCACCCTTCAGGGTTTTCAAAAAATCGCTATTTCTAATATATTAATTATGAATTAACTCTCTTTGCCTTCAATTGCTTTGTCCTTTTTTACATGACCAACGTCTTGTATCGGTGACAAGGGTTTATTGTTAGGTAGAAACAAAGCTCTTCGGCAGTTGTCTTCTGGAAAAATTGTCTACTAATCCACCTTCATCTTCGTCGGTTCAAACATCCAGTTAGGTGGGCATATCAATAGGTCGATTAGTTCGTTTTGCTCTATTCGTTCATTTTCTTCAATATAAGTCGTATCCAAAGCTCCTTTGAGAGAAAAACCTTTTTTCTTTCTGAAATCAAAAAATACAATAGCTATATTATTAGTCTAGTGTGACCATTTGGTAACGCGCTAATGTCCTTGTAAATAAAAAACAATATTTTCAGATTAGGATATTTCGAACAATTTTAATCACATTTATTAGTTATTTAGTAAGAAAGTTTGCCATATAAAATCGCTTCATCTTGTAAAATAATAATAAAAAAATACTACGGTACACAAATCGCGGCTCCATTGCTTTCAGTAGATGATACACGTTTCTTCAGCACCCAGGACGAGCAAGCAGTAAACTTTGTATAGAGATGATTACATATGCCAAGTAGCAATGACCCTTTCAAGCAAAGCTTAAATTTGTTAGCGACACTAGTTTTGATATTATTTAAAATATGTCATGTCTGCGTGACCTAGGTCACACTAAGCTTTGATGGGTTAAGCAGGAATCACACTGAGCGACAATGAGTGACCGTCCGCGATCGACCGGTGACGAGCAAATTTCCAACACGTACATTCTTACAACAAAAATTACATTGAACCATTGTTCTCGACCGTCCGATGACCGTGTTTAAAATTCCAACCTGCTGGAGATTTTGGTCGGTCTTGGACCATCCCACTTAATGCGCATCTCATATTCAAATTTGTGTTTGCACATGGGAAAGTACTCTCTACACAGGGAGAATATTTTATAACCTTTTATAACTCAACAATTATTAAGATTAGATATTTTAATCAATGGGGGGTTGTGAAATATTCGTATACCTATAACTCAGATATATTGACAGTTTTATGATAGCGGCAAGCAGTGGTCTGTCGATCAGTGTGACTTAAGCCGGCCGGCCACTCACGATCCAACGCCGCAGTACGATTTCGTTGGAAGCGAGAAAATCGAATGTAATTTGATCGTGTATTTTCGCACGGCGACCGAGTTGGAGCGATTTGACGTCAGACAGGCATGTCAGTCTGCAGCAGTACAACAGTGTTGGTTGAATCGCTTACTTGATCGTGCATTGTTGCTTGCGATTCGATCGTATGATTTCGGATATCGCAAAATAAGAAACATCCTAACCTAAATTTCTTATGTGCATTTAAAAGTGGTCAATAGCAGGTATTTTTGAGAGATTCTTTTAATTTCTATAGAGAACAAAAATGTCTTTGGAAAGTAAAATTACCACTATATCAAGACAAAACGGCCAGGAAAAGAGGTATGGATATTTTAGTCGCTAAATTTCAAGATGTGAACAAGGATGCAAACAAAAATTTTGTAAAAAAGAAAATTAATAATTTTCGTACCTTGTATAAAAGGGAATTCAAATTAGTAATAAACTCAAGTAAATTTGATGTGAGGAGATTTATAGATCTGAGAGATTTAAGACAGCTGTCTCTAATACGTCCGATGAGGAAGAGGTAAGTAAATAAAAAGAAAATATGTTTAGACATTTATTTTGTTACGTCGTCTTCATTATTAAAATAATGCGAGGAATTCTCTTGTAACTTTTCCAGCCTGTGACAAGCTTCTATTGCGAAGACTTTTTTGTAAATCAGTTAAATCATCTAAGGTAACTCGGAGACCTTGCGTAAATGTTCCAGATTCTTGATCTTTATGATCCAAATGCTCATTAGGAGTAGGTATACTTGTGGACATTTTTTTTCGTAAAATATTGTGCAAAATGCAACATGCCATCACCATCATCTTAATTGCAGCGAGAATAACATTAATGTATGTATGAAATATTCTGAATGACATGGTTGTACACCTTTCAATTTGACCGGTGTGTCCTCATCCGATTTCCAACACAATTATACTGCAATCGTATCTAACGAAATCGTACTGCGGTGTTGGGAGGTGAGTGGCCGGCTTTAGAACCGTAAATTTGGACTATTTTAATTGTTGGTCGTAGCCGGTCGGCCGTGGACGGTCGGCCGTGGTCACTCAGTGGTGAGTCCTGACTTAAGGTTAATAAATTGTCAAAAAATGGTCGATCAGGCGAATAGCTGTTCTTCGAAAGAATTAGCCGCAACATAATTATGCCAAGATATAGGTAATACTTCCATTCAAATTGACGACCATATATTAATTGATGAAACCAAGGTGTAAAGTTATGCCTATAATCTGGTCTTTTAATATTTGTTTTTAGGAAAAACAGTCGCCTGGATTTTAATCATTAACTTCTACTTGGCTACCGTGACCCCAAGACAAATTTTCTTACATGTTTGTTGAGATTTGAGACTTCTTACTGCTTCAGGAAACGTGCATTCGCATTAAAATATTGATAAGAGAAAAAGCGCTATGCGATGTGACACTGACTTCTGTAGTTTAGTTTTCAATCTGGTGAAGCAATAACTAGTAGTAAATGTGTGTTTACTTATAAGAAGTTACTGCTTTTCAACAACATAAAAAATGTCGTTGCCTTTTAGTACAGAAATCGAAACATTGGCGTAAATAAATATGTATGGTGTAAAGTGCTAGTGCAATTTGCTGGACCTCTATTACAGGAATATACCCATGCCAGCCAAATAATTATCATATTTTTTTTTGCAATTAAAGCACCACTACTCTAGTTCCTCCCTAGCTATTGCCAGTTCTTAAGTATTGTTATCTATGAATGTTAATAGTTCAACGTCAAAGTAGATTAATGTTCCACACCTTTCTTGACAACGTTGGTAACCGGTAGCCTGAAAGGTATAAGTTTAATATCTTTAATCTTTGTAGGTATATTACGCACGAACTGACGTTTTAGACTTTTACAGAAAATGCAACACTGAGACGTGGTACGACTCTACAGGGTGACAATTACATTTCTCTATCTTAATCGAAGTATTGCATAACATAGCTTTAATCAGACATTAAATGTGTTTCTTATTATACAACAGAATCACAAAGACAAAATACATTACAACCGTTCATCTAGTCTACAAGAAAACTTGGGTGTTAAGGAATTAACATTAAATGATACAGGTTCACAAAATATGATCCCGGTTCTTCAATGTTTTTTTACGTCAGGAGAAACTCCTTTAACATCTATTGATTAGTCGTTATTACTATTTAGCTGTATGGTTTGTAAAAATTTGTAATTAGCTGCTTGCTTGGATGTTTGTGCTTCTTGCGGATTTAATTTAGAAGTTATGTTGCAAAAATTTTGGCGCCTTTTTGATAAATATATAATATTTGTTCATGTCAATTTTAGTGCCTCCCTACTATTGTGGGGTGGGATTTGGACCAACAGGGAGCCAGTCTTTAGGTAACTTGTCCGTCCCGATTTGTCTTGATCTTGTATGTGAGTCGGTAATAAGTTGGTTTGTCGATACGTCTGTACGTCCGTAATAATTTCTAATAGTTTTCAAGAAAAAGTCGTTAATTGTCAACATCTGAAAGTCATTATGTAACACTACATTCATAATGTATCTCGGAGCGTTCGCGATGATTTTTAGCGCCTTGTTCTGAATCACCTGGAACTTATTAAGCTCCGTTCTGCTTATGTTGCACCACGTAGGTGCACCATAAGTTAGAACCGGCCTGACCAATACCTTGTAGAGGTTGACCTTAGTCCTATTAGCAAGTCTACTCCGCCTGTGAAGCAGGGGGTAGATAAAGCCTAACTGTCGCAATGCAAGCTTTATTCTATTAATTAAATTTTGCCTCCAATTCAGCCTTTTGTCAAAAATAAGTCCCAGGTATTTCACCTCCTGGCACTAGTTCACTTGGACTCCATTGACCCGTAGCCTTGTTTCAGGCCTGCGGACGGTGCTTTTTGAAAAGAAGATGACCTTCGTCTTGATATAATATGATAAACTTCTGTGCGAGCATCACAATTAAAAATTGCTTGTACAGGGTAATTCACTAAGGGCGACGAGCTACCATATATCGGGAACCGATGGGGTCATTTAGCATTTTTTTTAATTGCATTCTCTGAAAGATTTTGTAATTTTACTGCAAACTGCAAGAGATCTTGATTCGATAACATCGACTAGCGAAAACCGCTGTGTGATGTCACTAAGTCCTATAGTAAGTTGAGTCGCGCCCGCTACCGTTGTTTAACATTAAGAAGACAGGTGCATGGCTATGCACATCGCCCTTTCTCCGTTGCTGGGTAACGGAGTTGACGTCGACAGGAGAGAAAAAAATATTTACCATGCCAAAATCGTTATATTGTATGTTAATACTGGAACCGGTGTAGCCGAGTTGCTAGACGTATGCAGGTAAAATAAATTGAGATAGCCGAAGTCCTAGACCGACATACACTAATTGCTAGACGGGGGGGGGGGATGGTCGAGTTCCTAGACGCGACCTTCATTACAGAGAGGTAATAAAAATCATTAGAGCCTGAAAAATTATATTTATGCTATTATTATGAGTAGATCGACTCAAAAAGGGCTGGTAAATAATTGGCCGGTGAACTTGAAAAAGGCGAATTGGAACCAAAAAGGTGGATTAGATGCCGTGTTAGCGCCTGTTTAACCAATAAAGTCTATAAAGAGACTTGAAAAAGGCGAATTGGAACCAAAAAGGTGGATTAGATGCCGTGTTAGCGCCTGTTTAACCAATAAAGTCTATAAAGAGACTTGAAAAAGGCGAATTGGAACCAAAAAGGTGGATTAGATGCCGTGTTAGCGCCTGTTTAACCAATAAAGTCTATAATTATTAGTTACAGCATTATTTAGTTGAGTTAAGCAATATAATGTTCCAAGTGTATGTAATTTTTGCCGTCTAGGAACTCGACAATGTTTTTCTAGCAATTCGTAAATCTTCGTCTAGCAACTCGACGATTCCAAATTCATAATTTTGTTACCTACTCTCCACCGTCTAGCAACTCGGATACACCCACTGGAACAACCTAAAAAACTTTCCCTAAAACTTATTTCCGCCGAGTTTCGCAAATCTTTCGATTACTTCTTCGGCAGTAATTTCGATGTCATGATGCATGTGCAGCAGCGCTAATCCAATTAGTCTTTCTTGAAGCATGGTCGTTCTGAGCAATGTTTTGATGCGTCAGAGAGAAGAAAAACATCGTTCAGAACTCGCGTTCGTTACGGGAAGTGTACAAAACAATCGAAGATAGACGTGAATTGTTGGGTATATGTCAACATCACAGTTTCTCAATGTTTTCAGTGCGATAGTTAGTATTTTGCTGCCTTCTAGCTTCTGTTGCTGCTCACAGTGGCATTGCCAATAATTTAGTTCACCTCTGAATCTTAAACGTTGAATGCTTTCGTCATCATCCAAAAGATTCCCAAATCTTCCTATCAAACAGTCGATTAGATTATCGATTTCATTTACTTTCAGAAGATTTACTTTCTCCGGAAGCAACAAACTCAATTGGTAACCATCTAAAACTTCTCGAGAAAAACGAGCCTCCAAATCTTCCTTGATAGTATCCAACGTTGTAATTTTCGCGTTTCGTTTGTCGAGCACATGTTCTCGGTTTTTCTTCTTTGACATCAAGTTCTTCTGCCATTTTCTCCGCATTTGAATGAATTAGTCGAAATTTTTCATTGGCTTTTTCCCTCTGACTTTTCAACGTGGCAAGCAACGTTTCTACCAGTTTTGATGCCTTCGCCAAATCGATGGTTTCTTTCTGAAGAATTATGCTTAGCGAATGAGTAAGCGATAAAATATCACACACAGAACAGCCCGAAAATGAATTAAAATTTACAAGTGCATCAGAACCTATAGCAGTGCATTTTCTTCATGTCTCCTGGAACAATTTGTCCGATGGTGGATCCAGTGAAAGACAATTCTTCATCAGTTCGGTGATGATCTTCAGCAGTTTCACACAGTGCTATAGGAGTAAGGAACTCGAGTAACTAGACAATCCCGCTCAGCTGAGCAAAGCGGCATATTTGATTGGACAATCGAATTAAGGCGTTTTTGGTTGGATAGGCTAATTTCGGTAGAACATCACCACACCTTGAGTAGAGTTAATTATTTTCCCGTGTCTTTCAAAAGTCAGATCCCATTACATAAAGGTTCGACCAGATTGTGCAGTGTGCAGGCCAAATAAGACGATTTTGATGAAATAATGTCATAATTTTTGGAGTGTATTTTGAATCTAGGGGGAGGGATTTCCCTAATCCCCCCCCCCCCCCCCGTGGATCCGCCACTGTATAGAGCGTTATAAAGAATGCCTCGTTGAACTGAAATGTGGTTATGACCGGAGAAGAACTCTAGTCAGAAGGAAGTCAACTTAATGCAAAAGCTCATTTTCCCCATAATATGTTAGTTGAAGCTATTGATTAATCCGGATTATCTCACCCTGTTTCTGCTTAGTTACTTTGAATAATGATCGTTAGTTAATCACGACACCGCGGGCCGGCCATAAATATGCCGCCGGAGCGTTTTATTACAGACTCGCTCTGCGCTGCCTCATATAAAACTTTCCCGCATCGCACCTGATTTACGATCGCAAGACACACCGACGACAACTCGTTTTAAGGAAGAGAAAAAGGAGATATTTCCTACCAGCCAGTTTACATTGGAAGTTAAGTGTGTTGGCTTCCCAATTTTTATTTTTGCCAACAGATATTTCAGACGAGTTAAATGAAAAAAGCTCATTGACGAATATTCCAGGATAAACAAAAATTTTAGGGATTGTAAGTCCCAGACCAATGGGCATGTAATGATAATCGTGGCAACTTTGTCAGACCTATGTAATAATAAAAACAAATGAGCAAATTACATAAGGAGATTTTCATTAAATGCATGTAGGCAGCAAGACCTCAACCAAGACCTGGAAGAAATTCTGTCTTGGGGTGACAGTAGCCAAGTAGAATTTAACGCTAAGAAAACCCAGGCGGTAGTTTTTCCTAAACAAGTTAATGTTGAAAAATCGGATATGGCCATGGCGAGACACGCGATTTCCATGGCTTCATTAATGCATGGTAGAAATACAAGTCGAGCCACTGCAGCCCACTCGTACGTGGTACCTAATTTTTCTGAATTTTACTAGTTCGGAAGTTCGGTACACTCACGACTATTGATAAGGGTCTGTAAGTAGGGTTTTCAACATTCTAGAATGCTATTCCGGGACATATCGGCGCTGCCTGAGCCAGTAAAGTTGCAATAGATAAAGTAGATAATAGCTTTTTCTCCCGCTACGCACTACTGAATTAAAAAAAAATGTATGCCTTTTACTTTTATACTACATTGCAACCCTTTTATTACTATTATTATTATTTGGTAATACATTATTTTGCCAAATAATATAAACAAAGAATACCTTAATTATAGTACTAATATACAAGCAAGTCAGTACCAAAAATGCATGTATGAATACTCATTTTAAATATTTTCTACCTATATCCAGTTTTATAGCGTCCTATGCCGTACGGTTCCCAGCTTCCATCCTCCACTATCTTCCCAGTTTCCGGGTCTTAGGTTTCTTTCCGAGATAGCCCTCTGAATGCCGCCAATCCAGGTTGCTTTTGGCCTTTCTCTTCTTCTTTTTTCTGCTGGGGTCCATTTCAGAATTAGTTTTAGGATTCGATGTTCAGTCATTCTTTCCACGTGTCCATACCGAATACCTAACTTTTTTTTTTATTGTATTCCTTCTAGAATTGCAATTTAAACTCTCACAATTTCCGTTATTCGTTAATTTCTGACTCTGTCCACTCTTGATAATCCGACCGATATGAATTAGTTGTCCATCTCGAGGGCCAGAAGATTTTGTTCTAAGCGCTTGGTCATTTGCCAGGATTCATAACCATAAAGCACCGCATCATAGATATAATATTTTCTACCAAGCGATATGTTCCTTGACCAAAGGACAAAGTTGAGGTGATATACTACCGCTCTCCCCTTACTGATTCTGTCTCGTGTTCGGTTTTTTCAATTTTTACTCCTAGATATACACATTTTTTGCAAGTATTGTATGTATTGCATCAGTAACTTTACGAATATTTAAAGTAAGATTTTTTTTGCTGTCCTCCTCTGCACATATATTTAGTCTTTTTATAGCTGACTGTCAGAGCCCAGTTTCTATAATCTTTGAACGGTCTTCTCGTCATAAATTTAAGGTCTTCTTTATCCTATGCAATCACTACTTGGTCGTCGCTATTCGGAACAAGGCGCTGAAACTCATCGCAAATGCTCCAAGATATACAATGAACCGTGTTTAGCATCAGGACTTTCCAATACCGACAATCAACGAATTATTTTTAAAAATAATCACAGACTGTACCAGACGCACGGACGTATCGACCAATATACTAATAACGGACTCGCATACGACGGCCAGGCATACAAACTGCTGACAGATTGGCTCCCCGTTGGCATACATTTCCAACAGTAGAGAAGCACTATGAGTATACAGTAGAGAAGCATTACCATGATCGTCTAATAGACAGGTAACAGGCGCTAAAAACTATGCAGCTTTCCAGCCTTCTATAAATAAAGCAATAGCCGAATCAAAATTCAAAACCAAGTGACAAGACCCAAAAGGTCTTCGATGAAACAACAGATGTCAAAGGAATATCCTAACGTAAAAACCCAATCTAGACCACATGTACTTGGTCGTCGGCAAATTGTAGCGTGTATAGTGTTCTATCGTCTGTCAGTTGTGTTCCCATTCCTCCACATGTTTTTCACCTCTTTAGTGCCTTGTTCAAATAAATTTTAAACAAAGTGGGTGATAAACAACATCCATGTCTAAGTCCTTTTGATACAGGGAAGCTATCTGAGACATGTTCTCAGTGTTATTCTTGACTCTAAAGTGTGACGGGTTATATAGTTATGTTATTGCAACAATAGCTGTATTATTGATAAGAGATAACGAGTGATTTTTAATTATTTTGCTCAAGGGAGGCCATGCATTTTAAAAGCATCATGGCCGTACTGCGTAGATAAGATGACATGATTGTTTTATGACATTTACGTCTTATTTGAATTTGTGTATTTGTAAAGTTTAAAAATTGGAGAAATTTTGTAATTTTTGCAGTTATTTGAAGGTAGGTTACTATTGCTTTAACTAATATTTCTCCGGGGAGTCGTCTTTTGACTATTATAAAGTGCTATTTGCAGGATATGATTTTATTTTTTATTTTTTTTTATTTTTCAGCGTATCAAGTTTTGGTGAAGCTTTGTTGCCGGATTGAAAGTTCTACAGTAAAAATGTTTAGTGAAGCACAAAAAATTTTTATTGTTGAAAGTTTTTTTAGAAATGGAAACAAAATAGGCGGTGTGTGGAATTACTCTATGCATGACTGCTTTGATGAATTTCGAACCGAGTTTTCTGATGTTGCGGTGACCTTTCATAATTTTCGTACTGGGTCACAATACCTAATTGATAAATTTCGTCAGACTGGTTCTGTTCAACATAAAAAAGGGGCTGGAAGACCAACGAAACGATCGAATGAGGTTATTGAAGAAGCGCGACAAATTATGGAAAATAATCCTTCAACTTCTATTAGGCATTTATCTCAACAAATTCAGCAAACGGATTTATGCTACAGTACATGTCAAACACTTTTGAAAAAGGATCTGCATCTATACCCTTATCGTGTTACGGCTATTCATGAACTCCTTCCCAATGACGTTCCCCAAAGACTTAATTTTTGTGAATGGTTTTTAAACAATTTTCAAGAAGAAAATAGTGGTGCTTTTGAAAAAACATTTTTTACCGATGAGGCTTATTTTTATTTATCAGGCTATGTTAATTCACAAAATATGCGAATGTGGAATACGCAAAATCCGCATGTTTTTGTAGAAAGACCTCTTCATCCTCAAAAAGTTGGTGTGTGGGCAGCAATTAGTTCTAGAAGAATAGTAGGCTCAATTTACTTTGATGGCACAATTACAGCTGAGAGATATCGGATCGAAATTCTGACAATATTTATTAATGAGCTTCACGATGATGAATTGCGGGAAGGTTACTTCCAACAAGATGGCGCTACACCTCATGTAACCAGAGAAAATTTAAATTTTTTAAGTGAATTTTTTGAAAACAGAGTTATAAGCCGAAATACGCAACAAATATGGCCACCTCGTTCCTGCGATTTAACACCCTGCGATTTCTTCTTGTGGCCTTTTATAAAAAACTCCATTTATCGAACACCAATTGAGGATATAAATGATCTTAAACGAAGGATTTCAGAAAAAATTGCCGAAATTAATAATTCTCCAAACGTATTGGTTAATGTGTCTCTGAGGTTAAGAAGAAACATCAGAAGGTGTCTAGAAGTAGGAGGCGGCCATATAAAGTAGGCTTTCAAAGTAAGATAGCTCAGGATTTTATATTACATACCGTCAAAAAACATTATTTTAGGTTTTCAACGTGACAACGCTGCTTTCTTGCAAATTCGCCCTATAATTTAATCTACGCGCTACTGCTACACTATGTATACTGGGTCACAGCTGCCCTTGAGCAATGCAATTAATAATCACTCGTTACTTCTAGTATTTGCCATAGTTTTTTCTATTGGGATAGAGGGTGCAATTCTGTGTTTGTTGACGTCTCTTTCTCCTTCAATTGGATAAGGCCATATATGTTATCTAAGCAGCTCTAAAGTCCGATTATTGCTCAATTTCGTGGGGGTTGTATTCGTCCTCAATTATGTTCCTTAGGATTTTGCCATAGACTCTACTTAGGGTGTATAGTGTATACAGCGGTAGTTTTGACAGTCAGTTCTGCTTCCTTTCTTGTATATAGGGGTTATCCACGCTTCTTTCCAAACCTGCACGCTTATTTCCCCATTCGCATATTTAACAGATACGCTACTTCCCATTTTTATCAATTAATTTATGTATTAAATATACAGAGTGGCAAAAAAGTCGCGCATAACGCCTGTAACTTTTGAATTACCTCGTATACGAAAAAGTGGCCTTTATGAAAGATGTTCAGTAAATTATTCCTCACATTACTTTTTTGAAATGGAACACCCCCTGTATGTGATTGCATATTTGGATTCCACTGGGAAAACTCTGAATTTTTTATATTTCAAATCTTTATTTATTTAAAATTGTAACAAGCTTTATAACAACAAAACAAATAGCCTAGAAAGTTAAACAACTTAACATCGGTATAATAAACAAGTGAAACCTTTTCAGTGGACCAGGTGTTCAAAATGACCACTATCTTCTGCTAAGCAGAGCGCCAGTCGATCCCTGAACCCGCCTACAACGTTTAAAAGGATTTCCTCTGGAATGGCCCGAATATCAGCACTAATTCTGACTTTTAAAGATTCTAAGTCATTTGGATGGTTAACGTAGACTTTGTTCTTTAAGTGTCCCCACAAAAAGAAGTCCAGCGGGGTTAAGTCCGGGGATCGCGCTGGCCAGTCAGTAGCACCTTTTCTGCCATCCATCGTCCTGGAAATTGTTCGCTTATGTATTGTCTAACATTTGAGCATAATACGCAGGTGCACCATCTTGCTGGAACCACACCTGCTCGTTTATGTCATTATTTACACCCGGTAAAACCATTCTGTAAGAAGGAATTATGTGATTCCTGAGTAGGTCCAGATATTTTTCGCCATTTAAATTACCATCTACGAAAAAGGGTCCCACAATATGTCTACCAACTATGCCCGCCCAAGCATTAACTTTTTCGGGCCACTGAGTATGACCTTCCTGGAACCAGTGAGTATTCTCAGCAGACCAAGAACGATAATTGTGTTTTTCCACTACTAACCTATAACATCGCCATTATTGACCGATTATTAACGCTAGAAATCGTTTTTCTCTACCTTATAAGTCATTATTGACCATGGTCAATAATAAGCCATTGAAATCCATTATTGACCGATCTTTGACCTTAACCGAATTTAGTTTGAACGCAGGTAACTTGATTTTTTAATTCTACAACATCAATTCATTGTGGTTAGGCAACCAGATAATTATCAATACATATTAGATTACTTGATATTGTAAAATATCGATACAATCAACATTTTTTCTGCTTCCATCCTTAATTCGGGAGGTGTACACATAATATTATCACTAACATTTTCTTCGCTCATTAAAAAAAAAAACGCAAAACTCGTGAAATCTGATGACACAAATGAACACAAATTGACATTGACAAAGCCACCTGACAAAACAACAAAATATTTTGCCAATTCCAAAGCGCAGGTAACTTGATTAAAAAATATACTTATACCTACCTATAATTTTTTATAATTATTAATACTATAAAGATAAATGTCATATAAAAGTTTGTAGTAGTGGAAAAAATAATATATTAACCACGGTTTAGACAGCTTATTATAGCCCTCGCGTCTTAAATCCCTCGTCGCTTCGCTCCTCGTGATTTAAACTCGCCGCTCGGGTAATAATGATGGCTGTCTAAACCTTGGTTAATAATATACTATTAATAACAATGCCATTTAAATGGAAAGTAGCTTCATCCGAGAAAATGATATTTGTTGCGCAGTTATAATCGTTATTGCATATTCAAGAGTTTTGAATCACAGTTGGGAGGTCATTTATAAATAGGGCAAGTAGTATAGGACATAACACCAGATGTTGCTCCATACACGGCCGATTTAGTTTTTCCAACCTTAACAGATTAAGTTCTTGTGGACAAATAGGAATTCATAAATTTTATTGCGTTAGTTGAGAAATGAAAATATGCAAGCTTCGAAAGCAACAGCGAATTTATCGAAGGCCTTTGAGCAATCAGTGTATATTACATCTAATTGGTGCTTATCACTGATTGCCTCAGAAGCACATGCCGTAAAAACGCACAAATTTGAAACAGTTGATTTACCGGAAACAAAACCATGTTGCTCAGAACAGATTCTATGCTTAATATTATTTACAATATCACGAAATAGTATAAATTGAAAGATTTTAGCCAAAGCATTTAATACACTAATCGGACGGTAATTGTCAACAATAGACTTACTGCCCGACTTGTGTACATATTGGGCTAACAATAGCCGACTTAGGTTTATCAGGAAAAGTATTACTCCGTATAGCCATTTCTATCAAAATCGTCCTCGTTTAACTCGTGCACCAACTTTATCTTGTAGGGATGCAACCTCTCTTGCTTAAACAAATTTTTTACTGACTGATGAGAGATAGAGACATTAAAATCCATTGCCATTGGCCTGGGTGATTGTGTTGGATTTCATGTATTGATGTATGATATTCAAAGCTTTTTCTCCCCCGGTTGCTGTTTAAGGTCGACCTGATCTATCGGCTTCCATAACACTGCCTGTTTCTCGAAATTTCTTTACCACTCGACACACCGTTGGCTGATTTATTAGAGGCCTACTTGGATATAATTCATTGAAAATTTGACAAACCTAATATTGCGATCTATTCATATTTCCGTAACCGCTCATTATTAAAATTTAAACTCGTTGTTTCTCATTCAGATGAACCATATAGTGTAAACAAATTATTAGAAATAACAGAAAATTAAGCAGCAACTCAAAATTGACACCTCTTAGGTCGCTGTCATGAAAACACCTTGACTCAACTGGTGGGTATTAGGTAGGAATAATTATAATTAGGAAGTTTTTCATTTTTGAGGTGTCATTATCTCGGAAACGCTTGCAGATAGGTGAAAATACAAAAAATTCAGAGTTTTCCCAGTAAAATCCAAATATGCAATCGTATGCAGGTTGTTTCATTTAAAAAAAGTAAGTAAGTTAGCCTCTATGGCAACCAAACCAAACATGACAGAAAAATTCATGCAGGTAGAAATGTGGGGAATAATTTACTGAACAACATTTAAAAACGTCACTTTTTCGTATACGAGGTAATTCAAAAGTTACTGGCATTATGAGCGACTTTTTTGCCACTTTGTATTTATTGGCTAATAACGTCATAACAAAACAAAAAAAAAATTATCTTTTCAGAACAGACCACAAAATGTTTGGTATACATTGCTCACTGTTGCCACATTTGACCAAAATACCAAAGTTATGGTGCAGTATCTAAAAAGTTTTGATTTTGGTACAATCGCGGGTTCCAGTCAGTTTTTATTTTTGCCAGGACACAGGACCCCGATTTCGGGATATCCCAACGAGTCCCGGAGAGTTGGCAATCCGATCTGTAAGTCCTCTTGCTGTAGTATTACCTGCGCTGGTAATTACCATCACTGCCTTATTGTCCCCAATAACATCATCTTATCATACAGTTATTTCTAAACAAACTGGATTTGGTGCCCAAGAAGTTAACCAATCCAGAAATACTGTACCCAACGGCTAAAACATATTGATAATATTTATAATTATAAAAACGGCATGACGGATTATTACTTTTTCAACTATCAAAGTGGCCGTTAACAAACAAATGCCTCAAAATAAATGAACGGATGTTTCCTTTGATCTTTCACTGTTTAGTAATTAATCATTAAAATCGTGCTGTGGCTCAAACATACCACTCGTTTGATGTCGGTCGGCTCTCGGGATGTGTTTATTATATCTGCATGTTTAGTATATTTTTTAATGTAGATTATTAATTATTGAATATGGAGGGTGTGCTGTAAAATGCTGTGATGAAATGCAATAAATTACGTAGACCCGATTAAAAGTAAAACTGGTTAGTACTTTTTATAAAAATATTGGGTGGATGGTTTTATTGTGTTGTTGATACAATAGGCGGAAATTATTGCCGTAGCGTTTAAAACTACTGCTAATTTTAATGTAATGATGATGTGCTTGTGACTGACCATCAAAAGTGACACTGTTTGAAATGCTGTACTTATCCCCAAATTAGGTTTGTGTAGTGTATTTACAAAAGTGTATACTTTTTCCAAAGTCAGTTTGATGATACCTATAAGAAAGCATCGACCGGGCTTCAAAGGGGCCTGCATCATAATCAGGGTTGTCAGATCTTTTTTTAAAAATTCTTTAAGTTTTTATTATTAAAAGTGTTCTTTTATATCAGTATTTAATTAATAGTCCGCTACTCTCTTTGGAAGCTAGTTTTCAAATGTACTTTGAACCAAGAAAGTTGTAATGTCAAAGAAAGAATGAACAAGCCATTCATGAATATTATAATAATTCTTTTTGTACTTAAAAATATTATTTGTACAAAAATAATTGAAATCAAACTAAAAAGGAATTTTACTATTGTTAAACAAAAAAATTAACAAATAGCAATCCCTTATGTTCCTCCTATACTTACTTACGAAAACTTTGTAGAGCTGGCAACACCCTGGCGATAGACCGTCGACGCCCACACGCAATTTAAAAAAGATTTAAAGTGCGAACTATTTTTTCCGGATGGGAAATTAATAGAGCAGCATATAAATACAAATTTATATGCTATAGAATAGTTAAAGGTTCTCCCAATTGGGTGATCCCTTATCAGCTTTAAAATCACTTGATGTTTGAGGTATGCGATATTGGGAATCGGACAGCGGCGTGACCGGCTGAAACGATTTACTGTAATTTACATAATAATTCATTTTCTGCTATAACTGTGTGGTTCCAGACAAATAAGTTTTTACTTGGTACCTATATTTTATTATATCAGGATAGTGAGTCGATGCCAGAGTCGGCCATCGAAAGCGAAATAAGTCCGGAATTAAGAAATAAAGATTTACATGCTCAATATCAACGCATTATTTTAAATATGTACGCGTGTTTAAAAAAAGAAAATCCGGAAAAACCTGAAAATGCGTTTTGTACAACAATGTACTTGTAATGAATTAACACAACTTGGGTTTTTTAAGAATTTATAACGTAATTAATTTGGGGACTATAGCCGGTCATTTCATAAAGCATAAACCAATAAATCAAAAACTAAATCAAAAATTTAAAACGGCTGACAATACTACAAAAGATTTTATTCTGCGAACCATTTACAACTTTTACGGGAATAATATAGTGCCAACTTTAGAACTGGTTCGTGATAAATTGCGGGGTTACCCTGATTATAAGTACCAATCTTTAGAAACATTGCGTGGTGTTTTATTAAAATGTGACTTTAAACATAGAAAATTAGATAATATAATGGTTACAATGGAATCCCCGCGTGTCATTGAACTACGATAGGACTATTTGCGCAAAATTAAGGAGTAACATGAATCCGATAAAAGTGTAATTTATTCCGACGAAACTTGGTTCGATACTTATGATGGTTGGGTAGATAGTACAAATTGTACTTTTGGTACACCGTGTTCGAGAGGAAAACGCGTCTCTTGTCAGCAAAGAATATCACTCAATAATCAATCTCCAACTTTAAGCGCAGTTGTCCTTGATAATATTCGGCAGGTAATAACGAAATGAGTAGCGATGTATGGAAAATTGCGTAGCTCATGTTATAAAAACAGAAAATGGATATTCTGCTTCACCGCCTATAGCGTTGTGACGATTCCACTCATTAGTTTGTTCATAAATCTTAAATTAATTATGTTCGTTCAACATGTATCTTAAAAAATTGTTATATTACAGAACGTTTACTGTGATTCTACTGATGCGATCCGCAATTTGTTGTTAAAGTTCTTTTTTACCGTAAGACCATTTAAAAAATATCACATTTATGTGTTCTTTGCAGGCGAAGTCACGGGTACAAACCTCTTATCGATATTAACTGTATTTTTAAATTGTTTTTGGCAAAATTAGCATTTTTCTTTACAGAAAGACCATTTTAAAAAGATTCTCAGCAGGCGAAGTCACAGGTACAAACCTTTTATCGATATATACTACACTGCGCAACTTATTTAACGCACAATCAAAAATTTGTCTCAACTTTGATCTTATGTATTTTCGTCATTTTTTGTTCGTTTTTATTGATTTTTTTGTTAAATTGTAGGTTTTTCTATTGAGAGTGTCACTGCGTTAGTTGTTTTGGTTAAAAAAGTTCTTGTGGTATTATACCGGGTGATAAGAAAATGTTATTTTTTTTTTGGAAAATTGCAGACACCCTGTAGGGTATATTAGCTATTGCGAGTTATTCCAATTATAGCTAAATTGAAGCCTCTAGTTTTGTTTACATTTTCTTTTTTTATTTTTTTGTTTATCTCTGATACTTTATGAAATACACTGTTTTGAAACACCACGTGCTGTTATTACCTGAAATGCATTTATCGGAAACCTTAAACAGCTAGGAGGCTATGGAAAATCAAGTGACAACTGAAATGCATTTAGAAGGCTATGGAAAATAAAGTGAAATCTGTGTTATCGGTTTTTTGTTGACAGTCCAGCAAGAATTAGTTAATAATGGAACGGCAAAACAGAAATTTAACACGTGATGAATGTGTTCAGGCGGTTACATTACATGGTGAAGGGTGGAGTTACAACCGCATAGCTGGTAGGTTGGGAGTGTGGCACACAACTGTAGCGAGGGTAATTGAAAGGTTCGCAGAAACAGGAGAGCATTCCAGGCGGACCGGTCAAGGTAGACGTCGTGTTACAACTCCTAACCAGGATCGTTTTCTAAGAGTAAGCGCTGTACGACAAAGATTTACAACTGCAAGAAATTTAAGATCAGAACTTCAAGGTGCAGGTGGTCCACTCATATGTGTTCAAACTGTGCGTCGACGACTAAGAGAAGAAAATTTAAGACCCAGGATTGCTGCTCGAGGACCCGCATTAACAGTAGCTCATCGAAGAGCCAGATTAAATTTTGCTAATGAGCATGTTAATTGGTTGGAAGCAGATTGGGAACGTGTTCTCTGGACTGATGAGTCGAGGTTTAACTTGTATAACTGTGACAGACGTATCCGCGTCTACCGCAGACCAGGTGAGCGATACAGTCAATGCAATTTTTTGCACACAACTTTATATGGAGGTGGATCCGTCATGGTATGGGGTGGAATATCTTTGACGGGGCGAACACAGTTGGCAATTGTAAATGGAAATCTTAATTCTGAAAGATATATCACAGATATTCTTGAAGAACATGTTGTGCCTTATGCACCCTATATAGGGCCTAATTTTTTGCTCATGCACGACAATGCGCGTCCCCACACGGCTCGTATCGTAAGAAATTATCTTGCAGAAATTGGAATAAATTACATAGAATGGCCAGCCCGTAGCCCCGACCTAAATCCCATCGAAAATTTTTGGGACTATATTGGTCGGCGGTTACGAAGTGAAGGACGACAACCACAAAATTTACAAGAATTGGCCGAACGTCTAGTCGAATTATGGGATGGCTTAGATCAAAGCGTAATAAGAAACTTCATTTTAAGTATGAATAACAGATGTCGGGAGGTCATTCGCGGAAGGGGTGGAAACACCAGATACTGATTCTGTAATGAATTTGTTTTTTTTTGTTAAGTTATTTATTGTTGTTTCCTTAACCCTTTCACTTGCACTTCCATTAGGACTTAGTTAAAAATCTTTAGTGTTGATTTATAGATTAAAATACTTCTAAATTATAGTTTTTTGAAGGTTGAAAGTTGTACGCTCCCCCCACCCTTTATTATATCATGTACCTCACCAGGGACAAACCCAATTAAGAGAGCAAAAAAAAATTGTTTCTTTTATTCAACAAAAGCACTATAATTACATTTTTTTAACAAGGAAACTCTTCATTTGGAATGAAATTGTAAAAAACAGTTTCTACCCTTTAGAATACATAAATGTACTTTACATTTGCAGCAAAAAATATGTGTTCTGTTTTTGCATCCTTCCATTTTACACCGCGAGTTATCCTTTTTGTCATCATAAGTTGGAAGATGATCATATCCATCATATCTAAGGCAACTTACTGGTCTAGCTTCACCCTTTTTCTTTTTGGGAGGTTCTGGAGTATTTGCATCCGCTGAAGGTCTACCCCTTTTAGGAGGACGTTTAGACAAAATAAGATTTTCTGCAACTTCCATCCTAAAAGCAAGTAGATCTAAGATATGTTTCTTTTGTACTCCTAAGAGTGAAGCTTGATTTCTGTATTCTAACCACGAATTTACCAACGCAAGATCTAAGGCATGTGTCATCATTCTGACGGTCCATTTGGATCGTACATATGAGCGGTATAGACTTATCAGAAAGTCTAACTTGTCTACCCCTCCCATATTGCTATTATACATTTTTATTACTTCCGGTCTTGGAATGTTAATATACTCCTTTTTTGTTTTGTCCCATCTTCTACAAATGTCTGTATTACCAGATCCGACAAAGTTTGAAGCTGTTAGCACTGCCTTATTATCATACCACTTAGTAATAATAATTCCATCTCTGCTGACAGATGAGGCGACAGTCCCACGGCCTTTTTTTTCATTTCTTTGTCACTAGGTAAGCGTGGATTAGCAAAGCGATTAACTCTTATAGTTCCAATTGCATATATGGATTTGGACTCCAGATATTGAAACAGGTTATAGGTACTAAAATAATTGTCGAAAAACAGGCCATGATTTTTTTCTGTAATTCTTTCCGATAGTTGCATAACAATCGCTGCCGCAGAACCAAAATGAGAATAAACAGGATTTATCGAAGTCGTGCAGCCCTGGTATATAATAAAATCATAAATCATACCACTTTGACCTGATAAGACATAGATTTTTATCCCCCATTTAACTGGCTTATTTTTCATGTAATTTTTAATATTTATTTGCCCTTTAAATGGAACCATCTGTTCGTCGACACATAGGTTTCTTTCCAAAGGTAGTTCAAAACACCGCTTTTTAATGGAGTCGTACAAACAACGAACCTTCCATAGTCTATCATTATTTTCTTGTTGTCGGCTAGTCACATCAACCAAGTGGATTGCTTGGCGAAGTTTATAAAATCTTGTTTGGGATAAAGCTTCTTTTATTAGAGGAATTGCCATTGACCGGTGCCAGTACATGCACACTCTTGGAAACTGCAAATTTCCCATTGCAATATGAACACCAATAAATATTTTCATCTCGTCGGCATTTGTTGGTGGAAATCTGGCAATATTGTTTTGTGTTGCGTACAAATTTGTCATAGTAGCCATTTGATCAAATATTACTTCTGGAATGTATTTAGAAAAAAACTCAACTGGCGACGGCAAATCGGTTGGAATATTATAATGCGGTTGGATCCAGTCTATGTGTCTTGTTTCATACTGAACATCATTTAACCATGTTATGTTACTCTTTTTTGTAAAGTTATGATTTTCTTCAAAGTCTTGTATCATGTTTTTCAGTTGTGGAAGTTCTGCTTCGTCGGCATGCTCCCTATTATTTTCATTTTCTTCGTTTTCGATTAGCTCCTGCTCATTTTCTTGTCGCTCATTTATTTCATCGTTTTCTTCATCATCATTATCCATATATGTCTCTTCAATATCTAGCTCCTCCTGGATGCTTTGATTGAAATCGTTATCTATTTGCTCAGTGGAGTCCCATCCCAAATCATTGTCATTGTCATCTGATAAAAACGATGCCTCAGATAAATCGTCATTTTCTAAGTACTGAAGAAGTTCCTCTTCGGTTAAGGGCCTTTTCTTCTCTCTTTTGCTGCTTGCCATTTTCTTCAAAAAATATTACTGTAAAAATATCACAAAATCAAATTTTGTCCAAGAATAAAAATATACCGTGTCCGTTGTTCGTCTTTGTCATGAATTGCGTTTGTCCCTTGACAGGTACATCAAAATTCAAAGTATTATTTTGATCATATACGCTAATCAAACATAATAACACATGCAGATATAATAACAATAATCCAGTAACTTACCATTCATGTACACAGAACACTTTTTTCCTGATGAAACCGATTTTATATACAAAAGTCTATAAGCGATTGTCACGCGTGGTTTCAACAGGTACATAACCTAGTCTAGAATTTATTATACAAATTCACCTGTTCCAGCTCCTTCGCCAAATTTTACTGCATGGACTATATTCAATATGTACCTTCTGAGGTACAAAGCAAGAATATGACTAGTATGATCTTTTATCCGAATATGAGCTTTAGAAATTTATGTCCCTCGTGAAGTACAAAAATAGTGAAAGGGTTAATTATTAAAGCAATTCGTACATTTTAGGTTGTTTTTTTTTAGTTTTTTTTAGCAATAATTACAGAGATAAACAAAAAATATCTATAATTCTTGCTGGACTGCCAACAAAAAACCGATAACACAGATTTCACTTTATTTTCCATAGCTTTCTAAAGTGTATTTCAGGTAATAACAGCACGTGGTGTTTCAAAACAGTGTATTTCATAAAGTATCAGAGATAAACAAAAAAATAAAAAAAGAAAATGTAAACAAAACTAGAGGCTTCAATTTAGCTATAATTGGAATAACTCGCAATAGCTAATATACCCTACAGGGTGTCTGCAATTTTCCAAAAAAAAAATAACATTTTCTTATCACCCGGTATGATACCACAACAACTTTTTTAACCAAAACAACTAACGCAGTGACACTCTCAATAGAAAAACCTATAATTTAACAAAAAAATCAATAAAAATGAACAAAAAATGACGAAAATACATAAGATCAAAGTTGAGACAAATTTTTGATTGTGCGTTAAATAAGTTGCGCAGTGTATAATGAACAAGCTGTAATCTATACTATTTATACATATTAAAAATTTACAACAATCCGCATTTTAATTATTTGTTAGAAGCGACGCCTATGGTCACCAGTTTAATGCTTTTTTATGTCATCAAATTAAGCTTGGAGCAACTATACACCAATTGAAGGTTGGACATTTACAATTTTCTTTCAAAAAATACTGCTTACATTTATTAAATCGCCTACCTAATCCAATGGAATCCAGACATTTTCCTAAACAATCAATTTTCCTACGGAGGATCCCGAAGAAATAAATTCCCCCTCAACATGTTTTCGAGCAATTCCTTTACAAAACACAATTTGTCCGAGCCATAAAAATAAATTTCGCTTAGAAAAGAAAACCCGATACGGGCCATTCATCTGAACGTTTAATTTTGTCGGGCTACGCCAGTCGAGCGCGATTTTTATTAGGGCTATGCATCGCGCTTCGACAGCGTAGTTAACTGAATCGAAGGGACCAATCGGGTCGTTTCTGGAGATTTGTAGCTTGGGGTACGTTCCAAAATAAAATTAAGGGTGATGTTTCTATAAAGAATTTAAAAAGAAATTTTACGAATTTTGTTATTTTTTTCCAGAAATCTGTGAAACAATAACGCAAATAATGTAACGATACATAAGCGAGATGTTGCACGTGGCGACATCTCGTAGCAATCGAACTATCCACCCAACCAGACCAGCGAGGACTTAGAGAAGACCAAACGTCGGTTTCTGCGAACCGAAAACGCTATATAAAGAAATAAGTTTGTGTCTCTTCTTTTAATCAGACCCATTCCTAGGACGCGCTTCGCCGTATTACGGCTCATCGGCAAGGCTATAGTGTCTGACGGAAAGAAAAGGGGCCTTACAGTGCATTTCAACACATAATGTTACGATGCATATGCGAGATGTTGCATGTGGAGACATCTCGTGGCAATCGAGCTATCCACCTAACCGAAACGCGTCCAAGGATTGGGTCTAACGAAAAGAAAAGGAACAATCTTCTTTCTTTTAATGCAAATAATGTTTCACTTTTTTCATTTACTTGGTCCTGAGCCTTTCCACACCTCTGCAACATTGTTTTTTTAAGTTAACTAGATAAGCTTCTATTTGTACTCTGTATCAATATAATTTTGCGATTACTTCTTGGAATTGTTTGTTTTCTTTATACTTTTTAGTCTATACTTCTGATTGTTCTTGTTTCTTTGATTTTATTGGATTTTTACTCTTCTTTTTTACATTTTTCTATTCGATTTTTTCGTATTTAGGAAATTTGTGTCTGTCTTGTTTTCATGATCTTATGTGTGAATTTGTTATGTTGTCTGAAACGTCCGTTCGTTCGTAGTACTTTGTTATCAATTCTCCTATAGTGTCTCAAATCTCATATACACAGTATATATGCCGTATGTTATAACTGGTCGAATTATTGTCGTACAAACTGATATTTTTGTTTCATTGCGCAACTGGAATGTTGTTTACTCGAACCCTTGTTTCGAGGAGCCGAGAAGAAAAGTGCTTGGATTAATCCCCGTTTAATTTCATTTTACAATCTTCAAGCCACTGCACTATTGTAAGGTGGCAATATGGCGTTGAAAACGCGAGACCACTAACCGGGGCTGTCCTGAGGTGACGGTTATCGTAGTGTCATCAGCAAAAAGATATAATTGCGTTTGCGACTATCTAGGAATATTAGCAGTATAAATATTGTATAGAATCGCAGCTAGGGGAGATCCTTGCGGCACTCCGGCCTTGATTGGCCTTGTTGACGACATTGCATTTTCTGTTGACACTGCGATGTCCTGTCCCCAAGATAAGACACAATTAGCCTGATTGGGTAATCAGGCATACCTGCCCTGATGAACTGCCCGTTGTACCAGACCTTATCAAATTCTTTAGCGATCCCGAAAAGACTGCTCCTGCAGACAAACATGGCGATTAAAACCTCTTAGAATGTTGATTGCCAGTCAGGTAGTTTGGTGGTGAAATGTCGTTGTTTGATACAAAATTTGTGACTTGATTTAGTATCAGTTTTTTAACTACTTTGCCTAAGCTTAATAACAGACTTAGAGCTTTTCCACCTTTAAATGTAAGTCTGATGAAGTTGGTCCTGTATTTTTGTTTTCATTCTTTGCGTGTTACCTTTATTTTTCCATCTCATAATCACATTTATTTCTTCTCTGCTTCTTCTTTAATTCTGTTCATTCATCTTATTATATCTTCCTTTCCTATTTTTCCCCCAAACGGCATTCGCATTTCAAACACTTTTTTTAGAAGGCTATCGTTGTAATTATATGATTGATGACGTTAATCGGTTCCATTTGTAGTTTTTATCTGAATGTTTTGTTTCTTATCTCGACTCCCTTGTTTTTTTCCTATTCTTCTCAGAAATCTTATTTCCATTCCGATAATTCATCATTCTTGTTTTCCCCTTAGCGCCCATGTCCCGCTACTGTGTGTGGTTGTTGTTCTAACCACTTTTATTTAAACAAACCAAACAAACAAAAGGTTTTTAGTTTTGTCTGAACTTATTGTTTTTCTTAAGGAAGCTCGTCTTCATCTTGTAAAGTCTTGTTGAATAAATTTTCCGCTCTCATGTATTTTTCTGTCCAATTTTCCGTTTTCTCCAATAATTGCATCTAGATATCTCAAATGCTCTACTTGTGCAATTGGTTTTTCTTTCAGACCTATTTTATGTGTTCTCCTTGATGTAAAAATAATACTATAAAACAAGTCTCATGACTGTAACACCTTTGCAGTTTATTACAAAGAATTGAAAAAGTCGAGTTTTAGCATAAAATCTAAAGGGTTTCTTGGTTTGTTTCTAGTATTTCCCGGTTGACTGGGTATTCGGGGGGAGATTTGAATAGTGAAAATCCCCTGTGCGCACAACCCTGGATATTATCATGGTTTTGTGTTTCAGATATTAATTTATCAATTTATTTTCGCTCCTTCTGCAATAGGATAAGGTCAGGCTGTAAAATTTTTATTACTAGACAAATTTTGACTACAGAGTAGAACACACATTGTTTTAATGTAAATTAATTACTGGAACATTTAAAAATTGACAAAATCTTATTAAAATTGTTATAAAATCAAAGAGATATCCAAAGAAAATAATATCTTATGGACACGAGAGTGCGATAGATATTATATTTGCATATAGGTACAAGACAACCCAAAATTAATTATATGATCTCTATCATTGATATACAGGGCTTTCATTTCAAAACGAACCACCCCAAATATCTATTGATTTTGAGGGAAATAAGATTTGACAACAAACACGTCAATTTTAATAGCAAGGGGAAAGCTAAATTACAATTTAGAATTTCAACTGGCACCACCTATTAAGTGATTCATTGTTGCAAAGGGCATTAAAGTGCCTATCCAACCTTGCCAAGAAAAGTGAAATCAGGTTATCGGATTGCGAGTTAGGTGGAGAAGATGCGTGTTAAAACAATGAAAATTAATTTGGCGTAATTTTCTTTCCATTTTGAAGGTATTAGATTCTCTAATATGCGGAATACCATTGTAACATTAAGTAGTATTAACAATTGTTAATATAGAAGCCACAAGTCATTATGTTTTTAAGGTGTGTTTACGAATTATTTATTTGATATGTGTTTACGCAATCATTGTCACTGTGTGGTTTTAGACAAGTAAGTTTTTACTTGGTACCTATATTTTATTATATCAGTATGGCTTTTTGGCAACAATTTGAAATAGGAGGTCAAGGTGAATTATCGCAGGAATATAATAAATCGGTGCCAGAGTCGGCCATCGAAAGCGAAATAACGCCGGAATTTAGAAACAAATATTTGCATGTTCCATGTCAACGCATTATTTTAAATATGTAGGTACGCGTGTTTAAAAAAAAACCGGGAAAAACTGAAAGTACGCTTTGTATAAGAATGTACTTGTAATGAGTTAACTCAACTTGAGTTTTATAAGAATTTCTAACGTAATTAATTTGGGGACCGTAACCGGTCATTCTATAAAGCGCAAAACCAATAAATCAAAAATTCAAAACGGCTGATAATACTACAAGGGATTTTATTCTGCGATCTATTCACAACTTTTACGAGGATAATGTAGTGCCAAATTTAGAACTGGTTCGTGATAAATTGCGAGGTTACCATGATTATAAGTAACAATCTTTAAAAATATTGCGTGGTGTTTTGTTAAAATGTGGCTTTAAACATAAAAAATTAGATAATCTAATGGTTATAATGAAATCCCCGCGTATCATCACTACGGCAGGACTACTTGCGCAAAATTAAGGAGTACCATAAATCCGATAAAATTATAATTTATTTGGACGAAACTTGGTTTGATACTTACTCATGATGTTGTTAAGTATGGTTGGGTAGACAGTACAACCTGTATTTTAGGTACATCGTGTTCGAGAGAAAAACGCGTTATCATGCCGGAAGTAAAGATGGCTTCCTACCTAATGTGTTGCTCTAATCAGCCTTGGTTGCCATAGAGACCAAGTTACTTTCTTCTTACTTCCTAATTGAATTGAAAACAAAAATGAAAATTGGATAAGAACATAATTATGGGTATTTCACATTGTTTTTGCGTGTATAATACACTCATGGAGTTTGGTCCGTTCTTTCCGATCCACTCTGTATATCTTTTTTTTTTTTTTGAGAAGAAGCAAACTAGAAATTTTAAAACTTTCTTGGACTTTCAAAGCTGGAGGGTGCACAGTTAGGTGCAATTTGGGCGTGGTCCAAAAAATGTGTGCCTGCGCCGCTATTTTTTTTTTAATTGAATCTATGCAGCACATGCACCAATACAGTTTACAAGCCGCCACTGATATGCATTAATCTTGGCTCGTTTCGCCTACAAGCACCAATCAATCAAATTATCAAACACACCTACAAATAACACAACATAATTATTGAAATAATTACCTTCAACAGTATTACGATTTATTACCTTCCATAGTCTTGATCTGGATCTTATCTTAGAAATATACAAAGTGTCAAAAAAGTCACGCTAAATCAGTGCTGAAATTCGGATCATTCCAGAGGACTTCCTTTTGAACATTGTAGACGTGTTCAGGGATCGCTGCTTAGCAGAAAATGGTGGTCATTTTGAACACCTGATCCACTGAAAAGGTTTCACTTCTTTACTATTCCAATGTTAAGTTGTTCAATTTTCTAGGCAATTTATTTTGTTATTATAAAGTTTGTTACAATTTTAAATAGATAAAAATTTGAAATTTAAAGAATTCAGAGTTTTCCCAGTAGAATCCAAATATGCAATCATAAGAAGGGTGTTCCATTTAAAAAAAGTAAGTTAGTCTCAATTGCAACCAAACCAGAAATGACAGAAAATATTCATGCAGGTAGAAATGTGGGGAATAATTTACTGAACAACTTTCATAAAGGTCAATTTTTCGTATACGAGGTAATTCAAAAGTTACAGGCATTATGCACGACTTTTTTGCAACTCTGTATTGACATCATTTCTTGTAAAATCCACAGACTTATTCGCACATTTTGCTTTTTTAAAAGGACAGCTTTAAAAGCTTGCTGATATTAACATACCTATTGTAGCTTTAACATGAACCATACTATTGACTGTTGATAATTTTAAAATTTTGGTCTGTTCAAAAAAAAAATCTTCTTCTCTTCAAATGATTTTATTTTTAGTATTTTTTTAACCCACTTTTTGGTACCCTTTTGTCCAGTGGCAAAAAATTGTCTACATATCAGTTTCTGGATGAAGTTAACAATGGCAAGTACTGAACACACCCCTGAACATTTCGAAAAAACACTCTACACCCGGAGCTATCCAAGTGATTTGTCGTCACTGCGCTCGGGCCAAAAGTCGGAAGCGCCCGAACAAACGACCTAACCTTCACAATTAGCCGGGCGAAGACGGATGATGTAATTTTTCTTGTCGGTAAAAAGATCGGGCAACAAAGGGCGCCCGTTAATTCTACCCAAGACGTTTAATCGTATGGTGGCACTTTTCTGCTCTGGCCCTGTCGATCTCGGCCTTACAAATTGTCGTAATTTATCTTTGGGATGTGAATTATAGGGTGAATAAGTCATGGGTCTTTGTAAAGGGGAGTTAAAAAACGTAGACAATGGAGTGTAGGCTTTAGAAAACTTTGGTGCATTCAGGGTATCACTGATTTATTGCCGAATCACCCAATGGAATAAAGAAATATATTATGGTAATTTTAGTGTATCGACACCGACGGAAAACAAATATTAAAGATGAAATTTCAAGGAGGAAAGGATGCCATTTACATATTATTCTTTAATATTCTTTTTACTCCGAATTACATAAAGCCGTTAAAGTGAAAACTTGGAGATAATGATTAGTTAAGTTTTAACCTAGGTCATAAGTAGCTGGTAGATGTTGGCTCACGCAGTGAAATACCATCGCATCGGTATAGGTGGACAGTGGAAATGGTTTGACACATCGAGTTGTAAAAAGACCCAAGATAATTAGTTGCTTCCAAAGTGACTTCTGCTATAGGAGGATTGAACTCAAAGATTAATGCATCAATATTTACAATCTACCAAACCTTATCTATGTACAGGGTGATCCAACCAAGACTAGACAAGGCGATTTTTTGACTTTTCCTGTACTTTTATAAAAAAACTGAAATAGCCATCTTAAGTCATTTTCTCCCGCGAATTCGAATATCTTCAGCAAAAAACAAATGAACATCAAACAAAAGTACTAGGGGCCACTTTGATATTTTTTTAAATGGAACACCCTATATCTTCGAATATTTTTGGATTTAACATGAAATAACAATTATTTTTTAATAAGTGCATTATAAGTCTAAACCTAATAGTTTCCGAGATATCGACTTTTGAAAAATGACATTTTTCAACTTTGACAGCTTCTAGCTTTCTAACGGTACGCTTTAGAGTAAAACGGCTTACATATCCCTATCTTACTTTTTTATGATCTTTACAAAAACATGAACTTCCGGTAAAACCGGAAGTACTGTATTTCCGGTTTTTGAGTTACATCCGGTTTAACCGGAAGTTGATGTTTTTGGGAAGATAATAAAAAAGTAAGATAGGGACATGTAAGCCGTTTTACTCTAAAGCGTACCGTTAGAAAGCTAGAAGCTGTCAAAGTTGAAAAATGTCATTTTTCAAAAGTCGATATCTCGGAAACTATTAGGTTTAGACTTATAATGCACTTATTAAAAAATAATTGCTATTTTATGTTAAATCCAAAAATATTCGAAGATATAGGGTGTTCCATTTAAAAAAATATCAAAGTGACACCTAGTACTTTTGTTTGATGTTCAATTGTTTTTTGCTGAAGATATTCGAATTCGCGGGAGAAAATGACTTAAGATGGCTATTTCAGTTTTTTTATAAAAGTACAGGAAAAGTCAAAAAATCGCCTTGTCTAGTCTTGGTTGGATAACCCTGTACTTGCACTAACCGAGGGAAAGGTCGGATCATCAATTAGCACAGTCAGCTATTTATATCCTGGATATTACCTCCATCGTCATCAATTTAGGCGCAGCTTTGGTCTTTGCCCCTTCTTCCGCAGTGACTTTTCTGCCAAGGAGAGGAGACACTCGAGCCAAAAGATTTGATACAATGTGGTTTAAGGTATTAACGCAAAGAATTAGTATAAGTTTGTCTGTTGCCTTTACCGACCGCCAAGCGATATTCATTACAGAGACCATCCCAATTCCAAACTTGTCATCCTTGGTGACTTTTAGTGATGCCGCCGAGACGAGAAATTCTCGTGCCTCGTCTCGTCTCGTCTCGTCTCGACAAGACGAGAGTGAAATTTTTTTCTCGAGAGAAGTCACGAGACGAGACGAGAGAAGACCGTTTCTCGTCGAGAAATTTCTCGTTTTTTCTCGAATTTTCTCGTTTGTTAGAACACTGAATTTTAGGTATCTCCTAATATATAGACAGAAAAATAATGTGTTTAACGTTCTCACTCTATCGTATTGTGAAGGCATTTACCTTAAAAGAGATATTCAAGAGAACAGAATCAAATTGTCTAGCCTCTTTCTTCTGTCTATGGTTAGTAGTTGACATTTTTAAATAATTAACCAAATCTGAAAGAAAGCATTTTCGATTGAAAACGTTGTAGCGGCGGTGATCTTAAACCAATTACAGTTTACATTGTATAACTCATATGTAAAAGAAGGACACAATAATTATCTAATGGTACCGCGATTTAGTCCGAATATTTCATAAACTATGAGAGATTGATATGTCAAATAGAGCATTTTCGGAAATACTTCTTTAAGTTCTTTCTCTTGCACTTTCTATTAATGTAATAAAAAAATTAAGGTTTTTCCCCGGATGACATTCTGGGCTGATCCCTTTATTTAGTCGAATATTTTCCAAACTATTGCAGTTAATTATGCCCCGAATTATGCCAAAAAATAAATAATAAAAGAAGTGTAGTTCCATTATGAATCAATTATTATTATTATAAATCGTTCTCCATTCTGTATCTTTTACCACCCCGTATATTTTGGACTGAAAATACCTCGGTGCCAAGCCTATTACATTACGTGAAATAATTATGTCTTATGGCCGCTTGCAATATTTTGTTGATCTAAGAAAAATACTTTCTAAGTCACATGCCTAACAAACCGACTTATATTAAACCCTTCTGCGAGACGGCCAGATACTTTTAAATGTTTACCCCCTTTAAGATTCGTATAAAAAAATATTTTTTATGATTCCCTACTCACGAGAAAAAACGAGACGAGACGAGACGAGACGAGACGAGACGAGACAATGGCACTCTCGAGCGAGACGCGTTTCTCGTCGAGACGAGATAAAAAAAATTCTCGCCTCACGAGACGAGACGAGAATGGGCCAATTCTCGTCTCGTCTCGTCTCGCGGCATCACTAGTGACTTTCACGTTCCTAATAGTTAAGGTCACGAAGCTAAATCTTTTCCCATCAGCTCTGGCCTCACTTTACTCTTGGGCGAACTAACTCGGATTCTGGACCAAAATGGTGATTTTTCTAGTTAGTTTAATCTTTTCCTAACTTCAAAACCCTACCGTAGGAATGTTTGACCACAATCTGACTTCGGCACTGAGCAAACTGAAAATGAGTGCCAAGCAGTCTCCTATACCCCGCATAATTTGGCATTATACATCAGCTAAGTGGGATGACCAGAAGGACCACTTTGAACCTATTCTTGTCGGAATTATTTTCTTCTCATTCAACGGTTTATTTCCAGAGAAAACTCCACCGAATATTCCCATTGTTTTATCAAGAATGTTCGCGATTGTTTTCCGTCAGTGCCAGCGCCCCGTTAAACGAATCTTTAGGGGTTCTGAAACTAAAAAAGTTCTAATCCTGACGAAATCCCAGTCATCGTGGTTAAGACATTCATCGATGAATTGACACCGGTATTTTGTACATACCTTGTGAAGCACTGCTTTCGGTTATGCTAAAAGTTATGGAGAAGGCCATCAATCAATAATTGTTAAAGTACCTTGAAGACTTCAACATTATCAGTGACCGCCAGTATGGATTTCATAAGACTAGATTAGAATACCCTTTCCGTTATTGTTACCTATGTTTGTAACAACGCAATAAATCATCATGGGGTGCTCTCTGCTAGTGGCGATGGACGGATTTATTTCAGAGACATTTACCTACAATGCCGAAGTGTCTCAAAGTTCTATGTTGTCTCCCACCCTCTTTCTACTACACTTTAACGACCTTTTAGAAAAATCTGATATGGAACACCGCCAACGACAGCACGCTGCTTACATCTTTTACTTTGGATGCTTAAACATCGAACGTCAAGGCACATCTCTACATATAGACACGAAGAATTTTCACATAGACCTGGAAGAAATTCTGTCGACAGAATTTACCGCTAAAACTAAGGCGGCAATCTTTTTTATAATAGTAACTGTTAAAGAAGTCTCTATTTCCTTTACTTCCTCAATTCATTAATTGAGCGTTAATTTGGATAGACAAATTAATATCATGGCATAGTCACGTTGCCATAGCTAAGGTAGCTTGGCAGAAGTTTGGGATACTTTTCCGAACTAAGAACCGCTATTCACCCTAACAACTTTTGACGCTCTATGAAGTCCAAATTCGACCATCCCTGGAATACTGCTTACATATTTGAAGCCCGCTCCTGCAAAAATTACTAGATTCAGGTTGGTGAGTTTAACCTCTTTTAGGAATATTTTCAGTGCTCAAAAGGTTCATTTCACCCAGAGCGGTACATGGCAAAAATACACTATAAACAACTGCAGCCCACCCTTTTGAGGTCTAGCTAGTGTTCCTCTAACGACACTGCTAAAAATCTGGAGAACGCCATTCTTCTGGAACGAGACCCTATAGTGTGTTACCCAAGGAGTATAATTTTCAAAGATTCAATAGCAACGTGAATCGCTTTTTGAATACTCGCACCGCTGGCAGAGGATTTGTTCCTGCAGTAGTATGCCTGGCCATAAAAAAATAATAGATTACACTTGTTAAACCTGCAACATTATGCATGAGCAGAGCAATAGAGGTATATCTAAACCTTGAAACTGTAGAAACCAATAATAATAATATTGGGTTCTGAGTATATTATAGACAATAGTTGTTGTATTTTCAATTTAATATTCATTATTGATTACTGTTAAGCAAACACTAGTTGTTGCTAAAAAGAAACATTCTTGGAAAACCACAAAAACATCTGCTATGAACTAACCTGAACTCACCCAATTCTCTATTCGTTTATAAAGGTTTATAACTACAAATCTACCATTTCGTTATAAGATAGATTACATGTCTCACAGCTACTAATGGATTTCATCTAGTAACATTGTCTATCTAAATATAACCCTCAGTTAATCTTGTTGTCAGCCGAATAGACAACTCAAAACCATCTCACGCATTGTTGCTTTTTAGGCAGCTGTTGTTGAACGAAGATAAATGTCAGTCTTTGGATTTAAAAAGAATCTTTAAAATGTGCTCTCGAACAATTGGTGACAAATTGAGACTATTTTCGAATCGGTGTCGGTGTGGGTCTGTGAAACAAATTACATTAAAAATGAAAAATTGGTCTGTTGGTTTCGTGTTGGCGTTGTAATTTTTAAAAGTGTAATCACCGTCACGAAACTATTTGAGGTATTTTTGAAGTAAACGAAGATTTAATTTTCTTGAAGAGGTTGCAATAAGTAATACTGGGTGCTTGATTAAAGAATAAAAATTGAAGTTAGTATTTTAAACTGAATCCTCAGGTTTCAAAATACGACAGTTCCAGTTAGGTCAAATATTGGGAAATAGGCAAAAAATAAGGTGTTACCATTTATTAATTGTATAAATATTTTTAAGACACATAAAGAACAAGTGCTTTTACCAATAATATATTTTAGTTTTTTTAGATAAGTCAAATTTTAAGAAACAAAATTAATTTGTCGGGTTTTGATATTAAACTTTGGAATGAATTGATTCGGCTGTTACTTGGTGGAAATTCATTATTACTTTATAATAAATGGTAAAAAATAATTTTTTCTAATTTTGTCTCGAAAAATAGATATTTCGAACGCGCTAGCGAGTTCGAAATATATCCATTTCGAACTCCGAATTTTATTTTTTAAAAGTTGGCATTGGTTATATTTAAATGTTTTATTCTGTTGACGTCTGACGTTTCCTGTTATTGTTATCCATGAGAAAAGAAAGTTTTCGGGATTTCTCTGGTAAAAGTTGATTTATCGTTTTATTAGCAATATCCCTTAACTCAGGGGGAGTTAAACTTAGATTATCATGCTCCATATTTTTTTAATTATAATTATGAACAACTCTATGAAATATTAAATCACAAATTTCGTGACAATGACACAAAGAAAATATTATTTATTGTCAAGGCTACTATGATAAAAAGAAATTTAGAGTATTACCAACATAGAATTTAGACACACAAATTTACAAAATTTGAAGGGTTGATTTTCTTTTTAAATATGTATTTTCTTATTGAAAAAAATACAAAATAGAAAAAATAGTATAAAGTACGTGTTTTATAAAGCAGTTAGAGCACTTGTCCCGTTAAAAAACTCGCCGCAAGCGGCTCGTTTTTTAACATGGACGCGTGCTATAAAATGATGCTTTATAAAACATGTACTTTAATATACTATTACACTCTCCACAAATATACACGTTTTATTTTTTTAACTCGACATATTTGGCAACAGTCGGCAACACTGTTGCTTCTTCAAGGAAGTACAAAAGAGTGATATTTCAAAAACTATATAGGGTATAAATTTTAAAGTAAGCAGGTATACAAGTTTAACTGAGGGAAAAACCTATATTTACAAACTAATTAAATTGATTCAAAAGAGGTGATGAGTTTCAGTATAATTGATCAATAAGTAGAGTATTGTGATTTTTAAGTTTGTTTATTTCCAAGGATTCAAGCAGATTTAATTTTAAACTTTTGTTTTCAGTATGTAAAATATCGTTATTAATATTAAATGTATGGTTTTCTTCTTTCAAGTGGTTAGAATAATTTGGATCAGTTTTGTTTTTTATGAAACTAGAGTAATGTTCGTTGACACGTTTTTCAAAATTTCTGCCAGTTTGCCCTATGTAAACGTTGGGGCAATCGTTACATTTTAATTTATAAATACCAGATTTTTTTCCTTTGTTTAGTTTAGTTTTATTATTTTTAATGTGTTTCCCTTAGTGTATTATTTGTTTTGAAGACGATATTAATATTCAGATTTTTGAAAAAGTTTTTTATTTTAGTACTTACCCCAAAGTTTAAGATTATATCTGCTTAAATCCTTGGAAATAAACAAACTTAAAAATCACAATATTCTACTTAATGATCAATTAGAGTTAAACTCATCACCTCTTTTAAATCTTTTTAATTAGTTTGTAAAATATAGGTTTTTGCCTCAGTTAAACTTGTATACCTGCTTACTTTAAAATTTATACCCTATATAGTTTTTGAAATATCACTCTTTTGTACTCCTTTGAAGAAGCAACAGTGTTGCGGAACACGAGTTAAAAAATAAAACTTGTATCTTTGTGGAAAGTGTAAAACTATTTTTTACCATTTATTATAAAGTGATTAAACTTTGGATTTGTCGGGATTTGCAATTCACCCCCATGGATTTGTCTCTTCCATGTTACTACCGCTCTGATGCTCCTCAGCATCAATGTAGTATTTACTAGTTTCTAAAAATTTACCACCCTAATATTCTTCCAGTAGGAAGGGCACTAAATATTTGAAGGACCTGTTTCTAAAACCCAATTCTGAAGAAATTTTTTCTTTTAATAACTTTTCCATACGTATAAAAGCTATTGGGGGGAATAAATCAATATTCGGCCACAGGGCATATAACGATAATAATAAAGATTTTGCATATACTGTGGAACATTTGGTGCGCATGGTCATCATTATCGAATTCTTGCAATGATTGTTTAAATTATGATCCGAATTGAATATACTCTACACTCTACACGGAATAAATGCAAGTTGCATCACTAAACGAAAATGCATTCGCAATGGTCACGTGACCCCAAAGATTGCCGTGATTGGTCGATTCGGATTTATCGGCGTTTGATTTTAATGCCTTGCAAATCTGTCGAATGTTACAAGGAACCGAGAATTCGAGCACCAACGAAGTTGTAGGCTTTTAACATGAGAGGATTCAATTGAATTATTATATAGAATTTTTATTTATATTGCATGTAACATTATTACCGTTGTCCATTTTAAATTGCTTTCATTAACATGACTGAAATTACATTATAAACATGTAATACAAAACACAAAATCACATTTAACACATGTAATACAATACCTCCTTACATTGCTGCCTTGAGAGTTACAATAGAGTTTGATGCTTGTTCTATCTCCGAACGACATACTATGACTAATTTTTAAGTGAAATAAATGGACAATTCGTTTTCATTCCGGAAATGGTAGGTTGGATTGGATGACCTGAAGGATATCCTAAATCCATTAATTTGGAGTCAAATGTCTTTATATAATTTATTAATGTCAAGTGATTTGATAATAGATTAAATAGTCTTGCTTCCACGAAGGCTAAAAAATAAACCCTATTTGGATGTAATGTGTTCATGAGTTACGGACCTAACGATAAAGTTAGATTGCAAATAAGTTCTCAATGACTTTTTATTATATCCCTACCACATCCAACGTGTTCAGGCTCTACTCCCACGCGACTTTCCATTACGGATCAACTTTTGCCAATGGTTTCTTGTAATTAAAGTAATTGAAAGTAATTGACGAAGCCGATTTTTTTAGAAACGCCATCCAAAACTTTCACAATAATCATTTTTGGGCTGAAGAAAACCCACATGCAATTTTCCGTTAACGTGTGGGCCGAAATATACGGTGATTATTTAATTGGACCCTATTTTCTTCATGGAAGGTTGAATGAGCATAATTACCGGCTGTTTCTCGAAGAAGAATTGTCAGCTTTGATGGAAGATGTTCCCATTTTAGTAAGAAATCGAGTGTGGTTTATGCATGACGGGGCGCCAGCGCACTTCTGTGCTGTGGCTATGGGGTCATCTTAAAACATTGGTTTACAGCACACCAATTCATACTGAATAGTAGTTGAGAAATTGCATAATAGTTTCTTGCAAAAGTATTAGAAACACTAGAAACAGTTCCAAAGAGTACGTGAGTCCATGAGAAAAAGAGAAGAGGCATGCATATTTGCAGAAGGTGAACATTTTCAACATCTGATTTAATTTATTTCTTTGTGCGTTCAATCTAATTTTGTGTATTCTAACATGTATTTAGATTACTATAGTTTCCTAATTTTACCGTTTAAAAATGATTCTTTTAAATAAATTATTGTTTTTTCTCGGAAGTGGTCTAGCAAGATGCAAATGAATGAATTTTATTAATTTATGCGAAAGGCATACGCCAAACAAAACAAAATAATGAGACCAGATTTGCTCAGAAAGGAATGAGGATTTCAAAAATAATTTTTACCTTAAGAGAAAGCAGCGGCGTATCACTTTTCTCTTTGAAATGATTCATTGCAAATACCGCACGAACGCTACTGGAAAGAATCAAAAATAATGTTGTAGAGCAGAAAATGCCTTTTGATGCATAGAAGATGCGTACCACGTTTCACAAAAATACATAGGGACACACCAAAGTTATCATAAAAAAATAATTTTTTTCTTAAAATTTTAGCTCCCTGTAGTTCAACAGTTAAGACTTTTAGGACATATGTTCATATGAAGTTTTTTTCTTAAAATGGACCCAAGGATAATCTCCTTAAATATTAGCATGTTATTAAGAAACACCCTGTATAGTGACTTCTAGATTAGAAATTATTGCTTGTATGAGCTTGACAGTTTTAACTTTAGCATACAGATATGGCTTAGAGGGGTCAGTATGCATTTTAATAAGCTTAAATGATTAGACATCAGACATCATAATACCAGGTTACTAGTATACCTAGACAATGAATAACGTCCTTTCTAATTGATTGAACACAAATAGATGCAAATATCGCACACTGACCAGAACTAACTAACACAGATTATGATAAACAGTCCTAAGCGGACGTAAATTTCAGTTGACACTGCAGAAGTACAAAATTTAAACCGCCGGCGGTCATAATTCAATGCATTTCATTTCCAGAGAACGTAATTCACACCGAACCCGAACATTACATCGACACTTTGACAGCTTATTTCCTTTGTAGTTGCGGCAAGTTAAAGGGCGCGGTGGTGCGTGAAGTGGCACTTGTCCCGGAACTGTGCAACACTCTGTAATTTTCGGACGCATGTGGCGTGGAAGACGGATAAATTATAGCGTTGGGATTGATAAATGAAGTTAAATGTTTGAATAGAGGCTGGTTTTTGAAGGAATGAAGAAGCTTTTTGGTCGACCGTAATTAAAGCGTCGCGGTCGTGATGTTTTCTTTGGAGAATTGGTTTGATGGCATTATTTTTTAATTGCCGTTGTTGCTAAATGTTCCTTTTACAGTAAGAAATTCAATCAATAACTTGTTACTTAGTTCCAAATGAGGTGCATTCATTAGCCAAAAGAAGTAATTATTTATTTTTTAATTTTAGTGTGATTAATTATAAATTAATCACACAGAAGAATTAATTAATAATGTAGAGAAGAAGGTGGTATTCAATATCAGGTGGCTTGCTCTACTGCCGGAGAGTGGTGTGGGTAAGGGTTGCGCCACCTGTTTTGGGGGCCCTTGAGACTGTCTCGATGTACCTCATGTACCCCAGCCGAAGGTGAAAGCTGCTAAGGACCAGAAGAATAAGTAGTATGACCGTACATCGAGATAGCCTCAACACTATAGTATGAGATGCCCACTAATTAACGTACAATTTTATTTAATTAAAGCTCAAATTATCCCTTGGCTTAGTGTTTGGGAAACACTTTTTCTAATAATCAAAGTAATAAACTTGTGTTTTATTCTGCAGTATTCTAATTCTCGGAAAACATCAAGTCTCCTGTAAACATGAAAACATGCTATATTCACTAAATAATACTAAATTCACGTCTACGAAAACCGTTCATCGGTAGCTTTGCAAGAGGTATGCGGCTTCGAAAATATGTAAAGTAAGTTCTGTGATGTTCTGATCGACAACGAGCAAACATCACTTCACAATCCTTCAACGGTCGCTTCTCATTGGTTGGTCGATAGGTTCTACGTGACTACATGTGATTGGTGGACGTCCCAGACCACAGCGCTATAGTACCATATAAAACTCAGTGTCCTGTTAGACTACAAAGTAAGCAGATGCTCCACGTGGCTGAAAACAATAATAGCACGTCTTTTGATCTGACATGTCAGGCAGAGTGATTTGCTGATGTTTTGAAAACGCGTGCCCGGTAACAAAAGTTACTATTCTTTTAAACGTACAGTAAAAGTACCGTAAATTTCAAAGTTTAATAGACTACATTCTTTTGCACCTCAGTGTTTTGCAGTTATTTACGAAGTAATTCGGATCTATTCTAATTTTTCGTCAAGTTTTGAAATTTTGAAATATAGTTATATTCTATCAGCCTGCTGTATTAAGTTGGGTTACATAGTACCGGTCCAAGGAAAGTAGGTACATATTAAAATAAGTGCATAATATGTTAATGAGATTGTTTCTGGTCACGAGGAACATCATGTATTAAGTTTCTAAAAAGAGTTCACAGTGTAGTACCAGCATAACGCACGACCTCATTGAGATGAGCCTATGCGACGAAATAAGACCAAAGATTTAATAAATGCTGGACCTAAAATATTGCTCAGAAATTTTCAGCCAACCTACCAAACATATTTTTTAGCTCCCCCATAACTCCTAATAACATATAAAACACGTTCCGAGCTCCGACATTTTACGGTTCTCTGCCGAAAACAATAAAAATTTGTTTGTCCGTCGGCGGCTGCAACGGCCCCGTCATGCCGAAATAAAAATTAAAAATAAAGCTCGAAGGCCATATTTCAGCGGCAGTAATAAGCCCTACGACCCACACACAAGGGCTATACGTTAAGACTTGGCTCGTAAAAAAGACGTGGACGTAATGGTGGAGTGGACCGGTGCAATGGCGTATCACATAAACAGCAAGGGGATGTGACCGCCGTGATAAGAGATAGCGGAGGGCGCTCTTGAATGGTTCACTTTTTTTTGAAAATATCTAGAGGTCGACACAATTATCTGTAGCTACCAAAAGAATGTGGACAAAAAACGTGCAATAGTTTACGATACATACCGTTACTTAATTGTGATTTAATATTTGTTATATATTCTATAAATTTTGATCCTACCATTTTGATTAATTTCTACTGCTCAATAGCAGCAAAAATTACATCAAATATTTCTTGTCAAACAGATTTACTTGACTATCTAGCTGAGACTGACTCTTCCTCCTCATCTCAGCTAAGATTCCTCTCGCCAGTATACCAGCCGTTTTGTTTTAACAGGAAGGTACCCCAGTTCATGGAACAAGGGAGATTAATGAGTTTTCAAATCATGAACTCCCAGGCAGATGGATAGGAAATCAAGGTGTGGTGGAATGGCCTGCGGGATCTCCAGATTTAAGACCTGTATACTTTTTTAAAACAGTATAATGCGCTGCAGTTAGCCTTGGTGATTTCAAAAATTAGGGTTTTTTCGAATATCTTCGGAAACAGTCAGAATAGATGAATTTTCTTGAGGGCATATTGATTAGCATTAAATTGCGCGACTTTTGACTAATTTATACTTCCTCGTATCTCCTACCGTTTCCAGGATCCCAATGGTGCACCTCGAATTTGTAATAGCTTGTATGTATTGAGATGTAACTGAGTTTGCCTATGCTATGCTAAAAGGATATCAAAAAATAGTAATTTGAAATAAAATTAATTTTTGATCAGTTTGTCCTGGCTGCCACTGAATTCAGAACTGTCACAAGCACACTCCGGATAAAATTTAAACCTGTCGTGATTACTGCGCTATTAGCCGTTTGTCTGACAAACGGGTCCACTGACCGACCAAATGAAGATAAACTGTAGTATGGTATGGTCGAAAATGTGTTACTTATGCCTTTTTAAGCCGAAAATGACTCTCGTTTCAAAAACACTGAATTTAAAATTTCACAGATCGTAATAAGTAGCAAACTTTCGTTTAAATGACGTCATTTTTTGGGCAGGGGTTACGTCATAATGACCAATATGATAACGTATTTATAACATCAAAAAACTACCGTACGTAATAAAACGTTGACGTTATTTTATGACACTTATTAAACGTAAAAAGTGTACAATTCTGATCACATTTTGTCATTATGTTTGCTAAAATCCGAAAAATATTTTGAAAAATCTTCAAAACAACGGTACGTAAATCTTTTTCGTTTTTGTCCTTATGCACGCCAAAATCATCAACAGGTTGTAGTACTATGCATTAAGTAGATTAAGGTAAAGTTAGTACCTATATAAGTACAAGATATATTTTTATTCACATATTTTTTTGGTCAGTTCATGTACGATTATTACCTAAATTAATAAAAACAATATATTTATGACTTTTAAAAGTGGTACTTAGGTAACTCGTTTACATTACATATCAATTAGCCGCAAGCTTGTCTGCTATAACACAAGCTATGGCAATTATTCAGCATAAAAACTCTGAAAAAACAAAAGTTGGTGTTATTCTACATAATCTAATTTTTATGAGGTTCTCTTAAAAACAAGACATTATAATTTTAGTGTCACTAGAAGTAATGTGAAAGTAAAATAATTAACACGTGACAACCTGCTATGATAACAGGCTAGCCCAATAAAACTTAAATGTTACAGTTATAAAAATTGTACGTGACAATACTGATAAATTACTTACTTTTTGTCGAAATTGCGCGAAATAAGGTTCTCTGGTGCAAAAGCATTTATCTGCTGGCGTGCTTGCTTAAAGTTGATCAACATTTTTGATATTGAATTGTTACTAGTACCTACAAAGTACATTCGAAATTTTTTTTTCAAAAGCATAAAAGTAATGAACAGATAATTCAGTAAAAAAAAACTTTGCTTTAAGAGTTGTTATTAACTTTATGTTAGAAGACAGACAAGTGTTTCATTGCTGTCTTAATACTTTAAGAAGTCTGTTAAAGGATGGAAAAAAGATAAACCAAGGCCAGGGCTTATGGAAGTTTCTCATGTAGCTTCTAAGCGACTGGTACTTTTGAAAGAATGTATGAAAGAAAAGAAGAATCCTTGTACCAATTCGTTTTCTTGGATAAAATATGGGTTTTTCAGAATTGCACTATTGGTCAACCTTGGCAAGATGAAAATGAAATAAGTGTTAGATCTACTAAAGTTGATCGTAACATGTATTATGCAGTTAATAAATACATGAACTATGGGAATTTTACTGAGGTGAAACATATTCTTTTAGGTGCATAATACTTCATGTTGGTAGCACCGCATTTTTTTTCTAAAACTAACCTTAGTGACTATAATCGAGAAATGAAGCATCAAAATTTTTTATTGGTTGGATGACTCATTATTGTTTTATTGTAATTCCATAGTATGTTGTTAACAAAAATACCAAACTTTTACAAATTGCTACAAGCGCTGTTTTTAACATATTCCCAAATATGTGAAACTTGAACTCTTTTCAGATATAAGTCATCAAAAAAATATTTAGTTGATAACCTGGCTGAACAATACGGACACAAAGTTTTACGGCTTCCTTCATACCACTGTACATTTAATCTGATTAAACATAATTTGGGTATTACCAAAAATTATTACAATAGACATGTTGATCGAGATGGCAGTATGAAAACTGACTGTATGAATATGTGGAAAGAATCATTGCGTACTGCTACTCCTGATGTTTGGAAAAATTCAATTTAGCATACGAAAAGCGAAATATTAAAATGGTATGAAAGAGGACACGTATTAGATATACAAACCCACTATTATTGAATGATATCTATCTTAGTATTATTATTTGTATTATTCTTAATATTTACACCCAAGATCTAAAAAAATTAGTGTATTTCTTAATAAGTACTACCTATATGTAATTGTATGTGTATTTTTGCCCAGCCTACTTTCACAAAAATACGGAGTAATAAATGTATTTCAAAATAGGTTAGTAACCAAAACATACAGGGTTGCCCAGAAGTCCGGAATAAAATTAATATAGCCTTAACCTGTAACTTTTGGGGAAAATGCTCGGACACGTCCATTTAGTTTTATATATGCTCACATTTTGACGTTATTCGTTTGTTTTTTATAAACATTTGTCAAAGATATGACGACATCGATCTTTCTTTAAATAGAAACATACAGCTTGTAATACATCATTTGAAAGCTAATATCTCGTACAGTACCTATGCTCATAAATTTTGGCGCGATTTTGTCAAGCTATTTCAAAATGGCGACTGTTAAAAGTTAAAAAAAATCAATATTTAAATAAGCGGAAATGATAAATTATTGATTTTTTTCTTACCTTTCAAGGTATGAAATCTTCATTGTTTCACGTTCTGACATTTTGTGACATTGTGAACTTGTAAAATTAATTTAGGTATTTCCGAAGTATTATTTTACAATTTTCTAAACCAAAATGGTTTTGTCGGAAAGGCAGCGTATCGAAGTCTTGATATTGTTAGGATATGGAGATAAAATAAGGAGACAAAGTGAAGTGTGCACTTTATTTAATGCTAAATATCCAGAAAATCAAATTTCACAGTGCACTGTTAGTAAAATATTCCACAAATTTGATGAACATGGCACAGTAAAGGACTTGCCTAGGAATGGACGTCCACGTGTTTTAGGCGACGATGAAAAATTGGATATTGCATTATTTCTGCAGGATAATCCGCATGTTTCAACAGTTTCATTCGCTCAAAATCATGATACATCTAGAGGTACTATTGGAAGATTTTTGAAAGCAGAAAAATACCACCTTTATAAAGTATGTCTTGTCCAGGAGCTTTTAGAAGATGACTATGATAGGCGTTTGCAATTTTGCGAAGAAATGATGAGACGGTGTGACGAAAATAATAGGTTTCCACAGAACATATTAGCTCAGCAACTAGAAGTTGGTAATCTAGAATGATTTAAAACTTTCTAATTACTCTTGTATTTTGGACTCCTCATCATTGTTTATTTCTTTATAAAAGCGGTAACTTACCAACTATTTTATTCATATAATTTGGTTTTTTCAATATGTAATTTATTCTGTGCCTAGTGTCTTAATATAAAAACATAAGAATATCACTCCCCTATGCTGCAAGGATCTAGCAGTAATTTGTGCATGTAACATATGCCACAATAAAGCAAAGAAAACTAGTCTCGCGGGTGAGTTACTGACATTAGAGACGCTCTATCCGATATTAGAGCAATATATTTCAGGTATATCAGCACTACGTCGACGCTAACGGCGCTGAGGGGAGCAATAGAGCAAGATAGAGCCGAATTAAACAACTTTATTGGTGTTTCGTTTTATTTGTTTTTTTGAACTATCTACATAAATTTGTTTCCTGGAGAAAGCGTGGAATATTTCGCTTCCAGTTAATCGTGGACGTGGTAGAGACAGGTACCTAACATGATTTAATTTTAAAAATAATGGTTTTACTGTAATTATTACTGTTTACATAATTTTCTACCAAATGGTTAAAAATCATATTATATAAGTTAGGTTAGTTTTTACACCGGCCAATACTGACGTAGAAGTTTACAAAAGGTAATTCATATTATCATAGTCATAGTCAAATATACTAAACTCATTGAGCAAACTAATCCATAAATCTACCAAGTTAACTTTAAATTTAAAAGAATAAAATTCTGTGGAAGTAAAACTAGCTAAAACATTTAAGCACATAATAAAATAATCTATATCGAATGCCAGACCATATACAGGGCGTTACAAATTCGAGGCTACATACAGTGATCTCTAAAACTATAAGGCACGGTTGTACAAGTCGAGTTCAAGCCCGAGTTTTAGAGAACCACGTTTAACGATGAACCTGTCGAAAATAAGGGATAACGTTGTACATGCCAATTTGAAACCCAGCTCTACTGATCGTCGTTCACCCAAATAAGGGTATAGATACTTGTTATGTCAAAAATTATATGTTTGGATGGTTTGAAAGTTTATTGGTTGTATTAAAGCTTTTCAGTTCGTGTTCTGTGTTGGAGTTGTAGTGTTTTGAGTGGTCTGCAAACTTTACTTCCAGCAACAGTTATGTTTTATATTAACTTATGAGAAAATTGTAATATATCTCATACCTGATTGTAATAATAGTTAACTAATTGGTGACTTACAACGTTATTAATATTATGAATATTATGCACATTCATATAAGTTTCAGCATTGACAATATTATTAAACTCTATTGCCTCCTCGTCTTCTTCATTATTTGTAGGGTCTGGTTCATTTAAAAGTATTGCTATATTCTTGTTATCAACTCTAATTTAGGTACAGCAATTACGACAGCCTCAACTTTTTCCTCCTTCAGTCGAATATCAAAGGCCAGAATCGGAAATCTTCGTTTCCACTGCCCAAGTTTTCCTTCGATGCAGTTTCTTGTCCTGGTCTGCGATTCATTAAAAAGCATCTCTGGCCTTGTTCCTGGATTAAGGAGAGGTATTATTAAATAATTTTTAATAGGATAACCACTATCGCCAACTAAAACATAATCCTGAAAGTCACCCCTTTTAGATCTTGCTCTCTAATATTTGAGTTTGCAATTATTTGGGAGTCGTGTGTAGAGCCTGGCCAGCGACATACAACATCTTGAAACATACAAGAAGAGTTGCATATAGCAAGCTATATAAATACAACTTTATCTGTTTGCTGACGATACTGCGATTACCGCCACTGCGAAACAGCCCAGGTAAGTAGACTCAAAGCTGCAACGACATATAAAACTTCTGAAAAAATAGTTGAAAAGCTGGAAAATTCGTTTAAACGACACTAAAACCCAAGCTATTTACTTTTCGAAGTCCAGAGTGAAATTTCCGGAAACTCAATTGCTTATAAATAACACCAGAATAAACTGGCAAGATAATAATAATATCAAATACTTGGGTTTCTGCTTCTATAAGCGGATGGTTTGAAACACAAACGCGGACCATCGCTTGAAAAAAGCGAATGGTCGACTTGGTGCTATTTATTCACTGCTAAACAGGAATAGCAGGATAGACATACGAACAAAGACGAACTTGTACAAAATAAAAATAAGACCGGTACTGGCATACGGTATTCCCACATGGTGCACTATTAACAAGACTCAAATGAAAAGACCGCAACGTTTTCAAAACAAAGTTTTAAGAATTATTGCGGACGCACCTAGACATACGATGACTCACGTTGCACAACGACTTACGAATGCTGACGTTTAATGAATTTTTTTAAAAAGTTACAACGAATTACTTTAGATGGACAGACGTGTCGCAAAATGAACTCATTATAAGCTGCCACATTCATTCTCTACCAAACAGTACATACAAATTACCAAAAGGCTGACTTCTACCAACACCCGATTAATTTCGTAAAAGCAACCTTCCAAATTCAATCAATTTGAGAACCAACTTGAACGCTGTCGAAGCACGTCAAGAAAAGAAATTAAAGATTGGATCTAACTTAAAAAACGCACATGATCCCATATACTTTTTATGGCGAAGAAACTGTTATATAGCCTTTCAGATATATTTTGAGCAATATCCAGAAAAACCTCAACCAAACCACACATTCTTTAAAAGGCTGGATTTTCATATGAAGTAATATGGGCCATTTATAAAATCACGACAAAAGTATGGCAATCACTTCGCAACTAAGGAAATTTAAAAAATAATAAAAGTACATACCTAATAGATATTTAATGAATTTTAAAATTCTACATAATGCCTTGGTTCCAAAGGTTGGCAATATGAGGTAGTATTGGGTAGAAGAAAAATAAGTTTGACATTATCCAGTGTAATTTTGGGATAAAACGTTGCATTATCCAGAAGCAATACCACTATTCTATTCTGCTTCTTCATCTTGGTATCAAATCTGTGAAGCCATGTTGTAATGATGTCTGCTATTATCCACGCTTTTTTGTTCGAGGCCCATTGAAGAGGTAACTTATCGATGTGCCCTTATCGAGGATTTTTCCTTTTGCCTGTTATAACTGGTTCTTCCTTCTTACCTTACTAGAACAGAATTGTAAATCGTTGTTTTGCTGTTTATTTTTCCAGTACACTTTTCATCTTTTAATGCATATGTTTCTGTTGGTAATGCGCGATAGTAGAGACCTGTCTCATCTGCATTAAATACGTCCCTTGGGGCATAATCTTTTGAAACGGTCAATAGCTTTTCCTTCCAAGCAGTTACATCTTCAATGTTGATATTGGCTGATTCGCCACATATTCTCTTGAAGGTGATATCGTGCCGACGACGGAATTTTTCTAACCATCCATTTGATGCCTTGAAGTTATCTAGTGCTTTAACGCAGGTGGTCACTTTATAGAGGCTGTATAACATTGCCGCCACAACCTCACCACTATTTATGATTAGGTAAACTTCATACTTCATACTCGATAAATATATAATTATCTTCTCGAACAAGTTTTTCTATCAGTTTCTAAAGCGTTAAGAAGAAAGAAATATGACTAAAACTAGAACTATCTAGGTATATAGTATATATTATACTTCGAACGAAGAAAAATCGATGAAAAAGGTTTTCTCCGAAAACAGCATTATCGATTTTAGTTTTTATATAATTATATTTTTATTGTAACTAATGTTGATTCTCTTTTTTTTTTCGTAAAAATGTATCCTGTTCATAGACGAGAATACAAGAGAAAAAGACCGTAAGTCGATATGCGATCTTTGCAGTTGGAAAAACTTAATTGCACAGAAAACATGGCTTCAATACGCATTCCGCTGAACCAGAAAGTTATAAGGCTCTGTCTAGTTCTTGAGCACATTAAAGGCAAGATGAAATTTTTTCGTCATTGTCTTGCATTAAGGATTATTTAATTGTATGTCTTAAAAAACTTGTTCTCTAATGAGGTTTATTAATTTATGTTTACAAATTATTTTATTTTACCGAAAATGTGACTTTTTCACTATGATAGAATACAAGAAAAGTTTTAGGAAAAAATAAATTTAAAGGTTTACGAATATGCTTTCGGTACCTCATTATATAAAACTAACCTGAACTAATCTAGATATTTAAAAGGCAATATGTAATATCAAATTTTCACAAAACCCTAAATCTTAATAAAGAAATACAATGTGAGTTCGTTATCTTTCCGCTAAAGTATGTGTGGTAAAGTATAAGAGATATTCAATTATTCAACGTCTCCAGCTTGTGGCGTATATTACAAGTTGTAAATGTTCAACGTCGTACTTTACTGCATGTTCAGTTCAAAGTGTTGGAACGTAATCACGATTATAAACTTCGTGACAAATAATTAAATACAATCCTGTTATTCCAGCAATAAATAATTATCGATTTTTGCCTTATTGTGTTAAGAGCAGTGGTGTGCCCCAGTATTTTGATAATAATATATATATTTGAGCTAGCTATAGTCAAGGCTTCTATTGGTCTATGCTCTAACACAAAACGTATCAGGGTATTTGAAGCCTAATGCCTTTCCAAACGACCTAAAAACCGCATTAAAGAACAAAATAGACTAATAAGACAAGCGTGCCGGACTGGAGATCTTTGCTTGAAGGCTAATAGGGAATCCCTAAAAATACGCAAACTATGCTCAAAGCCCAAAATTTTTGTCAGTGACTCAACACTAGCAGAGAACTCCGGGTTGTGCGATGACAGGGGAATAAATGTCAGTGGAGTGTGCATTTAAAAAAGTAATAAATGCATGATGAAAATTTACCGGTACCTCAAGCTGTTGCAAAGATATAAAATAGAACATAATCTTTAGAGGTCAGCTTTGAACGACCATAGCTTCCTTATAGGATATATAAGGACTTTCATTCATATGAACTTTTTTTCATATTGTCATATGTAAAATATCCTCTTGACATATATATACAAAGATTCCGAACACCCTGTATACAGGGTTTCCGGGAAAATGTGAAAAATCTCTCGGATTCAGATAGAACATGAAAAAATAAGTTGACAGGTTCCTATAAAATTTTTCTTACAGGCCCTCTCTACGAAGATATGTGCCCCTGAAGGACGCCGCTGGAAATCGGTCTCTCTTGAATAACTTTCAAAGTACTTAATAAAATTTAATAAAAATTTGATGTGATGGACACTAGTAAGGACCTCTCAAAATACTGTCCTTGAAACATATTTAGCTTATTTAGTTTACCAGAGGCGGACTAAGCCTTACAACTTAATGCTTAAATTTTTAACACCCTGTATGATAAAGACTTAAAAAAAATAAACCTGGTTAGCTTGTACCTTAGGCTAAAAAAAAGGCACTCTTGTTTATTGTCGATAAAATTAAGTGTTTTTGTAGAAAAAGAATAATAAACGAATAGTTGTAGAAAACCTATGTTAGCAAGAAATGTGCATTTTGTTTATTTATTGGCACCATAACAACGTATTGTTGTTGCAAACGTTACTATGGTACGAAATAAATAAAATATCCTGCATTTTAGAACTTTTCATCTTTCACATGATCATTTACTTCGATATTAATACACGTTTATTAAGTATGCAGATATGCGTCTGATGTATGATTTTGCGTCTTGCAATGCTTTAGAAGCCAGAAGGTTATATCACGAAAGATTTCCTAATCGTACTATGCCAAACCAGAAGACATTTCAACGAGTTGACCAACGTCTAAGGGAGAATAATGGGCCATTCCAGTTAATAAAGCAATACATATTATTGACTTTCTTCATAATTTTAGGAAAGTTTGGAAAAAATAGTACTGATGCTGGTCTGAGAAGAACAGTACGTACGCCGCAATTAGAGGAAAATATTTCAAATGCTGTAGATGACCCTCCATCAACGAGCACTCGAGAACTATCAGCACAGTTTAATAATATATTGAAAACAATAGTACATAAAGTTCTTCAAGGACAGCTGATATATCCATATCATTTGCAAAAAGTACATGAACAGATTCCTGAAGATTCTCCTCGTAGAATGCAGTTTGCAAGCTGGCTATTGGATCAGCCACGAAATAGTGTAAACTTCATTAGCATTATTCCTTTCACAGATGAAGCAAGGCTTATCAAAAAGTGTATCACCATTTTACACAACACACATGTATGGGCTGATGAAAATCCTCATTTTTGATTGGACCATTCGTATTGCCGGAATGCTTAAATTGCCAACTTTATTTGAAGATCCAGAACGCTTTTCAGGATTTAATAGAGCACTTACCAATTATTGTAACCCGCCGAAATTTGTACTGCATGCACGATTGGTTTGGTAATCTAATGGCATTTCTCCAAATGATCAGAAAAAAAAGTATTTAACATATTTGAATAAGGATTTCTATTACAAGGATTCTCACTGGTAATACCATTAGAGGTCAAGTTATTTATTTGAATATTTTGAAAATTATCCCGAGTCGAAAACGAGGGATAATTTTCTAAAAATATTAATGAGCGAGAAAAAATTTCCGGATTTAATTTGACCTCGTGTGGTATTCGGTAAGAAAATTCCAGACCAAATTGTGTTTAAATAATTTAAATTTAGATTGGGTCGAAGTTTCGTGATCATCCTAGGTATAGATTACAAGCCTGCGATAATTCTTAATTTCTACTCTTTGTAGTTGCATGAAAATGGCAACCTAGAGCGTAACATAATATATTCTTTTATTTTATATCAATTTTGAGGTACTACAAGTGGTAGAAAGTTATAATTTCATTAAATTTAATGTGCTTTGCAGTTTCGGTAATGGCTTCGCCTGCCCTATGAGATATTGAGATATTGATTTTTACTTGTTGTAGTTACACGGCAGTTTTTTAATGAAACATATTCCATTCTTTGATTTTTTATTTACTTTGGGCTACTACAAGTGGTAGAAAATAAAAATTTTATTAGTTCTATAGAAACATACATGAACAGATTTAGTTTATCTTGTCACCAATGGATTCTTAGCCTATAAACTGTTGATTTCTATTGATTGTAGTAGCTCAAAAGTGCCATTTTAGGATCTAAAATATTATATTCTTTGATTTTATAGTTACTTGGGCTTACTACAAGTGGTAGAAAATCATAATTTAAAAGGTTTTTCGGAACGCTGCACGAACAGATTTACAGCGCGTCACAGTTTTGGCAGCAATTTAGACCTTTAAATTGTTGATTTCTACTCGTTGTAGTTGCAAGAAAATACCATCTAAAGACACAACACAGTATATTCTTTAATTTTACATAAGTTTTGAGTAACTACAAGTGGTAGAAAATTGTTTTTTTGCGTTTTTATTAACTTTTCATACGCGCTTTATTGGTATGGAATTCATAACCAGCGCGTAGCTTCAGCAAGCGTCAATCATTGGAGGCTGTGATCATCGTATTTTGACAGTTCAAAACATCAGAAAAACTCGCGTTTTGTTGTAATAAACAATATTGTGCAGTCATTAAAACCAAGAAAATTTGTTGTTTTAAAAATGAATTGGTTTGAAAATCATACTATATGCAAAATATGCGTGAAATTGTCTGATGTAATGATCAATCATCGTGCGATGACTTATTTACCCGCATTAATAGAGGATTGTGGCTCCTACTTGAAGAAAGAAAATTTGTTTAGAATTGTTCACGAATATTTGCATTTAAACTATTTAAAATTGAAAGTGCTAAATGGAAAAAAGGTGAATAGAATAGTGTCTAAATATTATATATTTTTCATTAGACATAGACATTTAATTCATTCCATTCCAAGTCCTGCATTTTCGCCATTAAGAAGAAAGGAGGTGTCCAAAGAATATAGAAAACATCTTAGCTTTGTAATTAAAATGTATCAAAATTATCATGTAAATAAATAAGAACCAGATTTTCAAAAAAATATTCATTATAAACGTCAAAAAATTTCCAGTATAATTCGCTGTTGGGTACCAACGAGAAAAAAATTTCCACTAAAATTCATCCGTTGCCATGGTAATCTGTCAAAAATACACGTTTTGATTGGTTAAAAATTACAGGTGTGGAATTTTCAAAGAAATACCATTGTACCATAGTAGGAAACTAACCTGACCATAGGATTGCCATCCCTCCAATAGCGAACATGTTGCGATGCCACAGTTCCATTCGTCGAAAACGTGGACTTATCCCAGAACATTATAAGTTTTTGGAATCCCCTATTACCACATAAAACCTATTTCCCTCTCCCTATCCACAAACAAAAATCCAACATTTTGCCATCATCGCCTTCTTCTAATGTGTGATTATAATGGGGTTTGTAGGGCCGTATCTTATTTTAGTTTAAAATTTCTTGAATAGTACTTTTTTAAACCTCCTGTACTTGCGTAGCTCACTTCCTCAAAGACGGTCTGGGGCTTTCTCTAACAGACTGCAGTACGAGTACACTCGCTACGTCATCTTCATTGTAGTATTTTTTTAATTTTATTAAGTCTAATTCGGATCCCGTTTCACGAAATTTTGTGATCAGTTTGCAAACCGCCCATTTGCTTACGGGTACATTGGAGAACCTTTTATAAAATTTTTCAATAACATGTTTGTATTGAAAATCTACACTACTATACCATTGGATTAAATGTATTCTTTACTCCGTTGTTGACATCGTAAACTAATAAAATCCTTGAAAGTTACTGACAATGACGTTTTGCTTGACATTGTCATAATCTATTGCTGAGGTACCTACCTAATAAAAGGTGATACTTAAGGTATACAAAATCAAAGGTGCACCTACCAATCTTCTCAGTGAAATGCAAATTTAAAGCAAAAATATTATTGCTATCCAAATTTAATGAACACCAATATCTTAGAAGCTTTGATTATTTGAAACAATTCTCTTAAATAATATTTTGCTAAAAACTTTAGATTGAGGGTTCTTTACTGTTGTAAAAAATTTGAATTTTTAACCCTGGAATATACAATTTTTTTTCATCGATAATCGTATTTTTTTCAGCAAGCAAAAATTTTTATAAAAAATGACTTTTTCTCGAAAAATCAAATTTTTGGTCCGTTTGCCCTCTTGTCTAGCACATCGCCAGACATACTGTATATTCCAAAGAAATTCTGAGAATGATCCGTTTATACACCAAAGCTAGAAACTGTAAAAAAAGGCAAACTTATATGATTAAAAGTCATACTGTTGATAAAACAGCAACTTTTTTTTGAAAAAACTGCAGGAGAATGTTTTTTACTTTGTATACGCTTGAGCATTCTCTCGATGAAATGCCATTTCGAGGATGGACCACAGGTTGTAGTTTTATTAAAATTGTGGCAATATATAATTATATGGTTGGATAAACACGTTTAATAATTTATATATCAATGTTGGGGAAGGGTTCAGTTAGCTACTTGCATAATTTAATAACAAAATAAGTATCAATATAGAAAGAACGGCAACGTTGCTGTCTAGACTAATTTCCTAGAGGATCCGCCGTCTACAAAACGAGCGGTCGCCCAGGCAACGACGTGTTGAGCCTAAGTGACAAAAAGCCGGGTTTGAAACAGCATGACGAAATGTTACTGTGTACGAGAAGGGCGGATGATTTATCGCCAGTAAGACTTGACGTTTTTAGGTTTTTGGGCGAACAAGAGAGATCTGTAACAGCTCGCGTGGAAAGCAGACGGTTTTTCTTGCGGTTTACGCGATTTCTAGTTGTTTATGGCACTCAAGCCAAGTAATTAAGTCGGTCAGTTCGCGGTGTTATCCCGAAGATATATTAATGTGATTATTATATCCAGACTGAAGTAGAGTTCCGTATCACGCCTCGCGAAAAGCACACGGTCTCCTCGCGGCATTTTGCGCGGTTTTAATTGATTTTATGGATATATTATTTAATAGTTTGGAAAATTCACGGTATTGTATCCCGAAGGTGTAGCTAGTGTGATTATTACACCCCAACTCTAGTTACGTTTATCAGTTGAAATAACGTGATCAATTCGCGGTGAATGCCCGAAGGTAGAATAACATAGTTATTATACCACGACACGAGTCCTGTTTATTTATTGTAAAAAGCAGTATAAAGTTCGAAGATACGATAAATTCTCAAAGGTTTAAGAATACGGTAGTGTATCCCGATATTATTATTTGTTTTGTTTAGTGATGTAAAAATGTATAGCTGTTTTAATGCAGTAAGAATTTACCATACTAAGTTGTAAAGGTAAAAAGCATTTGCTACTACGCCAAACGGATGTGAAGATGAGTAAATTAAATACCAGAAGTAAATAGATATATTTTGTGTGAGAAAAAAGCCTTTTATTTCAACTGACATATTTTGAACCACGCAACCTATGAGAAATACAGTTAACAGTTTATGTTTGGCGCAAGCAAATATAGGCGACGCCAACAATCAAAAACAGCTGTTTCTAGGAAAATAATTCTTGTTGTAAGGCATTAATCAAAAAACTGCGCAATTTGTCACAAGATATTAATTAGAACTTTAATAAAATACCTTTATCGGCTACTCTTAAAAATACTTAATTATAAACGAAATGCCACTTAATTGAAATGTTTAATTTTTACATTACTTTCTTTACCACCATGTATATTCTTAATGCGTTTCTTTAGGTCAAAGGTGCTACTTAAAGAAGAACCGATCTTAAAAAATTTGAAAAATTCAAATTGATAGAAACATCGTTATGGGTCTTTTTAATGAGTAACGTATTTGAACAATCCAAACAGTCTATTTAATAATATATTGTAACGTTTGCTTGCTGCTCATTGTCATTATAATTTAAATAGTATAATAATTATGCGGTTCTGATTATGGCCTAATTCTAAAATAAACCAAAACCTAATCATAATCTAAATTTCTATTCCGAATAGGCCAAAAATAAAAGGACCAAGTATTACACCTATAATACATTATCGACGTTATGCTATTACTGAGTAGACCCATCTGAATATCAAACTAAATAATATTTGGGATCTTGCTATAAGAATTTACACTTGCTTGCCAAAAAAATATTTAAATTCGTTTTGACTGGGGGAACAATATCCATCAATAATTGCAAATGTAAATACCTATATAATTTAAGAGTTCAACATGTTTCTACCACACCCTGAAATTACAGCTTAGCCAGATTAAAACTATAGCAATGACTGCTGCAACAATAGTTTAAGGGAGTTAATGTTTAAAACCATTTGTACGATTTTCTGTACTTATATGTTTTTTTGTAACCGATTCAAATACGTAGAGATTTAAAAACAAATTACACATTATTCTTAATTGTGACCATGAACAACTAAATACCTATTTCTTTGAAAGTGTCATATTTGTATATGGATAGAAATAGATTATTTATTTATTTATTTATTTCATGATAATACACTACAGAATAATATCATTCCAAATGGTATGCCTAAAACTAAAATAAAATATTAATATAATTGAAGTATGAGACAATATCCAGATGTACCTAGGTATAATTTGTCGACTAAAACTAAGACTAAAACTGCTGTACCGACGTCGATCCAACGAATAGCAGCGACTAAATACTAACCAAGAACCATTTAGTCTGTTACCATCTTACCAGTGGCGCAACCAGAAAATAAGTTCAGGGGGGGGCTGAGAAAGAAATAGCGGCGCAGGCGAAAAATTTTTGGATGCCACGCCCTTTTTTCAATGATGATGCTTGCTTTTCAAGTAAGAAAAATAAAAACACAACAGAAAATCACGAAAGCAGCCAGACTCGTTTCAATTTTTGTGTAATTGTACCAAACTTAAGTATTGATGAGTTTATTTTTCTTGTAAATCAGGTAGTTAGACGACCCGAGCCAAGCTAGCTGACATTTTTGACGACTGACACTTAAGTGTCCCGTTTTTTCTTTTACCTTACTTGACTTTTGGCAGCCGAAGATGCAAGGGGGCCTTTTTAATCCACGACAATTCTAGTCATTGCCCAGGATTTTGGATTTAAAGACTTTATTTTCGGCCGCCCTTAGGTTCGCTTTGATGTGGATCAATTATTTTGCTTTGCTGTTCGTCGAGCGGTAGAAAAATCACTTCGGTTGATTTCTGCCTGTTGAGCCTAATAACTTTAATATAATGTGATTTAAAATATCAACGCAGAGAATTACTAAATTCGTCTGCTGCGTTAACGCAACCCTGCGGTTGACTTGTTTGCTCCTTCTTGTGATTGGGTTCCTATGTAAGGGTCTCTCAGTAGTTGTGTCGTTACTCTCCCATGTCTGGGAGTTAAATATGTATTCATTATTTTTATGATTTAGACATAAAAATACTTTAAATACAAAACCAATGTCAGGTTTCCAAGACGAAGGGAACAGTCAAAAATAAAATACAACAGGGGGGAGGGGTGATCGACGCCATAGCATGAAAATCGGGGTATTCAACTATAAGAGGTCGTAATCTCGTATTTTATATTAAGTGATACAACAAGTCTTATTTGTTGTACAAGATCTTGTACGTTTGTTCTTCTTTGCACCGACCCTGTCCGTGATCACATAAATCCAGACTGGGCGCGTAATTCGTGCCTACAGGGTAATTTGAATTTAATGGCAGTGCAGTAATAATATACCGGGTAGTTTGATTTATTGCTAATCGTTTTTCAAGGACATGCACTTAGTAAATGACGTGGTTGGTATTCTAGACGTGGATATTTTAATCTATAACATTTGAAATAGGTGCATGGGTTGTAAGTGAAATACATTTTACGAAAGTCTCCACCAGGTAATAATATTATGGGAATGTTTTTTTTTGCTGTTCTTAACAATCTATAAAGTTTTGATACTGCTAAATTTGTAATGAAATCCAAGAGCTCTTGCCACCACACACTTTCTATTATCTAAGAAAATATAATAGGTAATAATTATTAGAGAGTTTGGAGTGCCAAAAAAAAATTAAAAAAGGAAAGGACGTGGTGAACGTAGGACGAAGAGTGTTAGTATAAATGTCTTGTTTTGCATTACATTACAAAATAATGTACAACTTCGGGGCCCCCTATAGACAATGACAGCTATCGTTTATACTAGGTAAAATTTTCGTCAGATTCACACAGTGATATGGCGGAAGGCGAAGTACCGTTACACTTTGTATTGAAGCGATTTCGTCGACAACAAATTTCGTACAAGAAGGTTTATTCAGTTTTACAATCTCCGGTAGCTCCCTTTTCAGCATATCTTTATGAAATTTACTTTTTATTTACAGTAAGCCAATTAATGCAGTCCGTTTTGATTTAAATGCTAGTAAGCCGCTATCGACAAATCCATTTTTGCTACCAATGTGAGTAATTATTAATCTTTTACCTTTTCGCGAGGGTGCTTTTATTCCAGTGGACCATCCTTCCATGAAAGCTTGCCTCGCGTTTCATATGTTTACCTTGCCAGATTTTACCAACGGTAGATAACCTTCATTTAACCAACTCTCGTCCATATAATAAATATTCCTGTTTTCCCTTCGAAACTGTCTAACTGCCCTCAAATATCGTCGTCGCCAGCGGATGATTTCGTCTTCCTCTATTAAAAGCGATTTTCTGTTTTGAATTTCTTTATAACAAAAATTTATTTCTTTCAAAGTTTTCCATAGTTTCTTCTGACCCATGCGTGCAATAAAATCATGCTTTTCATTTATTATTATTTTGTCCATGGTAGGTGTTTCTTTTTTAAGTAAAACGAGTGTATGGTTCTTCTGATGGCAGTCTTTTTATCCTCATTTATTACAGTTTCTTTTCTTCCTGTATTTCTCCTTGGGTGACCTGATGGGGCCGTTTATCCTTGTGCACAAGTCGGTATATTGTTGACGTCCGACTCCAGTCATATTCGAACACATTTCAACTATTTTCGCAACTCCGAATCTTATATGAAATAATTATTGGACTACGCCTATGGAATACGGTAAAGACCAGTGGGTTTTATAGTTCAATAATGATTTATTACTCTCTCGCATTAAAAAATAGACTATAATGTAAAAATCTGACATCTCCTTTAATTTCCAAAATTTGATTTTAACGGAATCGTCTGCAGAGCATGAGCATTTGGATCGATTGAGTTACAGTTGAATCTTATTTTACTGGAACGGTTTTAATAATTGTTATAATTTTTCATATTTTTTCAGAAATACTTATGTAGGTACTTTAGTGCTTTTCTGTAAATCACTGATTTTGAAGATCCAATCAATACAACTTTATTGCTCAAATTGGCTTTTATAGGTCACTAAAAATTATATCGTATTTTATAGAGGAATCAGTTTTACAAAATGCATATCTGTTGTCTCTAATTATTATGGAAATATTGTTATTGGTACAGGAAAATAGCCTTCAAACGAGTTAACCTTATTAACGCTTCGTTAAATAGTTAAACACTTTTTGTCAATAAACAATTTACATCTAACTTCTCCACTAATCCAATCCGAATAAATTATTTCTTTTGTATACTTCGGTCTACATCGTAATAACTGTCCTTGGCCTTTTATCGAATAAAAGCCCATAATTTGCCTTAATAACATGGCACCGGTAGAAATTGCCAGTTCGACGGACCACAAAAGTCCCTATTTACCGTAAGTACGGAACATTAGCCACTGCCCGAAACTAGGAGGCCGGCATAAGTCAATCACTATCATTTCGTTCCGTCTGTGACGCTGCTGAAGTAATAATAGAGGAATTAAAAAGTGAACGAAAAAAAAATGATAGAATTACGTGGCGCCAATGGAACGGTTTATCGTTTGAAGATTAGAGGGGAATTATCCTATTTTAAAAAATTAAAAGTCGGTGATTTGTACAAGTCGATAAATACCATGTCTTGTGACAGGCGTATAATTTATTGGAGGCCATTCCTAAGCACTGAATCATGTATTTAATTTGTATTAAATTTTATTACTTCTTGCAATGTAGGGCTTTCATTTTTAAATGAACAACCCTAACTGTCTCTTAATTTTGAAGAAAATGAGATTTGACAAAAAGCACGTCAATTTTTTTATCGAGGGGGAATTTAATTACACATTTTAATAGAATTTGCTACTGACCTCCACACCTCCAGCCAACCTCTCTTTGAAATATCAAATGACACTATTTATCCAACCACGTCAAGGAAGTCGGGTAAATAATGAAAATAATAAAAGTAAAAATAAGAATAAAAACATTTAACTGGTTTGAATCCTATATTGGCGGCAGAAGTCAGAAAGTTTTCAGAGGTTCTGTTTGTTTTGAGAGCCGAGTGATTGACTGGGAACTCCCTCAGGGTTTAGTACTGGGACTAGTTCTCTTTCTTTTATATATTAACGATTCGACATCTATCGACAATGGGGGAGAGTTTACACTTTTCGCTGATGATACTACAATATTATGGCAATTTAACAATGCTCTTATGTTAAAAGATATTATTACCTTAGATTTGGTGAAAGTCAAAGAGTGGTGTAATTCGAACTTACTGTCTCTAAACGTCGAAAAAACAAATGTAGTTGGTTTTAAGTGTACTATGGAGGACTTGGTCATTGGTGACTCACCACTTGTGAATTGCCCTAGTACTAAGTTTCTGGGCCTTGTCATTGATAGTGGTCTTAAATTTGAGAATCATATCAGGGCACTGAGCAGTAAAATTGACTTCGGGATCATTTGCAGTCAAAGTAGTAGTCAATGAACTTGGTTCAAATATTGCAAAATCAGTTTACCACGCGCTTATAGAATCTCATCTGAGATATGGAGTTGCATTTTGAGGATTCTCTAGTCAGCAACTGCTCGGTGTTCGGTTTGCTCTGCAGAAACGCGCAGTTAGATATATTTGTCAGGCCAACCCCAGAGACTCATGCAGACCATTGTTCTTGCAAAAAAGAATATTTACCCTAACATCATTGTTTATTTTGGAGACTTTCACTTTAATATTTGAGATAAGATATAGGTTTTTTAATACTAACTCCTCCTACACGAAACGATAATATCGTAATCGGCCTTTGCCAATACCATCCTCAACCCTTACAAAAAAATCGATTATGTATGAAAGTATAAAAATATATAATCATTGACCTAATATCTTAAAGGACCTACAGTGACTTAAGTTGTTTAAAACATCTGTGACACGAATGTTGTTGGAGAAGGTTTACTATTGCTTGGGAAATTGCCCTGTATTGCCTATCGTCCAATACAACCCACGAATTCCAGCCTCTCGACAAAGCTGTTTTGAGAGCTTTCGAACATTATTGGGATGTCTAACTATTGAGTGATTAGAAAAAAGATTCAAGTGCTTTAAGAACATTAAAGAAATGTTGGAAAAGTTTTAGATCTAGTCTGGAAGCAATGTATAAGCATTTTAAACAAATGAAGTTGATTCAAGTCGACTGGAATATTTCCATTTGATCCCCAAGTAATCAATAAAATAGAATTTGCGCCATCCATGCTAACACTTAAACAACTCGATCAGACGGTGAAAATTCAATTTCGTCACTAATAAGTCATTACAACATGGCCTACTTATAGTAACTTATATCACATATCTGATTTGAATTTCAGCTTTTAAACCGGTGAAAAGTTCAGGTTTTGTTCTCTATATAAACCTACATACCGACTTTTTTTTGTTTCATACTCGAAGTTACTGCAAGCGGGATTACATTTTGCCTATATCTTAATTCTCCTTATTTTCCTGGCATCATATCCTATCATTTTCATATAAAACAGTATTTTTGTGAAAATTTCTCTTGTTTTGGTTCTAGGTAAACTTCTGTTTTTTAAAAGATGTTAGTGGCCTTTATATCCAGCAACCGAATTCAAACGGAACCGTTTGTCAAATGTCGAAGTTATTGCTTGTACATTTGTTTTATTTCACTTAGTGCAAATACCTGCAACTAGGTAGTTATGACCCACTAGACGGATTTCAATACCACCCGCTCCGCTAGTATGTGAACCGGCCTATTTTTGGTCCGAGCAGTACTGTTCTGGAGTCGTTTGCTGAAATTTGCTTTATCTCCTTGACTTCCCCACCTCTCTGTGGTATAGGAGACGGTATGACACTTTAACCTTTATTGTTCTGCGGCACTTTACTTTTGGCAGTTGAACTTGCAACAGGCCCTTTAAATCCACGACTATTCAAGTCATCTCCACAGGATTTGGGATTAAAGGGCCATGTTTACTGTCACCCATCCCTTAGCTTGGCGGTGTTGTGAATATTTCTGCGTTTGCTGCTCCGTGGGAGGCAGGAAAATCATCGTAGGTGGATTTTTGCTGCACGCTTCGCTGTCAGAAGGTGAGTTTTTGTATATCATGCTGTTCTCTGTGTCATCCCGTCAACTTTGTCCTAACGTGCCTTCTGGGGCTTTATTTTTGGTAAGTCCGGTCACCAGGACCTAGAGGGGCCGAAAATTCAGGAGCATCCAACATCCGTGTTGATCCCCCTAAAATAACATTTAGGACCCTAGAAGCTCCTACTAGGTGAGTGTAATGCATTTTCATCTTCTCATTTTCCATGTAAATTGGTGCAAAATCTCATAATTAAACCAACCATGCTTTTCCCAGGGGAATGTGTTTTTTCTTAATGTATGGTCGAGGTCTTAAAGGCCTCATTAGCTAAGTTTTGAATATACCTCATACATAACCTTTTATTATTTACTTATACGAAGCAACTGGCCACCTATGTTAGTTGAACCCCATTTTATTCATTTAATATATTGCTAGTTTATCAATTCTGCAGCCAGGAGGCTGTCTTACAGTACTCTCGAGACACTTAAAAGCACTTTTAAATGAAGAATTTCCTATTTTCCTTTCAGTTGCTTGTTTTTTGTTGACTGTCAATTTATTGTTATATATATCTTTGAAATCTCGTATTTAAAATTTTTGATTAACTATCTTAAGAGTGTTTACAACTCCAGTGGCGTTGCTTTAGTTTTATTAATTTTTTTATGAAGGGTCCAGCTTGCTTCATTTATTTTGTTTTATATAGCACAAGTTTACTTAAAGTCCAGTATTGCATGACATTTTAATTCATGCATAACAATATATGACATAATTCTTTGATTAATTTAATTACTATGTTGTTTTGATTATAACTATTACTTTTCTATTGAATTGCATATCTTATTTGCAGATTTAAGGTGGTTTAGTGCCATGTAGTGTTGACAGTTGCTGTTTAATTTTGAATTTATTGGTTGAATATTGTTGTTACAATAATTGTTTAGTGCATTTTTTGTACCTTGGGTTTGTCAATATTGCATGGTGGCCTGCTTTTTAAGTGATAAGATCTCCTCTTATTTTGCTTTACTGTGTAAGCATTCCAACATTAATTTCATCAGATTTTAACGTTATCCAGACCTAGTGCTATTGCTTGTATTGTATTATTAAATAGCTGAGGGCTCAGTTTTGCCAGTAAGGATTTATTTATCACATAATGTGTTTGATTACCTCAGTCTTAAAATCAGCTGCCTACAGTTTAAGATTTTGCCATCGAGCTAATCATTTCTTGTATTTTAAATAACAATAAGGCTTTGTTTTAATTATGATTATGGACATTTTAAGCTACCCTGTTGTACAATCATTTCAACCAAGGCTTATAAAAACTAGTACAGCTTATATTTTGGTATACTTTAGTTATTTAGTAGTGTAGTTCACCAATATATCCAAGAGTTTATGGTATTTTACCTTGATTGTACTAAGCGATGAACATTTCTAAATTCTTTATTTTTACTTTGTCTCAATTCCAAATGCTGCTTGGGCATTTTTAATTCGTATTGTTTTCTTTTAAAATAGTAGCACTAGGGTCTAATGATCTCTCTTTTCAATAACATCATATCATGGTTATGTAGTTCCCTTTTTTCGATATTTAGTCTGATGTATTAGTAAACTATCACTACTTGTGCTATAATACTGTATATTTTATTTATTGGTGCATATAATTAACTTTTAATTGCTGATGTAACTCTAGTACATAGGCGTTCTTGTTGGCTTTATAATTTAATTTTATTTTAAGTTTTTTTTGCTTAATTTAACTTATGCATTTGATTACTTGAAATGATAAGCACTTCCCTTCAGGATATTAATTTGGAAATTTCAATTTGTAATTTAACTTTATTCTTTTGATACTTTATTTAAACATTAAATTCATTTTTTTTCTTAAACTTAAATTATAACCTAACGTGCGACTTCAATTTATTTACAATGATTAACTTCGTTTATTTATCTCTTTAAATTTCAATTTATAAATTCTCTTATAGTTACTTTAACTTTTTTATTGATCCTTTGCCATTTTTGTTTATTTTCATTTAGTTGGTTTTGCTTCTAATTATAACGAGTGATTTTTAATTATTTTGCTCAAGGGAGGCCATGTATTTTAAAAGCATCATGGCCGTACTGCGTAGATAAGATGACATGATTGTTTTATGACATTTACGTCTTATTTGAATTTGTGTATTTGTAAAGTTTAAAAATTGGAGAAATTTTGTAATTTTTGCAATTATTTGAAGGTAGGTTACTATTGCTTTAACTAATATTTCTCCGGGGAGTCGTCTTTTGACTATTATAAAGTGCTATTTGCAGGATATGATTTAATTTTTAATTTTTTTTTTTTATCTTTCAGCGTATCAAGTTTTGGTGAAGCTTTGTTGCCGGATTGAAAGTTCTACAGTAAAAATGTTTAGTGAAGCACAAAAATTTTTTATTGTTGAAAGTTTTTTTAGAAATGGAAACAAAACAGGCGGTGTGTGGAATTACTCTATGCATGACTGCTTTGATGAATTTCGAACCGAGTTTCCTGATGTTGCGGTGACCTTTCATAATTTTCGTACTGGGTCACAATACCTAATTGATAAATTTCGTCAGACTGGTTCTGTTCAACATAAAAAAGGGGCTGGAAGACCAACGAAACGATCGAATGAGGTTATTGAAGAAGCGCGACAAATTATGGAAAATAATCCTTCAACTTCTATTAGGCATTTATCTCAACAAATTCAGCAAACGGATTTATGCTGCAGTACATGTCAAACACTTTTGAAAAAGGATCTGCATCTATACCCTTATCGTGTTACGGCTATTCATGAACTCCAATGACGTTCCCCAAAGACTTAATTTTTGTGAATGGTTTTTAAACAATTTTCAAGAAGAAAATAGTGGTGCTTTTGAAAAAAAATTTTTTACCGATGAGGCTTATTTTTATTTATCAGGCTGTTAATTCACAAAATATGCGAATGTGGAATACGCAAAATCCGCATGTTTTTGTAGAAAGACCTCTTCATCCTCAAAAAGTTGGTGTGTGGGCAGCAATTAGTTCTAGAAGAATAGTAGGCCCAATTTACTTTGATGGCACAATTGCAGCTGAGAGATATCGGATCGAAATTCTGACAACATTTATTAATGAGCTTCACGATGATGAATTGCGGGAAGGTTACTTCCAACAAGATGGCGCTACCCCTCATGTAACCAGAGAAAATTTAAATTTTTTAAGTGAATTTTTTGAAAACAGAGTTATAAGCCGAAATACGCAACAAATATGGCCACCTCGTTCCTGCGATTTAACACCCTGCGATTTAACACCCTGCGATTTCTTCTTGTGGCCTTTTATAAAAAACTCCATTTATCGAACACCAGTTGAGGATATAAATGATCTTAAACGAAGGATTTCAGAAAAAATTGCCAAAATTAATAATTCTCCAAACGTATTGGTTAATGTGTCTCTGAGGGTAAGAAGAAACATCAGAAGGTGTCTAGAAGTAGGAGGCGGCCATATAAAGTAGGCTTTCAAAGTAAGATAGCTCAGGATTTTATATTACATACCGTCAAAAAACATTATTTTAGGTTTTCAACGTGACAACGCTGCTTTCTTGCAAATTCGCCCTATGATTTAATCTACGCGCTACTGCTACACTATGTATACTGGGTCACAGCCGCCCTTGAGCAAAATAATTAATAATCACTCGTTATTACTTTGTTATAAAGTTACAATATGAAGGGAAAAGGAGCTAGGTCTGTTTTTCTAGTATGCCCTCAGCTTAGACTCTTGTTTTCTTTTTTTAATAGGGTCTTACTTTTTCCCCTGCAAGAAGTCCATCTTCTTGTCTACCGCCCTCGCATCGTCTTCTGCCTTCAAGGGAAACCCCATGCCTAAGCCACAGTATATATTAAATTTTCAAGAATACCCAGTTAAAAAGACTGCGGGCGATTTTCACCAGCTAAAATTTTGTGATAAAAATAAATAATTACAATGGAAGTTCAAAACAGGTAAGTATATCAGTCATGAATGATCATAGTTGACAAGGACTATAACGCCTGTTTGTTAAACCAAAGAAACTTATAGCTATATTCAAATAAACAATCAAATAAAACAACGGCAGTCTACCTCCGCAATATGTATTTCAATGTATATGTTTATATCCTACATGTTTCGGACATAGAAATGTCCATCATCAGGGATACAGTAGTCGATTACGACAGCTCTATCTTGCATAAGCGACGATCAAAAGTATGTTAAAATTGAAAATTGTAGGTTCTAATGAATGTTCAAGATTGAATGAGATGTAATATTTGAAATTTTGGTCAAGGTATCTTTGAATAAGGGGATTTCCAGTTTGCAGCCACTGAGACAGGTGGTGAAGCAATTATGTTATTTGTAGCTATTTAGAGGAGATTAATTTAAGTGAGGTGCTCAAAGATGCTTCATCTAACCGTGTCTAGGGTGTGGTCAGCAAAATACTGGGTTAGACTTGAATAACACATTCTTAGGAGATAAACAAAAAATGAAATGAAATTATACTATTTTAAGGTTGGAATTTATAGCTATATGTTTCTTTGGTTAAACCCATCCATCACCCATACAAAAATTTAACAATTTACAATTATAAATTGCAGTGGAAAACATGTTATACACACTATTCTTTCCGACATTACTTTTATATTTAACTAACTGATTATTCGGTAACAAAATTCACATTTATTACTTAAAATAAATAATTTATTTAATTTCGAATAAATTTAATGGAGCAAACCAAATTATTCGGTTACGGTTTTAATTTTATCGGTCTAGTATTAATAATATATTTGCAATACTAAATTTATAAACAGCCGAAATAAATTATTATTTATATTTTATAAATTTCGTCGCATTTTGACCGCATAAATTTGGAATCACTCGTTTAATAATGAAAATTTAATAACGACCAAAATTAATTTTATTTGATGTTTTTGTGTGAATAAGTAAGGACCCTGTTTTAAATTTATTAATTATTTATCATTTTATTGACGTACTTATACAGGGTGAGGATTTTAAACTGTTACAATTCAAAATGCGAAAAACGACTGGAAATATTTTATTCAAATTTTAGGACGCCAATAAGGAGGTTGAGAGACAAATTTTAAAAAATTTTTGACATTTATCCCGTCTTCAGATTTTATCTGGCTGATGACAAATAAAAAATGTCAATTGCAAAGGTGTTTATTTTCATTGATAATTCGATTCACCGTGAACAACTAGGGTGGATGCGCTAGTAAGTCGGCCACCTCTAGTAGTCGACCAAAAATGACTTTAATCACTAATAATTTGAATTTCGCGCGAGTTTAGCTCTATTTCTCACATTTGCTATATTCTTTTACTTTCCAAGAACACATATATTAATATTTCCTTGTTATAAGTCGAGTCTTACTTCAGTAAATTGGCGCGAAGAATTAGGTGGTAGTCATTGTGTCTCCAAAAACAGTTTACAAAAGTCAGTGAAAATCAAACAGGACAAGTTTAAAGGTAAGTTAAACTAATTCTGTACTAGATATATTTAAATAAGTAGTAACAAGTCCCAAATATATTCATTTTTATTTTTAGGCCCAAAATAATATGGCAGGTTATTGGCATTAAATTATAATAAAGTTGCTAGTGGCCGACTACTGGCAAAATTAAAAAAAATTTATTTTGTCTATGTAAGGCTTACAAATATATATATCAACAGATTCTTCCTTTGCCATCATGTACTATGGTGTATCAAAAACGTACGTACCAGTAGCCGGTCGGGTCTAAAATGAATGATAAAGTCCCTAGGGGATATTAAAGTTAGTAGCCGACTACTGGCAAATTCATAAATTGATGATTGTGCTAGTACTAGGCTAGAAGATTTTTTTTGGCTATAAAAGCACTTTGATGTGATGAAAAAAATGTTTTCTTTACATTATAGACGATGCCACACCAGGCCATGTAAGCCCAAAAGGAAGTTTCATTGATATTCTTAAAAGTCCTTAGAAAAAGCTTTAGATTCTATGAGAAATGGAGCTAAAATTCGAGTAACTTGCCGAAACTATGGAATACCACATGCAACTCTGCAGGACCGGCTCGCAAGTCGTGTCGCAAGCAATAAGCCTCGATGAATGGGCATCGGATCCATATATAAGCACATATTATAGTCATCAATAATCTTACATGCAATAGAGCCGATGCCGACGTCCACCTCCCCAACCGATCCTTCAATTCCAAAAACAAAACGTCCGAAAGCTGGACCCTCCCACAAGTGTCATTTCGTTCAATGTTTGGAGAACATATTACATGAAGAAGGATATACCTAGTACAAAATAAGAAAGAAGATTCAAAGAAAAGAAAAAGGGATGAGTTAGAACGAAAAAAAAGCGAACTGGTTAATAATACTAATAAAAAAAAGAAAGAAGCGAGATTTTAGAAAAATGCTTTGAAAGAAATATTGTGCTAAATGTGTAGATGCAGAAGCAGAAGGTGATAAGAATGTGGAATGTGACTGGTGTACCAGGTGGTTTCTAGAGTGTGTGTCTCGGTTTTACCTGCGATTTTTGCGAATACTTTTTTAAGTTTACCTATACTTAGATACTTTTAAAAAATGTCTTCGCATATTTTATGTATTCTTCATAGGTACATTTAAAAGTTTTTTTTTAACATTTTTGGAAACATAATTTTTCTGTTTTTTTAAAATATGTTTTCCCTTTTTTATTGACAAAATAAAAAATGCAAGCACGAGCCTGTGCTTAATAGCCATTAAGATATGACGGCCGACCTCTGGTATAGGCATGGACGACTACTAAACAATAAGTTACCGACTTCTGAAAAGCTGATATTTTTCAGAAAGTTTTAAAAATAAAATATTTACCTACTTTCTCGAGTATTCATATTTTTTTTAATCGCTTATTTAATGTTTATACTTGACAAGGAGACATATATTATTATTTTAAGTATTACATGAACAGATTTATTTAAAAGACAAAAATAGAATGATCTAAAAAGGACGACTACTAGCGCAGTCACCCTACGTAAATAAACAGAAAATTGTTACGTTAAAGTTGAAAACCCACTCAGCACATCCTACATAAAATTGTTGTTTTGAGCATGGCTTTTTTCCTGATAAACCAAAGCTGGCTAAGGTGGTACCCATTTATAAGAAGGGCAATCCTAATGACATTGTAAATTATAGACCAGTATCGCTTTGTCAGTTTTTTCCAAAATTTTTTAAAGGCTATTCTATGCTGACTGTTGGAATACTTAATAAAGAACAACCTATTCTACGTTGGGCAACATGGCTTTCTTCCCAAGCGCTCAACTATAACGGCAATTTTTCAATCTCTAATGTATATAATTAAGCAAATAGACAAAGAAATGATGTTGTCTGGTTTGTATGTTGACCTTAGTCAGGCTTCTGACCTAATAGACCATGGCATGTTAATGCAAAAATTAGAGTGTCATGGTGTACGAGGTGAGCCCAGCAAGCTTATAAGATCATACTTGACTAATAAAAAGATGACTTCATGTGTCCGTTCTGGTCAGAGATCAACTTATTCTGATGTTATCAACGGTAAACAAAGGTGTACCTTAGGGTTCCATACTGGGTTCGATTTTATTTTTAATATTTGCCAATGACTTAGACAGGACAATAAATATTACATCTCTGTATCAGTTTGCTGATGATACATCATGTGTAGTATCGTCTACAGATATAGCGCTGCTCTCTGAAAGATCCACAGAAGTCCCAGCCGGTGTGCTAAAATGGTGTTCATCAAATAACCTTACTTTGAATACTAATATTAACTCTTTAATGATCTTTCGAGACAACAACTTTATGTATGTTCCCATTGATGGCAAAAATATAGAACAAACTCAGGCTGTTAAATTTCTGTCACGTTGGATGATGGTCTACAGTAGGAGAAACACGTTGGTTCTGTTGTTAGCAGAAGAGGTACTAAGCCATTCGTTTCTTGCGTCATCAGGTCGGTCTCAATGTAATAAGAATTTATTATATGGCTAGATTGGCTAGTAGTCAGTCTATAATTTCGTATGTTTTGATATCGAGCTTTTAATGCACATGCCATAGGGTGTGAAAAGGATTTTCCAAAATTTTCTTTTTTGCTAGAACTAAAAAAAACTGTTTTTTTAGCATCATTCGAAATTCACCCATTTATTCAAACTTATTGTGACTGCATCGCGACCTTGTCACTTCCTATAATCGTTTCCAGACTTTTATTCAAAAATTTGTCATCTCCACCTAAAATATTAACCTATTTTGCTGCGGTGTTGTCGACAACAGATGTAGGAGATTTGGAGTGCCATAATTTAAAATTTTGTCGGCATTTGAAACAAAAATAATGGCGATCCAGTAATGAGCCCGAGCGGGCGATATGTCTAAATTTTAAAATAGATTGGTTTAGTAATGGTGCAGCTGTTGATGTGTGCGATTTTTTCAGCTGAATTGCCAGTGGTGCCACCAAGAAAGAAATAATGGCTGAAATAAAGGTAATTCACATTTTTGTAAAATATGATAACTTATGGATATCCTACCTATGGATGCCTACTGCATACAATATCGATTTATATTCAAATGATATAGTAATTTAACCCACCATTTTAAATGTGACGTCAAGCTAGGTAATTAACAGTGACAAGAATGCATGATAAAAATTTAAAACTATACGATATATATCAGTGCTATGTAAAAAAAATACTTTTAAGTGTTCTACAAATTTATCATGACCCATTGATTGAAACCTTTTGTAACGGCGTAAAAATACATTTTAATTATGTGGTAATGGCACGTCTCGTGGACATCTATCAAAAGACATGCACAAGCAGTTCATTTAAGGGAGGGCCCACATCTATCAGACAACAAGACATACGCAAAGACATAAAGCAAAATAGTCTTCTACCATTGTGCGACACGATACTATCAGACATATCTGAATATCTGTATTTATTAAAACTCGCTAATGCCAAAACTAGCAGACACAGATAAGTCTCTGCGTCCGTGTCCTATTGTCGTCTTGTCTGAATCATTCAGACATAAAATGGAAGTAAAATGCCCTCGGTGCTATGTTAACGCCGCCTTTATTTGCTTGCGCCAAACATGAATTGTTTACCGTATTTCGATAGGTTGCATGGTTCAAAATATGTCAGTTGAAATAAAAGGCTTTTTTCTCACACAAAATATATCTATTTGCTTCTGGTATTTCATTTACTCATCCTCACCAAACCGCGTGAAGGAAACCGTCTGCTTCCCACGCGAGCTGTTACAGATATCTCCTAACTCCGCCGAGTCACGTAGACTCCACACGTTAAATCTCATACACACAGTGTCATCATGTCATACTATTTCAATTTACACGTAGTTATATCTGGTTGCATACCAATTAACCCTTGTAAAACTGAATTTACATCGGTCGTACTAGTCGTTTAAGAAACATATATCGGTTTCAAACCCGGCTTTTTGTCACGTAGGCTCAACACGTCGTTGCCTGGGTGACCGCTCGTTTTGTAGACGGCGAATCTTCTACGAAATAAGTCTAGACAGAAACGTTGCCGTACTTTCTATGCTTCGAATTGATACGTGTTTTGGCTATTAAATTAAGCAACTAGACAACTAAACCTTTCATCAACATGCTATGTGAATAACAGCTTCTACAAGCCTTTTTCTCTTGCCCGTCGCTAGCTCCCAACTCATAGAAGCTGGTAAGTGCGATGAGAAATTTCCATCAGCATTACAACAACCATATATACAGTACCTACTGGTTACAATCTGGAACTATGCTACCAAACATATTTTAAGGCTGTTGAATTATCATGGAACATGAACAGGTGACACTGGGCGACAAAAAAAAGTTGTTGTAACATAAGCTGAATAGCATATTGTAGTAGAATGAACTTATCTGAATACGAAAATGGCCGAAAAAAAGTTGTAACACGTCAGGTTCCCTTGTTACATTAAACAAACCACATGTAGAACGGTACCATTTAATAATTATTTAAAAAATGATTTAAGAAGTTTTTTAACCCTGTATATCGACTATATTTATAATTTATATTAAGTTACCATCTAACAAAAAAGCAAACATCAAAAATATTTATCTCAAATACACTAGTCCTATTTTTTGAGGGGGGTCAAACCTTCTCTCCTCAAAACCCAGCAGTAATCACCCATCATGGCTGGATCCCATCGTCGTTGGTACCAAGCTTTCATTGCCCTGATTACTTAAAGGAATCTTTTACCCTGCTCATCGCTGACAGTGCCTAAATTCTCAGGAAAGACCTATAAATGGGGAATGGAGAAAGCGAGTTTTTAATGAAACTCGGCAACCAAGCGATTTGTAGAGGTCTAAAAGTTCATTAACTAGTTGTTTGCAGTTTGCATCCATATTGTTGCCTAAAAATCCCCTCCCTACACTGACAAATGAGTTCCAAGTTCTGAATTCTTGCCGTGGTGAGCTTTCTATAAAATTAACATCGTCCAGCAATTTTCTAATTTGTGGCTCAATAAAAATGCCTTCTTTTAATTTTGCGTCACTTCACTAGGGATTATTATGTATTTGAATCCTTCGCCCTCTTTATTCATAGTCTTCACAAAGTTTTTTCTTAGTCGAAGTTTAATGTGAAGAGGAGACAAAAAGACACTTTTTGGGTCTATAAGGGACACATGCTTAACATTTTGAGATCCCGGTTGAAACTTATTCCTTTTCGGTCAAACTTTCCTGTTCATTCACTGCACGGCTGTCCCACAAACAAAGAAGACAGCAATATTTTGTAAATCCTGTATTCGACTAAAATTGACTTTTAAATTCTTACATGTCTGCTATTTGTACTGGTTGTAGTTTATTTTATCTAACAGGGTGCGTTTTTTTCATTGTCACCGAAAGGGCAACTGGTATAGATGGTTTTAAATTTCCACTATGTAATAACACAGCTTTTAATCTATATTTCGATGAGTATATAAACAAGCGCCACTCACAACGAGAATGCTCGATTTTGAGTTCCTGCATTAATTCATCGATATCAGTACGCGCACATAATGAATTTTCCATGTTGTAAAATGCAGAATACGTAGCATTTCTTTTCCTAAAAGTCATAATATTAAGCTAGTAAGTTTCACTCCTTAAGACGGGAACCAAGAAGTTCTTACTATTGCTTTGACAACCCCCAAATAACGTACTAAATCATCTAATTACTTTAAACAATTAAATGTGGCTCGCCGGAACTGGGAGCTGGGGTAGAAGTGGGGTCGGTATACTGTTCCTCCAAAGAATAGTATATAATATCTTGCCAATGAAGGGCGGTTTTACGGGGGGGATATATGATAATTACCCCCCCCCCCATGAATTTAGAATTTTAAACAAGCGGAAAGCAAAAAGATTAAAAAAGCAGAAAAACTATAGGTACAAGGTACAACCAAATGCTGTTTGCAGTGCCTCGATGGCACGACGCGACGCCCGTTTGGCTTCACATTGCCTTTTTGCCGTTCATACTCAGGTGAGTATGCGCGTTTTACCCTTACCAGGTTACGCGGCTAATTATAACTATCTCGCCTTCTGGATATCGTGGCAACCAAGAATTGCATTTTCTTCTTGTTTCTGTTGAACAGCTGCCCGTTACCATACGTCATGGCTTGTCGCCGATTAAACTTGTTTAATATTATTGCTTGATAGGTGATGTGCAGTGGTGATGTGCCGTGGCTACCAAGCTGGAGCCCCCCCCCCTCCGAGCGAGCTTAGCTCGGGTCCTCTAACTACCTGTTTACAAGAAAAATAAACTCATCACTACCTAAAGGCGGCTCCAGACCAATAAATTTGTGTGTTAAATGTTGTGCGTTGAATTCGACGAAAATATTTGCGGCGAAAATTTTTGTTTTTTGTTGACATTTCATGATAAATATGTGCGTTGTGCGGTCGTTTTTACTGCGAACCATTTTCGTGCGTGCTGAGTAGTTAGTAATTGGTGTTTGTATTTGCATAAAAAATAATAATAATTTCTAAATTGCCCTGTTGTCTCATCAATTGCTAATGTTTTTAATAGGTTTTCACTACCACTATGGCTTCTATACTGAAAAAGTTTTGTTATCCAGTAGCGTCTATGTTTACCATTTTTTCTCTTATTATTATTATGTCGTAGGTAATTCAGTATTATATAAACTGCACACTTTTTTTTCATTAGTTGGGAGGACATGATGGCACCCAAACAATACCTACAAACAACCTGCGAATAACGACAGAAATATTTCATAAAAATAATTTTGAAAAAATATTTAAGTACACATCAAAACAAGCATTCGACGCAAAACTCTTTGAAGTTGGCAGAAAAACCGACAGACCGGTGGATAGCGTGTGTTGTATCTGGCGCAAATATTTGCGTGTTTCCTTGTGCGGCACACAGTCCACATCTATAAATATTTTGACGAAAGCAAGCAAATTTGCGTCAAATACAACGCACGACGTAAAAATTTATTGGTCTGGAGCCGCCTTTAGATAGGTAAAATTACACAAAAATTGCAACGACTCTGGCTGTTTTTGTAATTTTCTGTTGTGTTTTTTAATTTTCTTACTTGAAAGCCAAGCATCATCATTGAAAAAAGGGCGTGGCACCCAAAAATGTTTCGCCTGTGGCGCTATTTTTTTCCTATCCCCCCCCCCCCCTAACTTATTTTCTGGTTACGCCACTGGTGATGTGCATGTGCATAGATTACACTAGAAGTGTTTAAATCAAAAGAAAAACTAAGAGCTTTTCTATTTATTAGTGCATGATTGTTTAAAGAAAAATGTATCTATCTAAATGCATAGGTATTGATACCATTTAAAAAAAAAAATTGGGATTTGAGAATACCCCCCCACCCATGTTGGAAAGCTAAAACCGCACTTGTTACCAATCTAAAGGCGCAGTCAATACTGGTAAGTCTGCATTGTGAAGAACAGGTCTTGTGGCAGCAGGAAAAGTCGGATATTTAATCTTGCGCTTTCCTTTATTGGAATGACATTTAGTCCTTGCCATGCAAAAATAGCAATCGCCAAAATGATTGGTAGGTTCTCGCCATACCTTTGGAACTGCAAAATACATATTTTTTATCTTCTCTTTTATCCACTGCACTAATGACACGCTACAGCTGACACAACACACATGGGAACTAGGGCTTCCAATCCCGGGATCCTGAAAACCCGGGATACCGATTAAAATTTGTCCCGAAAAATTCCGGGATCGGAATTTGTTAATCCCGGGAATTTATTTTATTTAATTCATCAAATCGATCTACTTTTTAATTTTTTTATTGATCATGGTAAAAAACTTAAGCTTATTCTAGACTGTAGACTAGGTGGAGTAGTTAAATCGACATGCTTGAACGTTTTAGTTTACTGGAAGGTTCTATTAAAAAAGCTATGATTGAAATATGACACCAATCCTTGATTCTGAGTTCACGATAGTAAAATCTATTATCAAACTACTTCAACCTACAAAAATAACTGTTGAGTCGTTATGTGATATGATAAAAAGCGGATATAGGTAGCACTAAAGTTTATGTTAAGTGAAATTCAAAAAGTAAAATCAGAGTTCAGCACTGATCTTTTCAATTTTCTAAAAAATCGGATTAATCAACGTAGGACCAAATTATCAGGACTTCTTGCATTTCTTTGTTGCACGTGGCGACATCTCGTAGCAATCGTATTTATACATTATGTGTTGAAAACACTGTAAGGTCCCTTTCCTTTTTCGTCAGACTCTATAGCCTTGCCGATGAGCCGTAATACGGCGAAACGCGTCCAAGGATTGGGTCTGACGGAAAGAAAAGGGAAAAACATCTTTCTTTAATTATTAAGAGTTCAACGAATGCTTCCAAATTCTTGACATTAACACAATTAAATCAGAAATAGAAGATATTTTAATAAGATTAGATGACGGACATGATGAGTTATTACAAGAGCTTGAAACCAGTGACGACGACGATATGCCTCTTGCCGAAATTATAAGAGAGGAAGAAAATTTACCTCTAGAAGTTAAATTACAGAAGGCTTTAAATAGCTGTAACGAGTTATCCAAAATAAGAAATAATCAGAAAACAACCCAACTCTCTGATAAAATAATGCAAGAAATAAATTTATTTGTAGACGGTGGATGGTACAATTTTTATGTATTTATTATATCTACTTTAGTTTAAAGTTTTTAATAAAAGCTGAACACGTAAAAATCCTTTGGATTTATTAGCGTTTTTATTTTCCGGGACAAATCCCGGGATCCCGGGATTTAACTTTTGGTCCCGAAAATCCCGGAATTGCATGCCCTAAATTGGGAACCCACTGCTTGTCTTGATTTCCGACCAAAAAACCAAAATACATGAAAAAATTTTTTTTCACATTTTCAGAACATGGTCTGGTTTGTGACTTCACCAGAAGTTGTCCACAAATATGACAAAACTTGTCAGGAGAAATTTTGCAACGGCGGCGCGTTTCACTTGACATTTTCGTCGTTAATAAAACTTTCTTAACTACACAGAACCACTCAGTTCGAAACTCAAAAGAAGACTGAATAAGAGAATAAGTTTAATGTTATAAACAATCCAGTTTAGGTTATCTTTCTGTCTTAAAATACACCCCTTTTAAATTACCCCTCGTAAAATATACTACCTGCAAATATAAAAGGGTCTAATGCGCCAATTGAAAAGTGGTAAGTATTAGGGCTTCTGAATATTTATTTCTATTATTAGAAAGGTATTAGCATTGTGAAAATAATTGGCTGAACTGTATCAGCCAGTGTTATTTAAGCCGTTGGTAGCGGTATTTTGATAACACAATACAGTCATTGGTAAAAATATCCGATCAACATTCACTGTTCAAAAATTCTTTAATCTGGAGAACGTGATCACTCTAGGGTGGCCTCCCTGAGATCCTGTTCTCCAATGGAACCAACTTCCAAAGAATCGTGAATCGCACCTTTAATCCTTGTGCCTGGCACATTGAGGTAATGGACAAAATGAGGGTAATATTTATATGGAGGGATTAATACTTTTTTAGATGAAATTGGCCTAATATTTAAGCCATTTTTTGGTGTTACTTTTTTTAAACCTCAATTTAACCGATCTTACCTTAAAGAAATATTGTTTTTAACGTATAACGTATTTAAGTAAACTGACCTCACACCTCCAAAATCAGACCAGGGACCTCTTAAGTTTATATAGAATACTCAACATGTTACGCCTCTGACGTATGCCGAGTGACGTGGAGGCAAATTTAAAGCGGCGGAGTTTTAAATTTCCCAAGAACACATTAATAGGCATTTAGTTGACAACGCTAGTGACATATTTATGATGCTAGCGCTTACATATATGAATGTTTACCATACATTAAAGTAATTTATTTCTGTTCGCTTGGCATTTCTATTAGTCCATAACTACTTAAGCTACTGGCAGTTTGGATTTATACGGAGTGCTTCTTAAAATATGTCTTCTACGATATTTATTTCATATCAATAAACATCTGTTACAAACACAAAAAAAAACGGCTTTAGTACAATTGTCTTTTTTTAAATCAATATTTTCAAATTTGATACTTTCTTACAAATAATTTTTTGACATAAATAGGGGTCTGCCAATACATTAAGGTTAATATAATATGCTAGTTGGTAGTAACCCCGAAAAAATTGTTTTCTGTTTGTTTTTTTTTTTCTTTTTCATTCGTAAAGTATAGTTTATTATTCAGGGTCCCAGAATATGTGAACAATCTCCCAGATTCAGATAGAACACATAAAAATAATTTTTACGGAACGGATTAGTTCTAGCACAGTAATGCAATTTTTTTTACACCCTGTACGATAAAGGCACAATAACAATATTTTTGGATAGCTTAAACCTTAAACTAAAAAAAAATTAATTTTAAATTTCCATAAATGGTTTTCGGAAATGTGGCATTATGCCTCTTAATTAATAGGGAAACATTCCGTGGGCACTAAAAATTATTGCGGATGTACCCAGGTACACGATGAATCGCATACTTCATTAAGACTTTCGTATGCAGACAATAAATGAATTTTTCACAAGAATTATTACAGACTATTACAGACGTACGGACGTATCGACAAACCCATTAATCACGGACTCCCACACGAGATCTAGACCAAACAGTACGTACAAACTACCGAAAGACTGGCTCCCTGTTGGTCCAATCCCATAGTAGAGAGGCACTAATAGTAGTGAGGCACTATCAATCAACCACCAATCATCCAATCAATTCACAATCAATGGAATAGGCGCCAAAATTTTGCAGTATATAAACTTTTTAAATCAAACAAGCAGAAATACGAATAATCAAGGCAAAAGTCAATTTCAAAATTTCTACAAGTGATAAAACCTAAACAGTTTGCGAAGATCCAATTGAAGTTACAGGAGAATTCCTAACTTAAAAAAGAAACAGAGATCCCAAGCAATTCCGTGGCCACGACTTTGCCATTCATGAGAAATTAGAGACTTCTTTTGACGATGAAACAAGAAAATGTTGTTGGAAATAAGGAAAATGAAATCACCGAAGTTGAAAAAATTCCAGAAACACCTTTGAAGACAATCATTATTTTACAGAATATTTCTATCAAAGAATGTAGTTCTAATGATGCCGTTGCTGAAAAAGGTCTAACTGGCTTTATTAAACCAGCAGACCTGAGACCATTGCCAGTTTTACCAGGTCCCTCAGGAGTTAAACGAAAAAATGCTGGCGCTGTGTTAGCCAGTGGATCCCCATACAAGGATACCTTAGTGCAAGCTCAAAGTCCCAAAATAAATGCAAAGAAAATTAAAAAAGTTATGAAGAATCTAAAATTTGGTTCTGATTCCAAACTACAAGTCCAGAGAAAAGCCAAATCAAATTTCATCATCCGAATCAGAAGAAGACGTTCCATAATATGTTAACTCAGATGACGACAACGAACCTGAGGAAGAAGACGTGGATTGTTTATATTGTTTAGAATCATTTTCTTCGGACCAATCTGGTGAGCGATGGGTCCAGTGCTTTCGATGTTATAGATGGGGTCATGAAGAATGTGCTAGAGGCACAAAACACTATGTTTGTGACTTATGTATCTATAGATGGATAATTTGTTATAACTTTCATAATTAAATTCGCAGAACAATGAGGTTTATTTTATTTTTTTTGCATAAATAGCACATAATACATTCATAATACTGGATATATTATGTATATACAATATTAGGACACCATTTTTTAAAACAAATAAAGTGACATTTCAGCCTGAATCACCTGTTTCTTTTAAAAATAGTACACAAAAGTTATGTCAACGCGTCTGGCAGGTAGCATATTAATATCAGCACATAACAAAAAAAAATTAATTTGATTAATTTTTCCTTAAAATATGACAGTTTAACAAAAGGTATCCCATATTAGGGCACTTTCCTCTACTTTTTACCTGTCACTCTCAAACGACGATCCACTCTTTCAAAGGTTTTCCCATCAGGAATTCTTCTACTTGAAAATCGTTCTTAATACCTTCTGGCTCCTAAGACATTACATATTGCAAGCCTATACATTAAATGCATGTCGGCATATTCAGCAAACGTAAATTTCATTGCTAATTAACTAACCAAGAAAAGATAGAAGAAAAAAGATCGAAAATTTCAAAACACTCTATATTCAACTGACACTGGAATAAATATCCTTATTTAAATCGGTACATGTCAAAAAAACAATAGCAACAAAACAGGAATTTTATAAAGAGGACAACCATTGCAAAAAACCATATTGAACAAATATTTTTTTTTTCGTAAACAGTTCATTTTATCGATGTTGATCAACAGTAATTTCTTTTTAATTTAAGGTTTAAGCAGTATAAAAATATTATTGTTGTGCCTTTATCGTACAGGGTGTAAAAAAATAGCATTACTGTGTTAGAGTTAGTCCGTACCTGGCAAACTAACTAAGTCGCATGTGACTAAAAGGGCCCATTTAAAGGAGACTTACCTAGTAACCATCACATTAGAATATTATTAAATTACACCTAGTATATACCTTCTTCAAAAGTTATTTAAAAACAAACGATTTCCAGGGGCATTCTTCATGATCCCGTATCTTCGTAGGGGGGAGGGACAGTAGGAAAAAAATGTATAGAAACTTGTCAAATTATTTTAATGTATTTTATCTGAATCCGGAAGAGTGCCCACATATTCTGGGACACACTGCATATTTTAAAATTTATAAACTAGATGCTAGAGTCATATGCATTTGATGGCACTTGGTAATTTGCTGTCATATTTCGAACCTTTAGAAAGAGATCAGCTTTCCCGCCCTAGGATTTCCTGAGACACATGTAATAAAACTAATGCTTACCTACATGATATATGGCAATTTCTTTTTACGCACGCTGTATACAAAAGCTACTACTAACATAAGATTTATTATCCGAAAACTTTCTATAGCCGATTCCATAAGCAAAAGGTTAAACGCTCCTATATTTTATGGCTTTTACGATGGAAGTAAATTACGGGTCGTGTCATAACTTATTTTGATAGTTATTTTCTTCATTTATGCGAGGGCCGAGAAATTTATTTGGAGCGCTTGCAAAATTCTTTTTTTATTACCAGTCCTCGTATTTCATGGGAACTTGGCTTTTATATGCTTTTTCCTCGTGAATTAAACAAGGGAAACTATAGTAAAAAAATATTGATTTTGTAGAATTTACATTAACCCAAGATGAATATTCTTAAGTTACTCTCTCTCGCTCTCTCCCTGTGTTTTTATTAGGGTAGGTAGTCACTAGGTACCTACTAAGATAAATAATAAAACAAAACATATAATGTAACAATAAAAATATATTTTTAGTTTGAAAGAAATAGGTAGGTATACATTTATGATATGATGAGAAATATTTTTACAATATTGTTTATTTGAATAACAAGTTTGGCGCCAAATACACATTAACCAAACAACAAATAAACATAATTTTAAAACAGTTAAATAATTTTCTTTTGACCCGTATTGTGTGGAATAAATTTTAAATATAACATGTCTGGATAATGTGTTTAAAAATATATAAAAAATGTTTAAAGACGATCCATTTTTTAAATAAGCGGAATTTATCAGGTGATTGTAACATCATCAGGACATGCCTCATAGTTTTTACATAATAATTAAAAAATACATAATCGTATTTCGAATTAAAACTAACTCATTCTTATACTGTCAATAACACAAACTATAAATTCATTAAATTAACATTCACAATCAGAGTTGAGATCTATACAAACAACAAAAATTTGAGATAGGTCAGCTTGGCTCAAATATTTTCAAGTTTAAGTTGGAAGTGTAACAGACGTAATTTATATGATACAAGCGTTTATGAGGTCTCGTAATGGACGTCAAGCAGATTGTCTGCAACCAGACATTTTTGTTTCGTGATTCTACATGCGGGTAAAAAAACATTACCGGACTAAGCCAAACATAAAGAAAATTAAAATCCAACACCATAACAACAAGTACCTATTTGAACAAAGCTTCGCCTATTCGAGAAAATTTTAAAATAAGGTACCACCAAATTGTTGTTTTTTAATTCTATAAACAAAACAAGGAGGTCAAAAGCCAAATAGAAGTCTAGGAACATTTTTTATCTGTACTTTACAAATACGGTTTAAAAAATACATAACTTTATTAAGTTACAGCAAATTGCGCATACTTTGCTTTGCTGCCAAGGTGATTTATATCTATTTCTGAATTTACTAACTCAATTTTAAATAAAATACTTGATGGATCCCTTGGCTTCTTACCTCTGAGATAATGTTGAATACGAATTTGTGTGGTATGCTTATCTCGCATAACCTACGACCAATAATTAAATGACCATGAAAGAATACATCTTGTTTCAATTTATATCTATGTACATTACACAAGAGAATGAATAATTTTACAGTGTATACAACTATATTAAAAATAGTATCACACACATATTTTTTACATGCAGGCGAAAACACAAATGAAAATAAAATTTGAGCCGAAATAAAAGCAGTAAAGGTTAGCTTTTAGTTCTTCAATTATCAACAAAATAAACAACAATTGGTTCATCGGAAATCTATGTGCTGGCATTCTCCTATAATGAATGAATAATTCTCACTGTACAGTGTCAAACAGAAAAAGACTAGTCAACAGATATCTATTTACAAAAATACCACAGCTCAACATATTTGGCATTTCCATCCTTTTTAAGGATGCATCCCTGGCGTCGCTCCTAATCTAGGCCCGTATAGTGAATACGGGCTAAGATAGGGAGGTAAACCAGGATGTCCTAGAGGAAACCCACTAAGGGACGGGGGTAGTAAGGACGGTTTGCTATACGGATGATACCTAGCTGTTGCTAAAGGTGATAAGGGAGGAGTAGGGTAGGTTCTGTGAAGCAGAGGGTGCGTTGGTGGGAGTCCCGGAGGTGTAAGTAGTGACAAATTTGAGCTAACCTCACTATTCACGCTCGTATGAGTCCTTAAGTGGCCTAACAATTCCTCCGAGCTTGAGAATCGTTTTCCACAGTATGCAGCGTCTCCAGATATCCAATTACAGACGTACGGAAGATGACTGGCAGCTGCAAGTGCAGCTAACTGAGCATGTGCGTATGCTGCGGCAGCCACAGGGCCATACCCCACAGTAGTTGGAACCCTAGCATGATCACACTGCGTACATCCGGCTGGGCAAGGTGGTTTTTGAGCACTGAGAAGATGAGAACTAACACTACATCCCGTACAATATGGATCGCGGCACACCGATAAAGAGTCTTGAGTCTTCAAGCGTCCATATGAAAAGTATGGGCTTAGTGCACTGGCCCTCGACATAAAACTGGAGGTGATCAAGTCCATTGGTAGGTGAGAAAAGCCAGGGTATGAGGAAGTGCTCAGAAATGCTGAGCTTACTGGTTGAACGCCAGGTTTAAACGTGCCCAAAGGAAGGTCCTTGATTGCTGGGTCTGAAGAACTCGTCAAGATGTTGGGGGTAAACGCTGTCTTGCTTCCAGACGTAGGTATCTGAGGACTATTGCTACCCTCAGAAGCCTTTTCCGGACTTCTCGATGATCTTCGACTTTCCTCACTAGGCGATTTTCTTTCCGAGACGACTACGGGACTCTCCCTCGTCGATGTAGCACTCTGATTACTTCCACATCGTCCATTAACTTGTCCATTCTTCACCGAACCGTTACTACTTGGCGTCCTCACTCTGTTCCCCACAGAACTTGACCTCTCCTCCGGACTCCTGCTCTTTTCCCTTGAACTTTCCAGTTGTAGTTTTCCGTATCCAGATTTATGAATATCCGAAGATGGGACTGAACTGGATTTATCCTTCGAGGGGTCTGACTTCTTGGAGGACTTTTCTGCGCTTTGAAGAAGCTTTGCATTTGGACTATCGGCACCGATTTGGGAGCACGTCTGCGCTAGAAGGGCCAGGGGACTTTTCTTGGCATCCAGCTGAAACAAAAAATGCGGCAATTAGCGCTTTGTAATCTAAAGTTACTACTTAATCATTCAGGGACGGAGTAATGTGTGAAAATGTTTTTTAAAGGATGTCTGAACTAATTAAATGGTAAGGTGCATGTAGGGTACGTAATGCAATTAAAACATTCTAAATTATGTCTTTAATCTAACTAAATCATCTAAACAATAAAAAAAAAGACGTGTGTATGCCGGCCATGCCCAACCTGCATGATAAAAGCGCTGAATAAATACTGACAAAGATTTATGATAGATGTATAATGGTGTTAATTAACTGAAAAAAAAACGTTACTTTATATGAATAATTACTTTGTGGAAATGCCATAAACAATTACATGTAGGCATAAAATATTAGCCTAACGTATAATTTGCGGTAATTAATTTTTCATATTAAATTGACCGACATGTTTTTATTCAAATATTTTAGGTGTTTTTAACACGCAACAATGCAAAAAATCAAAGAAACAATGGATATGAAAATAGAAAAAAATTACTTAGAAAATATTAACATTAATTACTATATTAACAAAATTGCAAGACGCAAAAGCTATTAAACTTGATTATATTATTATGATAATGGTCGACTTGGGAGATATAATTTACTTGTGTTGGGCTATATTCTTGGTGAAACTGTATACCTATCCACTATGGGTAGAAATAAAAATTACTTATTATGGTTCACAGCTTTAATATTCAGTTACCTGACACGCGTGTTTCGACCCTTTCGGGTCATTTTCAAAGGAGTACACAAACTTAAGAAAGACAAAAGATACTAAATTTTCGGTGATCAGAAATATAAGTAAGATCGGTGGTAAGATACACGTCTGTAAAAAATGCTACCCAAACAGCACTCTACGTACATACTTTGTACTGAATGTACGTTTGTACTAAATGTACGTATACACTGAATGTACATTTGTACATAATATGTCTTATGGATGTACTACGTATTTGAAGTAGGTTACATCATAATTTGACGTACATAAAATGTACATTGGCTTATTGGGTATTATTTATTGCAATCTTTGATATTGTAAACTAAGTTGATTTATAGAAGTAATTTTAAAGTTTATTAATGCCAATCAATATTCCTAAATAATTCATTTATAAGGAAGTTAAAAACCATCAACTACTTATATTAATAATAAATAATGTTGCCAGTTCCAAGAAAGTCGTATAAAATAATAATTTTCAATTGGCTTTTAGCATCATAAATGATAAATTATAGGTTAGGTCGTTAACAAAGCTATTAATCAATGTCTGGAGGTAATTTTGAACAAAGAAAATATGTTGGCAGAACATTATCTAGGTAGTTATATTTAATAATGAAATGTTTTTTGAATTAATAAAAAATGAGATGGCTATGACTCATCCTAATTATGTTATTGGATCATGTGACATGATGTGGACAAACTCTTTAACATGCACCTACTACTGTAGGTAGAAAATGGTATTCTATTACTTTGTATATGCTATCTATAATGTAAATTAGAATAGCAAAATAATAATATGCAGATAGACAGCCCAAGTAAAAATGTCCAGTTTTGATTTTTTGCTTTTTCCTTTCGTCGTCAACAAGAAGTCTTTTGCTGGAATGTTTTTGTGGTTCCAATTATTGAGCTTACTGAAACTAAGTACCTATAATAGGTTGGATGCATTTAAAGAAAGACCTGACAGAACCAATCCGGGACCCTTCATACGGGAAAGATGGATTGACTCGGGCAAAAACTACCGAAAGGTCGAGATTTAAGCAACATACTGTATTCGCAAAAGTAAATTAAACATTAGGCTTCAAATTTCGGAATTTTTTACGTACGTCTCAGGATATTAAGTTCATATTTAACACTCGCAGGTTGAATTAATACTGAGCTGACTACTCAGCAGGCTACATAGAGGAAACAACTATAACTATATAACTAAAGGTGCCTATAAGTATTAATAATAAAGCAAACCTAGAAAACCTAAAAGCTTGAATATTTAAGAAAAAACAACTTACCGTTGTAGGCAGCGGTGTCAGATACTCCGGCCTCAAATACTGATTACTTGAAGTCAACATCTTCACAATCACAGTCTCGTCACTTAATCAACAAAAATAACTTTCATTCACCATTCACTTATATAATTCCAGCTATTGTCTTCACAAACAGATCACCTATAAAAATTCCATTGATTCGTATAGCCGGCACTAGTTCAACACACAACTCCTCTATTTTTAAATATCCTTAATTGTGTTAGTGCATCTTTCAACTTCAATATTCATAATATTTCACAATAAAAGTACACCGACCATTTACAGAGAATTCACGAAATAACCAGACTGAAGTATACGCGCCTTGAACTAACGCTTCACGTAACGGTTAAAACAAAACTGACTGATCGGCGCGCTTCTTTCGACATGCGACAGAAGTTCATGCCGCTTTGTGACGTCATCGTTGCTCCCTCCACTCAACTTGTTAGTTTGACACCCTCCATGGTCGACTTGATCGAGGTGTTGCGGCGATGTGTTTTGTTTTGATCGTTGATGACAGGTCGAGTCTGCCTTGACAAGGTTCTGGTGTTTAGGATTGGTAGCGAGGGCGAGAGAGGGTAGAGGGGTATTAATGTAAGACAAGTTGGGGTGTCTTTTTTTTTGTGTTTTAGGTTGTTTTTGGATTTGAAGGGGTTTTAAATTATTGGTTGCTTGTTCATTCATACCAAGGCCGTAACGATGTAAATAAATGCCTGCAAGGAGCACATGAACAGTAATACATTGTGCTCGCGCCTCAAGAAGATTTACGGCTTCTTGACCATTAGAAATGCACTATGCAACGTCACAGGTGATCACGCGACGATCGTTGTTCACATCGTTGTAATTTGTAAATGATTTTTAATATAGCATAACTTTTCTGTGCTTTCTGGAAGATGAAGTTACATGCCCAAACATTCGGGATACCAATGATTGGCTAATAAAGAAGAAGGTTCTCATATATTTGTAAGTACGTAGGTAATTAGGTATATACTGCTTAAGGTAGCGTTACCTCGATTAACTGAATGATGAACTAAGTCGAATGTGTAGAACTTCATCCTTACCCATTTCTTAGGTAAATTTATCTTCTTGTTACATAAAATCAGTCTACTTAGTAGTAGGTATCTAAAATAGTAGATAAGTATATACCTACACGGAAAAAAATGAATATTTTCGCAAAGGCGAAAATACTTAAATTGAGTAAAAATTTGATTTGTATATACGCAAAGACATTTTAGCTTCAATCAAGAAGTGGATGTATTTAACATATTATGCTTACATTCATACCAAGGCCGTATTAATTTCTACTAAGTTTTATCTATGTTGGTTTAGGAATCGTGCTTTTCGGTCAAATAGCACGAGAAACTTATTTTAAAATACTAATTGCTTAAAACAAGTGTGTAACATAATTAAATTAAGCTATTTTTTAGTTCATATGAGTACGAATACTTTGAAATAATATCGTAGTTGTTCGGTTCTAAAAATAGGTAAGTTTGAACCTAATAAAGAGAAACTTACTTTGAAATATTTTGTGCTCAATTCAAGTATTTTTCTTGTGTAAAATGTTTTTAGTTTTAGAAAGTATCATTTAAAATAAGAAAATGTTTAAATGTTCGATAATTTTAGGTCAAGTTATAGAAAAAGTTTTTTGAAGGCAATTTTTGCTTTGAATAATAATTTCTTCTTTAAATAATGCCTTAAATAGCTGCTTTACTTATTTCGTAATTTGTTAAAACGAGTAATCATATTCTTATAAGCTTACTTAACAAGAGGATGGAAATTATTGTAAATATTCCTTGTTTAGGTATCATATAAAAACTCATTTTGAAAAATGTTAAAATATGTAGTGAGAGTAAAGCAGATGCAGAACTGTAAAACTTTTTAAATAATAAGCTCGCAATATAACAGTTACCATAAAAAATGCAAATTAGGATAATTTAATGGATGATGGGTGGAAAGAGCACATAAGATTATAAAAGGGTGTCCCAAAATGTACGTACATTTTAAATATCGTGGCATTTTCGTTTTTGTCACGGTAGGCTTCTGAAAATTTGATAGCTGTAATTTATTGCAATTAATAGCCAAGGAATGCTACACGGTAGAACAGCGTTGTTATCGTGAAAACGTATTACAATTGTGGAGAATGTTATGCGGAAACAGTTCGTAGAGTGCGAGCCGTTTTTGGAAGAAATAATACACCAAAACATACGACAGTGCAAAGATTGATCAAGAAATTTGAGCAAAGTGGAAACATAAAATCAACAGGGCGGCCGCGTACTGCTCGATCTATTGAAAATATTGCAGCAGTGTCGGAAAGTGTTGGTCAGAATCCAGACACGTCGATTCTCCGTCTGTCACAGCAAGTGAACGTTGCCAAAAGCAGTATGTAGCGAATTCTTACAAAAGATTTGCATTTGCTTGCCTATAATATACAGTTGACCCAAGAATTGAAGCCAGCAGATCATGGGCTGCGCTGTGAATTTGTTAATTGGATTCTGGAAAATGAGGCAAATGACGGAGATTTTTCGAAGAAAATCCTGTTTAGTGATGAGGCACATTTTCAATTAAATGGATACGTCAATAAGCAGAGTTGAATATTTCTTCTTAGAAGTATCGAAAGTTTGATTTCACTTCTCTATTACAGTTTCCCAAGGTTCTCAATTGATCTATAATCATAAGGCATCATCTGCGTGTTGAACTTCTTAAATATTAAAAATCATATTAAGGCTGCAAGTGAAGTACTTTATTTTGTTTTTCCACTACTAACCTATAACATCGCCATTATTGACCGATTATTAACGTTAGAAATCGTTTTTCTCTACCTTATAAGTTATTATTGACCATGGTCAATAATAAGGTATAAGGTATTGAAATCCATTATTGACCGATCTTCAAGAATCTATTTGAATGCAGGTAACTTGATTTTTTGATTCTACCACATGAATTCATAAACATGAGTAACCTGAAAGGTGATTTCTTGTGGTTAGGCAACCAGATAATTATCAATACATATTAGATTATTAGAGATGCTTGATATTGTAAAATATTGATACAATCAACATTTTTTCTGCTTCCATCCTTAATTCTGGAGGTGTACACATAATAATATCACTAACATTTTCTTCGCTCATTTTAAAAAAAAAACGGAAAACTCCTGAAATCTGAGTACATAGGTAAATGAACAAAAATGGACATTAACAAAGCCATCTGACAAAACAACAAAATATTTTGCCAATTCCAAAGCGCAGGTAACTTGATTAAAAAATATTACCTATAATTTTTTATAATTATTAATAAGTACTATAAAGATAAATGTCTTATAAAAGTTTGTAGTAGTGGAAAAAATATTATATTAACCACGGTTTAGACAGCTTATAGCCCTCGCGTCTTAAATCTCTCGTCGCTCCGCTCCTCGTGATTTAAACTTGCCGCTCGGGCCGTGATGATGGCTGTCTAAACCTTGGTTAATAATATACTATTATGAACTTACTTACATCGTCACATAATCTCATCCTCTTTGAATTATTTTCATTATCGTCATCTTTTAGTGTCTTCTATTTTTCGAAATAAAATCAATATATTTCTTGCTTGATGATATAGTTTACCCCTTTGGTTGTGGCATGCGTTTTATGTTTAGACCGCTACCATTATCATTACCACTCCAAACCCCAATCTTCAATGCTGTCTAGAATGGAAATACCGCTAAGAAGCCACGTCACGAAGCGCAGCTGCGTCGCGCTGTCTAAATTTCGGGAACTACGAACAGACAAGCACGACAATACTTTAAAAAAATAATGGCGTTTTCCAAAGTAGCAAAATTTCGCGATCCGTTCTTTGTTTAAGAATATAAAAGTATGTATTTTGTTGTAAAAACAGAATTATTGATTTTAAGTACCACTATATTATTAAAATAAATATCGTGTGACTTTATTCCAAAATACTAAAGATTCCTTCTTTTAAATATAATTTTATACTTACATCAGCCACAAAAATACTTAATTTGACTGCAAAAAAATAAGTTATTTTGAGAACTAGCTAGCTCTCTCAGAAAATATTCCAATCATTTGTTTTAAAATACTTTCTCTTAATGCAAGTTTTTATTACAAATTATTACATACTTAAGCGGAATTTTGTCAGTTCTCTTTTATCCGCGTGGGGAGTAGAAGTTTCATAATATGGGACTAAAAATTGGTCACCGTTACCTTTATAAGATTCTCCATTTAGGTGCTATAGGGGTTTTATAAAAGTAGCGGTTATACGTTTCGCGAAATATCGATAAGTTCTTAGGTTTTATAGATAAATAGAAATGTAACGATTACCGTTAAAATGTTAGTTGGGAAGCCATCCGGTCCAGTCCTCTTGTTTAGAGTTAATTTTTGTTAAAATCTGTTCCTCGGTGCAATCATGTAGTGTACGTGTAGCATTTGGGCGGTTAAAGTGCCTTGAAGATATTTGGCTATTCGGATAATCAGTGTAGCATGATTCAAAGTGCTGGGAAAAGGCATCTACGATAGAATCAGGTGCATTCTTTGTCACACCACTATTAAGTCCATAGTTTTTTGAATTCCTTAACTATTGTTTAGGAAGTTAACAAATCACTAAGAATGTTTAATGTTTGATGGAATTGTGTGTTTAGTAGATACGAAGATCAGGTAGCACATTAAAATTAATGTTGTCGAGTGGACTGTTAACACATATCCTGATGATAGGGCAAGTAGTAGGCCTACTTCGACTAATGACAGGATACGCCTGTCCTGTCAATAGTCACTCTACTTCAAGTGAGAACTTGGCATCTCTAGACAAACGGCGTGATGAAGATTAGGACCTGTTGAAAGAAAAATTAAGCGGTTGTGACAATTCAATTTCGTTTCTTTCGGAGTCTTCGGCCAGGCGGATTCCATTTTGCCCATACCTTCAATCACCTTATTTCCCTTGCATCAGCTATCCTATCATTTCGTATACAACAGTATTTTATATTGATGTTACATTGATTATACAACAACCAAATTTAGGTCCATCTGCTTTATTTCACTTAGCTCAAACACCTGCAACCGGGTAGTCAGGACCCACTAGACTTATTTTAATATCAACCGCTAGTGGATACAGCTACACTGCTAGTCTCCAAAAATTCCAATAATACCTGGCAACTGGTACGACCCGCGTCCAGGCGACTCCAATAAGTGAATAATACTGGTACTCCAGTTTGAGCTTTTTGCCCCTATCAAAAAAAACCCTAAAATCGAATTTTAGATATACAACATGAAAGAGAAAACTTTCATAAGACCCAACGAGGGTAATTAGATACTAAAGTTTAAACCTACCTCAAATAACTAACGAGGGTTCCAATCTACAGAATGGCGTCTATGACCGCTTGTTGACGTTGATGAAAAAAGCATTTTTAATCGGCATTCCGCCCAAAGAATAGGCAAACTACTATACCATATTCTTTTTTAATCCATTTGTGGATGTTTTATTGGCACCACATGGCCTTCCCCTACCCAAGAAAACTAGAATTCGGGAGCTACATCCACAAGCGTGCTTTCACTTCAAGTCCATTGTCGAAAAGGGCCGGATGTTGTTCGGTCTCCAACGTACATAGTTACAAAAAAAAACAATCGCCGACACATTTGTCATACCAATCGATGAAAAAATAACCTCTTTTAATAACAAGAACCTTGACAAACCGCGTCAACCACTAAAATATGCCTAAATTAACCCAAGATTTTTAAACTAACCAGAGGTGATCGTGAAAATGCACAGAACTGTCAGTCTGACACTGACCTGCGTAACAAATTATCGATTTTCTTAAAAACAGCTGATTTACAACAGCCCATACATTTAACCTACATCTGAAATACAAGGTTAATAGCCCGTTTACTTCGGCTTTGCTTGTCCAGCGATGCTCATCACAGCATTGCTGAAAAGTACCATTTCTTTCTAAATAAAATAAATGAAGTTTTTTTTTAACCTTTTTTATTTTATTTTTGGTTCAAAAAACGATTGAAGTGCGCGTTGCACCGTTAAGAGATATAAATTATTGTAATGAACCGGATAACCCCTGATGGGGAAACTTCTGAAAAGAATTTGATCCTTCCATTCAAATCCATGCCCCCAAATAAATGACGTCGCGACGACGTTTCGACGTAGAAGACTACCCCTGGTAAAGAGAGTGCGCAAGAACGTTTTCTTATACAATCTTATTAACATTTTTTCATATTTAAGTTTATCAATAGATTATAGGTTTTGTAAACGTTTTTCTGCTAATTAGTTTTTAATTGGTATAATATTTCTACATAGTATTTTCATATATAGTACATTTTAATATCATAATTAACAAGTCGTGTTTTTTCCTGTATCGCCACTTTTTTCTGTCCGCAATTATTTTGTAAATTATAGGCACTTAACGATAATTTATGATCATATTATTTGTTTCTAAAATATAAAATAAATCATTATTATTATTAATTGGCTTCCATCTGTCATGTCAGTGAGATTTTAATTCCTTTCGAGTTTTAATGATTTTTATAAATAGATTTTATCGAAAATATTAGAGAGTTATGAGTATAACGTTATTATATAAGACCTATAAACGTTATAAACAATTATCCAATGATTTTGTCAGGTGTCATCCAAAAAATGGAAAACAATCCAGAAATAAACTCGGCATGACTGTGCAATGCCTGTTAAATGCTTTGGTAATTCCCTAGTTTTGTAATTTTTTTTCTATTCTCGTAATTTCATCACTCAAAAATGTATCGATAACAAACAATTGTATTTTAATGATTAACATAATATTGCAAAACCGAAATTGATTTATTCGTTCCTAAATTTTTAAGTACAACCGACCTAAAAATAACTTTTGATTTATTTTAAGTTCGTTTAATATGATTAACCAATGCGTCTGTTTACCCCAGCGTGTATATTTATACATTTCCTATCAACTTGATAGTGTTTAATGTTATTTTTAGAAAAAATATTGATTTATTTAGTTATTTTGAATGAAAAAGTCTATTTTTATATTGTGTCAATGTTTGGGCGATGAAAATACTCAATTGAAAAGATAAAGTCGAAGGTTTTGTAATTTTTTTTTCGAAATTGCCTCACTAGCAAATCATTGAGTTCGATAACGCAGAGAGTGCTTTTTGGGACGCAGATAGATAGTGCCATTGGTGGCTGCTAGCAGGACTTACCCTTGATCGGCTTCATGGTTTCACTGCATACCAGAGTGACCAGGAATGCACATGGGAAAGCCTGGCTTTGTTTTCTTTCCTTCTTGACTCTTGTAGACAATTTTACATTCCAAAATGTCTACAAAATCAGAATTTAAAGCCAGAAAGATATGGAACATTTATATTTTAATAAACTGCAAAAAAACTCTTGGGTATGGTATTTTGAAATTAACATTATACAATAATATGTATTTTTAATACATTTAATCCACTCGTCTCGTTGTCGCTGCACGTTATGCGCGGCACACGATCATTCGCAGCCGAAACTTCAACGTCATCCCTAATAAAACTCTGCGTCGGTATGGACATCTGCCCTTGAGCTTCGTCCTGCACTTGTTAACGCCGGGTGGATGTATTCTTTGACCGAGATTACTATTTTTGATGGTTTACAATTGTCCATAATTTGCTGCATGTGCTTCTGCGGATCATGCAATCTGCCACTCTTTTACAAACCGACAAGCACCATTGTTTATTTGTTTGTAGGGTAAAGTTAAATCCACAGAAGAACCAAAAAAATTTAGAAGAAAAGTTTACCGAATAGACATGATACAACATGCAACGGTGAGAGGATTACCGCACAGAACACATAAGGGCGACAAAGATAATTTGGTCAGAGTTACAGGACCAGATTGCAGGTACATTTCTTACAAAGAAATTTTTTGATCAATCGTTTTAAAATTTAATCATTTTGTTGCAGATGTATACGCTGCAATTATTTTGAAGTTTTGAAAACTGGAACACCAAGTCATATTACTTAACTGCTTTAACAATTTAAGTTCAAAAAAATGAGCAGAACTCATACCTATCTGATCTTATTACCGTAATACGTGTACAAAGACGTCGCAGTCGAGTACCTGTTGTAAATAATAACAATTAAATCTATATCGCAGAGGAAAATCTACGTGGACAAGGAATCGAACATATGGTAACATTTCAATATAAAATTCGGCTACCTGGAAAGAAAGTAGAAGTGTGTGCTAAAGCATTTCGAAGGCGTGGCGTTACTGAAGTGCAAGTCCGTCGAATTAGAAATAATTTAGCCATGATAGGATTTTTGCCAACGGCTGGCCGGGGGAAACATAAAAATCAACCCAGAAGAACCAATACCGAGGATGCTAAAGCAGTTATAAGTCATATATCTTGTTTTAAAGGTCGGCAAAGCCATTACACTCGAAGACTGAACAAAAAAAATGTATCCTCTATCGGAACTAAATGTTAAAAGAATGTACAGCCCCTTCAAGGAACTTTATTCAGCCACAAGGATTATTGACTTCATCTAACGTCTATTATGATATATTTCGAACTAGGTTTAATAGGCTTGCTTCAACCAGCAGTCCGGGACTAGTTGTGATCAGAAATAGATTGATAGCATTTGACAATTTAAAACTGTCAGGGACTGATGGTTGAAACATACCTATTATATCGTTCTCCTCCACCATGCTAAGGCGAAGGCCTTTTATGACATAAAGCGAAGAGTTAAGTCCAAAGCAATCCCACAGTAATAGCAATTACGTTTAATGTTGTGCAAAATCCACCTTTACCGAACTTAACAGCTGTTTTTTTTTTTAATAGATAACTTTGGCATTTGTGATTGGAATCCACGATATAGCAAGCAATGATGTATATTTACCATGAGGGAATGGCGAAACGTGGAAGTCACCTCCATGATATTTCACTACCTCAAAGAACACTTAACTGGCTAAACTGACGAACTATGGTTTTTTGTTATGGTTGTCCGGGCCAGAATAATAACTATCTTTTGGGTCAAGACACAACGTTAGATCACCATTTTCTTTCTCTACAATGACTAAAGGGTTTAGCTACTCAGTTAGTTTTTTAACTTTTCTGATAATACCTACCGTGCTTTCAAGGTCATTCGTTTTAAATTTGACTCTTTCTAGCAAAGCCTGTGGTATACGCCTTACCTGTTGCACACGTTGCACAGCATCTTCTTTTAAAATAATCTTATGTTCATTTAGAAACTGACCTAATCTAGAAAAAACTGTAGGACACATATGTAATATGTTCAATTTCCTTCAATGAATTGAAATTACCCTTACCAACATTATCAATTTCACTTTTGACCAATGAACTTAAAAAAAACTCGCCACTCTGACAACTTTCATCTTTTCAGCTTAGTTCATAAACCTTCCTACCAGATCTCTTTATTCCCTTGTTTGAAACTTCGTTTTCTTGCAAATGCTGCAAGGTGATCTTTCCAATTTCCAGGTCATACAATCACAAAAATCCAGGGTTCGATCCAGTATACCTGACACCATGTATCATTTAGACTACATCAGTGGCTTTTAATACGTTTATTGATTATTAAAAACACTACTTGAAAATATTCGGGGACTCCATGATTCAACAACTGTCACACTCCAGCAGCAGCGTTGCCATATCATAATACTGATAACATAGTAGTTGCTACTGCTAACGTATCATGTACAAATACTAATCATTATGACACAAATACCATTAAAACCAGCACGTATGTACCGTATATCCAGTAAGTATCCTGGGTAAGTTATACTGCGTCAAAGTTATCATGGCCCCCGGATATACTCGATCTATTACAGGAAAGAAAAAGTCAAACGAACTAGCACTGGTTCCTAACAAGTTTTTAGAATTTCGGCCGATCACCAAATATCTTAAAAATCCCCTAGATAAAGAGTTTTATCTAAATCTTTAACCAGGTTAGGAAGAGCTATTATTAAAGGTTTTCGTTAAATGTAGAAAATATCGAAATAACGTTGTTGTTGAAAAAAAAAGGGATATTAATAGAGTAAAAGTTAAATTGTTTTTAATTGGATAAGTTTTTGTACATATAACCGAAAGAGAAAGAGAGAGAGATGAGAATGGTAAGAAATAAATTATACTTGAAACTTATCAAAAGCAAAGCTGCTTATCTCTTGCGGAACTTTCTTTTTCGTAGAAAATAAAATGAAATTTGAAGAGAAACCCGAAGCAATTAAAACAGCAAAATAGCTTTCGGCGCTAAATATACTTGACCAGCGATAAAATGTCTGGGTTCCCAAATTTGTCACTAAAGTGGCGAAAATAGCGCCAATAGTCTGAATCGCACCACTGCAAGAACCAAAGTGAACAAAAAAAAAGGTTTTTCTCTTTCCAGAAAGGCGGGTAACTTTGACAGTCCGAATTTTAGGAAATTTTAGCTTTACTTGGCACCTTTGATATATGACACAATAAATAATAACAGAAAACTAAGGATGGTTAATTAATTATTTTTAATTAGGAAAATATGAGGAAGTTAGCCTTCTACACAACGCTCCTGATTTAATAAGGATAAATTTAAGGGACTGAAGAAGTTCCTCTAACCTTTTATATGTTATATAGCCAAAGTGCCTCTTACCACTGGTTTCGTGTTTTAGCCTTCAAGCATGGAACTATTGCCTTTAAAATGGATTGGGTTTAGTAGGAAGATCCATATGGATTATTACATAAAAATCATCAGCGACGACGATAGCAATTATTGTGCAGAATAAACTAAACTATCGCATTTTTGTTGGCATATTTATTGTGTTTCTAAAATACATATTTAAACACTTTTTTCTTATTTTTGATTTCTTGACTTTGTGCGAAAATTAAAAAGAAAATGCATAAAAATTGTAATATCCTATATTTCCGGAACGAAGCAATTCCGGATCATAGAAACTTTTTTTTTCATATTTTTAAGCAGAGAAACTCGTCCCGAATTTTACCGCAATATTAATGAAACGCTCTGTAAAGACTGTATTGACTTTTACAATTTCGTCCAGTTTAACCGAACTAATTAAAACTAAGCCACTTTCTAAACAACAAGAAAATCGTCGTATTTCACTCGTCCTTCACCAACACAGACCGGCTGTCAAAGCCAATTTATTTAACAGCGATGACTGTCAAGTTAAACAGAATTAATAACCTTTTCAAACTGCACCGCGGGGCTGACAAAAATAAAATTTCGCTTGAACAAAATGCTCAATAAATCATTAGAGAAAAAGACTTCGAATAATGAAATATGGTTGTGTTGGTTCAAGCACCGTAGCATTGTATTATTTTGAATAAAATGTCGATCAGGGTAATTTTTGATAAGGTGGGGTAGTGTACACTTTTTTGAATTAAGAGGCAACAACAATCGTATTGTGTATTATGTGTATAATCTGTATAATCTTCAAGAATTAATAATTAGCAGAGCGCTTTCGGTCATAGGCCATCTTCAGTGCTTCACAAAAAGCAAGGAAAATCCAATTTATTGGAAAATGTCGTTTTTCGAAAAATAATTATGAAGTTCTGTGAAAACAGTTGAATGTTGCCTATTTTTTGTTGAAAAATTGTTCTGAGAAATAATATAAAAAATGTATTTTGGTTTTTACTCACTTAGTCAGGAAATAGGAACATTTCATTGACTATTCCACTCATCATAATTTGAACCAATCGAAATGTAGGAATTTTAGATATGTACCTGTTTTTAATCGGAAAAACCACTACCTTCATAATTTTGCCGACCCCACTGACCAATCAGAATTTCAGAAAATAGCTAGCAACATAGTTTCTAATCGGCAAAATTTTGCTCCCTTAGTTACATTCACTGTTAAGATTGGTAATTAATGACTGACAGTAGATTGTCACTGTTACTTTTGAAAGGTTGTAATCTCACGTGAATTTATTTATTTTTACCAAAGTATGTGTAATATTATTCGTGAAAGAGTCTTGACGAATACCACTCAAGAAAAAAAATTTTAGATAAAATTTTCCTCTTTTATATTCAAGTTTGTTGCTTTTTGGCAATTTCGCTCGTGACATTTTTCAAAACAAAAATGTCAATCGCGAAATTGCCAAGCAACAAACTTTCATACCAATCGGAAAATTTTGCCGGCAAAATTTTCTCTCTTGTGGTATTATATACGATTATTTCACTAGAATGTTTTACACTGGCAAAATGTTATAGCAACGGCCTGTTTTCTACTGGCAAAATTACTACCTGCACCTACCTGGGCAAAATTCACATGTGATTTTTACAGCGACAAAATTTTAATATTTGATCGAAATAAATTTTATTACCATGGTTCTGTTAATTATTTAAAATGTCATTGTATTATTTTTTGTTAACAAACGTCAGATTAGTTCAGTTCAAAAATGAGTGTTTCTGAAGAAAAAAACAGATTTGGAATACAATCCATTACAGAAATTAAAAAGGCAGTGTCGGAGAATATACCTCCAAATACGCGTATCTCCGAACCTTCCATTTGAATTCCATTAAAAAGCATACTCCAGCCGAAGAATTAGCAAAAATTATGGAAGATTATGCTTACAACATGAAAAAACTAAACGGAGAGGACTACAAAGAGTCAAGTATCAAAAGCATATGGAACACCACGGCGCAGATGCTACAAGAAAAGTACTATCAAGAATTTAATATAAAAATAGACACATTTACCGACATTGTTTTTAAATCAGCCCCTTTGGCAAAGGACTTGAAACGAAAACAACTTCAGGGTAACCCAGAAAAAACAAAAGAAAGTTCGAAAGCCCTTACAAGACAAGAATTATTGGAAATGATAAACATTCATGACGAAGACACCCCAGACGGCCTACAGCAAAAATATTTCACTTATTCTCTTTTGAACTTGCCTGGCGAGGCAACGAAGCAGTGAACTGCAAAGTACATTATTTCCAACAAGAATTAGACCTAAAAGGAGAATTTACGGGACGTATCGAATACAATCCCATATTTTCAAAGACCACACAAGGAGGTGCAAAAGCCTTGGCCAGTAACAAATGGTTGGTAAGAAACAACTCTAACAAAGATCTTTGTCCTATTCGTCTATTTTTAAAATTATTTGAAAAAAGAAATACCAATCCAGAAATTGCAAGTGACAGGCTTTCTTGACAGTTCATCCAAATTGGAAAAAAGGAATTTGGTACAAAAACATGCCTATTGGAATCAACAGCATGTCAAAATGGGTTAAACTCTCAGCAGAAAAAATCGGCGTGAGTACCAAAAAATTTAAAGTAACAAACCATTCACATCGCTCTTCCAGTATTTCGACCCTTGCAAAAAATGGCGTTGGTGAGCAAGAAATGATCAAATTAACAGGACATTCGCATGCCAATTCTTTGAAGCCTTATTTGCAGTTAGACTCTGAACATCATTTGAAATTAATTGAAAACTTAAGAAAAGAAGCACCAGATCAAGTAATAGTTATCATCAAAACAAAATCAATCAAATAATGCACAAATATTTAATTATCACAACTGTAACTTTTATATCAATAAATAAGTTATTTTTTGGTTTTATTCTTAAATAAAAGCTCTCTAATTTTATTGTTCTTTGTCTTTTTTCTCGCGAAATAGTCATGTCGAATACCACTCGAGAAAAAGTTGTGTAAGCAAGATTGTTCTCAAGGTTTTACTCAAGTTTGTTGCTTTTCGGCAATTTCGCTCGAGTCAAAAATGTCATTTGCGAAATTGCCAAGCAACAAACTTTCATACCTTTTGAAAATTTTGCCGACAAAATTTTTTCTCTTGTGATATTATATATGATAAAATATCTTTTTTCATTAAGTGGGTCATCAACACCACAATGTAAAAACTGATTGCATAAAACAATTAACACGTAAAATTGTAAATGACGAACAACAGGGAAGAACCACTTTTAAATTTCAATCAGTGACTATCATTTTTTCTTTTTCATTTTCTCGTTCCACGTGAGAACGTGGTTTCGAGTCGAAATTTGACGGTTATTTAAATTAAAAAGATTAAATCTCTCCTGCATATATTCCAGCAGTATCAATCAATCAATTATTCCATCATCTTTAACAGTAGTTACAAGTAATTTGATTCATCGCTAATTTATCCAATTCCTTGAATAACTCTTGCAATGGGTTTTACGGAACAGCACAAAAATTCGTGGTCTCTTTTACTGCTAGGGATTTTTATCATTGTCTGAGAAGAACCGTTGACCCTGTTTAGAGAAACTGGTTCTATACAACGTAGAAAAGAAGCTGGAAGACAATCTGTAAAAACAGAAGAACTTGCTGCAAACGTGAAATAATGTAAAATACGCCAATAATAGTATATTATTAACCAAGGTTTAGACAGCCATCATTATTGCCCGAGCGGCAAGTTTAAATCACGAGGAGCGGAGCGACGAGGGATTTAAGACGCGAGGGCTATAAGCTGTCTAAACCGTGGTTAATATAATATTTTTTCCACTACTACAAACTTTTATAAGACATTTATCTTTATAGTATTAATAATTATAAAAAATGATAGGTAGGTATAAGTATATTTTTTAATCAAGTTACCTGCGCTTTGGAATTGGCAAAATATTTTTTCCACTACTAACCTATAACATCGCCATTATTGACCGATTATTAACGTTAGAAATCGTTTTTCTCTACCTTATAAGTTATTATTGACCATGGTCAATAATAAGGCATTGAAATCCATTATTGACCGATCTTCAAGAATCTATTTGAAGGCAGGTAACTTGATTCTTTGATTCTACAACATGAATTCATAAACATGAATGTGGTTACGCAACCAGATAATTATCAATACATATTAGATTACTTGATATTGTAAAATATCGATACAATCAACATTTTTTCTGCTTCCATCCTTAATTCTGGAGGTGTACACATAATAATATCACTAACATTTTCTTTGCTCATTTTTTAAAAAAACGGAAAACTCGTGAAATCTGATGACATAAATGAACAAAAATTGACATTAAAAAAGCCACCTGACAAAACAACAAAATGTTTTGCCAATTCCAAATAAGCGCAGGTAACTTGATTAAAAAATATACTTATACCTACCTATCATTTTTTATAATTATTAATATTATAAAGATTAATATCTTATAAAAGTTTGTAGTAGTGAAAAAAATATTATATTAACCACGGTTTAGACAGCTTATAGCCCTCGCGTCTTAAATCCCTCGTCGCTCCGCTCCTCGTGATTTAAACTTGCCGCTCGGGCGATAATGACGGCTGTCTAAACCTTGGTTAATAATATACTATTATTGTTATGTCAGGTCGTTTTGTTAATGTCAATTTTTGTTCATTTATGTCATCAGATTTCACGAGTTTTCCGTTTTTTTAAAAAATGAGCGAAGAAAATGTTAGTGATATTATTATGTGTACACCTCCAGAATTAAGGATGGAAGCAGAAAAAATGTTGATTGTATCGATATTTTATATTATCAAGTAATCTAATATGTATTAATAATTATCTGGTTGCCTAACCACATTCATGTTTATGAATTCATGTTGTAGAATCAAAAAATCAAGTTACCTGCCTTCAAATAGATTCTTGAAGATCGGTCAATAATGGATTTCAATGCCTTATTATTGACCATGGTCAATAATAACTTATAAGGCAGAGAAAAACGATTTCTAACGTTAATAATCGGTCAATAATGGCGATGTTATAGGTTAGTAGTGGAAAAAATGTTTAAAACGCCTGTTTCAAGAAGTGAGGAGATCTTATGGAATATGCTGGAGTATTCTTAGAAAAAAAAACAGTTGAATTGGTTTCTTTATAAAGTGCATGTATTCCAAGAAATACGAGCCTCAGATCTTGGAAGATGCAGGAATTACGGTCAGTGGTTTACCCAAAATTTATTGGAAATAAATTATTTATTAGATCTGACATATTTTTCTGATAAAGCCTGGTTCCACCTTACCGGTTATGTAAATTCTTAGAATGCACACATGTGGAGTAGTAAAAATCCCTATTTTCTTGTAGAGTCCATATTGCACCCTCAAAAAATTAATATCTCATTCCGAAGAAGAATTGTTGGTCCTATTTTTTTCCATGATACACTCACAGCACAGATGTATAGGCATAATATTTGGAATCCATTTGAAGAGCAATTACTACGATAATGAACTACGTTTTTATTTTCAATAGGACAGTGCTTCCGCCCATACATACGCCGAAACTACTAGCGCAGATTGATCAGTTTTCTAACAGACATTGAATTCCCACCCAGACCACCTTGTTTAATAAGCAGATAAGGATCAATATCACCAATAATTTTAAGTTCTACATCGTATCTACACTTCAGATCGCCACTGAGTCTTTAAATATTCACTTCTTTCCATGTTTTCATATTTTAAATTGGAATCTACAGAATGTAAACAAAAGAGTGACAGGAACACACTAGGAAGTTCAAATAAGTATTACGATAGGAATACAGTTGGGACACGAAAAATTATTTAAGTCCAGGTAGCACAGGTATAGATACATCTTAGGAATGATTACAAATGAATCCTAAAATTGCTTTGAAGCTTATTAAATTAAACCGAAAGAGTCCAATAAGCAATTAGCATAAACGGTCATGAACCTTTGTTTGCCCTCCAGGCGAAATGGCCGACCAGTCAAAGCCATGTGTTTGAAAATGGTCAATAGGTTCCACATTATAATTATCCTAAAAATTATTCCGGATTTATGTTTAACATATATCCCCAAAAAGCAATACCATCCCCGAAGGGGCCAAACTCCAATACATTACTTGTGACAATTTTGCGTTGCACCATTTGAACCGATGATATACAACTTCTTTTATCCGAAAAGACAGGCACATTATTCTTGCTGTTGTATTTTTCCGAAGTACTAAATCAATTTGAGGGCTTTGAAAAAGATCTGCAGGTATTCGGGTCTATCTGTCACCCCGCTGCGTCCGATTACATGGTGTAATGCACACACAGACTTATTTTCGAAGGGCATAATGACGTCGTGGCACACGGGGTGCAAACGTTTTTGTTACGGTGATGGAAGGCTGGAAATGGGTGGTTAGATACAAGGGCTGCTCAGAACGTTTTAGTATATAAATAACCATAATATATTTTGACCTGGTACCGCTCGCCCTGCTGTAAATAATAAATAGCACACTAACATCTACAGATGTACACACCGAGTCTGTGACTATAACGTATCGGCACGGGTACAGGGGAACCAAAGGCGGCTACCGCGGATAAGAGGGTTAATAAAACAGAAGACTACATTTTTAGGAACTATCCAAACTGACGTAACATTTATTTATGCCGTAAACTAAAGTCTGATATTAGAAAATATTTCCGAAAAAGAATGTTAAGCGATAGCCCAAATAAAATTTTAACACCTGTGAATACTCGTATTATATGAATGGCAGAAGCTGCTACAAGTAACTTTTTTGCCAACACAATCTTAACAAAGGTATGAAACTATCAGCGCGCTTGTATATAAAGGATAGTACATCATTCGGGTTGTAAAGCAATTATACGCACTTCTCCTGGAACTTTTCCATTTATTCGTAGTATTTCTCTTACAACACTTATTATGTAGTATACTGTTACAGTACAAAAATTAGCATCGTTATAATCCATTAGGTGGAGAAGGTTCGTCAACTCCTTGATGTTCATATTACTGCCATTTTGTAGATACCAGACGAAAGATGTTGCAGTGATCTGGCTGCAAAGAGAGGTCAATCAACTAATTAAGCAATATACTACAGACTACTCTACTGATTTAATGGATACTTGGGGAAAACTTTATATTTTCTTCAAGATTACCCGCAATATTCGGCTAATGCCGATTTTGTAACGTTTTCTTTAAACAGTTTTGTAATTTTTCTCTAATAAACTGGATTTATAAATATGTTGTTAATTAGGTCCTAAAATTTCCTTTTATAGATTATATCAAGTCCCTTGACCGTAAGTCTACTGTTTTCAGAGTAATTAATATTTTTCCTTAGATGTTCGGAATTTCCGACCACTCCCCTACTTCCACAGAAGTACTACTGCAGCAGCAAAACCAATCAGCTCCAACTTAATGGTAGAACTAAAGGCCTAAAGATACTTGGGGCAAAGTTAACCTCTACAAGGTCTTGGGCAAGACGATAATTACTTATGGAGCGCCACCTTGATAAGTAAGTCCGAGTATTGAATAAGTTCCAGGTAATTCAAAACAGGGCGCCAAAGCTCATCATAAATGCCCCAAGATATAAAATGAACCGTGTTCTTGAGGACTTTCGAATTCCGACAAGTAATGAATTATTTTTATAAATAACCAATAATCATAACGGACTTGCACACGATGGTCAGACCAAACGCTTCATACAAACTGCCGACTTACTGGCTCCCCGTTAGCATAAATCTGCAATACAGTAGATAAGCACTACTATCAGACAGGTAACAGGCGCCTAGAACAATGCAGCTTCCTAGCTTTCTAAAAGACACATCACACAAAATTAAATATAGAATAGCCGATTAAAAATTCAAAACTTAAGCGACAAGCCAAGAAGATCCAAAAAGTCTTCGATCACAGAACAGATGTCAAAGGTATATCCTGACGTAAAAACTCAAGCAAGACCCCTTGTACTTGGGTCTCGTAAGATTGTCTAATGGAAATCTATATCTATACAGTTTGGGCCAGAAGGACGAGGAGGCTAATCATAAAGATATAGTTCGATGAAGTACTCTAAATACGGGGACGACCATAACAGGTCTTCCAGTAACAATAAAGCAATGGGGCTAACTCCAGTTAGTTGCTTATATTTTGCGTCTAATTAACAGATCGTGGATGGATGCCAATTTGAGTAGTAATGTTATGACAGTGGCAACCTTTTGCCATGGACAACAGGTTGTCACTATCTGCTGACCGTAGCTTTTAATGTGGAGGCACTAGGTCGTGGTTCGTTATACTTACACCTTCCCTTCATCATGGGCTTGCCTTGGGCGCCATCTGGTTTGTCGAAGTTCAAACCAGGAAAAATATACCGAATGTCAGTCTTCCCACACAAATAATTAAGAGATTATTAAATAAAAAAAATGCTTCACCAAAAAAGGAAGGGTTTATGCTAGGTATATGATCCTAGTTAAAATGGTTTAAAAATTAGTCTGAACTAAAATTATGTATTACAACAAACATATGTTTGTCCCTTATCCTTTCCATCAGACCCAATCTCTGGACGCGTTTCGCTGTATAACAGCTCATCAGCATAGCTCTGCTGATGAGCTGTTATACAGCGAAACGCGTCCAGAGATTGGGTCTGATGGAAAGGATAAGGGACAAACATATGTTTGTTGTAATCTTAAGGTCTCGGTAACCTAAACCGAAGAAATGGTTTTCGGCGCCACCGAGGTTAGATGCCTGTTACTATGGGCTCCGTGCTGGTGTATGGATCTTTATAGAACCTCACCGGCTCGCTCGGTGGTACGCTCGATTACCATGGGATGTCGCCGTTGTGCTTCATTCCTATATTGTTTTCTATATATAGTGATGAAAGTCACAGACAGTCCCTTCCTTTCCGTCAGACCCTATAGCTCTGCTGATGAGCTGTTATACAGCGAAACGCGTCCAGAGATTGGGTCTGATGGAAAGGATAAGGGACAAACATATGTTTGTTGTAATCTTAAGGTCTCGGTAACCTAAACCGAAGAAATGGTTTTCGGCGCCACCGAGGTTAGATGCCTGTTACTATGGGCTCCGTGCTGGTGTATGGATCTTTATAGAACCTCACCGGCTCGCTCGGTGGTACGCTCGATTACCATGGGATGTCGCCGTTGTGCTTCATTCCTATATTGTTTTCTATATATAGTGATGAAAGTCACAGACAGTCCCTTCCTTTCCGTCAGACCCTATAGCTCTGCTGATGAGCTGTTATACAGCGAAACGCGTCCAGAGATTGGGTCTGATGGAAAGGATAAGGGACAAACATATGTTTGTTGTAATCTTAAGGTCTCGGTAACCTAAACCGAAGAAATGGTTTTCGGCGCCACCGAGGTTAGATGCCTGTTACTATGGGCTCCGTGCTGGTGTATGGATCTTTATAGAACCTCACCGGCTCGCTCGGTGGTACGCTCGATTACCATGGGATGTCGCCGTTGTGCTTCATTCCTATATTGTTTTCTATATATAGTGATGAAAGTCACAGACAGTCCCTTCCTTTCCGTCAGACCCTATAGCTCTGCTGATGAGCTGTTATACAGCGAAACGCGTCCAGAGATTGGGTCTGATGGAAAGGATAAGGGACAAACATATGTTTGTTGTAATCTTAAGGTCTCGGTAACCTAAACCGAAGAAATGGTTTTCGGCGCCACCGAGGTTAGATGCCTGTTACTATGGGCTCCGTGCTGGTGTATGGATCTTTATAGAACCTCACCGGCTCGCTCGGTGGTACGCTCGATTACCATGGGATGTCGCCGTTGTGCTTCATTCCTATATTGTTTAAAATTATGTATGTTTAGGAACAAAGTAATAAAAAATTAAACTGAGCTTTGCGTCACTCAAGGATTTATAAAAGCCATGCATTTATGTGTCGATATAACCTCTGAAGATTCTAGAACCTTTAATACTTCAATTTGTTACCTTTGGTTATATGAAAAATGTGACCTTAAGTCAAGATCGCCTTACATTATTAAAAGGAAATTATTGATTAAATTTAAGTTAATTTTAAAGTGAATTAAATAAATTAGAGTTAACTAAATACCAAAAAAACATCTATCTGGGCAGCTATGGTGAATCCAGTTATGCGGTTACTTCTATAAACCAGTATGGCCCCATGTGGTTTCTTATGGAAGGCCAGGTGGAATTAGACTTTTTCAGGTTTAGCTGGAGAACCTTAGGTTGTTATGTGGGCCTTAAAATCCCAAGTGTTATATCAATTATTATGTGGTTTAACCTACATAAGTGTCGAACGGCAGGAAAAACGGCAAAAACTGCCGAAACCAGCAAAACCCCTAAAAATAATAAAGAATAAAATTACCCCCTAAATCCCTACAAACAAAGAAACCAAAAAAAGGAATAAAGAAGCTTACCTCTAAAAGGTGGGTAAGACCTCGTGGCCTTTTAACAAAAAAATTGCCTAACGGCGGCTGGTTTGAACTTCTTGTCTGAAGGATTTTAAGAAAGTAAAATTAAAGGACCCGAGAACTCCGAAGAAACCCCTTCTCCTTCAACAATCAGCTGACACAAAGTTTTGCCTACTTAACTTAACCCCAACAAAAAAGAAGAGAACAGAGACACATTACAAAAGATCAGAACGATATGAGAGTCTGGGCTTTTACCAGAACATAAATCAAATAATGATATAAAGAAAATAATTCCAAATAACTTTGTTTTTACATAAAATTGCCCAGAGTGGAAAATGGGCGTTCTGCGACTTGACGGAGACTGAAACGGAAATACGTGGTCAACCTACTTGCAGCGTCTTGTGCCATTAACCAACAGAAAAGCGAACGCACTACTTCTAACCCCACATATTTTGACTAATTTCCTGTAAACAAAGATGACAAATTTTAATAAACAGTTTTTGAACCAAATAACTGGATAAGATGCACTCCATGGAAATATGACCGTAAGAATCAAAGGTAAGTCTAACATTCCCTATAAAGCCAATAGTGGCAATTTTAAAATTGCTGCAATGTCTTGGCATATTCAGAAAAACCAAGGAAGCAACGCTTACACTCGGACTGGTGTATATAAGGCTCAACAACTTTTGACCGTTTAATATAACCCAAATTGACCATCATTGCAATACTTCTTACACTCAGTAGAATGGTTTAAAGTATAGAGCATTTCTTTACGAAAAGAATAAATAAAAAAAGTACTTTTCAAGCACCTGATTTAAGAGTAAAAGTAAAGTGGACTTACCAATGATCGATCCGGGTAGTTCTTTTCAATAGAAGCGGTGTTCTTACAAGGAGAAATCAATTCTAAATTCAAACAAGTGGTTTGAGAGAGTTAATAATAATAAAATCATCTTTGGATGTGACGAGTGGTTTAAAGCAATGAAAATGTGGTTAAAAGTTTTGTTTAAAGGATCTGGTGATCAAGGAGTATGAAGTTTAACATTATGTTATCGAAGATGGGTGGTGAAATTTAAATTTTAAAATTGAAGGCGAAAAGAGCAAATGTTAACGAAGTTGATTGGTGAAAAATTATAAAATTAGTTACTGTGGAGAAAAGAGGTAAATTTGGGTACTTATAATACTGTTAGAAACGATTAACGAAGTAAAGGGACTAGATCTGCAGATTTACGAACAAAAATTGTAACCCTCGTATGTTTCCCAAATGACATTAGCCTAAACACCTAGACGCAAAATTAATGTGACAGCTTGGCCATCCTTCGAGCAGATGCTCGGTGTGCGACGCAATGTCCGGTTTTGTCAATCGGGCCCGTTCTTTTGCCGCTCTGTCAGCCGCAACTAATCCGTGAATAAAGTGCCATTAGTCCTGGTCTATGGACTCAATACTTTGGCTGCATTGTGAAGAGGCTAAATGACTTTCAGGTTTTATGATTGGGTTTGGTTAAGCATTTCCCTGTACCTTTGGTTGGATTATGTATACTTTTCTTTTTTATTAATAGAACCATCTTTGATGTTTGATATCGTTAAGTGATGCAAAACAATTTTCATTGCACGTCATGAATCAGCTGATAATAATTATAAATCTGTAAGAAAACATAAGGAAATTAAATTTGGGCAAAAGATATTAAAATTTTAATGCAATATTGAATGTACTAAAAACTTAAGGTACGCTTCTTTAACACTAACCCAGTTACAGCAAATATTTTTAAAATTTAAGCAGCTCGTTCGCTGGCCTATTTTGACGTTTCGTTTTCGTTTTTTGTATCGTTACTGTTGTTGTGCATGTATTTTTTAACGAGAACTTTAGATCTTTTTATAAATAACATTAAAAACTGTTCTTTTACGAACAACAATAGTGCACATACATATCTGTGTCGATTACGTTGTTTCCTATTTGTGTAAAATGCCGAAGCATTTAAATAGCCGGAGCAAAGAATTAATTGCTCCTATAATAAGCTATTTCCAGGAAGAACCGAACAACATTGATAACCTTGATAGCAGTTGGAGAAGTAACTTTAAAGAGTTTGTTAAGGTCTACATATTTTATTTCTACTTTACTAATTTTGAGCATGTATCAGCTGCCCTAAATTTAAATATCTCCACTGTAAGCTCAGTTTCAACGTCAGTTAAAAAAAATAAATTATTAGAATCACCTAAAAAGTAACGTCCTCAGGCAAGGCAGGTGAAAGTGTCAAGATTGGATATTAGTTCTATTCGTGACACTATTTATGGAATATACAAAAGAAGTAAGTTGTTTCATTCAAAAACTATAATATTTTACATTGGTTATGGGGCCTTCCGGATATCTTGGACATTTTTGTTATCAAGAATGCTGTTCAAATGTTTCAGCCATCGGTTGTCTGTGATCTGACCTCAGACCATGTACCGGTCGTTATAGAAGTGGGTAATCCGCTCGAAAAAGGCAGAGGTTTTGTTACCCGCACCTCAACGAACTGGCCAAGGTATAATAACATAATGAAAAATGTGGAGGTGTTACAACCTCTACATAGTCCACTGGACATTGACAATGCAGTAAGTAAGATCACAGATGACCTTAACGCAGCGTTGGCCCAAACTTCTGTTACAAAAGTGTCTGGGTATTCAAAATACGGGACTTTATCTGAGGAAATTAAAAATCACATAAGAATTAAAAATCGGTTGAAGAATAGGGCGTATCGTACTGGAGATCCTCGCATCAAGGCGGAGGCTAATCGGGAAGCCCAGGTAGTCAGGGATTTGTTGACTGAACGGCAATCGAACATGTGGGATGACAGGGTTCAAAGTCTTTCTAAGGCGGATACTTCCATCTATAGAATGACCAGGACCTTGATCAGAGGCGCACGAGCACCTATGTCCCACCTGAAAAATCAGGAGACAGGTATGGTTTTAATCGATGCCAAAGATAAAGCTGAATTGGTCGCAGACAAACTTTGCGATCAGTTCAGCGAAAACCCGACCAATGACGCGTTACGAGATGAGAGGATCTCAAGGACAATACATATTTATAAAACAATCAATCACCCGTTTCAGGCCTTTCCCCAAGTCACCGTAAACGAGGTTAAGTCCCTAATAAGCGTTTTGAATATTAAAAAAGCTTCGGGTTTTGACGGTTTTAAAAATGCGGAGATTCTTGTTAAAATTGATAAGGCTCGGAACTCCGAACTACTTAATTAAGGTGGTAGCTTTTTTTCTGGAGAATAGAAGTTTTGCGGTCTCGTCAGAGAACGCACTTTCTTCGAATAAACGCATTAGGGCGGGAGTGCCGCAAGGCTCACCTCTCTCTCCAATGTTGTATAATATTTATACTCATGATATTCCGCTAGATAGATTTACGCAGCTCTATCTTTTCGCTGACGATACAGCAATAACTTTGACTTCTAAATCACCGCGCATTGTCGTTAGTCGGATGCAGCGTCACGTAATCGAGCTGGAAAAATGGCTTTCGGCTTGGAAGATTCGCCTGAATCCCGCCAAGACGAAAGTCATCTTTTTTCCAAAAAGCACCGGGCGCAGGCCTGAAACAAGGCGTCGGGTTAATGGAGTCCAAGTGAACTGGTACCAGGAGGTAAAATACCTGGTACTTATATTTGACCAAAGGCTTAACTGGAGGCTCAATTCAATTAAGTAAAGTTAGAGTAAAGCTTGCATTGCGTCAATTAGGCTCTATCTACCCCCTGCTTCACAGGCGGAGTAGACTTTCAAATAGGACTAAGGTCAACCTCTACAAGGTATTGGTTAGGCCGGTTCTCACTTATGGTGCACCTTCGTGGTGTAACATAAGCAAGACGGGGCTTAATAAGTTCCAGGTAATTCAAAACAAGGTGTTAAAAACTATCGCGGACGTACCTAGATATACATCCAACAGAATACTTCACCGTGACTTTCAAATGCAGACGATAAACGAGTTTTTCTTGAAAATTATTAAAGAGTATTACCGACGCACAGACGTATCGATAAACCCACTAATCGCAGTCTCACATTCGAGATCTAGACAAGACATGACATATAAACTACCAAAAGACTGGCTCCCTGTTGGTCCAAATCCAAATCCATAGTAGAGAGGCACTATATGATATATAATAGAAAAAGACGCCAAAACTTTGCAGACAAAAACTTTTAAAAGAAAACGCACGAACCAAAATTAATTAAGGCAAAAGCCGATATCAAAATTTCTATAAACGACAATACCTAAACCGTACGCAATAAGTAACAGATGTCAAAGAATAAAATCCTGACGTAAAAATACCTTCAAGAACCCGAATAGCTTAAGCTCTCATGTTTTTAGAGCATCGTGTAAGGTTGACAACTTTAAGTAAGAAATTATAAGACAGGCAACTGTTTAATGGTTATCTTAACCCTTTAAGGAGCCTGTTAAAGGAAATAGGCTTCGGATGGAGAAAAGATGAACCGAGGCGAGGGCGGATATATGAAAAAATAAGAATAATCCTTGTACCAATTTATTTTATTGGGTGTTCATTTTCTTGGATAAAATATAAACTTTTCAGATCAGATCATTGGTCGATCATGGCAAGATGAAAATAAAAGTAGTGTTAGCTCGACTAAAGTGGTGGTAAAAGGTATTATACAGTAAACAAATAGGTATGTAAACTATGGGAAGTTTACCTAGGCGAAACTTATTTTTCTAATTTCATTATACTTCATGCTGGTAGTGAAGATAATTTTATTAACGGTGCAGAAGGAATCTTTTCTTTTAAAACTAAGCTGAATGATTACCGTGGAAAAATGAATCAGCAATACTTTTTACAACGGTCTAAAACTAAGTATTGGAAAATTTAACAAAGCCATCAGTTATTGTAATACCGTAGTAGCATATTGTTAACAAAAATAACTAATACGTCATGGAATAAAGCTGCAATTCAAGAATACTTAACCACTAATAAAATTTAATTTGCTTATACAATGTTCAAAGCCGGACTTCTATTATATTATTATCGTTAATAGGTTGGTACAAGAGATTTTTTATTCCCTTTTTTTTCATATCCTTAAACATGAAACTTAAAATATTTCAGACATGAGCCACCAAAAAAATAATTGGTAATTGTTCAGATTAGCGGATACAGCGAATTTTTCGCTAATATTTTCTATAGCCTTAATGGTCGATGATCACGAATGTTTTTTTTTATTGTCACACAGAAAACAATTTTTAGGAACTTTTTTTCCTTATTTCGCCATTTGGCTAAAATATCACATAGTCCTCCTTCAAAAACGTCTTATTTGCTTTAAGAAGGAAGGATTAGGAGTTGTGCAAGTGATATTTTAGTGACAATGGAAAGATTTGGATAAAAACTCTCTAAATTTTTTTTTCTTTGCCACAAAAAAAACTTCGGATTTGTAATCAGCGGTCTGAGATTAGGCTATAAAAAAATTAGCGAAAATTATGCGCTAATCCCAGTAATTACCAAATACTTAGTTAGTGACCTGGCTGAGCAATATGGACATAAAATTTTACGGCTTCCTCCATACCACTGTATGTTCAATCCGATTGAATATGTTTGGGGGATTACCAAAAACTATAATAGACATATTGGTCGAGATGGCAGTACAGAAACCGACTGTATGAATATGTGAAAAGAATCATTGCGTATTGTTACTCCTGATGTTTGCAAAAGTTCAATTCGGCACACAGAAAGCGATATATTAAAATGGTATGAAAGAGAACATTTATAAGATAGACTGAACATTCAACCCATTATTATTAAAGTAAATTAAACTAGTGATTCAAGTGATTTGGAGGATGATTAATGATCTATATTTCGTGGGCTGAGTCTTAAATTGTTCTATAAGTCCAAAATGAAATTGGTGGGAAATAGTGATTGACTATTCGAGGTTCATTTTTTTACCATGGAAATATTTTAATAATTTTAAGTACTGGTTTGAGACTCATACACTTAAGAATGAAAAAATGTCATGGTTCCTATTTAAACTTATTGGGTCCTATACCTTTTTAAGCAAGTTAAACAATTTTTGATAGAACATTTTTTTTATTTGACAGCATACAAAATTCTGTAGAACAAAAAGGTATTAGTTCCAAAAAGTTTTGAGTAGATACTAGGAAAATAATAACATAAACACATTATCATTGCAGTATAAGAAATACCATAGGTATTCCTAACATAGAAATATAATGAGGGATAAAAAATAAAGAAGAATGGGAAAGTCCTATCACCTTCTTTATTTAAAATTTATTCCTACGCGTTTCGACCAATAGATCATCCTCAGGGCGAGTAGTAGATTAGAACGAAAAGTTATCAACATTCAACAATCAGTTACGCACACATATTAAGTCATAGATTAGTTAAACTCTTAAAATACATTTAAAATTAATTAAAATCGCGAAACAAAACACATAACCACCATAAAACAAATTAAAACTATTGATTAGAGGTAACCTATTTTTCACTGTGAATAGAAATATAGGTTTGCAAAATAATTAACTAAAAAAAAAATTAACACAAAATATTAACTTTACAAAATAATAAACTGAAGGTAACTATTACTTCAAACAAAAAAACATGAGAAAAAATGGGAATCATTAACAAAACATATCCAACCTGAAGAAACGCCAATAAATTCCAGAACTGTTGTCAACATCTCGTCTCGGCCTCAGAATCCTAATGAACAACGTCTCCTTCAGAAAGGCCTCAACTTTGCTGTTACTCCTAAAGAAACGCCAACTTTGGACATTATATCTGCAGTCGACACAGTTCACCTAGAACCTACAATGGCAGAACAATTCAAATGGGAAGTCAGAACCGAGCTGGAAAAGAACAAACAACCGAAACGAAACATCACCAAGGAAGAAGAAATAGCCATTAAGGAATTGAGACGGGATCGAACGATTAAAATACTACCAGCAGACAAAGGAAACGCCACAGTCATAATGGACCTACCAGAATACGAAGACAAAATAACTAAGTCCTCAGTAAAGGAAACTACTCCGTCTTGAAGAAGGATCCCACTACTTCCATAAAAAGAAAAATCTATTTGACTCTCCGAAAATACAAGGATTATTTTGACGACAATATCAGAACTAGACTCACACCACATCACAGCAAACCACCGCACCTTTATGGATTACCAAAGATCCATAATCCGAATATGCCTCTCAGGCCAATTACTAGCTCCAGAGACTCGCCAACATACAACTTAGCAAAATACTTACTACCGATAATTCAACGACTTAAGAATAATAGCACCTCCTTCGTAAAAGGCTCCAAACATTTTGTTGACATCATGCGAGCTATCTCCCTAGATCCCGACGATCGTTTCATCAGCTTTGACGTGGAGAGCCTATTTACGAACGTCCCGATACAAGACGCCCTTGAAATTATACGAAAGCAACTAGAAGACGATTCCACACTAACAGAAAGAACCACACTACCAACAGAAGGCATAATGGACTTAATAGAATGCTGCCTGAAAAATTTATACTTCCAAGAAAAGACAAAATCTTCTCCCAGAATGATGGACTACCTATGGGATCACCACTTTCATCTACAATCGCCGACATCTACATGAACTGGTTCGAGAAAGAAGCGATAGAAACATCTACAAATAAACCAAAAATGTGGTTAAGATATGTGGACGATACTTTCATTATTTGGAATCATGAAGATAGACAACTGGACCAGTTTTTGGAACACATCAACGATTTAAGACCAACTATTAAGTTCACGATGGAGAAAGAGAACAATAACGAATTACCTTTCCTATACGTATTGGTCAAAAAAATTGAAAATCGGATCACCACCAACGTATATAGAAAACCAACTCACACCAGCCAGTACCTGAACTTCACATCCAACCACTTACATGCAACCAAACAAGGGATAGTAAGATCTCTACTAGACAGGGCCAACAAAATCTGCAACACGACTGAAGGGCTACATCAGGAACTAGAATTGGTTAAGACAGACTTAACGAAAAATGGATATTCAGACAAGGTAATAAAAAAAGTTCAGGAAAACATGAAGAAAAGAAGAGAACCAGATGAACCAAAGCAAAGACCGACACTCACAATTCCATATGTTAAAGGAATATCAGAAAGGATAAAACGCATCGGACAGAAATACAAAATTAGAACTGTATTTACATCGGCTACAACTTTGCGAAATTCACTCACGAAGACAAGACCATAGAAACAAAAGGACTCCAAGAACGGCATTAACAAGTTTCCATGTGAATGTGGAGAAGTTTATATAGGAGAAACTAGACGACCACTGGAGATACGAGTTAAAGAACATAAAAACCATACCCAACGAGGGGAAACTTCTAAATCAGGACTAGCACAACACGCTTGGGACAAACAACATAGAATTCAGTGGACAGAAGCAACCATAGTACACAAAGAACAACACTGGTATAAAAGAAAATTTAAAGAGGCAGCCTTCATTCAACATAATAAAGGTGTTTTCAGCAAACCATCAGTGGAAGCCAATAAGATCTGGAGACCACTACTGAAAGCCAATACAAGGCTGACACTCTTCAGAAACCAATCAAACTAGACACGGACGTCACACCCATTGATTTTCACGGGTCGCTGCACAGGACTTTAGTATGTAAGCTCGTAGTTTAAGGATATTTGTCAGTATTCACTTGAGAACGATTGGAGATACTACTCAATCGAAACGTCGTGAAAATAAAAGCCAAGACAATGCAAGTTCAAAACAACTCTTTCAATAAAGATGCCACATTGTCTACGACATTTAAGCAATCAATTTAATTCTGGTTTTATTTAAATTTGTGTATTAAATTATATAGGTTATTCTATACATATAGAATAGAAATTTTTCTACCTTAAAAATCAATTTCGCGCCAAAAGTGCTATCAGAACAGTATAATACTTAACCCACGATTTGTATTATTATTTTCAATATTCCTAATATTAAAACCCAAGAACTAAAAAAATTAGAGTATTTTTGAATAATGACTGTGTAATTGTAGGTATATTTTTGGCTTGTCTACTTTTTTAAAAATACGGAACAAAACATATTAATAATTAAAGCATAATATATAAAAAAAAGTAACAATAAAATTACGTGACTATTCCAATACAATTTAGGCATATACCGTCATCCTGGAAATTTTTTAAAATAAATAAATAAATTTATGTTTATTTTTGTAAATTTATCTTGTTTTTATGGAAAAAGAAACACCGCTAATAAATGACGTTACTCGAAGCGTACGTCGTGCAACGGAAATTGTTTTGCATTATCTATACCTAGTTATTCTATTGAGTATTAAGCTGTGGAGTTGTAGAGAAAATATGAAAAGTGATTCTTCCCTTGGAGGTATTTTCTTCTTTTATTTCATTTCACAAAATTTTATTTACATTACTTCAGTTAAAAACTTTTTTGAACTATTGAAATTGCATCTTTATTTTCTTCATTTCTTGTCGCTTGAATGTTCCTTCTAGAAATAGGAAATCTTTTGCTGGTAGTTTTCATTTAGTTACAACAAGTAGGTATATTATTGCTTAAGTTGGTGGTGTTCCGTGTACTCCAACGATCTAATTTTAATATCCATTTGCCTCAAGGCCACGGACATGTCTGAAAGCCGCGCTTTACATTCAAAATACCCGATAATGAGTGACAAGTACTTGTTTTCACACCTTTAGCGTTGTGCAAGCAGTTAATTTTCGTTCTTTCAACTGAAAATCCACTTGTTGACAGTCTGTATTTTTAAAAAATAATCAAGATAATTACCAATTAACGTGTCCAGTAATTATGATAGCGCAGGTACCGGGTAGTACCATTTTATCGGCCATGGTATAATTCCAACTTATTGTGACGATGGTCTAATCATATGATTTGTTACAACTAGACAATCACGTCCTAAAAAAATGTGATTTTAATTAAGTAAGTACTTATTTCATGTTAACGTGAAAATAGATGAATCAGTTGTTTAATCACAAATGATGAAAGAAAGTGATCAAATTGATTTAACAACATCTGAAAGCTTAAATACGCAGTTACTCTATTTTTTAAAAACTTCCTTTGTAGGTCTCTCATATTGCATAAGCTTACTACATAGTTTAAAATTAAGATAGGATTGCATGCGTAAACACAAGTTAGTAACAATGGTAATTTTATTACATAGGACAGATGTATTAAACTGTGGTAATGCTTGCAGAGTCGGTATTTTACTCTTTATTTTTATATAAATGAAGGAGATACTTCTAGATCACTTTTCTTTGATTTCAACAAATTGAGATTAACAACAATAATTAGAATACCAAATATACGATCTGCAAATAAAAATTACATAGCGTTGCAGTCTTTCAACAGTTAAATAATGTTTTTATCTTATATACTAAGGGACTGAAGTGTAGGATAAATGTAACAAGGGATCTGACTAAAAAATCTTGCGTAGAATTAGGAAACAAATCAAAAACTATAGGTACTACTCAATTTGAAATAAAATGGTAGGTATAGTATGTACAGAGTACTACCATTGCCTTAATGACTTTGGTAATCAATTCTAAATTATATAGTTCTTTACAAAAGATCTTAAGAAAGCAGATTAAGTAGCAGTAAATTTAAATATACACTAAAGCTCACTTATAACGCACATTCTTATTACGAACCCACGGTTATAAGGTACCCAAATTAAAGTTCCGGCTGTTATTTTAAAGCATTCAATATTATTTTTACACTTTGTGCATTGTTGTTACTTACTTCTAATAAGGAGTACCACATTTTCGGGTTTAAGCATCCAAAAAGAGCAAACATAATGTACTTGATAACGTATTGTCTGTGGTTAAACAGAAAATTCAATCCCATTTTAATAGACGATTTCGTTGCAAAATATTGGTCAAACTGAGCAGCTTGAAACTGATAAAGAAGGCAAAGAAGAACCGCGGGAAGAAACGTCCCCAACTTTTGATATTGCCATTCCATTACAGGGAGAGATATTCAAATTAGGGCAGCTGCTACAAGCTAAAAAATTAGTAAAGTAGAAATAAAATACATAGACCTTAAAGTTACTTCTCTAACTGCTGTCAGTAGTAATATATGGCCGGTTCTGCATCCTCCAATGTTAATTTTCGGAGGGATTTTTTATGAGTCTGAACAGACCCTGTTGAACTGAACAGACCCTGTTGAACTGAACAGACCCTGTTGAACTGAACAGACCCTGTTGAACTGAACAGACCCTGTTAAACTGAACAGACTCTGTTGAACTGAACAGACCCTGTTGAACGGAACAGACCCGGAAGACCCTGATAAACGCACCCTGTTCTTCAAACAGGTTTCGCTGTGTTGTGTTGACGTTGTGATCCTGTTGTGTTTCCATCAGACCTGTTTAACAGGGTCTGTTCCGTTCAACAGGGTCTGTTCAGTTCAACAGGGTCTGTTCAGTTCAACAGGGTCTGTTCAGTTCAACAGAGTCTATTCAGTTTAACAGAGTCTGTTCAGTTCAACAGGGTCTGTTCAGTTCAACAGGGTCTGTTCAGTTCAACAGGGTCTGTTCAGACTCATAAAAAATCCCTCCGAAAATTAACATTGGAGGATGCAGAACCGGCCATATATTACTACTGCTGTCAGGGTGTTGTTAAGTTCTTCCTGAAAATAGCTTATTAAAGAAGCTATTAGTTTTTTGCACCGCCTATTTAAATGCCTTAAAAATATCAAAATTAGAAAAAAGTCAGTTGCGTACATTTTCATTTCAATAATATTCGTTATGGTGCTCCCCGGGACGCCACTGGACTTAATAAATTTAATCTAGTTAGGGCTAATTAAGCTCTTTATCATAATGAATAACGGTACCAAATTTCAATAAAATCGGGAAAATAATATTTCAAAAAATTTAAAGAAACCGATTTTTTTTTTAAAAATTTAACACCCTGTATCTCAAAAACGGGACAACTCCGGACACATTTACATATGTTATATATATAAAATATTTGTTAACTCTACTCTCAAACCTCAATTCGTGACAGCATTACCATGTAAAACAGCTTAAACAAGGTCTAAACTAAACGTTTTAGCTTGAAGCTGCTAATTGGCAATAATATCACAATTTTAATACTCTTTTGCATATTATACAACATGATAATTACCGTATTGTTATTGGTAAATTACAAGTGGTAATCCAACACACCTTGTTTTAACGCCACCGACAACTAAGTGTTGTTGATAGTTAATGACAGATTTAATATCAATAAGAATAATCAATTGTTGTTTTATTAATGCACCTAGAAGAAAACTAATAAAGTTAGTACATATTTTGTCTGCATAGAAATGCCCCTTCCTTTAATAAAATAATTTAGAATTTAACAATTTAGATATAAAAAAATTAATGCTTCAACACTTCAGGCAAAGGGAAAGCTGGAATATTGTTAGAAATGGTATTTCGACTGAGCCTAAACTGACACTGGATGAATTGAATTTAATTTGTAATGTGGTCAATAATATTTATAAAATCAGGGAAGTATTTTTGGAAATAAAAAATAAAAATTCAGTTGGTTGAGACGGTATTTCCATTGAGATATTTTCCTCCCAGACATAGCACTACAGGCACTGATTGGGGCTATTAACTGGCAGGTGTATTTTCAACTTGTCTTAAAATAGCCAAAGTTGTACCTCATTTTAAGGGTGGAGATACGGAGTCACCCAACAACAACAGGCCCATTTCGTTACTCCCACAGATAAAGATAAACCTCTATAAGATTCTTGTTATACGCACACTTACTTACGGTATACAAACGTGGTGCACTATTAACAAAAACCAGTACAAGAGATTGCTAGTGTTCGAACATAATGCACTCAGAATGATCGTGAGGGCATTCAGATTCGTTCCGTTGAGAGTACTCCACAATGTTGTGAATTGGTTAAGCATTTCCCTGTATCTTTGGATGAATATTGTATACTTCGCTTTCATATTAATAGAACCTTCCTTGATGTTTGGTATCGTTGAGTACCTAGTTATTTTTGGAGCTATTTTCTTAGATGGAATCACTTAAGTCATTTGAAAACATTTTATTTACATTTTTGTTAAAAACTTTTTGAATAATTGAAACTGCATCTTTATTTTTTTTATTCACTGGCGAGATGTAGCAGACATACATCTATGTTGCTCGAACGTTCTTTCTAGAAATGTAAAATCTTTTGTTGGTAGTTTTGGTTTTACCAACTATTATTGTTCAAATTGGTGGTGTTCTGTATCCTCCAATGATCTCAAATTAATATACAACAATGACCGAATATATCAACAAACTAATAACAGACTACTACAGAAGAACAGACATATTACAAATCGAACTGATTACTACTACACACATACATGCACACCATAACAGGCGATACGCATTCCCAAAAGACTGGCGAACTCCATAAACGATAAACAGCCCCAAACTCCTAAACCAACTCAGCAAAGTTCATCAGCCATGGTACAAAAAATCAATAAATAAAATATGAAAAAGCAAACCAAATATAGAAAAATCGAAGCAAGCCAGAAAATAATTGAAGGGCTCCAAATCCAACCCAAGATATTAAGACAGACCAACAGCGCAACAGTTATTAGCAGAAGTCAAGGACGTATTGTTTAACTCCAAGTTCATATTTGATCTCCTACTATGGCAAAAATCGTGCATGGTTAGACTTGCTAAAAAGCGTTCAATGTGTTTTCTAGATAGGCACGGGCTTCTTCACTGAGCACTATGTAAGTATTGGTCTTATGATCTGTCGGTAGTTGAACTGTTTGTTGGGAGGGGAGAGTCAGCCTTTCTAAGGGTGGTAGAGATGTGAGGTGTGAATGACAAACGCTCATCTATGGTAAGTCCTAGGTACTAGTTAACGATAAGGTCGTCAGTGTCTATTCGGTTGTTCGTGATCTTCTTCGTCAAGGTTATGCAAACCTTCTTTTCCATGACTCGAAGTATCCAATGAGCATGTTAGCATGCGTCTAGATCTTGCTTTTAGCCGCTTCAGTGTAAAACGATTGAGCATAGATAAGTGCATCGTCCGCGTACAACGCAAGTTGCGTAAGGGGGTACTTCGGGATATCTGCAGTCTACACGTTATATAATACTGGTGATAATGCAGTCCCCTGGGGTACATCCGCGCTCGATGTCATTGGTTCGGACAGTTCACCTCCCACCTTGACGAAGAAGGTTCTGTTCGTGAGGTGGGAATTAAGTAGTGTTGTGCAACGTAAAGGAAGCTCGTGGTAGCAAAAAAGTTTGTATAGTAGTCCGTGGTGCCAGACGGTGTCAAAGGCGCGCCAGATGTCAAAGGATAGTAAAACGGTGTCCATACCCTGGTTGAATTTTGTTTTGACATCTTAAAGAACCCTTGCCACCGCCATGACAGTGCTGTGCTTTGGTCCAAATCCAAATTGTTCGTCAGGTATTTTGTCTGTAAGTTTTTGTTTGTTTTGTTTGTAAAGTATTGTTTTTCTGTGATTTTTGATAGGGTGTTAGTAAGAGCAGTAGGGCGGCATCTGTCTGGTAGTGTTGGGCCTTTGTTAGGTTTTTAGTAGGGGGAAAACAATGGCCTCCTTCCATTGCTTTGGGAAGTGTTGTAAAAGTAAACAAGCATTAATTATACATAATTATAGCGCAAATGTTTTTCTAGGTAGGTTGCGCAGAAGTAGGTTATGAAGCCCATCAGGCCCAGGGATCGTAATGGGAGTTTATTAACAGTTTCACGCAAGCTTAGCTACATGAAGAACATTTGCAATTTTCCACTGGCTTGGAAATTTGCTGGAGAGAATACACGCGTTAATGATGAAAGTAATGTGTTAAATTAAGCCGTAAGCCGTAAGCGGCACTCGTATCTACCTATACATTATTTTTGTGTGTATTTATTTTCTCTCTAATAGTTGTTTGTTTGTCAGTGAGTCGTTGTCTGTCGATCGATCTTCGGAGACGCTGCCATAGTTTTCGAATTTTCTTTTTAAACTTAAATAGGTTTAGGATGTCCTGTGACAGTGTTTCTTCTTAATGTCTTATTTTGATTTTTTTGCCAATCTTGTCTCGCGCGTACTTTAAGTTAGTTGTTAATTTGTCAACTTCCTCTTCAAGTTGTTATGTGGTGTCAAATATTGTTGTTTGTTATAGCTTTCTCATTAAGGATGTGGCGGAAACGAGTCCAATCCACATCCTTAAGGAGAAGGGTGGTGGAGGCAGCATCGAAAACACTTGCGCACCATAAGTAATTTTTACTGGTATATGATTAGACGGGAGATAGTCCAGAGCGACAACGCCGGACATTCCAGGATATTTTTATTCGAAAATAGGTCTTTATAGGTGGGTGCTGTCCTGTTTAGGGGGTAGTGAGTGGGCGTGTCTGGTGCTATTACCTGGATATTCTCGTCTAGTATAAAATTGTGCAATAAATTTCCATGTTCGTTGTTTCGGTGATTTCCCCACATTACGTAACGTGCATTGAAATCACCGGCCATAAGAATCTTACCAGAACTAGCAGGAAATGACCGCAAGTCTATATCAGTTAATCGGATGAGAGAGAGAGGCGTAAGCGGCACTCATAACCACTCCGTTCCTTAGTTGAATATATTGCATAAGTTCTTATTTTTATGCAGTCATTTTGTGCCAGATTTGTTTTGGTTGCGAACATGATGTCGACTTTAAATTCATTTAAGAACTGAATCAATAATTTACCTATTTTATTTTTTATGCCATTGGTATTCCAGTTGATGATAATGATTTAGATTGATTTGGTAAATCCATTATATCTCATAAGAATCAACATTTTGTGCTAATCCTGCAGCCTTGCTAAACTTGTCTGGGTTTTTAAGAATTAGGAACAAATGAGTTTAATTTGTATAGGGCATTTTCAAAGTTAAGTATTTCAGTACGTTAGATAATGCGTTTATATCATATTGGAGCCTTATTGATTACTTGATAAATTGTCAAAACATGCACGAAGTGATTCCTAAGATAATATCTACAGAGTACCCCATCCGGGGACACTCAGTATAACACAATTATAGCATCAGAACGTAACCCCGATTAATGCAAACCTGCCGTTATCTGTCCCAGTAAAGCCACAAAAGAAATTTAACACACAGTTGCTAATCCCAATGCCAGATCCCGCCGCCGATTTCCAGGAGAAGTGATTAATCCAGGGGGACCGCAACGGTCGTCAGGTTAAATGTCTGGAAAGTGCGCGAGAACGATTACGTTGATCCCGAGGGAATAATTCGGGAGCGAGGGGATTGTGTCCTGTCGTACCGAGAGAGAATGGAGATTGGGAATGTGATGAGCTGTGAATCGAGACGAAATCTTTTAAATAAAAGACATTTATTTATATAGGAAATTTTAGGGGTGCATATCACCATTATCGGTGCATCCGTCTAAATTCACCACCTCCGCAACCATTTAATTATGAAAAGTATATACGCTAAACAATTTTAGATACATTTCAAAGTGAAATATTTTTTATATTAATAGAGATAGACGACTACGACTTCTCAGAGATTTTTTCACATCTCATCGTCAAGAGTTTGTGCCGATCTTGAGATCTAAATAAAATAGGAACTGTTGGATACAGGGTCTCAATTAAACCCATTACAAATTTGAATCACTTCATTGCTTTCGAAAACTTGCAACCATGTTTCTGGGGATTGCTTCACTACACACAAGTGAACCACTAGCCTAATTGCAAAAACCAATTTAAGTGGTTTTGTTATATCGCTGATATTAGGAAAAATGAATTCCTTTTTTTTTGACACATTATTATTCGGTGTGTCAACCCTCTTTACTACAATAAGTCGATTTTTGATTTTTTTTATTTTTTTGTATGTTTCTCTTCAAAAAATAGCTTTTGCAATATCATTTACAAATGAATGACGTAGCGCACCAGGAAATATTTTTGTCACAGTTTTTCTCGTTTGTTACAGATTTCGGGAAGAATATTCTGTTAAACCAGAAAGAAGAGAGAAGTCGAGCTGAAGAAAAATTAAAAATCTTATTTTTTTGGTTTCTATTGTCAGGCTGGGGACCGTCAGGATGGTTCCGACATCTGAATTACGTAGAATGGATAAAACAATCGGAATAATAACCCGGTGTGCACATAAAAACCGAAAGCTTAAGATTCATTTTCTAAAGCACAAGTAAAAATGAGTGAGCGAAAGAAACGGAGTATTATCAAAAGTAAATCATTAAGTGAAAAGGAGATAGAAAAATAGCTGAAAATATAGCTTTGAAAGATATCCGTCACACATCGACTCTGATGGCTCGGTGGAAGATCCTTTACAGACTAACGAAGATAAGACCAGACCCGCATATGTATATGGAGACACATGATGAGGAAGGGGATAAAGAAAAATATATTGCTGGCACACTTCAACAGTTTGTACTAGAAGAAGAGCTAATGAGGGAATGTGAGCTGGTAAATAATGATGTACCATTCGGAGAAGGTGTAATGGCTAAATGGCGCAACCAAATTCACTAGACAATTGACCATCAGTGAGTCAATGCCGGAGGTGCCATTGATCCATTTATGTTTAGATTAGGAATGTGTTGTTTAATATATAGTATTATATTATTGATAACATGAAAGGTTATTGACCGAGGACAACTACTTGAAAGGTTGTTCCTCGTACATTGTAACATTGTATATATATGAGAATTGAAGGCTGATTAAAGATAGTATTTATTATGTAGAACTATATACTGTCGTTTTCTTATCGTATCCTGACTACATTGTTACACAACGAACCAAGAACATTACAATTGTATCTGGACAGAATATGAAGGCAGGCACAAAGAATTTACTGTTAGTGGTCCCCATGGGTTGCAAAAAAATATTTCACCTGATGCAACTCCCATGGAGGTATTCTCGCTTATTATGGATGACGAAGTTCTAAACCATATTATTACGGAAACTAACAGATATGCGCAACAAATCATTAGCTTAAAACGCAAAAGACAATATGATCGTGTGAACAACAATGAAATTCTTGTGCCATGGCAAGGACGTCTTATTTTCAGGCAATATATTCCTAATAAAGCCCAGTTATGGCTTAAGCATGTTCGAGCGATGGATATATTTGGTCCCTAAAAGTTTGTGCTGGAAAATCTGCGACTGGTATTCGTGGGACTGGATTACCCCAAAGATCTTCTCAGTGAAGGTAGAACATGGTATGTTGACAACTTTTATACCAGCTACGAATTGGTGAAGTCTATTTTATTTCAAAGTACACATCTTGTTGCCTTAGGGCTGATAAAAAGTACATACCCAAAGAAGTTTTAAATGCGAAAATAAAAAAGGTGAAAAGGGGGTCGTTGCCTTAACCTGGAAAGATATAAGAGATGTTAGATTGCTATCGACGAAACATGCACCCATATTGGTTGCTATAAATCGTCCAAGATTAGTCAGTCAAATTTAACATTGGTTGAATTGAAGTTCATTAAAATTTGCTGCAAAAAAGTTTTATCAGTTTTGCTCTAACTTTAATATTAACGCAGGGAGAAAAAAAAAAGAAAAAAAAAAAAAATTAATAAGAAAAAATTTCAGTTTTTTTTTAATAACTCAAAACTTAAACATAGGTATTATGTACCAGAACTTTTGGTATGTCACATTATTAGTTCCTTAATAGCACAACTTTTTCTCAATTTGATCAAAGTTGTATCTCTTTACATAACCGAGACCCCCATAGAGACCCTCCTTATCTTGGGCACCCTGTATAGAGGTTTGTCCTAAATACGACAAATTTTCGGCTAGATTTTTAAAACATGTGATAATACTGTCGAAATAGTTTTTCAGTTTTTACTCCAACCCTATAATAAATATACAAAATATATATTTGTCAAAAACGACGAATTATTCGATAAATTAGGAATAAATGTAAAATTTATTTTAAATTTATATAAGTTTTCTACCCGCAATTTTGTTTAAACACTAGGTGTTTTTCAAAAATTTTTAACACATCCATTGTGGGAACTTTATGTCGTACAGTGTCTGAAATTTCAGCTACTTTATATAGAGCCGCAACAATGGATTTATTAAAAATAGTGAAATTACTGTTTTACCAAAATAACAGCTACAAAATGTGTATGCATTAATTTATATATATTTTCTTGGTTCCTAAATTCCTAAAATTGTCAAATCCTTCAAATAAAGACAAAAGAATAACAATAATCCACGCAGGTTCACAAAATGGAACTGTTGCTTTCGGGTTGAATAAAAATTGACTTCTTAAAAATATACCTAAAAATAGAGTTATTTTTATGAACAATGCTAGTTCTCATAGTCGTCAAATGGAAGTGTTTCCTAGTTCTTACAGTACAGAAGCAGAAATCCAAAATTTTATGATAAATAGTAATACAGTATGTCCACGGATGGGGTTTACAAGAGGACAAATGGACTAAAAATTGAAAAATACGAAAAAAAGTCACTCTTAATAAACGTTTTTGCTTGTCTAGAAAACACGATTCACCATAAGAAACTTCAATTTTTTTAAACAGGGTGGGTAAAAACTGCAAAAATGTTATTTTGCTTAAGAGTAAACATACTTTATTTTGAAAGATACGAAAAATATCCACTCTTAATGAATGTGTTTTCTACACAACAAACCGAAGTAGAACAATTCATTAAAAGGTTTGCCTATGTAAAAATTATTTCCCAAAAAGTATTTGCTGGCACACCTCTGACTGGTGAACCTAGTTAAAATAATAATGACATTAAAGGTGATAGGTACTTGTTGTCAATGTCTTTATTTAATGAAGTTATTATTTAAAGCTGGATTTATAAACTCGAAAAGTTAGCGAGGTTGAGGTTCAGTTGGTGTTGGAAATAGGAGTTCAACTTAAACTGGAGGGAACACTCAGTTCCATTTATACACTCGTTCATGTTGTTCATGTAAAGCTCATGTAAGGTTCGAAAACTTCCCGGGTAGTTCGAGATAACCAATTTTTATGCTCGGAGTTTGGAATATCTAACCTCACAAACTTGATCAACTTCAACCTCACCAACTTTTCGAGTTTATAAATCCAGCTTAAGTAGAAATGCTATCTACTGAACAAAGAGTTTTTATAATACAATGTTATGGGGATGGTCAAGTTTCATACCGCTACGTCATGGAACAATTTACCGAGAAATTTGTAGGAATCCGAATAACTAGGATGACAATCTGCAAGTTAATAAAAAAGTTCCAGAGAACTGGTTCGGTTTTGGATCTTAAAAAAAAAAAGAAGAAATACGACCATGATGATGCTGCTACAGTCTTAGTTCTTCAATCTGTTAAAGAAAATCCTATGACGTCCCTTAGAAATTGTGTTACTCAGTTGGAAGTTGTGAAAAAAAGTCAAATCCATAAGATCCTTAAAGCAAATGAATTGTATCCGTATAAACCGCACTTTAATCAAAGATTGGAAGAGGGAGATGACGCGAAACGACTTGGTTTTTCTTTGTGGATAGGAGACAAAATTTTAAGTGGAAATGTTGATTTTTATAAATGTATCAAGTTTTCTGATGAAAGTACATTTTCTACCAATGGAACCGTTGCAACCCAGCACGTTAGGTACTGGTTTTTAGAAAATCCCGAATTCAGAATTATGACGAGAAGACAATATTTCACAAAAGTGAACGTGTGGTGCGCAATATCCATCCATGGCATCATAGGGCCATATTTTTTTGATAACACGTGCAATAGATTATCATATTTAGAAATGCTGGATACATTTTTCAAAGATGAACTCGAAAATCTACCATTAAATTTTCGACAAAATATATATTTTCAGCAAGATGGTTGTCCAGCCCATTTCGCTCGTGAGGTTAGGGAATGGCTTGACCGCAGATTTGGTCCAAGGTGGATTGGCAGGAATGGCCCAGTTTTGTGGCCCCCAAGAAGCCCCGACTTAACCTTGGCGGATATGTTTTTATGGGGCCGTTTAAAACAAATTGTTTTTGCTACCGCAGTACCAAATGTTATTGACGTGCTGAAGGGCAGAATTACCCAGGCTGTCCAATCGATATCTCAGGAAGAAATCAGAAATTCTTTTACTTATTTGAGAAAGCAATTAGAAAAATGTGTCGAGTATGGGGGTGGAGCTTTTGAATTATGAAATTCGTATTATTATTATTGTTATAATTACTTTATTAAATAAAGACATTGACAACAAGTATCACCTATTCATTATTCAAGTAAAAACGTTTATTAAGAGTGACTTTTTTCGTATCTTTCAAAATAAAGTATGTTTCCTCTTAAGCAAAATAACATTTTTGCAGTTTTTACCCACCCTGTATAAAAAAAATTAAAGTTTCTTATGATGAATCGTATTTTCTAGACAAGCAAAAACGTTTATTAAGAGTGACTTTTTTTCGTATCTTTCAATTTTTAGTCCATTTGTCCTCTTGTAAACCCCATCCGTGGACATACTGTATATATTTTGAAAACACTCACAAGAAACGGGATCTTTAAGTATTACAGGCTTTTAAAATTAATAAAGAATACGTGTGTGATAAACTTGCAACAGAAAATGGACATACAGTGGCTATGTCTTCTTCCCTGCTATTGTGTATTTAATTCAATCGAACTAATATGGCACTAAGTAAAATCAAATATTGGAAGGAATAAATTTGTAGTAGAATTAATAAAAAACATAGTAACATTTCTCATTTGGAAAAACTGTATACAACATGGTAATTAAGGTGGAAAATTCTTATATGTTTATGATTACTAATGATCAACGATTAATAATAAGTTTAGATAAAAATAGTGATAGCGACACAGACCCAAATTTAGAGTAAAGTAGAATTAAGTTGCTAAAGTTAATTATTGTAAAAGTTTTCTGTGTACACATATTGTACAGTATTTAAATCTTAAACTTGATTTTAATCTTATGTTAGTGCGTAGTCTATATCGTAACTTTGTAAATTTTGATCATAATTACTTGTAAAAATCTTTCATATGCCTTTTGTACTTTGTTGACGACTGTAAAAACTTAATTTTTATTGAAATGGTTAAATCTGTATTTCAGTATTTCATTTATTTTTATTGTACTAATTATGTCTCAAAATATTATTATTGTAATTATTAATATTCACTTTTATTTGGTTAAAAATGTCTCTTTAATTGAAAATAAAAATAAATCAATATCACCAATTTATTGCGGTTTACAGTTTGAAGATGTTGGGACCTACATAATGGGGTTTAATGAGGTAGTTGATTTATTGCAGTAAAGAGTAAACTTTACTATACCCACTTAAGGAAAAATATTATTATTTCAAGGAGCTAATTTTCCACTTCCATAAATGGAAAACTTTTTAGATTTTAAGCAAAAAAAAATAATAATGTGTACTTATATTTATTTTGCAGTCAACAATTCACGTAGACTTGAACGAGAACAAAAAATATTTTTTTTTTCCTGAACGATTTGAAATGGAAAGCCTCTTATGTTTTATTTCGTAAACTTTTAAGTTGGCTTCGTTCTTTTACAAAACAAAGCCATATCAATCACCCAAAATTCAGGTTGTCGAGCTTCTCAATCGGACGTGATTTATAAGTGCCGATCTGATGGACCCAAAATGGCGGTTTGTTCAAACAGACCTTGCAAAAGCCGACCTGTATTTATTTCTGACCGGAAAATAACGTTCTTTTCAATGAGGGATGGGGGCATCAAACAAAGACATAAAAAGTAGTAATTTAAAATGATAAATGTGTATTTGGTGTTTCTGAAGAAACATGCCGTGTTTTTAATTCATAAATTTGGGATGAATGGGTCAGACGGTATATATACAGAGTGGCAAAAAAGTCGCGCATATTGCCTGTGACTTTTGAATTACGTCGTATACGAAAAAGTGACCTTTATGAAAGTTGTTCAGTAAATTATTCCCCACATTTCTATCTGCATGACTTTTTTCTGTCATTTCTGGTTTGGTTCCCATGGAGACTTACTTAGTTTTTTTAAAACGGAACACCCTGCATATGATTGCATATTTGGATTCTACTGAGAAAACTCTAAATTTTTTATATTTCTAATTGCAAGCGTTTCCGAGATAATGACAGCTCAAAAATGAAAAACTACCTAATTATAATTATTCCTATCTAATACCCACCAGTTGAGTCAAGGTGTTTTCATTACAGCGACCTAAGAGGTATCAATTTTGAGTTTCTGCCTAATTTTCTGTTGTCTGATTTCTAATTTGTTTACACTATGGTTCATCTGAATGAGAAACATCGAGTTGAAATTTTAATAATGAGCAGTTACGGAATTATATGTAGAGATCGCAAGATCAGGTTTGTCAATTTTGCAATGAATTATATCCAAATAGGCCTCCGATAAATCAGTCAACAGTGTGTCGAGTGAAATTTCGAGAAACAGGCAGTGTTAAGGAAGCCGCTAGATCAGGTCGATCTAAAACAGCAACCGGGGGGAGAGAAAGCTTCGGAAATCATGCTCTTAATATACGAAAATCCAACACAATCGTTCAGGCCAATGAAAAATTTGTTTAAGCAGGAGAAGTTGAATCCCTACAAGATAAAGTTGATGCACGAGCTAGACGAGGACGATTTTGATAGAAGAGCTGAATTTTGTGAACTGATGATGTAAAGATGCAATAAGGATAATAACTTCGCAATAAATATCGTTTTCCCAGATAAAGCTACTTTCCATATCAATGGCATTGTTAATAGACACAATTTTATTATCGTTATTGGACTGTTGAGAATACTCACTGGTTCCAGGAAGGTCATACTCAGAGGCCCGAAAAAGTTGATGTTTGAGCGGGCACAGTTACTAGACATATTGTGGGACCTTTTTTCATAGATGGTAATTTGAATGGCGAAAAATATCTGGACCTCCTCAGGAATCACATAATTCCTTCTTGCAGAATGGGTTTTCCGGGTGTAGATAATGACATAAACGAACAGGTATGGTTCCAGCAAGATGGAGCACCTATGCATTATGCAGCAAATATTAGAGAATACATAAGCGAACAATTTCCAGGATGTTGGGTAGGCAGAAGAGGTGCTATGACTGACCAGCGCGATCCCCAGACTTAACCCCGCTCGACTTCTTTTTGTGGGGACACTTAAAGAACAAAGTCTACGTTAGCCGTCCAAATGACTTCTTTCTTCTTCTAAAGTCAGAATCAGTGCTGAAGTTCGGGCCATTTTAGTGGACTCCCTTTTAAACGTTGTAGACGGGTTCAGAGATCGACTGGCGCTCTGCTTAGCAGAAAATGGTGGTCATTTTGAACACCTGATCCACTGAAAAGGTTTCACTTGTTGATTATTCCGATGTTAAGTTGTTCAATTTTCTAGGGCTATTTATATTGTTATTATAAAGTTTGTTACAATTTTAAATAATAAAAAATTTGAAATACAAAAAATTTAGAGTCTTTCCAGTATAGAATCCAAATATGCAATCATATGCAGGGTGTTCCATTTAAAAAAGTAATTTGGTCTCTATGGCAACCAAACCAGAAGTGACAGTAAAAATTTATGCAGGTATAAATGTGGGGAATAATTTACTTAATAACTTTCATAAAGGTCACTTTTTCGTATACGACGTAATTCAAAAGTTACAGGCATTATGCGCGACTTTTTGACACTCTGTATATGACACCGAGTTGGGCAAGAATGAAATAAACTTTGTAATGAAATATGCCTGATCATAAAAATAGAAATCTTATAACTAATTGGAACATTATCCAATAGAAAAGCAGTAGTTGAGGATTCCTTACGAATAGGTAACTTGCCGTAAAACTCAGCAACTTGTAATAATTGTACTAAGTATACTATTTTTCCTCATCATCCCTATCAAAAGAAGCAATAAGTTAAACGTCTTAATATGAATAGCACAAAGAGCATTGATTATAATATATACAGTTCATTTTCAATATCCCAGGATTGTTGTTCCCCATTTTCAAATTTATCAAACACAATACATAAAAGAAAAGAGGATTATTTAGCAGCTCCAAATCCAAATATTTATGCTGGCGTAGTCAAAGAAGTTTTTAATGAAACCGACAGTAATAAAACTCGCATATACCCTTACTATTTTTCAACACGATGGGTATGTATCGCACAAGATTTTTCTCTGATCGAATACGTCTAAATTAAAGGCCGGTAATTACCTCAGTTCGGCTCTATGAATTTCTCCTTGAAGTAGCTGCTTTCTTATAAGGTAAATTTGTTTACTAGTGACGTCAGTTATCGACAGTGTTGGCAGCTTGTCACCAAAATATCCCAATAAGGGAATTACAGTTTTTTTTTTCATAAAAACAAGATAAATATCCAAAATTTGTACAAAAATACCAGTCTTTTGAAGGCTACATGGGAAAGTTCCATCTTCGCCTCGGTTCATCTTTTTTCCATCTGAGCCTATTTCCTTTAAGAGGCTTCCTAAAGAGTTAAGACAACCATCAAACAGTTGCCTGTCTTTTAATTTCTTACTTAAAATTGTCAAAGTTACATGATGTTCTAAAAAAAAGTTACAGCTTATGCATAACCAATGTAAAATATTAATTTTTGAATAATACAACTTACTTGTTTCATACATTCCATAAATAGTGTCACGGATAGAACCTATATCCAATCTTGACACATTTACAACTTTCTTTAAATAAGAACGTTTCCTTTTAGGTGACTCTCTTAACTTAAACTCGGTTAAAGTGGAGATATTTAAATTTAGGGCAGCTGCTACACGCTAGAAATTAGTAAAGTAGCAATAAAATATCTAGACCTAACAATTGACCATTGTAGTTAAGTTATTTCTGAAAATAGCTTCTGGCTATTAACTCTTTACACCGACTACTTAAATGCTTCGGCATTTTTCACAAATATTAAACAACGTAATCGACAGATATATGGATAGTTAGATTTGCATGAAACATCAAACAAAGCTAGCGAACAAGCTGCGGCCACCGCACCATTTACAATTTTGTTGCCAACTATCGGTCAATAAAATTCAAATTATAATAATTTTTACAAGCTTAAATAAACAAAATATTTGCTATAAGTGGATTCGTATCAAAGAAGAATACTTTAGGCAAGGGCCTAGCGACACTTAAAGCACCGGTTCCCGTCAGATCAACGAAGTTAAGCAGTGTAGAGCGCGGTTAGTACTTGGATGGGTGACCGCTTGGGAAACACCGCGTGCTCTTGTCTTAAGGTGCGTGTACATTAGCAAGAAACTTGCGACATTTATTGTGCAAGTAGATGTCAGCGTCTGTGTAAACACTCCCGAGACCAAAGTCCGAGAGGTGAGGTGTATTGGCGACAGTTGATCTCTGCAACTAAATACGTTTCAGTGTAGACGACGTATATTCTGCTCTCAGAGTTCAAGATTTTATTTCCATATCTGTTGGAAATTTTACGCGAGAGTGAATTGTAAAGTTATAAAATGGCAGAAAAAAAGTGTTGGTCGAAAGATGACACTTTTTCTTTAATAACACAGTGGGAATTATATCCGGAATTATGGGATGTAAAAAGTAACAATTATAGAAACAGGATTAAAAAACAAAATGCATTAAAAGAATTAGCTGTTAAATTTGATACAGTGGAAAGTGAAGTATCTCGAAAGTTACACAATCTACGAACACAATATCATCAAGAACTAAGACGAATAAAAAAAAAAAAAAAGCGGTGATAGAGCTGACGATGTGTATATCATCACATATGAGTTTTTTAATTGTGACCATTCCGATCCTACAACTATTGATAACTTGGTAAGTGCCTTAATTTTGGTAAGTAACTTGTAGACGTTACTTTTATTGTATATTAACTATTATGAATGAATACAAAATAAATAAACAGAAATAAACATGTTCTGTAAGTAATATTAGGTAGATAATTACTATTTATTAATATAAATAGTTTCCTAAATATGCCTGTACTGCCATTGTACCTCGCCCTGTGGCAAAACAAAGTAATCTCTAAATTCGTCTCTGATATCTTTAGCACTTGCACTACAATTATGAGCCGCTCCACGATCAAGATCTAACAGGTTAGATTGTGGCATTCCGACACTGCGCCATTCTGCGTCCTGTCCATCCATATCAAAAGAACCCTCTGGTGCATAAAACTGACTTTTCTGACTAATTAGAAAGTTGTGTAAGACACATATTGCTGATACAATACAAGCCGTTTTTTCAGGACCCAGTTCTATAGGCTATAGGCTTTCTTACAATACGAAATCGGACAGCCATGAGTCCAAACACGTTGCAGGGGCATATCGACCTTGTTGACCCGCCATTTGAAATAAAATTTTGCTTTGCTTTTCCTCCACAAATATTTACAGTGCAAGTTCAGTGTAAACGCACCAGACATATTTTCTGCAATAATGCATGACATTTCTCTCACAACTACTTGCCAGACACGATTTGCGGCAAATAGTTGCTGTAGTGTAAACATGCATCTAAGTTTATTGTGAAATAAATGTCGCAAGTTTCTTGCTAATGTACACGCACCTTTAGGGAAGAGTGTAAAATAAATCGACATCAAAACCATCCTATTCACGCCGGACAGGCCGGATGAGATTGGATATCTCGTAGGATGAAGGTGCCGTTTCACACTCCCCAGTCGGTAGACCGCACGATTAAAAACCGTACGGTTGATGACCGGTTCAAGATGGCCTCTGATACGCCGACGACCGTAAAAAATAGTAAATAAAAAAAAAGAATACTTTAAGTTTGTAGTAAATTTAATATCGCATAAAGTTTTAATACTTTTTGCCCAAAATTAATTTCCTCGTGTTTTCTTACGGACTTACATTTATCAGCTGATTGATGACATAGGTATATTATTTAAATATTATTAAAATTTATTAAATTTGTGGCTTTTTTTTTAATTTAATATCTATGTTATGATAGATTATGTTGATATTCAATAAATAAACTATGGGGCGTTTACGATCATCCTCTGTATATTCTTCTGTGTTCACTCTAGCTGTATTGTGCTCATTTGGGGCGTAAATTAGGGCTGGCATGGTGATGACTGTAAATATTCACTTGTTTTTCCTGCCTAGTATTGGGTAGAGTCTGACGATTAAGGCGTTGGTTTTGGCTAATCTAGGTATTTTACTGTAGATACCCCATTGGAATTGGGTTCTAGTGTTATTGATGGTTACGTGTCTGTGAGACGGTTGTCGTTTTCTGGTGAAAAAATTACCTTGGGTTTTGTTAACTTTGATGCTGATTTTCCATTCATTTAAACATTTCATTAATTTGTTTTTATATCACTGCAGGTAGAATGTGATCCCAACAAACATTTTAAGTTAAATTTACCTTTATTCGACCTCTAAACGGGTCAAATATTTTGCACGACCAATTATATATAGGGATAATTTACCTACATTTGTTTTCCTATTGCCCAATGTGGGGAAAGAAACTAAAGTAAATTGAAGGTCGAAAATAGGTTGATAGGGTTTTTCTGTCCAATAAGTTGAAACGAAGTGAAATAAATATAGACCTATTTTACGTCTAAATGTGGAAAGTGAGACCAACCTTTTGACCTAAATATAACCTAAATAGGAGCAATAAGACACTAGACAAAAATACAGAGAAAACATTTTATATCTGGTGTTAGAAAGAAAAGACAACAACTTATGCCAACACTTCCAACAGGACAAAATAAATTATAAAATGGAGTTCGACTTAAGTAGATATTTGGAATGGCCGCATATTATAACTTCAACAATATGATATAATTAAGTTTTATCATTTTTCTGGATCGAAATTTGGATGCGAAAGAAATGTGTTTGTGAATTATGGTGATGATACTTCGAAAAACTAAACGCGCCCTTAAAATATGCATTTTTTTATGTATTATTACGATAATTTAAAATATTTTTACCATTATAACCTAAAAACAGAGTGCCTTCATTATAAATATTATATGTACCTAAAGTTTTAAAAAAACTTTCGTTGACGAAAGATATCGTAGTCTAATGGATTTTCCACTCACCTTATGTAATTCTTAAAATTTTAATTATTGTTTTTTTATAGTTGTCGATAAACAGGAAAACTAATAATTATTAAATATGGCCGCCTTTATATTTTTAACCTTAAAGTTATTTTTTTCTTTATTATTAACTGTACAAGCAATGTTAGCCTTTGAGGTTAATCAGAAAGTTATGAAGTAGCTCAATTTTTAACCACAAAAGATCTATAACTTTGGGAACAATTTATAGGGCAAATTATCCAAAATATTACCTGTTTCTAAAACTACATGGTCAGTAAATTATTTGGACTATTTGTAGGCAATAATTGGGTAATATTTACCTAGCGTAATAGCCAAAAAATTCCTTAATTTTGAACACATATATTAAGTAACAATTAAGTAAATTATTACTTAATCATATTCCTTATTAGGATTAAATATTTTTAATGTCTAAGAGAGGTAATTTATTTGTAATTTTTAACTAGGTAAATTAAACTACAAGTAAACTTCCCAATAACAAATTATTTAAGTTCTAGATATCCAAATTTTGACTTAGATTTTAGAGTTCGAATCTTTTGTGACTTTTAAGAAAACATTTAAGGCAAAAATAAGCAAATATTTGCCAATTTAGGATTATTTTTCTTCCGTTCTGGTCTACATTACTTAATATGTTTGTTGGGATTAGACTTGATTCTGCTGCTGATTATAATGATGGTATGGTCAGAGAACAGTGCTAGTATTTGTCTTCGGGTGTCTAGTAATGTCGGCGATGCATAGCGTGAAAGGGTTTTCCATGTGCTCTGTGACATTACGTTCTTTTATTAGGTACTCAGTTCTGTGAGTTTAGTAATAATTTTAATTATATGTCAGAGTTTTCGATATTTTCTCTTTTTTAACACTCACAAATTTAAAATAAATATTTGTCACTCTTCGTTCTTTTTAAAAGGTCACCAAAAAGTCATCTCGATTAGGAACGTGCACAAATAAATATAGAAATAATCTTGGAAATAACAATAAAACTAAAACTAATAAATACTAGAAAGCTACTTTAACTAGTACTATAAAATAAAGCTACTCCGAGAAACCCTCTCAAAAATCGAGAAACGCGGTACTGGCCAAAAATTTAACTGACTACCATAGTGGCAACCAATATTGACCAAGTATTAAGGCAACATCTATGCAATATTGATTGTTGTGACATAATTGCCAACATAGGCACTCGCAATATTTATAAACCATTAAAGTACTGTGAAATCGCATTATAAAAAGTGCATATTTTAAAAACCTTTATTTGATATTTGAGGATTTCTTTTATATTTTATGTGTTGCAGATGTATTTTCAACATATTCACAATATCTAATAAATGTGATGTTAAATTTTCCTAAATTATGCATGCTTGCTTGCTCGGTATTGACGTATGACTAGATCTGAAACTGCAGCTTTTAGCATTATTTGCTTGATTCTTCCTGATTGTAGTACAAGGAGAAGATATCATAATCTAGTATAGTAGCAGTGGCTAAATATTACCAGTATTTACAAGAGAATAAAGCCAGCATATACCAATGTGTAGAATAGTGCGCGGATGAGTAATTGGTCCAGTTTTCTTTGAACAGTCTTTAGCTGGACAATTATATCTCGAATTTCTTCAACTTGAATTAATTCCAGTATTAGTGGCTTCATTTCCGAATACATTGGACTCCGACTACCCTGACGAAGAACTAATGTTCCAGCAAGATGGTGCTCCTCCGCACTATGCCACTGTGCGTACATTTATAGATGAAACACCTTTCCCAATCTGTGGATAGGAAAGAGAGGACCTATCGAATGTCCTGTTAGGTCACCAGACCTAACTCCGCTCGACTTCCTTTTGTGGGGTTACCTCAAATCGAAAGTAGTTGTTGACAGGTCAAACAGTCTGCAGAAGTTGAAGGAGAGGATCCGAAGAGAAGTAAGTGCGTGCCATAACTCCGGAAATGGTTGAAAACGTGCAAATAGAGTTTATTGATCGCCTTGGCTATTGTCAAGCCGTAAATGGTGCACATTTTCAACATTTAATTTGAATTGTTGTTCTGTTCTTTTTAAATAAAAAGGTCTTATGTGTTGGTTTAAAACTATAAAAACTGTATTTGCTTTCAGGACGAAACTCTAGTTTGCTTACAGGGAAGAAATTGTCTCTATATAAGCAGATATATGGATTCATCTAGTCCATATGGCAGTTAACTCTGGGATTGTGCCAGTAAGAGCAACATCCAGGTCATAAAACGATATAAGAAAAAAGTGCAAAGAAACATTGCTGATACAATATCCATCAGGACTTAAAGATGACTTGATCAAACCATCACAAAATTTACCAGTAGCCATGAACAATGGCTACTTCTGACTTCATCTCCTAAACGTTGAGGCTGTCTAGCTTCTGAAGAGACGAATCTAGTATAAAAACTCAGGTTAAGGAGCAGTATATATTACATGAAACGAAAAAGCGGCTCTAGTTATATTTACACACAGAAGGACGATCGAAAACTTAAGGCCCCCAGTCTCGGACAACATTACTTCAGACCTGAAAAACAAGTATAGTATCTGGGATTGATACTTAACTTCAAGTTCTAATGCGGCATGAACTTACAAGAAGAAGTCAATAAGGCACTTGCGTTTTATTCCTACAATAAACCATTGGTAGAAAGTGGGGATTGAAACCCCATACAGTACAGTACGGCTATTGTACCTTATCTGGTGAACTGTAACGGTGAGCTGCCACGTACAGCTCGTTTAGGAATAACTGGTGCCCTCACACAACACCGACGGGAGCATTGGAAGTACTGTTACATCTGCTTCCCGTGGATATTCATGGAAGAACTACTCTACAACTGAAAGAATCGAAATAGTGGAACGGTACCAACTACGGATACAGCAGTATACTAAGGACATATTCAGGCCAAAATTTGCGAGAGCCGACTAATAACATCGTCCCACTATCTTGCTTCGGGATGAAGTTATCTGTGCTCATTCCAAGGAGGGAGGAGTAGGAGGGCAACCAGATAAGAATAGAGACAGATCATTCGATCTTCACGGACGGTTTAAGAATAAACGTCGGAATGGGAGCTGATATCTTCTCTGAGATCAAATACAGAGGTAAAATAGACCAGACTACTGCAGCATACTTCAAGCAGAAATTTTGGCAATAGATAAAGCAGTCAATATTCTGGAACATTCTTTCCTGAGAGAAGCTGCGTCAATAGCTATCTATATAGACAGTCAAGCAGCGATAAAGGCAATTTGTTTCAGTAGCATTAAATCAAAACTAGTAAGGCGCTATCGCAACCATCTCTGCATGCTCGGTGCTCAGCATCGAGTTACTCTGTGTGGGGTTCCTGGTCATCACAACATAGATGGTAGTGAGGCGCAGGCATGTCTGCGGATCTAGCAGATGATACTGTGGATAGGCCAGTGGGATCGGTCAAAGAAGAAATGGATTGCATAGCCAAGCAACTTGCACAAAGCAAATAGACAGAGCAATTGTGGCCCCTACTTGATAAGAGGAAAATCGCAGCGTTATTGTAATATAGTCGGAAGGACCTAAGAAATATTACTGCCGTAGTTACTGGATATTGCATTTTCGATAAACACGCCGAAAACGTTTGCAATTACCAGTTAACGACTCCTGCAGAAGCTACTAAGATGAATCAGAGGAAAAAAATATTCAACATTTCTTGTGTGAATGCCCCGGCCTGGCAAAAAGAACGCTTAATGCCTTGGGCGAAACAAATTCCTTAATATCCTGGAGAAAGTAAGCAACTCACTAAGTTCATTAACAGTAGTGACTAGTTTAAATGAGCTGCCAAGATCCTGCCATGAGCGGTGCCGCGGAATACATGTGTTATCACAACAGTCCTCATAGGACTAGGTGAGACTGTTTGGACCGTACTGTACTGTAGTACATACAATAATTTTATTATTTGATTGATCTTACTAGGCAAATAGGCATGAAGGGGTATGTTTAAGTACAAAACGAAAAAAGAAATTAATGAGGTTTTTATACAGATAAAAATAGCAAATACTTTAATATATTAATTATATTAATCCAGAAATTGGTACATACGTTATTTTCTTTCGGTTTTCCATTTAGCGATCCCTATCCAAATTGAATGATTGTAGACAGCTGGTGTTACTCTTTGGACGTTTTAGTGTTGTTTTCCAAAATGCGTGACTAAAACAGAGTTTTGTTTGCTTCATAAAGTTTTATATACGGCTGCTTTTTAAGTTATGACTTAATCCTTGGTGTGGTTTTAGAAAACTTGACGGCTGTGAGAATTACTAATATTTTTTCGACGAGGAAGATGTGTTTATGTGACATGTTACCCGGTAGTTGGTAATAATTTATTATAATAGGATGGCCCGTGAAATTTGCACATTAATGGCCTCTGAGGTTATTTTAAGCTACATTTATGTATGTAGATAGGTACAGTGTGTCGCATACAACATATAATTAATATTATTCTTACTTGTATGGTTATTGGGTTTTAATTTTTAATCATTGCTTTATTGACAACGACGATATACTGGATTCTGGCCCAAATAATTTCGATTAAAAATATGCAAAAATTATGATATTTGTTTGCTTTGAAAATAAGTACTTTTTGTTGTAAACTCTAAGTATTTGTGGGAAGAGTAAACTTAGCATATAACCAGAAATTTAAAAAATTTTAGTGTAATAGGCACGATACACCATTTTAAATTAATATTTAATAGAGGTTATACAGGGTGTCCGGAAATGGCGATGAAAAATTTTAAGGTATGATTCTACATAAGAAGGTATGAAAAAAAGTTCATATTAACATAAGTCCGGAAATGCTTCCAGAGGGAGCTACAGGCCCTTGAAGATTGTGTCATAAAAGTGGTTTTTATTTAATTTATTAGGATTTACTTACAATACAGGAATTAACTTGTACGTATAAGTCAGAGTGATTGGAGGTCACTTTTTAAAAATATCAGGTGACCCATATTGCAACCAGTGGCGTGGGAACAAAGGGGTGGTTAATTATTTAGGGTCATATTTTTTTTCGTCGAGTATATTTTCGCTATCTTTTAAATAAATTATGATTCCTTGAACAGTTTAACGTAAAAAAGGTTCCCTTGGTTTAAAGTCGTATAGTCGACCGTTTTCGAGATAAACGGACTTTAATGCTCAGATTTTTTTTTTGAATAATAATTTTATTAATAAAAATACCAACAAATCAATAACAAAATAATAAACAACGCTGTCCCTAAATTTTTAAATCCTTTTCAATGTTATTAGATATTTGATAATAAGTGTTGAAAATGATTTCCGTTCATTTCAATGCATCCTCGAACTCGTTTTCTCATAGATCTTCTAACTTTTCTAAAAATACCAGGTTTATTTCTTATAACTTCACAACAAGCAAACACCCGCTGCTCTAATTCTTCACCGCTGCGAACTGGTACTTCGTATACTAAGGATTTTGGGTAACCCCATAAAAAATAATCAAATGGATTTAGATCTGGAGAACGAGGTGCCCAAGCTACAGGGCCCCCTCATCCTATCCATCGCTCAGGATAAACTTCATTTAAATGTGCCCTCACATTAAGACTGAAATGTGGTGTAGCCCCGTCTTGCATGAAGTACATATCTGTCCTTAGAGCATAAGGCACATCATCAAGCAGGTCTTGTAGCACATTTCGTGGAAACTCTAAGTATGATTCACCGTTTAATCTATTTGGTAAAATATAGGGCCCTATTAAATAGTCCCCAAATATTCCCGCCCAGGCATTAATGGAACATTTTTCTTGGTGCCTTGATTCAAAAATCGCATGTGGGTTTTCGTCTGCCCATACGTGGTTATTATGGAAATTGATAATTCCGTCTCTAGTAAATCCGGCCTCATGAGTGAAAAATATTTTACTTATAATGTCGGGATCTTGGTACCATTTTTGTCTTAGCCGTCGACAGAATTGCATCCTGGGTTCAAACTCTTCGGGTTTTAGAGCCTGAATGTGGTATGGGTAGAGACACTGTTTATGCAAAATTTCTAAAACCGAGCTCTTTGGAATGCCTTCTTGCGTAGCTAGCCTTTTAATGCTTATCCCTGGATTACCTGCGACTATTTCAAGAACTCTCTCTTCAGCTTCGACAGTTCGAGTGGTACGTGGTCTACCAGTTGAGTAATCTGGTTTAAAAGATCCTTTTTTTACAAAGTCTTCTATGTACATTAATGAAAAATTGAATGCATGGAACTTGCCTGTCAGGGTACATCTCTTGATATAATCTCCGCGCATCGAGAGCGTTTCCATTTGCTTTTCCATACAGAAAATTCATTTGTGCCATTTCTTGAAATGAGTAATTATTCATTTTCAGCTTTTTAGTGAAATTCTTAAATAGTAAAAACACACAAGTCACAATAACGGGTTGTTCAACTAAAACTTCAATAAGTGACAAAGTGAAGTTGCTTATTAAACAAGTTCAAATGCATTTGAATTAAGCCAACTATGATTTGTTGCGAAGCGCTTGGTATCCTATGCGTTACGTTTTTAAATGAAGTTTTTGGTGGAATCCATAGGTAAATTTAAAAATGTACCCAATGTAGTAGGTACCAGTAAATTCGTTTTTCTTTTTGGCAATGGGTGTAAAAGAATAACTACATTTTAAAATAGTATTCAAGCATCTTCTTATTTTTATTACATAGCCTGTTTACTGTATTTACGCACTGCAGTCGTCCTTTTAAGTCCGTTTATCTCGAAAACGGTCGACTATACGACTTTATACCAAGGGAACCTTTTTTACGTAAAAATGTTCAAAGAATCATAATTGATTTAAAAGATAGCAAAAATACACTCGGCGAAAAAATATATGACCCTAAATAACTAACCACCCCTTTGTTCCCACGCCACTGCTTGCAATATGGGTCACCTGATATTTTCAAAAAGTGACCTCCAATCGCTCTCACTTATACGTAGAAGTTAATTCTTGTATTGTAAGTAGATCCTAATAAATTAAATAAAAACCACTTTTATGACACCATCTTCAAGGGCCTGTAGCTCCCTCTGGAAGCATTTCCGGACCTATGTTAATATGAACTTTTTTTCATATCTTTTTATATAGAATCATACCTTAAAATTTTTCATCGTCATTTCCAGACAACCTGTATAGGGAGATTTTACATAAATGAAATGTTCTTATATTTTTCAGAAGCTTTTTAGATTTTCATGAATACCCGAACTAAATATGATATGAAAAGAAAACGATAAAAAGGGTACGGGTAAGTATATCTTTATGGCAATAATTTAAAGGGTTGGCATTTTCGGATTTCTGATTTATATCATTTTTTTTAAATGTATTGATATGTTTTTATATTTTTAAAATAAATATAAATAAATAAATACATAAAGGCCTATTTATTTATATTTATTTTAGAAACACTCCTTGCACCAAATTTCTAACTTCTGCTTTACTTTGAAGCAACATAGTCACTTGGGTCTTAACCACTTTAAATTTTTCAGCCAATTTCCTAGTACTTAAATCAGTTCTTTCACTTTCTTCGATTATTTCAATTTTTTCGCTTAAAGAAAGACATTTCCCTTTTCCCGCTATTTTTAAATATTCACGATAGTCCTAAAATACACAAAAACAACAAACTAATAACAACAACAATCGATTTATGAGCCTTGAAAGCAAACTGAATGGATCCGCCTGCAATAAAGTAATTAGTGTGTGTAAAGTGTGTACCAAGGTATACCGTTTGGTTTAATGAATGCAATAAAACCCCTTAATGGCTTAATAATAGTTTCATTATACTGTAAACACCCAAAGAAACCCTGTTTACCTGTTCGATTGCCAAACCTACGTTTTTAAATAATTTAGTGGTAAAATTACCCATATAAAACTATCGATGAGCCTGCCAACCAGCCTAATCTACCTGGTCCGAGCTGGCATCACTGTTTATATTACTAAAATGAAATGAGATAAGGGGTAAAAGCTTTGCACAGGGACGGATTTTGTAGTTAAATGAATTGTCATAGTAATACCTTATAGTAGCAATGTTTATTACCGTTACTCGTATTATATGTTTATTATTTTATTATAGGTACAAGTGTGAAAATAGTAATAATTTCAATATACAATAATGGTATCTATACCCACTTATAAAAAAATATTTACATGTACTATACAGTAATATACATTTGGTATATTTTCCTGCGAATAACATCTTTGTCACAATCATCTACGCACTTCATTTTTCCGGTATCTTTGCGAACTTTTCTTTTAAAATGTCCTTTTAGCATAATATCTCGTGCCGTCGATATTGGAACTTTCGTCATTTCACTGGTATTTTTATTGGCAATTACTTTAGGGTGATCGCTCTTTAATAACGATTCGCACACATTTTTCACGATAACTTTGGCGTCAGAAGATAAATGCTTTCTGGAATGTTTAGCGTAGCTAGATATCGCATCAGCGGAATATTCCCACGGTCTCCACATACTTTTAATATTAACTTGTTGCACACTCTTTCAAATTAGATGGGTACTAATCTATTTCGAATATTATGTTTACTATTTATATAAGCTATATAAACAGGTACCTGTAACTAAAAAGTTTTCAAAAATATCCTAATAATTAAGTTGTTTCTAGAAAACCTTAATTAGATAATTTATTAATTTTGAGAACCCATCAAGTAATGCACCTATCTATTGTTATTATAAACTGGCATTAATACGTCTCTGCGAAAACTATAGCCGAGTTTATGAGGGGTTTTGTTGCAGGGTTTTATTGCAGTCATTAAGTCAAACGGTATACCTTGGTACCTACTTTACCTATTTCTTAACAATTGTTAGGTCGGGTTTTACTGCCCTGAATTCATAACCGGTCGTTTAACGCAGGTGGTCACTTTATAAAGGCGGTCGCGAACAGAGGTTATACTGTAATAATAATAATAATAAAAATAAAATATTGTTCTTTTTCCAGGTCACATTTTAAAGGATTGTTTTACAACTGTCTGATTTTGCACGCCACTGGGGTTTCCTTTTGACAAGAAAAACCCGTAAACCCATCAGTTTATCCCCCGGATTACTGAGTTAACTTTTGGACCAGAGCAAAGCCAAGTCCGGACTCCGGGTGATGAATTACAACGGTTTGTAATTGATGTCTCCCGGCCATGTCTTGGCACCCGAGCCTGCCTTAACTGATGGCCGGGCTGTCGGGGATAGATTAACTGGAGGATAAACAAGGAGAGCGTGACAGTGTGACTGACGATTAACAAATGGGCTGTTAATTGTTTTTGGGATATGGGTTTTATGAGGATGGATATAAGATTACAACAAATTAAATGATTTTACCTAAATAATTAACAAAACATTCTTAAATTAACGTCTCATTTTAATTTAGCATATAGTTTAAGAAATTCTATGCTACTGGTTATTGAGGATCTTTCGGACCATCGATTAATTAACCTGAATAAGCTGAATAAACATTATAAGGCAGAACGAGACATGCATACAATAAACTAAACTTAAAATCGTAAACGAAGTCATCGTGATTTACGTAATCTTGAAATTATAGCGAATATATTTATTTTATGTCTGTTTCACTCAGTACAAAATACAATTACTTTAGAAGAATATTTTAGAAGCCATTAGCAAGTTGATATGGCAGTAACCGCTTCCTTTAGCCGGCGCTGAGTACATATAAAGCCTTAAAACAAGTGCATTTGAAATTTAAATTCCTTAGAGTTGTTTTTTCAACATCGTGGGTCTCCTTTGTATCACCAAACTAAGCACTGAATAAATATTTACTACGTGATGAAAAAGATAATTTTCGTCTTTTTATTTTGGTATTTTAAAGGCATGTTAAGTACAAATTACTGACCAGGAAGTGTTTTACTATAATTGGGATTCTGAAGAAGTAAAATAAAAAGAATAATGTGTATGGCAGGTATTGGTGACACCACTACACTACCTGTTTTTAATACAGGGCTGCCCAGAAGTCCGGAATAAAATTAATATAGCTTTAACCTGTAACTTTTGGGGAAAATGCTCGGACACGTCAATTTAGTTTTATATATGCACACATTTTGACGTTATTCGTTTATTTTTTTATAGACATTTATCAAAGATATGACGACATCGATCTTTTTTTTAAATGGAAACATACTGCTTGTGATACATCATTTAAAAGATAATATCTCGTACAGTATGCTCATCAATTTTGACGCGATTCTGTCAAGCCATTTCAAAATGGCGACTGTTAAAAGTTTAAAATAGAATCCTTATTTAAATAAGCGGAAATGATAAAATCATTGATGTTTTTTTTACCTTTCAAGGTAAGAAATCTTCATTGTTTCACGTTCTGACATTTTCTGACATTGTGATTTAACAATGGTTATGGTTTATTTGTTATTTATTTTGTCAAAAAAAATGAAAATGTAACGAAGTAAAACAAAACACAAATAATGGTGATTTAACGTGGCAAATGCTGGAAATGTCCTCCACCCTCTACTTGGCATGCTCCCAGACGATGGTAAAATCCATCGATGGAATTTCTAATGGCTTCAGCCGGTATGTTGTGTGTCTCCAATCTAATTTTGTTTTTTAAATCTTCAATATTATTTGTCCTATTTTGGTAAACTTTTTCTTTTAAATATCCCCAAAGAAAATTGTCTAGAGGAATTAAGTCTGGGGACCTCAGTGGCCATTCAATTGTACCACGTCGTCCAATCCAGCGACCTAATAAATAAATATCTTGTCACATTGGCACCAAAATGCGGGGGAGCACCATCTTGCTGAAACCAAATTGTTTCATTACGTATATCTGTATCTACTTCGTTGGGAAAAAATACAGCTAGAGCAGGCCTCAACTCGAAGGTTAAGAAATCCAGGTACCGTTCAGCTGTGAGGTTTCCATCCAAAAAGAATGGCCCTATAATTCGGTTACTAATGATATTTGCCCATACATTTAGGTACTTTCTGGGGCCGCTGAGTATGCGCTTCAAATATCCATCGTGGATTTTGTTGACTCCAGAAACGATAATTATGTCTGTTAACCACCCCGTTTAAATAGAAAGTAGCTTCATCCGAAAATAATATGTTCTGTGAAAACCTATTATTCTCATCACACAGTCTCATCATTTCTTCGCAAAGTTGCAAACGCCTATCATAGTCATCTTCTAAAAGCTCTTGGACAAGACATACTTTATAAGGGTGGTATTTTTCTGCTCTCAAAAATCTTTCAATAGTACCTCTAGATGTATCATGATTTTGAGCCAATAAAACTATTGAAACATGAGGATTATCCTGCAGAGATAATGCAATATCCAATTTTTCATCGTCGCCTAAAGTACGTGGCGATCCATTTCTTGGCAAGTCCTTTAATGTGCCATGTTCATCAAATTTGTGGAATATTTTACTAACAGTGCCCTGTCAAATTTGATTTCCCGGATATTTAGCATTAAATAAAATGCACACTTCACTTTTACTTCTTATTTGATCTCCACATCCTAACAATATCAAGACTATACGCTGCCTTTCCGACAAAACCATTTTCGTTTAGAAAATTGTAAAATAATACTTCGGAAATACCTAAATTAATTTTACAAGTTCACAATGTCACAAAATGTCAGAACGTGAAACAATGAAGATTTCTTACCTTGAAAGGCAAAAAAAAACATCAATGATTTATCATTCCCGCTTACTTAAATAGGAATTTTTTTAAAAGTTTTAACAGTCGCAATCTTGAAATGGCTTGACAGAATCGCGTCAAAATTTATGAGCATACTGTACGAGATACTAGCTTTCAAATGATGTATCACAAGCTGTATGTTTCCATTTAAGAAAAAGATCGATGTCGTCATCTCTTTGACAAATCTCTATAAAAGAACAAACGGATATCGTCAAAATGTGAGCATATATAAAACTAAATTTACAGTATTTCAAGTTTTCTTGGACTTTGTTATATATTTTTTTTTATGCACTGAGGTTCTTGGGGATTAGGTCCTTGTGTAAAATCAAAACAGTGAAAAAATGTCACATTGTATATTAACGTTTCGGCCTACGCTATGGCCTTCATCAGAATGGCAACATAAAAGTTAATCAGCTTGACGAGCTGAGTTTCCAATTCACGGATAGGTAATAGGTACTAATTTAAAAAGGCAGTGATCGGCCTACATTTATTACACAATAACACGGACAACAAATTAATAGAACGTGAAAAACACAAATTATACTACAAAAACATGTAGTGTAATTTGTGTTTTTCACGTTCTATTAATTTGTTGTCCGTGTTATTGTGTAATAAATGTAGGCCGATCACTGCCTTTTTAAATTAGTACCTATTACCTATCCGTGAATTGGAAACTCAGCTCGTCAAGCTGATTAACTTTTATGTTGCCATTCTGATGAAGGCCATAGCGTAGGCCGAAACGTTAATATACAATGTGACATTTTTTCACTGTTTTGATTTTACACAAGGACCTAATCCCCAAGAACCTCAGTGCATAAAAAAAAATATAAAACTAAATTGACGTGTCCGAGCATTTTCTCCAAAAGTTACAGGTTAAGGCTATATTAATTTTATTCCGGACTTCTGGGCAGCCCTGTATAACATGAAGCACTTTTAAAAAGCAAAGCGATATTAAATTCCAACAAAGTCGGTTAAATTATCGACTTAGTTGCATTGTCATGCTGATTAAGACGGTAAATATAGAAAAACAATTGAACATAACATTGTCGGATAAATGAGGAAAATGCAATTTTGGCAAATAGAATACTATCTACAGTTTGTTGTTTAACACCCTATCTACAGAGGGTGTTAAACATTTAAGCATTAAGCTGTTAAGCTTAGTCTGCCCATGGTAAACTAAAAAAGCTAAATATATTTCTAGGGCACTATTTTATTAGGTCCTTACTAGTGTTCATCCCATTAAACTTTAATTAAATTATATTAAGTACTTTGAGAGTTATTCAAGAAAAACCGATTTTTAGCGGCGTCCTCTCTCCTCCAGCTTGCAACACAACTGTGAACGATGCGGTGGCACCAGCTCGTTTGTTGGCCTGTTTTGACGTTTCGTGCAAAACTAACCTTAATTGTTCTGTGGTTTCGTTCTTATAATTTCTAGTTTTTAACAAAAATTCCAGATATTTGCATAAATAGCATTAGAAAACTATTCTTTTAAGAACAACGAAAATGCACATACATATTATTATCTCTGTCGATTACGTTGTTTAATGTTTCTAAAAAATGCCGAAGCATTTAAATAGCCGGTGCAAAGAGTTAATAGCTTTTCTAATAAGCTATTTTCAAGAAGAACTTCTTCACAACAATGTCATTGACAGCAGTTAGAGAAGTAAATTTAAAGAGTACGTTAAGGTCTATATAATTTATTTCTACTTTACTAATTTTTAGCGTCTAGCAGCTGCCCTAAATTTGAATATCTCCACTGCAAGCGCAGTCTCAATCACAGTTAAGGAAAATAAATTGTTAGACTCACCTAAAAAGAAACGTTCTTATTCAAAGAGAGTTGTAAATGTGTCAAGATTGGATATAAGTTCTATCCGTGACACTATTTATGGAATGTACGAAACAAGTCAGTTGTATTATTCCGAAACTAATATTTTACATCGATTATGCATAGCCTGTAACTTTTTCTAGAGTATCATGTAACTTTGACAACTTTAAGTAAGAAATTAAACGACAGACAACTGTTTAACGGTTGTCTAAACTCTTTAAGACGCCTCGTAAAGGAAGTAAGCTTTAGATGCAAAAAATATGAACCGAAGCGAGGGCCTATGGAACTTTTTCATGTAGCTTCCAAACGACTGGTACTTTTGAAAGAATATATGAAAAAAAAAAGAAATATCCTTGTACCAATGTAACAATAATTCCCTCACTCGGTTATTTTGGTTACAAGCTGGCAACACTGCCGATAACTGAGGTCACTCGAAGATTATGACCAGCAACAGAAATTATTTTGCAAAGAGCATATGATCGACTTTGTATGGGCATAATCAAGAAATACACAAAGAACTGCTTTGCTCTTGTCTAGCTTCTCATGAATATAATTTATTAAAAATAAAATTTCATTAAACTATATAAATCGGTTCAAAAGTTAGAGTTTAAAAAGTAAATCGATTGGTGCCCTTTTTGGGCTCTGTATCTCCGTTAACGGGCACTTCAGGAATTTGCTTTCTATGACAAAATAGGGTTATTTTGACCTAATCTTTGTGCTCCCCAGAAATTAGGACGTACTTACCGGACAAGTGTGTATTAGGCACTCTATAAATAAACATGCTTCGACACAACTAGATTATATTATACATTTGCTTGATCGGCACCTTGATCTGAAAAACAACCTCGAACAATATTTAAATGATGTTGCCTGCTTGATTCCACCCAGAGCGGAATGGTAGGAATACACGACGAACCACTGCAGCCCACCAGTACCTGGTTCAGCTTAGAACTCGTCGAATGACCCTAATCAAGAATTCCGTCATCACTCTGGAACGATCTTCCTGAGATCGTGTTGCGTAGTATAGTCCAACAGAAGATAAATGGTCATGATTTTACCTGCTTTATAACGAGCCGGTGACTTTACCCCTCATAAAGCAATTGAGGGCTGGTTTGTAAGCGTTTCTCAGTAAAGTAAACGCCACAAATATAACATTATTGTTTACATTTCTGCTTTCTGTATAAAAACTCTAGCGAAAAATTCCGCCTCTATGCGGCATGCATTGTAGTCCAGGCAAATTGTAATTTTTCTGGGAACTAAAAGCGAGCAAGCTGCCATTTTGCATGGGTGTAAGGTACCACTAGGAAAGCTTAACTCAATTTGCATGGTTCTTACCTTCTTAACTTCGCTTGTAACTTCTTTCATTTTTGTACTAGAAGAAAAATTAAAAAAGCATTTTGTAGGGAACAATAAAACCTACAAAACTATGCCTTCGAAAAATTCATTAACTCATTTATTCATACTGAAAATTTCATTATTTTAACAAAATAAGCATAATAATATCAGTTTTTTCCCTATAGCAGCGATTTCTGTACATTTTATTTGCGAAATTTTTTTTTTGTTAAACCAATTCTTTTTGTTGTACGCCGCGCCAATTGTTCAACCAACTCCAATGATCAGGCAGTCGCTCTGAGCATGATTTGAAAATCGCTGGAGGACGAGGATTCGTTATGTTATCTTTACCTTTTAATGGCCATTTTTCGTCGTTCGTTTACATAAGCCGCATTTTAAACGTTAATGATGTGTAGAATGTAGCCTGCAGTCACGTGATACTGATGATACAATATGTTTGAAAGAAAATGTGCTCAGATCGCAGTTTTTCCGAGCACTGGGTGTTTAAATAATGAAATTTTCAATGGTTTTCCTTACAATATGCGTTTTTAATTTATTTTCTAGTACAAAAATAACAGAAGTTACAAGCGAAAAACTAATTTAACTCTTTGATTCATTATGGCGAAGTTAAGGGGGTAAGAACCGTGCAAATTTAGAGTTAAGTTTTCCAGAGAGTTTAGAGTTAAGCTTTCCACCCTGGACTGGAATGATTTATTTACCTAAAGCAGGTATAAAGTATTAGGCGTTAGTTAGTCATGACCATTTATCGTGTGTCGTACTTTACTAGTACTAACTTCACAGTTTCAAGACCAACGTGAATCGCCTACCCCGTAAACGCATCACTTGCAAAGCGAGATAAAAGCCTCATCTTAAAAAAACATAAAAATTCCTTTATTACTTAACTGAAAGCGCCCATCCATAAAACAAAATTTCTCTTGTCAGTAAGTATTAAGTTAATAGGACAAACGAGCTGCCCCGAATAAAGCTTTCGATATTCTCCTTCTTCAATTTGACGTGACACATCGTTGCGGCCAACCGACAGCTGTAACAACAAGCCGTAACACGGAGCCCTTTCTCTATCCCGGTGGCGTCCGTTCCCGGATTATCCCGATCAGACCCGTAATGAAGATTGATGTCGCGGGGGTTGCAGATACATCATCTTGGACTGTCGGCGCAAATTATAGGCCACATGATCGATGACGAGGCGCGTGGCCGTTGATAAACTGGAGTAGATAGAGTGGAAATAATTCAAAAAAGAGTTAAGGGTCTCAAGTACGTTTAAAAAGAGTGTTTCTAAGTTTCTGTTTGGATTGATTAATAAAACTAAAACCGCGTTTTAAAACTGAACAGCGACTGAACGACTTCTTGTTCATTCGCGTTTTCACACAAATTGATTTACATTTTGAGCTTTAAAATGGCGTTAAATGCAGTTGTTTGTATGGAGGGGTAGAGATATTATCCGTTATGTTTAGAGAAGGACTAACAGAATTGTTATTATAGTACAGATTATGTAAAAAGACCGAAGGGGCAATAAAACGTGCAACAAAGAAAGCTACAGCTTTTAGTCATCTTTCTTTCTTCTAAACAAATCATAGGCATGAAATTACCAAGTACCAAGCCTTAATTTCCTCTCTTAACTGAGGCAAGGAAAACTCAAATAAGTAACGTAGTTTACAATATGATTGCCACGCATAAGTATGTGACCTAAGCAAAGGTAATTTTTTGTTAAAGCATTTGGGATTTAAATTTAAAAGGGACAGTGGCAGGCTCTACATTATGGAGAAACCGGATTTGTTTCAAAACGTATAAATTTTTTGAGACAATATACAGAAAACTTGTTATCAGAAACTCCGGTAGATGTGGTTTTTATAGACGAAACATGGATATTTCAAGATAGTAGTGACATTAGAACATGGCATGATGACAACACCACAACACCAAATCAGTTTTAAATAAGAAACAATCAGACGGCGAAAGATAATAGGTATGCATGCTGGCACCAAAGATGGCTTTATAGATGGGGCAGACTTAGTTTTTTCTACAAAAAATAAAACCGCTGACTACCATGACAACATGAACCCTACATTGTTTGAAAAATAGTTGGAAGAACAGCTTTTACCTCGGCTCAAAAAACCCTCGTTTCTTGTTATGGACAATGCAAAGTACCATTCACGGCTCAGCTAAATTTTAAATGCTTTAACGAGAAAAGCTGATATCATTTTCTAGCTACAAAGCAAAAATATCAATTTTATGGAAAACGCACTCAAACCCGAATTGCTACAAATAGTAAAACAATACAAAGCAAAATTAGGATATACCGTGGATGAATTAATTTGTACCATATGTCATGTCATCAAGTTTTGAGATTGCCGCCCTACCACTGCATTTTTAACGCTATTGAATTAATTTGGGCCCAAAGCAAAACATTTTTTAATAAACAAATTATTGGAAAAGACTGTTTTGGATGTTTGGGAAGAGGCATTACAAACCATTACCCCCGAAAATTGGTCTGATTGTGTTTGGCATACAAATAATATTATAAGGGATTATTGGCAAGAAGAACACATTCTGGATGTTCAGGTTAAGCCACTGATAATTCATGTGTCAGATTCTGAACGTGACATTTCTTTATCTTCAGATAACTTAACTTTTTTGTATGTAGTAATGTAGTAGTATGTTTACTTCTTTATTTTTTTAAAAAAATGTTATAAATATAAATATGAAATATATTTTTGTATTTTTTTTTCTTTGTATTATATTTATATTTAAAAAGTATTAATTGATGTATTTTTTATTGTACATAATTTAACATTTGCTTGCCCCCCTTCCCCCCCCCCCCTTCACCCATCCCAAAGACCAAATCCTTAAGCCGCCGCTGAACATAAAGACTATAAAAAATAAAAATATAAAATATTATGACTATTAATAAAATATATGTAATATAAAACATATCTAATTTCAATAATTTCTGAAATAATGCATTCCGCATCTGACCCAATATCCCACCAGAGATATCAATGAGTTTATAAAAGGATACAAAATACACCCTCATATTGCATTATGCCTCTCTTCCTCAGGTACACGCTTGGGTACCTGGTAAAAGATAGAACACTAGGACTTATGTGATTTATTATTTTACTCTCTTTGAAGGGCGTCAACCGGATATTCCCTTTAATTCTTGCTTTTGATGTGTATGAAAACAAAGAATACCGTGTAGCGTTCTTTGTTGCACGTTTTATTGGGGTTTCGGTATTTTTAAATAATCTCTACTATAGAAAGGAATGAAATGAAGTTCTCGGCATACGCCTTTTTAACGTTCCACTGTCATCGGTGGCGAAAAGAATTTCATATGGGTGTAAAAAACCGCGCAGCAAGCAAAACATTTTTTAGAATCACACCCTACACTGGGTATCCCAAACTCGATGGTACATTAAGAGAATCTAGAAAACAAATATAAATATCGTGCTGAAACTTTGGAAATGCTGATAAGACATAGCATTCTAGCCTCTAAAAATATTTTTAAAAATGCGGAATTGCCAGTTTAACCTCTACCAGATATATTAGCTTTAAAATTGTAAACACAACTACCCCTATATTATTTCATTTTTTGATTCTGCCATTAAATCTGAGTAACTGTTATTAACCATGTCCTATATCTATCTTCCATTGTTCCTTAGATACTAATTATTTTGCTATTTTTTGCAGCCAAAATCAAATCTGGAATTACAAAAAAGCAATCATCTAGGTAGGTATCCTACGGATCTGACGATCTCAAATTTCCAAAATATTTAAATAATATACAGGTGTTTCAGTTGTATAATACTTGAAAAATATTTTATACAGGCTGCCCAAAAAATATGTTTTAGTGAGCCTTTCAAAAGAAGCACCAAAAGGTAATATTTTCAAATGGAACATCCCTTATATTAGTGAGCCAGATAATAGGGAAGAACATTTGCAACGTATCAGTATAACATGTTTCTATGTCTATGCTCAATCATTTTGACTTATAAGGATTTCTATTGATAACAAATTAATGTTCGCTACTAAAAATTTAAAATTAATATTAATAGGTTGCTATGACACCCTGGCAGGCTCGTTTTAGAAATAAAAAATATACATAATAAGAAGTTTAGTAATCTTTGTAGTTCAGAGTTACCTACATCCTGCATTGATATAAATAGGAACAGTTTAAATTACTAAAATAAGCAAGAACTGGGTACTAGAAAATTAAACTAAAATATGGGAATAAAATGTTCTCTTACAACTAATGCTTTAGTTACTTGAAGTGGTGATCATTTAGAAGTAAACATTAATAAATCGTAGTCTTATGTTCAATTGAAGCCCTTTAAAATTCTACTGAATCCAATAGTAGTAGATAGTTGGGAAAAGAGGAGTGAATGAGGAGTAAAATTTAGCACGGGGAACACAATGAGGTCCTCCAAATAAAACGGAGAAAAACCCTTCTCCGCTTTATTTTAAAAATAAAGCAAATACTACATTTTAAACGTACTGAAAGAACACACAACAAGTCGACCTACTACAAAACCCACCTTTGGCACCTTTGAAAAGCAACATACTTTTTTATTATTAATTACTGTTCATTTTGACACAGGGCAACGTGCTTCATATAGTATATGTACCATGGAAAATTTTGTGCTTTAGCATCATCATCATCACCCACTGGAGCATAATAAAGTTTTTATACATTTCAGTAACTATTGTCTCCATGTTTAGTATTTTCACTTCACTAACCACACATAACAAAATAACGGACTGGGTCTTATCTCAGCAAGACGCACCTCTTCCACAATATTTAATACTAGTTTATATGCAGCAGTATCATTTGGTGACACAAATTCTTTAAACTCGAGCAACTCGTTAATAAAACCATTCGTCCTATAATCTTCAACGAGCTTGAGCATATCTTCTGTATCATAGTAGTTCTGTATCATTTCCACACCACGTCTAAAATAATCGGCATTACTTTCGTACATATGACAGGACTCTGGATTGCACTGCATCGCATTTTCTATACATTCATTAACTAGATAATAAAAATCTTGTTCAATTTTTGTAAGGGTTTGAAATAACCTCTCTCGTACAGTATTACATTATTCTAAACTAACTTGAAAGATTTGTAATATCTTTTATACATCTTTACCACTGATGATAATTTCTGTCCTTGTTGGTTGAGTATAGTTGCTATGTGTTCTTTAAGTACGTTTAAAATGTGGTATTTGCTATAATTTTAAAATGAGGCGGAGGAGGGTTTTTCCCCGTCCTATTTGGAGGTCCTCATTGTGTTCCCCGTGCTATAATTAACTCCTTATTTACTCCTCTTTTCCAACTATTCACTTCTTCCAATTGTTAATAGGCGCGTGTCACCCTATTTCGCAGACTCTTTTTTGGTGTCTTATAAACTTCTTTTAAATATTGCCCCAGAGATAGAAATCGAGAGAAGAGTAAGATCTGGAGACCGCGGTGGCTGACCCCATGGACCATTACGCCTTATCCATTGATCTTCAAATAATAAATTTATCTCCCTGTTTACTTCATATGTATATTGCGCAGGAGCTCCATCCAATTACCCTACTTCGAACCCTTGAAACAATTATTAAAGACATCAAAACCACATACCAAAGGGAGAAATAAGCAGATCTGGTGCAGCAGATCACCCTTGGACCCACGGCCACCACTTGCAATGGTCACAGGAAAACATTATACTCAAGGAAAAAAACTAGCGAAAGAAGGAACTTAAAGAAATCATATTCCAGAATTCCGACTGCTGCAATATACGTTCTTTAGATATATAAGATATTTGGAAACCCTTTTTAAGTAGATTAAGACCATACAGTAACACATGACTAAACTTATCTCGGTCATGCTCTGCTAACCCTTAGGCAGTATAAATACTTTTGTAGCTTCGTACCTACCTTCTTCAATCCCTCAAGGCGCTGTTCTCTCCCCACATCTCTTCAATAGCTACATTCATGACATCCCCAAAGCCCCAAATAATACCCTAGCCCTCTATACCGACGATACCGCCTTCGTTATAAGGTCATTGCGTCCACACATTGTCACACACAAGCTGCAAGAAACAGCCAACGGATTCTCCAGTTATTGCGTAATCTGGAAACTTCGTCTCAATCCCGACAAAACCCAAAGCATCCATCGACATGATTAATCTGGATGATCGCGACGTTTCCTGGTGCGACACAGTAAAATACCTCGGTATCACCCTCGATAAAATACCATCAATAAAGCCAGACTCTTCTCTTCATCAAATCAATCCACCCCACCCTCACATACGGACCGGCAGCTTGGGGTTACGCAGACTAAAAATCGTTACATCCGAACAGCCATGAATATCCCATGGTTTATCCGCAACGTAGATCTACACCGAGATTTCAAACATACGCTTCTAGCCCAATACCAGAAAATCCTAAATCTGGTCGATAATGAAATTCTTTATATATTTCTGCTCATAACAACTTTCGATATTTTAATTATATCAGACCTGGTTTTTAATTCTCTTCATATAGGTTTTAAAGATAATGACTGACTTAAACATTCCAGTGCAATAATTATATTGAACATGCATACTAAAAGTTCTGATGTAAGCAGAGGCTGAAGCAAGCCAGTTCCATTTTGTTGATTTCTTAAAGGACTTAACAACTCACCCTCCACAATTGAGAGCTTTATCCAGATTCAAAAAAAAGGCAGCAAATACTTACGACGCGGGATTTAACGATTCAAGTCGGCAGGCTATTTTCTTAACTCTGCCTGACGTGTTTATGACACCGTATGTTGATGTACGTTCTTGACTAATCATCTTACATTACATGTGTAATGGCAGGACATGGTTTAAAGATAGAACCTGCTGAAATAAATGTCGATATTTAATTTTAGCAAGAGGTGGCAATTGAAGGTTATGGTGCAATTGTGAAAATAATTAACAATTTAACTTAGTTAAGATAGTTCGTATTACCAAAGTTAACAATATAACATCAACTAACCTGACCTGCTTCTATAATAGAATGATTTTTTACGTATAATAAGTAAATAAGTGATATTATTTTAATTAATCAATATTAGCGTGTACAAACTAAAAAATAATAATGTGGTATAATGACCCCGATGACAGACTGATTAAAAAAAATAGGCATACAAGGATCAATGGGATTGAGCACTCCGTTTTTCAACCTTCACCCGTAACTCCTTGATTGAGATAAAACACCTGTGTTGACAGAAGGGGACCTGGAAAATATATCGCGTCTATTAATAATTGGAACCAGCTGGAATTAAAACATAAAAGTGACCATGAAATTATTTTCATTCATAAAGGTTTATCCGGATTTTTGAACTTTTAACGTTCATATATCGAAAACTGGTTTGTTTAGATATATCATGCTAGATAGGGTACATGCAATTGGCAATAGGGAACTTGCATTAAAATTAACATGGGAAAAACAAAAGATATCAGTTTAACAAAACACAGAGTGCTAAAAAAAAATGCTTTAGTTATTTAATTTCTACTCTAAGATATACGCAATTGAAATTGCACTGAAACTGAAAATACGTCACGCGACCGAGAATGCGCCGTGACGTCATTTTTCATGAATTTTTACCGGGGTTGACGCCGGACTATGCATTTTAGCGGGTTCTTAGGTGATTAAATGCTCGTCTTCTTGATTTCTGGTTCATTTATAATAAAAATATTGTACTACCTGCTTCATTATGCCAGACAAGGGATTTTTAAAGGTCACAGTGTGAACCGGTAGATATGTTCCAAGCAGTTACCACGGAAAGTTTTTCTTTTTTTTTAGTTACTATTTTTTACGGTCGTCGGCGTATCAGAGGCCATCTTGAACCGGTCATCGACCGTACGGTTTTTAATCGTGCGGTCTACTGACTGGGGAGTGTGAAACGGCACCTTCATCCTACGAGATATCCGATCTCATCCGGCCTGTCCGGCGTGAATATGATGGTTTTGATGTCGATTCATTTTACACTCTTCCCTAAGACAAGAGCACGCGGTGTTTCCCAAGCGGTCACCCATCCAAGTACTAGCCGCGCTCGACACCGCTTAACTTCGGTGATCTGACGGGAACCTTCCTTTTTAAACTTGTATATTTTCCTATTGGTTAACAAAGCCAACTTTGCACTTAAAGCTACCCTAGGGCTTAGTGCCCCTACACAACTAAGAAATCGCACAGTAACACATATTCCCTAAGATAGAGTATTGGTGCTTTAAGTGTCGCTAGGCCCTTGCCCGGAAAGTTTTTCACTTGGAGCAAGTTCGCCAAGTAAAGGCAGATAAATATATGGGTCTTATGAACGTAAATAGCAGTAGTAGGTAGTAGTGGTCACGATACACATGTTACATGTGTATCGTGGTAGTGGTAGTACTCAGTAGTCATATTAAATTAATATTGGTCTGAAAACATTGGGTACGAAGAAGGTAATGAAGCCAATTATTATGCGTAATAAAACAAAAAACTTTCTGGACGTTTAAAAAGTAAATTGTAATTTATTTAGTCACTTAACTATTATTATTTCCTTGTTTTTAAGGGCAGGAAACAAGACGCTGGCAATGTCAGACCAGCTACACTTCTCAAACTACTCCTAAGTTAAAAAACCACCTTCCATTTTCGATTTTTGTTCTGCTAAACGCTTACGAAGGCTTTCATGCCGGATCGGAGTGAATATATGTAAATTGGTTTGCCATTGAGTGGAGGTAGTCCACCCAATCCACGGAGTTTAAAGCAACCCTTCCAAGGACTGCTGCTGAGGAAAAATCTCTTGCGATCGGGCTTCATCGCCTCATCTTAACCTATTTAAAAAATGCTGTAACGTTGTTCCTAGCTTTTACTGCCAGATCACGTACCTACCCCGATGTTTCCCAGCGTATTCCCCAAAACTTACTAAAATAATTTTTGAAATTATATTATTTTTAACAGTTTTTACGGTGGTACTCTAAGTGGTACCATAAAATATTTATAAAAACTTACCCTAGTATCCATTGCAGAGCCCTAACCAACATAAGTGCTTTATAAGGGTTTTCAAACTACCAAATTAATACTATTCAAATAATCCTTATTTTGTGACAACTGACGACACGCTGCGTTTGAAATTATTTGTCAGCGCTTGGATCTCTGATAATAACAAATAAACTAATTAATGATATTTTAGGCGTCATATTTTGCATATCGTGTTTTTTAATGTTATTGAGCATGTTTATGCTATAAAAAAAACGGAAGTTCCGTATTGATTTAGAATTAAACGTACTTTTATTTTTTTAATATCCTCGTTGTTTTGTAGATTTTTTTCTTATTCTTGCCCTAGAAGTCAATGGAACTGAGATCTGGAGACCAAGGTGGTCATCCTTGTTATGGCTATTATTAGTAACGAATATTAATTAGTGAGGACACAAACGCTTAACGTGAGAAACGATTGATGGAAGCTATAGAAACATTCATACGGATATATTGACATTCTCTGTTAACTGGATTTTACGCGCGAGGTAAAAAACTGACTTCTGGTAATAATGCAGGATGGACATTGCTAGATTTTAAGTTAGGTTAAACTAAAATATAGTAATATTCAAGGTATTCCGTTTAAAAATCGAAAAGTAAAACCGACAAAATATACATTAAACTGTTGGTTATAATTACACTTTTATGCTAAAACTACACTAACGCTTATTACTGCACCTATCATCAAGTTTAAAATACTTATAATAAATAAAGACACACTAAGTCTCGGTCTCAGTCATATTATAATTTTAAAAAGGTGGTGCAACACGCCACTGTGTTCTATTACATTAAACTGAAGTAAGAAGAAGACACTCACCTGAACGTTCCTTTATGATTGATTATTAATAATGTCAATATCAACACCAAAATAGTGGGAAACAGAAAAAGGTTATAGAGACCTAAGTTAATTATTTAAGTTATTAAAAATGAAATATGGCTCAAAATTAAACATTTCGTTACGCAGTTAAGAATTGGACTTCTCTTTGCTTTGGTTACTTCCATTTTTTTCAATAAATCCAACCTTTTACCCCTTTGGCACTCGTGAAGAATGTCTACAGTTGTAAGTGTTGAGAATTGATGTCCCGATTGTAATAGAACACAGTGGCGTGTTGCACTACGACCTGCCACTTATACTTTTAGGGTTCCGTGCCTGAGCACTAACTTTGCAAGCGTCTGGTTTGCTCCCGAACCCGCCATAGTTGTCGAGTACTTTTTTAGGTTGTTTATTTATTTTTTCGTATCGCTTTACATTTTGTAATGGTCCAGTAACGTTTTTAAAAAATTTTTAGTCTGTTATGTGTCATTTGTGATTGTGTTTTCATTAGTTTTTTAAGTTATTATTCCTAAGGTAGGTTAGGCTTTTAAACTTTATAAGTGTAAATCAGATGTTTTCTTACGACTCAGGTTTTAGGTCTGATGATGCCCATTGTTTGGGCGAAACATGTAACAACCTAATTAAAATTATAATATGACTGAGACCGAGACTTAGTGTGTCTTTATTTATTATATTTATATCAGGTCTCTTTGAGAATGGCGGACTATTTCTTTGAATTTAAAATACCTTACTAAGCGTAGAATTCCAGAATCTTCCGTATTTTGCATTTTTATGAAACGTATTAACATTATTACTTTAACTTTTCTTACAAATGATTTATATCTGCTACTAAAAACTTTCTTGTCTTCTTTCAATACAGGTAGCCGTTTAATATTAAATATTTTTGGGTTACCCAACTCTGTTCAAATATCTTAGATTCCTTGAAAATGCCCAGATTATAATAGGTTAAGAACCATCGTTTATTAGAAGATATCGCCTTACAGTAACGACAATAATGTACAGGGTGTCTATTAATCATACGCTCTTTTGTTTCTAGCTAGGATACAAGAATCCAATCTTCTCCTCATTGACCACATAGGAAATAATCCTGTGGGTTTAAGTCCGGAGATAGAGCAGGCCATAGGTGAAGCGCACCTCGACCAATACAGCGATCTCCATATGTTACTGTTAAACTTACGAGCAACCACACTTAGATGCGCTGGTGCACTATCGGTAATATACCACATTGCATTGCTTGTTGCCCATGGTACATCCTCTAGAAACTGAGGTAGCGTTTATTTCAAAAAGTTGCAATACACCTCGCCGGTGTAAGTCTTTAGAAATACTAGTCCAATTAGTCAGTCACCCACAATTCCAATCCAACCGTTCAACGAGAACTGATAGTGAAAATGATCTTCAAGCACCCCATGTGAATTTGCTTCAGCCCACACCTGGTTGTTGTGAATATTCCTTCTTGCAGTTCTTGAGAAACTCGATTCATCGGTAAAAAGAAGTGGAGGAAAGTCAACAGAAAGATGTACCTGGACGCGTTGTATGTGGTAAGGTACCACAAATAGTCACTAAGGATTTTACAAACAGTCCCATTAGCTACATTCAAAGTATTTGCAATTTTTCAAGTTAGAGTACCTGGATCCTCCTTTATCATGTTCCGCATATTATCTTTCATTTCTACCATTCTTACTGTAATTGACCTTCCTGGTCCCCCACTTCGTATCAATTTGTCTGTTTCATGAAGACGTTGATGAGTAGGTACTTTAGAAGGTTTTTCTATCAGTAACATTATGCCCAGAAAATCGTTCAATGTACAATCGCCTAGCTTGTAATGAATTGCAAGGCCGTAAATGAAATGCATGTCAGTCATCTCGGCGTTCGTATAGCGATTCATGATAGACGATTCCACTTACAAAAGGTAACTATTAAGCACAGAAAATACACGTCAAACAACAAAACGTCAATCAGTCTCAACAAATTCGACACATATAAAATGATCAATTACGAGACGTATTCAAATGAATTCACGTTTACGCTGATTTGTTTAAAATATAACAACGCATTTTTTAAAGAAATTATACTAGGTAAGCCTAGTATAGAACGCCATACTTTTATTTCGACTACTTACATTAATAATTTGAAAATATCAAAATCGGTTTTCTCGAAAATTTTTCTCGCTCTGTATCTCTTTAAATATCATTGAAGGACAAATTAATCTTAGAATAATCCAGGGAATTTTATCTTGAATTCTTGCCATATGTTTATTAAACACCCTGTATAATTAAAGTGCTTTTGAATCACTCTCTATAATAATGGTAAAATGTCATTTTACGAAAGTCTTTAAAAATCCCCTTCTGATTTGGCTGCATTTTTTATCCAGTCACTACTAACTCACTTACGTATTTGAAAAGTGCATTCTCGACAGACTGACACTTTTAACATCTAGTTCTTAAAATAAAACGTATAATGTCAATCCTGCAGGTTGAAAATAGCATCTGCGTTCTCGTTTAGGTCGTTCCAAGTGATGTTTAGATGACAGCATAGGTTTAACATAAGTTTCTGCTTGAATAGGATGCATTTAATGAAATGAACAAATGCAAGCTAAACAAAAAAACATATTAAATTGTATGAAAACACTTGCGTTAGTAATTTAAAGACGTTAAAGTAGATAAATCAATAATTGAACATACGGGGTAATGACGTATTAGACGTTTATATGGCGAACTAGTCAACGAGATGATGCATATATTTTTTTTCCCATAAAATACCATCTGTACCCCCATTATAAAATATTTTCGACAGAGCAGCATCCAATTTGGATATTTTAAACATAACACTCTGTATATTTCCTGTTTTTAAAAATCTCTAGTAGTTTCTTAACAACTTTCCTTATTACCTTCATATGTGGATTACCATTTTCGAGGTATTAACTAATTTGCATTTATTTTTGAAAAACATAACCAATGCTGATAAACTTGAAGAGCAGTCCATACTTGCAGTGGAGTTGGTGTAATAAATAATGTAAATAAAACAAGTCCTCCTCCACAAATTAAATAATAAACAGGGTTGTTATGTTCCCTACATATTTCGGGCGTCTACACGTCCTTCTTCAGGGGATACTAGAAGGGATTACACATTGGTAAAACGAACAGTTAAACCAAAGTAGTAGAACTAGTAGATGAGGGGAGGCACCCGGACCTGGCAAGTGGATCAAAGGCGATCCTTCGTTTCCACCCCTGGGTCTTCCCCCATCCACTCAACCACCCAGGCCCTCGCCAAACCTGCCCCACCTTCTCATGAAGGTCAGGACGTTATTCCAAGCAAGAATCCTGACTTTCTAATGTTGGATCACCACTGTCCCAAATACTTGCTGTCCGAGTCTTCCTAAGACTTTACAAGCGCACAGGAAGTGCAGTCGTATCTCCTCGTCCTCCAAGCATCCCGAACATATCAGATCCTCCTCCACACCCATCATATGCAGGTGGTTCCTCAACTTGCCCTGTTAGAGCTCCTACCAGAGGACCACTCCAACTTAACACATAACTTAGCCCCATCAGGCTAAGTTATGAAATCTTTGACCTGTGTGTAACCCGGGTCATTCCTCCTTGGAGACGTTGGCGGCCCATTCCTTGTTTCTACCTGCTGTTTAGTTATGTCTATTGCTGGTTCGGGTCCTAGATAGGGAGCTCCGGCTCCAAGTCTGGCAAGCTTGTCGGCCGTCTCGTTGCCGTGCATTCCGCAATACCCAGGGACCCAAATTGAGAATACCTGTTTCCGTTCTGCAAGCGTCCAAAGTGCGTCCGCACACTCCTGTACGAGGGTCTAACTGCTCCTAGGTTGGCAGACTGCCTTGAGGGCGGCTTGGCTATCAGAGCAAATATACACAGTCCGCTCTTGACAGTCCAAAACAGCCCTCATACTTGCCACCGAACCTTCCCAGGACTCCCAGGAGGTAGCTTCTTCGCATTTTGGCGCTTTCCAATTATACTCCTCACCCTGATGATTCAGTTCCGGCTATACATGACCCATCGGTGTAACATACCAGAGCATCTACCGGGAACTTCACCTGCTCCTTCTCCCACTGCTCTCTACTAGTGATCGTAAGAGTGAACTTCCCGTTCAGCCTCAGTGCTCCTTCAACTAGCCTAGCTCTGAAGGAAAGTATTGGGATTTCCTTTTCCACCCTCAGAGCTGTCCTTGTGTGAACTAAGTCGCCCACTCCCCTCCAGCATCCAATTCTTAAGTATGCCGCCATAGCCTCCCTCGGAATTCAGATGGGAAGGCTCGGCAGCCCCAGCAGGACATCCAATGCAGCCATGGACGTGGTTATGTCCAAGCTTGCAAACCTCTGTACTTTTGGCAGAGTGGCGCGCACCGTGACCTTTGTTGTTGTTAAAATTAAAACATTTTAGATTTTATTAGGTAATGTTTAATAAATTGGAGATTTTTTTTTCACAGAAATTTGAAGAAAGAAATTTAATTAAAATGTCGAGGTAAATTAGATTAATTAATAATTGAAAATTGGGGCTATGCCCCACGGCAATAATTAGTGAAACACTTTTTGTTTTATAATGAAAGATAGATTAAATTTTTTTTTAAATTTAATTAAATAGTGCTAACCAAGACCGTGTTCAGGTTAGTTTGTAATTAAAATTAATTAATATCATTACAACATAAGTTAATTGCATTTTGCGATACGATTTCAATAACATATAGTTGTTGTATTTTTAGCCGTTCCGGAAATACGGGGGTTCCTCAATTGCCTTCACCGATTTTGTCTCTTAAGTTTTTCTTCTGGTAGTGACAAACACTAATAAAAACATAATCTCAGTTATGTAAAGTATAATATGTCGTAGTTTTTTTATAGTTCATTTAAACAACAACAAATGAAAGGACATGTTTTTGTTCTAATAATTTTATTAAAAATGTATTATTAAGTTGTAACGAGTAAAGTAAATAACTGTTATTATAGTGATTGACTTTAAACAAAAGGTTTCAACATCTTAATAATTGCGACCTAATGTTCAATCACACACTATTCTCATCGTAGTTCGTAGTTGAGTAAATAAGCCTTGAAACTTCACAATCAATGGAATTTGTTGTCAAATGAAAATATAACGTGTTATTTATTATCAACTAAAAGTAAAATGATAGTAAATCTCAGACAAAATCGATGAAGGCAATTTGGGAACCTCGTATTTCCGAAACGGTTGAAAATGAATACCTATAACTATATATTTTTTACATCGTACCGCAAAATGCAATTCACTTGTGTAGTGATGAATGAGGGTTGCCATTTAAAAAAATTCAATAGGGCGTAATTTCTGTCAAATTTGGTAACTAATATATTTGTTGACATTCAATTTGGCTTCCTTGCAGAAAATCATTAAGAAATATCTAATTTGTTTTTACTATGGTTAGCAGAAAATTGCCAATCGGGTGAGATATTTAAAAAAATGTCCCTGTACAATACAGGGTCCATTGAAACATATTTTTTATCAGAGAGTTATGGCATTTTCAGTCGTCTCCGTAGATATTTCTAAATAGTTATTAAGCTAACCTAATTTCAGAACTATAAACTTTATTAGCCCTAAGCTTCAGCTGTATCAATAGAGTATAGAAAAGGTCCCAAAACATTAAACACACAAAATCCCATCATCTGAATTTAAAAAAAAAATGCACTCAATATACATCGTACGGTGATAAATTAGTCATATTTAAAATTAATAGACAGCCTGTTTTAAAATAATTTATTTGTCCCTCAACTTACGTTCCATGAGAGTGTCTGATAGATAATACAACACAATTGAAACTTTAAAATACTTGTCAAATCCCACAATCTATTTCCTATTAACAATCGCTTTTAATAAGACATGCCTCTGACATAAGAAATATGGATCAATTATATTTTTTATCCGGAGCTTGTTTGCTTAAGTTTTGGGCCGTCAATCATTATATTATTATGCCAATCTAGATTTGACGTTGAACGTTTGGCCACTTAGGTTTGTTTTTTGTTGATATAAGGAAGTGGGTTCCTGTATGGTGCTCTTTCATATTGTTTGTTTAGGGATTGGCGGAATTTCATACTAACATGAAACAGCTTTAAAAAAAACTTGGATTATATTATGTTTTCTTACATCATATTTATTTAATATGACTGAATAATTGTACAAACTGGATTGGCTTAGTACCTTTATTTCCGAAATTGAAAAGTACTGAGACAGAAATGCACTTGATTTCTGTAATGCATAAGTGATAGGATCCTATGCACAGGGTTCTTAAATTCATCTGCAAGCACTATTAAAAGTTAACTTTTTAACGCTTGTTATCAGTATCTAAAATTGCATTTTATGACATTAGTAAAGTGGATTACTTTTAACAGTAGTGTTAAAAATAAATACCGGGATATTTTTAGCTTTAATTATTAACATTAACAATTTAAGTAGTTGTACAGTTTAAGCAACCAAAAATATGAATTCCTTCTGCAGTTTAACTGATCAGGGTTTTGTTGACATTTTGTATGCTTGTGAAGGGAATGGAAACAATTTTACTGGACGACGACATCGTAGGAAGGCTTTTGATAAGTCTCTTTATATTCCAGTAAACTTTCAATATATTCTTCTGTCATTGTTAAGGACTTCCATACATCGTGTCTTTAAATAGTTCTCAGGCTCAAATTAGTGCAGTAACCACCAGTGTATTCTATAACAGCAGGCATATTACCGTGACGAATGATACCAACTGGATTTTTAATATTTATTTTGTTATTTATATACTTGATAAAAACTCGACGATGTCCGATACCTGCTGGCCGAAGAGCTCTGTATTTCCTGTACAAAATCAAATAAAATGGCGAAACTACAGTAAAAGTTTGCGGAACCTTAGTTTGTGTAGCTAAAATGTTTAACACTAATGTAGTGGGTATTCAAATCCTTGATGTTAAGTACAGTGTAAGTTTGCGGAACTTTAGTTTCTGTATCTGGAATGTTTACCACTGATGTATTATTCAAATCACCGATGTTGTCGATTGTCAAATAATACAGCTCTTTTCTGCGGAAATCACCAAATATAACCAATATAGTGGCTACTTTCATCATGAGGTGTTTATCGTTTGATGAATTTCTCAGGAACTGCTCAATTTGGTCTCTCGTCAAAATCATAGATTTTTTTATATTTATGGCTTTCTCCATTCCACTTCTAAAAAGCAACAAGTATAATATCTACAAATATGTATATTGCAATTTAGTGTTGACGTGGCTTTAATCATTGAGTAATGAGACAAAGGAGTTAAAAAATTGTATACCTTAGATTTCTCTTTGAAATAATTGCATGCAAGAAATATATTTTAATTGTCTTTTAGAGAAATACCTTTAAAATCATCTCACTGCAGACAGTTTTAAAAAGCAATTTCGTAATGTCCCTTTGATTGTCTCGGCAACAATTCAAAGGTGGCTCTACTAGCTACTTCATTTATTTCCACATTAAAGAGTCCCATAGATTATCAGTTTATCCTTCAGTGAAGTCGTACAGTTAAAGCGAATCAGTTTGAGTTGATCTGATAATAATAATAATATTAATAATACTTCTTCATTTCAAATTATGCTGTACAAGAGTTAGATAAAATGAAATGACGTCACATTCAGATAGTAAACAAATCCCCTCAGACACCTAAGAACTGAACGATTTAACTCTTGGCGAATACAAACTCGCATTTTACTTTCGTTCAGTTGATCGCACAAATAAATCGATGGAATTTACTTCAGTTCCTCAGTCGCATTAATCAGTCGAAAACTGAACCATAAAACCACCACAAACCATCCGTTTATTAGATCAGTCAAATCGATTCAGTCATATCTGAAGGTAGGACTGATAATATGTGGGGCCCTTTAAATGGGCCCAATAAATACTCTTCAAAAATGCGAGTCCACATATTTACCGTAACACTGATACTGGAAATGACTTGAAATGACAAATTTTCCAAATTAGTACACACGAAATGTGTAAAGTTGCCGCAAGTTCGTTCTCTATAGCATTCAGAACTGCTTCCTTAATTTCGACAGTTCTTACAGTGCGATGTGCCTCTGCCAAATGAGCGGATTTTTTGAAAGTTCCATTTTGGCAAAATCGAAATATACATGTGCAAAAGATAGTGAATCAGGCTGTCTTCGATTTGGATAATGCTGCCGATAGAGTAGTTTAGCTTCAAAGGGATTACCATTGGCAAGACCATAATTATCGGCATATTCTTGGTTTGTGAACTCAACCACCTAACTAACTTTGGAAACATTAACTAACCAAATTATTTGACAGTAAACGTCAAAAAAGTTAACAACCGGAAAATAAAATAAGAGTTGTCCAGCCAACTAGGTACTTGTTTTTAAATTCTCTTACTTGGATAATCCTTGGTTTGCAATAACTGCTATTTCCGCCAATAACTAGAAAACGACGACCTTAGGCCCAAATTAGGAATGTATTGTTAACGCTAACAGCCTTATAACTTCCATGACAACAATTTCCAAGTTATCTTATGACAGTGGCAACCTTTTGTCAGGAACAACAGGTTGTCACTATCTACTGACGGTAGCGCTATATGCCCAAACCAGGAAAAATATATCGAATGTCAGCTACTATTGGAAATCTCTGCAACAAATAAAACCAAAGCTTTCCCACACAAACAATAAAGTTTTTATTATAAAAAAGGTTTATGCCAGCTTGAATTATTCAAAAAGGAATAAGTGAAAAGACAGCCTTTCCGGACGCAAGGATTTAAAATAAAATTTGTGTATAACCTCGGGGAAGATTCTAGAACCTTGTAGATCTTTTATTGATGTATGGTTATAAAAGTGTTACCTCTTTTCAAGATTATGGCCTTACAATGTTAATTTACATTAGAAAAGTTCTGAATACAATTTAAATTAACCAATTGAAATAAAACAGTAATTTCAAATGACTTATGGTAAAACTATGGTGACGGTAAATATTAATTAAATTATAAAAAATGCTTCTAGATAACTTTTATACCACCCTGTATACCTAGATAAATCGATCAGTATGTGGTTTTCTCTGGTTGGCCAGGTGAAGGTTATATGATAGCTCGTTAATATCTCTACTTGGAGCACATGAGGTAGGTGATTTCCTAACCTCACAACCCCGTGAACGGCAAAATCAAAAACGAACCAAGCAAAACCCCTAAAAATAATAGAAAAGAGAATTACGCACTTAATCCCAACAAGAACAATAACCCAAAGAAAAAGGAATAAAAGGAGGGTGAGACCTCGTGGTATTTTGATAAGAAAATAGCCTAACGGCGGCTGGCTTGACCTTCTGGTGTGAAGGATTTTCAGAAAGTAAAATTAAAGGCCCCGAGAACTCTGAAGAAACCCCTTCTCCTTCAACAATCAGCTGACACAAAGTTTTGCCAACTTAACCTGACACCAACAAAAAAAGGAAGAGAACAGAGACACACTATAAAATATCAAAACGATACGAGAGTCTGGGCTTTTACCAGAATCTAAATTAAATAATGAAATAAAGAAAATAATTCCAAACAACTTTGTTTACACATAAAATTACTAGAAGTAAAAATGGGCGTTCTGCGACTTGATGGGAAACAGAAACGGAAGTATAACATTCCCCACAAAGTCAATAGTGGCAATTTTAAAATTGCTACAATCTTGTAGTTAAAAGATGCGATGACATTTATAATTCGGACCTTATTACAAATATAAGCATTATTAATGCACGAAACAAGACAACTGTTGTACGAGTTGCATTTTATATCTATTTTTAAAACTGGTGATTTAATTTTCTATTTGTAATCGTAAAAGTAGGTACGATATGGTAATAGTTTTCTCACACCTATTATGCGTGTCAAGTTTTAATTTTCCTTGCAAGGTCGGTGTTTGTAAGATAAGCAAACCTATCAATTTAAATTTGCTATTGTTGTCGCGAACCACTATAAATCATATTGTTTTACTGCACAAAAAACACACGGCTACCGCCAATGGATTCCGCATTTTCAAACGGTTTTTACAGTGAACTATTTAACGGGGAAAAAAGACAACTTGTAATATACTAAAATTAATTTACAGATATCAACGATGTAAATAACAAGCACCGTCCCCGAACGATCATTTCCGGCCTGTCAATTAAATTCTGAACTTTCCAATCGATTGTTGCAGAGGTAAATTAGTTAAGCGGTCATTCGGGGAGGTCCTATTACATCGTGCTCATGTGCTCTTTGCATGCATTTATGTATATCATTGGATCTATAAATGAATTTTGCAATAGTTACCTAGCTGGTTTTCCCTTCTGGTACCAAGTCAGAAGAGAAACATTGTCTAATGTACAATTAATGCGATTTTCTGAATTGCTGCAGTTTAGGCTTAAGCTTAAATTGACATAAATATGTGTTTTTCAAAATAAAATATATAATAATATTTTAATCCGTAAAAAAATTTTAAAAATAAATAGTAATAGGTACAACAATATAAAAAGAACTCAATACTCTAGTTTTCGACTTTACAACGCCGGGCGGTAGACCATACGATGTTCGTAGACTTAGTGGATCGTCGACGTGCGTCCCGCTTGTATCTTCCACTCTTTGACATGAAAAAGATAAGGACAGAGCGAGATCCTACGGGTGTACAAATGCTTCTGCTTTACAGCTCGACGCACCAGTCTGTGGCTACGACGCATCGATAAGGGAAAACACACTATTTTAAAACATGACGTAGCCATTGGCGTGCTACACCGATATGTTTTACATGCAATATAAATAGGAAATTACATTTCGGCATAACACAAATAGCCTTATGATTGATTCAGTGGTAATGATTGTTCACTTTTGGTCGTATTAATGTCAAGGAGGCATGATTGAACGTTTTATTGACATCGTTTAAAATAAGCGGTTCAACCATTTATTCGATTAATATAATATCTACTTGCCACATTTTAGCTTCTTCTCTATTACATGATCCGCACACTTCTTAGACTTTTCATCACTGATTTTATTCATATCTTCATTAACACGTTGGCTGCCGTAATATAAAAAAAAAATCCAGTTATACCAGCCGTTATCTTTTTTTTTAAGAAAATGGTTTTAATGGAGTAGCTTTTTACTTTTTTGTTAATGACTAACCTAATTTTCGCCTGGAACATATATATATTGATGAGACCTTGCATTGGGTACACAAGGCTCCAAATAGCACTTTTCGGGATAAATGGCCACGTGAGACCTATGTGGAGTCACAGCGCTTACGGACAAGGCCATGTGGGAGGGGCCAAACAGGCTTGCACATGTTAGGCTAAGCCGTTAGTTAGTTATTAGAGGTTAGTCTAAACAGATTGGTGTGTGGAACGTAAGTTTATAAAGTGTGTTTTTTATACAAAAAAATGAGCTACGAAAATGAACAACGGCGTTTACAAAAAATTTGGCAGGTGAGTTGTTCGCTAAAATACAATAATGATAATAATACTAATAATAATATTAATGGTTATAATAATAATAATAAAAATAACAATTATAATAAAAAAAATAATAATAATAATAATAATAATATTTTTTTTTGTAGGATATTTTATCTGACGAAGAGGACGAACCTTTTGATAAGTCATCTGATGAATATCTTCCTAGTCACAATGAAAGTTCAAGTGATGATTCAGACACATACAGTCTAAAACGGCGTCAAACATTCGTCAATACAATTCACTCCCAAAAACTTATAAAAAGCAGCGATGATGCTAGTTTTGCTGGTGTTGCGAGTACGTCTTGTGTTTCAAGTACGTCTGGTGTTACAAGTACGTCTGGTGCAAGCAACATATTTCCCCAGATAAGTAAAGATGTAGAAATGGACACCATAGAAGAGGTTATACGAAATTATACTGCAGGTTATGACAGTGATGAAAACGACATACCAGAGCAAAATAACACAGAGCTAGTTTGGCAGCAAGTAACAGGTGAAAATTTAAAACACATTTCTTTTACTAAGCCCGACGCAGGCATTAACCCCCAATTATATGAAACGTATTACAATAAGTGTCCAATAGACTTCTATGAATTATTCCTAGACGATAATATATTAAATATGATGGTTTTAGAAACTAATCGATATGCAGCTCAATATAAATCAGAAGAATCAGCTCCTAAAGCAAGAATCCACCAATGGCATGATACAAATATAGAGGAAATAAAACAATTTATCGGAATCTTATTTTGGATGGGTCTGTGTCAGTTTCCTTCCATAGAATCATATTGGTCGAAGGATACAATGTACTACAATAAAATAAAATTCTTGATGTCACGAAATCGATTTCAACTGCTGTTAAGAATGTGGCATTTTCATGATAATGAAGTAGTGACTGATAACAGGCTCCAAAAAATATTGCCACTTTTAGAAAAGCTCATTCAAAATTTTCAAGCTCCACTAATTCCAAAAGAATCTATTTGCATTGATGAGACCCTTGTACCATTTAGAGGCCGTCTGAAATTTAGACAATACATTAAAAATAAACGCCATAAATTTGGTATAAAGTTGTACAAACTGTGCTTAGAAAAAGGGTATACATACAACATCCAAGTATACTGTGGACAGGACAAAATAGAAGGTCAGTCTTCATCACAGAATGTCGTACTAGTCCTTGCTAAAAACTTACTAAACCAAGGACGTACGATATATACAGACAATTATTATACAAGCGTGGCACTGGCTCACGAATTGTTGGAGAAAAATACAAACTTGGTAGGTACCTTGCGTACAAATCGCAAACTAAATCCCAAAGAAGTTACTCAAAAGCCATTGAAAAAAGGGGAGACAGTAGCCGCCGAATCCAATTCGGGTATCGTAATTCAGAAATGGAAGGATAAAAGAGATGTCCTTACTCTAAGTACGAAGCATACTTCCGAATTATTGAAAGTTAGATACGGAAACAAAGAAGTTGAAAAGCCATCGTGCGTAGTTGATTATAACAAACACAAAGCCTATATAGATTTGTCTGATCAGATGAAAGCTTATAATACAAGTTTAAGGCGAGGCGTTAAGTGGTATAGAAAGCTAGCAATCGAGCTTTTGACAGGTAGTGTCCTAGTAAATGCTTTCGTTTTACATCAAGAGGTAACCAACGATAAAATGAACATAACAAAATTCAAAGAGATGCTTGCAAGTAAACTTTTAAATTTACAATCAAATGATAATAGGCAGGATAATGAAACTACACAACACGTTCTCGAAGATGTAGGAAGGAAATATAGAGGAAGATGCGTCAGATGTTATGAAAAACTAACAGAGGAATTCGGACGCATTCATGCACAGGCGAAATCTCTACGGACCAAATTTAGATGTTCTCAGTGCATGAAAAATTATTGTATGCCATGTTTTTTTGAGTTACATAATTGTACAAAATAATTTTTGCATTTAAATCTTCTTTTAGTTCCTAGAAATATTTTTTTTAAATATGTTTAGTATTTTTATAAATAAAAAATAACATTTGTACATTTTGAATTTTTTACCCCTAAAGTTGCAGCCATGTGTACCCACCCACAAGTCTCAATTCTACAGGCCAAAAGTATATTTTGCCTTTTCCGGCCATACTTTCTCGCCTCCATAAGAAATACACGCTGCTGTGACTTATCTGTGGTGTCACGCGGCCCAAAAACATTTGAATGTCTGAGACCACTACGTGGTGTCACGCGGCCATTATTAACAAATCTATGAGACTCCACCTTGGGTACTCATGGCAGTCAACGTGTTAAGTAGGGTTTTAAAATCCGCCATTTTTTATGTCGTGTTTTTACTGGCGAATTCTATCTTTATTTGAGCCCATATCGTCGTTCATATTACGAAGTGACGTAACTCAGTATTTGTAATTTTTCAGGGGAGTGTTTTAAAGATTTTTTAGATTTTTGATCTCGGAGTTATAAGAAGCTATTTAAGTTAGCGTATTGGTTTTTTGAGTATATATAGAGTTTTGTATTGACTATCGAAACATGTATAATGCGATTCGATTTATTTGAAATAAATCACAATTTTGAGCAAAAAAGTGAGATACGCCAGTTTGTAAAATTGAAAATAAAACGATTTGGTCCATATGAAATGACTTACGCCTCATTTAATTTTAGTTGTTTTAGAATAAATAAAAGCATTTAATAGAAAAAAAGGGGTTTATTCTAGTTTTGGGGTTAAACAAAAACTTCAAACTTCTGGTAAAAATAAACATCGTATACAAATAATGAAAACAGAGAACACTGAAAAAAAAAATAGTTACTCATGGGGAATATTTGAATAATAGTATATTATGTTACAAGGACGAAAAATGCAGTATTTCGGACGTATTGCGGGAGATTACTGGACGAGGCAAAGCCGAGGCCAGTAACCCGCATAGTCCGAAATACATTTTTCGTCCGTATAACATACCTACGTTATTTTTTATCCGATTGTGTTTTTGCTCGGATTATAAAATAATGTAAAAATTAAGAAAACCAATATATTTCATCTTGCATTGTAATTTTTTGTCCCTTGAATGTTTGAACAATGAAACCTGTAATATGCGTATCCATGGATCTAACTAATAATTAAATTAATATTATCAACTGACGTTTTATCAATCAGGCGATAGTTTTAACTAATCGTTCGTGTTCTGCTAGTTTTAAAACCTGAAAAACACAATTAAAAATTAAAATAGACGATGATCTTATAGAAGGTACACCACCTGACATTCAAGAAACTGCCAAGGAAGTAATGTTACATTTGTTGCCACAAAAATCTAAGGAAATATATGAAAGAGCTTATAAAAAATTTATGGATTACCGGCAAGAAAAAAATATACAGTCGTTCTCCGAAAACGTCTTCTTGGTCTATATGGCGGAATTATCGAAAACTATGAAGTCATCTACTCTGTGGTCGCAGTATTCTATGCTACGTGCAGTGGTAAATGTAAAACAGAATATTGATATATCTAAATACATGAGATTACGAGCATTGTTGAAACAAAAAAGTGTTGGATATTGTCCAAAGAAATCAAGGATCCTAACTAGAGAAGAGGTTCACAAATTCCTTTGCCATGCTCCAGATGACAAATACTTAATGTTGAAGGTAAATGTAACTATATAATAGTATTTTAAATTTCTGACTAACAATTTTCTTAATTACAGGTTGCTTTTATTTTTGGAATCGCGGGCGCATGTCGTCGAGAAGAACTGGCTCATATGAAAATTGATGACATACAAGATTTGGGAACGGCTTTGTTAATAAAAATTCCCTATAATAAAACAAACAAACCGAGATCATTTACGGTGACTGGAGAATATCTAAAGTATTATAGAAATTATCTGGCTTTACGTCCAACAAATATGAGTGATGGGCAATTTTTTTTGTCTTATCGCAATGGAAAATGCCATAAGCAAGTTGTCGGTATACACAAATTTGGCTCTATACCTCAGGAAATAGCATCTTACTTAAAACTGCCGAATGCCAAGGAATTCACGGGACATTGTTTCAGAAGAACATCGGCTACATTACTTGTAGATGCGGGAGCAGACATAACATCTCTAAAACGGCATGGAGGCTGGAAGTCTTCGGGAGTAGCCGAGGGCTACATAGATGATTCCTTAAGTAATAAGTTAGAGCTGACCAAGAAAATATTCAACATTCCACAATCTGACCTGCAGTCAGTCTCGACTCAGGTGTCGCAATCCGTCTCCCAATCGAGTTCAACATTGGAGAATAATATCATAACGGAGACCAAAAATAATAACACATCCTCAAAATCAAATTTACATCACCCCGTTCTTGTTCAAAATTGTTCTAATTGTACATTTAATATAAATATTGTAAATAATTGAATAAAATAAACTGTTGAAAATATTTTAGCGTCCGGCAAAATGTTTTTCGGACTAGGACGACAAAGGTTGCCTAGCTACCAGCGCAATAATCAATACCTTATTGAAAAGGTTACCTTTTCGTCCAAATATCTGATCTATAAAACGTCATTTTTTGACACAATCGGATAAAAAAGTCTTTATATTCGGCTAATCGAATGACAGGCGTCTCTCCTTGACATAACGACTTTAAATCTGCATACTTTTCTTTGCTGATTTTTTGTTGTTCGTTATTTAAAACCTCAATCTGAACATCTGTTAAACTAAATGTTTGCCTTTTTAATTTAAATGATTTCTAATTTTCTTGGAGGTGACTCGTTTTATAAAAGAGCGTCAATGGTTCACTCTTCTTCACCTTCAATTCCATAAAATCATGCCATTTGATAGGCTCCCCAGTTTCAGAAGTTCGAATGGTTAAAATTCTTAATTCTTTGGCCAACTTTTTAAAATTCAAAAAGTCATTGTGTTGTAAGGGGTGGGGTGTACAATGTATGGCCGCTTACGCCGGGCTAGGCGTATGACAGGGTACAACTGTGAAGGGATGAAGAGGTCCCCTGCTTTGCCAGCGGAATATCTTCAGAGCTATCACTCTGTACACTTTTCTCTAATTCCATATCAAGAACTGTTCCTCTATACCACTGATTTCTATACAACATCTTAACTTGACTACCCACGCGTATTTTCTTATTATTTTCGTTATTCTTAAGTTCATTAGAATACGCCACATTTTTTGTCCCATCTTGCCACAGCACTAATACATCCATTATTTCTTATGCACTATTACCTCAAACTACTTTTTTTCTCTCGAAAATATGATTAAATATAAGAAGCAACGCCGCTCTGTACGATTTCGTGTTAGCGAACAACACTAATAATACAAATTCAATTTTCAAAGATTTCAAACAGGCTAAATTAACGAGTTTAAACGTGAAAAAATGAGACAAGTCACTCGATGGTCATTGATATGGACAATATTTTAATTTCACGAAGCGGCGTACCGTAGATACGCCGTACAATACTGCTTGCTATAAATATATTTACGATTTCACAAGCTGGCGTAACTCGAGTTACGTCTATTCGTGAAATTGTCCACTTTACAAAAGTGAGGTACGCGCTTTTTCACTTTTGGTATAACGTCGAAAGGTATAGGAATTGAGTTACGACACTTTGTGATATTGTAGAGCAACACTTTTTACATGTAAAAATCGGTTTATCTCAATTTTCGATTTTTGTGAGTTACGTCACTTCGTAATATGGACGACGATATAAGCTCGATCCGGTTTAACTCACAGTGCTGAGGAGAGAGTCTGTGCACAGATATTCCTCGTAACTTTGCCATTTCATCGACTACATATTTTTGAATGAATGTTTATATAAATTGGCTAGTGCCAATAGTTCTTTTTTTAAGGAATGTAATGGAAATTCTATTTGTATTAAACTTAGCCATTCTGTTATTTCACTTTTACGCCACGCGCGTCGGTAAGTTTTTCGTCAGCCTAGAGTGGTAACTTGTACTATTAAATACAATTATCGCATCTTTTGGTATAAGATCCAACATTTGCTCGAATTATTCTTCAAAGACATCGGCATTCATATCTTCGTGATAGCCTTTTGTATTTTACATTGGAATATCAGTAGGCCACCTTCAACGAAGCTTTCAGAACTTCCAATATAGATTATATTAAGCCAATGTTCCTTTCCAGATGGCGGCCTCAATCCTATAGACATTCCCTCCAAAAAAGCCTACCTTGAACTTTTAATATTTTAATCCTGCCAAAATTTAGTCACGGTGTGGCCTTCATTTAGCCATGTTTCGTGTAGGTGAAATATTTCTTGTTTCCTTCTCTGGCTTTTCGAATGCTTAAGTAATTTCTTCTCCATAACCGACGATATCCCTTCTCTCTACTAAAATCTATGATGGTGTCCACCGAAAATCCATTTTTTTTTAATACTTTCCAAGTGTATTTCTACACAGCTCGGTAATCCTGGTCTTCTCGGATTGAGGACAAAATTTTGTCCAGCGTGGGAATTCCCTTTTTCTGCGGAGCATTCTCAGCTATAAGCCCTCGAGAGTATGCTATATACTTACTGGACTGCATATTTGAAGACAAGACTTGAATTTAATGTACCATTACTGTTTAAAGAAACTTAAACACATAATTCACAAATTACATCTTTTGAAACTCCAGGGCACTCTGCATGCGCCCACCTTCTACAAATTTAACACTGAAGCCACTATTCTTTAGCTGTTGAACAACTAAGTTGCTCAAAACAATAAATGAAAGAGGGATTTTCGTCTTTTTCTGTTTCTTGAAATTCCAGAGGTTCAGTTTCGCTTTCATACGATAAAACTTTAACTCGCCTTTTTGCTTTGCGACCAGAGCATCTTAGATTTTCAGCTTCAGCGACGAGTTGAGTTTAAGAAATCGAATTTTCCTTTTTTACGAATCGATCGCTTTACAGCAGTTGCTGTAGGTCAAGGAGAACTATCAGTGACAGATAGAGAAGATCCAGCTTGTTCTGGCAATTCATTTATTATTAAATTAGTGAAATTAACGGCATCCTGAGCAGTAGTTTGGGAAGCCTACATTGATGTTGAAGGACTTTGCTGGTAACACACTTTTTGTTACATCAGCAGGTGCGAAAATCCGGTCACGAAATATATTTGCGTTTAACGTGTAGATTTCTGTCGCTGCAAATCCACTATGTCCATTTTTTATTGTGACTGCACGCAATTAGGTTTTAAAAATTTCAGTGACTTGCTGGTGTGGGACCATTCTTCCAGGATGATTGTTGAGTATGGTAAGAATTTAGTGGTCCAAAGAAACTGTCGTCGAGGTTGAAGTTCATGCGTACAGTGAGGCGGAAGACAAAAAATGATAATGTTGATTTCTTTATGTTAAGGCATCTAAGTTCTTGTGGTTTGAATGCCCTTTTAAAAGCAATAACAGTATGTTTTGTAGTGATGATATTTAATGCTTAACAAAGCCACTTAAAAAAGACCTCGCCGTTCATCCGGAACTGTGTTAAATCCCCTTTCGTCCACATTCATATTTGCTGTGCTTTAAATTTAAAGCAATCTATCATATCGGTTATCTCCTGAAAAAAATTTTGAACCTAAGGTTTTTTAAAGGCACAGGCCCTGGCTGCAGAAGCAACCTCTGGTATGCGTAAAGATATTACAGGATTCCTTCTTCAGAAACCGCTCTCAACCAATCGAATACCGCTATTTTATTGGTAGCTGAAAATGTGTGAGGGATATTTTTGTTAATAGCAATCTGATAAGCCAACTTTCTTACGTCCAGAGTGACAATACCAAAAAACCTGATTTCTAAACTTTGCAGATGTATAAGTTCCCGCTTCAGTTGAACATCGAATGTCACTTTATGTCCATATAGATACCCTTTCGTAGAATCGTTAGTTCTTGCACGGTGCCGCAAATTTGTAGACGGAACATTAAAGGTTTTGGATGCTTACAGCGTTAAAAGCCTCCCGCATATTAGTTTAATGGATAAAGTTCGTTTCGGAAGACCAAAGTCGGCAACTAGTGATGAAAAAAAATTAGAGACATTACTTCATTTTGTTCAGGATCCACTTTTGTCGTTGAGAAAAGCTGCTACCCCAAGTTGATGTATGTTTTAAATCAGTTGAAATTATTTTAAAAACCAGTAATTTTTACCCCTATAAAATAACTTTAGTCCAGGAATTATCAGAAGACGATTTCGAACGTAGAATGGAATTTTGCGAAGTAATGATGCAAAAACAGGAAGAAAATAACAATTTTTTTAATCAAATAGTTTTTTCGGATGAGGCAACATTCGTGTTAAACGGGAATGTCAATCGACATAATTGTCGTTACTGGGCTAATCAGAACCTACATTGGATGAGAGAAACACACACTCAACACCCCCAGAAAGTAAATGAGTGTGCCGGTATTATTGGCAATAGATTAGTCGGACCTTTCTTTATAGAGGGGAATTTGAATGCAGAATATTATATCTCTATATGCTGCAAAATTAAATTGTGCCAACAATAATCAATACAGTAGGACCACTATAACGACATACGTGGTTTCAGCAGGACAGAGCTTCTCCTAATTTCGGGCGAGCTGTAAGAGTTTACTTAAATAATACTTTTGCTAAGCCCTGGATAGGGCGAAGGTGCCCCATAGAATGGCCCGCTAGGTCGCCAGACTTAACGCCCCTTGATTATTTTCTCTGGGGACAACTAAAAAATAAAGTGGATGTGACAAAACCTGCAGATCTGAACGAACTGAGAAGAAGAATTATTGAAGAATGTGAATCTATTAACCAAGAAATGTTACAAAACGTCATCGACAAATTTTATTATAACCTAGCCCATTGTCAAACTGTGGGAGGAGGACATTTTCAACATTTAATTAAATAACGACTTACTTAAATTTATTTTTGATCTCGTAAATGTGTTTTTAATTTTACTGCTTGTATTTAATATAATTATTATTAAATTTTTGACAAAACTTGCGTGGGTATAAATTTTATGTTTTTTTTTACAGTTTTAACGCAAAACATTCTGGTACCAGCATGTAAAAATGCAAAATGAAGGTAATATCTTACCTGTTGTATTTATGTCTTTTAACTAAAATTATTTCTTAACTAATGGGTTTAGCCACATGGCATGTTTCATAATTGTTGTTTAGAATGTTTAGAGGAATCAGAAAACGTGATTAAAAAGGGATCATTCCTTAAAATAAACCAAAGTTTTGTTTACCGTGACCGTTTGAGGCACCCTGTATAATTACAGGTGTCCTAGTTTCAAAGATTAAGGCCTACAAATTTTATACTGGAAGCTTTTTTATATTGTGCGCCATTTTCTAAATTATTGACCGGTCCGGGACTTTTTACACACAGTGTATATTGATTTAGAACAAACACAATACCAAAATACTTTTGTTATACATAAGATGGCAGGTAGGTGTGCCACCTTACCCTCATATACACAAATTTCTTAATTATAAGCTAAAAAATGTGGATAGAAAAATACACACATTTGAGTAGCACTTTGGTAATTAGTAATCATAATACAATTGAAATCTTTAAGCACTTGCATACGATGGCGGTAGTTTTATAAAACAGCCACTCAAACCTTCACAAAATATAATTTCAAGATAGCGCTTTTTAATTCACCTGCATAGCTGTTCGGTTTGCAGCCAGAAGCGATCTGAACTTGTAGCATCTTTGCTCTTTGGTAAAACGTGTTCAAAAAAATGTCACACTGTTGTCTCTTAGGGTATAGCTTCACAAAAAATATTACTATGCCATCTCATCCAGTATGCCGTCTAAGACCACTTTCCTCTACTTAATAACTTTTAAAAAGACGTTCTAGTTCTGGGTGTTAAATTTATCATAAGTAATTTCTCAATAAATATTTTTAATAGCTAACTAACCTGAACTAACATATTACTAGTTGGTGGATTAATGAGAATCGATTTAGCATATAAAAATTAAAGATTAAAAATTGAATCTGGAACGACCGGGATAAAATACTAGATATAAAATTATAAAAAAATATTTCTTTACAGATTAGTATTCTAATAACAAGAATGTTTTAATAAAAAATTACATCGAACTAACTATACCTACCTAGATATTTACTCAGCATTATTAAAATTTAATTGTAAAGCTATTAGTATGATGACATTGATAGGAGTATAAACAAAAGCCATAATTACTGGCCAAATTATTATCATCATCGTAGACTTTTTCCATAAAAAAAACGGCTTAATGAGTTTTAATGGTGCCCATTACTGGAACTTCAAAGATATGCGGAATGCCACGTTATGACTGACATAAGTGCGATAATGAGATTTTAATAACGCATAAAAAACAGTGATGTGTTCAGTCATAAAATGGATCATGTAATTTGGATATTGTATAATTAATAATTTTAACATTTTTTCAAATTGTTTTTTATGATTTACAAATTATTGAACTAATCCATATCAGGGCAGTATTGAAGCAGAAGTTTGAAGTAGGGCGCAAAATTTTGGGGGTCGGTCCCATTTTAAATTCATAGTTAGGGTCGCCTAATGCAGCCCTTCAGAAAGTAAATGATTATTCTGGGAGCCATTATGATTTTTAATAATGAAATTAAATGTTTAGAAATTTTTTAGGAGTTACTTCTTACAATGCTGATAATTTAGTTTAATGCAATGGATACTTGCGTAGCGAAAAAGCATCGCCTAATTTTAAAAGAAAAGAAAACTTTTAAACGTTATTGCCCCCCCCCCCCCCACTCTTTCCTGTCCTCGCTCTATACTTGTATGATCGAGATCCCCCAATGTGAGAATGTGAGCTCAGGATGACATGAAACGCTACTAAGCACATTTTACGACACTATAAAATAGTAATGGGGCCCCTAAAATGCGTTGTGTGTTTACCTTTTAAAAGCTTTTTTATGGGGTGATACGTTTGATGCATAGATTTGACGACCGATGAACTCTTTAAGGACTCTTTTGGGCATTAAAAATTTATTCGGCTCCCAATCAAAATGCTAGGTTTTTATTTAAAACTCACACTGAGATAAAAGACGTAACCGAATTTATGGGGCAATAAAATGTTAGACAACGATAATTTTATATCTTTGTAAATATACGGGGGATAAGGATATTCTGTAACTGATGTATTTCGAGTTATAAACTTAAAACAATAAAAAGTGGTATTCGTAAATATTATGAATACTTATAAAAGAACCAACGTTTGGGTGTAATATTACCTAATTATATTACAACTTATTTATGCAATCAATGCGGAAGTAGGTATCGTGCCTAGTTGATACACCAATATAAGTCATGTTGTTAACATGTATAAAAAGCGGAGTGCGCCTGTCTGACCCTACACCTTTTGTGCAATTCTTACACAAAGCGAGGATTTGCTCTAGTTTAGGCTTAAGAGTCCATCATCGTAAGCCCTGACTGGCACGCAACCGACCATCCAGCAATGTAAATTAAAATGTATTTGCGTTACTTATGTATTTTGAGGATGCACTTGCCCCACCTTACTATATACAAAATAAAATAGGACTTATTTAATTAAATTGCCAAACTGGTCTTCATTTAAAAACATCATTAATCGATAAAGGCTTTATAAAAGGTTTTTACTGGCTTGGTAACTAGTTATAAAATAAAATGTCTTAGATTACAAGGGGGAAAATAGAATGTTCTAGAACCTATGAACTTCTTGACCGGCATTACCAAGATGGTATTACAGTTAAAAGTGAATTAAAATTTGAAGTCTTATGGTTATAAAAAAATTAAAAAGTAACTTAATACACTGGCGTTATTTCCAAGATCCCACGTTGTGTTAATTCAAATTAACAAGCATCCTGCCTCCAGTCTGGCGGACACAAACAGTACAAGACAGCACATATTACATCTATAGGCTACAGACTACATGCCCATGTGGTCTTCTAACGAAGATCCATTTCAACTGACAGCACGTGGTCAAAGAAATACGTATATGTATTCAAAATCAAAAATCGGAAAGAAAGAAATTCTAATAAAAAATGTAAAGTCGAAAAAGCGAATTAGATATCTGATTTAATTAATTTGATCTATATCCTACCTCATTGGTGGTCCGATGCTACCATCTCAAAAATATAAAATAAAAATTGAGGTCCTCGTGTACGTGCAAATGTAAAAATTTAGCAAATATTGAAGAAAATTGAGTTCTTTAATAAAAGCGGTACCTACTTATGCAGTATACCGTTTTCTGTCAATTTTAAACTAACCAAAGCTGAAATAGAACAATTCAAAGAAGTACCCTATGAGAGAAATAAACTACTGAACTGTTATCATAAATGAATATAACCCCAAATTTTGATAACTAACGTTAGAGTACATTTAAAAGAAAAGGAAATTTGACTGAAGAATGTACCAAAAATAATATTATGATAGGACAGTTGCCTGTAAAATATGAACATTTTGACTAAAGAACTAAACATAATGCCTACAGATAACACAGAAAGGTAAAGTATACAAATATCTTACATAAGCCATGTAGCATCCTATAAATAGGCAACTACAGCAAAAAATAAATGCTACAGCGGCTCTTGATTTTTTCGTAAGAAATGTCATTCATGAAAGTACCTAGCAAAAAACGTTTATACCATTTTTCCAACCAAATCTTATTATATTATGTAAGTTAGTACGCTACTGCCTTTTACCTTTTGAAAGGCACAGTAAAGTTATGTAGGTAGTTTAATGTTTAATGAAAATAACTTTCCGATATTTTTTTTATTTCTGCTTCGTCTATGCAATTTTATCAAACTCTCATAGGCGCCTAATGCATAATTATTATTTATTATATTGCAATTTATTTTTTTTAATCAGAAACCGTTCGTAACACGTCAGACTACAGGCTCAACTTTTGCTCAGTGATAAGGCGTAATTATGAGAATAATACTTATTTTGAAAACAAGAGTGGCGTATCATTGATCTCCGCTGGGTCGTAGTAGACAAAATCGTTTTTATAAAAAAAATGGGTTTTTATGCTTAGTTAGGGCCTACTAAAATTCGAAATAATTTCTGAAGTGGTCTCAAACATGTCAAGAAAAAATAATATTAAAATTTAGTCAGGAATAACACCCTTGTTTTTGGCCACATACTTAATTAATACCCTGATGCTGATGACCTAAAGTTGTATAGAGCGATAAGTGATCACTCGGATATGGTCCGGTCCGTCTTCGGGATGATTTTTCAAGATTCGCAGATTATTTCACAGTTAATCGGTTGTATTTGAATATTGATAAGTGCCAAACAATTGTTTTTTCTAAAAAACATGTTTTACCTCCTTACATCACGGATCTGTATATAAATAATACTGTGGTAAAGTCTACCGACTCTGTAAAAGATCTGGGGGTGATATTGGATTCCAAACTTTTATTCGAGAAACAAATAGAGAACATTGTTTAGCGTGCTTTTCCCAATTTGGGTTTTATCCAGCGTATGTCTCAAGATTTTCGAAACAGTCAATCGTTCATTTCGCTATATCAAAGTCTTTTGAGGCCTATTTTGGAATACAGGACACCTGCTTGGAATCCAATGTACCAAAAATATATAACCCGTCTCGAAGCTGTGCAGAAAAAATTTGTCAATACTTTAAACTATAAATTTAATAGACAGCGACATTCTTTTAATTACAGTTTAAATTTGCAATATTATAGAATGGAAAGTCTGGAGTCGCAAAGAAAATACTTTAATATCTTACTATTATACAAGATTGTAAATAATATACTCGACTGCGAGTATTGCACTAATTTTTTAAGCTTTAATGCAGGTTCTTATTCACTTCGTCATAGACTAGTATTTTATACGGATCGTTTTTACTCGAATTATTATTGTAATTCGCCACTTATTCGTTGTCAACGTAGCTACAACACCTTATGCCACAATGAATATATTGACATGTTTGTGTGTTACTTTGCTAAATTTAGGAGACTAGTTAGGAATCACTTTAATTCAGTTTATATTTAATAATTTAACATGCTATAGTATTATGCCTTACCAAATTGTAATTATTATATACATAATATGGGCTCACCTTTTGTTGGACAGCTTGCCTGTCTGTTGGTTGGCCAGTTCTTTAAATAAATAAATAAAATTAATAAATACATCTCAGAATATAAATTCGCTCGATACATAATAGCTCAATTCTAAACCTAGGTAAAAAATGTACTATTATTTTATTAGGACTAATCAAAATGCAATGCATTTTGTAACTGTTAAAAAATTATTAATAATTGACAATTGTTAGGAGGATGTGGGGATCATTACGTTAAAATTTATGAACCAACACCTTTATAATAGCATGTGTACACAACAAAAGGAAACAGGAAAGATAAATGTTTACGCTAAGTATTAAATTAATCATAAACTGGCACAATAACTTAATAAAACAGGTCAATGGATTTTAAAAATATTTTTTTGTGTAAGAATGGAGAAACGGAAAACAAAAACAATTTTTTAATTTCAGTGTCACATTCTTCTTCATAGGGTACCGTGCAATAAAGGTCCAGCAGTCATCAAGGCTATTCCAATTTGGCAAGATATCGTGTCCACATTTTAATTTGATATTATAACGTTGCCATTAGAGTTAAAGAAAAAAGTTAAATTGGTACATAAATTTTTTGCATTTTGCAAATTTGTATCTGTTCATTTTTATATATACAGGGTGTTTAGTTTTCACCGCCCAGGCATCAACTTTCTTATTTTATATGGAACACCCTGTATATTGATAGGTATTTAGATTCCCTTTAAAATTTTATGTGAATTTTGTATAACCTTTAATATGCCTATTTCTTATCGTTTAGCCAATATTTATTTGTTAATAATTTAATAGATATTTATTCCACCAAAAATATTACAACTATAAATATTTACATAAATTGTTGAAAATTACCTCCATTATTTTCAATGCAACGATGAATTGCTCTCAAGAAATAATTCTTTACATTTACGAATACTTCAGGTGTTTCTCGTAAATCGTTTACCACTCTTGTAACATTAAATATAGGTAATCTCTTTTAAATTACTGCATGGAGTCATGGAGTTTTATATACGTCGTTTTTAATGTGACCCCGAAGAAAGTAGTTCATTGGGGTAATATCAGGACTGTTTGGAGGTCACAGGATTATGCCATTCCTTCCAATCCATTCGATATAATTTTGGTTTAAATAATCGTTAACTTCCCGAATATTATGCGGGGAGCCCCATCCTGCTGCCACACAATAGCTGCTACCTCGTTTAAAGGAAGATTTTCCATTAAACTATCTATATAGTTTTGAAGAAAATTAAAGTATCTAGAGCCACTTAATGAGCCTCTATAAAATAACGGTTCAATTATTTTAGAACAAAAAAAAAACACCCGACATTTATAGACTGTCATCCTTGGTGTCTAACTTCTCGTATCACATGTGGATTTTCTATGGACCAGTGACGAGTATTTTGTCTATGGTGCATCGCGACGCGTTGAAAAGCAGCTCTCATCAGTCCATAAAATATTATTAAGAAATTGGGGACTTTCTTTGATTTTACCTAACAAATCTCTGCAGAATGAAAAAATTATGAAATGTCGTTGTTGTTGAACCGGCATTATTTTGAACGGTTTATACCCAAAATCGTGAAGAGTTCTCGAAATCGTTCTAAAGGGGTATCCAATGTTATCAATAGAAGTTCTTATTGATGTATTAGGATATGCGTTGAAATATCCCAAACATATTTCCGCCTGTTCCTCGGTTCTCACAAGTCTGGTCCTGACTTTTTTTATATTTCCAAGGGACTTATGTTCCATTATTTTAGATAGTTTCTGCTAATCATTTTTTTAGAAGGTACTCTCTGGTTGGGAAACTTTCGTCGATATGCTCTAACAGTTGCGGTGGCACTGTTATTGTTTTCAATGTAAAGCTCAGCCCTTTGGAACCTCTGTTCTTCAATAAAAATCGTTTTGATTTTGACAACGAAGGAATATTTTGACGTAAGACAATATTCAAAAAAGACATATCAACAGGTAAGGCCGGTAACAGGTAACTCGGAAATTTAACCCTAAAGAACTTATAAAATAGCATTTGGGGTGCATATTTTTTATCTAAAAAAAAATTAAATATTGGGTAAACGATAAGAAATAGGCATATTAAAAGTTATACAAAATTCGCATAAAATTTTAAAGGGAATCTAAATACCTGTCAATATACAGGGTGTTCCATTTAAAAGAAAGTTGATGCCTGGACGGGGGAAACGAAATACCCTGTATATATAAAAAAATGTACAGATAAAAATCTTACGTCAATGCAAGAAATTTATGTATTCAACTTTTTTTTTAACTCTTAAAGCAACGTTATAATATCAAATTGAAATGTGGACACGATAAGTGGATCACACGATGCCTATTATGGGCAGCCTATACATAATATTCAAAATACTTCAATAAAGGCACTTGATATGCCATTGAGCCGTATCGTCTATGGTATTGTCAACAATTTAGAATCTTACTACAGGTGAATAGATGTTAGGTCACACCACTCTCGGAGATTTTGAAGATATGTACTTAAGACTAAAAGAAATGTAATACCAGCCCCACCCCAGATAGCGCCCCTATTTTCCACACAGACCCACCCCACGCAGCGCTTAAGTAGCCGAGGCGAAGGCAAGCCTAGGGAGAGTACTCGAAAAGGGGAGCTCGTGATTGCCCCCCCCCCAGCCTATGGTTTCCTTAGGGTTCGTTCTCACCAGAAAGATTTTTGTTATTGGGGACTCTTCTCTGAATATTCTTGTATTTTCGAGTAGTTCTAATATTTGAATAAAAATAAGAACTTTATTGTGTTCTTTAGGCTGTTACAGTAAACGGATTAAACACGTCACAAAAATAAAAATAAATAACAAATACATTTAACATCAAAAACAATAAATATATCTCAAAAGGGATTTTAGGTGATACAATGCAAAACTTGAAAAAGAGTGGAAATATTTTAATAATAGTTTGGGATGGGAACATATATTAAAACATTTTTGACATTTACCCCACCTAGATTTTATCTGGCTGGTGATAAATTTGAAATTAAGCAGAAAATTCTTACATTTACTCTACTGATTGCATCGATACGAATTTTCGAATAACCTAAAACTACACATTTTAAACTAGGATACCTATCTTCACTGATTATTGTTTATCAAAACTCAATTACCGTGGTATCTTAGGATACTACTTTTGACTTTGACAAAGTAGAAATCTGACTCTAAGACATTCCTTGAGTTTTACAGAGATTTTTATTCAGTGCCCTTATGCAACAATTATACGAGATTGAAATAGACATGTTATTCATTCTGGGAGAATCTAGAAGGAACTACCGAGAAGCTGAGCAATTGTGGGCTATTAGGATTCTCATTTAAAAATGTCATATGACGTTTAAGCGATTAGAAGATCGAGAACGCAGTACCGGAAATCTTCGAAATAAGAACAGAGTTCGAAGACACACAAAAACCAATGATGATATGGTCATGGGAGTTTTGGGTGTAGTAGCTATAAATCGTCATGTTGGCTTAAGGGAACTTGCTCGTGACTCAGGAATGCGCCAAAAATCGGCATGGCTATTTTACATAAGCACAATTTTTACCCTTACAACATAACTCTTCATCAGGACATGTATGGCCAAGATTGTCAAAATGGGATCACAATTTGTAACTGGATAAGGCTTGCCATTCAAGAAAACAATGTATTTTAAGAATTATATTATTTTCTGACTAAGCAATATTTACGAATTGTGGTCAGATAATTATATTAATCAATCTGGATTATTTCGAGTTTCAATTTTGTGTCGAGTGAATCAATTTTGCTTTTATTAATTTAAGGTCAACTGGTGCAGCTTACACTACTGGGCACCTCAGAATCGTCATTGGATGAGAATTATGCCGAGTCATTGGACAATAGCTTTTTGGCAGTCACCTAAATGGAGAAATTTACAAAAATTTTGAAGAAACGATTTGCTACAACTTCTGGATAATAATGCAAATAAGCAAGAGCTTTGGTTTTAGCAAGAGGGTGTCCTGCCACCAAGGGCGGTTTTAGCTTTTCAACATGGGGGGGGGGGGGTAATTTGAAATCCGAATTTTTTTTGTTAAAAAAGTAACCAGAAAATAAGTTTGGGAGGGGGGGTCAGAAAAAAAATAGCGGCGCAGGCGAAAAATTTTTGGGTGCCACGCCCTTTTTTCAATGATCATGCTTAAAATTCTAAATTCATGGGGAGGGTAATTACCCTATTACCCCCCATAAAACCGCCCTTGCCTGCCACACAAGCTCGAGATACAACGCGAAATGAAATATTTGGAATCACATGGATTTGTCCTGTGAATTGGCATAGGCTAGTTCTCTGAAGATGGCCTGCAACGTTACCGGATTTAGCGCTATTTGATATTTTCTTGCGGGGTTTTATAAAAGATAAAGTTATGGCTATATCACCGACGCCATCAGAAAAAATGAAAAATCGTATTCGACAGGCACGGAATTTAGTAACTCCTAAAACGTGCAGTAATTGAAAAATATTTAGAAATAGATGGCGGTCATTTCAATCATTCTATAACCCACGAATCCCACGATCGTCGTTAAATTTATGGTATTATGATAGTTTTAACACTGTCTTCAGTTGTTTTTGATTCATATTAGACACTAATAAATAGATATTATATTCCACTGTTATTTTGCCTTTCACCACATAAAAAGAAAAGTACTTCTACTAGTTTGTTTACGCTAATTAAAAATAAATGTTGACTGAAGTTGTAGTTGCGGACCTTGAAATTGCAACAATTCACGAACTCAATGAAAACAGTGTCACCGACTTCTGATATCATTAGATGACATTTTCATTTATCACATAGCTTAGCCATATATTTTCTTCTATAAATCTTTCGTTGCATTAGTAGTTGCAGTAACTCTTTCCAGCTCTTTGTAGCACCTTATGATTATAAAATCTATCTATCCTAAGAATCCTTAGATAGCATCAATAATTCATCAGCATTTTAAAGGACTAGATCTTCTTCATTTTTAATTTTAAAGTAGTTCTATTTATGTGACTGCTTTCTTACGATGTCAACCTTTCAGCTGTGGCGTGCTTAGTCTTCATGACTAATTATACCCAAATTTTGCTATGTTTAAACTTTTTCAATGGAAATATTATCAGTGATCAATGATCAATATGTGCTTGAGTTGTCTTGCTTACTTGCTGTTGTTCATGCATTTTTTTTATTATTTAAGGCCGTTTCAGTTTATTTACTACAAACGATATCTTCTGGGTATCTAGGATTATTTTCTGGCTGTAGTATCTGCAAGAACATGGCAGAATATTTCGGAAAGGACATATCCTTATCTAACTCCTATGTTAATATCTATTTTTTTTGGGTCTCCTTTTATTTGTACTGCTTTTTCTAGTATAGCGCATAGTTCAACTTATATTTTCTTGCATATTCCTATTTTGCACCCTTTTGAAGGATTTTTTGAGGTTAATGAAATGCAAATATATGTTAACATTATTTACATCACGGTATCTTTGGACTCCAAGATATAAAAAACCTAAATATAAACGTTAGCTTAAAGTAATAATACGCATTATAAGAACATACTATAAAAGTACAAATAATTTACTGTTTTCCAACTGCTATACGATAAAAGCTTGTAAACAGCACTTAAACGCTACCCAGGTAATAATAGATATGTATATACAACACTTAATAGGCTGTTTCCTGCGCACTCATTATTTATCACTTTTAATTAACTGCTGGTTGCGTGCATGAAATAAAGCCGATTAATAATTAGAGATTTTAGGCACCAAGACCGGTCCCTCATTAAACCTTAGTCTGAATAAACCTTTAAAATAGTATCTTGCACCAAACTTGAAACAGTGTGAACGTAAACTACGATTGATTAAAATTATATCTTGCTTCATACTTAATGCGCACCCCAATTAACGAAATTAGAACTCTAAATATCCCCAAATTAACGTCTTCTTTATAAAATCGATTTTAGTTTATTATGTAGTTGACGTAAAAACACGTTTTTTTGATCACTCACAAAAATCTTGTGTGTAAAGGTTAATGCACCATTCGCAAGTTAAATGTGCACGTTTAATTTACCTACTAATATTACAATAATTTGAAATCACCAGCTTTTAGCTCAAGAGTTTATCGTGACAATTAAAATGTAAAATAGTGTAAAGATGAGCATTTTTGATTGAAACATGGACATAAACTGACACACAGCTCTTTTTCTTTGTCGAGTATCTTTACTACTACGTAAGGACTATGACTAACATCCACGTGTTACGGATATATCAGGTTAGTTTAAGTGGTACGTACAATATTGCCAGAAAAAGGCCTACTGTAACAAATTCTTTATAGTTTTACGATCTGCTTAGTACAAAAGTGATGGACTCGTCCTTGTAACGGGAAAATTCCTGGGCATGGTATGCGATAGGATACAGACAGCTTGCAGGATACTGGAAGTATGGTGTGAAGAGATGAAACTATCGGCAAACACAAACAAGACCGAAATGATCCTGTTCACAAAAAGGAGGAAAATACATGAGTTCAGAGCGCCTTAATTGTATGGAAAATTCCTTACATTGACGCTAAAAGTTAAATACTTAGGAGTAACCAGAAGCTGAGGTGAGGAGCACAATGTCGACAATGTGGTCAACAAGTCGATAGCGAACATCTGGCAGCTCCTACGTTCGATTTGGTTTGGTGGCCTGAAATAGAAAAGGCCACCGTGAGCGCCACATTGGCAAAAGTACAGATACTTGCAGGCCTGGGCATAACCGAAAATACGACAACGCCCACGGCTGTATTGGTTGTCCTGCTGGGGCTGCTCAGCCTTCCTATCTGGATTTAGGCGAAGGCAATGGCGGCATACCTAAGAATGTGGGCCACTGGATGCTGGAAAGGAGTGGGCGACTTAGGTCACACAATGATAGCTCCACGGGTGGAAAGGGAAATTCTAATACATCAGACCAATGCCAGTTGAACGAGTACTGAGGCTGAACAGGAAGTTCACTCTCACGGTCACTAGTAAAGAGTACTGGGAGGAAGAGCAGGTAAAGTTCCCTGAAGATGCGCTGGTATGCTACACCGATAGGTCGCACATGGGAACTAAATCATCAGGAGAGGTACACTCGGAAAGCATCAACATACGAAGAAGCTACCCACTGGGAAGGTTCGCGACGGTTTTCCAAGCAAAGGTATATGCCATCCTCTCGGTGGCAAGTATAAGGGGGCGTCAGGGACTGTTAAAAACAGACTATATATATTTGCTCCGATTGCCAAGCCACCCTTTAAAGACAATCTGCCAATCTTGGAGCAGTGCGGCTCACGTACAGGAGTGTGAGGACGTATGTATGTATGTAAGTGCGGGCAGCTCTGACACCGCAGCACTCAGGCCTGTCGACCCATTGTGCTCTGCCGCGTTGGTTAGGGTTGCGCCAAACCTATGCCCTTCACGAAGGCGAGCACTAGGGTTGGTGAAAGCTCCTTGATATCCGCTGGTGCAAGTAGTCCTGCACCCAGGTACTGGTGCCTTTTTCGTATAAGGCTATTACAGAAGCATAGGACATGCAGTGAGTCCTCGTTCTCCTGCTTGCAGAACCTGCATACTGCTGAGTTGTTCAGCCCCATTGTATACAGATGCTTATTCAGACCGCCGTGCCCAGTAAGGATGCCCGTAACGATCCTTAGGTTTTTCCTACTCATTCTGGATAGCGTGTCGGCGAAGTTTTGACAGTGCCCCTGAATGAGGAGCTTAGCCTGTCTGAGCCCCGCTGTATTTGTCCAATTCTCTTTGGCTTCCCGTTTTACCCACTTGTCAATGACATTGTTGGCAAAGCCCGCTGGAAGCCCCAGCACTGGCTCGCGCCCCCTGAATGAGGCCGCTGAACCACGTTTAGCCAACGTGTCAGCTTCCTCGTTGCCTTGTATATTTTTGTGTCCTGGAACCCAGATAAGCCGCACCCTATTGGAGTTGCCTAAGACGTTGAGATTTTCTCGACAGTCTAGGGCTCCTTTCGACACGAATTTGTTTGATGCCAGCGCCTTTATGGCTGCTTGGCTGTCGGTGCAAATCGTGATTTGCTGATTCCTATAACCTCTATCGAGGTTCGCCAGTACGCACTTGTTGATAGCGAATATTTCCGCCTGAAAAATTGAGGCGTGTGAGCCCAGTGCGAAGGTTAATTCGCACCTTGGCCTCCTGCCCCAGACGCCAGCACCCGAGCCCCCGTCAGTCCTAGACCCGTCTGTATACCAGATGAGCCCTTGACCTTCCGTCTGAGCTCTTTGGTCCTCGCCCCAGGCGTCTCTAGTCGGTATCTCTGTGCTGAACGATTTTCTGAACACGTATGTGGGAGGAAGAATGTCACTGGGCGATTCCAGCATACCCTCCCCCCGCACAAGCGTTCCCAGAATGCTGGCATGGCCTAGGCCATGGCCCTTATCTAACCACATACCCCATTGTTTTATCCTGTAGGACTGCGTGAGGACGTACTTTGAAGGCTTGTAGAACGGAAACAGGTATTCTTGTTCTGGGTTCCTGGACACTGCGGAATGCATGGAAACGAGATGGCCGACAAACTCGCCAGACTTGGAGCTCTCTATCTAGGACCCGAACCAGCAATGGGCATATCAAAATAGCAGGCAGAGGCAGCTCTGAGGAAATGGGCCGCCAACCTCTCCAAGAAGGAATGTCGGCAGACCACGGGCTGCAGACAGGCCAAAGATTTCATAAATTGGCCTAATGGGCTAAGTTGGAACGGATTCTTAACAGGAGTAGGCGTACCCTAAATCCTCTGGTAGGACTTCTAACAGGACACTGCAAGTTAAGGAAGCGCCTGCATAATATTAGTATAGTATTTAACTACTATTTTTATTGCCCTGCATTGTCGAATAATATATCCCTCCTTTCTAACTTTCTTGTCTTCTTCACATTTTATTTTAAACATTTAAGTCTAAAACCTCTGTTAGCTAATGCGATGTGATGGTGCAACAAGACGTCGCCACTGACTTTGGTAAGATCATTAGACTCTTACTTATTAGGGGGGGGGGATAAAATAATAAAGAGTTTCTTACTATACCGGGTGTAAACGAAATCATTGCACTGAGCAGCATAGCGTTATATCAAAAAATGATAATGTTATCATAAAACGAACACGGTAAATGAGAAAAACTTACAGGTATATCGTCGCGAACCTTTAAGAACGGTATTTTTTCCGCTATAAATATGTTTGCAAAATAATCTAGGATGAGATTTTCTTTTGTAGATAACTCTAACTATCTTGTATTGAGTACGGTTCGTTATCCAGTGCAGTTATCAACAAAGACTTTATTTTAATAAAACCCTTGCCTTTTTTGACATCAGATTTTCCTATACTATATTAAAAGATTAATGTATTATCATTGAAAACTAAACACACTTTTACAACGATACGACCATACCCTTCTTAAGAGCGGGTTTTTGTCTTATATGCATTTGTGACAAGCATCTATTAGAAAAAGAAACTTAGCTTTTGTATAAGATTCAACAAGAAAACGGCATTCTTTACAGTTGGTTTTTATGGAACTGACCTTATTTGTTTTTAGGTTTAATTGATCGATAATTATTTTAGGAATGTTATAAATCGATTTCAATTTGTGTCCTCTATTTGTTTTTAATTATTATTGAATTTGGTGATATCTTTAGTATCTGATAAGCATTGCATTGGTTTTCATTATGTTGGCACCCACTTTTTGATCAAAGGATAGTGTTTAGTGGAAACAAAATCATTTGAAAAAATCATATGGAATGGAATTTTACTTACAAAAATGTTGTTCAAAATTCGAAAAAAGGATTACATACGTCATAGGGTGTGGTGGGAGAAGGCACTTCCTATAGACGATCTGTGGAAACAATATCCAGTATATTGTGGAGGATTTGGAAGACTTAGAAATGATGCTAGATTGCATTTTATTATCCCAAAAGTATTAATGCCAACTGGCTGCTTGATGCATTTTTCATTGCTGTACCGCACAAAAAATCGAATATATCTCTTCGAACTATTTCCACCATATTAAGTGCTTCAAAATTCACGTTTGTGTTAAAAAAAAAACTCTCGTTTTTTTTTTTAGTAAATGGAATAGTGATATGAATGCATCGTCCTTTATCTGTAACATTTTGTAGGTGCAGATTTGTCAATTCAGGATACCTGCAGGCATCCGCAAGCCCCCGCAATCTGGGTAAATTATAATTGAAGACCTCGGTGCAAAAACCAGGTAAGTTACATTATAGAAAGTTTTGAGAAATTAAAAAAAACTTATTATTTTGTTTAAAAATAGGAAAAAGAAAACCATTTTATTTTATTGTGTAGGAAAGGTAATTAAAAATACGCTTATACGCAAAATTTTAATTTTTTTTGTTAAATATTTGGACTTATCTGGTTTTTGCCCCAAACATAGTAATGAAATAATGCAAAATATGGTTTAGACAGTTCTATTTATCAAACGGAACAAAAAGCAGTACCACTTAACAAAGAGGAGAAAAAAATAAACCTACAGTTACATAAATGAAGAATCAGAGTCATACGCATCATCACCTGTAACAACTACTTCTTATGGAACTGCAATATTATCGGCGGCCGGTACGTATTTTGTTGATAGAAGTTTAACATCAGCAGCCTTTTTTTCATTGAGCCGCAAAGAATAAGGTTGTATCATATGCGAACTTGGAAAGCACAATGCCACATTTGCTTTTTCAATACCTTGTAAAAACTGGGATGGATGTTGCAATATTGCATTCCACATATTTAAATCCTTTTTGATACTGCCAAATTCGGTATGTTGAAATGCTAAATTTACCTTTTTCTTTGCTAACAAAAGTTGGTTTAAAAAAAGGTTTTAAACGTGTTGCAAAATCCATGATCATGTCCTGACGTTTACAGCTTTAAACTTTTTTAAAGTTAGACGTACTAGTTCTTTTCATCCATCGGGAACATGGACCCTTTCTTTGCGTCTTTTGGCCTTTTCAATCAGGGCAAATGATCGGTCGCACGGTAAATCACCTTTTTATTGGCACGGCTGGGACCCGGACTATTTTTATCACTCGGTATATATTCGCTCCCTGACGATTGAAAAGGTTCTTCTTCTGATGACATTCTCGCGCCAAAGATGCAGCGCGAGCAATACTCTGTTAGTGTTATTAAGTTAAGTCCATACCAAATTCAACATGAATTCGGTGCAAAAACCAGGTATCTTCTAGACTTGCCTGATTTATGCTACCAATACTTGACCAGGCAAGTGAGATTCAATGCTAATTTATATTAGAAGACCTGATTTTAGCACCAAATGATCCGCAATAATCTAAATACTTAGAATATGCACAAAAGCAATTTTTCATAGAAATTGGACTTACCTGGTTTTTGCACCGAGGTCTTCAATTATAATTTAGCCTCTCTTGCACAATACTTGGTTCTTCCTATCTTCACTTAATGTTTTCTAGCTCCCCTAGATATTTCCATTGCATTTAACCAGTGTTCGAAGTCTGAAAAAGTTTTCATATATTTTTCAATGAATTGAGTACAGATAGGAAGAGGTAAGTATTGTGCTAAGGCTGAATTATAGTTATAATTTACCCAGATTCAATGCTCAATTCATTGTTCGACCGAGGGTTGTTCTACCTCCTATGTTGGACAAACAGGGAGAAAATTCAAAATCCGTATCAATGATCATTGTAAAGAGCTAGTAAGAGCTTAACTTGTCCCTTCAACTTTTTTCTCACTATGTATACCATCCTTTTTAGTATCCCCTGAGGATAAACGCTTAAGCGTTCGAAACATGTAGGGAACTAGTTATTTGGTTTTACAATTATTAAACTGTGGAGGAAGACTGCATTGTTTTATTTACATATTATTTATTTGCCTAAAGATACCTATCTGTAATACTCAGAAAAAATATTGTGGAAATTACATATCGGAATGATATTCGAGGGGATTCATCTGGCAAAGCAAGGCAAGGCAGAAGGTAATCTACGCGTCACAGCACAGAGCAGTAGGACTGGTTTAATGCATAGGGTATCAAATCAACCAAGAGATGTAAAGAATTATTATTATTATCATTAGTATCATTTGCGAATTTAGCCAATCCGATAAACCCTGGAAACGGTATTGATTCCACTGTGCCAAGAAAAAATATTTTGCATTAGTTATCTAATAGTTTTGACTTTTTTAAAATAAGCAAACGACCACCAATCTTTTTAAAGTTGTAGTGAATCTTCATCCGTCCATCTTAACGAAATATACAGAATACTTTACTAGACCTTAACTTTTTACAACAAGTTCTGTCCATTTGTCTCCCTTTCATTTCCGACCATTTATTTTCACCGCGACACTAAAAGCAAACAATAAAGTGGTGCAAGAAGAACAAATACATTTTAACAAGCAGCCCTGCCCCAGAAAAAACATAAATTCGAGAGTGCGACATTTAACGGGGGTAAAGTCGCGCATTAACACCATAAACCAGCCTTAGCGTAATGGCTGCGAGTCGTTGAGAGACTCGTCGTGAGAGGGTAATATGTTTCTATTATCGGGGAGGAAAGAGATAGGGTGATATTGCGAGGCACAAAAAGGAACGATAACCGATAATTGAAAAATACATAACAGTACATAGGCAGAGACGGCAGAGGAAGGGACGCATTGCCCCTGACATTTAGTTAAATATAAAAGAGCAACTTGTCGATTTTGAAAAATTATGATTAATAAAGGTTTCTCTTAATATTACTTCAATTGGATTTTTTTATTTAAAAAAAAAGAAGTAAAAATACATCCCCAACGAAAAAAGAGGTCTCGAATTAAATGTAAGAAAAATGGAAAATACAGGGCGTCCTTACATGTATGGTCAATAACTAAGAATCGGGTAAATCAGGTCAAAATAGGGTTAGGGTAACATTTTGTCATATTAACCGAGCTACAGGGTCCCAAAGAGGAGACACAGATTTTCTTAATGTTTTTGAAACTAGTAGAGTTACAAAAAGTTTAGGTATTCAAGTAACCTTTATACGCCGAATCGAATTATTATGGTTAAAATGTCAGTATTCTAAAAGTGGCGCCAGAAATATGGGAGGGCGGAGTCAAAATATACCTATATATACTTTTTTATAATTGATTTTTGTACTTTTTTGTCACAAACTTTGACGTTTTGCGCAAAGAAAAGATATTCTTTGTTAGACACGATTTAAAGCACAGTTTTTGAGTTTAATCGATTCAGAACCTACCTTGCATGGGAAATGGACAACATAATTAATATAATTTACCCAAATATTAATAATTTTTACAATCTGGTTTATTAATAATGACAATTTCTCTGTTCTTACTACTTATGTTCCTCTTGAAAAAATTGGAATTTGATTTTTTGGTCACTTTTTGAAATTCATTTTTTTGCACTAGCTAAAAACAAAAAGTTTATTGTTTAATGATTTTTTTTGTATAACATTTATACGCATGACATTCCGCGCAATAGATTTACGCAGCTCTATCTTTTCGCTGACGATACTGCAATCACTTCAACTGCCAAACAGCCGCGACTTGTCGTCAGCCGGATGCAGCGCCACATAATCAAGCTAGAGAAATGGCTGTCTGGCTTGGAAGATTCGCTTGCATCCCTTCAAGACGAAGGCTATTTATTTTTCGAAAAGCAATGTTAGTAGGCCTAAGACAAGGCTTCGTGTCAACGGAGTCCAGGTGAACTGGTGCCAGAAGGCAAAATACCTGGGACTTATATTTGATCTACGACTGAACTGGAGGAGCAATTCAATTAATAGAGTAAAGCTTGCATTGCATCAATTACGCTCTATCTACCCCCTGCTTTACAGGCGAAGTAGATTTGGTAATAGGACTAAGGTCAACCTCTACAAGGTGTTAGTCAGGCCGGTTCTCACTTACAGTGCACCTTCGTGGTGCAACATAATGCAATATCGCGGATGAACCCAGGTACACGATGAATCGCATACTTCATCAAGACTTTCGTATGCAGACAATAAATGAATTTTTCACAAAACTTATTACAGATTACACGAAATCTAGACCAAACAGTACGTACAATGTACCGAAAGACTGGCTCCCTGTCAGTGGCGTAGCCACAGGGTGGCGAAGGGGGGCGAGATCGCGCGAGAGCGTCCCATCACATTAAATTTATTTTCTTTTATATAGCGGATTTTAACTTCATTTGGGGCCAGACCCCTATTCTCTAGGGAGCATAAAGGTGAATTCCTACGAAATTTGGGCGTGGTCTCAAACATTCTTTGCCTGCGGCGCTTTAGCTCCGCAATTTGCGCCCCTCCGATAGTTCAGGTTAGTTCAGGTTAGTTCGCCTCCTCCGCCCCAAAATGCTGGCTACGCTACTGTTCCCTGTTGGTCCAATCCCATAGTAGAGAGGCACTAATAGTAGTAAGGAACTATCAATCAACCACCAATCACCCAATCAATATCACAATCAATGGAACAGGCGCCAAAATTTTGCAGTATAAAAACTTTTTAAATCAAACAAGCAGAAATATAAGTAATAAAGGCAAGAGTCAATTTCAAAATTTCTACAAGTGATAAAACCCTAACAGTTTGCGAAGAATCAAATGAAGTCGCAGGAGCATTCCTAACTTAAAAAAAAAAACAAAGATCCCAAGTTACAAAAATTTTGGCATGCAAGATAATTTTTTGAAGATTTGTCTCGAAACGAAGAAAATAAACCCTCTTCAGGGTCTCCCCCTTGGGACTATGGGACAAAATGTTCATGACCTTCGGACTCGATCTAGCGGATTCCTATTTATTGACCATACCTTTTAGGACAACGCAACAAGATATAATTGTGGAAAATAAAGGAAACTTTAACACTGCGATAAATAGAAATGTGTAGCATCCTACCATTGGAAACAGAGATTCATTCATTTCTTTCCGCTAGTTTCTGCTAGCTGTTTCTATTTTACTGCTAACAGTGTTAGCCAAAATACGTCAAATTGTGCTTTATAATTCAGCGCTCGTTGAAGCATATAGCCCAAAGCTTTTTAGCATAATTTGCTTAATCCTTATTGAATAAGGTCTCCACAAGAGGCTAGAGAACAAGGGATCCCATATACAGGCTGTTATGGAAATGACTTATTATATTTTAAGGGGCCACTCCTGAGGTGGTCTAGAGTTACACTTGATAGTTTTTTTTTTCTAAAATCGGAAGTATTTTGAATTTTGTAAAATACCTTAAAACCGGACTATGTGCGCCTTCCATGATAGTTCAATGCCCCTGAACACATGTGTTTTTGACAAGACAAACTGCTGGAATGGTAATTGTTTAGTTTAGTGCAATTAATGTTGAATTTTGTGCTAAAATTTCGTATATAGACTAATTGAGGGTAGCTGATCACAATTTTCCTTTTGCGTTTTTACGGCCAATGCACTGGTTTTGAGAAAAAAAAATGTTAAAGTTTTTCACTTACAGGTTAGGGTATTTTTGTTTATTTCGATATCTTTGGGTGTCGCGTTTCACTTTCCTTTCAATTTCCTAGATTTTATGGTTTTCCCTTCAAAATATGTGATAAAACTTTCACCAAACTATCTGTTCATAAAATAAGAACAACATTTTAGCAAAAAAACAATGGAAAAGGCACAAATTTAATTAAATTCGTTGTTAATACGCCGACAAAGTAGAAGCGTCTCTTTTCAGATTCATTGCACTCACGTTGCCAGATTGTTCTTCTTTTTCTTGTAATTATTAATGGCTTCCATCCAGGAGAATGATATGCTAGCTCGAGCCAATAGGATTCATTCAATTAATAAAAATGAATTGAAAAGTATAGGCAATTTATAATACACTAACAATCTGACAACATGGGTGCAGTGAACCTGCAAACAGGCTCCTTGTACCGTGCAGTTTGCTTCTGCTTTTTTGGCCAGCTGTCAGTGAGCTGTCTCCCGTCTTTTTCCAGATAACGTAGAGTTTTGTGTTCGCTTACAAGTTATCCCGTTTTTCAGAGTTTCCTTGTGGCATATTTCGTTTATTTCAACTCGGAAGTGTATACTATGACTCCGACAAGTAATATTTTATTGGAAATAGCAACATTTTAGGATTACATGCAAAATAACATACCGGTGAGTTAGAAAAACTTTAACATTTTTTTTCTCAAAACCAGTGCATTTGCCGCCTAAACGCAAAAGGAAAATTGTGATCAGCTACCCTTAATTAGCCTATATACGAAATTTTAGCGAAAAATTCAACATTTGCACTAAAGTAAACAATTACCCAAATCAGCTGTTTGGGTCATTGGCACGTAGGTGTTTTGGACCTAAATTTTTGAAGGCATTTTTCTCGAATTTCTAGCTTCGAGCGCCATTTATAGCAATTTTTCCCCAATTCGTCTCGACCTATATATTTACGGGTTAAAAAATAATAAGTCATTTCCATAACACCCTGTATTTACATATTTATAATATGTCATATTAATTTATTTATTTGCGCACCGAATAACGCTTACAAAAAAGATGAGTATTTACAGATCTTAAGAAATCAAAGAAACAGATTAATCATTGAAGGTAAGTTTAATGCGCACCCACTGGGGATCTAGATAAACGACTACAAAAGGAAAGTATCTTCTTATTCAAATTGAGCTTTTAAAGGTAAGCCAACCTATAGGCCGCCGACAGAATCAAATAAGATGCTAGATCTTGTTTTCATTATAAGAAATATTTCTGCAAATTACATGCATATTCATTCTTCAGCTGAAGTCTGATCATTCTACAATACTTCTTATACATTTAAGAAGAAAGTCTATAATCTTATGGTAATAAAAGATAACTGTTGGTATTCTCAATATAAATAAAGCTTAAGGTCACCACCTACCTCAGCTAGATCAAGCTGCTTTTAGCTCTTACCTGTCACAACAACACCAAATTCCTGTGAGTAAAACATTGGGGTCCACAGACAGTGCCAAAACAAACGCAAAAATAAGTTTTTTTTATTTTAAAAAGATGTAAAATGTAGGTAAATTTAACCGGGAGATAAACAACACTTAATTCAACTGTTGATAACTGATCTAAGATACTGATCAGCAGGGTCTTCTTGGAGGTAGGTGGTCCTTTTAAGGGAAAGCCCCTTGCTGCTGCTTAGTAACGTTGATAACCAGGCCTTAACAAAATAAGTTCAAAAAACTGACCGAAAACCCAAGGGTCCAATCTAAGTTGACCGGTAAAGCAGAGTTATTGGGATAGGCAACGTGGAAAAACAGCAACGTAAAGGAGACTGCAGTGTGATAGAAAATGTAAGGAGGTTTTAGGTTATGTGACAAAGGTCTCAAAAATATTGATCATCTATGAAAATATGCGTTACAAACTTACCCAAAAGGTGCCCTAATTACGATTACGTGAGAGAAACCCAAAGAGATTTTCCAATTTTTTTCACAAAGGCTAAGGTCTGACCAGTGTACAGAGGGTAATTTGACCGAATAACCCAGATGACAGTTTTCCGTCATTTTCAAAAAACCTACAGCAAGGGTCACAGAAGATAATCAAAATTTGAGTAAAATGAAGAGCGGCATTGCGCAAAGAGGTAGAATAATGGAGTTGCGGTTCTACGACATACAGTAAAATAATTGGAATATACCTGGAAGTAACAACGTTACAAGTTTAACCTGATTAAATAAGCTGACAAACTTACTAAACAAGACTTACACAAGGCCTCAAAGCAAAAATCAAAAAATTTTATTCATCAAGCTGCTTAAGATAATAATACCCATATATTGAAATAAGCAAAAGAGATGTTATTAAAGACAAAAGAAAGAATTAAAATGACGATAGCAACACACTAAATATTCTGTGGACAAAACAATACCACACAAAGTGAAAAGAAAAATATCAATGATTGTGGTACTTCCAACAAAGAGATTTAGAAATAGATTGAGAAGGGTTCGCAGATCAGGTATACCCCTCAAATTTAAACTTATTACAAGTTTACTTACATCTTTAGGTGTTAATATTACTCCTTCAAAATAAGTAAGCCGTTGGCGGGCTAGTGCTTTACATTCGAATGGTATATGTTCGGCAGTTTTGTTTGTCTCATGCCACTGACATGCCCATCGATTTGGTTATATCCTTTTTCTGTATTTGGCGCAAAGTTTTGATGTCACCAGTCAGATTTCCTGACTTCATATTTCGTTTCAAGACTCATGCTGCATAGTGTGTGGACTGGAGTCGAACGACTTGCATCAGTTGCAACAAGCTGCACCGGGGCATGTTAGCGTCTCGTACTGGATGGTGAGTAGAGATGCGAGAACGGTGACGCAGACACAGGTTTCAGCGTATGTGAGCTCGAATCGATTGAAGATCAATGTAGTTCAGTTTTCCCCCTGAGAAATCCTTAATCTCTTTTATCTATGGGTCAGTATAAGTTCATACCACCTACCAATGATATCATTATCATAGATCGTGGGCAACACAAATTTATTTTTTTCGAAAAAGTAAACTTCGTCACAAAGAAACATTTACATGGATTGCAGATTATTTTAAGAGTCTTGGGAGTCCATGCGTGCTTCGATGATGTAAACAGATCATTGCTGATGCCTACTTTAATTAATTCCGGAGTCGATACATGCATCGTTGCATATTTTAGTGCGTATTGACCTTTAGTAGCACATATTTCCGTATGAATAGGTGCAGTAAATAGTTGCTGGTATTATAAAACATTATTTATATATAAAGCATGACAACACAACACATGACTCAATCTACAGGGACCCTGTAAATTAAGTAGTGTGTAGGCATGTCGGACCGACAAAATCCAGATCGCACGGTTGGTTCAGCACGGTTGGGTCGATTTCATCGATACTTGACGGCGCACGTCACTTGCCACAATTATTTTGTATTTTGAATCAAAAATGTTTGGAAGGGGGAAACAAGCTTGGAGAGAGATTTTTGAGCTTTATAGGGATATTTTAAACGCCTATTATTTAAATAGAGACAGCACAGTTCCTCAAATGTCTCGGTTTCATTCTCAAAAAGTTTTTAAAGTCAATTGGTCCAAATTAATTAAAAATTTTCATATGGCTTAACTTTTTCCTTTCTAATAGCCACTTCTTAACCAAGTATTTTCTTTTCTTACTTCGCGAATTATTTTCTAATAGCAAAGTCAGCGTAATTCCGATCTCTTGACATTTACTTGAAGCCATTTTGACACCTAACCTTTATGTTCTGTGATTCTGACCTTTACGACTCAAGATTCGAAATACATTGACTTTGTTTCTGTTTTCTGTGCACTCTGCGAGATCGGGTGGTGTGAAGAGCATCACCCGATTTTCCCTTTCCTATATGCCCTGCAAATCGGACCCTGCAGATTGGGTCATGTAAAGAGGCTTTAAAAGCTTATTTCAATCAGCAGGCTAGGACTAGTTTTTAGTCAGAAATAAATTCTACCAGATGAATATTGCATGTAGACCCCAGGATGCTTTGTTAAGTCCTACAACTGGTTGATTGTAATTGATAGTTTGAAGTTGTCAGAGACTGATGGTTGGAACAGATCTATAATAAATCCAGGCAAACTGTCACATGAAGTAACGTTGTATTGATCAATATCATCGAACGAAACCAATCATAGGGGAAGAAAATTTTATTCCGTCTCATCAATTTGGTTTTTGTGAAAGATATTCTGCAATTGATCAAGTCTATCAAATAACAAGTATACAAGGGGTATTATTGAATATATCAAAAAACTGTTTATTAAATCCAGTATTAGATTATTAAACTACATCTCTGTTTATCTTAAAAATGATAGGGCACTTGAGCGCAAATTTAATTTTCTTTTCTTAGAATGTATTACAGAATCGTTTCTGTAAAATACTTAATCACCACCGTAGATAGGGTGACGACGTCGCCCTTTCGTTCCAGCTAATTTTGTGTCACAACCCATCCCTATGCGGTTTCAAGCATTAGAGAGACCAAAAAGCTCGAGGCATCTCGCTGGCAAAATTGCCTTCCATATAAATATATTGAGGTCGTAAATCCCGAAAAACGGTTTGGCATAAAAGGAACGTTTATTTTATACAGTCGGGGCTTGATATACAGCATATTGGCAGTTTAGGGGCGGAACGCCGAACGTTTATCATCGTTGCTGAATGAAGAAATAATTGCATGTGATGTAGTGTTATGGGGGTTGTAATTTTATTCAAATTTATGCCGTTTCTATTCTATTCTTTTGTTCAAATCATTGGGAATGTCAGTGTGGTAACTAGATTATGTCTTTTATATGTGTCGGCACTGATAGTAAATCATTTTATTTGTTGCATGCAGGGCGGTCAAGGGGTCGATGTCTTTGTCTAAAATAATGTGTAGTTCATTAGAGTATCACGGCCCAAACCGTTAAATTTATTTTCAATCATTGAGCGTTACCCGAGTTGGGGTCTAAGTTTGGTCCACCATTGATTTTTAAAAATTTTTTCAAAGAAGGCGAGACAAAAATATATTTGCCACATTATAGTTATTTATGGTACAAGTGTGTTATGTTATATATAAGTCACGCTGGGAAATAGTTAGCCCTTGACCGAGAGGGCTAATTCCCAAGTGACTTATATGACTTAACACACGAGTGCCATACAAAATTTTATCCAACACTTCATAGATTTTATTAAAAAATAAAAAATAATATTGTTTCAATGTAAACTGAAAAACCCTGTATTACATTATAATTGACATATTTTTGAATGACAAATTTGACACGTAAAAGTAGGCTAAGGTGGTTTTTGTCATTATGGAATTTTGAAGGCAGTAAATAAAATTATTATTTTTGCGATTTTCGAGGGTAGTTTTTCAAAATATGAAAGAAACTTCAGCCGAAATTTAAAAAGAACCGAACCTTGCGTGTTCATTTATTATTCCCCACAAGTCAATAGACAGTTATGACAAAGTCTTATATGAATGCATATTTTACCATAACCCACCAGTGAGTTATAATGATAACCCACTAGTGTGTTATGATTTATAACTCACTAGTGTGTTATTTGTTACTTTACTTGTCTAAAATGACATAAATAATATTTCTATAACTAGCAGACGTTGAATAAAGTAATTAAAAAAAAAAAAAACAGAATGGTTATGTTATTAATTAGGTTTTCAAATCTTACTACGAAATTGTTCCAGTTAGAATATTAACTGAGTTCTGAAAGTTAAGCGGCGGCGTCTTTTTTCATATACCCACCGTTATTATAATGTGACATTTCGATTTTGCCACTATACATCAGTTTGACTATAAATATTAACATATATATATTATATATTATGTATTTTAGCTTGAGAACCGAGGAAAAGTACTATGTTTTTGGTTACTGTATGAAACTACCTACAATAAAAAAACAGTATTGTGAATTTTTTTAGCAATCATATCGCTACAGTTTAAACATGGCAACTGCGCAACGACCAGCTATAAACGGTCGTCTTTTCGTTGTCAGCTCTTATCGTCGGACTATCTAAATATTTCGGTTTTCTTCAAGTTTTTACTTTTTTTCTGACAGTTGTCATTTTCTTGAACAAATAAGAAGTGTGTAAGAAAGAAGTTTGTTTCTTTTCTTTTCATCAGACCCAATCCTTGGACCTGCTTAAGCGGGTTCCATTCCAGCGTTTGGTCTTCTCTAAGACCTCGCTAGTCTACTTGGGTAGGTAGTTCGATTGCCACGAGATAACGCCACTTGCAACATCTCGCACATGTATTGTTATAAATAAGTCTATATTATGACTTCTACAAGTGATATTAAAAATTACTAAATTTCGGTGAAAAACAACTTCGGATTCGTGTTCAGCGACCTCAAATTAGGCTTTAAATAAAAAATTTGCGGAAAATTCGCTACAGCTAAATAATTAGGGTAAGTCCGGGAGAGTTGGCTCACCTTTTTTAAAAATGGAATAAAATTGAAATCCAGAAGGATAAATGAACGCAAAATATTTATTTAACATAAGAAATAGTATAGTATTAGGTTATAAATATTATATAAGAAAAAACTCAAACAACTAGCTTAAAAAACATTTTTTTTTCAAAATAGCTATCTGGGCCAACTCTCCCACATACTGTGGGTTAGTTGGCCCAGGCATGTAGGGTGAGATGACCCATGGTAAATTTTATCATTCAACACCTTTTTTTTATAATGTTTTGCCACACAGGTCGCAAAGGTTTAAATACTTTGAACAGCTTTCGTGGAACCACCTCTGGCAGTGTATGCATTGAATCCAATCATCGTTTTTCGTGGTAGCATTATATTTTTCACCACACCCAAGGCATTCGGTCGCGTCTTCTTCATCTGGGCTATCGTCAGAGTGAGTCTCTAACTCATCTGACACATCTTCATCCGTAGATGATTCTATTTTATTCATTTTTTGTATTTTTCCTTTATTCTTTTTTATTATTAAGGTCTTTCGCTTTAATATTCTTTTCTGTTCTTGTTCTTTTTTGCGTTCAATCGCAGATTTTCTTTTTTCAATATGGTCCGAAGACGTCAAAACAGCAGCTACTTGTTTTGCACTTTTTTTTACGTTCTGGATGTTCGCTGATGATGTGTTGGTGCAAACCCGTGTTTTTGTAGTTTTTGTATATGAAATTTTAGTTTTGATTCATTCTGGCTGCCAAAAACAGAGGGTGGCCCTCTTCTTAAAATCATTATTTTTATATCGTCTTCGAAAGGTTGGAGGAGGGATGTTGTTAAAAGTGCGACACGCTTCTCTAACGCCCATTACACCATTTCTGACTACTTCTGCAGCTTTAACCAGATCTTCCTCAGTCCACTTTCCTCTTTGCACCGTACCTTTTCTATTATATTTTATTGGCATGACTCTAAAATTAAAAATATACAGTAATCACAAAAATTTTAGTTTAGCTATTATAGTCCGGGATAGGGCCTTTTTAGTCATCCCTTTAAACAGTTTTCAGGCTTTTGGAGGCTTAAAGAATCTTATGGATTGTCTTGAACTCTTTTTAAAGTTTTCTCTGAAGCATCTTCAAATATTAATTACCAGCTAAGCTTAGGTTTAAGGAACTAATCCTTTCTTTTTGTTTAATTTTTTTTTAATAAAGTCATCAACATTTTAAATATTGCGGCATTTTATTTATTCAGCTCCACCCTTACTTTTACTCTTGTTTCGTGGTACCAGGTCGTACGGTCAGAGCTAGCTCCAAGACCGCCTAGGAGGCTTACAGCTTTTCCTGTTGCAAAGCTGGTGGCGCTTGTTAAACCCCCTCTATGCGATCTAGGTCATCTGTAAGCTACTATAGAACAGTTGTTATTAAACAGAATATTTAAACGGATTTCTTATATTTTTTATGCAAAAATGTATTATCTTCGTCCTCCTTTTACCAAAAATGCACAACATAAAATATCTATAATCGTTTGCAGCAATAATTTATTAAACTTTCTGACGAACAATTTATTATCATAATCCACAAATTTACGATTTTATGAAAAAACATCCGTACATAAACGTACAACTTACGACAGCCAATAACCATAACTAACCCATCCTTGTGGCACTCCTTTTACGTAAAATTAACGTTCCGACTTTAAAATGTTAATTTATTCCCGTCTTAATGAAAAATAAACTTCTACCGCCGCTTTACGATCATAAATTCCAGATTTATATCAAAATAAAGTTGTCCGCAATTTATTTTATCTCTTTTAAAATCGAAATTATGAGATATATAAACCAGTAGCTGGCTAAGTCGTTCTGTAATACTCGCTACAAAAAGGTGCCACCACGTAAAAAGAATTATTTTACAATAATTATATTCTTCACTCATAATTTGTTGGAAAACGGAACGGATCAAATGGAAAATTGAAACTGGAGTCGGGTGATGCTAAAAAGCTTAATTTTGGTTTCAAAATGACAATTTCAAAGGGCTAAAAAATATAAATGGAAAACGGAGCTCTTGATACATTGCCATCGTTTTGAAGCTCACAACGGATTCTAACCTGAACTAACCTTAGAATATTAATTTATATCTTTCGGTCTTCCTTGGGTGCCTTTTGCGTCTTCTATTTCAGGTTGGCGATCATTTTAGCTACCGTCAAACTTTGAAACTGACGTTATTTTTTTTTATGTTTCTTTTTTGTTTCGTATTTTTTTAATTCTAGTTAGTAATCAATATTGTTACAGGTGCTTAGGAACTAATTATGGTGGGAAAGTACCAAGCAACTCCGGGAACCCGAAGTTACAAGAACTATTCTGAAGAAAATTTAAGAAAAGCCCTTGATGCCATTCGAAGCGGCATGCCAACAAGAAGCAAATGTGTACAAAATTCCGCGGATAACGCTTTGAAACGAGTATATCGAGGGACACCAACTATGGGTAGGACGTCCAAGTGCACTTTCTACGATTGAACAGCAAGTAATATGCGACACTTTAACTCAGGTGGCAAGATGGGGATTTCCTTTAACTAAGTGTGATATTCGGGCCATGATCAAAAAATTATTAGACAAACAGGGCAAAACAGTGCGAATCTTCAAGGATAATTACCCAGGACCTGATTGTGTCGACAATTTTATTGAAAGAAACAATCTTTCGATACGAGTTGCCACGAATATTAAAAAATCCCGCTCTTCTGTATATGGAAATGACATTATTCATTTTTTCAATAGCATACAGGGAGTTTTAGGTAACATCGATAATAAAAATCTGTATAATTACGACGAAACCAACATCGACGATGATCCAGGTGCGAAAAAAGTTATGGTGCCCAGAAACTTCCGTAGGGTAGAACGGATACAAAACTATTCTCGCTCCTGGGTGAGCATAATGGTTTGTGGTAACGCCGCTGGGGATCTCCTTCCTCCTATGGTTGTGTACAAAAGCGCCTATTTATAGGCATTGCCCGTTCCATGGCCCGTTGCATTGTCCTAAGGTTATTGGTGTATTTCTTGGTTAAAGCCTTTGTCTCAAGACCATATGTTGTGACAGGCAGGATGCATGTGTTGAAGACTTTTCGTTTAAGGTTTATAGGGATATCAGGGTTTTTAACTATATGACTCAGTTTACCAAATGCTATCCATGTCAGTTTGATTCTTTGCTTTACCTCTGCCGTTTGGTTTTCCTTTCCCATTTTAATGACGTGGCCCAGATATATGTATTCATCAATATTATCCAAAGTTTTGTCTGCTATTCTTATGTTTTCCTCAGTCCTGCTCATTATTTTTGTTTTTGATAAATTTATTTTTAATCCGACATTATTTGCAGCTTCGTTTAATTGTTCTAGCATGTTCTTAAGTTCTTGGATGTCTGAACTAATGAGCACTATGTCATCGGCAAAGCGCAAATGGGTCAAATAGGTGCCATCAACGTTTACACCTTTGTTTTCCCACGGTAGCATTTTAAAAATGTCTTCCAAGGCCAGCGTAAAAAGTTTTGGGGATATGGGATCACCCTGGCGAACTCCCCTGTTATTTGGAATTTTTTCGGTTGTCATGTCTTCCGTAATTTTTACACGGAAAGTAGCGCTTCCGTATATATTCCTTAGAAGGGTAGAATATCTTTAATCGATCCTTGCTCCATCCATCGCACGCAGTACGGCCCATGTTTCAACAGAGTCAAATGCCTTATGAAAATCTATGAAGGCGAAATGAAGTGGTATATTATATTCTGTTGTCTTTTCTATTAACATTTGGATGGTCTGCAAGTGATCCATAGTGCTGTATCCCTTTCGAAATCCTGCCTGCTCTACTGGTTGATAGGCATCCAATTTACTTGTTAGTCGGTTTGTAAGAATCCTTGTTAGTAGTTTATAAAGGTGGGACAGAAGGCTGATAGGTCGATAGTTTTCAATGTCCGTTATGTCGCCCTTCTTAAAAAGCAGGATAACTTCTGCGTTGTGCCATGCTTCAGGGATATTGCCTTCAACTAAACATTTATTAAATAACACCTGTAGGATCTGTTCCATAAAGTCACGGCCCATTTTTAGCATTTCGCAGGTTATTTTGTCTTCTCCAGGTGATTTCCGGTTCTTCATTTGTCCTAGTGCCATCCGTATTTCCTCCTTGGTTATATCAGGAATTTCTTCAGAACCTACATTGCAGACGGTAACTTTCTGAGTATTAGGATCCCGCGCCACAGAGGTATACAACCGAGAATATAAGTTTTCTACATGTTTACAGATTTCCTCTCTTTCAGTCAATATATTATTATCCTCATCTTTCATTTTGACAATTCTATTTTTTCCTGGCGAAAGTCTCGATCTAAGAACTTTCATGTTAGAGTTATCTTCGATTACAGTTTCAATTGTTCTGGTGTCATAGGATCTCACATCTCTTCTTACTTCCTTCTGTACTCTTCTATTGAGTTCTTGGTACTCAGTTGCATCCCGGGATGTTGTTTTTCTTTCTTTTATAAGTTTTATTGTGTTTGGCGTTAGCTTATTGCCTCTTGGTGTTTTAACTTTGGAACAGATTTTCTTGGTTATTGTGTGCATGTCTTTGCTTATTTTCTCGGCGAGATGATTCAAGTTCATTCTATCCACGTTGACAATGGGTTTAAATTTCTTCTCCAATTATTTTCGAAAAGCCTCTTTGTGAACGCTTATTTCGTTTGCAGTTGTTATCAGAAAACAATATATACATGTGCCCTTTTTCAGCTAACGCAACACATTTTTGATACAGCCACTAGATGTGGCGGTGTTTGCGCCCCTCAAAAGGAAATGGTGCGAAATATTGAAAAAATGGCGAAAGGAAAGCAGATACTCCGGATCTCTACCAAAAGAACATTTCCCTTCCTTACTTTCAACTTTTTGGAATATGATTGGGGAAACGACAAAAGCAAATTTGATATTCGGTTTCAGGATGACAGGATTGTATCCAATGAATGTTAATGAAGTATTAAAAAAGATTCCTGGAGGTTTGCTGGAACTTGAGGAAGAAGTTGCGCGAGCGCTTGATTGCAGCTTGGTGGAGCTTTTAAAAGAAATGAGAGGAACAAGCGATGAACAAAAAAAAAGAAGAAGAGGTAAGAAATTTGATGCTGGAAAACAGATGACAGTAGTTGAAGAAAAATCAATCCCCGGTGAGGAAAGCCAAAATGTAGCTGAGTCTGACACCGAATCCCAATTCCTTCAAATAAACAATGACAATTTGCGTTGTTACTCCAAAAGTACTCCAGGATCATCAGGAACATCAAGAATGGTTACAGAGAAAGTGAAATAATCTAAAGCTGTGACGACAAACTTAAAGTTCCTAAAAAATAAAAAACAATATTTAAGAAAAATGTGCAGTGCCTCTTGCTTCTTGTAAGTAAAATTTACATTACAACTTTTAAGATCAGCTACCATATTGCTAGCTATTTGGAGTTTTCTAGTAGAGCTCTCATGATCTTGATCAACTGCGAGAATAGCAGTATCAGCAGCTAATGTGCTTGTATACAACAAGAAGAGAATGGGGCCTAGAACTCAACTTTGGGACACGCCGGCTCTTATTTCTTTCAAATCGAGATATCGTCCTCCTGCTTGTTTCTGAAGAATCGATAAGAGATGTAGCATACCAATCTGATATAGATAGCTAGATTGATAAGATCTGTACATACTGCTTAGAAAGTATTTTATTTAATTTGTATATCAAAGCTTCATGCCACACCTTATCAAACGCGTATGCAACATCTAAGAATACTGCTGAACATGCTCGCCAATGGAATAAGTTTACTGCGGCCTTAATTTTCCCATTGCTTTCTGCCCTTTGTCTTCCTTTAAATCTATTGTCCTCTCTAGTGCTTTTCCTTCATGGGCATTAATCTCTTTATTTACTTTTTAATTTACCGTCAAATTAAGTGCTCATAACCTACAGATTTTTTTTTAAATTTTTAGTCAAATGCAATTCAACATACAAAATCAGGAAATATTTTTTCATTTTGTGGTAGTATCCCTTTAATGCCCGCTGGGTTAGGAACGATTTACGATTATGAAATCCCTTAATGTGATCATGGAACATATACGGCATAAAAGAACAGTTAATATTCTTATTCGTATTATATACAGTCGTTTACTCTTTAAGAAACATAGCCCTGTCTCCATTTAATCTCCTGGAAGAAATATACGTTTGTCCTTGTCTTCACACAGGGAAGCATCAGGCCCAGTATGATAGATAATCTGTGGATAGTAAAGAAAGATGATTTTTGTGTTTAGTAAGGAGGTCGGAAATATTTGGAAACTATTTAAAAAGAATCCTCTTTAAAGATACTAACAAATGTGTAATCAGCAGTCTACGACGTTTTCACAATTTTATCATGAGACTAAGAATATAATGGACGATAAAACAGAAAGTCCTGGGAGTCAATTTAAATTTTTATTTTTCATATATCAATTCTTTACTTATAATACCTCACGGTTGCTATAAACATCATCATAATATCATAGGAAATATTAGCGGGCGACAAAGTTCATAATGCCCGGTGATTTTCGTAATGCCCGGAAACTATTAGGATTAAAGAAAATGTTGAACAAAATTTTTATTTATTTTTAACAATTTTTTACATAATATTATTTTAAGATTCAAGAAGTAGTCCATTTTCTGTGGCGAGATTATGAAAGAAAACAAGGTCTGTCTATACCACCAAAATAAAATATATTTGTCCTTTTAGTGTGAAATAAGGGTTAAAGAGTGTACATAATTTAATTTGACATTAGGTTGTACTAGTTTCGACTTTAGTCAAAGTCATCTTCAGCAACCAAGTAATTAAGAATTATGTTTTTTAGGAGGTACCTAAATAAACAAACTAAAACAAATTAAAAGAGGGGACGAAGTGGTTCAACAATACATGGTCATAACGTGTACCTTATGCAGCCAATGAACTCGACAGAAGATAATCACTAACATGATGCTACTTTAAGCAATAAAGGAGATTAGATGTAAAAATTGTAATAGAGAACAAAATTCTTAATGGAATCATTTATAGTTATGATATGATGTATAGATGTCTATAACGAAAATTCAATAAAATCAACGTTCCATGAATCAACTCCGAGAGGGAACATGATTTATATTTTGGTGGGTCAGAATTTTATTAAGAAAAGTAATAAAGTAAAAAGACTGGGGGGGGGGGGGGGGGGAGAAGGAAATTAAAATGAGTTAAAACCATTTACGTCATTGAGTAAATTGGGGTCATCTGAAAGGAGAAAATTATTTCCATTTAAAATTGTATTACGGAATTATCATAATCTATGGTCTCATAATATAGACTTAATTTTGTATGTGGTAAAATTATCATGTACTCACCAAATTGTCCATATTCAAGGCTTAATTTTCCGATGTGTTTATTTAGAATTATATAAATGTAATGAAGCCTATGTTGCGAATTTTCTTTTTTTCTTCTTGGTAAAAGAGGCACAAATTAGGAACATGACTCAAGAATTGATGCTGTTCAAAGCGAATGTTGAAGTAAAATGGAGGGTATCTCTGATATCAGTACTATAAATTTCTTTTTTGTATTATTTAAAATTCGTATTTCCGGGTATCAACTGTCAAGTCCACAGGCGGCGAATTTAAACAGGAATCATCATAACCTAGGGGGGGGGGGATAGAGGGAGGTTGACGTGGATTTTATGATATACTATCAATAAGTGTTAGATTATATTAACATCCCTTATTCGGGGTGTGTACATATGATTATTATAATAGATCAAATCAAATCAAATCAAATCAAATATATTACATAAAATAATTTTTTACAAAATAAGTTTAGTCATACGATATTACAACTATTTAGTAACGAAATAATTAATTTATTTCTTATATATTTTAGGAGAAAAATAAATAAAAATATATAAACTATGATTGCAAATAGGAAATTTCGCCTAAGCTGCATTAAGATGCATCTTGTGTGCTACTTCTCCCTATTCGTCATCATCGATTGATATTAACTACGCTGTGGATAGAGTACAGAAAATTTATCATACCGTGCTGTAGGTAGACAACAGTGGACCATGTGTGACGAGCGAAGGTTTTTATTTTCTATTTTAGTTTTATTTAGAATGATTCAAGTTAATACTCTTAAGAGGATATTCATACTTTATACTGTAAATATAGGAATAAATACCTGTTGGTTATCTACAATAAATATTCTCAATTCTCGTTTATAAATTTTGTTTTGATGAATTTTATTTCTAATGGAAATAGGCAATATGTTATACATTTTAGGAATATTATAAATTAGGAATCTCTGGCAGACTGAGCTATGTAGTAAAGGTAGTTTTTATTTATTTTATTAGATAAAGCATTATTTTGTTTTTACTATGTTAAATGTACCATTTTTAAATTGTCCTGAGAAAAAAGCTGAACCAACTATGAAATTTTGCGACTTGATTGCTAAATTTCTCGATGTGCATGCGGATTCCTGCTCCATTTCAACATTAATCACATATTTTCTTTTTCGGTAACAGAGCCACCTATCATTTTTGCTGTTCGGGTTTTCGACGTGATGCTTTCCTCTATATAACCCTCCGCTACACTAGTACGCTTTCACTTTCCGTGTAGCTTAAGGGTTGCAAGGGAAGCAACACAATTGATAAGAAATGTGGACGAGGTCCGACGTAGGCAATGTCCTCTATATTCCTTTGCGTTTTCAAAATTAAAAAATTTTACTATAATTGAAGGAACACGTCCTAGTGTATTTTTACCCATGCACAGATATAGCTATGCATTTACCATTTCGGTATGTAAGAAAAAATATGCGTCCCTTAATTCCTTTTGGCCTTAATGCAAGGTACTGCCTAACCAATTGTAAGGCATCTGTTTGGTCTCCTTTGATTATAGTAAAGCTTTTTGGCGTAGCAGTTTTAGTTTCTGGTACCTTGACAAGCATAACAGGCCCCTTATCCTCAATATCATCAATGGTGATTTTTACCATCATAGCCCGTCTTAGGCCGCCAAGAGCTTCCATTACAAGTACCACTTTATGCAGCAGGAAGGTATCATTCGGCGCATTTTTGATAAAAGTTAAAACTTGTTCACCTTCCCAAACTTTTGACTTTTTAGGAAGATATCCCTTTGATTTAACATTTAAAAACGCTATTAATTGACAATATCTTGAAATATTAATGTTTTCCTTTATTATAAGTTCAGACTTCACCTGGGAATATTTTGTCCAAAGGCTATTGGGGGTATACTATTGGGGACTAAAATAAAGTAAAAATAATTAAAAACGGTTATTACCAATGAGCAAAAGGGTTACATACCGATTCCTGAAAATAAGCCATCATTACTGTTTCGGTAATCACCGTAATTTGTTTTTTTTTCTTTCCATTGTAGAAAGCTTTCATACTCCTTGTCGTACAGGGCTTTAGATTTTGCCGGTAATAGGTTTTTCTTAGCTTTTTCAGCATATTCTAAAATATTTTGTGGAATTTCCATATTTTCGTTTACAAAACGTAAAAGACGCTTAAAATAAACAACCCTTAACAACTGTTAAACTTATTCTATGACAACCGATCAAAGCTCACTAAATACTAAAAATTGGCGAAGATAGTTAAAAAAAAATGCAGGAGTTTATTAACTATTTATATTTTAAAATTAATGAAAAATAAAATATTGTATACACCACCGGCGTTACTAGACTATAATGCCCATCAGGCGCTTTCGCGTTCCTGGCATTATAGTATACTTTTAACGCCCTTGGTACGTAAATAATTATAGTATAAGAGCTATTACAATCTTTGAGTGTACCACAGAATACGGTCCTGTGTAGCTATTAGCAATAAATTTGACCCGAAAAGCTTATCCCTTTGGCGTAGTAGTCATCATATATTTTTGGATTAAGTCTAAGCATAGTAGTTTATACAAATTTAGGGGGCCTGCCTTTAAATGGCTGTCAAATAATTTTGGGCTTAAATTACATACAAAATGGCGTTCTTTCTTTTCTTTTTTCTATTAGTAAATGTAGAACGTTATTATTTATGAGAAAGTTGAATATGCAGGGTGTTACAAAAAAGGGGCCTATTAAAAGATAGGTACAACTGTTCCAAACAAACGATGTGTTTGAACTAATTCAAAATTGAAGGAAATATAGCCTTCGACAGATCTTAGCCAGATCAATATGTAGTAAGTGGTTTCATTATGTGTGTGTATGTGGGGGAAGGGGTATTTTTAATTCAGGAGCATATTATACAGGGTGTTACAAATTCTAGGGATCTCTGAAACCATAAAAGATATAAAGTCGGTTAAATGGGGGCAAACTTCCGAAATATGGGGCTCAACAAAACGCTGCTGAAAAAATTCCGAACACCTATGGAGACATCCGAAAAAAAGACGAAAATTAGCAAATCCCGTTATTAAAGTGGACCCCTGATAGGTGGATAGTACGTCGCTCTTTTCGGCTATCCTCGTACATACACTGACGTAATTTGTGCGTTGACCCATATTTACCATATTACTAAATTTTATTAATAATTAATGCCCCAGGTTTCGACGGTATTAAAAATACGGCGCTGCGAAACCTTCCAGACACAGCTTTGAGGAATGTTGTAGGTAAGCATCTCCCAGGCAATTATCAGAGAAGGCCGTTTCCCGTGCGTCTGGAAACATGCAAAAGTTATTTTGATTGACCAGAAAGGAGAAGAGTACACGCATTGGCGTAACTACGTCGTTCTCGTGGGGGGGGGGGGGCAGGCCCCAAAGTTACATTAAAGAGTGGGTGCCGAAGGCCAACCGCCGAAGGCGAAAGTTTTTTGGGTGCCACGCCCCTTTTTTGGGCCTTTTAACGATATCGAATATCGATATTTTGTCATTTCTTTTGAATTTCAAATTGAAAAAAAGCGATGCCATGCATTATATTTTGTTGGGCAATGTAATGTAGGTAAAAATAGCTAGCCGATATTAGATAGAAAAAAAAACAACTTTTATATATATTTTTTTTTTATATTTTAAATCAAAAAACAATTAAAACAATACAGACTAAAGATTAACTAATTGGTATTGGTATAGTGACAATAATTTTTTTTTTTTTTTTATGATAAGGCACAGCACTACAGGATAAATCCTTTATGGCGCTCTAGGAGCGGTGCGTGTGCGCAGGAAACGATTCACGTTGGTCTTGAATCTTTGGAGACTATACTCGTTGGGGAAGACGATCTCAGGGAGGTCGTTCCAGAGTGATGACGTTCTCCAGATGAAAGAATTTTGAAACAGTGTCGTTCGAGGGACACTAAGCTGAACCACGTACTGGTGGGCTGCAGTGGCTCGTCGTGTATTTCTACCATGCACCGCTCTGGGTGGTATTAAGCGGGCAACCTCAGTTGAACACTTGCCATGAAAATATTTGTAAAATAGACTCAAGTCGCCAACCTGCCTTCGATGTTCAAGGCTTTCCAGGTTGTTTGTCAGACTATGGTCACCGATCAAGCGAATGGCTCTTCTTTGAATGGAATCTAGCAATCTCAGGGTATGTTTAGGAGCAGAGCCCCAAATATGCGAACAGTACTCCAGTGATGGTCGAATTTGGGCTTTATAGAGCATCAAAAGTTGTTGGGGTGTATAGAGGTTCTTTGTTCGGAAAAGTACTCCAAGCTTCTGCGAGGCTGCCTTAGCAATGGCCGCAACGTGGCCATGCCAAGACATATGACTATCCAAATTAACGCCCAATAAATGAATTGATGAAGCCAAGGGAATTGAGTGTCCCGCCATAACTATATCCGGTTCTTCAACATTAACTTTTTTAGAAAAAACTGCCGCCTGGGTCTTTTTAGCGTTAAATTCTACTTGGTTACTGTCACCCCAAGACAGAATTTCTTCCAGGTCTTTGTTGAGATGTGAGACCTCTTGCTGCCTATAGAGATGTGCATTAGCAGCCGATGTCCGAGCATCCAAAGTAAAAGTTGAAACAAGTGTGCTGTCATCAGCGAAGCTATATATAGGATTTTTAGTTTTTTCCAAAAGATCGTTAATATATAGTAAGAAAAGGGTGGGCGACAATATAGAACCTTGAGGGACTCCGGCGTTGATGTTAAATGTGTCTGAAAGAAATCCGTCCATCGCCACTCGCAGAGAACGGTCTTTAAGAAAGCTCGACAGCCATGAACAAAATTGAACCGGCATTCCGTATGCTCTCACTTTAGTTAGGAGCCCCTCATGCCATACTCGGTCAAAAGCCTTGGAAATGTCCAGTGCTACCGCCCGGGACTCCCCATGGTGTTCTATTGCGTTGTTCCAAACATGAGTAACATAAGCGAGAAGGTCTCCTGTTGATCTAGACTTACGGAATCCATACTGGCGGTCACTAATAATGTTGAAGCCTTCCAGGTATTTTAGTAGTTTTTCGTTGATAGCCTTCTCCATAACTTTTGATATAACCGAGAGCAATGCGACTGGACGATAGTTGTTTGGCAAAGTCTTCTTGCCTTTTTTGGGTATGGGCTGGACTCTCGCAGTTTTCCAGCAAGAAGGAAATATTCCTTTTTTGTAGGATAAGTTAAAAAGCCTACAAAATACCGGTGTCAGTTCGTCAGAGCATTTCTTAATTACAATGACTGGAATATCGTCAGGACCAGAAGCCTTTTTAGTGTCGAGACTCCCCAAGATTCGCTTAACATGGCGGTGGCGAAAGACAATCTCGGGCATTCTCGATTTTACAGGGGTAATGTTCGGTGGAGTACTTCCCTGAAAATTTACCGTTGAATGTGAAGAGAATAGTTCCGCCAGTAAGTTTGCTTTTTCCTGTGCTTTGGTCGCAATGGTGCCATCAGAACGTGTTAGAGGTGGAATGGTTGACTTGGTAAAGTTCTGACTGACGGCCTTAGCTACCGACCAAAATGATTTTGAGCCGCTAGGACATTCAAGAAGTTTGTCTCTGATCCTCTGGTTGTGTGCTTCTTTGCTTTGGTTTATCGTTTGCTTGCATTGGTTTCGAGCGTTAACAAAGATGGTACGATTTTCGGCGGTAGGATTTGTACGCCATTGTCGGTAGAAATAATTTTTTGATTTAACAGCTCGTTCGCAATTTTTGGTAAACCAAGGCTTGCCGTTAGAAGGGCACTTTTTTGAGAAAGGGATGAAGGCTTCCATACCAGTAAGGATAACCTCCGATATTTCTGTTGCACAGATGGATGGATCATCAGAGGTAAAACAAACGTCCCGCCAAGGAAAGGTTCGAAAATGGTCCCTTAGGTCCTCCCACTTAGCTGATGTATAATGCCATATCTTGCGTGGTTTAGGAGGCTCTTCAGCACTAATTGGTAGTTTGTTCAGTGCCGAAATAAGGTTGTGGTCAGACGTTCCTAACGGCGGCTTCACGGTGACAGCGTACAAGTCGGGGTTTGAAGTTAAGAAAAGATCCAACAAACTAGCAAAATCACCATCTCGGTCTGGAATCCGAGTTGGTTCACCCACCAGCTGGGTGAGGCCAGAGCTGATGGCAAAGGATTCGGCTTCACGACCTTGTTCGTCAGTCATGTTTGAGTATTTGAGCCAGTTGACATTATGAATGTTGAAGTCGCCAAGGATGACAACTTCGGAATTGGGATGGTGGGTTTGCAAAAAGTCGATAGTATTAGCAAGAGAGGAGAACAAGTCTCTATAATGGGTATCGCTTGGCGGCCGGTAAAGGCAGCAGATGAATTTAGTAATTCTCTGCGTTGATATTTTAAACAACATTACATCAAAGTCATTAGGCTCGAGTGTCTCCTCTCGTTGACAAGAAATATCACTCCGGACAAAGAGACAAAGGCCAGAATTCCGCCTAAATCGGTGATGAAAGTCGTACCCAGGATATAAATAGCTGACCGTACTAATCGATGATCTGACTTTGGTTTCGGTTAGTGCAAGTACATGAGGTTTGGTAGATTGTAGATGTTGATGGACTGCATTGATGTTGGAGTTCAGTCCTCTTATATTGCAGAAGTCAATTTGGAAGTTGCTAATCTCGGGTCTTTTAACAACTCCAGTTTTTCCACCATTTCCATTTAGAATATTGTTCGAAGGACCCGCATGGCTACTGGACATGGTGGATGATTGGATAATCTCGCTTGATAAGGCGCCAGGACCCGCCCCCACCCGGAGATCCGATCGGGGGGCGTTTTTAACTCCGGAATTTATTGATCTTGGAACCATCATCACAGCATTTTTTGTATATTTCCCACCCTGGAAACCGGAGACATCGGCACAGTGACGAAACGTTAGCTCAAAGAGCAACTTCACGCCACCTAAGCCGATGCGATGGTATTTCACCGGGCGATGTCGGGTGAGCCAACATCTACCATCTTGTAAATTAGATAAGAAATTACAGAACTTATCAAAACAGAAATACGAATCTGAGTGTTTAGAACATCGTAAATATTCTGATCATGTTTTTCACCCAAAAATTTTGAATATGACAAATTGCGCCTTTTCAGATGTTGAACTCTCATTTTTAGAAAAGGGATTAAAATATTGCCCTAATTTGGGCATAGGGGAGAAGGATGTGACTTCTTTGTTGGCTGATATAGAAATGGCCCTAAAGTTTTGTGATGTTGATGTGATGAATTCTGTTAGAGGGTTTTGTAGACACATTATTAGGAAACAGAAGGATAATTTTGGTAATCAACGATATAATAATAAAATTCATGTACAAAAGAATATTTGCCGAACTTTGAGACAAAAAATAAAATTAAATGACTTAGTATTGGGAAAGGCAGACAAGGGCAATTGTTTGGTAATTATGGAAAAACAACAATATTTCAATAAGGTTCAAAACTTTTTGGATAATAATAATATGATTATCGAGCTTAAGAAAGATCCGAATACGTCTTACACTACAGAACTTAAAAGATTAATTAATGGCCAAAATTTTTATGATGAACTTAAGATTAATTAACCTGTAATTCCTATGAATTCTAGTACCCCTTTATTATACGGTATGGTCAAAATTCACAAAATTGATATGCCAATTAGACCTGTGGTTAGTTTTGTATCTTCATCGGCATATTTTTTAGCAAAATGGCTAGACAAATGTTTGAGAAGCCTCTTGGACTTTCAAAATAAATACAGTATTAAGAACACCAATGAATTAATTCAAGATTTAAAAAGTATTAACTTGCCAAATGATTGCCTTTTGGTTTCTTTTGATGTGGTCAATCTGTTTCCAAGTATCCCCCGACAACAGGTGGTGAATATCGTGGAACGTTTGCTTGGAGAGAACTTATCTCTGTCTGATAATGTACGGAGGGGTATAACGTCCCTTTTGAATAAATGTCTAGGTTTAGAATTTTTTTAGATTTAATGACAAGTTCTTTCAAATGACGGATGGTTTACCCATGGGTTCAGGTCTTTCCCCCTTTTTAGCCGAAATTTTTATGGGTGATTTTGAAAATAAATTGTTTAATTCAAATTTTTACCTTCTAGATAAAATTTTATTATGGCGCAGATATGTTGATGATACTTTTATTGTTTGGACAGGAACAGGGAATGAGTTGGAAATTTTTTTCAAGTTTTTAAATTCTTTAAACAACCACATCAAATTTACAAAAGAAATAGAATCTGATTGTTGTCTGAATTTTTTAGATTTGACAATAAAGAGGGTGAATAACGTTTTTGAGTATGCTATTTATCGGAAAAACACACATACAGACAATGTTATACCTGCTGACTCAAATCATTGTTTAGCTCATAAAATGGCAGCTTTTAACTCTTTGATCCATCGTTTGTTCACTATCCCACTCTTACCTTTAGAATTTGAGAAGGAAAAGAACATCATCTTTCAAATTGCTTATAACAACGGATACAAGATATCACTAATCAATAATTTAATAAGAAAAAAATTTAATGGCATGCTTAAGAGGGTGTTGACTGACCCCTTGGATAAGACCATAACATCTTTTCAACCTCCTAGGTATATAAGGCTTACTTTTTTGGGCACTGTTTCTCTGAGAGTGGGTAATGTATTGAAGTCTTTAAACAACAATTTTAAAATAGCTTACAAATCGGTAAACAATTTACGTAGCTTATTCTCGAGAGTAAAGGATTCAATTAACGTGCTTGACAAGAGTGGGGTGTATTTGTTGTCCTGTAACTCTTGCACGGCTAAATATGCTGGTCAGACAGGACGTAGTTTTAATGTTAGAATAAAAGAACATTTAAACTCTCAGAAATCGCCTAATGACAAGAGATCAGCTTTTGGCCTACATTTAAGAGAAAATTTACATAGTTTTAATACTAAAGACAACTTTAAAATGCTACATAATGCGAATAAAGGCCTAAAGTTGAATTTTTTAGAAAATATTGAAATAGCGAAATTAGAGATAAATAATCAAATTGAGTGTTTGAACGACCCTGTCAACGCCCACTATAGGGAAGCGGCGAGAATTATAAACGAATTTAAGTAGTGAATAATTGTTTAAATAATGGAACCTCTCTTTGTACAATCTAGATGTCGCTATGGTTCGGTGTATTTTGTTTTATTTTTTAAGTGTTTTATTTTTAAATGTTTTTTGGGTTTATCCCGTTTTATATAGTTAGTAAACCTGTGCTCGCCATTGTGAGCTTGTTTGTGTCCTTAATGTAAAGTTTTGTCTATATTATGTAAGTAACACCAAATTATTTTGATTTATACCTGAGATTATTATATGAATAAACTTTTTAGATAGCTCTTGAAAATGGTTTAAGAAACCGAAACGCGTAGAGCGAATTATTAAATATTTGTGAAGAATTTTGGATTTTTCTTTCCTGTTCAATCAACATGAGTTAAGCTCCCTCTGCGTCAATTAAGCTCTATCTACCCCCTGCGTCACAAGCGACAACAAATGAGTTATTTTTCAAAATCATAACGGACTATTACAGACGAACGGACTAATAACAAACTAACATACAAGAGCTAGACCTGACTCGACTTACAAATTACCTAAAGATTGGCCCCCTATGAGCGAGTCCAATCAACAGTTGAGAAACACTACCCGATACTGTCCACAAAAATCAAGAAGAAACACGCACACACGATCCAAGGGCAATTATAGCTTCTGCTGAATAAACAAAAACTTATACGAAAATGCTGAAAAATAAAATCACACACAAGAACCAGTATTATTTTAAATCCGTTTGAATAAACTATTGCTAAAATAGTTTTTTTAACAGATTTCCTTTTTACATGAGGCAACTGTACCGGAATTACCTATCGATTAACACTTTTCTTTGTATACTTAGACTTAAGTATACAGATATTTTAAAAATAAAAAAAAAACATCATTTTTAAATCGTCTACCATGGCATGTCTAATTCTTTGTTCTCGCTAATACACATACCCCATAATAACGGAAACAATGCATCATCCAAAATCGATTAGGACCAATTTCAAAACTGGACCATTATGTAACCGTCTGAAATAGCCAAAAAGCGACCTATTTACCTTGAATTAGATCCGGTAAACCCCCATTGTTAGTGCGGTAAGGGCATTATTTAGAGTCCCGGTCTATTATTATCACCCATTCACTATTTTGGCAGTTTAATTTTCGATGGCGCCAACCATAATCATTTTTAAGGATTTGCGAAGGTAGCTGTGGCAATAGAGCTTTACTTTTTAGGTGTTATTGAATTTCCTTTTAAACGAGCAGATAAACATGACATGAAATCTTTGTATTTTAATTTAAAATTAACAGCTGAACTTCAAAAAGTAGTCCATGCTTGTAGTGGAGTCGATAAAATCAAATAAAGCACATACGTTCTACCTCCACAAATTTCACAATATCCAGTGTGTCTCTAGAAGGTGCAAAAAAATGCTACCACAAATTTCTGAGACTTAAATATTACGATCTAACCCAACTTACCTCAGTCCAAAAGTGCATGACTTCGGAGATACAGAGTGTCAAAAGTTCAATTTGGTTTTAGTTTTTCATAAATGATTTTTTTAATAATTCGTGTATTGTCACAATATTTGGATAGGGGGGTTTTGCGGGGTGAAAAATTAAAATCTGCTTTCATTTTTATTGTAAAATTTCTAGGGCCCCACATGCGGTACCTTGCACACATTTAGAAGAAAATAACTTTTTTCAGCCACCCTGTATTTAACTTTTACTTAAAAATTCTTATTCTCCAACGTCTTTTACCTTAAAAAGGTATACGTGGTAAGAGTCGATTTGAGCAGCCGTTTTTGAGCTCCAAATTATTGTAATTTAACACAATTTGAAACGGAGGCGTTAAATTACTATCACTAAAAACTGATTGGTGTCAAATCGAATCTAAAAAATAATACAAGCATACATTTGAATTGTCAAACAATTTTTAAATTTCTTATCGTCCTCGCCGTACAGTACCTACACCAACGAAGAAATGGCCGATATGTTATTATATATGTTTTTCCATATTGCCAAGAAAATAGTTTAGAATCTTGCAGAGTATACAGTGAAAGATTCCGAATCGTCGCTGCTTACCAAACCATTAACCCCTTCGCTACCAGACCGATTTCGCTATCTACTATATTATACCAGCATTCCAAAGGGGTCTTTATGTTCTCCAAATCTACAGCAGGATGAAACCCTTGAAAATTGCAGGTAAAGGGAAAAATCGCAGAATGCCTTGTGTCCTGTAAACAAGAAAAATTTTAGCAAATTATTCAAAAAACAATTCAAAAATCATACCGAAAATGGGTCTGTAACTGTAGAAAAATCGCCCATCATTACGGGTTCTCCATCAGAATAATCCGATATGCTGGACAGGCTGTTATTATCATCTTCCTCATCCGTATCTGGTACGTATTCAGAGCCCGAGTCCTGGAATGGCTCACTATCGCTTGAACTACTCATTTTCGGGAGCAAAAGATTTAACCCCAATAAGAGCAACCACTAAACTGAACAAAAAATATCGCACAGCGACTGCCGACCGCTTATGAATTCCACAAGACCACAATAGCGAGCGTGACCTTGGGAGGACCAATCAGAAATTGACTCCTCCTATAAAATTTTGCTATACCAGGGCTAGAATACTATCAACGAAATTATACTGGCCCGTAAAATGAACAATAATGCAACTAACAAACATGTAGCCATAGTGGCAACATGGTATATTTGAGAACATACATTTGTAGCCACTATGGCTACATGGTAGCGAAGGGGTTAAACCTTCGCGGCAGTTGAAAGACGTCTTCGTGAAACGGGTAGGTTTGCGCCTGTTGCTATTAATTATGGTACGGTAAGAATTCCAGAGGTTGAGGAAGATATTCGGATTGAAGAAAATCCTAAACTCGGCAGCAGACGATTGAGCTTAGAGCTAGGGGTATGTAAAGATACTGTTAATAGGGTGACCAGAGAACAACTACTGCGCCCATTTCATATTCAACCGGTACAAGATCTTTTACCCCATCATTTTGAATCACGCCTAGCTCTCTGTCGGTTTAACCAAGAACACAGAAATCAAGATAGGAACTTTACACGAAGAATTTCATTCACAGATGAAGCCTGTTTCACGCGGAGTGGCATAAGTAATTTGCACAATGAACATGTCTATGCTGAAGAAAATCCTCATGCGACTAAAGTAACCCATTATCACCATGACTGTAAGTTTAATGTGTGGGCAGGAATCATAGACACTTTCATATTTGGTCATGTCATTTTACCACCTCGACTAAATGGCGAAAATTACTTGAAACATCAGCGAAACGAAAAACCAAACTTATTAGATCTCCTGCCCTTGGAACTTCGAAAAGGAATATGGTTTATGCATGACGGTGCTCCTGCACATTTTTCGTTAAACATACGTAATTATTTGAACAAACAGTATCCAAATAGATGGATAGGTAGAGGCAATGATGCACCGCAAATTGGCCAGCTCGATCCCCTGATATGACACCGATTGATTACTTTTTATGGGGAACTTTGAAAACCCTTGTGTATTCTAGGCCAGTAGATACATAAGATGAATTAAGGAGACGTATCTAAACTAGAATCGACGCTTTGAGAAATGATGATGAAATGCCACAAAGAGTTCAATTTAATTTTTTAAAACGTATTAATCCTTGTAGACACGAAAATGGAGGAAATTTTGAAAATTTGATAAAAGCGTTTTTTTTAAACTAAATTAAATTAAATTTTTGTTGTCGATAAATCTCCTATTGACTCTTTTCACTAGAGCACTAGAGAATAAAATTAACAACACATTTATCCAATTGCTCTTTTTTAGTTTTTAGTGAGAGTTATTTTAATTTAACGCCCTCCCTTCAAATTGTGTTCAATTATTACAATAATATATACTGGAATCACCGGGGATGCATCCGAACAGCAAATGGCAATACATCCTATATTAATATCGAAAGGGGAGTTCGCCTAGGTTGCCTTCTATCCTCTTTACTATTCAACGTATATGCGGAGTATATAGTTAAACAGTCGTTAGAAGACCGACCAGAAGGAGCAAAAATAAACGGTATCGTGATCAACAACATAAGGTACGCAGACGACACTGTAGTCATGGGAGAATCCGAAGAACAACTGCAGGCATTGATGAGCACTCTAACGGAGGAAAGTTTGAGAATGGGATTAGAGGTGAATGCGGCAAAGACGAAGACCATGGTTTTCGATCGAAACTCACAAGAACAACATGTAAACATCGTAATCAATGGGGTCACCCTCCAGAATGTTCACAGCTACATATACCTGGGCAGGGAAATAAGCCATCAGCTTACCCACGCTAAGGAGATTAAAAGAAGAATAGAAATAGCCCGGGCAGGTTTTCTGAAAATGCGAAATATACTGTGAAACCCAGGTTTATCCCTTGAGGTGAGACTATGAACAGTAAAGTGCTATGTGTGGTCCCTACTCTTATACGGCTGTGAGACATGGACGGTGAAACAGGAAGAACTCCGAAAATTGGGCGCCTTTGAAACGTGGATATACAGGCGAATGCTCCGGATAGCCTGGACCACCAGAACAACAAATGTAGAAGTTTTAACTAGAATGAATACCCGCCCTCAGTTAACAAGTATCATGAAGATAAGAAAAACAACTTACCTGGGACACCTAATGCGGCACGAGGAGTATGAATAACTCCAAGTAATACTGGAAGGAAAAATCGAGGGTAAACGAGGCATAGGGAGAAAGAAGAAGTCCTGGCTGAGGAATATAAGAGACTGGACAAACATGGATGGTAATACCCTGATCCATCGAGCTCAACATAGAGAAGAATTTGCCATAGTGGTCGCCAACCTCAACAGAGACGGCACCTGAGAGGAGGAGGATTACAATAACTTAGACCTGGCCATACACGAGGTGAATTTTTAGGAGAATAAGATTTTTTATTTAAAAGTTAAATAGGTATAGGGTGGCGCAAAAAAGTTATTTCGTTTTAAATGTGTGCAAGGTATCGCAGGTGGCATCCTCTAAATTTTACAATAAAAATGAGAGCAGATTTTAATTTTTCACCCCACAACCGGGGCCCCCCTAGCCGAATACACCAATTATTAAAAAAATAATTTTTGAAAAACTAAAACCAAATTGAACATTTGACTCTCTGTATCTCCGAAATCACACTTTTGGACTGAGCCCTATATATTTAAAAATTATCATCACTTCATTATTCCCCAATATATTCCAAACATATAAATATTCATAATCATTGGATACTAGACGAAAACCATACAATAGAAAGCTAAAATGAGAGAAAAATTAATGTGGACTTACCAGTGGTGGACCAGAGTAGTTTTGCTAATTGAAACTAATATAAGTAAGTAGAGGTTTATGCTGAATTGGGACCAGTGCGCAGTGGTTTGAAATTTTAAACAGCTAATAAAGACCAGTTTTAAGAAAAGATAAAAATGGTAAAAAGTTTTTGTATTATATTATTGCGAAATAAAGTATATGGTAATCGAGAAGTTTAAATTTTGTTACGGTATAGCAGAATCAAAGAGGTGAAGAATTGGGTTTAAATTAATATTGAGAAATAAAGGCAGAAAGTGGTAAAGTTGACATTGTTAAGAGATTATTGTATTAGTAAGTTTATTGATGTGAAATGAAAGCATCTGATGGTCGAGAAGTTAGGAAAAAGTTTTTTAATATAGGTATGGTATAGTAGAGTAAAACAGATGAGCATTTAGAGTTAAATTGGAGTGAAGAAATGAAGGTAGAATGGGGTAAAAGTTAATATAGTTATAAGATTAAATGCAAGTTGAAGAACATTGAACAAAGAACAAGGAGGGACAGATCTGCAGGATTATTGGGATAAAACTGGAAACACTTACATGACAGAAGGTTTTTAGTAAGGGGCCTTAAAGGCATAACATTAGTTATTTGTGCCTGATGCTGTGAGATAAAAATAATGAAAATAAAAATAAATCGAAAAAAAAACACGTTGTCACATACGGATATAGTCAGGTTCAAGTGACATGACATGTGATTAAAGACAGATGCAAGTGACAGCTGTATTCACAGAGCGTGAAGAGAAGCAAATTAATCAGATCGATCAACAGCTAAGAAAATGCGTTCAGTTTAAAGGCATACCTATACAACAACCCCTGTACAAAACTATTGCTAGTTCAAAATGCACCAAAACTTTACAAAATAAAATATGGTTCTTTTGCAAGTGAAACAAAGTATACAAAAAATGATTGTTGTTGTGAAAGCTTCATATCTAGTTAAGGCAGATACGGACAAAGATGCTGACGTGGCTTCTATCCACTTCATCTGAAAGCGGCCTTATAAATAGCGGGCGCTTTTTGTTGGACGCAATGGCGGCTTTTTAGGGCAGTGCCAACCCATTGTCTAACAGACAACATACAATATTGTAAATCAAACAATGCAGTCTTTCTCCACAGTTTAATGATTAATGTAAATTATAAGCTCCCGACATGTTTCAAGTGCTTAAGCACTCATCATCAGGGGATACTAAAAGGATAGTACAAAGTTAAGAACAAATAATGAATATAAAATAAAGTTTGGGAAGGACTTACCTAACATCGAGTTTGGCAGAAATGTAAGTTGTCTCAAATTAATGAGTACAACTCGTAGGATGACACTTGTAAAGGCTAAGGACTTGGTGTACGAACTGGTTAATTGTATTGAAATTGAGATAAATGAAGTTTTGGTTAAACAGACAGTATGTTACAGTACTTATCTACATCAATTCGTATTTAAATAACTCTCAAACTGCCAGCGAATATCCGCTCCACTTTTTCAATCGCCCTCGTAACGCCGGACATCATTCTCGCAAACTACAGCAGCCATAAAATAAATTGTTTTACTTTTCAAATACCCCGGGCTGGGGTCGGTATGCCTACCCCGCCGTAAGAATATCAGTGTAGAAGACTAGAACTTTAGGCTTGAAGATAGGCAACCAAATATACACCATGTATCGACGTTGAAACACAGCTACAGCCAGCTAAAACTAAATTTGTTGGGTAAAGGAAACATTTATATGACCCTTAACAATGCAGCTCGACTAGAAGTGTTAATGAAATTGTTAAAACGATATTTTGCGCCGATTAATTTGTTACGGTTCAAAAATTGCATTTTCATATGTTAAGTTTTCTGTTTTAATTTTTTAAAGTACCTAGGTAGACTCTCACCTTAAACATTAATTAGCTGTAATATCCAATATTTTCACTATGGTCTGTTCGAAACGTTAGGTGGTTTGTTAAGGCTAATATTGTTGTAAATACTGCTACTGGATGATGCCGGCCGAGAGCCACAGATACTCTGGATCGGCTATTAGGAAAGCCAGAAGCCGTGAAATGGCCGAGTCCGAAGAAATGGTATACGAAGTTGTTGATGTGGGGACAGTTTTAAGTGTAAGGAGATTAAAATAAAACGAGTATCGACTTTCGTAGACTTTATTACTTCATTTAAAAAGCTTGTGAAACACGACAAATAAAAAAAGGCTTCTCCGATATTGGTTTTTGACATGTCGAGGATATTTGTCTCTGGCATATTGATGCCATATCTTCGACTTATTGCTTCATTCGCAACTCTTAATTTTTTATAACAATATTGCACCAAGCACAGGAATATTAATGCAATATCTTGCAACATTTACTATAAAATTTGTGCAAAATTTGAAACTACATTGTTTGTATGATATTTTTACAATTATTACAATTTATTATTATAAAGTAAATATTTTTGTTTCCCGGCCAAAGGCCATTTGTTTCTTCTAAATTTAACACTTCTAACTTCAAAATTGTTGGCTAGTATGCTTATCGAGTAACCACAGGTACTCGTAATACTTTGTATCGTACTTTAAGAATGCTCTTATGGTAAATTTAGTTAGTTGTGAGAGGTTCTTGCACAGATCTTGCGGAAATTCCAAGTCTGAGGCAATGTCCTGGATGTAGGTCTATGTGGCTGCCAGATCAAACTAAACAGTCGCTTTTTTATAGTGTAAATCTGACAGTTGCCGTCTTGTGCAAGACTCTGTCAAACAGGGTTTGACTTTTACTTACTCTTTTGATGATAGCTTTGTAATTTAAACCTTCAGAACTTTTATGTCAAAACTAATACTACCACTTTTTTATTACATTTCACTTATTTATCTTTAACTTTAAGTACCTTTTCTCCACCAAATTAAGAGGAGCTTGCATTTATAAATTCAAGTAGCCAACGGCTTAACACGACTTCAAGAATAAATATTTGTATTGGCCTCTGCTAAATTTGGCTTTTATTTGAAAGACAGCGACTTTGAGGGACCTGAGTGAATGAGAGCTTATAGGAAGCTATTGAAAACCGATTGTGTTTTTTTTTTCCTAGTTGGTTTTTCTCTGAAGCCAATCACTAGAACACTTAAAGGCTTTTAAGTAAAATAAAACTAAGGTGGCGCCTTCAGGATTTTACTTTAACTTACTTATATAAAAGTGCCAGACCACTTAATCTAGAAACAAAATAGTGAACCTACCCTGAGTTGAGCTAGCTAAGGGGTGAGTTTTCAGGCAGCACAACATAGGTCATTTTTAGGGACTGTTTTCTGAAGTACATCCTCCAGGGCGTAGGGATGACAGCGTAAGGGTGGATAGGTTGCTTGTCGCAGTTTATTTTAGGTTATCCTAAGGTGAATACTGGCACTCAAGAATATTTTGGGGGAAACGTTACACTGGCGTCGTATCATTGGTGAAAACAGATAACACTGGCACCTTATTATGAAAAAGTATAACAAATTTACATAATATTTTTTTTAGGTTGTCAGTAATTAGCGTTTAGGGGTTACGATGAATCTGAAGAATCTTTAAACCAAAGCAACTATAGGAAATTAAAAAAATATTACTATAAATTATTATTAGATTCAAGAACTTTAACGGGGTGTCAAATACTGTTCAAAATGAAATGATCGAAAGTTGGTTACATTTTAGGCACAACCATAGAAAAGGAAATTACGAGCGCGACTTGCTTACGTTAACCATACACCCAGTATAATAAGTGGTTTAAACACATTTTATTTACTTTACAGACTTTGTTTAATTTAACTAAAGATCATAGATCTTGCGTTAGTTCGCTTATGGAATAGTAAACAAAATCATCAAAATCCATTAGGAGGTGATAAAACATGATTTTAACAAGTAAACGACTTTTAATGATAAGCGTAAACATTTTAAAATGTTTTCGCTGTTGGTTTATAAAAACTGACGCGGTGTCAACTAGTTATTTTAGTTTACGGAAAAATTAACTTATTAGTTTATTTGATTATCATCCGTTAATGTCGTTAATATTTAGCAAATAATTTATCTAATGTTGTAGGTGTCTTTTGTGCTAAATTCATGTCATGCATGCGATAATAGATTCAACAAATTAGCAATTTTTCATTGAAAAAGTTGTTTAATTTCGATTTAGCATAACATGATTATTTGTCATGATGGTCTTTACAAAAAAACTTAATAAGCCAATGAAACATACTCCTTAGTGAAACTTTCCGTTGGATAATGACATCTTGTAGCTTTAATTTGTACCATGCGAGCAAAAATTATTGGTTTAGATCACAATTAGAAGGGGACGATATATCTAATCAATTCTGGGTTAAAACTGTGCCGAATTCATGTTATGACATGATAATATGTCAAACTGGTGAATATTAAAATAAGTAAACAAATACAAATTTATTTTTGTTGTGTACAAAATTAACAAAATAGGAGTTATAATTTTCAAAATAAGGCGCCAGTGTAACGTTTTTTCTAAAATAATTCTTGGGTGCCAGTACTCACCTTAAGGTAACCTAAAATATACTGCAATTAGGCAACCTATCCACCCTTACTCTGACAACCCTACCCTTAGTTTTATTTCACATAAAAGCCTTTAAATGTTCTAGTGTTTGGCCTCAGAGAAAAACAAATTAGGAGAAAAAACAACTATGTCACAATCGGTTTACATTAGCTTCTTACAAGCTCTCATTTACTCAAGTACCTCAAAGTCGCCGTCTTTTAAATAAAAGCCAAATTTTAGCAAAGGCCAATACAAATATTTATTTCTCATGTCGTGTTAGGCCCTTGGCTACTTGGATTTATAAATGCAAGCTCCTCTTACTTTGGTGGACTAAAGGTACCTAAAGTAAATGGAAGATAAGTGAAATGTAATAACAAAGTGGTAGTATTAGGTTTGACATAAAAGTTCTGAAGGTTTAAATTACAAAGTTATCATCAAAAGAATAAGTAAAAGTCAAACCTTGTTTAACAGGACCTTGCACAAGACGGCAACTGTCAGACCTACACTGTAAAAAACGACTGTTTAGTCTGATCTTGCAGCCACATAGACCTACATCCAGGACATTGCCTCAGACTTGGAATTTTCGCAAGGTCTGTGCAAGAACCTCTCACAACTAACTAAATTTACCATAAAAGCTATGTTAGAGTATAATACAATATCTTACGAGTACCTGTGGTTACTCAATAAGTATACTAGCCACGCGGGCGTAGATAAGTTAAAATATTATAGTTACAAGCGTTAAAGTTTGAATAAACAAATGGCCTTTTGCCGGGAAATAAAAATATTTACTTCATAATAATAAATTGTAATTATATTTACAACGAAATTAGCTGTAACAGACCACCCAACGTTTTAAACTAATAGAGACTCTTGTAACGTCTTAACGCTATGTCGATATGTGCTACACGGTTACAATGCACAAGCTCTGTACATAACATGGGCACAATACGTTACCAAAACACTGTATATCGACCAATACGCAAAGGCAAAATATTAAGATTTTAGGCTGACTAAGTTTTTAAATATAAATGATCACAGGGTAAAGATACTTAGCTGAAAGTTTATGTACTACCCATAGTTCATGAAGACTCGATCTTCAATAAAAGTAGTAAAACACACATGGTTTCTTCAGCAGTCAACGTGGATACTGCTACACTGCTAGTCTCCAAATATTCAAATAATACATGGCAACTGGCACGTCCCGCGTCCAGGCAGCTCCAATAAAAGAAAACTAGTACTCCAGCTTTAACTTGGACTTTAAGCCCCTACCAAAAAAAAAACATCAAATAACTATCGAGGGTTCCAATCTACAAAATGGCGTCTAGGAACGCTTGCTGAAGTTGATGAAAAAGCATTTTAATCGGCATTTCGCCCAAATAATAGGCACTAACCTACTACTATACCATATTCTTTTTTAGTCCATTTGTGGATGATTTATCGGCACCACATGGCCTTCCCTGCCCAAGGAAACTAAAGTTCGGGAGCTACATCCACAAACGTGCTTTCAGTTTAGCGTCTATTGTCGAAAAGGGGCGGATGTTGTTTCGTCTCCAGCGTACATAGTTACAAAAACATTCGTCGACAAATAAGTCATACCTATCGATGAAAACTATAACCCCTTTGATTAACGAAGCCTTGACAACCCGCGTCAACCGCAAAAATATGCCTAAATTAACCAGACCTGGTCGTGAAAATCCACAGAACTGTCAGTCTGACACTGTAATAATGAAAAAATAAAATAAATTTAAGTTGGGTTTTTTCTATTTGTTGTTATTTGGATTATGTTGAATTTACTTTTTCATTACACATATAAGGAGGCCACCAAAGATAAAGAGGAAGAAGGCCTTAAGGGCAGGATAGATGAATTTACAGAGCCAAAAGAATAATTATTTATCAGAGCCTAAAGGGCGCTTACTGAAGCAAGACTTCTGTAATCCCTGAAAATTTAAACAAATAAATAAGACAAAATTACAATTATATTGGTTTTTATTTCTACTGGCAAATTAGTAGATTTATTACATAATATAACATAACACTTTTAAACTGCTTTGCAATTCCTGTAGAAAACTTTAAAAATGTATACGTACAAACACTACTTTCTAACATTAACCTTTGTATACATAAATAAACTCTAAATATACAAATATACATGGGCGATTTTACAGGGAAAAATTCATTAATATACGGGATGTACCATAACAAAGATTTACAAAAAAAATCAATGGGGTGTGTCAACTATTAAATTGCTGATAGCCAGAACTGATTAAAGAAATATAAGGGCACTGATCAAGCCAAAATTCATTAAAATTTTAATTAATAAATGTACGGGGTGTGTCAGAATTGACTTCAGGAAACTCGTTCTTTCGAACCTTGGTCTCTCTTCTTATATAGGGTTTAGATTAAAACGGATTGGTCTATGGACCTAGAAAAGGTTGGATGCAAACAAAACCGGGCAAGGGTTAAACAAAAAAAATCTCGCAACACAGTTCGTACTAAGACGAATCTTTCAAGTGTCGTTTCATCGACTAAATTATGTATTATACATTTATTAGCCTCGTGGCCATAAAACAAATCAAAATATAACAGTAGAGTAGTAACAGTAGAGTAGGCACTTTATTCGATAAAATGTACGGGGGCACCAAAATTAACTGGCATTAAAAAATCAAAACTTGATCAGAATTCACAGGGCTGGATCTCGAATTTAAATGACATCAGAAACACTCTGTCATCACAGACAGCTCTGACCCAAAATTTACACTAAAATTCACCAGAACACCAACTCCAGAGACACAAGGTCTTCAAACGGACAGCTCTGAGTTAATATTCACTAAAAATCACTAGAAAACCAACTCCAGAGGCACAAGGTCGTCAAACGGACAGCTCCGATTTAATATTCACTAAAAATCTCTAATATTTACTTTAAAAATCACTTCAGAGACACTAGGTCATCGAACAGACAGCTCTGAAGCGAATGCACACTGAAATACTTAAAATTTACCTTAATATCGTGAATTCGAGTTGCAACCCTATCTACGAAAAAAATGACTGCATAAAACAAATAACTGATTGAAAGTAACACTTTTGTGCATCGATTCACTTGGTTCCGTCCATTCAGTGGTTTATCCAATGAACTGCTCCTGAACGCTAGTAACCTCTAGGGCACAGTTAGGTATCAGTTGGGTCTCGTACGGTCGGTCCTTATAAATCGGCCAATGCCAGGTAACACCAATCGTAGGGATCCTCAACCAAGATGAACACCAGGCAAAGTCTCACTGCTCCTGTAACAGATCTCCAAGCGAGCAGACAACACACCAGCAAGATTACAATAAAACGGGGTACAGGGTATCAAATGGAATCACTAACAAAAGATATGAGGTTAAAATAATTTTGATGTTAAAATAATTTTTGCTCGTTGTCCCAAGCGGGGGCTGGCTAAAGTATTTTTATTTTAATTGGTCAAATCACACGAACGTGAAGCATTGAAACCTGAATGAGGGCATGGCAACCTCACTCAAATGTAGAAAAGTTATAGGTTAGAATGACATCAAGGGCTTTGAATGGAAAATTGCTGCATTAATGATTGAAGAGTTCCGAAAATATTGGTCCGGGTTTAAGCGTTCATCACTCCAGAAGAGATTTTATTGATTATATTTGATGAAACGTTCATTAGACGTCCGATGACTGAGGATTTAAAAAATCGTTGATATCGTTCGTTTGAGCCCGTTTACGGATTAAAAATTTGCCAGATGTGATGGAATGGATCAACTAAGCTGTAAAACAGATAACTTAAAATGGGGCATGAACAGAAAAGCTAAAATTTAGGGCGAGACATAAAAAATACAAGTCCTACATGACAAACATATAATCCTGAGGTGAAAATAAAAATCCTACGTGAAAATAAAGAATACTAAGGTGAAAAACACATTCGAAATGTAAAAAATAGAAATCCAAAGTGAAACTTAAATTCGAAATGTGAGAAATTAGAATCCAAAGGTGAAATACAGAATCATAACGTGAAAATATAAATTTGAAATGTAAAAATAAAAATCCTAAGTGAAATACAGAATCGTAAGGTGAAACCTGAAAGGAAAAAAATGACCGCCGTTAATACCACGGAATACTACACCAAAAAAACTTAATTGTTTACCTGTTGGTCGGGTTTCTCTTTCGCCAGGTCACTAATATCCCCTAATGGGCTGGAAGCATTTCTAATGAAGTTACTTGTACATCCGGGAAAACCCGCGACACTTTAGTGTCTTAATTCATTTAAACACTCGAAAACTGAATTCAGTTTCTACTATCTGACGAAGACACTGTGTGTCGAAACAATTGTTATAGTGTGGAATAAATAATATAAGTGAAGATTTATACATTTTGTATTTTTCCTATCAAGTTTCTATAATGGATCTTCATCAAGTAACGGCTACATCCATTGAATATTTAAAATTCAGGTATTTACTTTTTAAAAACGCTCGGACACGTCAATTAGTACTTTTGTTTGCGCATTTTTTAACGTAAAATGTTTTTATACAGGGTGTCGCACGTATGAGGTATGAGGTCATCAATAAATGTGTTTAAAATAAATTTTCAAACGTCAATATTTCGAAAACCGTGATTTCCAGAGGTGTTAAGTGTTCATCATAGAATTCAAAATTGATATAATATACAGGGTGTTCCATTAAAAAAAATCCTTGATGACCTCATACCTCATACGTGCGACACCCTGTATAAAAACATTTTACGTTAAAAAATGCGCAAACAAAAGTACTAATTGACGTGTCCGAGCGTTTTTAAAAAAAGTAAGCCCCTGAATTTTAAATGAATTTGTGCAAGACTTTATGGACGCAGTGTATACTTGAAGAAGTAGTCCATTACAGTGGAGTTGATATAATCAAATAAAACAACGGCAGTCTACCTCCACAATATGTATTTCAACGTTTATGTTTATATCCTACATGTTTCGGACATAGAAGTGTCCATCATCAGAGATACTAAAAGAAATTTACAGTGTGGGTTAAACGTTTTAAGTAAAAGGAGAGGACTTACCAGTAGTCCATTACGGCGGCTCTATCTTGCATAAGCGACGATTAAAATTATGTTAAAATTGAAATTGTAGGTTCTAATGAATGTTCAAGACTGAATGAGAAGTGATATTTGATGGTAATGCCGGATAAAAGAATATTTTTAAAAATAAAATCAAACTTAATTGAAATCGGTTCATTTTCCAAACCCCGCCCTAGTATTTTCAATAAGGAAAACCAGGACATTGATGAAGTAAAAGTTTTGGCTTTAATTGAAACAAATCAAAGTAGTTCTTGTAGAACAGTGGAAGGTTCTGTCGGTGTTACAAAATCAAGGGTTCAAACTATTCTAAAAAAACACAAGTTTAGGCCATACAAATTTCATGTCGTACAAAACTTACATCTTGGTGACGCAGAGCGCCGCGTAGACTTTTGTAATTGGTATTTACAAAATGTAAATAGAGAAATTCATTTTGAAAGAACGATTATATGGTCTGATGAGAGTCATTTTACCAGTGCCGGTATATTTAATCGGCAAAATACTAGGTTTTGGTGCTAGGAAAATCAACATGTTATATTTCCACGGGAACGGCAAGGCAGATTTGGGTTTAGCGTTTCATGCTTCATACTGGGAAGTAAAATTTTATATAATATATTTGAAGGCGGTCTTACTGCAAATAAATATTTAGAAATTTTGGAAAACATTGTGCCCGAAATAGTACAGAATGTGCCCCTAGCTCATCTTAATATCTTATATTTGCAACAGTACGGAGCTCCCTCTCACAATGCTCAAATTATAAGACAATAATTTTCTTGGCCGCTGGATTGGAACACATGGACCTGTAAGATGGCCACCCAGGTCACTCGATTTAACGGTTTTGGATTTTTTTTGGTGGTGCTACCTAAAAAATAAAATTTATACCGTCCAGTACCAAACGATGGCAGATTTAAGAGAAGCCACTGAAAGAGCCTTTAGGGAGTTACAGGCACGGCCTTTTATTATTTTAAATGCACTGAGGCGAATCACAACAATGTGTGAAACATGTCTTAGGCATAATGGAGAACAGTTTGAGCAATATTTATGAGAGAGTTTCCTAAATCATCAAATAATTGTAGCTTTTAATTTTTGAACGTATAACACAACTAAGTAAATTGTTATTTATATTTATAAATGTTATTGTTATAGGTATATATGGTATATATTTTTAAAATTAGTGTTTTATATTTGTGAGAAGCTTGTGACAATTGTTTAATCTTAAAATTTATACGGTGTGCCGTTTAAAAAAATGTAAATTTGTTAAAAACTGTAAATTTTGAGCTTTACATTGAAAACAGCTATAAAGTATTATATATTTTTGAAAAGCTTGTGATAAACTGAACCATAATAGCTAAAAATATATAGGGTGTTCCATTTAAAAAAATGCAAGTTTGCTCTTTTTCTCGAAAACAATTAAACATAGAAAAAATCTAACTAAGCCACTGGATTCTACCTAAAGAAAACTAATAAGTTCATTTCTTACCTTTTGATAAGTTGCAGCGTAACCGAGATAGAAGGGGTCGTCCCAAAATGCAAAATGTTCAAAATCACCCTGTATCTAAAAAACTAAGGGGGCTATAAATATTCTGTTGATGGCATCGTTTGTTTCTCAAAAAAGTAACACAGTGCCGCGAAAACCGCAACCTTCTATCTTTACTAATAACGCAGATAACCCGTAAAACATACGAAAACTGGACACCCTGTATAACGTTTTTATGCATAAAAAAGAGAAAATACAAATATGTCATCCTCATCAAACAAGAAAAAAATGGCAACAGGCATTTAGTAATACCGATTGGTCATTAGAAATACAAACAGAATTAAGAGTTTTAGTTATAAATGTAAAATATTTATATTCGAAAATACAAATACATTTGAGAGAACACTTGTGTAACATTATCAAATGAATAGATAACTTATAATCTTATAGTCACCCAGTTTCGTACAGAATATGTAGTGTAATTGTTCATTATATAAATATCTCTGGAATTTAATTGAAATCTTGAAAATTGTTTAAAATTAATGAGTTTAATGTATTGCACATACAGACATTTAGTTGTCTAGGTGCAATTACAAAAATATACCGATTTTGGAAAATAAGAAATTATGTTAGTACAAGAATCTGTATTTAAAGTAATATATTATTCTGTTCTATTCTTGTTCAATATTATTATATTCTTTATATATGAAATGATTTCTCTATAATTAATATATGGAAACGCCACTGAACCCTTGTCATGAAAGATAAAATTTAATTTATGCCCAGTGACACTCGGGTCGACTCAGTTATCTCGGTACAAGCCCATAAGTTATGTCGTTTCCGCCCAATAAAAATAAGGAAAAATAGTCCGACAGGCTAATTAGTTGAAATGATTTAGGGATCTTGCCAGTGACAGCTGGGTGACACATAAATGGAACCCGAGGACGTATAATCTTTTTGATTATGTTTGAGGAAATACAACTAATGTTTATGGGTGTTTTTCTATGGAAATTTACTATATCGTGATCCTGATAAGCCTTTAACTGTTATTTTAATAGGGGTAAACAATGGAATAAATGTCACCTGTCAAAGTGAGGAGTGACAAGTGACCTTAATACATTGTTTAATATTGTTATGTTAAAAGTTAAAAGTAAGGGGTCCTAAATTATTGATAGGTTAGGTGGACACGTATAGTTGTGATATGTATGTTCTAAAAGGCAAATTGTATTTGCATGAACACCGACTTCATCATGGATCATGTCCGTTCTTTAGGTGAGGGGTACGTCTAGTAGATCTTTCTTTTTTCCTCAGTACTACCAAAGTTTACAGAAATTCTGTAAATTTTGGTATTGTCTTAAGCAGATCTTCTATTGTAGGGTTTGATTTGGAAATAATTCTTATTAATGTAAAAGTTAGAATTATTTACTTACATTAAACTGAGCAACTGTCATAAGGGTTACCGTGAAGCAGTTCTGTCTCACCAAGTACTCATATAATGTTAACATGAAACAAAGAAAAATACGTTTGCCGGAAGACTGTAATAGAATAACATTGAAGCATATAAACTCACCGGGGGTTGTCGCCCCTCTTCTGAGAATTGATTCAACTTCCAGCGGTGTAGATTTTTACATCTTTAGTATTCGGTTCAATATATCTTAGTACTTGATATAGTCCAATCTTGCGCTACAATAAATTATTAGCATATATCTGCCCTGGTATCTAACTACCCTCAATAAAATATTGGCATCTATCTGCCCTGGGATCTATTTCCCCTAATAAAATATTGGCATCTATCTGCCCTGGTATCTAACTACCCTTAATAAATAATTGGCATCTATCTGCCCTGGTATCTAACTACCCTTAATAAAATATTAGCATCTATCTGCCCTGGTATCTAACTACCCTTAATAAAATATTGGCATTTACCTGCCTATACATCCAACTGTCCCGGTATCTGACTACCCTTATATTTTACTCCACACACTCACAATAGAACACATCAAGTCTATTCGAAATTCAAGGCAACCTTTTTCATGAGAGCAAAACATTTACTCCTCTTACTAATATGGAGCATAGTATAGGTCATATAAAATGGAACAGATCCGGACTTATAAGTTTTATTGAAAAGATATATAATTAATACATAATATTAAATAGTAAAACAAAACAATAGTATATAGATATACAGGGTTTTTCACTTACAACTCCGCACGCCAATATCTCGAAAACGAAAATGAATATTTAATTTCTGTAAAAAGCAGTCAATGTATGGGGTCAAGTAGATATTTTTCAAAGCTTAAAAAATTTGACGCCTACTAAAAGCTAAGCGTCGCGACGCGTCGAAACTATAAATCGATTGCATTGACTTTGAAATTACGCGCATGCGAAAGTACATGTTATTTATAAACTTTTTTGTTATTTACCCGAACTTATTTATTTTACTCATTTCTGAGTTATTCCGGTTTATAGTAAACATTTCTTGATTGACAAAAAATGCAATTACGGATGATTTTTACAAAAATGCCATGAATATTAGTTACTATGGCAACCATTTTTATCGCAATTGTTTTAAGTGCAATTACAAGCGACAGATGTTGTCATTGCTGCGTCAAAGATATTTTGTCACATTTTGTCACAAGAAGTATTTAAACTTGTTCGGTTTAAACAAAACTAACAATAATTATATGAAAATGGTTCAATTTAGCAATGAGGAAAAAGTAGACATGTTACTGGTGTTTGGAGAATGCAGGTCCAAATGTAGAGAAGCAAGAAGAGTTTACGCATAGCGTTATCCGCGTAGAAGAGTCCCCGATGCAAAAACCTTTCCAAGTTTATGTAAAAACTTAAGAGAATATGGCAGTTTCGTAAAACCTAAGAGAAATAGAGAAAAGACGACTACAAATGATGAAAATACTGCTGCTGTAATTCAGCGGGTTGATAATAACCCCAAGATATCCCTATCAAAAATAAAAGAAAATACCGGTGTTTCCATAGGTTCATCGTCGAGAATTCTAAATAGAAACTCTTTTCGCCCTTACAAAACTAGAAGAATGGATTTTTTAGCAAGACTTGCCGATTTGTATAGCCAAGATGCAATTTTCCCTTAAACATTGGAATCGTGAACAGACACAACTGTCGTTTTTGGTCCGAAAACCATCCTCGTTGGATTACAGAAAGAGGTAATCAGCGAATTTTTGGCATCAATGTTTGGTGCGGCATAATAAGCGGACTCCTTATTGGACCTCACTTTTACGAAGGTACTTTAAATTCAGATCGCTATTTAAGATTTCTTCAAACTACACTTCCGGAACTGTTAGAAGAAGTGTCCTTTGAGACTAGAATGAATATGTGGCTACAGCAGGATGGAGCGCCTGCACATAATGCCGTAATTGTAACGAGGTATTTAGACAGAGAATACCCCAATAGATGGTTTGGTACTAATGAACCGATAAGGGGGCCGGCGAGGTCCCCGGACCTTACGACACCAGATTATTTTCTTTGGGGTCACCTAAAAGACGTTGTCTATGAAGAACCTATCGAAGATATGGCTGAACTTATTAACAAAATTAGTGCAGCGTGTGCCGCTATTACAAGAAAGACGCTCCTACAAGTGACCCAAGCTCATCTGTTGAAAGTTTTTAATAGCATAGTGTATTCGAGCACATGGATATAATTTTGAACACATTTTTAATTTGTTTTATCATCTAGTTAAGTGCAATAATAATTTTGTTCATTAGCTTAACTCAAAATCATGTAAGTAGTTAATTGCCAATAATAATTTTTGTTTATTACTTTTGTAATTACACTTAAAACAATTACGATAAAAATGGTTGTCATAATAACTAATATTCATGGCATTCTTGTAAAAATCATCCGTAATTGCATTTTTTGTCAATCAAGAAATGTTTACTATAAACCGGTATAACACAGAAATGAGTAAAATAAATAAGTTCGAGTAAATAAAAAAAAAGTTTATAAATAACATGTACTTTCGCATGCGCGTAATTTCAAAGTCAATACAATTGATTTATAGTTTCGACGCATCGCGACGCTTAGCTCTTAGTAGGCGTCGAATTTTTTAAGCTTTGAAAATTATCTACTTGACCCATACATTGACTACTTTTTACAGAAATTAAATATTCATATTCGTTTTTGAGATATTGGCGTGCGGAGTTTTAAGTAAAAACCCTGTACCTATATTAATATTTATAAAAAAAATCTACAATGTACAATACAACTTAATTTTTAAATTTTAGTCATCATGTTCCGAGTAAACAACAAACGTTAAAATAACTAAGACAGTAAAATCTCTCAATGGCTACCACCCTCGGGGAATCAAATGTTGGTCGGTTAACAGGGATGGTTGGTTAATGGAGAAAAATTAAAACAACTGGTCTGCATTTTACAGTGTTTGTTTATTAATAAGTATCTACATATCTGTAAATAATTTTAAATATTTTTGTTTAAATTTATCAGAACTAAAATTGAATGAGATGAAGCCAATTTACTAATAGATATGTATATACTGCATGTGCATACTAACATATACAGGGTTGGGCAAATGTTCCGGAACGGCTTAATTACAAGCGAACGAAAAGTGATATCGAATCGGGGTTTTGGGCAATCTATAGGACAAAAATTTTACTATTTGACTGGTATACCATATGTCAGTAATGTCACCAACTGTCAAGTGTCGACGATATTTTTTTATTTTTTTAAATGGAACACCCTGTATATTATCAGATATTCTAGATCTTCAATAAATTACAAATATTTTTCATATAGCATACCATATGATTAAATTCAACTGTTTCGGAAATACGGGCAAATGAATCTAGAAAGCCCATATTACATTTTGTTTAAAAATCAAGCAACATATTTCTTTTATTATGACATTCCAAATAAAAGTCTTAGTTTCCATGACTCCCAAGTGTCACTCTGACACATTTCCTATTTAATTTTTATTTATTTGTATTAAGTGAGTTGTGCGAGTTTTTTATTTATCGACTAAACCTCTGATATAACTGATAAAACTATGGTTCAGCTAACTGAACAAGAACGGATTACTCTGCTTATGATGATAGGATATGGGGATAGACGGAGATCTTTTCAAGAAGCAACCGACCTTTTCAATCAAAGTTTTCCTGTTCGAGATCCCATTTCTAAATCAACTGCTAATAGAATAGTCCATAACTTTGAGCATACGGGTACGGTAAAAAACTTGCCAAAAACAGGTCGTCCGAAAACTGCTACAAATGACGAGAAATCCCTGGATGTTTTGCTTGCCCTGCAAGAAGAACCACAGACGTCAGTTCCAAAGCTTGCTCTTGCACATGAAAACAGCGAAAAATCAATTAGAAGAATCCTCAAAAAAAATAAAATGTTTCCTTATAAAGTCAGCTTGCTTCAAGAACTATCAGAGGACGATCCTGATAGGCGTATGCAATTTTGTCAAGAAATAATGGACTACATAGACCTACAACCTAACTTTGTAAGTCGTATTTTATTTTCTGACGAGGCTACATTCTGTCTTACTGGTTTCGTCAATAGGCACAACTGTCGATACTGGTCAGACCATAATCCCCATTGGATGATTGAGCACCGTACGCAACACCCCCAAAAATTAAATGTGTGGGCAGGTATAATTGGAAACCATATTATTGGGCCTTTCTTCCTTGATGGAAACTTGACATCTATTTACTACTTAGATCTGCTTCGAAATAGAATTATACCAAATTTGATTATTTATATCATGATCAGGTTAACGATCAAATACTAGCGAATGACATTTGGTTTCAGCAAGATGGGGCGCCAGCTCATTTTGGTATACATGTCAGAAATTATTTAGATCAAACTTTTCCTGGAAGGTGGATAGGTAGGAGAGGGTCCATTGAATGGCCTCCTAGATCTCCAGATTTAACACCTCTAGATTTCTACCTCTGGGGTCATTTAAAGACTGTCGTATATCGTACACAACCTAAGACTTTGGAGGATCTTCAAAACAGAATTTTAGATGCTGTGCATGTTATTTCTCGTGAACATTTGCAAAACGTGCGTTCTGAATTTTCCGACAGGATTGGACACTGTCAGGTGGCTGAAGGACGACATTTTGAACATTTAATTAAATAACCATTATTTTATATTATTGTGTTTTAAAGTTATTACCTTGGTTTTGTTTAAATAAAATGTACTACATTCATTTGCCCGTATTTCCGAAACAGTTGAATTTAATCATATGGTATGCTATATGAAAAATATTTGTAATTTATTGAAGATCTAGAATATCTGATAATATACAGGGTGTTCCATTTAAAAAAATAAAAAAATATCGTCGACACTTGACAGTTGGTGACATTACTGACATATGGTATACCAGTCAAATAGTAAAATTTTTGTCCTATAGATTGCCCAAAACCCCGATTCGATATCACTTTTCGTTCGCTTGTAATTAAGCCGTTCCGGAACATTTGCCCAACCCTGTATATTATACAATGTAATGTATGTTTGCATGAAGTTCTTATTTTTAAAATAATTAGGAATTAATGGTTGCTTCATATTTTTTATTTTATTTTTATGAAATTCAGATTCCCATTTTAATAGCAATTGAGAAATATTTGTAGACTTGTCAAAATTGTTAACATTATTAAAAAAGTTTTCAAAAGTCTCTCAAACTTGTGCAGGCTTCAGATAGGCTTCACAAATGTGTCCTTAATGTTAGGAAACAGTTGTAAGAGCGGAATATTATCTTCTTCTTCAAAGTCTTCGATATTGATATCGGTTGATACGCCACATATTTTATTGAAGGTCATACCCACAAACACAACTTTATCTGTTTGCTGACGACACGGCAATAACCGCCACCTCGAAACAGCCTCGAGTAGTAATCTCACGCCTGCAAGGACACATAAGCCTTCTGCAAAACTAGCTTGATACTTGGAAGATCGGTCTAAATGACTCCAAAACTCAGGCCATCTTTTTCTCAAAACTCAGATTACCAGAGAGCAGAGTCAAAGTAAACAACAAGAAAATACCATGGAAAAGCAACATCAAATATCTGGGCCTCGTGTTTGACAAAAAGATGGCCTGGAACGACAATGTTGACCACCGGCTAGTTTGCGCACAACCTCAATTGTGTGCAATGCATCCTTTGATAAACAAGAGGAGTAGAATAGATAACAGGACTAAGACAAACATTTACAAGATAATAATTAGACCAGTACTTAACTGACATACGGTATACCTACTTGGTGTACCGTAAACAAGACAAAATTTAAAAAGTTGCAAATTTTTCAAAACAGAATTTTACGAATAATAACAGACGCGCCAAGATACATACCTACAAGAGTACTGCACAATGACATGCACATGGACACAATACACCAGTTTTTCAATAAAATACTCACAAAATATTACGCACGGACAGACGTATCGGACAATATTCTAATAACACACTCACAAACACACGCGCCCCACCAGGCAACATACAAGACTCCCCCGTGACTGGCTCCCACCCTGAAGATAGTAACCAAGACACCCAGAACCTTTTAAACATTCAACATTGAAAACCACTCTACAAGCGAAAGCACACCATAAATTAGCAAAGCTGAATAACAACTATATATCCAGATATTCCAAAAAAGAAGAACGACAAAGAAAAGGAATAAAGAACATTGTTCAACTTAAAGATTAAATATGTCATCATCCATTGAAGGTAATACCGTGCCGACGAAGGAATTTTTCTAACCATCCATTTGATGCCTTAAGGTTATCTAGTCCTAGACATTGAACAGATTCGAGGGCTTATGTTTGAATTATGGGCCCGGATATTGGTAAGTGCTTGTTTTGCACCTTACAAAACTAGTTAAAAACAACTTGATCCACACTGCCAGTCCTTCGGTGTTGGGACATTTTTTTTTTGTTTACCGTTGCCACCTTCTTCAAACAAAAATGTCTAACTGCTGCTTTATTTTAAAGCAACATAGTCACTTGGGTCTTAATCACTATAAATTTCCTCGATAATTTCAATTTTTTCGTTAAAGAAAGACATTTCCTTTCTTCCATCATCTTCAAATATTCATGTTAGTCCCAAAACACACAAAACCTGTTCAGAAGAAGACTAATGGTAATAACCAATTTATCAGCCTTTAAAATAAATTGAATGAATCCGCCTGCAATAAAGTAATTATTAGTAGGTATATGTACCTATATTTCTTAAGAATTGTCGGGTCGGGTTTTACTATTCCTATTGGAGGCTGATTTTAGCATTAATGTTTTCTAAAAATAACAGATGGGGCGGTATAAAGGAGTATAAAATAATGGGATTTCCATTTTTAAATATGGGAAATTCATAGCCGCTCGTTTAACGCAGGTGGTCACTTTATAGAGGCGGTGGAAAACAGAGGTTTTGCTGAATTAAGAATTTTTATAGAACCTGAGTACCCTGCTGATTAATGCTTTATGAATATGAAATTATTGACAAGCTTTAATATTTTGTATAAAATGTACCTACCTACTCGTATTTTTTTGCGATATTCATGTTATTTTAAAAATGTTTGTGTGTTTTAAAGGCATAAAGTGCTATAAAATATTTAAAATGGCAACTAGCTGCATGGTCCTTTAAAGTAAACCTAAAAATTAGCAAGAAAGACGATTTTCCACATATATACCTAACTAATTTTCCATTGGTGTCGGTATATGATGCCAAGTAAAATATTCCAGGCGTATGAAAGGAAAGAAATCGTAAACCATGAAAAAATATAATTTAAATAAGCCCTATTTTATTCCGCATCTATGAGCAGTCTATATTTATGTTCATTAGTAGTAGGAACTTATCCTTGCTTGTAAACAAACCGATTAGACAAGAACATGATTGGTTGCCTCTATTAGCTTAACATTGACTATACCTACACTGCAGCTCAAATTTTATACTTATAAAGTATACCTGATCGTTCCGGAAACACTTCACCCTAAAATATAATTTATTGACGAGGCAACCATTTTTTTCTTTATACCACACCATTCATCTAACAACCTCCTGTTATTTATGTTTTTGGGTCGGTTCTTTTGAAGAGCCACAGGCACAAAGGCCAGACGTGAGTGATTCCAAATTACCTGTGGCTCCAATAAAACGTTTTTGCCGCGTCACGGCGGCTCTTTACGACCTTGGCAGTTTATTAGTGCTAAAAATGACCGCTAAGGGCGATTTTTAACAGTTCCGTGCTAATTACGTTTTACATTTTGGATTAGGTGTTTTTTTTTTCAAAATGATTTAGGCGACTTCTCGCATAACGTATTAACAATAACTAACATAATTAAATAATAAAAGTGAATATCAGCTAATAGCAAGATGTCAAAGTTGGCAAGAGATAGGTTTTCTTTTAAAGTCACTAAAATCAAATTGAAAACCGACAAATTAGCCAATTAGGCAATCCAACGATGTGTCAAATTACGATTTGCTAACAAACCAGAACTCAAAAACATTAAACAAACAATTCAATATGGCTGTGGAAGGCAAATATGTGGCAAATATACACGGATTCAATGCTTAGTTTACAGTCGAGTTCTGTGCGCTTCAAGATCCTAAAATCAAATTGTTTATTAGAGCGTTTGATCCACTTTCTAATGGTCCGTAAGTGCATCTCCCTGGTCCAACGGTTTTTATGTGTCTGTTTAAAACTGTTTTGATCGGAAAGTATTATTTTTTTACTGTGTAATCTAAGTGTTTAATTTTGAAACAATATGCCTTCGACTTGTTTAGTTCTCGGCTGTACAAGTCGCTCCAACAGGGCTATTCGTAACTTTTATCATGTATAATCTTAAACTATAAGTTTTTAACACGCCTGAATGATTTATTCAGAAAGCAGAGGGATGGATGGCTGGCTACTTTAAATAGAGAGGATCTCACAGACACCATATTTAAAAATCAGAGTTTGCAGCAAGCATTTCATAACAGGTAAAAGCATTTGGCACCAATAATTTAATTTATAATAATGCAATGTTTGTAAGTTTGGAAAATCCTGCTAGTTTAGAGAAAGAAAATCACCCCGATTACGATCCTTCAGAAATTGTCGAGTGATGTAGTTTTTACAACAATTCAACAATTTGATCTGACTTTTAATAAATTTAAAATACTATATAATTATATATATGTATTGAAATTTTAACCCCTTTGTCAATTTAAAATCATAGTATAATATTTCTTACTACTTACCTTTTCGTTTTTCGGACGACTCAAGTTCAACTCACTTAAAAGTCTTTATCTACTTTCATTTAGTAATATGAATTTTACAGTTCTGTAAATCGTTTTGTAAGGGCATCTATTACAGCACTAGTGCTGTAATAGATGCCCTTACAAAACGATTTTTAATAGCAGGTGCATTTTTATTTTTAAAAAGGCCTTTTGCCAAATATTTTTATTCATAGATGAAAGTAGATAAAATTTTGTACAATATTCTTGTTGTAAATTCATATTACTACACTCGATGTTTTATTAAACTCGGCTGACGCCTCGTTTAACAACTTTAACATCTCGTGTTGTAATATGAATCTTTACAACACTTATATCGTAAATAAGTATTATTAACTACTTGTTAACGTATACAAAAGTTAGGTTATGTGTCCGATTTTGTCTCAAGGTATTCACAGTTATGACACTAACCGGAGATAAAACTTATAATAATTTCGCACAAAGCATCGTAACGTCACTTGCGACTGTTCGTAAGAACTGTTTAAATACAGAAGTAAATACGAACAAACGGATGCAAAGCTTGTTACGGCTAATAGTAAGATTTATTTTAGACAATATGTCGAATACGACCATTTTTATTTTTCAAATATCTTACACAAGATAGGTACGGTTACGATATTTTGTGAGAATATCGTACCTCATAAGATGAAGTGGTATCCGACGTAAATTAATTTCTGATTTTTTGTCGGTTACGATACTTAGTCGGAAGGGCAACGATATAGGAACAGGTTTTAATGGTTAGTAAAATTAATTTAATTTATAAATTTCATCATTTATTTATTATTCTTTGAAATCCACACGCCCCTGGAATTTATTCTCCTGACGTCTTACAGCTCTCTATATGCTAGTGATGAGTTACTTGCAGACATTTTGGTCTTCGCGAAGCAATCATATGAATTAACTAACTGTCCTGAATTACTTCGTGAAAAAATTCTCACCAGCATAAGGATACTTTCCCTATACCTAACTAAAAATTAAAAAATAAATAGACGCAGCAAAATCTAAACGAAACAATACGTCATCTCAAAGTCCATATTCGTAAAATATTTAAGTAAATGCAACACAGGTAGCCAAGTCGCCATCAAATTGACAGCCGACAGACTAGCCATTGTTCCTGAACAAACAGCCTGTCTGCCACTAATAATAAAAAGTGTTTGCTTAGCGCACTGCCTATTTACCACTCGAGGAATTGTTGAAATTGACTGCAGAGCCGCTTAAAAAACTGTCACGTCTGAAATTGTATGTAAATATTTTGAGACGCTTAACCATTATTACGAAAACTTTTTTTGTTCGGGTTTGTTTGATGAGAGTTTTCGATTAAAAGCTTGTGAAATATCTTTCATTCAGGAAATAAGAAATGTTTTAAGAAGTTCCATGTCTCCAGCCACTAAAAAAATTACAATTTTAGAGAATTATTTAAGGGTAAATAATAATAATAATAGGTATAATAATTAAATAAAAATTAATTAAACTAACCTGAACTAACCTGAAGAACAGACAACATGATCTGTATCTATTCGCCAACGATACTGTAATCAGTTCGATGTCAAATCTATAGTGGCTGGTGGTGACAAGACTGCAGAGTCAGATCCAAGTCACGGAAAAATAGGCCATTTTCTTCTTGAAGAGCAAAGCGAGAAGATCTAAGGTTAGGTTTTCAGTAAATGACATTCAGGTGAATTGTGCATAGGAAGTCAAGTACTTGGGACTAGTTTTTCACGCGACGTTAAAACTGGAGAAAAAACTTCGAACTTCGAAGCAAAAAGGTTGCCGAAGGTCAAAACTGAAGAAAAAACTTCAAACTTAGAAGCAGAAAGGTTGTCAAACAGCTAAGTTCAATCTACTGCTTGCTTTACAACAAAAGTTAAGTTGGATATAGAAGGAAAGTTAATTTGTGCAAAGATCAAGACCGGTCCTGACTTATGACTTATGGTGTGCCAACATGGTGCACAATAAGCAAGACGGTGCACACTTACTGCCGAATAGGGCCTTTGCGGATGCCACAAGGTATGCTGTAACTAGGGTACTTCACAGGGACTCATCTGAAGGCAATTTGGAAATGATAATATGTTTGGCTTTGATTTTAAATCTTTCCTAAAAATAAAACTTTTTAATAATAATCAAACGATGCCTTTCCTTGCTTAAAAATAAAGCAAAACGTGTTATGATTTTCAAAATGCCTTTAGATGATTAAAAATACCTTAGGCCTTGAAATCAGGTAGTGAACAGTATATCTTAGAATTTTAAAAAATTCTATAAAATAGCGTTGAAATTAAAATTTAAAAAATCTATTTTTTTAGAAATTGAAGAAAATAGTAGGTATAAACGTCAGTGCTTGAGTGTATAAATCTTTTCTAACAATACAACATAAAAAATATCTAAAACTTGTCATTGAAAATGAAATATAGTCCTAACAAATGTTGTTAGCACACGCAATTACGTAAAATAAATTATAATGTAGCGACATTTATAACAGACCACCATAAATAACGTCGACGTTTAGAAAAAAAGGTAGCGATCAAAAATCTCGACATTCAAACTATAAATCGTCATTTTGCAAAGGTTGAGCGACCAATCAAGACCATTAATACATGTCAATTAAATTGTTATTTAATAAGAGGAGTTTTTCAAATTTCACGTTATTTTTTTATGAAAATTCAATGGGTATTATATGCATATATGGCGCCTTGCCCATTTAACCAATGTAAACGTAGTGAAGCCGAGACGTCCTTGTCAGGTCAAGTTCATTTCGCACAGTGCGCGCGCGTGAGAAAAAATAAATAGCTGCTTTTTAGTTATATTTAACTTTGACAGCAGAACAGGAATTTGTGAACAAACATTAAAGTTCTTGGTTTGTTTAAGATTCTATGTTGTGTAAAAATGTTACCCTCCAGTTAGATGAAATCTTTACTTGAAGTGTTTTAGTTTACAAAAGGAAACATAATAATTTGAAGGTACTTTTAATTACCAACTCAATGCTAATTTTGCAATTATGTGACAAAATATTTACTAATTTTATCATTGCTTTAATTTTCTACTGCACACTTTTGTCACCTGTTGTAACGAAATAAAAGTACATTTGACAATACCCTTACGGAGCACGCGCAGAACTCGAAATGACCCTAATGTTCTATCTCAGTTGATACACCAACTTATTCAGGGTAATAGCCAGTGGCGCAACCAAGCATCATTATTGAAAAAAGGGCGTGGCACCGAAACATTTTTCGCCTGCGCCGCTATTCTTTGTCCGCCCCCCCCCCCCCCCCGAAGGTATTTCCTGGCTGCGCCACTGGTAATAGCTATATAGATATGCGTATATGATTAGATGATCATACTACCTGACAATAAAATTTGTGTATCTATAGGTGACGATATTTTTTTTTGAAACTGTATAATTTAAAAGAAATGTAGATATTTATACTAGCTAGGTAGTTTAGAGATATTTATGCTAGCTAGTTTGAAGAGATTTATGCTAAAAATAAAATACAGAAGAGGACAATGTTCATAGTTAATATGGGTATGTTTATTTAAACAAAAACTGGCCCACTGAAATAAGTACATAATATTATAAACATCCTAACTATACCTAGCAGTACAACACCACAACCTTAAAAAAACAATTGAATTTTAAATAAAAATCAATTAATTTGTGGCTATAACCATGCAATAAATGCGCAAGGAGGTACGTTTGAATATAATTAATAATTATAAATTAAATAATATAATTCTAAACTCCGCCAATGCCTGCAAAATTTCTGAAGATGTCATGATGAGAAGCACGTTCCCTCAAATTCATTATTATATACGATAGAGAGAGACAACACTAGTATCAATCCATACACTAATAATATTGAAGCCTTCCAGGTACATTAATAATTTTTCATTGATAGCCTTCTCCATAACTTTTGATATAACCGAAAGCAATGCGAATGGACAATAGTTGATTGGCAAGGTCTTCTTTCTTTTTTTGGGTATGGGCTGGACTCGTGCAGTTTTCCAGCAAGAAGGAAATATTCCTTTTAAGTTATAAAGCCTACAAAATATCGGTGCCAATTCAATAATGATGACTGGAATATCGTCAGGACCAGAAGCTTTTTTGGTGTCAAGATTCCTTAAGATTCGTTTAACATGGCGGTGCCGGAAAACAATTTCCGGCATTCTCGATTCTACAGGGGAAATGTTCCGTGGAGTTTTTCCGTTAAAATTAACCGTTAAATGTAAAGAGAATAGTTCCGCCAGTAAGTTTGCTTTTTTCTGTGCTTTGGTAGCAATGGTGCCATCAGAACGTGGAGGTGAAATGGTTGACTTGCTAAAGTTTTGACTGACGGCGTTAGCTACCAACCAAAATGATTTTGAGCCGTTAGGACATTCAAGAAGTTTGTCTTAGATCCTTAGGTTGTGTGCTTCGATTCTTGCTTTGGTTTATCGTTTGCTTGCATTGGTTTCGAGCGTTAACAAAGATGGTACGGTTTCCGGCGGTAGGGTTTTGACGCCATCGTCGGTGGAAATAATGTCTTGATTTAATAGCTCGTTTGCAATTTTTGGTAAACAAAGGCTTGCCGTTAGAACCTCCGATATTTCTCTAGCACAGTTGGATGGATCATCAGAGGTAAAACAAACGTCACTCCAAGGAAAGGTTCGAAAATGGTCTTTTAGGTTATTCCACCTAGCTGATATATAATGCCAGATATTGCGTGGTTTAGGAGGCTATTCGGCATTAATTGGTAGTGTGCTCAGTGCCGAAATAAAGTTATGATCAAACGTAGGCTTACGGAGGCTTCACGGTGACAGTGTACAAGTCGGGGTCTGAAGTTAAGAGAAGATCCAACAAACTAGCAAAATCACCATCTCGGTCTGGAATCCGAGTTGAGTGAGGCCAGTACTGATGGCAAAGGATTCGGCTTCGCGTCCTTGCTCGTCGGTTATACTTGTGTATTTGAGCCAGTTGACATTATGAATGTTAAAGTCGCCAACTTTGGAGTTGGGATGGTGACTTGGCAAAAAATCGATAGTATTAGCAAGTGAGGAGAACAAGTCTCTATAATGTGTATCGCTTGGCGGCCGGTAAAGGCAGCAGATGAATTTAGTAATTTTCTGCGTTGATATTTTAAACCACATTACATCAAAGTCGTTAAGCTCGAGTGTCTCCTCTCGTTGACAAGAAATATCACTGCGGACAAAGACGCAAAGACCAAAAGTCCGCCTTAATGATGAAAGTCGTACCCAGCATATAAGTGGCTGCCTTTAGTTCGGTTAGTGCGAGTACATAAGGTTTGGTATCGTGAATAGAAACCTCAACACGTTTGTTTTCAAAACTTTAATTTAATTTCATCAAAAAGTACTTTTCTAAGTCTATTCTTAATAAATTAAGTAGTGCCAATTATTGGAATAAAGACTATTTCTTCACCTACACTGAGCGAAATATCAAGTTGATATAACTCAAATGTGAGTTGTCCTAGATCGACGCGTGTTGCTGATAGAGGACAGCTTAGACCTGTGAATTACGGCAACTAAATCGAAGAAATTGCATCAAATCAATGTTCATAAGTTATAATAGCCCTAAAGATGGGTTATTTTAGCTAGCTAGCTTAGCTAATCATAACTGGGTTTGACGAACACATGCGACGTGGGCTGCAGCAGTTCATTGTTTGGGCTGCCAGAGACCAATATGGGAATTGTGATGCGTTACTAGTCGGGCTAGATTATTTCATGATTCGAGCTATCAAATCTTGACCTCTCAGTTCTAGCTTACGATGATTAACTTAACGACCATATATTTAATCTGTACTAAAGTTGGGGTATCCTCATTTTCACGTACCTGTATGAGAACAAACTCTGAACAAAGATGAAAGATCCCGCAGATCAACGATTGCGCGGATAGCAAGTCCAGTTATGTGGTCCATGACGACGCGACGTGCATGAGGTACTAATAACTATTAAGGAATAACAATGGGATGAAGTTACCGCGCCAAATCGGCACGAGCGCGAATTCGAAACTTTCCGTGACCTTTCGATCGGTGATTTACCCTCGACATGGGTTTTAAAGCACTCTTTATGACTAATTCCAGCTCAAAATAATTTACACATGGTAATGAGTTGAAATAATGCACGTCCGGGTCAAGACGGCACTTTAAAATCAATTAGTAAGTTTTCCCAATCCAAAAACTGAGTTCAGGTTACTCGTAAAATGGTTACAATGTATCTATTGGCACCCCTGTAAATTAAACAAATCATATTTTTTGAGGTTAGAAAGGCTCTAGAATAGCTATTTGTGTATTAAGAGCGGAAAGTGATACTTTGCCGATTGAGACAGAAAGTTGCCGCGCGACGCGTCAGCGGAGCTCGGCAATCTGTCGAAAACGGCAAAGAACTTTCCGCTCGAATTACACACTAGATTTTTTCTACGATCACGATATATATGAAAAATAGTATATACTAGTTTAATTTTGTTTTTAAACCTGACATGGGCCAACTTTTTTATTTAAAGAGTTAGGTAGTTATTTAAGCAAAAATAACTTACACTAACAAAAATAGAGAATACAATTATTTTGTTGAAAAAATTAAGTAAAATACTTGTATTATTACCAAGTTTGTCGTAAATTCTTAACAAAACTAAGCAAACAAAACACACAGCTTTATTAAAAAATTGATAAATGAAATACACAATAAAATACCAAAAACCAAGTTTTCCTTATATTATCATTTAAAATTTTTTTATAAATATTTGTTGGTACCTATATTATGTATTTTTTATTTAACTTTTATTGGAACATAATACAGAAAGAACATTGAAAATATAAATACAATATTATACTTATTTATAATATACAATAAAATTGACTTATTTTTTATTATTTACTATATTAAAATTAAAAGTGCAGTTTTTACAACTTTTAATGTTTATTCCTAATGTTGATGGATCAGAAGTGTTGCAAATCTCAGGAAATGTTAAATCTGATTTTTTTTGGGTTTGAGATTGGCCAGATATTCTTTGAAAAGTTTGTATTTTGTTGGTCATTGAATCATCAATATACCCTTCGGCCACGTTGCTACTTTTCCAACCTCCATGCTTTTTAAGCTGTATCAAATCATCACCCCCATGTACCAATAACGTAGCAGAAGTACGTCGAAAACAATGCCCAGTATATAAGTTAGGATTCAATAAGTTTAAATATTTGGCAATTTCACTGGGTATTTTACCAATGGTATTCATTCCTATAACCTGGTTTGTGCAACGCCCCTTGGAATATCGGAAAAACAAGCGGCGTCCTAAATTATTCTTGCACTGTTCTCTCAAATGGATGTACTTTTTATAATATCCAACGTAATCAATGGCATTTTCTGCGGTGTCATTTATAATTGTAAATTTCCGACTTTGATTCGTTTTTGAATCTGGAATGCACACTATTAAAAGGGATTCTTTACATTGTATATCATCTATTTTCATTTTTACTAACTCGTCTCTTCTACACGCTCCAGCGATGCCCATAATCAAGACAACCTATAAACCAAAAACCAATGTAAATACTGATCGTGATATATTATACATTTTAAATAATATTAAAAAGCATACCTTTTTGCATAAATTTTCATCATCAGGTGCATTGCGAATAAAGTTTTCTATATGATCCTTGGATAATGTTAATGATTTTTTTGCTTTGTATCCCACTGACGTCTTCTTCAGAAATGCAATTAATTTCGCATAATGACTAATGTCAATATCGTTTTTAATTTTCAAAGTTTGTCTGAGCATTGAATACTTTGACCATAGAGTTGATGACTTTAAAGTTTGTGCTTTTTGTCCAAAATAGGTCAACAGTACATTTTCAGAATATTTCTTGATTTTTTGCGATTGACACCAATTTATGAAAAGAATGTATTCATTTTCATACTTTGTTTTGGATTTTTCGGGCAGTAGATTTAACGATACGTTTTTTGCAGCTTCGACGATATCCGGAGGTGTATTAGAAAATTCACTATCACTTGATACGACATCCATTATTTAATTTAACCATAAACTAATTAGAGAATACTTAAATAAATGATCAAATATTTAAATTTTACTACAATATTTACCGCTTTGTTTGACATGTGCCTCCTCGATTATAGAAATTAAATAGCCATTAGAATAGAATAGAATAGAATAGAAAAAAGCTTTATTGTGCAAAGAATACAAGACTCTTGTTGACAAAGCGAATACAAAATAGGTCTACAATATAAATTACTAAAGGTAATTATCACATAATAATCAGTAATATAATAAAATTATGCAGGTATATACCTTCTAAAACATAATAACATTAATATATATAAAAAAAAAATAGCAAAAAGCTTACACATTTCAAAGGAGTCCCTAGCCCATTCCTCAACACCGTTAACATCTTAAAATCTAACGCAGTATATTCATACAAACATTTTTTAACCACAAAAATACAATGAAAACATTTGTAAACGTCGCTAAAACACACACATGATAATAAGAAATAACATAAAAATAAAAAATACAATCAGCAAAAACCATAGAGTAATTTTCAACAACAAGTAAGGGAAACATACATAATCTCTAAATAAACAATTTAATTAGAGGAATCCTCAAAGTATTCGTTTAGGGTATAATATGATTTACCCAACAAAAAATTTTTAATTTCTTTTCTAAATTTTTTTTCATTTTGTATCTGTCTAAGATTTAATGGAAGGTGATTGAAAATTTTTTTGCTTATAAAAATAATTGAATTTTTTGTTTGAGCTGATGTTGGTATTGGAAGACCTAGAACAAAAGACTGTCGTGTGTTGTATGTAGACACGATGGGCAGTTTATTTTTATATTTTTTATATATAAGGCATACAGTCTCTAACAAAAATAAACAGGAAAGTGTTAAAATTTTGTTTGATAAAAACAATGGTCTACATGAGTCTCTACATTTAACATTGTACATGTACCGAACAGCTCTCTTCTGCAACATAAACATCGTGTTAAAAAGATACTGAGAGCAGTTGCCCCAAAAGCAAATACCATAACGTAACTGCGATTCTATTAGAGAAAAGTATGCACTTCTGGTAGTGGAAGCATCCAACTCATTTGCAATTAGAACTTACCGCTTTGTTTGACATGTGCCTCCTTGATTATAGAAATTAAATAGCCATTAGATCCTCTTGTGTATGTTGTGTTGCCGACTTATCATCACATTTCTCGGCAAGTTTATATATTATTGAAGGCTGTAATCGTTTAATTATTTGAAAACTGCTGTTTGGATGGTTTGACATATTTAAAATTTATTAAAATATTTATTCTTAGGCTATAGTTTATTTTAAAGTAACGACTGCCTTTATTTTATTTGCAAATAAAGTTAGGCGAGCGCCAAAGTTACTTTGGCGCTTTAGAGCGCCAATGATGTCAAAATATGACAAATTGGGGAAAACGCCAACTTTCTGATGACTTTTCGAAGCGCAAAGGCCTACTTAGTAAGTAGGAAAATATTGTTTTATTAGGGATAACATTTATATGTCAACAGAAAAACAAAATGTCCTAAAGAAAACCGATAAAGTAAAGGTACACTGACAAAAATGGATTTACCGATGTCGTGGGTTGCAGAATTATAGCTACTTTAACGCATGTTTCTATGTTGTTCTAACTGAGCCTACAAATTATCACAAATTATTTAAAAACGCTACAATAACTCAACTTCTTTTGGCTCGCCTCAACACAGAAAGAGATTTTTTATCAACATTTTAAACACAGTTGGGATTACCACTATCCCTCATTTTGTAACCATTTTACGAGTTACCTGAACTCAGTTATTGGATTGGGAAAACTTAATTTTAAAGTGCCGTTTTGACCCGGACGTTCATTATTTAAACTCATTGCCGTGTGTAAATTATTTTTTGAGTTGGAATAAGTCATAAAGAGTTCTCTAAAAACCCACGTCGATGGTAAATCACCGATCGAAAGGTCACGGATAGTTCCGAATTCGCGTTCGTGCCGATTTGGCGCGGTAACTTCATCCCATTGTTAAGTCGTTAAGTTAATCATCGTAAGCTAGAACAACTGAAACGTCAAGTTTTGATAGCTCGAATCATGAATTAATCTAGCCCGAGTAGTAACGCATCACAATTCCCATATTAGCCTCTGGCAGCCCAAACCATGCATAGCTGCAGCCCACGTCGCGTGTGTTCGTCAAACCCAGTTACGACTAGCGAAGCTAGCAAGCTAAAATTACCCATCTTCAGGGCTATTATAACTTAAGAGCAGTGATTTGATGCAATTTCTTCGATTTAGTTGCCGTAATTCACAGGTCTGAGCTGTCCCCTATTAGCAACACTCGTCGATCTAGGACAACTCATATTTGAGTTATATCAACTCGATATTTCGCTCAGTGTAACCACCTTGCGAAATTTGCTTAAAATCGACATAAAACTAACACTGTTTTTAAACCACGTTCTTTACACAAGTAACGCTTGTCCGCTTGTATTTAGCGCCAAAATGATTCGCTGAAATGACGGATATTGTCGCATTGCATTTCTTATATTAAAATTAGTAAATTAGTGAAATATTGCACCCTATTCTTTAAAAAAAAAGCATTTTATGTAATAGTGTCAATAACTGGGTGGGTGCCAATGACTGGGGGTTTTACTCTACCAATGGAGGTTAATCAATTGGTGTTTTCTCTGATGTGTGCAGTAATAGAAATTATGTATTATAAAGTTTATTTTAAAAATATATCGTTATTTAAACAAACTTACGTGGCTAAAATTATTTTAATCGTTAAAGAGCTACTTTCTTTGGCCTACTACAAAATCATAAATGTCATGTTTCTTAGTCAGAGTGATTTTAATGAATAACAAATGTAATTTATTTTGATATGGGCATAAGAGATGAAAAAAGGAGATAAATTTAATATGCCTGTCAGGATACGAGTTAAATTATGTTATGGAAATGTAAATAGTATGACAATTTATTTAACCACAATTTATTTCAGTCGGTACGGTTGGGTTAATTACTGTGATACTGTGATAACTGGGACATGCAAGGCGTGGCAGATCATTATTCATTTAAAGTTATGGCAAACGATCATTTTTTACGTACAAGTAGGGTGTCGCGTATATATTTTATTACAATCCAACGCTTGGAGCCTTTAAAAAAAAAATGTATGTACCCAAATAACTCCGAAAAAAATTATTATTAAATCCAAAATAGCCCAACAAGAGATTTGAGGCCACATATAGGTTTAAATAAATTCTGTGACATACTAATGCCCTTAAAAAAAAATTTCATTTGCCGAAATAACTTAGAAAATGATATTTTTCCATCTTAAGGGGAACCAAACCAAGCCAATATGTCCCAAATGGCCGCAAATACCGTAAATCGACGTATTAGACTGTAAGCGGGTTTCTGTCGATTTGTTGAGCCATTGAAGCCTTTAAAAAAAATGTATTTACCAAAATAATTGGAAAAAAAATTATTATTAAATCCAAAATAGCCTAACTGGAGATTTGAGGCGGTATAGGTTTAAATAAATTCTGTGACATACTAATGCCCTTAAAAAAAATTTTATTAGCCGAAATAACTTAGAAAATAATTTTTTTTCATCTTAAGAGGGACCAAACCAAGCCAATAATATGTCCCAAATAGCCGCAAATAGCGTAAATCGACGTATTAGACCGTAAATAGGTTTCTGTCGATTTGCTGAGCCATTGGAGCCTTTAAAAAAAAATGTATGTACACAAATAATTGGAAAAAAAATTATTATTAAATCTAAAATAGCCTAACTGGAGATTTGAGGCGGTATATAGGTTTAAATAAATTGTGTGACATACTAATGCCCTTAAAAAAAATTTTATTTGCCGAAATAACTTAGAAAATAATTTTTTTCCATCTTAAGGGGGACCAAACCAAGCCAATATATCCCAAATGGCCGCAAATAGCGTAAATCGACGTATTAGACTGTAAGTAGGTTTCTGTCGATTTGTTGAGCCATTGGAGCCTTTAAAAAAAATGTATGTACCAAAATAATTGGAATAAAATTTATTATTAAATCCAAAATAGCCTAACTGGAGATTTGAGGCGGTATATAGGTTTAAATAAATTCTGTGACATATTAATGCCCTTAAATAAAATTTTATTTGCCCAAATAACTTAAAAAATATTTTTTCTTCATCTTAAGGGGGACTAAACCAACCCAATATGTCCCAAATGACCGCAAATAGCGTAAATAGACGTATTAGACTGTAAATAGGTTTCTGTCGATTTGTTGAGCCATTGCAACGGGTCAAAATTTTGAACGAATTAGATAAAAATTTTTGAACTAGTGCAAATTAAATCTAAGAGAGCAAAGAAGATTGGTAAACTATTGTCGAAATATTAAGCGAGATCATCAAAGTGCAGCTTATTCCAAAACATAATTGCAGAGACCTTTTTTTTTCGTGAAGCGATTTCATATTACATTTTATTTTTGTTTCATGTACAGGGTGTTTCAGAAGCACGGTACGTAACTTAAGGGGGTGATTCCTTATGACATTCTAAGAGAAAAGGTTCATATGAACATGTGTCCGTAGTTGCCCCGTTCTTGATATACGGGGTGTTAAAGTTTAAAAAAAAAATTGGTTTCTTATCAATTTTTTTTAATTATCCTTCCTCAATTTTATTCAAATTTGGTACCGTCATTCATAATGATAAGGGGCTTAATTGGCCCTAACTAGATTAAATTTATTAGGTCCAATGGCTTCCCGGGGAGTACCTTGACATATTATTGACAAAAAAATATACGCCACTGGCTTTTTCCTAATTTTGATATTTATTCTCAACTAATAATAAAACTTTTTTGTTCCTTCAATTGTTTTCGTATCTTGCTTCGTTTAAAATATAAAAATTACCTTATTGCATGTACAAAAAAAAATAAATGTACCTATGTAAAACATTTAAATTAAAAAAGGCAAATGTTGCAAATGATCACATTCTGATAAAACGCACGATTACAACCGAACATAACAGGTGCGGACATCAGCCAAACGTTGCATCTTTAGACCACATTTAGCTGGTATAGACGGCATGTACATTTTAAATCCACAACGTCCACGAAATGCAACTAACATTTCATCAATAGTTGCATTTGCACCAATTGAATATGCTGCTTGTGAATTTTTGTTGAACTTTTCCAAAATGTCTGATATTGCTGCAACTGGATCGGTTTCTTTACGGTGATCTCTATTTGTAATATCATCGAATCGCAAATAGTTCAGGATTGTGGAAAAACGTCTCTCAGAAAGGATCAATCTAAAACTTCTCTACCTGCTCCATCGGTGGCAAAAAGAAAATATATGTCTTCATGATTGAATTTGAAAACGGCAGATTAACATAATAGACCTAGGAAGCACTTAAGTTTAATTAATATTAGGTCTCTTAGTTCAGTACGATTAGAGTTGAAATATTTTGTTCTTACTTGATGACGTTTTTGGTTTGTCCATGTAAGTAAAAGTAATCTCCCTCTATTTGAGGAATTCGAATAGCAGGTAGTCTTACGATATTATGAGCTGTAGTTCTAATTTCTCGACTAGGTTCTGCACGAGAGCATTTAAACCTATTTTTACCATAATAATAGTTTGGAAGATCGTCGTCATCGTCTGTTGATGTACTACCTTCGGATGTATTATCAGACCGATTGGTTCTGACCTTTCGCTCCCAATCAACCTTTTCAAAGTCGATATCATGCTCGCTTTCTTCGAGGATATCTTCTTGATCTTCCTCAGATAATTCCACATCCAAGTCAAGAGAATTTATCATACGATTCATTTTAGCCTTAAAATCAGGTTCGGCAATGTTAACCTTAACCGAAACACGCCCTGACGCCATTATAATTATTGCTTAAAAGCACAATATAGTTGTCCAAAAAATCTTACATAAAGACCGTCGTCAGGTCCCTCGGACCGCTAGATCAAAATTCCGTAAAGACAGAAAAACTTATTGACGTGACCACAGCGTTCAACTGTTTGTTAAATACTAACAGGAAGATACTGCGATGGCCAGAAGCTTTGGCCAGAAGCCTAGGCCACCGTCCAAATAAAAGTCTGTGCGTTTTAAGAAGTCCGATATCGGATTAAATCACCAAGGGATGTTATCGCTTTTAAAACAGTAAGTCGGTTAAGTTACAATATCTTCGCACCTTCGCTATACTTGATCACACCGAACATCCCACTGGTTTACTGTATTCTATTTCGCTCAGTAATATCGGACTTCTTAAAACGCACAGACTTTATAAGAAGTCCGCTCACTTGCTCTTGCCGCTGTAAATTTCTCCCCTGCCGACGCCCTACCCCGCACCCAGCGAGTCAACGCTCAAGCGGCGTTCGGCTGGGGATTAGTTTTTGCAAGTGCATACTTTAATCCACAGCGCTCTCGGCGAAGAGTTTTCGTATGCTGCCACGTTATAATTAGTATAATATTAGCTTACTTATGATGGAGGCGAATCACCTTAAGAGTTGTTCTTATTGTTGTGTTGATGATTGTTTTTCGTTATTTCGGTGCCCTAAAGATCCAATAAGATAAGTAAAAAGGATTGTTTACTTCCTTTGAGTAAGATGCAAAGTAGGTTTAGTGGGACATATTACACACCATGCCGACGTTTCGTTAATTTATTTTAACTATGAATTTTCATGTATGTATTGATTATGCTGTCAAAAAGGTATATTTAAATAATAGTAATTTACGTAACAAAGTTCCGAAAGTAATATTTTCCGGGATGAGTTGGAACTCCAGGGCGAGCCGTAGGCGAGTCCTGAAATCCCGCGAGTTCACTTTTGGATCGTGTTACGTACAATATTTTTTCTGTAGTTGTTTTGTATGTTAAAAAAAATGTATAATACGTGACAAGCGCTGTCATAATATAGTGCAATGTTCATGTTATTGTCAAAGCCGTTTACATAGAAACCCCAAATCGTCCCGAAAGTAACAATAATAGACCCGAAAGTAAAGAAATCGTATCGAAAGTGAAAAAATCGTTCCTAAAGTAGCTACTTTCGGTACGATTTGTGTTAAGTATTTAATACCACAACTCCCTCGTATAAAAATATTCAAGCGGCCAAGCCACCGTTCCTACTGAATGACTCCCGTATCTCCCTCGTAGGCGGTTCTCGGTGCGATTCGAGGTCACCGCCGGCGTTTTCAATACTTCAAAGAAGTGATCGGACTTCTTATATTTGGACGGTGCCTAGGCGGAAGATAAGTGGGAGAAACTTAGAATATCATAAGAAATCACTCCCTTAAGTTACGAACTCTACTTCTGAAACACCCTGTATGTAATGAATAAAAAAGATACTTATGTTATAAACGTAATAAACTCAATGTTTTTCGTAAAATATTGAGTACATATACGTTTTTCCAAACACAATGATGTTTTTATGTCATTTATGAGTCAACAATCCGACAGAAATCTTGACACGTTAGAGACAGGTAACTATAGCTATTCAATTACAATTGTTTACTTGCATCTTGCAAGACATGCAATTTTGGCTTTTTTATTTTTATATAATTCTAATCCATTTTCTAATGAACATGTGGTTTAATTAGTTTAATAATTGATTTTTTCTACGATACTGCAAAAAGGTACTATGTTTTGCGCTAGTGCAAAGAATACTTTGATACTCCATTGATTACGAGTTTAATATAAAGACAACATTTTTTTTCTTGTAATTTGGGTATACGAATAAACATGGTAACTATAGTTACTTAGGTAACATTAAATATTCCTCAAAACGTTTATTGTTTGATATTAAAAAGAAAACTTTTTTACTTTAATTTTAATTAATCCAGATCTTGTTTCTTACGAAATCATAATCATAGTAACCTTCGGATGGCGTCCGACAGTAACAATTCCCGTAATTAATTTCAAGTTGTCAGTTTAAAATATTAATATTTTGTTGTAAAACTGGTAAACATTTATTAACAGAACTTTAGTGCCGAAAATAAAGCATGACACGCTAAATCCGAGCCGACCTTCATGTTCTCGTGGAAATATTAGATACGTGTTGATTCTCTTGACACCAGTACCTTGAATTGTTTCGGTTTAAGATATCAGGACTCGTAAGATAAGCCTCCCCGCTAAACATGGAGCCACAGCCCCCTGCCAATGATAAACATAAAATTCTTAATTGCATGTCAGAAAATGCGCAATAACTACCTCTTAAAACCTACCAAATTTCATTTGCATGTCTCGATGGGTTTCAGAGCAATAAATAAATCGTCACTTTTTAATAAAAACTTTAACACCCTGTGTCTCGGAAATCAAAGCATTTGCGGACAAAAGTTTTATAGCAAACTATCATTATTTTTTCATGTAAAATCACCCCCTGAAGTTTGTCGCACTTATTCACTAACACCCTGTATAAGCAGGGTTATTTTAATGTGAGCCAGATTTTTCTTTTACTGTTTTAGTAATAGGTGTTGAACTCTTCTTTTTGACTTGTATCCATTAAATTTCGTTTTTATTATAATTTGGTGGGTTGCAGCCCCAGTTAGGGTCCCACTCTCGTGTCATAATTAATTTAATTTTGTGTCCACCGTTTCAGTAGCCAAGACAAGCATGAAAATTAATGATGTGCTGCGAGCCTACTCGTAAAAACGGACTATCTCGAGAATAAATCAGTAACCTACACTGTGTTTTGTCTGCTGTAGCACACCGTCATTTGTTTTTCCTTCTGAAATGTATTATTATTTCGTTGTTTTCTGACAGGGTGACATTTTACACCCTTATTATTATTTTGGGACTTTTATCTGATCGTTTGAGAGTGCGGTCTCATTAATTAGTTCTGGTTATTTACCGTGGCTAGATGATAAAAATGTTCTTAGTTTTAACCATAATATATCGTTACCACAATTACATGTAGGTATGTTGAAATTGGTGGTTTTAAGATAAATGGACTTGTGAAATTGGAAAATTTTTGAATATATATACAGAGTCTTTCCGCATATTTTGGAGCACCCCAGAGCTCTTATTCTATGTACTAGAAGGAACTTTAAATTACGAAAGTTAAATTATTCTTCTAAAACGTTAAAATTTGTCCTCGGATAAAACAAATAAACATTGCAAGTTTGTTTAAGACACCTTACAAACCAAAGCACAAGAAAAAGCAAACTTATTGGCGGAACTATTTTCTTCACATTCAACGGTTTCAGGGAAAAACTCCACCGAACACTGCCCCTGTAGACTCGAGAATGCCAGAGGTTGTTTTCGAATGTTGAGGACTCTTAACACCAAGAAAGCATCTGATCCTGACAAAATTCTAGTCGTCGTAATTAAGACATGCGCTGATGAATTGACACCGGTAAACATTACAATCTTACAAAAAGTTAATATTTCCTTCTTGCCGGAAAACTGCGCAAGTCCAGCCGATACCCAAAAAAGGCAAGAAGACTTTGCCAAACAACTATCGTCCAGTCGCATTGCTTTCGGTTATATCAAAAGATATAGAGAAGGCTATCAATGAAAAACTATTAAAGTACCTGGAAGGCGTCACCATTATTAGTGACCGCCAGTCTAGACCAATTATGTTACTCACGTTTGGAATAATGCAATAGAAAAGCAAAGGGTGTGCCGGGCAGTAGCACTGGATGTTTCCAAGGCCTTTGACTGAGTATAGCATGAGAGGCTCCTAAATAAAGTAAAAGCATACGGAATGCCGGTTCACTTTTGTTCATGGCTCTCAAGCTTCCTTAAAGACCGTTCTCTGCGAGTGGCGATCGACGGATTTCTTTCAGACACATTTAACATCAACGCCGGAGCCCCTCAAGGTTCTATATTGTCGACCACCTTCTATTTACTATAGATTAACGATCTTTTGGAAAAACTAAAAGTTCTATATATGACTTTGATGATGATAGCACACTTGTTTCATCTTTTACTTTCGATGCTCAAACATCAACTGCTAATTCACATCTCTATAGGCAGCAAAAGTTCTCCAATTTCAATATACACCTGGAAGTAATTCTTGTGGTGACAGTAACCAAGTAGAATTTAACGCTAAAAAAACCCAGGCGGCAGTTTCTTTCTAAAAAAGTTAATGTTTGAGATCCGGATATAGTCAAGACTCGATTCCTTGGGCTTCATCAATTTATTTATTGGTCATCAATTTGGAGAGTCACATTCATTGCTAAAGCAGCTTCGCAGATGCTTGGAATGCTTTTTCGAACTAAGAACCTCTATACACCCCAATGCCCTATAAATTTCAAGCAAGAGAACCAATACAAAGTCCCGGTCTCAATAAATTTAATATTTAAAAAACTAATCGGTAACATGTTTCGCCTTTAAGGCATCATCACACCTAAAAAGAAGTCAATTGTCACGCATTAAAGTGAGCAAATATCCTAGTAAACCTACCTGATACACCAAAAAAGCATTTAAAAAAACTTAAAAAAGAATAAAAATGCCAAAATATAAAACAGAAAAAAATAGATAAACGTTACAATTACATCATTACATAACAGTCAGAACTTGAACTAAGAGTTGTATATAAACAAAAAAGGTATAACAAAAAACTAAAAGTACTTATAAGGTTTGTTAAATAAGTCCAAGGTATAGTGAACGGGGGGAAGATGCAGTCACCTAGAGAGTAAACTCAGCCCAAAATGTAACCGCCATCAACACAAAGTACGAGTGTACCGGCCTCAAAAACGTCAATGTTGTCAATCGAAAGAATTTGGCGGACCGGGGAAAATTTATAGGTTAAATGTTGGTCACTAGCAGTCCGTTGTTAGTAATTTAAGCTGTTAAAAATAAAATAGGACTCAAAATTAAAGACCTCATTAACGCAAGTAAAGAAAGGGCTCTTTTTAGCTTTCGTTATTTCTAGGTTTTCTAATAGATCTAGGTTTTTCCTCTTGTGACATTCATGCAAAACATTAACATTTTCAGATGGCGAGAACTGGTGTTTTGATTCAAGTAGATGGTTCGCAAAAGCAGACATAGTGTTAGTTATATCAGTGTTCTGGTACTTATTAAATAAGCTAAGATGTTCATGAACTCTGCTGTCGATTCTCCTGCCCGATTATCCGACATACACCGCCGGACAATCTCCACAATGTAGCGAATAAACTCCTGATTTTAAAAGAGGCTCCACTTTATCTTTAGTGTTGATTAAATGTCGCTTAAGAGTGTCACTGGTCCTGAAAGCTACTGCGATGTTGTGAGTTTTAAAAGATTTTGCTAGTTGTGAGGAAATGTTGCCGAACTAAGTTAGAACTCTATAATTTTTGTGATCCTGTGTATTAGCATGTATCATATTATAGGTTAGTTTATATTTGTTTACAAACTTATAATAAAGTTTATTGATTAATCTCAAAGGGTATCCATTATTTGTGGCAATCACCTTTATTATAATAAATTCCTTGGTGAACGCATTTCTAGACAAAGGTAGCTTGAAAAGTCGGTAGAAAAGAGAATTGAAGGTGGGTATGCCCTATAAAGCCCAAATTCGACCATCACTGAAGTACTGTTAGCATATTTGGGGCTCTGCTCCTAAACATACCCTAACATTGCTGGATTCCATTCAAAGAACAGCCATTCGCTTGATCGGTGACCATAGTCTAACAAACAATCTGGAAAGCCTTGAACATCGAAGGCAGATTGGCGACCTGAGTCTATTTTACAAATATTTTCATGAATAGTACTCAACTTAGGTCGCCCGCTTTATTCCACCCAGAGCAGTGCACGGTAGACATACACGATAAACCACTGCAGCCCACCCGTACGTTGTTCAGCTTAATGTCCCACGAATGACACTGTTTAAAAATTCTTTCATCACGTCATCACTCTGGAACGACCTCTCTGAAGCCGTGATCCCTAGCTAGTATAATCTCCAAAGATTAACGACCAACATGAATCGTTTCCTGCGCACACGCACCGCTCGCAGGGCGACATAAAGGATCCTGCAGTGCTGTGCTTTATAATAAAAAAAAAGATGTGAACGGTTATCGTCATCATTAGTGATTTTGGTTTTCCAATAAAATAAAAGGTAAGGTGTGTTTATACTTAGGTGTACAAAAAATATTCCATTAAATTATTGTCTCTATATTTAAATAAAACCTATTTACAATTTACAACCTTCCTTGCACAGAAAACGTCTGTGGAAGAAAAGTGTAGGTTAGAATCTGAAAGTCGGTTTTCTGTTAAAAGGCGGATTCCGTTGTTTCAAGAATATTAATCGCGTTATTCGAGTTAAATCAAAAAAACACCTACTTGTTTGGCGCCACGGAACCTTTTGATGTTAAACAGTCCTCTAGAGACCGCAAGTAACTCCTGTATCTAACACCACTTACAGATATATTTTTGTCACTGACTATAATTTTGCCTTTGGCTAAGCGAAAGCAGACACTTGTAAAGTAGCTGATGTGGAAATCAATGATCATGCGATCATGTTGCAAAATTTAAAAAAAACCTTTAAGGAATAGAATAGCAATCAAAACGTTGCTAAGAATGAGGTACAACAGGTATATTTGACTTTCGATATACTGGACAGAAGACCAAGGACTGTGGACCTCAAGAAGCTGGTAGTTCAATTTTAGCTTATTTTGAGAACATGAAGACTAATAACATAGCTTCTGATTATCTAATTGCATGCAGTGATTCGGCGTGAGGTCTAAATTAAAATTTTATATTGCGTGCTTATAGCATTATTTGATATTATGACATGACATTATTTGATAAACGCTGATTTTACGAAAGTTTACCATAAATTTCCAGAAGTAGGGCACACCTTTATGGACTTATGGAGATATTGCTGGTATACAAAAGTCGATCAGAAAACAACAAAATATTTACACAGTTGATCAGAACAATTTGTCAAATATTACCGAAGCAAGAAAAATATGCATTTAATTATTACGAGACTGGCAGATAAATTAATAGATATTAAAGAACTGCCCAGAAAATTAGGACTAATAGATAGAAACAAGCACGAAAAAATTAAAAAGTTTTAGGGAAGTTAGGTTGATTAAGATTGAAGAGTTCGGTTAAGCCAAATACAGATAGTCTTTTATCGAGGCTGAAAAATAAAGCATTGTTGCTATAAAAAAAAAACAGAAAGATTGATAGAAAACAAGATAATGATTCGATTTTAATGACTATAGATAAAAGTCGGTCGAAATAAATTCAATTAATTTCCGAAAACTTCAGAGGGTTCTACCACAACCTCAAACGAGAGGAAAACTAAATTTCAATATCTACCTGTTTTTATGTTAAATATTTAATAAAAATGTTTCTAGATCACGCTTCTTACTAATACAAATTTTGAAAAAAGGTGTTAACTCATAACTTCCAAAGTTTTCTCTTCATTTCTGAGAGCAAAAGCTATATTAAAAAAAAATATGTACTGCAGGAATTTTGGATGTATTTTAAGGTAGCATGATTTACCAAAATAAGTAAAATACATATTAGGGAGTAGTTCCACTACTTAAAAGTTAAATCAAGTTTTCTGGAAACTATAAGTTTTGAGTTAACACCTTTCTGCACCAAGGGCTTCAATTTTATTTTTAATTGGTTACATTTCCATCCAATACGTCAAATTTAACTGCTAACTTCAACGATAAGCGGTGGCTTATTACATTAGAAGTTTATTAAATGTGTGTGTCTTCTTTCATTGATTTAAGCTTCCAAGTATCTTGTTTTAAACTCGAAGTTTAAGCCCATTCCCATTTTACTATACCGGCAATAAGTAATTAAACTTTTTTTCTCGTCGAACGCTACTGTCTAGTATAATGAGCTTCTCAAGACCAAAGTCAATCCGATTGTCATGCTTCACTCTTCTCAGCCTCTCTTTCAGATTGTATCGTACAGAAGCCGACATCTGAAGAACGTCATCAAGATCAAAAAGCTGCCGATTCATTTTATAAATTAAACAAGTTATTAACTTCAAATAACGGCCTCATTGTTGCTTTTATCTAAAAGTTATTGTCCAAAATAATTGATGTATCTGCAGAGAGATGTGAAAAACGAATCGATACAACTGTATTATCGATATTTTTATTATTAATCATAGACATAGAGGAGAGATTGCAATAATTTCATGTATTACTAATGACTTTCTAAATACTTAGTTCTATAGAAAAATATATGAGTAGGTTTATTAAAAAGAATTCAGACCCAAAGTAATATTTTTGTTGATGTATGGGTTATTAAAGATGCTGAAACAGACTTTAACTGCAAGTACATAATTACAGGAAATGTATAGTATGTGCGTACCACCTTCTTGGGATTATGAACAATTCAACATTGACATTGATTCATTCATTTCCCTTATTTATAGTTCTGGTGGAGTGTTTTCAATATCGTTATCTAACCCATCCCTTTTTCAAAACATAATTGATGACTCTCGGTGTTTTTTCCGATCTGTTGTTCTCGTTGACGCTTCATCAATTACTGTTTCGATACGGTTTTGAAACAGTTGCCTTTTACTTTGTTAAAAATGATAAGTTATTAAAGAATAAAGATTGCTATAATGGATACAGGGTGAGTCAGGATTAAATGTGGTTGTTTTGTTCGTGTTTTTACTCTTGTACAGTTCATTAGTACTTGGGAGATGGCTGCCTTAGAAAATTGGATAAGATTAATAATTACTAAGACTAAGTCCAATTATAATAATGATGTTGAATCCAAACATTGCTTTGTCTCACTTCTACTGCCTCATAACTAGTCCTAGCAAGTTACGTAGGTACCTGCAACCTACATGTCTTACTATATTATAAGTGCTTTTATTTCAAAAATGCACACCCCCAATAACTTTTTAGTACGGTGTTGGGTATCAGAATTGGCTTTTGAGGATGAAAGTACAAAGATATCAGTTTTATACTGACATTTTTATCGATTATATTAAAATTATATTTAACATAAACTAGTTTTCCATCGTAAGGTACCGATTTATTTTGCCAACTTTCTCTGCAGGTTGATGGTATAATATCCGATGATGTTTTATAAACTGATTTGATACTTTTTACCGCTGTCCAAATTATTTGACGATTAAAATCATTTGCAGCTTCTCTAGAATTTGAAATTTCTCCAATAACTTCAACATCAGATTTGTTTAAGCTAAGTTGTACTATAGTACGTTCCAGATCGTCTAAAGTTAGATTTTCTCCTTTATATCTAGGATCGTGTAGATACGCTGCATTGTGAGTGTCCGTATATGTCATGTTAGTTCTTCTAGCGATTGTGGTTTTATCCTTTTTCTTCTCTAAGAAATGTACTTTTTGAAACAAATGTATTGAAGTGTTCTTTTAACAAGTAAAGCTTGTGTCGGACATCTGACAATGTAGCATTGATCGCTTAATTGACCATTCCCAACTCAACATCTTTTAATTGGCATATGATCAGGAGTGTGAACAATAGGGATAAGAATTAGCATCGAATAATCAAAATATCTTAATGTTAGAGAAGAAGCAACTGCAGACATGACACCTGCATAGCTATATATTATTTTCTGTGCTACTTGACAACGAAACTATCAAAAATGTAAATATTATATCTACCTATGGATAAACTTCAATAAGGAAGGATATTTATAGGCAAAGATTGGAATAAACAAACATGATAAAAAAACACTATCCTATAATCGGGCAGAAACAATTAAATTGATAAGATGAAAAGGGATAATCGAAGCTACAAAAATGAACGCCTTAAGATGAGCCCCTAGAACAATAAAAATGGAAGATATTAGAAATGAGACAATAAATGAAATAATGAGGGTAGAAAAGTCGATAATGGAATATATTGAAGATAAACAACTTGTTTGATATGTTCACCTACGGAGAGCTAGTAAGGGAAGCGATGAGATGGATAAAGACAGAATAGAAAGAGGGAAAAAGAAAGAACACGTGCATGCACGCCATTAGATGATCGATGAGCGAAAGAAAATCAAATGAAAATAACTGAAACAACATACATTTTTGATTTGCTAGTGTTGTACCTCTTCCTCAAAATGGTTCACACTATTGCTCAACGTGTAGAAATGAACTTTATTTGTGGAGCCTAATATCGTTGCTTTGCATGGACGCGACTATATTTATTAATAGATATCCAGGAAAAAATGTTCGGTATACGTAGGTACATCCGAGAGCTAGTAACAAAATTTGGAAAAAGTCGAACTATTTCCAATAGAAAAAAGGAATAAACCAATATTGCTCGATGAAGCCACTCAGATACCGAAGTTAAGCGGTGTCAAGCGCGGCTAGTACTTGGATGGGTGATCGCTTGGGAAACACCGCGTGCTCTTGTCTTAGGGAAGAGTGTAAAATGAATCGACATCAAAACCATCCTATTCACGCCGGACAGGCCGGATGAGATCGGATATCTCGTAGGATGAAGGTGCCGTTTCACACTCCCCAGTCGGTAGACCGCACGATTAAAAACCGTACGGTCGATGACCGGTTCAAGATGGCCTCTGATACGCCGACGACCGTAAAAAATAGTAAAAATTAAAAAAAAGCCACTCAGATCGAAGTTATTGGCCAGTTTGCAATGGCTCTCACTACGTCTCTTCGTGTTGCTAAAACGGTAACCAGACTGTCGCAGGAATCAGCTAGAAAAGTATTCAATCTTCATCAATTTCATCCACACAAGCTACAAATTTATCAAGAATTAGATAATGATCCAGACAAACGTATTAAATTTTGTGAAATTATGAGTAACATGATTATTTCTCAGCCCCAGATAATAAAAAATATCTGTTTCAGTAATGAATGTACTTTCTACCTAAATGGCAAGGTCATTAAATAAAATTACCGTTACTGGAGCGAGGTCAATTCTCACATTTTTCGGGAGGAGTATACACAATGTACTCAAAAATTAAATGTTTGGGCAGGATCATTAGGCGATAGCATCATTGGTCCTTTCTTAATACCCGGAAATTTAACTGGTGGAATGTATACACAAATATTAGATACGACTATAGAGCCTCTTATGCGAAAGAAAATCAAAGCAACGTTATCTTGCTTTTGATGAAGATCTGCTACATTTCTAGCAAGACGGAACACCTCCCCATTGCATGCTACGTTATTGGTTCATGAATGGGGTTTTACGTGAGGGCGTCCCTTTGACATCTTCGAATACTTTCGCATAATTTTTTCGATTTAAAATTATGGGTTGCATATTCCTGGCGCCTTCTTCCGTTATCTTGGAAGATGATAGTGCCTCTATACTATTAGTGCTTCTCTACTCCATACCGACGGGGAGTCATTGGGTTTTGTCGAAACGTCCGTACGTCTGTACTAGTTGGTAATGATTTTTAAAAAGAACTCATTAATTGTTGGTGCAACACAAAGGTGCACCATAGGTAAGAGCCGGCCTGACCAATGCCTTGTAGAGATCAAGCCTTGTCCTATTTACAGGTCTACTCCACCTGTAAAGCAGGGGGTAGATAAAGCCTAACTATCGCAATGCAAGCTTCACTTTATTTATTTATTATTTTATCTTTTAGCTCAGTCTTTGGTCAAAGATAAGTGTCACAGGTACTTCACTTTTTGGCACCAGTTGACTTGGACTCTGTTGACTCTTAGCCTTGTTTTAGGCCGACTTACGCTGCATCAGGCTGACGACAATGGGCGGTGATTTGGCAGTCGAGGTAATTGCTTTAAGTTCAGCGACAAGATAAAGATGCATTTATTCAAAGGAAGTGCGTTCTTTTAGTCTTAGTCTTAGTTACAATAGCCACCTGTCATGGTGACAATCAGCCAGCTATGATGTGCGTTCTCTGACAAGACCGCAAAACTTCTATTCTTAAGAAAAGAGTCAACTACCTTGACGGGGTAGTTCGGAGCTCCGAGCCTTATCAACTTCAGTAGCAGACTATTATGCCATACCTTATAGAAAGCTTTAGTACTTACGTCGAAGAAAACCGCTCCCGTGTGCGCTCTCCTGTTAAAGTCTTTTACAATGTTAGACGTTCAACGCGTCGTTTGTCTGACACCACTCGATTTCTTTCTTTGGGGTCAAATCACAACCACATTCAATTGACTAATTTCAGTAAAGGATTATCCTAATCAAATCAAATCAAATCAAATATACTTTATTGTCCAAAGAATACAAAATTCTCATTGACAAAGTCTATCCACATAATACATATATATCTATATCATTTAATAATAACAACAATATACATTAATAACATTTAAAAAAAAAAACAAAAAACAAGGGTAGGCATTAAAATTTGGTTATTTACAGTATGTCAACAATAATCTAAAGATATCAAATAAAACCCTTAAACAAACCTCGGAACATCGGAATAATATTCCTCCAAGCAATAGTAAGCCTTCTCCAACAACATCCGCGTCACAGACCTTCTAAATAATTTAAGTGATTGTAGGTCCTTTAAGTAATTAGGTAAATGATTATATATTTTTACACTTTCATATACAACCGATTTTTTTGTAAGGGTTGAGGATGGTATTGGCAAAGGCAGATTACGATATTGTCGTGTCGTGTAGGAGGAGTCAGTATTCAAAAACCTATATCTCATCTTAAACATTAAAGTGACAGTCTCCAAAATAAACAATGATGTTAGTGTTAATATTCTTTTCTGCACGAACAATGGTCTGCATGAGTCTCTGGGTTTCGCCCGACAAATGCATCTCACTGCGCGTTTCTGCAGAACAAACAGAACACCGAGCAGTTGCTGACTAGAGAACCCCCAAAATGCAACTCCATATCCCAGATGAGATTCTATTAGCGCGTGGTAAACTGATTTCGCAATATTTGAACCAAGTTCATTAACTACCACTTTGACTGCAAAACATGCCGAAGCCAATTTCCTGCTCAGTGCCCTGATATGACTCTCAAATTTAAGGCCGCTATCAATGACAAGGCCCAAAAACTTAGTACTAGGGCAATTCACAAGGGGTGAGTCACCAATGACCAAGCCCTCCATAGAACACTTAAAACCAACTACATTTGTTTTTTCGACGTTTAGAGACAGCAGGTTTGAATCACACCATTCTTTGACCCTAACCAAATCTGAGGCAATAATGTCTTTTAACATAAGAGCATTGTTAGAGTGCCATAATATTGTAGTATCGTCAGCGAAAAGTGTGAACTCTCCCCCAATGTCGATAGACGTCAAATCGTTAATATATAAAAGAAATAGAACTGGTCCCAGCACTGAACCCTGAGGGACTCCCCAGTCAATCACTCGGCTCTCAGAACAAACAGAACCCCTGAAAACCTTTTGACTTCTGCCCCCAAGATAGGATTCAAACCAGTTAAATGTTTTTCCCCTGAAACCATAGCGACTGAGCTTCCGCAGCAGTATCCCATGACTCACGCAGTCAAAGGCCTTTGATAAGTCACAAAACACTGCCGCGGCAACCCCCCCTCTATTTATATGTCCGTAAACACCCTCCAAAAGACGAAATATAGCATCATTGGTATTTTTATTCTGCTGGAATCCGAACTGATTAATATTAAGAATACCGTTATTTTCAATAAATGATATTACGCGTTTTTTAACCATCTTTTCAATTATCTTTGAAAGGGTCGATAACAATGAGATGGGTCAATAATTAGATGGCTCCTTAGAGTCACCCCCCTTATGGAGGGAAATAACCTTGGCACACTTCAAACACGAGGAAAAATTTCCCGTTTCCCAAGACATATTGATTGCCTCAACTAACACCCTCAACGCTGTTTCGGGCAAATTTAAGAACATTTTAACGGATATCTCATCTTCTCCAGCTGAATTTTTGTTTATTATTTCCGTGAACGTTTTCTTAAGCTCATATAAGTCTGTAGGAAAAAAATAGAACGATTCTTTTACTGACACCTTTTTTAAATAAGTCATTGGGTCAATAGCAGGATTTATGTTGCTTATCAATTTACCGGCAATTGTACAATAATAGTTGTTAATATCATCGAGTGATAGCTGAGGTCCCTCAGACAGTTGAGTGTGCCCTCCCCTGTGGCGGATGTCATTGACAATAGACCAACTCTCCCTCTGTCTACTTCCCGATCTCTCAAGTCGCTCGGCATAATACACATCTTTAGCCATTCTTATCAGTTTACGGTAAAGTAAGCGGTATTTATTGAAGTATTGATGAAATACGTTATTATTTGTAAATTTTCGAATCATATGAAGTGAGCGAAGGTTCTTTGCTGAGGTTCTAAGACCCCTAGTTATCCATTGTTTTTTGTTATTTTTAATTTTAATTTTTTGTTTTGGAAAGGCGCTATTAAACGAATTTGTCATCAGTACATTAAATGAGTCAATAGGGTCAGGTGAGTTTAAAGCGCTACTCCAACAAGCACCAGCACAGATTTGTCTAAAACGATCATAATTGCTTCCGCTAAACAATCTGCCGTACCTATACCTTGAAATGCCAGTCATTTTACTATCCAAAGTGACACTACCCACCACGGCTTCGTGATCAGACAAGCCGGCATTAACAACCATGCACTTAAAATTATCCAAATTAAATGTTGAACACATATAGTCAATAGTAGATGATGAAAATTGAGAAAACCGGGTTGGAGATCCTACATGCATGTTCAAGTTATGGCAGGTCAGCACATTGCACAATCTCAATGTATTAAGGGAGCTTTTGTCATCAAAATTAACGTTAAAATCGCCCGCTACTATTATTTGGGCAGAATCTGGTATTTGTGTTAATATCGAGTCTAGGTTTAACAAAAACACATCTACCCCTGCCAAGGGTGAGCGGTAAATACAAAAAATATACAAATTTAGAATCCTTGAGTATATCAAGGAAAACTCAAACGATTTTTCAGACAATTGATTATTAAATTTTGTTACACATTGAAAATTGTTATTTTCTAAAAAAGATTCATTTAGTAAAATCATTGTACCTCCGTTAAGAGATTCAGACCTACAATAAGAACTAAGTATAACATAGCTCGGCAAGCATATCACCTCACCCTGCCTCAGCCAATGTTCGGTAATAAGGAGCACGTCAGGCTCATTGTATTCCTCCAAAAGCAAATGTAACTCGCTAGTTTTACCCCTTAAAGATTGAATGTTAAGTAAAAGCAGCGTAACCCTTAGACCCTGATTAAGGGCTAATCGACCACCAGCCGAGACTGAAGAACCTCCAAAAAATCCTCATCACCACCACTGGCTTCCGGGCTGTCAACAGAAGCTTTTTCTGACACAAGGTGATCGGATTCTCCAGAGGTCTCACCACAACCATCCGTGCTACCCTTAAAGGCAGCACAAGAGTCTGACAAACAATATTTTGGTCCGTTAAATTGAATTGTTTTAATGAATATTAAATTTTTTTGTGTTTGATTTTTATTAATAAAAAGATTAAAAACTTCCTTGCAGATGCTATAGTTACTCAACCTAGTACCGTTCTTAGAGTTTATGTCTGTAAAATAGACAAAGCCCTCCGATCCACTATCAAATTTACAACACAAATTTTTCAACATACTATTATAGCTAAAAATTTTACGATTTAATTTATAATTATTCCTAACATACGGTACTGAAAACATTATAATGTTGGTGTGCACACAGGCACGAATTACATTCAGCAGCAAAGTCAAAGATGGATATTTATTATTAAAAAGGTCATTTGAACCACCGAAGATGATCACAAAGTCATTAAGATTATAATTCTTGGTTAAGGAAATAACATCGTGAGTAACATTATCTAAACATGCACCGGGTTTAAGTATACACTCTATGTCCAGGTCTATGTGTCTTGAAGAGAAAAGCCTTTTAAGGCTCCCATTTAGGTTCCGCCCGACATCGTCACTAAGAAGAAGCAACTTGTTCCCAACTTGTCCCTGCCTACCATCATGCATCAGCTCTGTCGTTATGCTGCTGGTGTCACCATTTCTCTGATTGGCAGGGGAAGACGGAGGACCGTTAGTTAACATATTTATTTTAGCGGAATGAGCCTTCATCCCAGACAGCTCGGCAGAATACGTATTGACATCCGATTCCAAAATTCGTATTGTTTCAATCATCTTTCTGTTCATATCATTAAGCTCTTCCAACTCCGTTTTTAGATCTTCCATAGCCCTCTCATCACTAAGTTTTCTCTGCTGCAGAGTTTCAACGTTATTTCTAAGATGAGAAATTTCTTCAGTCAGCTCTAAGTTTATCTCTGTAAGATCGGTTATGTAGCTTTTGTGTTCAGTCTGTGTTAACACATTTTTTTGCGAGACATGAGGCCCTCGGCAAGAGCCATGTGTACTTTGCGGCACGGTTGTATTTTTACCATCTTCCTGTCTCAACGTCCTTAACTCAGTCTTAAGATTCTGTATTTCTGTCCTTTGGGATTCAATGTCACGCAGGTATTTATCTTCAAGCTCTATAGCATCATCTTCAAAAGCAGATGATTTCTTCTTAAGCCTTTTTATAGAAGGGCTATCTCACTTAAGACACTTCATAGGGTCAGCCAACAGTATTAATATCGGCTTTGGAGCAAATCATAAAGTAACACACAGGAAAGGATGTGAAAATTTAACTTCTATTATCATCATAGTTTTGAGGGGGTGGTTGTTCCGCTTAGCGGATGCAACCCCCCTAAAAGTTACGGTATTTTAATTTTAAATTTACTACATAAAATATTCGCTTTTGAACGTTTCGTGACAATGTGCGATTACGTACTCAATTGTTTGACAAAAAAGATAAAAAAAATTATACATACTAAAACGACATAAGGAATTCAAAAATGATCAAATAAGTGGTAGTTGTCTTTTATGATTTTACAGGTAAGTGCCTTGGGGGACATTGAATTTAATACAATAACAATACCTCTAAAGTTGTCCCCCTTTGCCGAGTATTATCAGCTGAAGAAATATTACATGCTGTTCATTTTCAAATTGACACCCTGTATAAACAGCTTTGTCTCATATTTATCCTTTAATCCCAAAAATGACAACACAATTCCCCCAGTCACATAAATGAAATAAATAACGTCCTGTAACACGCGGGACATGAAATCGCGGATATAGTCATAAATACTGTCAACTCGCATGCTACATATCTTAGGATTAGAACGACTGTATGGAGGACGCCCTGTCCCGTCTCGGCTGGAAATGATACATTTTTTCATTTCGCCGTCATGATTTGTTGGGACTGGGGATACGGCACGAAAGACTTGATATAGTGCCTGATAAATTAAAAACGTGCAGTTTGGTGTATTGCTCTGTTGCCAACAGTTTCCTGAGCACAATACCAGTGAATCTCAAAAAAAAATCTTATTTTGTTTTTAACTTTTGTTACAATCTTTTGATTTGCAAATATACCTCCAAGCAATGAAGACCAAGGTTAAAGAAAGCAAATACCCATGTTATTGAACCGATGCACGCATCTCTAATTAAATGTCAAAATCAGCGGCCATTTTGCAGTGTAGCTGCGATATGCGCATGCGCAAGATCGGCTCTTTCAAAAGATGTTTTCTTATATTTTTATTAAAGCTTTTTAAATATTTTATGGTAATTAAACACAAAACTGGATGGTTTAAAAACATCTTTAATTTTATAATATGAATATAAATATACTTACAATATAGTTGAATGACTAAATCTATACTACATAAAATAGGATAACATAATTATAATAATAAACAGCCCCACATAAAAGCAACATACAATGTTTATATAATTAAACAATTTTTTTAAAACAAATTTTACATATGAGAACACACATCTGTTTTTCATATACCTAAGTAAAAACGAATGTATACATACTTTCTAATAAAATAGTAGTTTGGACTCGGAGGACTGTAAACTGATGGTCTGGCTGGTTCGGTGTAACTATAAAACCATGAAACAAAGGTATTACAGGGATAGCGTGATGAAATTGATAGTGGGAATAGTCGTCGAGAAGTAATATTTACAGTTTAAAAACATACATTGCAATCGGGGGGCACTGATTCAGTATTTTACAACTTCTCCGAGGGACACCTAAATTATATTTTATTTACATTGTCACTATCCTGTGGTACTTACAGTAATACCTATAGTAAAATGTACTATTTATTATTTAAAACAAGCTCTAAAATAGAAAAAAATTAGATGGAAACTGAACAGGAAAAATTGTTCGGAAATTTTGGAAGGTTTTGATAGGTCAATGACCAATTTTGAGCTATTTCTTTCGAATCATCCGATATAATAGTGATGTTTGAGCACATTTAACCAATAAATGATTGAAATGACTTACCTGCGACAAAAAGACCCATTTTCTGCAGAAAATTGGAAAAAAACTAATAAAATCACAAAAAGGAAACGTCAACCTCACCCACCATTTATTAAAAAATCCGAAGATTAACTTACGTATAGTCTGAACTTTTAAGAGTGAGAGTGATGGAACAACTTCAAATAACACATTGTAAAAAAGGATAACACGAGAAATGTCAAAGAGCATGGCGATTCTTTCTGCGGCGGTTTTTGCAGTGTAGCTTTGTGACAGCTGTCATTCTTCTGCTTCGCTTCCTCCCATTTGGGTCTCACCGGGCTGCCTACAAGAATAATATGTAGTCGACTCCTACTAGGTACTATAGATTTGTAGTAGTCATTGAGGGCCTGGCAAGACGGCCCAGTTGATATATTTAGCCATATTGTCTCCCACTTTCCTTCTACTATAATGCTACGGTGCATCTAAAAAAAAAAAGAATAGACTCCTAGTCGGAAGGAGTAGCCCAAACACCAGGAGTGTATTATACGCGCGAAAATAATGTGAAAAAACCTATATGTTATCCGATTTTCATTTGTTTCCAAGTTATAGCGTAATAACAAAGTTTCATACGTTAACATTTTCTCACTCATAGCGTTCTTTTAATAAATGTTCAAGAATACCGCCGTTGACCTCTAAACATTTTCTGTTTCGTCTACGAAGAGCGCCTGTTGCTCTTCTACTTGCTTCATGTCCTTCTGCTTTAATATTGGCTGCGGTATTTCTGATACGGCGAATTAATGCATCGCGAGTGTCTACTTTTACTTTATACACTTCAGTTTTAAACTAGTCCCATAAACAATAATCTAGTGTTGTGAGGTATGGAGATCTTGGAGGCTAATTAATAGGACTACCAGGACCAATCCAACGCCCTGGAAACCTTTCGTCCAAATGTTGCTTGACCTGACGAGCGAAATGTGCAATAGCTCCATCGTGCTGATAGTACATTTGCATTCTGATGTTTGCAGGAACATTCTCTAGTAGTCCTTGTAATTCATTTTGTAAAAAATTGAGGAAGTGGTCTCTTGTTAGGTGTTTCTCCAAAATGAAAGGGCCAATCAAATAACTTCCGAGCATACCACACCACACGTTTACCGAAAACTTATGTTGAAAATTACCTTCGCATACCTTTAGCGTGGTTTAGCATAATCTTCCGGTTCTAGGTGCTGTACATGGTATGAATATAAGTCTTGCTTCTGGAGTGTTTTTATTACTCTTTTTTGTAGAATGCGCAATTAACTACCAATTCTTCGTGAGCTGGTCATTGAATCTTCTTTTTTTCTACCCTTCTTCTAAAGCTTGTCGATTTTGTTGGAAACTTTGATAAATACGTTTCCATTAAGATATCTCTGATGTGGAAGCCATTGACGATATCCTTCAACAGCAGCTGTAGCACTTCCTTTACAGAAACCAAAAACAAACAGTGTTTGACATCTTGTAATACTTCAAACTTCAGAGTAAACGTTCAATTACTGTGACAGTACAATAACACATTGTTAACGTGGCATACTCTGATTATACGAAAATTTGGAAACAAGTGGAACTCTAGATAAAAATGTTTAATTACGCTATAACTTCAAATCAGGTGAGAATGGGATATTGTTTTTTTCACATTATTTTCACGTGCATGCTACACTCCCGGAGTTTGGTTCGTCCCTCCAGACTCACCCTGTATAGCTTCGCTTATCCCAGCACACCTATTTCATATTTTATTCTCTGGACACTCAAAAATCATTTGACGATGCTCATCTCCACATTCAGCACAAAGTGTCGTATCTCAACTAAAACCCGGAAAATTGTTTGTCTAACCTCTCTGAACCAAGAACTTTCAAATACCAAAACAACAACAAAATCAGACCATTGCTGAAATAATTCGATTTACACATAAGGGCTTTGTTTCGAAAGATACTTTGAAACCACTGGATTCCAATTAAATAGGAATAATTCGCTTGATCTGAAATTACTGACTGACAACTTGCTTAAAGCTGGGTTTATAAACTCAAAAAGGTCGCAAAGCTGAGGTTCAGTTAGCGTTGTAAATAAGAGTTCAATTTAAATTAAAGAGAACACTCAGTTCAATTTATAAACTTAGCTCGTGCAAAATTCAATTGTTTGTGAATATTCAATTTGGTCACTAATAAATCATTAGAACTGACCTTATTTTAGTAACGTATATCACATATCTGATTTGAATTTTAGCTGCAAATCTAGTGAAAAGTTTAATGTTTTGTTTTCTGTTTAAAACTACATACCAACTTTATTTTGGTTACCTACTCGAGGACGGGTCAAGCGAGATTACATTTCGCCCATATCTTCAATCACCTTATTTTCCTAGCATCAACTATTCTATCATTTCATATTCAACAGTATTTTATATTGATGTTACATTGATTATACAACAATAATTAAATTTAGGTATATCCGCTTTATTTCACTTAACTTAAATACATACAACCGGGTAGTCAGGACCCATTAGACTTATTTCAATATCAGCCGCTAGTATCTGAACCGTCCTATTTCGGTCCGAGCAGTTTTTCTGTGCGGGAATGGTTCGCTGAATTTGCTTAATCTTCCCCACCTCTCTCTGTCATCGTTGACGGGTGACACCTTTTACTTGCCCACGTTAATCTTTATTGTTCTATGGCTCACTTGACTTTTGGCAGTCGAAAGTGCGAGCGGTTTTTTAATCCAAGACTATTCCAGTCGTCTTCCCATGATTTGGGATTGAAAGGCCATAATATTTCCTAAAATCAAAATCAAAATCAAAATATATGTTTAATGTCAATATACCATCAGTACTTACACACGTCAAAAAGGGAAATCAACATTATGTAAAAAAAACAAAGAGATTACACAATGACACTTAACAATAAAAGAAAAAACTTAACATTGTCACTTAACAAAATCACAATTTAAAAATTCATCAAATGAATAAAAAGCTCTTTGCAACAAAATTCCTTTAACTGTGTTTTTGAATTGAACTTCGGTTAGTACCCTTATGTTCCCAGGTAAACAATTAAAAAATTTTATGCCCCAATATCTAGAGCCAGTTTGACACCTTTTCAATCGGCAATATGCCGGAACTAAGTTATTACTTCCCCTGTCGCCCATACCGCAGCTTGGCGGTGTTGTTGATATTTTTGAATTTGCTGTTCCGTGGGAGGCAGGAGCATAGAGCGCAGCGAGGAGACCATGTAGTCTGTCTTGCTCTGGTTCAGAATCAGCCCATTGCCCGCATATCATCGTTCCACCTCCAACCTCATGTCGCACAATCCATCGATCATATCTTCAAAGTTGTTGTGGGCAACCGAGATGGTTGTGTCATCAGCAAAGAAAACATAATGCCCGATGTTGGTTTGGAGCGGAAGATCATTGATGTAAATTTAGAATAATAATGGTCCCAATGGGGCACCCCTGACGTAATGGATTTCCTTGCTTATGTCACTCCACCACTAATTACTACTTGAGACCTGTCGCTTAGATATGCTTTTATCAGATTAATTGCTTCGGTGCTGAATCTATAAAGGGAAAGCTTTTTAATCAGTAGATCGTGCGGAGCTTTGCTCAGGTCGCAAAACATTGTGCCAACATAGCCCCCATTGTGAAAGGCATTTGAGATAAGAGACACCAACTCCATGATGTTATATCCCTACCACATTTAAAGAGTTCAGGCACTCCTCCCTCGTGATTTTCCATTACGTATTAACTTCTGTCGTTGGTTTCTCCAATGTCTTATTTAAAAATCAAATCCTGTTTACCGACGAAGCAAATTTCTCCGCAATGCTATACGCAATTTTCACAACAATCATTTGTGGTCAGAGGAAACCCCCCCATGCGATACAGGAATGACATTTCCAAGAACAGTTCTCTCTTAACGTGTGGGCAGGAATCCTTGGAGTTTATTTAATAGGCCCATTCTTTATTTCAGGAAGATTAAACGGAGAAAGATATCGTCATTTTCTTGAAGAAGATTTGCCTATTTTACTGGAAGATGTGCCGCTTAGACTACAAAATGAAATGTGGTTCATGCATGATGGTGCCCTGGCACATTTTATAGGATGCTAAAATGCGCGAGAATTTTTAGATCGCGCTTTTGGTAACCGTTGGGTAGATCGGGTAAAGCCTCAAGCATGGTCTCCTAGATCACTAGACCTTAAGAGTTCGGATTTTTTTCTTTGGGGACATCCAAAATCTTTAGTTTACCAGAGACACCCAGCCAAAATGAAGAAGAATTAAGAAATCGAATAATTAACTCTTGTAGAACGATTCAAAATACTCCAGGAATTTTCCAAAGAGTGCACGAATCAATGAGAAGAAGATTGGATGCGTGCATACATCAAGGAGGTGGACATCTCCAACATTTATTGTGATTTTTATTTAGTTTAATATCTAGTGTTTCATTGTTTAAAAATTACCGTTTGAAATGTTTCTATGTTGATTAAAAAAAAAGGAGTTTAAAATTGCTTCACTTTTTGACGCAAATCTTAAATTATGTAAATTAAAAAATACATTAATTTATACTTCTTAAATATAAATAGGGTAAAGTAGGGACAGATGACGCAGCAGGAGAGACGACGCACCGTTTAAATTAGCCGCGATTTTTCATAAAATCAGGTGGTTTAATTAAATATTAGTCAAAAGCTCTCAACAGCCGCTACTTGTTAGTGTGAAAATATTGATCAAATATGCGTAAATAAAGTAGTAACGATAAATTTATGGTTTGGTTAGTACCGCAAAGTTTTTCAATAATGTTAATTATACGTTTGGAAAAGAAAAAATAGCGATTTTAACAAAATATTGAGTAATGTTCCGAAAAATAGGTTAGGTTGGGGAGTGCCTACAGTCACTTAAGCTCAGTTTACACTTAGAAATGTATCACAATATGGTGCGTCGTCTATCCCTTGGTTTTGGGACAGACGACGCATGTTAATTTGGGAGAGATGACGCGGTTAGTTGAAAGTAAATAAATGGCATGTGTGTTTTTTTTCTTTTTAGATGAAATGCCAACATTTTACGGCCCAAAGAAAAGTAGTAGGGGTCAGTGGTCAGAAGACGATCTCCGTAAAGCTGATGCTGTAGTTATTCATAAGGTTCCCGTTAGGCAAGCAGCTAGGGAAAATAACATTCCCGAACAAACTTTAAGATTTCGCATAATAAAGAACAATTTTAAAAAGGGCAAATCGGTGGACAATCTAGCCTAAGAATATTTTTTCTTTTAATTTCATGTGTTTTTCATAAGCAATGTGCCCCATAGCTGATGCGTCGTCCCACCTATACAATGAGGGATAGATTGCCAAATACAGATTTTTTTCTTTTTTGCGTTTTTTTGTTTAATGAATAAACTTAGGTTAATTTGTTTATTTTTTTAAATAAATGTATTAACAACCAACTTATGTTTATCTATTATTTTCCAATTAAACCAAAATTAACCATTGTAGATTATTTTAAAAAAAGGTGCGTCATCTGTCCCTACTTTACCTATGTTAAAAAGAAAAAAAAGAACAATACAAAAATATACTTCATATTTATATTTATAACATTATTATAAAAAAAAGAAACAAATGAACATACAACTACATACAAGAAAGTTAATTTAAATCTGAAGATAAAGAAATGTCACTTTCAGAATCTGAACGAGAATCTGACACATGAATTATCAGTGGTTTAACCTGAACATCTAGAATGTGTTCTTTTTGCCAATAATCCCTTATAATATTACTTTTATGGCAAACACAATCAGACCATTTTCGGGGGTAATGGTTTGTAATGCCCCTTTCCAAATATCCAAAACGGCATTTTTATCTTTCCTGTCTTTGCCAATAACTTGTTTATTAAAAAATGTTTTGCTTTGGGCCCAAAATTAATTCAATAGCGTTGAAAATGCAGTGGTAGGGCGGCAATCTCAAAACTTGACCCATAGTACAAATTAATTCATTCACGGTATATCCTAATTTTGCTCTGTATTGTTTTACTATTTGAAGAAATTCGGATTTGAGTGCGTTTTCCATAAAATTTATATTTTTGCTTTGTAGCCAGGAAATGATATCAGCTTTTCTCCTTGAAGCATTTGGCACATTTTCGCTGAGCCGTGAATGGTATTGTGCATTGTCCATAACAATACGCGAGGGTTTTTCGAGCCGAGGTAAAAGCTGTTCTTCCAACCATTTTTCAAACAATGTAGAGTTCATGTTGTCATGATAGTGATCTTTGATTGTTTTCTATTTAAAACTGATTTGATGTTGTCATCATGCCATGTTCTAATGTCGCTACCATTGTAAAATATCCATGTTTCGTCTATAAAAACTACATCTAACGGAGTTTCTGATAACAAGTTTTCTGTATATTGTCTCAAAAATTTTATACGTTTTGAAACAATATCCGGTTTCTCCATAATGTAGCGCCTGCCACTGTCCCTTTTAAACTTAAATCCCAAATGCTTTAACAAATGACCTAATGTGAATTTGCTTAGTTCAATAATTTGTTTGGCATGCGATTCCTCTTTTAGCTTTTGCCGTGTGACATACTTATGCGTGGCAATCATATTGTAAACTACGTTCCTTATTTGAGTTTTCCTTGCCTCAGTTAAATTTCTTGTTTTTGGGGCACGCTTTTCTTTATTAGCCTAAAAACATTTTGCACCAAAGATTCTAAGTCGAATGTTGAATTAACCCCGAAATTCCTCGCCAGTACCTGAATTTTTAGGTACCTGGAAAAAGGTTCTTTGTTCCGCTTTAATTTGTCACACCTGACAAAGAGAGGCAATTAAGGCTTGGTACGATTGTGATTTGTTTAGAAGAAAGAAAAATAATCAAAAGCTGTAGCTTTTTTTGTTGTACGTTTTATTGCCCTTTCGGTCTTTTTAAATATTTTCTACTATAGGTAGTTCTAAAACCAACATGCCATTTGATAAAGTATTTTTAGTTATTTAGAGTAATAACGGTTTTGTAGCCTCGCCAAGCTTAGATGATGTTCTAATATAAGAAACATTAAAATTATTTCTTAACATCACAATGCGGTTCTATTTAAACCCATAGGGGCTTAGCCCCCATTCTACTTTATTTATTTTTTCATAATAGTATTCTAAGAACATGAAATTTCATATTTTTATAAAATAACTAAAAAATTTTTTCTTTCTTTTCTTTTTGGTTTCTCCACATAAACCATGTTATAATATAAATATATTAATTATTAAAATTTATTTTCACACCATGCTCATTAAATACAACTAAATTTTCTGACTTTTATCAACATAAAAAAAATTTTTTTAAATAACTAAAATGTGCTTACTTACATATCCACAACTCTGACTTACCTCAAGTTAGTCTTCAACTACACAAATTTCACTTGCTATAATATAAAACGTTGTACTCATTAATTTGAGACAACTATTGGATCCAATTTCACACTCGATATAGGTAAGTCTCTTATGATGCCTGTTATTGTCTTTATATTCTCACACATTCCTTTTAGTTCCCCTGAAGATGACTATATATATGGTCGAAACATGTAGGGACAATCGGTAAAAAATTTTTTTCAAAAATATATATTATTTGTGGAGGAAGACAGAAGTGTTGTTTTAATTTATTACCTACACTCCACTGCAAGTATGGACTACTTCTTCAAATTCATACATTATTTTATTTTCTTATTTCAGCTTTGTTCTGAACTAAACCTAAATTCTCAACAAAGAGTAAAGAGTAGAATTTGGCATCGCTGTACGCGTTATATCCCGCGTCCTGCCGAGTTATGAAATCGAAACAGTGTAATAAACATTGAAAAACAATAATTCCGGCTGCGGGCCCGGATATAACTGTTCCTTTTGCCAGTTTCACTGCAATAACCATAATTTTGCAACAGAGAGACGGAGCAATATCTAACTGAAATTTCGCAAAAATGCCGATTACCTTATGCAAACGGCCCGTATTGCTCGGAAGGGTGAGCGAGTTTTTGACAGAACGGCCAACTTTATGGGATTATATTGTACTGTTTTTATTCAGCAATATGTACGAATTGAATTTATGGCTTTATTGAATCTTTTCGTGGAAGAATTGATTTCAATACCTACTATTCATTGGAATTTATTTTCCTAACCTCTCTGAAAAAATGAAGGAGGTGAATCCTCGCCTTATTTTAAGACGAAAATATGGTATAAAAGTTTTTCGCATGTCGCTTCTTTTTCGGTCTTCTTCAGTTTCAATAGGAGTAGTATAAACGAGTTGTTTAAGGTGATTCCTGAAATAAAAATCCAATGGATTCAGATCCGGCGAACGGGGTGGGCATGGGTGAGGTCCTTCTCTGCCTATCCAACGAGCAGGATATTGTTGATCTAAATAGTTTCTAACACGTACTGCAAAGTGAGGGGTAGCGCCGTCCTGCATGTACCACATTAAAGTTCTCGTTCTTAATGGCACTGCTTCCATCAATTCTGGCAATTAATCTCTAAGGAAGTTGTAATAGACATCACCAGTAAGTCGATTTGGAAAAAGTACGGTCTAACTAAGCTATCTCCAATAATCCCTGCCCAAATATTAAAAGAAAACGTATACTGGTGATGTCCTTCGATGATAGCATGAGGATTATCTTCCACCCAAATATGGCTGTTGTGAAAATTTATGATGCCTTGTCGGGAAAAATTCGCTTCATCTGTAAATAGTATTTTTGCCGAAAAATGTGGGACCCTTAAAGAATTTTCTTGAAACCAGTTACAAAAATTAACTCGAGCTGGAAAGTCTCTAAGCAACAAAGCTTGCACTCTTTGTACGTGATAAGGATAAAGTAAATAGTCCTTTAAGGTACTCCATACAGTTTTGTAACTCACATTCAACTCGTTCCCGATTTTCCTCGTACTAGTGCCTGAATATTATTCCACCATGTTTAAGACCTCGTTCTAAAGTTATACGGTTCTAACTGTAAGTGGTCTGCCACCTATTTAGCTTTTTGCAAAGCTACCTGTTTCCTCTAATCTGAGGTGCAATATTGTAAATGTTTCCAAACACGGTACTCGTCTATCAGGAAAACGTTCTGCATATAAACGTCTCGCCTCTAGCGCATTTCCATTTGCCAAACCGTACATAAAATGAATTTGAGCCATTTCTTGATTGGTAAACTCAGCCATTATGGAAAGTATGTAATGTAGTACAAATAACTTAAACTCAAAACTTAACTCAGTCACAATCGAAAGTCCATAAGGATGATGATCTCTTAACAAAACGTTGCTGACTGAATGGAATATAAGATATAATAGTGCCATCAGACCAATATCTATCTTTACTAGGAGAAGGAAAAATAACTGAACACATACTTTGCTATCGCGAGGGACTTACATTTCGCAGTAGAGGAAGGTGACAATAATGAAGAAAGGTTGACCGCACTACCACCTCAGTATCTATGAGTCGGTTAATCATCACCATCGCATAACCCTTACTATTATAAAGCAAGACTATTCGCTGGCTTTAGGCTCTCCGTCCTCCTAAGAGCTATCTTTACCTTCATCAAAAAATAAAAAATAATATTTAGGTACATTGCTAGCTGTAAAAGTTTACCGTTTTATTTGAGGTGAATTCGAGAACATGAAAGCCCTCCGAGAATAGGAAAGAACTACTGAAAAATTTAAAAGCTGTATAAAAAACCTAATTGTTTAATTAACAAAATCTGATTGATTTCACATTTAGCTATATTACCTGTGAAAATTAATTCCATTCCACAACAATTTAATACATTACTAGCAACGTCCTAGCAAGTAAATGGCTTAAACGTTTACTTTCGCTTACATGCGTGTTGCTAAGGCATGAGAGTTCACATATTTATACGGTAGTAGAAGAAAATTTGTTTAAAAAATCTTAGTTTATGGTTTTAGGAAATTACATTAATCTCATTGTCATTGCATATAACACAATTTAAAAACGAACATAAACAATAGAGAACCAAGAAATGATAATATTAAACTAAATTATGAAACACATGTGATCCACTTCCTATTCTTATTTTTACAGAGTCAAAATCATTGGTAAGTACTTTAGGGGAGTTGTTGACCTTCTGAAATGTATTTGTAATTCTAGCCTTTAGGTCTTCTAAAGGGGGTTTGAAAATCGAGTTTTAATATGTGGCTATTAAAGGGCACGGCGTGAGATGGTAGGACCATGTTGATCACCTGGCACATTACCTCGAAAATTTTTTTAGATTAATATGCAAATTAAAATAAATCACTCTAAATATTATATTCTGAGCTTATATAAAAAAGGTACATATGCAGATCACATTTCAGGATTGTATTACAGGTTTCGTAGGATACCTTTATTTGCTGGCTTAAATGCCGGCCGATTGATATTGTGTTCATTAAGATTGGCCTTAATTCTTCGACTTTTTATGCAGGATGAACTTTGGATCTGGAGCTGCTTTTCTTTACATTCACAATTTGTGTTTCCTTAAACAAAGCCACAAATCAAAATAAAACTTGCCGAAACTATTCAATAGTCCTGACTATGTTTGGAAATCCTGGATGGCTTTTTGCTAATTTGCTAATCGGTAAGATTTTCAGAACTTTACTCTTTGCGAAACACGTGTCAATATCCAGACACAAAGTCTTATCTGTCTACAATGCAAAAGATTATGCTAATTTTAAATAAACAGTCAGTTAGTTTCAAGTCGGAAAAACAACAAAGGAAATCACCTTTAACAATTATATTTTTACAAATATATGCCGCTTAAAAACTAACGAAACAAAGCTAACGGTTTCAAAAGACAGTTGAACTCGGTATGATTCAGACGATATCACAACGATATTAATGCAAGTTCTAGGAATTACTATTTTTCGAGTTAATAAAGTATTCTAAAGTGAACCTTTATATGCAAATTAGTTCCTTTGATATTACGCCGACCGACTGCCCGGTTACTATTTGATCTCAATATTTGTGGTAATTTCTTATTAGCAAATAAACACTGTGGACGTCGTTGCCATAGCGACTCAGCGTGTCACTGAGCGCTAATTGGTTTACCCGGGACACAGGGTAGCGGAGGTAGGTGGCCCGCCTCGTATTCGTAACATCGAGGACTCACTCATTGCACTTCGAAGAGGACAGTTCGATTCGGGACAGCTCACACGAAACCGTCGTTTTTAACACAAAAAGTGGGTTGTTCTTTTTCCGCTTTAAAACAAGTGATTTCTTTCCACCAAAGGTGAATAATTAATTAATTTAGATAAAACCAAAACTTCTGTCTTTGGTTTTATCTATATTACCTACTCCACTGTAAGGATGGACTACTTCTTCAAATTCAAAATTAATTAATTGTTATTCTATATTCTATAGGGCTTTCTTAGGAAACTGAAGGATTCTTTTCCCGTCGGCAAGTGACGTTTTAGTATAGTATCGCAAGACAAGATATGTTTTTCTATTTTACGTAATAAATAGTAATAAAATAAACCTGCTAAGTACAGTGCAGAGTGTCTAATGTTGCAATGTCCTGTTATTTGGTTTTATGCATACGTAATTTATCAAGTTAAACAAACGTACATCCATGCCTACAAGTAAAATTTGATTTTAGTGTGAAAAATGCAAAAGATTTTAATTTGAGAAAGTGTTTTATTGAATCTGGTAAAGTCCGTCTATCTATCTTACAAACTTATTATAAATGCTAATCCCTTACCGTCATAATAACCTATTGTGTGAGGTGTAAAATTCAGCCACCTGATCTGGGGACTCCAGATACGGATCTATTTAAAGACTACCGTAATCTGGGGTGACTTGGCCACCCTTTTCAGACTTTTCTACAAATATCTTTTTTATTTTTTGACGCATTTGGACCAAATTTTTTTTACAAACCGACAACAACATAAGGAAAGAGTTAACGTTTGTAGTAAGTCATGTTTTTGTTTTATATTAGAAAAAAAAAATATATATGTGGGGTGTCCAAGTTACCCCGGGTTTGGGGCAACTTGGTCACCTTTGGGACTTTCAATGAAATGAGGGCTTTTAATGGTTTGCATGGCTAGGTTACCCTGGATTTACTTAGAAAAAAAATAAAACAATCCCATAGCTACTTTTTCCCGTTCGAAATTTTCATAAACGCCCATTTATTGGATTATTAATAAAGAATGGCAACAAATTTTCAAAAAATGTATTAAACTTAAACATATATACAGAAACAACTTAAATAGTAAAATAAACTCTTAACTCTAACTCTTAACTTATTCACTAGGTATAAAATCTGTGTCGGATTCAGAATCGTCTTGATATTCCAACGGCTCTGATGCCTCTGAATTGTCACAGTAATCGCATTTAAAATAAGGATCTTTACTTCCGTTGTTGCATAGGCCACATATCCTATTTAAGGCACTGAATACATTTTATCCAATCTTGTCCGCACTGAAAGTCTTTCCAATTACAAAAACAAAGGCCACACTTTGCATTTGTTTCAATTTTCATTTATCTTTCACTTTTTTGTCTAGGCTGAATTGGACGGAATTTCTTCTTAATTTTTTTCGTTCCGACTACACCAGACGATCCTGGGCCATCTAGTAGCTCCAATGCTTGAGTAGTGGGAGACTCATTGGTTTTATTGGGGCGTGCAAGGTCTACAGGGACAATAGGTTTATCTGTGGCATCTGTGAGAGCCACTTCATTATCATCATCTTTTGCCAAATTTGTACCCGGTTGAATTTTCTTGCCCCTTTTTCTCTTCGGATTTGCTTCACTGCTAATCCCTCTGTGTTCTCTCAGAAGGTCAACCAATGATGCATCAAGAGATCGTCCAATGGTGTCTCGATCCTCTGGTATGAATCCATCCGGAATCCTTTTCAACACCTCATTTGGATTAGGTGGATAAAGCCCAGTGGCTCGAAATCCAGATATCAAATTTTGGCTGACACTCTCCGATATGCCATTCCATAACCTAGAGAGCAAATTGGGAAAATGCTCTTTGGCAAGATTTCCTGGATATCGGCTTTCTTTTCTCCAGTCGTCTGAAATCTTTCTTCAGCACACTTTTTCATGGGTCCAAATACAGCCACATCAAGTGGCTGCATTAGGTGGGTGGCATTTGCAGGGAATGGAGTTATATAAATAGCATGCTCCTCACAGGATTGAATAACTGCAGGCGAGAAGTGGCTGGCGAGATTATCACCAACAACAATCGTTGTAGCACCGGGTTTCGGGTTTCCATTATGTGCGGAAGGAGGATTTTGAGAAACCACGTCTCAAACAAATTCATATCGAACCAACCAGAGGGGATGTTGGCATATTTAGTTCCAGGAGGGCCACCTTCTGTCCAGTTTTCATATTAGTTTCCAGATTTATAGACGACCATGGGAGGCAGTAGATCCCCCTTTGCATTTCCGCACACCATAATACTTATAGAGGTGCGAGAGTGGTTCTTTACCCTTTTAACCCTTTTAACCCTTTTTGTGTTTCTGGGGACCACCACCTTTTTAGCCCCAGGATCATCTGTTTCGTCGTAATTGTATATGTTGAAATCGTCTGCATCGTTTAGAGCTTCATTAATATTGGTGAAAAATATTAAAATATCTTCACGGTCGACGGAGGATCTTTTAATGTTCGATGCCATGCGAATGGACAGCCTGTTTCTCTGGATAAATGCATCCAGAAAATCTTCTCCTGGAGTGTTGTTTTTGAAGATCTTAACTGTTTTCCCTTGTTTGCCCAGGTATTTTGCGATGACCGTCCTCACATCCAGCCTGGTTAACGGGAAACCCCAATTAGCCACCACGCCAAGGGTCTCAGATATAATGCGTTCTTCCTCGGCTAAAAGGACTCTTGGGCGACCAACTGCTCCAGAATTCTTGCCAAGAATCTTACGACCCAAAGTTGTCCGAGGTACTCGATACGTTTCCGCAGCTAATTTCTTCGACATCCCCTCCCCAACAGCTTGTATGGCTTTTTCCATGTTCTCTTCTGGATAGTCTTGGTAGGGCTTTGCCCCGGGGGTTCTCTCGTAGTTTCTCACCATTTTTAGTTATTAGTTACCTGAAACAAACAAGCGGGACCTAAAGAACCATAAAAAAAAACAGTAGGAAAAATGTAAACAAAAACAAAAATGGCGTCTTAGGTGACCAAGTTACCCCGGGGTGACCAAGTTACCCCAGATTACGGTATTATATTAATTTATTTTCTCAGTAATCCTCTTAAAATAATTAGGGTATAATAAAATAGGTTTATTTTAGTTATTTGAATATTCTGATTTTTGGTTTTAAAATTCAGTTAGATATTTATATTGGTTTAGACAACAGGTTATTTGTTGCCAAATTAAACGTGATATCTAAGAATGTTTCGTTCATGGGAAGACACAAGTATGCCAAGTTGATCTACAGGTCGTAATAAAAAGTAATTAAAGAGTGATATTTTATCAGTTGACACAAAAAAGGTAATCTTCGACTTATACACAACCCTTCTTGAACGTAGCTTTTCAAAATTTGATGCAGTGAAGAAAGCGGCAGCTTTGACACGCAGGCCAGTGAGCAGTGTGGTTTGTTGTTAATAAACCTATATTGGAGAGAAGAAAGAGGAAATACTTCAATATTATTACTCTTAAGAAACTGGACGCCACGGATGTCGATATAATTCGAAGAAAAACATATGCCATGTACAGGGAACAAATGATCCCCACTTTAAAAACCCTATTGCAAAAATTAAAAAAAGATAATACGGGAATAGAGTGTTGTCGTAAGACTCTAAGGAAATGTATTTTAAGAAACGGTTTTAAAATGAAAAAATTAACAAACAACAAATAAATATGGAATCGGCCCGGTTAAAAAGATGGAGGATGGAATACCTAATTCCAGTTCATGGATAAAGACAGGATGTTCCAGATAAAGGTTGGATATATTTATCGGGTCAATGCAGAATCAAAGCTTCATCAAATAAAAGTAAGCGTATAACAATAATTCATGCTGGGATAAGAAACGACTTTATACCAAACCCTTTGGCCTTATTAGCCAAAAATATAAAGGACTCCCTTGTTGATTATCATGATGATACTACGGCAGAACTATTTGAAGACTGGTTTAAAAACAAATTATCACCAAATAGTGTGATAGTGATGGATAATGCGAGCTACCACAGTCGTAGGTTAAATAAAGTTTCGTGTTCCAATGACACAAAAGTTACCATCCAGGACTATATGATGGAAAATAATATGTATTTTGAGGAAAATTAGACAAAAAAGCAATTGCTCGAAATTTTAAAATCAGTTTTAATAAAAACGCAATATTATTGTGACACTTTGGCGGCAGAAATGGGTCATACCTTGTTAAGACTTCCTCCTTATCATTGCATGTTCAACCGAATTGAACATTTATGGCACCAGCTGAAAGCATCGGTAAGGAGGAATAATGTTTCGCTAACCCTAAATTCTTCTGTGACAGCTTTAGTACAGTCAGAGATGCAAAATATTCCTAACAAAAGCTGGGAAAATTGTGTAGCGCATGTTAAAAAAGTAGAAAAGTCATACGTAAATATAGATCTGTTGCACAGAGAAAGAATTATTGTGAACTTGGATGACGACAGTGCAGTGAAACTGACGCGTTAAAACGTAATAATTATTTTTCTGACACGGTACTTTTTTGTAGGTATATGTATGTTTTGTTTAATTAATAACCGTCCTATATGTCATAATTTTAATTGTATTGTATCTTATATACTGTTATATGATTATTTTATTATTATTACTTATTATTAAATTACGTTTAAAAAAAAAAAATCAGTACGAAACTCTTGTTGCATATAGGTTAAGAAAAATATTTTTTCCACGCTTTCATATACAGGGTGGTCCAACGAAAATTTAACACCTCGATTTTCCTGCTTTAAAATGTGGAAAATCGCTCGGACCAGTCGATTTCTGATTCGAGGGGGAATAAATTTTCCGCTTTTTTCATCTCCGTAACTTCAACCCCCTAACGGGGATGAGCACAACCCCCTGATTTTGAATAGGGATAAGGGGTGTTGCGATACCTCATTTTGAAGATCTTATCGAGTACTATCTGACCCTAAAATTTCGCTTTAAAATTTTCATCTTTAACGAAATTACAGCTAAAATAGTGGAAGACTACTTACTTTTGTAATTAGTTTATTGAATGCTGAAAATGGCCACCATTCACTTGCATGCAGTAAAGAACGCTGGTGTATGAGTAGAGAATGTGGAATTTACCTCGAGGATATTACTCTTATCAGACGCATTTGAATTATCTATTTATTTGTTAATTTTTTTGTCCAAAATAGTAGACGGACCATGTTCTTGATTTACCTTAGTCTATCGTGATTTTTTAAGAACGTTAAAACTGTGTCAAAGCGATTGTAACTTTGTAGTAGAATTAAAATGGTGTATTCCGTAGAAGAAAGGGTGGAAATGATAAAATTATTTTTTAGAAATAACGACTCTGCGCGAGTAACAGCGGCTTTATTTAATGAACGACATCCTGAAAAAAATGTATCCGCTGCTTACGTTGTGCAACTGGTTGCCAAATTTGACGCTACTGGTTCAGTCGGAAACAAAAAGAGGGTGTATGAAAGAGACGAAGCGAGGGAAGTGGCTGTCTTAGGTCAAGTAGGAAATGGATCCGACCCTTAGTACTAGGAAATTGTCCGATGTATCTGGTGTTTCACGCACAACAATCATGAGAATCCTTAAACAACATAAGTTCCATCCTTTTAAGATACGACTGGTTCAGGAACTAAATGAGGATGATTTCGATCGCCGACTCCAGTTCTGTGAAGTGGTCAGTGGAATTATTAACAATAATCCTAACTACATGTTCAATATCTGTTTCTCGGATGAGTGTTCATTTTACCTTAATGGCATTGTAAACAGGCATAACTGTCGGTATTGGTCAGATGAAAATCCAAGATTATTTCGTAAAGTGCATACTCAGCATCCCCAAAAGTTAAATGTTTGGGCGGGTATTTATGGAAATCACATAATCGGCCCTTTTTTTATACCCGGTAATCTCACTGGCCAAATTTATTTAGAACTATTAGAGAACGCTATTTATCCAGCCTTCGTTCAAGTATTGGAGAATGAAGACCATATAACGATCATTTTTCAACAAGATGGCGCACCACCTCATTTCGCTCAACCTGTGCGTCAGTTCTTAGATGAAAATTTTCCTCAGGCCTGGATTGAAAGAACGGGACATATTGAGTGGCCACCCAGATCACCTGATCTGGCTCCACTGGACTTTTTTCTATGGGGTCACCTGAAATCTAAGATTTACGCTACCCAGCCTGAGTCACTGGATGATTTGCGAATTCGGATCATTAATGAATGCCGTCAAATTACACCAGAAATGTTGAGTAATGTACGTGAACGTTTTGAGCAAAATTTATTTTACTGCATGGAAGTGAATGGTGGCCATTTTCAGCATTTAATAAACTAATCACAAAAGTAAGTAGTCTTTCAATATTTTAGCTGTCATTTCGTTAAAGATGAAAATTTTGAAGCGAAATTTTAGGTTCAGATAGTACTCAATAAGATCTTCAAAATGAGGTATCGCAACACCCCTCATCCCTATTCAGCATCAGGGGGTTGTGCTCACCCCCCCTAGGGGGTTGAAGTTACGGAGATGAAAAAAGCGGAAAAGTTATTCCCCCTAGAATCAGAAATCGACGGGTCCGAGCGATTTTCCACATTTTCATTTTAAAGCAGGAAGATCGAGGTGTTAAGTTTGTTCGTTTGGGCATCGTTGGACCACCCTGTATATTATTATCTTAAAGCAGCGCAACCTTTTATTCTATCAGCAACGAGTGCGTCCCTGCTTTCATTCGATCACCCGCTGGGTCTTATCGGCATTAGGGATTAGCATTTATAATGAGTTTGTAAGATAGATAGACGGACTTTAGTATACAAACCAACCAGCCCATACTGTGGCGATACAGTAATCTAATGAGCAACAAGCTAGCAACCCTTTTCTGTTCATTGTTCATTTACCATACATAGGACTTTCTTTTTATCTTACCATACCTACCTACTTTATCAAAGGCCTGCGCTATATCCAATAATATTTTAGACTGTCGAGCCGACCTTTTTTCTTCTAATAATGTTCTGTTGCTCTATAGACTTGGTCAATTGTGAAATCTGCGGTAAGTAAACACGAACAAATGTTCTCCAATTATAAGTCTCCTCGTTTTAGCCTAAAACCCATTCAATTACTATAATTTTTACCCCGACAATAACATGATTAAATTACCAATTCTGTCTTGTATAATATATCTTAAAAGCCCCCGAGTTGTCGTGACAACAGGCAGTTGTCACGACTAATGTCTCTTTCGCGTGCGTGTAACAGCACAAGACAGTTACAGACATGCCAGTAATTACAAGTTGTTGCCGGCCGGCACCCACTATATAATATTGTTATCAGCGGGCCTGCCTATAATTTAGGCCTTTGTCTGAATTATGACGTTTGTGAGACGGTTAGGCGGCGGCGGCGCTAAGTGTTTATTATGGACTATAAAACAATAATACAGGCGAAGAGCAAAGGCTGGTGTGTTAAAAAATACCATCTAGTATGTAATCAGTAATCATTAATTTTAAATTATCTCCATGAAATTTAGCAGGTACCTTCAGATATAATTTGAAATAAAAATGACACTTCCCAACAATCTATACAGGGTCTTATTTAATGATATTATTATCTCAAAGATCCTTTTGCCGATCTTGGTGGAATTTTGCAGTGTCATTCGTTATGATAAGGCGCAAAGTTAGCAGTAACTAGATGACAACTACACCCCCCCCCCCCCCCCGCTAGCTTCCATGCAGGCTTCTGCTCGTCTTCTCATCAAGTGACGAACTTACGTATGGTTTTACGGGCGTAGGAAATTTCGGCCCCGGCCAGGTACCAACCCGATTTTGACAGGAACTTTCGGCCCCGGGATGGAAGGGTCATGTTTTTATTACAGGCATTTTCGGCCCCAATGGTCTAACGTTATAACATTTTAATTTTTTTATGATCTTTTGTGTTTTGAATCATTTATAAAATGAAAATGCAACTAACCTGAACTAACTCAATTTTTAACCTGCAACTCGGCTAATGCGGTTTTATAGACTTATATTGGTTAAACAGCGCTAACACGGCATCTAATCCACCTTTTTGGTTCCAATTCGCCTTTTTCAAGTTCACCGGGGAATATTATTATTAATTGTTTGCCCCTTTTATAGACTTATATTGGTTAAACAGCGTTAACACGGCATCTAATCCACCTTTTTGGTTCAATTCGCATTACCTGCAATGTTTGGGGCCGAAATTTCTTGCAAGATTACTTGACCTAAAATTTCTAGCAGGTACCTTACCGCCGCCCGGTTTTACAATATGCTAAAGTGGGCTGGAGCACCATCATGCATAAACGAATGTTGTTACCGTAACTAAAATTACTCTAAGATTGTCATAAGTTAGCAGCATGACTTAAAGTATACAATATACAGGGTGTTTCAATAAAAACTCCCAGGCCAATTATTTCGACAACTATAAGTACATGTAAATTCTGTAAACGCCAGTTTTTTGCCCCTATGATTGGCTTTACAACTTTTGTGTTTAAATAATACAAGATGTAGGTGGCGCCATGGTGCAAACAATGTTTTCGATGACAGGAACTTTTAAATGTTGTGGTTCTTAAAGATATTTAATTTTTGATCAAATTATGTCTCATAAAATTTTTTGATAAATCCAACATGAACGGAGATATTTGGGGTTAAGTTTTTTATTAAAATAATTTTAACGAGTATTTTAATTATAAATATTTTTAATATCCTTTAGCAGATTTTAATTTAATTTTGGTAATGAAAATTTTAGTGATTAAGCGCTTGTGTAGCGCTAAATTATTACGTCCAGTGACGTCTCAGGGGACGCCTTAACAAATAATATTGGTAAAAAATAAGACGCCACTGAGTTCTTGGTAATTTTTATATTTTTTTCGGATTAAGCAACAAAAAATATCCTTTTATTGTCTGTTAAATTGTTTTCATATCTTGCTTCGTTTTTGAGAAATAAAAATGCATATCTCTGGAAAGCAAAAATCATTAAATAATTAACATTATTAACACTCAGTGTCAGTGTCAGAATTTGCAAATTCTACATTTTTAAAATAAAAATGGTTCAACATACAAACCAAGACAAATTGAACATGGTTTTAGTTTATGGAGAATGCCATCAAAATGCTTCAGAAGCTGTGCGCTGCTATCGAGCTCGTTTTTTAGATAGACCAACGCCCGATCGCAAATCTTTTGTAGCATTGTGTACCAACTTAGCTACAAATGGTAGCTTTAAGAAGGAAAAGGTTCCAAGAAGGAAGAGGGTTACGAATGACGAAAATGTATTTAGTGCTTCATCTACAACCAGAAGATTACCAGCGCAGATTAAACGTTTTGGCACATTTTCATATTTTCTTTGAAGAAAATCCAAATTTATTAAACCAAATTATGTGTAGTGACGAATCCCGGTTTCACAATAATGGAGTAATTAACAGACATAATTGTCGCTACTGGTCCCCGGAAAATCCTAACTGGATGTGACAGACTAAATTTCAAACACGATTTGGGGTAAATGTTTGGTGTGAACATTTAACTTCAGTTCGTTATTTACAATTTCTGCAAAACGATCTCCCTTTGCTGTGACAAAATGTAGGAATTGACGTAAATACTATGTGGTTTCATCAAGACGGCGCCCCAGCACACAATAGCAATATCGTTATGAATCATCTAAATGTGACGTTTCCAGGAAAAGTTATCAGCACAAATAGGGACCTTAGATGGCCAGCAAGGTCCCCTGATCTCACCCCGATGGACTTTTATTTATGGGGCTACTTACAAAATGAAATCTACAAGGAACCAATAGAAGACATGGCTGACCTGTACAACAAAATGTATGCTACTATAGCCGCTATTAATCGAAATACACTATTGAGAGTTTGCAGAACCGAATTATTATATCGATTTGCTATGTGTGTGTATAAAAACGGCAATAATTTTGAACACCTCATTCGACCCCATTAGTTAGTTTTTGGGATTGTTTTAATTTTCATTAATAATTTTGTATAATTTCTCATCAGTTCTTTCATAAAATTTAAAACATCTTTTAATTTTATTTTATTATGCTTTGATGTTTTAACTTTGCTTTTAAACAACAAAAAATACAACGTATTGATAATTTATGATTTTGTTTCCTAATGCATATGCAATAAAATTGTTTTTATTTTTATTTCTCGAAAACGAAGCAAGATATGAAAACAATTTAACAGACAATAAAAGGATATTTTTAGTTGCTTAATCCGAAAAAAATATAGAAATTACCAAAAACTCAGTGGCGTCTTATTTTTTGCCAATATTATTTGTTAAGGCGTCCCCTGAGACGTCACTGGACGTAATAATTTAGCGCTACACGAGCGTTTTATCACTATAATTATCATTACCAAAATTAAATTAATATCTGCTAAAGGATATTAAAAATATTTTTAATTAAAATACTCCATAAAATTACTTTAATAGAAAACTTAACCCCAAATATCTCCGTTCATGTTAGATTTATCAAAAATTATTATGAGACATAATTTGATCAAAAATTAATTATCTTTAAGAACCACAACATTTGAAAGTTCCTGTCATCGAAAACATTGTTTGCACCATGGCGCCACCTACATCTTGTATTATTTAAACACATTTTTTACACATTTGTGAAGCCAATCATGTGGGCTAAAAACTGGCGTTTGCAGAATTTACATGTCACTGACAGTTTTCGAAATAATTGGCCTGGGAGTTTTTATTAAAACACCCTGTATGTACATAAAATATTTTCGGCGAAATTCGTGATTTAAAATGGTTCTGCGGGGAATTCGTGTGGACCGAAATATGAAGATTCCCTTAAAAAAGTATGTACTTCGACTTGCTATTGTCTAGATGTGTCTATTGTGTGATTGTATTTTGTGTATTACTATGACATTCTTACCTGACGTGTAGCTTCTAATTATTTTATAATTTACTTTTATAATAGCACCTAGTGTTAGCTTAGGCACGCGTTGACGTTTTCTTTAGTTATAGTTTCTGTACGCAACTTTTAAATTAGAGAAATAAATTTTGTATTTATTTTTTTATTCAAAATCAATTATTTTACCATGAAGCATGTTTCCCAATTCCTTCGCGTTATAAAGCAAGTTACGTATGTTTAAATAGTGAATATGGTTGAAAAGAGTTGGGGCTAAAAACTTTACCACAAAGGAAACAAGGTTATTGTTGCGGGTAGCATTAAAAGAAAAAAATATTTTGGAAAATTAAAAAACTGATTCCGAGACATGGAAATTAAAAGATGAAACCTTGGAAAAAATTACAGATATTTTAAATGCAACTGCAGGTACGACATTTATAACCTTTCAATTCTATAAATGTTTACTTATGCGATTCAGATAATTGTTTCCATATTTTGTATAATTTTAGGATAAACGTTTAGAATAAGAGGCGCCCTTCGTCAAAAATATGATGGGTTAAAAAAGGGTTTGAAGAAGGAAATTAATAAAAATAAAGAGGAAGCGATGAAAACCGGTGGTGGAGTGCCTGAATATGTTAAAATTGATGATACAGAAAAGGAATTATTGGAAGTAATAAGCACCTCGATACATGGTCTACCACCTGTCTTTGACTCTGACAGTGCACTCCCAAAAACAAGTAACATCAAAGAAACAATAGGGTCAGACAATCTCTAGGATCTCTTAAACTGGAGAACTTAAATGTTTCTTTTTTTTTGTAACTGAGACTGGAGAGAAGATAATATAAGCAGATGGCATAATACTTGCTCCAATAACGGAGACTGAAGAGGAAGTATGTGATGTTCTCATCGTAAGTTATAACTATATTCTGTCTATTTTTTTCTGATTATTAAGGAAACATATATCTTTAGCAACCGAAAATATTTAAATTGAGATTTTTTTTGCTTTAAGGTATCGAAAGATTTTAAAGAAAGTGTTTTTCGAGGACCCGAGGATGCACTTAGCAAAACAGGAGAAAGTGAAATAGAAAGCACTTCTGAAATAAAGGTCAGATAATCGAATTATTTTTGATCTGTAGTAGCCTCGGTGACAGTGGATATAATGTTGAAAAAATGTTATCACAAATTTAAGATGGATTTTAATTGTTTAATTACATTTTTCTGTAAATTATTAGTTAAACGTTCTAATCCGTCCCCAAAGTCAAGGAATAAAGTCTTGGAAAAATTGGTGTCCTAACATGTTAAGGAAAAAGAAAAATCCCTTTTTTACACCAAACAACCCTAACAAAGCAGCCCTAAATAGTAATTTAAAGGGAGTGATATCTTTGAGGGAGGAACTCAAAATTCTTCAAATAGAAAATGAGAAAAAGCAGGACAACAGAGCCAAAGAAAAGCATTAGAAAGAAATGTATCTCTTTACAGTGCTTAAATTAAAAAAAATGTATTTCACTTATTCATATTGTTTATTAAATTATTACTAAAGATGATTTAGCCTCACTTAATATTTATTTAAAGAATTTTAAATCATAATTTGAAGAATTGATCGAAATAGGCAGTTTTTAAAATTTGATCAATCGATATAATTTAATACAAAATTGGAGAAAAGAAATACATATCTTAGGCAACAATTACAATAGCAATATACTTGGGCACTTAGACGCAAGTAAAGTGCTTTTAAATGAATACAGAGAAAATAAGTTCCTAATTTATACAAATTATATTTCCTTAAAATTACGAAAGTCATAAAATGGAACAAGAATAACTTAACGATAATAATAAATAAAACAAATGTATTTAAAGTTATCATAAAAATAAAAAACTACTTTTTTAAATATTCTCACGATTTATTAAGTTTTGGAAAACGTCAATAAATGGCATACCTACGGGCTTCAGCTCCTTCATTTCTTTTAGGATGTACACCATTCTGATCAATTTCTATATTTTTGGGCTTATCCTAAAACTGATTTTCTCTTTGATCTATATATATATATTATGTAAAATTGCAGAAGACACTATAATTATTTGAGAAAATTAAATTTTGCATCTAATTGCTAACACCGCGAAACGTTTCTTCCAAACTCCGAAAGTCTCTCGATCACATTCCTTGTTCTAATCTGTGCCTCATTATAAACATTTCCCACTTGTGTTTGTGAATTTTCAAATGGTTTAAGTACATCTGGATTTGGTGCATATCCTCTATCTGCTACCAAGATTTCATTTCCCATCTCTCTATTTCGTAGCCTGTTTTTAAGTGCAGAGTTTTCGAATATATCACTATCGTTTGATGGTCCAGGCCAACGGCATAGTAAATCAATAATTTTTAGTTTTGCACTACAAACTACTTGGTAATTAAGAGAAATATATTCTTTACGATTTCGATAAACCTCTGCATTATCTCTGCCAGGAGACTGTATTTTAACATGGGTGCAATCAATTGCACCAAATATTCTTGGAAAGTGCGATATATTAAAACAACTTCGTCTTGCTTCATGCTGTTCATCTTCGGTTTGGAGTAAGTTTACATGAGCATGAAGCAAATGACAAATTGCAGTAACAACTTGCTTAGTTACTTTTCCTGCTATGGTCTTATGTATTCCATGTATGAAAATTTCCCATAGGTTATGTAAAAATCACCAGTTGCTAGAAATCTAAGGCTTAGTAGTACTTTGTCAAGCGAATTAGTTGCACGATCAAGATTCCTAAAAAAAAATATTTCGAAATTCGTATCGATAAATGAGAGAATTTCTTTAAACAGAAGGCAAACTTACAAATCCTAAAATTACATGTTGTTCTCGATATCTAAGCCATACATATATCAAACACATGAATCCTCGAAACTTCAATAGTATTCTTAAAATATGTAATACATACCTCTCTGTGCGATTACGAAGATCATCTTCAATTTCATGTAGTTTTGTGAGTCGAAGTTATCAACAAATCAAAGAAAAATCAAGCAAACTCTTCTTGCACACTTTATCAGCTCATCAATATTTCTTGGACGATTTAATTCGATATCTCATTGTTGTAAGCTTGCATGTGTTTTTTGTTTCACCGTTTCTGTGTTGGCAAATAAGTGTATTTTGTGAGTTCTACAAGTAATATTTTATAGGAAATTGCAAAATTTTAAGGATCACATAGGTACTAAATAATAATATCATAAGTGAAAAAATTTTAATATTTTTTTTTTCGAAAACTAGCAGAGGGCGCGGAAAGATCTTTCATTCGCTGTATCTAGCTTTCCGAATAATTACCCTGTATATTATTGCATACGTCATATTGTTCTAAGATATGAGATACCTCGTGTAGACCAATCGTTAAATATTTCCCTTAACCCAAACCCTTCCAAACAACAAAACACACGATGCAGTAACTCGATGTCTGCCGATGACGTTCCACATAAAATATGATTCTTTGAAGGATAACAAATGCATTATTACCAGTGTTAATGGTCATAATAAATAAGCTCCGGACAATGGATTCTTAATCCGGGAAATTTATAGGCAACCCGCCACACAGGAGGACAAAGAGCACGCAGAGAACTGAATAAATCACTCCGAACAGCTGGTGTGGGTTGCTGCTAGTTCAGAGTTTTTGTTCTGTTTTGTTAAGCGTGCATGATCTGTCTCTTTTACACCTGTGAAAATAAATAACCATTAAATTTGTTGTAAGCATGTTTTTTCTTAACATAGTTATTTAAAATATTTCTAGAAATAAATTGAATTCTTCCTGTAACTTTAATTATAGTGAATTATATCTACTTAAGATGTGAAAGCAAACACTAAGTATACTCCGATACCAAAATAATTGGCAGTGACTCATTTTTACCGGGGTGTGCAAGACGTAAGGGGAACGCCAATTCCAGGGGCATGTCATTTTAAACAATAATAATTCAAAAAATATATGAATTTTTTGTTTATTATTATAATTTATTTACATTTACTATAATAAATATAAAATTATAAATTAAACTGAAAAGTAAATTAAGCTTTTACATTTGGCGATCTAATGAAGTAATTAAAGAAACTAAATTACGCAGGTATAAAATCCAAAAAGAATAATAAAGCAACGGTATATTTCATAATGTTTTTATTATACTACATAATAATAGAACCATATAATATTGGATTAAGGGCAAAACCTAAACCTAAATTATAAATGTTTATAAATTTCCTAAATATTGTTACCCAATGAACACCAATTGATAATAATTTGACAAATTATATTCCACGCCGACACTAAAAAGTATTATAATGACAATACGTTACAATTTTAAATTCATTATTACCATTATTACAGCGATTATTCACCATCTGACGATAAAAACGTTTCATTACTGTCGCTATTGCTGTCATCTGCAGGATTTACAATAAAAGGTTCTACCATGACGTCAACGCGTAAATTTAAGTCCCACCTTTTTTTCTACTCCCTCGACATGTAATACGCATTTGTGCCAATCTGCTGTTTGTACATTCGCTATTGCCGTTTTTAACAGTTCTTTTACATCTTCTAATTTAAGAGCTTTATTTTCAAGCGCCACTTCGCCTTTTATCTGTGCCCATATAAGCTCGATTGTATTTAGTTTACAATGATAAGGCGGTAAACGTAATATTGTAACACCTCGTTCACGAGCCATTTCATCCACTACATATTTCGTATATTTTTTTTTGTGAAGTATTGCAAGATCGAGCAACTGCACTTTTTCGACAAATGCAATATTTTTTTCTTCGAGCCAGTCAACAATTTTTCCTTCTCGCCAGGCAGAAGTTGGCAAAGCTTCCACCCGACGGCTGTGGTATGGTGCATTATCCATCACGATTACCGACCCACGTTCAATACGCGGTAAAATGAATTTAAACCAATCTTCAAACACTCCCGAATTCATATCCTCATGATAATCACCGGTTTTACGAGATTCAAACACGTTTAACCAACCTTCAAGAAAACCAGAATCACTCCCCATTTGGATTATAATTAACCGACGACCTTTTCCTGAAGGAGCTTTTAATCCAGTGGACAGTCTATTGATAAAGGCGTTACGTGCATATTTAATGTTGAGATCTTGCCAAATGTAATTCACAGTATGTCCTTCATCCTTCATTTAACCATGTCTCGTCCGTAAAGTAAATTCTTTTCCCTGCACAGCGATATTGTTGTATTTCTGCTAGATACTTTCTAAGCCACAATACGATTTCTTTCTTTTCCACCAAAAGACTTTTGCGGTTTCGTTTTAATATTCGAAAATTCAGTTCTCGTAGTGTACGGATTAGAACATTTTTTGCATATTTTCATCCCTTTCAATTTCGGCAGAAATTTTTTTTTAATTGAAAGTTCATTTCGAAAAAAAAAATGTAGGTATGCACTTTCCGACGAATGGCTAACTTTGTTTGCTGCTTAATAAAAATATTTTTCCATCCTCTTCTTTCCTTCTGATCGGACAATTTAGTATTCCTATTGTCCTCGATAGTTTTATAAACAGTATGGCAATATATCTTAGTCAATGTGGCACAAAGTTCTGCTACATCAGTAAATGATATTCCACTATGTGTACTTAGAATTCCCTCATACACATTTTTTACCATTGTATGATCTCCAGGTTTTAAATGACGTCGTTTTGTAACTTGTTGGTTCCTATCACTTGAAGAACTCGCCTGCATTATAATATTAATTTGCTGTTTTGAATAACCACCAAAACACCAAAGTAATAAAGCTGAATTGCCAATATCCTCAAACTTGTCTACGACACTGAACGTTGGTTAGAGGCGATAAGAAAGCATGCGAGCGCCTATAGACATGGGGGTTTCCTACCTGCGCCTGCGTTGCCAAATTAAGTAAACCAGGTACCGTAGGGTGAAAAGGCCCTTAATGACATGCCGATTTCGGTAAATTTTATAGAAATTTCAGTGAAATCTATTAAAACTTGGCAACATGTAATAATTAGATACTCTTTAATTATAGTTAGCACTGCAGGATTAATCTTTTATGGCGCTCTGCGAACGGTGCGTGTGCGCAGGAAACGATTCACGTTGGTCTTGAATCTTTGGAGATTATACTCGTTGGGGAACACGGCCTTAGGGAGGTCGTTTCAGGGTGTTGACTTTCTCCAGATGAAACAGTTTTTAAACAGTTCTTAATAGAATAAAATTTCCTGAGGTCGTCTCCCACACATGTCAAATATTTAAGATCAACGTGAATCCCTGTTCTCGTACACGCACCACTTAGAGATAGCTCCATATTTGATTTTTTCTTCAGCGCTTGTTACTGGCCATAGAAAATATTCTTAATACCTTGCAAAATTCGTCTTTAACAAAACAGTCTTTTATCTATGGAATCATAACAGCTATCCTAAATAGTCCATTGAAACAAATTGAAAAACAACAATCGTAAAAGTAACAAAACGTCACTTACTATTTACCTTATGAACTCATAAAGCAAATAAATCTAAATTGAAAGGCACCGTTTGGGATTTTAAAATTTTAGACCACCATGAAATGTTTACCTTTACAACAATGGACAATATTAGGTAAAATCTGGTAAATACATCGAGAATAAAAGATTTTATGACGTCTGCTAGATGAATACTTTGTTGCAGTTAGGGATGTTAAAGGAGTTTTGCAAAACAAGGAGCTGCTCCTGCACACAAAATATTATCATTTTCATTTAAGACTTTTTCCATAGTATATCTGTAAATCATGCGAAGTAATAAATGAATTAAAACCATCTTCTCCATGGACGTGCAAGATTTTTCGGCATGTATAGATTTAAATAGACCCGACTTTTTAAATTTGTGCAGAATTAGTGCATTATCGACATTAAATTCAAGTTTTAGAAAGCAATTTTATCAAAATTAATTAGAAGCTAAGTACTTATTCCATTTCTGCTCTAATCATTTTATTCCTTTTTTTTTGCACCTACTTAATCCTGGTTACCGGTTTGCTAATTATGTGGTTCTTATGCCTCTATGGGTGCCTTTATTGGAATAATACACCTATTTATATCTATACATACCTACCTTGGGTGTTTGTCTCTCAGTGGATCTAGTCAAAGTGTAAAGTGTCAGTATTTTTTTAATTAAATATGGAGAATTTTCAACAATTGCCTAAACGCCCTAGAGTCGGTCTATGTACAGTAAATGAAATAATTCTTAATTGTCACCATTCTATTAAAAGTAAGAATGCGGATTTTACTGTTGACAATTCAGTTTAATTTACAGCAGATATGCTTAACGTTGGGAAAACAACAATATATTAACTTTTAGAGGAAGAAAAAGTGTTGGCGTCAAACGTCCAAAAGCTTCTCCAGGACGACCAAAACTTGAGCTGGATGAGGTTTTAATGCAGAGAATATGGCGGAAAGTTCATATAGTCCCTTTAGAAAAAAAAGAAATTCCCACGCTGGACAAAATTTTGTCCTCAATCCAAAAAGACAAGGACTAAGTACCCATTTATGTGCAGAAATATACCCTTTGAAAATTATTAAAAAAAAAATGGGGTTTCGGTGGAAAAAACATAATAGGCAATCGATTTTAATAGACAGAAGCGATATCGTCTGTTGGAGAAGAACTTCTTAAGAAGCATTCAAAAAGCCAGAGATGAAAACAAGAAAATATTTTACCTAAGCGAAACATGGCTAAATGAAGGCCACACTGTGACTAAATTTTGGCAGGATGAAAATATTAAAAGTTCAAGGTAAGCTTTTTTGGAAGGATTGCCCACAGGATTAAGACTGCCATCTGGAAAAGGACATCGACTTATCATAACCCATATTGGAAGTTCTAAAGACTTCATTAAAAGTGGTTAACTGATGTTTCAATCTAAAAATACAAGAGACTATCACGAAGATATAAATGCCGATGTCTTTGAAGAATGGTTCGATCAAATGTTGGATCTAATACCAAAAGATGAAATAATTGTATTGGATAATGCAAGTTATTACTCTAGGCTGACGGAAAAATTACCGACAAGTGCGTGGCGCAAAAGTGAAATAAAATAATGGCTAAGTTTAGGACAAATAAAATTTCCATTAGATTCCTTAAAAAAGAACTATTGGTACTAGTCAGTTTACATAAAAATGCATTCAAAAAATATGTACTCGATGAAATGGCAAAGTTACGAGAAATATCTGTGCTCAGACACCACTGATGTCGTCAGAAAAAACACGACTTATAAAATGATGGATTTAAAAGGACTCTATAATGGCGCTATGTGTAAAATCAGTGGCCAGTGCGGAAAGTGGAAAAAGTGTATCGATCATGTCATAGAAGAAGAAGCCAAGACATAATTATTACATCGCGCCATTTAAAGATTAACTATAGTTGAATCCTAAACATTTTTTTTCAACATACAAAATTTTATCGTATCTATAAAATAACATAAGAACTGTCTATCTATAGTATATTTCCAAAAACTCTCTTGGTCTTTGATGGCACGACTTTTGCCGAAACAAATAAATTTAAGCATTGACTAAGGTATACCTGAACAGAGTGATTAGCATAGAATTTGGATAATATATTAGTTTTATTTCGATTTTTCAGTTTTAAATATCTGTTTCCGAGAAGCAGGTCATTGGCGGAGAAGTTATATATTTTTTGAGAATTTTTGCTGAATCATGAGTTAAGTTAGGGGTAAAAATTATAAATATTCTAGTAATATCCTGATAATACCTCCTCTTTATGTCCAGTTTATATATTCATAAAGTCATCAAATACAAATTCAATAGAGCGTCATAGAATATTCATGTTGGTCATAATATATATCTCCAAGAATATTCCTGTTACATTAAAAACTTTCTAGTGCGATTCTTAAAGTGCTCTATTTCTTTAGTTTCCCTACATACCAACCTTCAGAATTCAGTTTTAAAAATGTTCTTTTGATGTACCTAACAAAAACATTTCTGTTATACTCTATTTCTTAATGGTTGAGAGCACAGCGAATAATTAGTCGTAAAACCGCAATAAACCATAGGCGCAATAACAACGGGTCTTAAATTATACAAGTAGCTTGTTTCATAGCAGAATATTTCCGACTTACTTAATTTAGTTTTCAATTCTTTTGATAAGCTTGTGGGTTTTTCAAAAGGCGAATAATTATTACTTAGTGTTAAGGGTGGGCTTGACGTAATAGCAAAGACAATAAATTTAAATGTGCATGACGCAATTGTACCCTCTAGGACTGTTCGAAACCTAGTATCAGAATGTGCCTATATGACAGGAGTTAGTGAATCAACAACCTACAAATCTACAGGCTTCTTAGGGAAAGAAAATCTGGAACGGTAGCACTTCCTAAACAGTCGCCAGGAAGGACACTGATGTGTCGTAAGAAGAAAATTTCATATTTTTTATTGCAATATGGAGATCCCAGCGTTCGATAAATTTTTTAATGTTATATGAGAAGATAAGAATATACCCAACCTAGGAAGAAAAAAACTGTGACGAATTTTATCTAAATTAAATTTTTCTTGGGAAAAACAACCGAAAGTCAATCTTACTGGATTGACAGATATTATTTGTTGGAGACGGTAGTATCTAAGAGATATGATATGGCAGATATAGAAGTGAAAAAAATACCTTTTTTATTTAGATGAAACCTGGCTCAACGACGGACATTCATTGCAAAAGTATGGCAGGATAAAAATATTCAAAGCTCTCCTCAAACATTTAAGGTGCCTTCGGGTAATACTGCCCGCCTAAGTAGATACAAACAAGGTAGAAAAATACGTCAGCTGCAAAGGAAAACTATATTTGTCAATAACCAGCGTAACAAAAGATAAAAAATCTATTCTTAACGACAAAAGTTAAACTTTTAAAAAATATGAAAAGGGGGCGATATTTCAACCCGTACCTAAATTATCGTCCACGGGGTCTGAAATATCACCCATGATATACCTACAACTCACTACGGCGAACACTCTGGGCACTTAAAATCATCTAAATCATCTACTGTTAGTCCAACACAATCCTCGTGTACCGTGCATTTTATGCATCGCCTCATGTCACTTTCATAATTTTCATAACACACCGAACAAGACCAGTTCTCTTCTTATTTTTCATTCTGAATTGTCGCCGGTTTGGAACAAGTAGTTTTCTGACTTTTAGCCAGGTTAGAAAAAGCAAGTACGTCTCTCTTTTAAGTATCTGTGCCTTGTAGTGGATGGCCTTTTTCCTTAGCTACCCTGCTTCTTCGACTTAAAATCAGGTGCTTAAATTAACTGAGAAAAGGTCAAAAGATCATTCGAATCTTTTTCTGTAACAGGTTCCTTTGCCTTAACAACCGTAACCCTCAAAATTTTTATTTTATTATTGGAACATTCACCTTGTTATTCAAAAAGCCCGTTATCCTTCAAGGAACTAACCTGTCGACCAGGTTGAGAATAATCCTGATGCAGAACTGGATCATTCCGCTTGGAGCAACTTGGTTTCGGGAAAAGCTGCTGAACCTCCTTCAATTTACTTTTAAAATTAATTAATGGCATGTCGTTATCATCAGACCACTCAATCCCTCGATTTGTAAATAAATATGATAAATATGGACACTCTGGAATAAATGGATATATGCCAGGACCTAAAACCGCTCTGAAAATTGGCCATGGTTTGGGCTTGTTGCTTGTTGCCGAACAGGCTGAAACACTAACCTAAAATGGCCTTTCGTAAGCCTTCTGCTGGTAGAATGATTTTGCTTCCAATATTTTAGTAGCTCACTATCCGAATAATGCTCAAATGATCTGAATACTGCTTTGTCTAGTAGCTGAAGCTCATGCGTGATGTTCGAAAATAAGCATAAAATAGGCGTATCATATGTTGGCACATCAACCACAGTCACATCCATATGGCAAGAAGCACCATCAAAAATTAACAAAACACTTTTTGAATTTTCCAAAATGATGGATCCATTAGAGAAATATCTCCTTAGTCATACTCTCTTATGGCCATAAAATGTGTCTTGTTTTCTTATACCTTTGAAAATTATCATCGGAGCTATGGTTTATCCTGAGACGCTAATACAAGAAACGACCGCAACATTCCCTGCATGTTCATTTGGTATAAGATAAACACGTTTTGATCCCTTTGCAGCCAAGACGGATTGTGAATGCTGGAGGGTTAAGCATCATTAAATGTGGTCGCGATTTCATTTTTCTTGATGCTTTCTAGCTGAAAACACTTCTTCTTAGCGACTTCGGCGTAACTGGCACCCCCATATTATTAGAAATCCTAATTATGCAGTTGCTCTTGCAATGATTAAACATATTATCTACCCAGCCGTCTTCCAACTTTCCACGTTTTAATGTGATCCCGCAAAGTCGATCTTGGAGTTCCACATTCTTTCTCGACGTATCTTTGACTACGCTCTTCTCTGTGCAACTTAAGACTATCATCTCTTATATATCGTTGCCTCGAATGCCTTGCATTTCTTTGCCATTTTAGAAGAAGCCAAAAAAGAATTTTTTTTACGCACGACTGAAATACCGCCCACAAGATTTTTACTGGGCGATATTTCCACCCATGTTCACTTTACATTTTAAGGTTATTTTTTTCTTTCGAAAAACCTGCTTCCACAAACAGACCTTCTTAAGAGCAAAAGCTAACGTTGATGAACATATTAAGCTATTTTTCTTATTTCAATCGAAGTAAAACCCTATTTGAAGAAACGCATGAAGACGGAATACGTTTAACACTTTCGCTGTTAGCGGTGGAATGTACTGGTTCGTAATGCAGATTTCATCAGGAAATTTCGATTGGTTACTACTAAGACCGGCCCTTGCTAGTGACCGGTGAAAATATACGGATTAGGCGGGTAGTTCGAAAACGAGCGATATAACCCTAAGGCACCTTATTGAAGGTTTATCTATTGGTTTGAAAATATCTGCAGGTATAAAGGTCGCAGGTTAATGATAACCCATTTAGGTAGTAAAAATTGATTTGTAAACGGTGGTTTGCTTGAATTTAAGTCAAAATTAACATTATACGCAGACGACACTGCCATACCCGCAATAGACTCAGACAAAGTAATAAGATATCCGTAGAGTCATATAAACATCCTTGAAACATGGTTCGAAAAATGGGAAATAAAATATGAAAAGAAAACCTGTTGTTGTATATCGGTACATACAGAGTATGGTCGACTACGCATTCAAGAACGTAGAACAATAATAATAGTAACGTTTAATATTAATAATCATCTACCAAGAAAAATCCATACTCTACACATTGATTAAAAAAAAAACAAATACTTTAACGATTTTTTTTTTAGGCAAGTTATGCAGATAAACGTATTTGAAATTGATATATGCAATGAATGTTTTTCAATTATTCTAATTCATCTTGTGCCACAATCTGATCTCGTTACATTGTTTGTACATCAATAACAAATTCCACCAAAAAGGTGTATTTGTAACATTTTCTTTTACTGTATCTAAAGAAATTGATTTAACAGCAATCTCATACATTTCGATTGATAAATTTCTTTTAACATGAACATCTGGTTTAATGATGATTTCTCTGAATTATAATTTCTAATGTGAAATCGTTTCATTGCCATTTCTCGTACCATTTACACAATTTAGCACCTTTTTCCCATTTTAAGTGCTACTTAAGCAAATACTTGTACATCCTCGAACATTTAATTTTTTTTCTTTATGTTCTTATTCCCTTTGTTATTTGTCTTTCTTTCCTTGGTCTTTAATTTTTTTTCTCTACTGCTTTTATTTCAGTCTTCTTTTCCTTTCTTTGCATTAGCACATTTTAATTTTCCATCCCTTTGCTTTCCTGGAGTACCTTTTATGTCAACGAACTGATGCTAGTTTTTTAACTTCTTACTTACCGTTTCTAACAGAAGTTTCAGGAACCTCTAAATGTTCTTCAAGCCCAAGGTTGGAACCAACCTTGAAGTCAACCTGATCCATATTATACGTTATAGGTAGGTACACATAAATCAATATTATTGAGTTTCTTGCCCCCCAAATATCTGAAATAAAATTGAACTCGATTTTTTTTCAGTATCTTAGGTACATTAATTTAATAAAGGTTTTTTATTAATAGATTTCTTTACAGAATGACTGTCGATATAACCAAATGCTTTGTTTCCTAAAAATTAACAAAACTATAAACGGAAAAATGTAGAATTGGCACTCAAAATGCCTAGTTATTAGCCCCATGCCAATAACTATTTGTCGATAGTATTTTTCAAGCGAACTTGCACTTTCCGTGTTTTACTAATAAAAGTAACAAAAAAGTAAGTAACAACTGTTGGTAAAATATTTTCGTAGGCTTACAATTAACTATTGGCATGGATGCCAATTACTATTTTTTAAGTAAATTGAAGAAGCTGGTTATTGGTCCCTAAATAATTTGCCAATTTTATATATTTTTGAGGTTATGCCTGTTAAATGACGTACTTTAGTCGCGTGCTTGTAACATCTTAGCAATAAAAACATAGCCCCAGATGTGCCATCATAATAGTTTTTCAGCGATGATGACTTGAATTGAGTACTTGCAAGGATGCCCAGGGTATATGGCCGCAACGTGAGTACTCCAAGAACTATCACCTAAATTGACACTCGACTTTTTGGGTTGCGCGTCCAACAAAAATGAAAGAGATTATTTTGATTACAGCATGAGTAGGGAAAAATATCTTAATTTGTAATATTTAACAGGCTTTGCACTATACCATTGTCCCACCAATAATCTCCGACACAGCACAACCGTTTTCGGCATTCTCAGCCACGTTTTAAAACCAGTAGCCGAGAACCATTTATCAAGCTGACCAGACAAGAATTAAATATTTAAGAGGTACCGAAAACATTCTTTAAAAAGATATCTCTAGGAACTATCACAAAAAGTTAAATTGTTTAGACAAGGGAAAAGATTTAAGAAAGCCATTGTGAAAAAACTTGGAAATTTCTGAGAAGACTGGCGGCTAAAAGGTGGTATTTTGTGTAGAAGAAAAAATTCCATCGAAGTGCTGCATGGGAGGTTTGTTGTCTTTGCCTTTTTAACATACTTACGCATAATTTCTTTGACAAAAACAATGAGATTCCGACAAATCGAACTTTTGGTAATCCTATATTCTTCCCACCAAAATCGGTTAAAAAAAGAGCATTATCCAGTCATGTAACTGATTTAACATCATTTAATTAACATAAAATTTACATTCACAAGGCAACAAACACAAAAACGGATTTTTATTACTCCGTGGTACAACTTAATTGGGACATTTTTATTCTAGAAAGGAATCCGAGCAGTCGGTGAGCGGTGCATGTCGATGCGATCAGATTGACAGGTGAATGACAGGCTGAATAAGTGAAGCCTAATAAAGAGAAATGCCGGCAGTAAGCAGATGGAAGACCAAGAACATACTAACAAGATGAGATGGCATTACAACAGGAAATGTTGTCCATACCTAACAATAAACTACGTTTATCAAGTCATTGCAGATCATGAAAATGATGATGACGAAATATTTAATAAATAATTACAGGTGCCTATGATCGGGTTAGTTCAAGTCAAATTAGATCCAATGACTTAAGAGACACTTCACCTGTATCTTCAAGAATGTTTATCTATCGACCGTACGTCATTGGAAATCTACCAAATACAGAAACTTAAAGGCAAGAGGCAACAGACCAAGAAGAAGTCTTGCTCGAGTATTCCACGATGTTAACGATACCTTATCGAAGAGGAATTTAAAAATAATTACGGTGTATTGCGAGGTGAACGTCACTCAATCACAGTCGTGATTCAAAAGACATTCGTTGATCGTATAGAATTTAAGATTCAGGAATTTTAGATTGAAGTTTCTGATTTGGAGATGTTTAAATGTTTTGAGTTTTTAAACGGCTCGTATGGAAAAATGTATATAAACATGAAATGTTTACCAATATTTTTACATGACTGGGCTAGTTAGGATGGACAAGAACCATGGGCAGAAATGTTTCTAGCTATGACGTGTATCTCCTTCCTCCATGGGAATATCTAAGAACACTTAAACATCATGTCCTTGGAGTAGGCAATGCTTAGTAAAAACCATTGAAAGCCTAAACTAACCTAACCGAAGATTTAAGCTGGTTAAAGAAGATCGCTTTTGTTCTACTTGGTTCCCTAAATTTAATTTCAATTAATTACTACTATTGGCTACTACTATGGGGAGTAGTAAAGAAGGAAAAAATCAGAAGTGCCTATATCTAAATATAAATTATAGACCGCTTAGTCTACTGTCGAGTCTATCTAAGATCATTGAAAAACAAACTCTCAGTCGCATAAAAATTTTGTTTCGAGCGTAATGTTCTCCTGGAAGAAAAGTTTGGTTTTGCACCGTGATACACCACTAGACTGACCACGAGAATCTTACAGGGTTTCAATAGGATAGCTCACACGTAAGCGGCTTTTTTCGATGTTTTTAAAACTAATAAGGTTGGTGGTGCTCAATTATATCATAAAGTGGTAGGCATAAAAGTCTGTCTGAACCATCAATACATTTAAACAAAAGGAGGGGGGGAAAGGAGATCATTACATGACACTAACTGATCTAGAACATGTTTCGACCTTAGAGAAGGTCATCTTTCTTTTTCAAATTTTAATTATGGCTCGGGGATTAAGCTTTCACACATAAAATACAAATAAATTGAAGGCCAGTTCTAGTTTTAGCATATTTAAGGAAATGTCGGAGGTACAGATTTTGTAGATAATATGTTTAAGAGAACATAAAGTAGGTTAACATAATGGAAAGAGTTTGGTGAAGAGTTTCTAAAATTTATACGTCAATCATTATAATTGGGTAGTTGTATAATCAAAGGCGTAGCAAAGGAGGGATCCGTAGGAACATGACACTCGTATGCTCTATGTTTGCTTTTAATAAATATGTAGATAATCTACTGTTGATGAAAGGGTAGATGGTACTGAGTTGACAATTTGGTTTTTTTTCAAGCGTTGGTCTGCATTATCGGTCCAAGCCAACCGCCTATCGAAGTTCAGACCCAGAAATTTAACTTTTTCATCCCAGGTTAGAGTGGTGTTTTTGACTTTCAGTCTGGCTTGTGGAAATTTGCTTCTGGCTCTTGAAAAGTAGATAGCTTGGATTTTGGCATCATTACGGCGAATTTTCCGTTTATCTAACCGCGTCTCGATAAGTTTTATGTGACGTTGCAGCTTTGAGACTACCAACCTTGGCTGTTTGGCGGTGGCGATAATCGCGGTATCTATATACAGCATTTGAGGTTTGCATAATAGCATGAATTTATTCTTAGGTTTTTTTTTTGCAGCAAGAGGAAGGTTTTATATTAAATTTTGTTATTTTAACACGGCCGACTACACATAATTCACACCATCATTAAATATAACAATATTTAATATAAAACCTTCCGCTTGCTGTAAGAAAAAAGAAAGAGGCTGTTAAACAAACCACAAATACTGTAGAAACTCCATATACTTCTACTTAAGGTAGAAGTTTTTATCGTTACTTTAACCAATTTGTTATATATTAATTAAAAGCAAATAAGCATATGACTGTCAAGTTCTTATGGGTTCCTTCTTTGATACAACTTTGATTACACAACTGCTAAATTGTAATGATTGATATTAAAAAAAGTATAGATTCGAAAGCTAAATATCGCCTTGTTCTGGGTGCAGTGCTTACTACTCTTATTCTTAACCTATATAAAATTAAGAGACTCTTCACCAGACATTAAATTTTTATGAATATTTTTATGACTGAGCTAGTTAGGATAGACAAGAACGAAGGGCAAGAATTTACCTTCCTATGAAGTATATCTCCTTCTTCCATGCCGAATTGTAATGATTGATGTATATAGAATTAAGAGACTCTTCACCAAATCTGTTTCTTATATAAACTTACTTTATATTCTCTTAAGGATATAAAAATATATTCCTCCCGCCCTTCCCTTAATACGTTAAAACTATAACTGGCGTTCAGTTTATTTGTATCTTCATGTGTCAAAGCCTAATCCCCGAGTCATGATCATAATTTGAAAAAAATCGCTTGCTATTGCTGAAGACGACCTTCTCGAAGGTCGAAATATGTTCTAGATCAGTTACGATTAAATACAAGAAATATGTTAAAGATCTCCTTCCCCCCTTCTTTTCATTAAATTTATTGTGGTTTAGACAGACTTTTATTCCTACCATGCATTTAAAACTTTAACCACTGAGAGATAATGGACTACTTTCTGCACCTTACATAATTAAGGTTATATTCTCCCTTCTGGAAAATAGAAGCTTTGTAGTCTCGTCAGAATATGCGATTTCTGATTCAAAGCGCATCAGGATGGGAGTTCCGCAAGGGCCCCTCTCGCTCCGATGTTGTACAATATTTATGTTCACGATATTCCAAGAGATAGATTTAACGAGCTGCTTGTATTTGCTGACGATACTGCAATTGCTTCTGTTGCAAACTCACGGCGGATACTATGGTGCATGTCTAGACTGCAAGGGCACATTATTTCACTAGAAAAATGGCTTTCAGACTGAAAGATTCGTTTGAATCCGGACAAGACGAAGGCCATTTTCTTTTCGAAAAGTACAATGAAAAGGCCGCAGACCTTGCTAAGGGTTGATGACTTAAGGGTGAATTGGGTTCTAGAAGTCAAGTACCTGGAACTTGTTTTCGAGTTTTCGATAAAAGACTTAATTGGAATAAAAATTCCAAATTACGGCTGAAGGAAGCTGGCAAGCAGCTGAGTTTGATTGATTGCCTTCTGAACAAAGAAAGCAAAATTTACTCTAGAATAAAAGTGAATTTATACAAGCCTTTGTTCAGGCCGGTACAACATGGTGCATGATAAGCAGGATCGAGCACAACAAGTTTCAGGTGCTCCAGAACAAGGGATTGAAAATAATCGCGGATTTTCCTATGGTAAACTATCAATAGGATTTGCATTGCGACTTTAAAATCCCTACGCTCAAAAAATTTTATGACAAAATAATCGCCAATTATTACAGACAACGTTGCGACAAATCCTCTAATTACTCAAACTCCTGTTCAATCTCCGCCAGGCTCCATCCTACAGATATACTAAGAATTCATTATCTTCAGTCGTAGTGGGGAGGCACTGAACTAAAGGATGCGACATAAATTTCCAACAATTACCCACACCACAAAAACCAATTCGCAAAGAAATATTGACACGAGGTAGCAAATATTCCGTTCTTAAATTGCCCAGCCAAGTAGGGTTATGCCCCAATCAAATCCCGATGTGAAAATTGGCCCATAAATCCGTAAAAGAATAGTTAAAAGAAGGATGCCTGACTCAGTTATCAAATTCGATCCCAAACAGGTATATCTACTTATAACAATGTGATAATATCATGGGGAATTGATCTAAAATTAGAATTAATGTAAAGGTCAATAAAAGGCTAAAAATAGAAGCGACAGAAAATTAAATAATGGGGGTATGTTTTATGACAGTGGCAACCTTTTGTCATGGACGACAGGTTGTCACTATCTACTGACGGTAGCTCTTAATATGGAGGCACTAGGTCGTGGTCCGTTATACTTACACCTTCCCTTCGTCGTTGGCTTGCCTTGGGGGCCACCTGGTTTGACAGAACTCCAAACCAGGAAAAATATACCGAATGTTAGTACTTAATGCCTTAATGGAAAGCTATGCCATAAATAAAACTAGAATTTCACACACAAACAATAAAGTTTTTATTAAAAGGAAATACTTGAAAACAAAATAAGGATTTATGATAGTTTGTTATGTTAAAAGAAAATTCATATTTAGTATTGACTTATTAAAAAATGGAATGAATGAAAAGACAGCCTTTCCGGACACAAGGATTTAAAATAAAAATTGTGTATAACCTCAGGAAAGATTCTAGAACCTTGTGAATATTTTAATGATGTAGGTATATGGTTTATAAAAGTGTTACCTTTTGTCAAAATTGCCTTACAATGTTGATTTACAAGTTAATAAAAATGTTAAAATTGAAAAAGCTAATTTTATCGTGAGAACTATGCTGAAGGATTAAGGAAGTGAGTTAAATTATAAAAAAATATATCCGCAGATGACTTTATAGTACTTTATACCAGTTTGTGCAGCTAGTTCAACTTCAACTCTATAGGATGGCCCCATATCCATTTTTCCCAACTCCTCCTGGTAGGTCAGGTGGAATTGACAACTGGACCCCAAGCTGTTAGGTTATGATGTGGGCCCTTAAATTTCATGTACCTATTTTTTTTAACCTTGGTAAGTCCCGAACGGAAGGAAAACCGAAAAAATCGGCCGAAACCAACAAAACTCAAACGGCAAAACCAATCAAACAAAACCCCTAAAAATAATAAAAAGAAGAATTTCTCCCTGAATCCCAACAAGAATCATCAAACCAAAAGAAGTTAAAGAAGCTTACCTCTAACAGGGGGGTGAGACCTCGTGGTTTTTTGGCAAAAAAATGGCCTAGAAGCGAGGATCAACTTTCGTCTTTGAAGGTAATTTTTAAAAAGCGAGCTCAAAGGCCTAGAGAACTCCGAAGAAACCCCCTTCTCCTTCAACAAAAATCAGCTGACTCAACGTGTTGCCAACTTAACATAACAAAAAAAAAAAAAGAAGAGAACAGAGTTACACTACAAGAGATCAAAACGATACGAGAGTCTGGGCTTATACCAGAACATAAACTAAATAACGAAATAAAGAAAATAGTTCAAACAACTTTGTTTATACATAAAATTGCCAAAAGTAAAAATGGGCGTTCTGCGACTTGACGGGAAACAGAAACGGAAATACATTTCCAACCCATTTGCAGCGCCTTGTGCAATTAACCAACAGAAAAGCGAACGCACTACTTCTAACCCCACATATTTTGATTAATTTACTGTAAACAAAGATGACACAATTTAATAAACAAGTTTTTGAATAAAACAACTATAATAAAAGATGCTCTTTGTGGAAATATGACTGTAAGAATCAAGGGTAAGTCTAACATTCGCCACAATGTCAATAGTGGCAATTTTAAAATTGCGACAGTTTAATAGTTTTAACAATAAAGCTGGATTTATAAACTCGAAAAGTTGGCGAGGTTGAGGTTCAGTTGGTGTTGGAAATAGGAGTTCAATTAAAACTAAAGGGAACACTAAGTTCAATTTATTCACTCGTTCATGTTGTTCATGTGAAGCTCATGTAAGGTTCGAAAACTTCACGGGTAGTTCGAGATTACCAATTTTTATGCTCGGAGTTCGGAATATCTAACCTCACAAACTTGATCATAACTTCAACCTCCCCAACTTTTCGAGTTTATAAATCCACCTTAAATATCTGCCTGTTACGTATAAAGTATATTTTTGCTTATTATGGTGTACGACCCAGAAGTCCAGCATATTTTACAATATATCTGAATAATCAACGTTACTACCATAAACCGGTCTCATCCTTCACCATATCTCCTTAAAACATCAAAACAACACTCTTCGACTTTCAACATACCTTTATTATTAGATATTGCATTATCTGAGCAGAAGCTATCCATCGCAACAACCTTTATACCTGCCATTCTCCATCCTCGTCTTGCTCAGTTTCTCCTTCATCGAAAAATTATATTTTCATTTACGTTTCCTTTTTCTTGTCGTCTAAAAGCGAATTCTCCATCACGCTTTATAATCAAACAAAGATGGGCTTCGCAAGGCGGAGTTTTACACTGTGGGCAGGCCTGCGACGTGCTGTTAAAGCAAGATGGCGGTCTATTGTCGCCTCATTCCCTCTTATGCAATTGTCTGGGGGCTGCGAGAACAGAGTGTGGATTGTAATGGATTTGTTTATGTCTGCCTGTTGCTACTTTAGTGGTTTAGTGGCACGAAGCGGCGTGTTGCTCAAGGCAGAGTTAATATAGGGTGAATCATGCTCAGATTGTTAGAAACTTAATGGTATAAATTGCGATAAAAAATCTTTCAATAACTATGATATAATATAACGATAAGAAGCGTTGCTAACCAAAAGATCTCCTAAAAAAATTATACTCATTTGTTCAGACGTTAAAACATGGCATCCGTAAGTAATCCGACTTCATTGAAGATTTAAAACTAATTTCACAGATAATATTACATTAAATATTTCATTATCTCAGTCAAGAAACTGGACTGGTCTTTTAAACAATAATGTATCATTACTCAGCAATAAAACATAACACTTCTAAATGTAGTTAATGTTACTAGATATATAGTAGGTACACTTCTATTATAATGAATGGTCTAGTGGGTATTACAGATGGCCTTCCACCTTTCAGGATGACAACCCTGAGAAAAACACAAAGTGGAGGTTGAATAAGAAATTTTTGTAGCTATCAAACTTGATTGACATTCTATAACACTACTGAAACATAATATTTCTACACAAAATTGAAGTTCTCGATGCAAAAATGTGCGAAGTAGGTACATCGAAATATCGCGAGGTATGTCGAAATGACAGGAAATACCGTAAAACTGCCTCAATTGCCTCATGGCTAATCTGGCAAATATCGCTACGTTATGCTACGCCTCGCTCAATTTCCAATTCGGTGGAAAGAAGCCAACGTCACCATAATTCCTAAACTATTTTTCGTCAAAACTATCTCTCCCCTTAACGGTAAAAACCATGGAGCGCGTAATTCTAACCCATCAGCTTAAATCCATGACTGACCAATTAGAAGTCATCCCAGAGGAACAGTTCGGCTTCTAACAAGGCCTCAATATAGCTGAATATAGTCCTCAGGCTGACCAAATACATAACCGAGGGCTTCGACTGTAATCAATACAGAGGGATCGTTATATTTGACATAGAAAAAGCCTTCAATACCATTTGGCATGATGGATTGATTCACAAGATTACATACCTTGGCGATCCCTCCAATCATCTACGCCTAATTCAATTATCTAATCCATGTCAAAATCGACCAACATATCTCCACACTCAGGGTTCTTAAGGCCAGCGTGCCCTAGGGCGCAGTTCTCTCCCCACACCTCTTCAACGTATTCACTCATGACATTTCCTATCTCCAAGTCCCCAGATAACTTAATTTGTTAAAACAAGAACCTACACCGTGACGTCAACCACACCCTTTTCAAATGTCACCTCTAAGAAAGAGATACAAAGGCTTTTCTAAAGGCAACTATCCACCACAACCCCTCGTAAGACAAGTGTCACACTATTACAACAAAGCCTTCTGCCATCATGAACACTCAAAACTTTAATTATGGTGATACCAGACCCACCCCATCGAACAAGCCCCTCCAGATAACTCATCAATAGCCCATCCACACCCACATCCTAATATGATGCAAATCACAAGGCGCGCAGCGCTTGAGTTGATGAGAACCCGAGAAACGAGCAGCAAGTGGGAAAAGGAGGTAAGCCTAGGTACAATACTCGGAAAGGGGAGCTCCAGCTAGTCCCTCTTGCCGGCGATGTGTCGCAAGGTATTTTCTTACCACAGCAGCAAGACTCTCTTTGGCTGGGGCTAGCCCTCGCCAACCTAACAAGATATGCATTAATTAATTCTGTGATATTAAAAAGTTAGTGAAAGTGAACTTCTTGTTTTACTGATTACCATCCACTACCACCAGAAACATTTTCGGTTTCTTTTCTTAGAAAATTTGTTATGGTTGGAAATAATTGACCAGAAATGCATGTAGAAGAACTAGTAGAAGAAGTAGAAATATATTAAGAAAAAGAAACAGAAGATGAAAAAATAAGATACCTACCTGAATCAATAGTTTCACTAGGTACCTATAAATATAATTAAATTTGTATCAAAGAAGAACGCGAATAAAACAGAAAACAGGAGGCAGAAAATCATAATTATTGCTTTTTAAACTTATTTTTGATGTGTGTTTAATTTAACTACGATCAAGTAAATTTTAAAAAATCTAAACTTTAAAACATCGCCAATGAAAAACCAGCGTAAATTACCAAACAACAAAAGGGTTTCTTTTGCTTCGCGACACCTTCACGTCATTGATATGAATAGGCAACAAAGGCACCGTGTGACACGTCTATCAAAGTTGAAGAATGGTATAACGGCTGGAGCTTTGAAAAAATATAAATAAGAAAACAAGCTAAGAGAGAGATTGAATATAGCCCAGTAAAATATGGGTAGATAAGTTGAAAAATATACTTAGATGAATTAATTGATAGCCTTCTTGGTAAAATAAAGTACACACATAAGTACGCGCCTATAATAAAATTAACTCTTCTTGAGAGATAGTTATTTATAGTTTTATAATTCATGAAGATAAACCAATAATGATTTAACGACGATCCTTTACGTGGTAAAAAAAAATGAATACCGCATTATCTATTACCAAATATGTTTTTTAAGTTAAGGACATTCGGCCTGCAGGTGCTTCCTTAACTTGCAATGTCCTGTTAGAAGTCCTACCAGAGCATTCAGGGCACGCCTACTCCTGTTAAGAATCCATTGCAACTTAGCCCTATCAGGCCAAATTATGAAATCTTTGGCCTGTCTACAACCCAGCGTCTGTCGCCATTCCTCCTTGGAGAGGTTGGCGACCCATTCCTTCAGAGCTGTCCCTACCTGCTGTTTTATTATGCCCATTGCTGGTTCGGGTCCTAGATTGGGAACTCCGGTTCCAAGTCTGGCAAGCTCGTCAGTCATCTTGTTGCCATGAACTCTGCAATGTCCAGGGAGCCAGACCAAAAATACCTGTTTTCGTTCTGCGAGCCTCCCAAGTGAGTCCGTACACTCCTGTACGAGAGTTGAACTGCTTCTGGGTTGGCAGGCTGCCTTGAGGACGGCTTCGCTATCAGAGCAGATATATACAGTCCGCTCTTGGTAGTTCATGACCTCCCCCATAGTAGCCACCGAGAGGATGGACATACGATCATGGCGCTGGAGTAATGAGTGCCGTAGTGATAGGGAGGGGTTTCACCGTGAGGATCGTCCCATTCCTTAAAATAATGTAATAACATGTGTTATTGACAGGACTTACAGTAGGACATGTGGAATTAATCTATATCTGACCACAATGCATATTCTATAGAGAGTGTTGACAAATCTGCTTGGAAAACCGTCACGAACCTTCCTAGTGGATAGCTGTCTCGTATATTGATGTTTTTCAAGTATACTCTTATCCCTGATGATTCAGTTCTAGCCATTCGCAACCCATCGATGTAGCATACCAGAGCATCATCAGGGAACTTCATCTGCTCTTTCCCTCACTGCTCCCTACTAGAGATCGTGAGAGTGAATTTCCTGTTCCGCCTTAGTACTTCTTCTACTGGCATTGCTCTAAAGGACGGTATTGGGATTTCTCTTTCCACCCTCGGAGCTATCCTAGTATGACCTTTAGTCGCCCACTCCTTTTCGGCATCCAGTGGCTCGCATTCTTAGGTATGCCGCCATTGCCTCCTTCTGAATCCAGATAGAAAGGCTTGGCAGCCCCAGCAGGACATCTAATGCAGCCGTGGGCGTGGTTCTCATGGCTCCGGTAATGCCCAGGCCTGCAAGCCTCTGCACTTTTGCCGGCCTGGCGCGCACGGTGAACTTTTCCACCACCAAACCATAAAGTCTGATGACGTGTAGAGTCAATTTCCATGATTAAGATGTTCATTATTCTGCTGAATTTCGGTTCGTCGTTTATGGTGGTCGCCAATCTCTTGGAGTTTGTATCTGATGTTTGGTGGTGCTCGTATGTCTGTTTGTGTAATAAGATTGTTCTGGGATGCATCTGCTTTCCTGTAATAGTCCACTATAACTTTGTCTATGTGTTATGTTATTGTCAGTATTTGTGTGTGGTTATGAAGTACGTCCATTGGTGTATTGGTGTTGATCTGTAATGTTAAATTTTCCCTTTTTGACCGAGTATCATCATCAACATTTGCTAAACCCTATTTCATCCGAATCTTTGATGCCTATACTAACAAATCTTAATTAATAAGTTAAATTGAAAACTGAGACTTTGTTTATTTTCCTTCACTTAAATTAGGGCCCATTGAACTTTGAATGCTTAGTTACTTGTGGCTAAGTCTAATATAGCCTTTATGTCTACTGACAAGTTAATATTATCAATAATTATAGTTACTTTTGGCTAAGCTTACTAGCTATATAAAATGATATAATTTGTTCCTGTTGTAGGTACAAATGCTCTTTGAATAGTGATAGTGATACTTGCCTTGCCACAAAGTTGTTCTAAAATGTCCGGTAATTATTTGAAATAGACTTTAAACACCCTTTTTAAATAACACTCGCTACATCGGTTGGCCTGAAACTTAAATCGAATCTTCTGGTACAGCATTATAAATCTCGGTCAGCCAAAAAGCCTTATACGTGCTATTCATAAAAGTGGCCGCTATCTGAGCATTAATAATTATAACCCAGGCATGAAACTGACGGTCAGTTTGCATACGGGTGCCATAAATAATCCTCTAGGTTATATCTGCCGCCGCTTGCAGACTCTCAACAGAGTTTACGAAAGTTTAAATCAACAGTTAAAGTTCCCCATACATGGCTTCGATTAAGTCGATAGCTTTGCGTATTACTATGTAAATGACTTACCTATATTTATTGATTCCGGTTCCTTTAAATTGTCTCTAGTCACTAGTTTATTCGATCGTGTAAATAATGAACGCCAAAAATTGCTTGAGAAGCAATTCTAGACATAGGCAATCCTTTTTAACAGGAGTTTAAACTGCTTTAACTGTTACAATGCAAAATTCGAAAAGCGGCTGGAAAGATTTTATTCATATTTTAGGACCAATAGAGAGAGGGAGGTTGGGAGACAAATTTTTTGATATTTGCATCCCCTCCAGCTTTTATCTGGCTGGTGACAGATTTATTTAAATGAAAAGGTGTTTATTTTCTTCGATAATTCGATTCTCCGTCAATAACTACGTAAGTAAGCAGAAAATTGGTATATTTCCTTTACTGCCTACTATACTTTACTACTTAATTATGAAGTATTAAATAAACAAAATTAGGTCACATAAAACTATCATATCTACTAAAGTGTATTCACAAATATAGGTGAATCTTATTTATTTGTACCTAAATAGGGGCATTGGCACAATGCCGACTGAGCTAGGACCGTCTTAGAAAATACATAGTATTGAAATATTTAATTTAGCAGCAAATAAATATGAAACTGATGTTTATTTAAGTTTAATAAATTCAAAATATAAAAATAGAATTATGGTCTTACAATTACACTTATAATGCTAAATTATTATATCAATTAATAAACTACCCAACTAAATCTATTTCAGTATCGCTATCATCATCTAAAGTAATAATAAACCTTTCTGTTACATTCCTAATACAAATGTAACTTTCTTCTATTTTCTTTACATGTTGTACGCAGTTTTTCCAATTCACCTCAGAATTTTTTTTAGTTTTATCATGAATTAGAGTTAATACACTAGAATTAAGTGTGAGTAAAATATTATTGCGACAAATTCCAGCTTTAAGTTAGTGCCAAATTTGTTCAATAGGGTTAAATATAGAGTGGTAAGGCGGTAGCCGCAATACTATGTGCCCCATGCTTTTCGCAAGTTCATCGCAGTAATATTCTTCTTGAATAGACATACCTACTTCTAAGCACTTCTAATAAGTCTTTCTTTCTATAGTATTCATGAAATTATATATCATTATCAAACATATATTCTTGAATTTTGGCTTTAGTGTCTTTTGAAGAAGGAGCTTTGTTTAATTGTCTACTATGATAACTAGCGTTATCCATAACAATGACATTATTTGGTGGAATGTTCTGCAATAATTTAGTTTCAAACTGATTTTCAAATAACTCCGCTGTTGTGTCTTCATGATAGTCAACACATGATTCACTAATATTTTTTACCGAGGGAGATAGACCATTCGGCACCAACCCATCTTCAGAACCAGTATGTAAGAGTGTTATTCTTTTTCCACGGTTTGACGGGGCACGTGCCACATAGGTATTTGCCGCTAGAATCGACCCAACCACTTGACGGGGTGTCGTGGGTGTCGAACCACGTTTCATTTAAATAAATGATCGGCCTACCTTCAGTTCTGTATTTATTTACTTTTGTTAGATATTCCCACCGCCATTCTTGTCGACGCTTGGATTCCATCAAAAGCTGCTTTTTATTAATCCTTTTGAATTTAAAGCCCATGTGTTAAAGGCGCTTCCACAATGTCGTTCTTGAACATTTAATTTCTGTTTAATCTGTGGGCAGTCCTTTCATTAAATTGTTCAACGTTGGTACACTTTGCTCTTCATACATTTTATAAATTTTTCGTCGTATAAGTTCCTCGTCCCCTTGGTCCATCGTTCTTGATTTTCCTATGTCACTTCTTTTTCTGCGTTCCAAAATTGGCTCTTCTGTAATTTTCCAAACTGTGAAAAAGGATTTGTTTGTAAGTAAAGCCGTTTCCTTTACAACTTCTTTAGGGCACAAATATCCGCGCGACATTAATGTCAAAAACACATCTTTTGTAATCTGTTTGGCATCTGTTGATAAATGCACTCTGTTATTTACTTCAGTTTCATTGCTTTCACAAATCTCACTGAACACCAAGGACGAAACATTTTCAAAAAACAAATTAAACTGTACGTTGACAGACTAAAATAAAAAAGGACTTACTACTATCTATTTATTACGCCCATATCTCAACGAATTGGTTTATTGTTTATTGGTTACCCCAATCTACTGATATACATTTTCCAATTGCTCTTTTACATGAGTAGCGTGCGCGACTTAACATTTCAGGAGTTACTAAATTACATGCTTGTCGAATAGGATCTTACATCTTTAATCTTAATCTTCTATAAAACCCCGCAAGAAAAAATCCGATGGCGTTAAATCCGGTAATATTGAAGGTCAGTTTCAAAGAACGAGTATATGCCAAATCACAGGACAAATCCATGTTTTCCAAATATTTTATTTTGTATATCTCGAGCTTGTCGCACAAAGTTTAGCAGGGCACCATCTTGCTGAAACCAGAGTTCTTGCTGATTTGCATTATTAACCAGAACTTGTGGCGAATCGTTCCTTCAAAAATTCTGTAAATTTCTCCATTTAGGTGACTGCTAAAAAGCTATTATCCAATGACTCTGCATAATTCTCATCCAATGAAGATTCTGAGGTGCCCAATAGTGTAAATTGTGCCAGTTGACCCCAAATTAATAATTCACTCAACACAAAATTGAATCTCCAAATAATCCAGATTAATTTAAATAATTATCTGACCGAAATTGGTAAATGTTGCTTAATCAGAAAATTATATCTTTCTTAAAAATACGTTATTTTCTTGAATTACAAGCCTTATCCAGATGAAGAGTTATGAGCAAGTTTCCTTGAACCAACATGAGGATTTATAGCTACTACACCTAAAACTCCAACGGTCATATCGTCATTGGGTTTTGCTTGTCTTCGAACTGTTCTTATTTCGAAGCTTTCCGGTACTTCCTCCTTGCTTACTGAAATGGTCACTGAAGGTTAGAATCAAATCTTGGCTGGAACTATTTCAAACTTGCGCCATGTAATTTCTACTAATGCAACCCACTCTTCAGGTAACACTTTCTCACTTTCTCTTCTCCTTTTCTACTAATACAAAGCTTCGATCACAAGAAAGAAGCTATGCCCTGGTTTTGGATATGTATATGATTTTAGAATACTTCTTATTTGCGGTAATGGTATAGAGATACTGAGCTAAATATTGGTTCTTATTTTGGAAGGAGCAGTTATTTGTGAATAGAAATATCTTTGTCACAGTTGGTGGTACATAGTGGCCAAGAAAATATTTTAAAAAGCTCAATACGTTATTTTGTCCTTTTCTTCCGACTGTTTTATCGTACCTAAAGAAGGACAATTTTCCAGAGCTGGCTACAAAAATACAAAAATTGTATACCCAAAAGTTGTCGCTTAAAAAACATGTCTCCATCAGATACACGAGGAAGGGGCATATTTTGTTGATAATCAAATGCTAGTAATTCTGTTTCATTGTTGCTCATTTTAACTTCGGCAATATCTTCTTTTAATTTTGTGTAAAAATAGTTGCCTTTCTTTTCGTGTACCTACTGTTTTTTTGACTTCTAGATTTTGTATTACTTGTTCGTCTTTTTCTGCAGATGTAACATTCTCTAGTCTATCTAATGTTTGACATGTATCAGAACGTGGTTTTCCGAAAGAGTAATTATAGTTTGTTACAAAATATCGACAAGAATAGTCATAAGTAACTTGAGGTTTTACGATTATCTTGTATTGCAATGTAAATCTCTGGTTCAAATTTTGGAAGGTAAAGTTTGTACATTTTCTTCATATTTAGTCCAGAATTCAAATATTTATTTTTATTTTTCGTGCGACTATAGTGAGACGTTCTCTTAGGAAAGGACTGAATATGATTAATTTGACGTAGTATGTTCTCAGGAATCATGTTGGGGCGATTGCCATGTTTACCACGCATATCGCTGGGAGCAGGAATATTATCTAGCAAATGGTTCACAATAAGCTCTCCTTTTTTCTTACTAATTCCGTTTAGTGAACAAAAAGCGTTTTTGCATACTCTTTGTTTTGTTGTGCCCAATTTTATTTTGTATACACCAAGGGCGGTTATAGCTTTTCAACATGGGGGGGGGGGTAATTTGAAATCCGAATTTTTTTTGTTAAAAAGTAACCAGAAAATAAGTTTGGGAGGGCGCGTCAGAAAAAGAATAGCGGCGCAGGCGAAACATTTTTGGGTGCCACGCCCTTTTTTCAATGATGATGCTTAAAATTCTAATTCATGGGGGGGGTAATTACCCTATTACCCCCCCCCCCCACCCCGTAAAACCGCCCTTGGTATACACAAGAACAGGAGCGTTTTGATCCTCCACCAGACTTTGACCTCTGTATTTTAATTTTCTTCACACTTATTTGTCCCCCAATAAAAATGTCTTGTTTTTCTATATTACCAATGTTATTGAAAACTGTTAAAAGTTCAAGCTTACCAGGATCGTCAAATTTCTTAAAGCATTTAAATTTGCAGTTGTCAGTAACCACACAAGACACCACTTCTAATAACAGTGATTTTCTACATTCAACAAAACCAAACTTGCCATCAGAATTAGAAAAGCAAGCTAGTGGGAAGGAAGATCCAAAAGAATTAGATCCTGATACGTTTCAGTCATACCATCATGTTCGAGTAAGCAAGACGAATTATCCGAAGAACCGCCCCTTTCTAACGATCCAGGTCTTTGGCCGAGTTAGTCTCCAATCCAGGTGCAAAAACTTGTCGAAAAAGGTCCAATGCATTATTAAAATAAAACTATGTATCGTAAAGACAAAAGTGGACGTAAGTTTTCCGATATATATTTTACTCGAATTTTGTTAAATGGTGAAAAGGTTCAGCGTCATTGGTTGCTATATTCTATTGAAAAAAATGCAGTTTTCTGCTTCCGCTGTAAAATATTCAATGACCCCAACCCCATTTGATTGATTGATTTTTAAAAACACTAAATTAAGTAACCAAGACGGTTTCAATGATTGGTATCATTTAAGCGTACATTTGAAAATCCACGAAAAAAGTAAATCTCATTTTCAAAATTTACGTGTCTAGTCAAATTTACTAGAAAAATTAAAAACTAGTCGAACCGTTAATTTGGAAATGCAAAATTTAATAAAAAATTAAACTAAACACTGGCGCAGTGTCATTGAAAGAATAATTTATACTATTCAATTTTTGGCTGAACAAAACTTGGCCTTTCGTGGTTCTAGTAACAAATTATTTGAAAGAAATAATGGACATTTTTTATAATGTGTAGAAATAATAGCAAAATTTGATCCAGTCATGTCTGCACATATTAATAGATCTCAAAAAAATATTCCACTTTACCTTGGAGATAAAGTTAATAAAAACGAAACCATTAAATTAATAGGTGATGTTGTGTAGTGGATCCAAACAGATCGCGTTACTTTTGTAATAAATTAAATACTCTGTATAAGTGTAATCATTTTATTTAGTTTAATAAAATGGTGGGCGAGTGTTTGCCTCTTCCGACGCGTTGTCTATGAAGGTTTTTAAAAACATAAACATAATCTTATTCTCTGCCTAAAAACTAACTCCAACTGTTTTCCACTTAAAAAAAGGGTCTCGGGTCACACGCTTATCGCGTCTCAAGTGTCACTGTTAATATCTTTCAATAACTCGACCCTGTGGGTTCTTTACGTAATAATTATTAAGTGACAAAATATAATCACCTAATAAATACAAAACTGTACAGGTGACAATATAAGAAATAATATTTTAAACGAAGTTAAAAAAGCAAAGCATTTTTCTATATTACTTGATTGAACTCCTGATGTGAGCCGCCAGGAGCAGATATCTGTTTGCTTAAGATACGTTAGTTTAAAAAACACTAAATTTAGTGTCGAAGAACTTTTTTTACCATTTCGTCCTATCAGTGATACAATAGAATAGGTGAAGGTTTAACCAACTTTTTGCTAAGAACTTTGGAGAATTATGGTTTAGACGTTTATAATATGCGCGGCCAAGGTTATGATAATGGCTCAAATATGAAGGTTAAACATCAAGGTGTACAAAAAAGAAGTTTAGACATTAATCCACGAGCAGTGTTTGTACCTTGTTGTAACCACAGTTTGAACCTTGTCATAAACGATGCTGTGAAATCCAATATTTCTCGTATACATTTTTTTTCAACTGCCAATCGGTGGTCTGTTTTGAAAAGTAACATTTTAAGTCCGACATTAAAGCCTTTGTCAGATACTAGATAGTCTAGCAGAATTGATGCAATAACCCCTCTAAAATTTCAGTTGGGCGAAATTTACTCTTTATGAAATTTTATCCGGAAATAATTTTGACATAAGTACTACAAAACATCTGGCTACCTCCCTAGGTTAGAAAATTAAAAATTATGAGCTTGTGTGTATGGTAGTCTTATGGTAGGTACAAGATTCTAAGTGAAGTGGATGTTATTTTATTACTAAGATTCTGCAATCAAAAACTAAAAACATTTAATATTTCCCAGGCTTGCGAAAGTTTAAATAACCTCAATGAATTTGTAAAACAATATCGATCTGACAAAGGCTTCAGTGACTTATTAGTAGATGCCAAAGAACTAGCTTCTTGCTTAGAACTTGATGCAAAATTTATATCCGCAGAAATTTTAAGGCCACGAAAGATTAAAAAACAATTTTGTTACGAGGGTGACGACCAGCCGATTGAAAATCAAAAATTGAAATTTAAAGTAAATTGCTTTTTCAGAATGCTAGACATTACTATTTCATCCGTACATGAAAGATTTAAACTATCATCGTGTCATTCTGATGTTTTTAATTTTTTGTGGAATGTTGAGGATTTCGGCAAATATTCTGACCAAGATCAATTTAATTTTTGTAAAAAACTGTAAGACACCTTAACCGACAAAGATCGAAACGAGAAAGATATAGAGGGAACAGAACTTTTACACGAATTACAATTTCTGCAAAATGGCGACCTAAACGCGAAGTCTGTAGTAGAAACACTTAATTACATTGCAATAATAACCTAACCCACTAATTTCCAAACATTACGATTGCATTGCGCATATTATTAACCATTCTAGTTTCTGTAGCTACAGCCGAAAGGTCATTCTCTAAATTAAAGTTGATTAAAAATTATTTACGATCTAGAGCGGTTAGAAAATTTTTCTATCATTTCTATAGATTCTGACTTTCTAAAACAACTTGAAATGGAAAATCTTGTTATTGAATTTGCAAAAAGCTAAGCTAGAAAAGTCCAATTTTTGTAAGACCTCTCCATCATGTATCATGATCATGTAGTATCTTTTTCAAAACAATCGCTATTTTATTTTTTTTTAATATTTTGAATTAAAGTTTTGTAACTTTGATACTGTTTTTGTTTTGTTACTGTTGTTTCGTATTCTATTAATATTTTTTTTGTACTTTCTGTTTGTCACAAATACATATAGACATTAGTACTAAAAAGTGTAGAGTTTTTTTTCAAATATTTCAACGATCAACTATGAGAGAAGGGTAGTAATTTTAGCTCAATAATATAATATTGGTTAAAGGCGCCTATCATTATTTCGTACGACGGCTCCGAAAATACTTGGCGCGTCCCCGTATACAATAGATTTGTGGTGTAATTGAGTTCAAGTATTTGTTAAACAGGCCAGGATTTCCATTTAAACTCAAATAAACTAACCTAACCTAAACTGCGGTTTTCTGCTGCCTAACAATATAAAACTCTCAATCAGTTTAAAGCGCAAACAATCTAAAAGCCGCTTGGCAAGATCCTCGCGAAATCACGTCCAGACTGAAACTTGACACCTATTTTCATTATAGGCCAGCGAAAACGTAATAAAAACGTTTTTTGACGACCATTTGGCCATAAAAAAGTCCTAAATCTCTCGGCCTATAACTATGGGTTGTAATGGACGTTTAGAGTTTCTTGAAAAGCCGTTCAATGGTGCTCGTTAAAGCCATTGCAGATTTATTTATGTCCCATAATTTACGATGATGTTTATGGCCCCCGACTATAAAGTATATTATATGTGTGCGAGTGAGTGAGTAATGGCCATGTATGGCTTTACGATGTGCGGTAAATTTTACATGCTGTGGATGCGAGGATAAGTCAACAATGTATTTTAGGATAATGCGAGGTTTAGTGATATCAAAGCGCCTGTTAGAAGAAGACCTAATTGTATAGTGGTGAGATAAATTTGGATATCGAATTATCGCTGGGTTTTAATAATATTGCCATTTTAGATTGGATATTCAACTGCTGAAAAATCGTTATCCATTTCACTTCTACTGAAATAGAAGTATGCAGAGGATTACCAATATTTTAACCAATATGTATCAATGAAATTAGAACTGAGAAATTAAGAAATACGTTTGAATCAGTAGTTAGATGGGATATTCAACTGCTGAAGAATCGTTATTCATTTCACTTCTACTGAAATAGAAGTATGCAGAGAGTTACCAATATTGTAACCAATATGTATCAATAAAATTAGAACTGAGAAATTAAGAAATACGTTTGAATCAGTAGTTAGATGGGATATTCCAACTGCTGAAAAATCGTTATGCATTCCATTTCTACTGTAATAGAAGTATGCAGAGGATTACCAGTATTGTAACCAACATGTTTCAATGAAATTAGAACTGAGAAATTAAGAAATACGTTTGAATCAGTAGTTAGATGGGATATTCAACTGCTGAAGAATCGTTATTCATTTCACTTCTACTGAAATAGAAGTATGCAGAGAGTTACCAATATTGTAACCAATATGTATCAATGAAATTAGAACTGAGAAATTAAGAAATACGTTTGAATCAGTAGTTAGATGGGATATTCCAACTGCTGAAAAATCGTTATGCATTCCATTTCTACTGTAATAGAAGTATGCAGAGGATTACCAGTATTGTAACCAACATGTTTCAATGAAATTAGAACTGAGAAATTAAGAAATTCGTTTGAATCAGTAGTTAGATAGGATATTCAACTGCTGAAGAATCGTTATTCATTTCACTTCTACTGAAATAGAAGTATGCAGAGAGTTACCAATATTGTAACCAATATGTATCAATGAAATTAGAACTGAGAAATTAAGAAATACGTTTGAATCAGTAGTTAGATGGGATATTCCAACTGCTGAAAAATCGTTATGCATTCCATTTCTACTGTAATAGAAGTATGCAGAGGATTACCAGTATTGTAACCAACATGTTTCAATGAAATTAGAACTGAGAAATTAAGAAATACGTTTGAATCAGTAGTTAGATGGGATATTCAACTGCTGAAGAATCGTTATTCATTTCACTTCTACTGAAATAGAAGTATGCAGAGAGTTACCAATATTGTAACCAATATGTATCAATGAAATTAGAACTGAGAAATTAAGAAATACGTTTGAATCAGTAGTTAGATGGGATATTCCAACTGCTGAAAAATCGTTATGCATTCCATTTCTACTGTAATAGAAGTATGCAGAGGATTACCAGTATTGTAACCAACATGTTTCAATGAAATTAGAACTGAGAAATTAAGAAATACGTTTGAATCAGTAGTTAGATGGGATATTCAACTGCTGAAGAATCGTTATTCATTTCACTTCTACTGAAATAGAAGTATGCAGAGAGTTACCAATATTGTAACCAATATGTATCAATGAAATTAGAACTGAGAAATTAAGAAATACGTTTGAATCAGTAGTTAGATGGGATATTCCAACTGCTGAAAAATCGTTATGCATTCCATTTCTACTGTAATAGAAGTATGCAGAGGATTACCAGTATTGTAACCAACATGTTTCAATGAAATTAGAACTGAGAAATTAAGAAATACGTTTGAATCAGTAGTTAGATGGGATATTCAACTGCTGAAGAATCGTTATTCATTTCACTTCTACTGAAATAGAAGTATGCAGAGAATTACCAATATTGTAACCAATATGTATCAATGAAATTAGAACTGAGAAATTAAGAAATACGTTTGAATCAGTAGTTAGATGGGATATTCCAACTGCTGAAAAATCGTTATGCATTCCATTTCTACTGTAATAGAAGTATGCAGAGGATTACCAGTATTGTAACCAACATGTTTCAATGAAATTAGAACTGAGAAATTAAGAAATACGTTTGAATCAGTAGTTAGATGGGATATTCAACTGCTGAAGAATCGTTATTCATTTCACTTCTACTGAAATAGAAGTATGCAGAGAGTTACCAATATTGTAACCAATATGTATCAATGAAATTAGAACTGAGAAATTAAGAAATACGTTTGAATCAGTAGTTAGATGGGATATTCCAACTGCTGAAAAATCGTTATGCATTCCATTTCTACTGTAATAGAAGTATGCAGAGGATTACCAGTATTGTAACCAACATGTTTCAATGAAATTAGAACTGAGAAATTAAAAAATACGTTTGAATCAGTAGTCACTGGGAATCACCAAAGGTTTAATAACCCATCTACAAGTCCATAAAATCGACCTCTTGGTTAAACGTCTTAAGAAGGAATCACAAGATGGATCAAGCTCATCACGAATGATCGTGACCTCTATATATTGACATCAAAAGTTAGAATTAGAATAGAAAATTGCTTGACCGCTTTAGCCTCTTAGAGAATTCTGCGAAAAAGACCCTAATGGATCTAAACATGTTACCAATTTTGGACTCAGAATGGCAAACTATCAAAGGCATTGTAAGATTGCTCCAGTCAAGTGGATGCTGCATTAAAATTCATGTTCAAAGAACTATTCAAAATTAAAACACCACTCAGCACAGATCTACAAGATTCATAAAGAAAAGGCTTGAGCAACGTAGAACGATTTATTCTGAAATTCTCATTGCACAACTCCCAACTTTATAAACTCTGAACCAGATGACTGTTTCAAAACATCAAATATCTCTCTAATTAAATCTGAATTAGAAAATTTTTTAATCAGGCTAGACAATAAAGATGCATCTGGAAGAGAAACCAGCGACGACAGCGCCAGAATCTAATTCCCATTGCGGAAATTCTGAGCAGAACTGCAGACGGCATTACAACATTGTTTAGAGTCAATACAAGCGCAGACAAAAAAAGTAATAAGACGCGACTGCCAGACATCATTACTCAAGAAATTGATTTATATGGAAACGGTGGTAGTCGGGGACGTAATCTTCAAAAAGCCTTTAAATTTTTATTAACCATTTAGCTCACAAACGTGGAATCTGAGAGAATGTTTCTCTTCTGAGGGGTTTTTATGTAATAGAATCCGTTCGAGGCTGGGAGATGAAACTTTAGACGCACTAATATTTTTGCGGTATTTTGTTAAAAATCTATAAATCTAAAACTTATTTGTTGGTATTTGCAACACACTTCTTTAAGTTCGTTTAGGAGTTTTTTTTGTTAAATTTTGTGATTTAGGTTAATAGTTGTTGGGGAAACATGCATAATATGCATTTTAAGACTAATTAACATAATTCAAACTCCTAATATTGCTTAATAATTAGACCAAAACCATAATTGCATTTCAGTGAAAAGATAATAATGATCGGCAACGCCGCATTTGCGTTATGTTCTACTGTTCTAAAGAAATAAATAAAACTCATCTTTTAATATATTATACAAATTTAACTTCAAATTTGCGTCGCATTTAACAATCCTTTTGGTAAAATAATACAATAGAAAACCCATAATAACACAGCGTGTTTACGTTTTTATACACCTTCAACTTGCGTCTAGCCAGAAAGCAGTTTCTATAAACTATGACTAGGCAGTCTTATTGACGGGCGGTGAAGATCAGTTGTCGGCAAGAATTTTCCAATTATGACAAGCGGCGACCAGCGAGCGTTGTGGACGTGGCGTGCGGGTTGAAAAGCGAGTCAGTAGGTATACTTCACTCCGTGGCGGAACGTGTTCTCGTCACGGTCACGTATATATTCGGGCCATCAGCGCCAAGTGTTTTCAAAGAGTACCTAAGTCGAGTTACAGATTCTTTTCGTGGCGAGAGGTCTTCTTTCCACGGAACAACATTTTCCAAAAATTGTTGAAGTAAAAGTATAATACCTAGTTTGTTGCGGGTTACATAAACCCCTTTAAGTGTGATTAGTCAATGTGGCCATAAATTAGTTAATCGTTAATAAGTCATGTGAACTAGTAGTATGATTTCACAGATTATATAAACACCTGATATTATCTGTTCCAATGGCATAGTTTGATAGAATAAAGAAATGCTTTTGTGAAGAAAAATGTTTCTTGAGAGTGAAAGTAGAAAAAAGAATCAGTGAATCACCCTATGGAAAAATAGCATTTCTTTGTTGCTGAGAGTGGGATTTTAAAACCGAGGCTCGCATTACAATAAAGGTTTTTGAAGGTTATCTAGTTTTTTCGGTAAATCTAATCCCAGAATCAGATCCCGGGATTAAGAAAACCTTTCGTGATTGACATCCCTAATAGTCACTCTAATATACTCGCCGCTACCGCTAAAAAAATCGAAATAACGTCAGTTATCAATTTGGCATTTAAAGAAAATAGTATGTTAGAAACCGAAGTGGAAAGTGTTTCATTCCCGTCGCCTTGCGTCTCGGTAAACGTCTCGAGGCGTTTTGAAAAATTGTGTTAAAAAAATTGTTGTGACGTTTTACAAAAATTTATTTAGACCATGTTGCCAGTATGTAGCGTTTCAACAATCTCATCAAGTCAGAACTTAGCAGGTTGATATGGTGCACCGTTACAAATAAACAAAAATTGGTATACGGTATCTTTGACATCAGATTGCTAGAAACTGCTGGAGGATGGCGCCACCTGTATTGTACTGCCTAGGCAGAACAATATTGTGGCTATAGGGTGTTTCAATTTTCCAATGGTAGGTGTGCTCGCTTGTCTTGCTTGCCCTGTACTGACGAGAACCAAAGAGTTCGAAACCGGTCTACAGGTAGCAGCAGCGTAGCAACCTATCATTGGAAATAAAGATTCATTCTTTTCTTTCCCGGTAGTTTTTGCAATCTGAGTATGTATTTTAGTACTAACAGTGTTAGTCAAAATACACCAAATTGTGCTATTTAATTCAGCGCTCGTTGGGGCATGTAGCCCAGAGAATAGCTGTTTTAGCATAATTTGGTTAATCCTTATTGTATAAGGTCTCAGCAAGTGGCTTGAGAACAAAGTTCTCACATGTATACATATTTATATGTCATATTCTCTTATTTATTTAGAAACTTCAAGTATGATTGATTTACTTATATCTACTACAAGGCAAACCTAATAAATAGATGAAAACCAAAAACTAAACATTTAAAAAAATATTAATAGTTAATTTCCTCCCCTGACAGGAAAGTAAGTCAGAAGAGTCTCACTTATTTACATAGTTATAAATAAGAACTATTTTATTAATTTTTGCGTCTAAAGCATCTAGAAACTTAACAATATTCACGATTAAAGTATCAATATAAGGATTTATTCCGACACAGTGCGTAGTAGTGTAGCCGCCAGTTCTCAATATGTAAATGTATAGTAAAGTTTACATTATACCATTGACCTTTACTGCAATAAATCGGCTACCTGATTAAGGCTCATTATGTACGTTCCAACCTCTTCGAACCACAATAAATAAGTGCAGGGTCGGCTTGAAAATATAGCTATCTACATATTTATTTAGAATCTGCTATTTTTTTAGCTGCAAGCAACAGACTTCATATTGGGAACCTGCGTCTATTATTGTTATTCTTTTGCCTTTATTTGAAGGGACCTTGGTTTGACATTTTCTTGAAAAATCATTCCATCCTTTTCTTGCAGTGTCATAGTCTCTAGAGTAGAGTACTATACTAGAGCTGTGTTTATGCGCAACACTACGTAGTATGGTGACCTAGGCCATGCAAACTGAAAAAGTCTACTGGGTCAGCTAGGGTTGCCAGACGTCCGGCTAAAGCCGGACATGTCCTCATTTTTTGGTAATTTGGTAATGTCCGGCCGGCTTTTCTTTCTGTCCGGCTTTTTCCGATTTTCACAAAAAGTGCAAAGTGCAACCGGTCTAAACAAACACACAGGGATTTCTATCTCTCTCTCTCTCTCAATACTGCTTATGAGACTATCTCTCTCACTCAATACTGCTGTGAGAGAGGTTGAAAAAATAAACAACAACGCCACAGAGAGAGATAACGTATAGTCAAATTAATTATGAGGGAACGCGCTAGCTTCCCTTCCAATCAAATGTGTTTGTTTACTTCAGTCAGTGGCGACTATTTCAATTTGAATTGTTTAATGTAATGGAAATAAGTACAATTTTATCAAACGTTTTAAAGTCCTTAAAGGAAAGATATAATGAACGGTTTCTGCCTTTAAAAATAAAAATATCCTTTAAAACTTTAATATACAATGGATACCAACGAGAAGTAGAAAATTTTTTAAGTCTCAAGTTCAAATTTTTTATCAAAAATGTATTTCATACTTGGATAAAGGGACAGAACCTTTAACTGACTTTCAACCCTTCAGATGGATGCTTTTTATTGATTCCAACTTTAAGTTTGACGATGTAGTACCTTGTTTAGAATACCTTAATAAACTTGGGATTTCTATTGACGACAGTCAACTGATAGATGAAATAATAAATTCAAAAGAGTTTTTAAAATTATTTCAAAATGATAACGAGTTCACAAATTTATCGTTGGATCAGAAATGGTGTCGTTTTTATAAAAGCTGCAAAAGTTTAGAAATTGTTTCACTTTTCACTCAACTTTCAATTATATGTCAATTTTATTTTGCCATTCCTGCAAATAACGCCACTGTTGAGCGAATTTTTTCTACAATTTCCGCTCAGTGGACAAAAGAACGAAATCGCCTTTCAATTGAATCAGTGAAAGGAATAATAATGCTTAAGTACAATTGTAAAAATTATACCTGTCCTGATTTTTATGCTTATTTGTCAGAAAACCAGTATCTCCTAAAAAAAATTGGATCTTCTGAAAAATATTGCCCTAATCCTAAACCACCAGAAGCTGGAAGTTCTTCGCAGTCAGATTTGCCAACCTAAGTTAGATTTCTAATCTTGTACAGTGTAGAGTTTTTATATAAAGTTCATGCATGTTTGTTGTTAATTTTGTTTGATTTTTTAATTTGTGTTACCCCAGTAGGTAAAAATTATTTTAGTAAAAAAATAATCGCTTTTTATTTGGTTAATAATAGTGACTGGGCATTTTTACAAAAAATATAAAATACCAAAATTAGTTTAAATTTCACATCCATCCATGTGTAAATGCATTTGCAAAAAAATGTCCGGCTTTTTTATAAAAAATCAGGCTTTTTTTGTACAATTGTCCTACTTTCGTACATTGCCCATCTGACAACCCTAGGGTCAGCCCAGGAAGCGAGAATGCTGCCATGCGACCAGACAGTCACTACCAAAATTTCAATGCCAATGATAATATTTGAAGAATTGCTAATTTATGAAATATTCAAAGGAAGAGGGTGTGAGGGTGGAACCAGACTTGTAGCCACCTTCACGTGGTGAGTTATGGGTTGTTCTTTATGAACAGCGCAGTCCTGCAAAATCAACAATAACAAGTACATCCACACAGGGGCACAGGAAGATATTTGCTTAGAAATTTCAATTTTTGCAGGGAAAGTAGTCATATTATGGAGCAACTTTTCCATATAGCCGTTAAATATTTATGACGCCATTCCCGTAAATGTTGAGATTCCATTAAGGTTTGCCTTTTATCAATTGTATGATATTTAAAATCCATTTTAAGCAAAATTTTTCTTTGGCTTAAAATGCTACAAGAAATGTTTGTTTCGTCATTGGTAAGCCTCTTTTTTAGGGAAACAGGTACTTACATATTGCTCTTCGTACATTTGATACATTCTCCTTCTTAATAAATCCAAATCATTCACGTCAATACTTCTAAATCTGAAACAGTCACTTCGCTTATTTCTGGGAATGATATGTTTCAGTAATATATCCTTTACCGAAGATAAGGAAGTACTTGCTAAAGCAGTGACATTACAAAATGGCCGACTCTCAGCTTAAGCCCATGGATGCTACATTATAACACTAGTACAACAAAATATATTACGCGGCGCTAAACCAAACACGAATATAGTAAAATTCACTCGTCCTAAAACCAACTGGAACTAAATTTAATAAAAATAAATTTGCTGTTTATATACAATTAGGCATTTATTTATACCATAGCAATTGGGGATGCAGGTAATTTATAATCTGCCTCTGCCCGAAAATATGTAAATTTGGGGCAATTTATAGCCAGAGGGATAATTAGGGTTTCATGGCAGTCAAAAGATCAACGGTATATTGTAAACTATACTATAACATATTGAACAACGACAAGTAAATTATTCTATCTAATTGGTAAGTACCTATATTTTTTTACTGTTTTTTTTTTAGAGTTGATAGTTCCTAATAAAATTTTCATAAATTTAGAAATGCTAGCAAAATTATTCTCAATACAAAAAAATCCCCAATGTAAATTCGCCCCCGTTTCCCTAAATTTATAGCCCCATTCATTGTCCGCTATGTTTGATTTAAATCAATTTGCGTCAGCGTACGTCCGTCGATCCGTTCGGAAAATCGCAAAGCTGCGAAATAATACATGAAAAAGCCGCCGGACATATTTCATGCGAGCTTATCTCCGTAACTTTACACTTATTGCAGATGCAGATTTATGTCAGACAAACGGGATAGCTAAAACATCGACTGTTAAGGTTGATGGAGAAGTTAGTCCTACAGGATTTGAATGGATTCAATTGATTAATCAGTTCCTATATCCACAAAGTTCTGATACAATCCGAAAGTTATTTGGCGAAGTACCATCTTATTGAAGTCAGAAGAAGTAGGTAAGACCTCGTTGAAAAAATTTAGATACCTTTGACCGTCTAATGTACGTAAAGTGTGGTCCAATTAATCGTCCATTAAAGAGACAAGACCACACAATTTTTTTGAGGAACCATGGACCTTCATTTAACTGTGTACTCAAAAAGGCGATAAATTTCAATAATCTTTCATAATCATTAGGCCGTAGAACTTGCACCAGATGAAGTTTAAAGGGGTGGTATCCGTTGTTAATTAGAATTCGGTGCACTGAAGTTTTGCCAATACCCGTTTTTTCTAAGATGCATCTTACTGGCATATGAGGGTTTATTACTATGAGTGCAAGGACATTGATTGGGTTAGTTTCGTTTCTTACTGATCGAGCATGTCGTGAGCCCCTCGAGCTAGGAAAAGAACCCGTTCGCATTTTTCTTCCCACTTTTGCAAGAATTTTTATAGCGATGGTGTTGGACGATTTGGAAACCGCTTCTTGTATAACTGTTGTGCATCCCGCGATTTTTTCTTGTACCCGCCGTAGATTAGCAGCATGTGAAGATATTCGTTGAGAGTAAAAAGTGACGGCATAGGTTAAAAAGAAATTCTGCATTGCCCTCTAAGCATCTAGTTAAAAATTTATACTACTCCTAGAAATGTCAACATTTACTTTACAAGGTCACTAATTTGTTACTGCAGTAGTAGGTAATTATCGTTTACGTAATATTTAAAGCCTTCCCCTTTGAAAAATTTAATACTAATTTAATTTAATTTTACCTTAACTTCGGTAACGGAGAACATTAGGCATAGAACATAATATAAATTTTTGATAGAGAATTGATTGAAGAAGCAATGTTTGACATAAAATATAGGGTGTTCTATTTAATAAAGTAACGTTGATATTAAAAATTTAACTTGTGAGGCACCCTGCATACTTAATGTACTCCCCGTGAAAGTAGTTCTTTAAATCAAGACTTATTTCTGTTGAAACTTCTTTTATGCCATAAACGGGGATGAAGATATTTCGTCTATGTTTGAAGCTTAGAGACAATGATGTATCATGAATGTTATACGTGTTTTGGACTTCCATTGTCTTTATTTATTTTTCTCATAACGTTTCAACTGGTAACCATCTCCAAGCTTTTCTACATCACATAAATAACTTGGCGCCTACAATCAAGTTTACCAGTGAGAAAGAAGAGAACAACAATCTGCTGTTTCTAGACGTCATTATACAGAAAAACAGCGATACCATCCAAACATTCGGTTTACAGAAAGCAAGCCCACACAGGTCAATACCTTAACTGTGCCTCAAATCATTCAAGTGACACTACACATGGAATAGTAAGAATATTAGTCGACAGGGTATTCACTGTCTGCAACTCCCAGGAAGCTTTTCACAAGAACCCAACAATGTCAAAAAGGACCTTAACACAAATGGTTATCCCTCGAGACTAGTAGACCAGGGCATCAGGAGGCGCAAGAATCACACAAATAGACGGATTAACTGGTTTGAATCCTATCTTGGGGGCAGAAGTCAGAAAGTTTTCAGGGGTTATGCTTGTTCTGAGAGCCTAGTGATTGACTGGGGAGTCCCTTATTTCCTCGATTTGACATCTATCGACATTGGGGTAGACTTTTCGCTGACGATACTATAATATTATGGTACTCTAACAATGCTCTTATGTTAAAAGATAATATTACCTCAGGGGAGAGTTCACACTTTTCGCTGACGATACTACAATATTATGACACTCTAACAATGCTTTAATGTTAAAAGATATTATTACCTCAGATTTGGTTAAGGTCAAAGAATGGTGCGATTCGAACTTGCTGTCCCTAAACGTCGAAAAAACAAATGTAGTTGGTTTTAAGTGTACTGTGGAGGGCTTGGTCATTGGTGACTCACCCCTTGTGAATTACCCTAGTACTAAGTGTCTGGGCCTTGTCATCAGGGCACTGAGCAGGAAATTGGTTTCGGCATGTTTTGCAGTCAAAGTGGTAGTCAATGATGTTAGTTCAAATATTGCAAAATCAGCTTACCACGCGCCTATAGAATCTCATCTGAGATATGGAGTTGCATTTTGGGGGTTTTCTAGTCAGCAACTGCTCGGTGTTCTGTTTGTTCTGCAGAAACGCACAGTGAGATGTCTTTGTCAGGCCAAACCCAGAGAGTCATGCAGAACATTGTTCTTGCAAAAAAGAATATTGACACTAACATTATTTTGGAGACTCTCACTTTAATATTTAAGATAAGATAAAGGTTTTTGAACCCACCATAAATGTGCCGTATATCTAAGGAATCTCCGAAAAATTCGAAGATTAGGGTAGCAATACAACATTCGAACAGTATTTAGCTCCAAAGATTCCTTAAGAAGCTACCTGGCGAAGACGAAACCTACAAGTCAAAAGGACATGAAGAATTGTGTATAACTATATAGAATATCTTGCGAGTGCCGACGATCTATGTTGGTGAAATCCTACGCCCCCTTGAGACAAGGATGAGAGAACATCGAGACCACACACTGAAGGGAGAAGCAAACAGATCTGGTGCAGCAGATCACGCTTGGACCCACGTCCACCACTTGTAATGGCCAGAAGCAAGAATTATACTCAAGGAAGAACATTGGCAAAAGGGGAAATTCAAGGAAGCGGCAGTCATACCCTAGAATCCCTACTGCTTCAGTAAACCTTGTTTAGTCACAAGAAATATTTCAAAACCCTTGTTAAGTAAATGTAAGATTATATTAAGGCCATACAGTAAGACATGACTGGACCCATCTCTTGTAGCCTCGTAGCTTGCTCTATATTCATCTGAAGACGACTGGAGTCCAAAGCACGTTTTCAAGATATTTCATGTATAAATATAGTTGGGACAAATTTTACAGACAATACACAGATAATAATAATTTTCTGAGATTTATGTTAATATCTACTTCCAGGCCTAAGCAATTAACTCTGTTGTTGCTATTGTTATGTTTAGGTATATTATCTTTTATTAATTTTTTTATAGCAATTTTTCTTTTCCTATGTGTAGTTTCATTACATTATTTTTATTTTTGTTGTTTACTTTTACATTTCTTTTTTAAGCTTTATATTCCTTTTCATAATAAATTCGTACAACTGCTTGTACTATTAAATGAAAACATGTATCTTTTGTTTTATTATTGAATTTTGCATCGAATTCTAAGTATGTTTCATGTACCATACCTAAACTGAATAGCTATCGAAAAAACTACGATTGAATATATCAATAAGTAAGACCTGTTTATTTAAAATGAACAGAACAACAAGTCAAATTAAATGTTGAAAATGTGCGTCATTTACGGTTTGACAATATCCAAGTTGATCAATAAACTCTCATTGCACGTTTTCAACCATTTTCGGAGTTATGGCACGCACTTCTCCTCAAATGCTCACCTTCATCGCCTGCAGATTGTTTGGCCTGTCAGGAAATATTTTCGATTTGAGGTAACCGACAAAAAGAAGTTCAGCAAAGTTAGGTTTGGCGACCTAGCAGGCCGTTCGATAGGTCTTCTCCTTCCTATCTACCGATTGGGAAAGGTTTCATCCAAAACTGTATGCATAGTGGCAGCATAGTGCGGAGGAGCACTATCTTGCTGGAACATCAGTTTTTCGTCAGGGGAGTCTGGGTCCAATGTATTCGGAAATACAGCCACTAATGCTGGAATAAATTCAAGTTGGAGAAATTCGAGATATGATTGTTCGGTTAAAGACTGTTCAAAGAAAAATGAAGCAATTACTCTTTCGCGCACTCTTTCACACCACACACTTGTTTTTTGGGGGTACTGGCTGTGAACTTCCATCATCCAATAGGTATTCTCTGTTGCCCATTAACGACAATTTTATCTGTTCACATTACCACTCAAACAGAACGTAGCTTCATCGGAAAAAAAATATTTTTCACTAAATTATTATCTAGACATATATCTGTACATTTCACCTATCCAAATCATCTTTAAACATCTTATGCACTGGAATAACTTTGTATGGGTGATGGTTGTGCTTTTGAACTATTCGGTGAACTACGCATTTCCGCACATGTAAATTGGTCCCAATGTGCGACAAAGAGTACATGGATTTTCTTCCAAGGAAAGCAAAACGTCAAGTTGTTCATTTCCATCTCGAGCAGGACGATCAGATTTAGGTAAATCTCTAACATGACCGAATTCTCTAAATTTAGCCTCTATTCTACTAACAACCTTTTGACATATGAGAGGACGATCAGGATGGATTTCACTCAATAATTAGCTGTTTCTATTTGAGTACGTATTCTATCACCAAACCCAATCATGAATAGAATTTCTAGTTCTTCTCATTCCATTAACACCATTGTGAAAACCGCAACTTTGCAACTACGCTAGACAATTCCTTATTTGAAGTTACTTATTTGAAGTAAAATTGCCATACAGTTTCTATGGGACTAAACGGTGGCAAGTAAATATTTAGAAATAACAGAATTGAGAGAATAAAAAAAAAATAAACATCCTATGGAATGTTTTGCTTGATTTACAAATAAATCCTCAGGAATACGGTCTAAGTTATTAATTAATATTTGAATGATAGTTGAAGGAAAGTCTTCTCCACAAGAAAAATGCAATTTCATTTATTGAAATATATAATGCATTTCGGCAATGTATATTACCATCATCAGATACAAGAAGTTAATAACATTATAGTTTTTAAAGAAACGGCACAAATGGTAATATACATTGCCGAAATGCATCATACATTTCAATAAATGAAATTGCATTTTTCTTGTGGAGAAGACTTTCCTTTAACTATCATTCAAATATATTTACACTCCACTTATGGACTTCTACCAAACTATATTAATTAATATGTTCAATCGCAATTTTTCAACTGTTAAATTTAGATATAGGACATGGTACACATTCCAAAAGTCTTTTAAAAGAAAATATCGCGTGGGGACAAATTTTAAAAGTTGCAGGAGAAGCTTATAATATTTCTAAGTGAGAAAACCATTGTTTTAAAATTTGGAGGGTATTTTTTAAAACACCCTGTTTGTAGATATGTCTGGTTTCAGTTGCATATCTACAAAATTTCATATTCCAACCATCCAATTCAATATGGATATTAATTAATTGGACATATTGACATGATCAGGTTTCAAGGCGTGGAAGCAGCGGCTGTCGAAAGGTAGCCAGAAAGATTATTTATCGCTGGACGTGGACCAGCCCGGTGACAGATAAATCCGTCCGCGAATGAAATGTTTATTGTCATTATTTATTATTTTGCGGAAGCAGAGATTTTGATAAATATATTTTGAGGAATGTTGGGCTCAGGTATTGGTTATTGTGTTTTAAGCCTGCCTGCCTTTTGTGTGTGTGTGCGTATCTGAGTTTTTTGGTACTGGTTTAAACCAACTGGCCAGCTTTGTCTTGTTTAGTCTTTGGTTATCCTATTATATATTTTATGAGCGTTCTTCTGCTTTTTTTTTTGTTCTCTTTTGTTTTGATTTTTTTCTTTTTTTTTCCTTTATTTAATTTTTTTTAGATTAATAATTTTTTGTTTTTTTTTTATCTTTTTTTTTTCCTAAACAGCCAGCCTTTTAAAATGTGTTTTAGCAGAAAAGGATTAATGGTGACCAACAAATTTTTTGTAAGATAGTAACACGGCCGCAAATAGATGAATCTCCTCAAATATACATATTATCTGGTTATGCTTTATCTAAATTAAAAAGAAAACTACAATATAATATCTGTTTTTGCTCTTATCACTGAAAGTATGGGAACTTTACACAGAAATTGAGCAGTTTAATTCTCAGCATGAAAAATAATATTCTTATTATGCTATGCTCAGTCTTTTCTAATGTTTTACCATGCGAGCAAAAATTATTATCACCAAAGTGTGCTTTGCATCTAAGGCCGTACTTCTTAGCAGTAGAGCCTAATACCTGTTGAGTGTCAGTAAATAACAGCATTATCAATCAATCAGTTATTTCGTTATCTGTAACAGTCGTTGAAAGAAATTTGATTAATCGCTAACTTATCCAATGAGTGGCAATACAATCAGTCTTTGTGCATGGACGATTTTCGCAAAGATTTTCCTAACGTCGCTTTTACTGCTGGAGATTTTTATCATTGCCTGAGAAGAACCGTGACTCTGTTTAAGGAAATAGGTTCTATACAACAAAATAAAGGCCCGTAAGAACAGAAGAACTTATTGCAAACGTTCGTGAAATAATGCAAAATACGCCAAAAAAATGGATAAGACGCCTGTTTCAACAACTGGAAAGATCTTATGGAACATACAGGACTATTCTTAAAGAACAGTTAAATTTGTTTCCTTATAAAATGCAAGTATTCCAAGGAATACGAGCTGCAGATTTTGAAAGGCGCAGTAATAATTACTGTCAGTGGTTAACCAAAGACATATTATGTCTATGGGTTTACCCAAAATGTATTGAAAATAAATGATTTATTAGACCTGACATTTTTTGCTGATTCCACCTCACCGGTTATGTGAATAGAGTACACGCATCTGGAGTAGGGAAGTGCACCCTAAAAAAATAGTGGCTGTTTCCCGAAGAATAATTGTTGGTTCTAATTTTCTCCATGACACAGTTACAGCACAGCGGTATAGGGACAATAATTTGAATCCAATTGTGGAGCAAGTACTTGACGGTGAACTACGGTTTGATTATTTTCAACATATATGCGCCGAAACTATTAACTACTTACATAATTTTTTCGAAGACAGATGATCAGTTTTTAAACAGACATTGAAGTACCACCCAGATCACCTTGTTTGTCAGTTATGGATTATAATGTTTTTAAAATACTAGTTGAAAATTTATAAGAATTACAAGAAAGGATTATCCAAAAATGTGATAACATTTCTCCAGAAATACTGGTCAATGCTTTCGCAAATATGAGAGGCGTACGAGTTTATGTTTTTATTAATTTATTATTAATTTATGGCTGTGGCCAATTTCAGCAATTTCTATAATTTTTATTTTCCTTCCTCTATATTCATAGTTTGTTAATTTTATATAAAACAACAATAAATGTAGCTCATTAGCTTAGCTAGCTCAACTTAGGGTAGGTTCGCTATTTTGTTTCTAGATTAAGAGGTTTAGCACTCTAAGGCTAATAGGTAAGTTAAAGTCAAATCCTGAAGGCGCCCCCTTAGTTTTATTTTACTGAAAAGCCTTTAAATGCTCTAGTGTTTGGCCTCAAAGACAAACAAATTAGGAGAAGAAACAGTTATGCCACAATGGGTTTACATTAGCTTCTTACAAGCTCTCATTTACTTACGTTCGTCAAAGTGACTGCATTTGAAATAAAAGCCAAATTTTAGCATAGGTAAATACAAATATTTCTTCTAAAAGTCGTCTTAGGCCCTTGGCTACTTGGATTTATTAATGCGAGCTCCTGTTACTTTGGTGGACAATAGATACTTAAAGTTAAAATATAAGTAATTAAAATGTATCAACAAAGTGGTAGTATTTAGTTTGACAGAAAATATTTGGAGGTTTAGATTACAGAATGAGTAAAAGTCAAATCAAGTTTGACAGGGCCATGCACTAGACGGCAACTGACAAACCTACACCTTAAGAACGACTGTGCAGTCTGGTCTGGCAGCCACATAGACCGACATCCAGGACATAGTGAGATATAAATAAAACAACACCTGCCCCAGACTTGGAATTTCCGCAAGGTCTGTACAAGAACCTCTCAACACTAACTAAATTTACCATAAAAGCATCGTTAAAGTATAATACAATATCTTACGAGTACCTGTGGTTACTCAATAAGTATACTAGCCACTCGGGCGTAGATAAGTTAAAATATTATAAAATATTAAAGTTATAAGCGTTAAAGTTTAAAGAAACAAGTGGCCTTGGGAAATGGGAAACATAAATATTTACTTCATAATAATAAATTGTAACTATATTTATAACGAAATTAGCAGTAACAGACCAACTAACGTTTTGAACCACGAGATACTCTTGTGACGTCTTACGCCATACACTTTTGAGTTACACTACAATACGCTATACGTTTACAATGCACAAGTTCTGTACATAACATGGGCGCAAAACTTTATCAAAACACTTGCAAATGCAGAATATTAAGATTTTAAGTTGACTAAGTTTTTAAAGAGAAAAATGATCAGTGTATGACTTAGTAATTTGGGGTGAGGTTCATTACCCTGATTGTTCCACAGTACTCAGGTGTTCACAGAAGAGGCGTATCTTGAAAAATAGCATACACGCCACGAGAAATAATATAGCAAAAGTAGAGGAAAACGGAGAGAGCGAGGCCAGGTGGTGCTGGTGGTGCTGGTGGTGCAACTAACCCGGGTGGTTCGGTGGTGCGTTTTACGATCTAACCCGGGTGGTTCGGTGGTGCGTTTTATGATCTAACCCGGGTGGTTCGGTGGTGCGTTTTATGACCTAACCCGGGTGGTTCGGTGGTGCTGTTTACAAAATAACCCGAAATTAAACCCGACTTTTTACGACCTAACCCGGATGCTTTCGCGAGGCGGCTTCTCATCTAACCCTAACTTGATCCTTAATATTTATGAACTGACCCGAGATAAAACCCGACTTTTTACGACCTAACCCGGATGCTTTCATGAGGCGGCTTCTTATCTAACCCTAACTTGAACCTGAATATTTATGAACTGACCCGAGATAAAACCCGACTTTTTATGATTTAACCTTAGTGAAACGCCGCTGTTAAAGCGATATAGTAAAAAAAACTCGATTAAAATTTTATCTTGTTCGCTAGACCAATTAATTTCCAAATATTATAATTAAAACATACAATCACTACACTGGCGCACCGTCAAAAATCGTGCTTGCACTATCCCAACGTACAGAGCGTCCGCTTCAGAAAATACGGTGCCGTATTTTTTGCGCCGAACGCTCTGGAGGAACACACTCCGATTTGCAAGTACATACACGCTTTGTCGCGGCAAAGCTCGCCGTCAAATTACGGCCACTCTTTTGCGGTACCGCTTTGTAGGAAACCAAAGCTTTAGTGAAACGCCGCTGCCCCAGAACTCTGTCCATATTCCTCTACTGTGTTAATTTATGCGGGTAATAAAACCGACAAGGGTCGGATCGGCCTGCATACTTATAGAGGTAAAAAAACCGCTTTAGAATGTTTTTGGTATATCTTTTTTAGATAATTTTGGGGGAAATAATTTGCCTGAGATGCCAATTAAAAAAGCCTACATTTAATTGTATTTTAGATTCTTGAATTTTGTACATGGATTAAAAATCTACTATTTCTTGAAATTGTATACATTATGTTAGATAATTATTAATATAATGTTATTAAGACTTTGTAAATATCTGTAAAAACTGTTCTAAATCGTGTCATTTCTGAAAATTGTATACTGAGTGTTTAGAATTTAGTAAAAAATTAAAAAAATGTTTTAATGTTATTAAGACCTGTGAAAATTTGTAAAACTGTACAGAATTGTATTATTTTCTGAAAATGATATACTGAGTGTTTAGAATTTAGTAAAAATTAAAAAAATGTTTTAAATTTGTTAAATCATGTGAAATCTTGTATAAAATGACTAGAACCGTTCTTAATCATGTCATTTCTGAAAATTGTTTACTGAGTGTTTAGAATTTAGTAAAAAATTAAAAAAAATGTTTTAACGTTATTAAGCCCTGTGAAACTTTGTAAAAAATGACTAAAACAGTCGCAAATCGTCCTATTTTCTTAAAAGTGTATACTGAGTGTTTAGAATTTAGTAAAAATTAAAAAAAATGTTTTAAATTTGTTAAATCATGCGAAATCTTGTATAAAATGACTAGAACCGTTCTTAATCATGGCATTTCTGAAAATTGTATACTGAGTGTTTAGAATTTAGTAAAAAATTAAAAAAAATGTTTTAACGTTATTAAGCCCTGTGAAACTTTGTAAAAAATGACTAAAACAGTCGCAAATCGTAATATTTTCTTAAAAGTGTATACTGAGTGTTTAGAATTTAGTAAAAATTAAAAAAAAATGTTTTAAATTTGTTAAATCATGTGAAATCTTGTATAAAATGACTAGAACCGTTCTTAATCATGACATTTCTGAAAATTGTATACTGAGTGTTTAGAATTTAGTAAAAAATTAAAAAAAATGTTTTAACGTTATTAAGCCCTGTGAAACTTTGTAAAAAATGACTAAAACAGTCGCAAATCGTCCTATTTTCTTAAAAGTGTATACTGAGTGTTTAGAATTTAGTAAAAATTAAAAAAAATGTTTTAAATTTGTTAAATCATGCGAAATCTTGTATAAAATGACTAGAACCGTTCTTAATCATGGCATTTCTGAAAATTGTATACTGAGTGTTTAGAATTTAGTAAAAAATTAAAAAAAATGTTTTAACGTTATTAAGCCCTGTGAAACTTTGTAAAAAATGACTAAAACAGTCGCAAATCGTCCTATTTTCTTAAAAGTGTATACTGAGTGTTTAGAATTTAGTAAAAATTAAAAAAAATGTTTTAAATTTGTTAAATCATGTGAAATCTTGTATAAAATGACTAGAACCGTTCTTAATCATGACATTTCTGAAAATTGTATACTGAGTGTTTAGAATTTAGTAAAAAATTAAAAAAAATGTTTTAACGTTATTAAGCCCTGTGAAACTTTGTAAAAAATGACTAAAACAGTCGCAAATCGTCCTATTTTCTTAAAAGTGTATACTGAGTGTTTAGAATTTAGTAAAAATTAAAAAAAATGTTTTAAATTTGTTAAATCATGCGAAATCTTGTATAAAATGACTAGAACCGTTCTTAATCATGGCATTTCTGAAAATTGTATACTGAGTGTTTAGAATTTAGTAAAAAATTAAAAAAAATGTTTTAACGTTATTAAGCCCTGTGTAACTTTGTAAAAAATGACTAAAACAGTCGCAAATCGTCATATTTTCTTAAAAGTGTATACTGAGTGTTTAGAATTTAGTAAAAATTAAAAAAAATGTTTTAAATTTGTTAAATCATGTGAAATCTTGTATAAAATGACTAGAACCGTTCTTAATCATGACATTTCTGAAAATTGTATACTGAGTGTTAAGTATTTTAGTTGAAAATAAGATCATAAATCATCTATACAAAACAAGCGCCCCTTATGGATTTGAACGAAAATCATAGATTCGACTATTTTCATGAAAAATAAATCTAAGTACGGAATAATGCAGGAAGATTATCTATTTTCTTGGTTTAGAAAGTGATGTAGTTAAGATTTATAACTTAGGAATAAATAAATTATTATTAATCTTTTCGACCTATTTCTCTTGCATATTTAATTTCTTTGATAGTAAGAACTAATCTTTTTATTTTACAAAGTAAAAAAAAAAGCTAAAGATCGGCGTTGTCAGTCAGGTATAAGAACTGATTTAACACGATGGTTTTTGTACAAACGTTCACATACAATTGTATGCTTTTTAACCGATTGTGTCGGAAAAAATGACGATTTATAGATTAGATATTTAGACGAAGAGCTAACCTTCTCAATAAAGTATTGATTATTGCCCTGCTAGCTAGACAACACTTTTTATGTTAGTCAAAAAAAAATTTTTTTTTTCGGACGCTATTACAGATTTCATCGTTAACTAACAAACATTAAGACCAAAAAATTAGCGTGCAAGATGAAATGTATAGGTTCACTTCATTTCTACATTATTTTACAACTCTCAATCGCATTAAAAACAAGATCGAATAAAAAATAACTTATGACATATGGACGAAAAATGTTTTTCGGGCTATTTAGGTTAGCGACCGCATTACGTCTGAAATACTACATTTTTCGAGCTTATAACATAATTTACTATTTTAACGTTAAAATAGGGGAAATGATGTATCGAAGTGGGTACTTTTTTTTGTCGGTCACGAGATTATAGTTTCTTTTAAAATGAGCTCTAATATTTACAACACAAATTATCCTTTAAGCCACATTAGTTTAAAACTCGTCTGTCGCTTTCCCTCTATTGTGAGTTTGATTAAAGTATAGCGTAGTATATATTTAGATGAATTTCGTAAATGTTGAATACTTTCAAAACTGAAAAAGCCGCCCTTTGCAATAAATATCTCCGTAGAGTTAGGTACCCTGCAGATTAAGGGTATTTCAGCGGATAATCATATACAAATTCAAATACCTCATTTGTTTCAGAGCAGTAACCATCAACTTTTACACCATTTAAAACAGCTTCTTTACCATTAGCAGCATGTAAGATGTTGATTTTTCTGTGATTCTCGGTCCAAAGTAACCAATCTATGGCAATTTTGCTCTGCCTGTTTCTCCATCGGTATCCATTTTTTGGTATGATTCCTATAGTATTAGGCTTCAAAAAATGTCTTCTAAAAATTGTATTGCATGCTGAAGCAATAGTTGTAGCTTCAGTAAATGGACATACATTGGTAGTTTGTATAAGTTGTTCTCTAAACTTTAAACATGATTGCGCAAGGATTTCGACATCCGATACGCAGTAGTCTACCAGATCTCTTTGCATATCGAAACCATCATTTTCATGTTCTACAAACCATTTAAGAAATTTGGCTCTGTCTTCTTCTTTCATACTATCTGAGGAGTAATATTGAATTGATGGTAGAGGTCCTATATAGTTTTCATTTGCCTTTGTATTAAATAGGTGCGGGAAGTAGCCTTTTTTAAAAATATCCTCAAGTCCAAATGCCTTTGGTAGTTTGGCTTAAGGCATAGGGAAATAGTTAAGTGAGTCGATAAATTTTACATTTTCAAGTTGCATCGTAATTATTTTGGTACCTCTCATGATTAACTCAGGTGTAAAATCTGTCTTTGTCATAATATAGTTTAATATAAACTGGTGATCAAAAGCCTGACCATTATGGGCTATTACAATAATTTCTTTAAAGTTTTTCCTCATTTGTAACAAATGGTTAGTAAATGTTCCCGCTGGGTCTATACCTCTGACTTTTTGTAACTTTAGACCACATTTTTTTTTTTACAAGTATCTGCTTCAGAATCCATGCACTCATCGCAGTATTGTTTGAAAACACAGAGATTGACTTGATGTAAAAACGTTGAATTTTCCAATAGTTTGTCTTGGCTCGTCTCTAAATCGTAGAATACAAAAAAGATCATCTTTAATCTTAGGTTTTCCCTTATCAGGCCGAATATAACATAGATGATCCTCGGATGCATGTTTATTACAAATTTTACAATAAATTTCACCACATGCATGTGCTCTTTTGGCTTTAATGGTTTTTAAACAAATAGAACATAGTTTAATTTGTTCGCATACTGTAAATTTGCCTGACGAATAATCCTTTTTATGATTTTCGTAACAGTTTTGACTTCTAAAAAATCATAGACAGTCCTGGCATTTAATTTTTATTGCTATTTCGCAAGCAGAGGCTTGCTGACATGCCTGACAGCTTCCACCACATCGGTGCTCATTTTTGTGATCATATGGGACGTAACACTTTTCACAAAAATAGTTAGAACAAAAAGCTGCTGTCAGCGATGTAATTACATTAAAATGGCTTTTGTAATGTAATAAGTTCAGCCGTTTATTGCTTTCAGTTGAACCTTCAAATATAATATTTCGTCCTTTTGATCCATAGCTATAAACAACTAATTTATATTCTTTTAGATGATTTTGAAATTGTATTAACTCGGGAATTCCACCTCCTGCCTCAGGAATGCTAATTTTAGCTCTCTCCAACAATGATCTTGTTCTTTCGGTTTGAATTTTACTAATATCTCTTCTAACCTTACTGAATTCGGGATCTCTTTTATTATGGGCAATGGCGACTACCAAAGCACGTGGTAAACACAGGTTATCGGTATTTTTAATACTTATAATACCTCGTCGCTTGTCGCATTCCTCGTGAAAGCTGTTATAATTTTTTCCTCTCCCCCCACCAACAGGTAATCTAACAGTTGTCACACTAAGACAAAATGATTCTGTATTAAGACCTGCTGAGTTTGACTGATAAATGCCACTTATAACACTCCAAACATCTTAAAAGGTTATGTCTTTAGCTGCTTTGAAGCGAATCTAACCTTCTCCTCGGTTGAAGTCTTTAGAGCAAAAACTAAAAGCCACACGATCTAAGGGTTGTAGGCCTTCTGTAGCGTTTTCCACCCAACCAACTGGTTCAACTCCCTGTGGAACAGGTTTTAACTTAAACTCTAGAGTGCGTCCTGTAAGGTTAAATTCTCGTAACTTTTTAACAACGTCTTTAACAATAATAAACTTCTCCATCTTTCTTTTTTTTTTGTTGTTTTATAGTCTACTATCTACCTACATAAAAAAAAAAAAAAAAAACAAGTATATTTTCATATTTTTATCGGTCTTAAGTTCGATTTCAAAAGCACACTCCCACTTTTTGATAATTTCACAGTCTAAGCACATAGATCTTATATTTTTTATTTACGATCAATTCATCTTTATTCGCCAATCGTCTCAAACGAGTCTGCTTTTGAAAGTAATATAGCCTTAGTATTCAGAAAATATTAATGATATCGGAGCCTAAAACATCCTTAACACTAAAAAATCATTGTGTTTCCTAACAAAACCCATCATCTTGTCTATTTAGCTTGCTTTCCTATTGTTTAGCAGGTTAAATAAAATTATTATTTCGCTCTTTTTGTCTGTACTGAATCGTTAGGGGAATACGATTCTAGTCCTATAAGAGAGACAGTTAAAATTTATGTAAGCAATCAGAAATCCTACACTATGAGCTACTTAGTTAAAATTTCATATTTCCTTCCTGGATCAGCTAAAATTTGTGTTGTGTCGGTCAAAATTTATAAAATACGAAAAAAATGCTAGATACATTTTATCATGACTTTCTATCTAATACCATCTTATTTCAAGGTATAATTCGGTTGTCAAAATGAGAATCTAAAAAATCCTCGTGTTTCCTCACAAAACCCATCATCTTGCCTATTTAGCTTGCTTTTCTATTGTTTAGCAGGTAAATAAAATTATTATTTCGCTCTTTTTGTCTGTACTGAATCGTTAGGGGGATACGTTTCTAGTTCTATAAGAGAGACAGTTAAAATTTATGTAAGCAATCAGAAATCCTACACTATGAGCTACTTAGTTAAAATTTCATATTTCCTTCCTGGGTCAGGCAAAATTTGTGATGTGTCGGTCAAAATTTATAAAAATACGAAAAAAATGCTGGATGCATTTTTAGCGTGACTTTCTATTTAATACCATCCTATTTCAAGGTATAATTCGGTTGTCAAAATGAGAATAAAATAATCTTCCCATGGTTTATGTCATCTTAAAAAAGTCAAAAGGTTATATTCTGTAGAGGGTCAGATACATTCAAATTTAAAAATTTTCTCCAAGAAGAATTTTAAGATAGTATTATAGTAAATAAAAATTCTATACCTCCAATATTTCTTGGAAACATATCGTGTTCTAGCGACATAACCCAAAAGTACCTCTATTCAGAAACGCATCGTACTTTTCTTGTCAAACTTGACTTTGTTGTAATGTTGTATGCAGAGCACTTTGAAAACAAAAATTAGATTAGAAACCGCCGCCTCTTAAGGTATACTTTTTTAGGTCTTACATAGGGTACACTGGTATACAGAACAAATGTCATCTTTAATTGTCTCATTGTCCCATCCATTACATTATTATAATCTTAAAGCACCTGTTACCAGCATTATCTGTTTTTATGGTTTTCATAAAACATAGCGATTACCGATGAAAATTAAACGAAAACTTAATAAATAACTTTTTTTCAACTGAAATAGACTGATTTTCGATGGAAAAATGTTACTTATAACTAAAAATGAATATAAGACATATACGCAATGATATTTAGAATAAATCAATCTTTTCTAAAATTACTATGAAATATTCACAAAATCGTTTCGTTATAACCAAAGTAGCAAGGCTTGCAGATTTCGTATAGAGTTCAAACGCGATACTGGGATGATCTTTTTTTTTTTATATTTTTGTAGGATAATGCACCACTACGTTGTAAGTACTTGAGAGAGGACTTTCTTGAAAAATCCTCAAATTTCTCTGCAATTTTGTTCCTTCTAGAGTTAAATTCACACAGAAAACCCCGTATTCTTATCTTTCAGGTTGGTATATTAAAAAGGGCTTATTAGTATGGTTTAGAAAACAAGCAATATTAATTAACGGATGTTTTTTCGTCATATGAAGAGTTGAAAAATTTTTTTTTTCCACTCCAATGGTTGCGATGCAGAGAGTCGGGTTTCATCATAATCTTTCAGGGTAGCTCAGGTTTGATTGCATGTAGAGAGTCGGGTTTCATCATAATCTTTCAGGGTAGCTCAGGTTTGATTGCATGTACTAAGGTTAGTGCTCCTTGCAATCGGTTTCAGGTTTGACGCGCCCCCCTCAGGTTTGTTCAGGTTTCTCAAGCACTTGAGAAACCTGAACAAACCTGAGGGGGGCGCGTCAAACCTGAAACCGATTGCAAGGAGCACTAACCTTAGTACATGCAATCAAACCTGAGCTACCCTGAAAGATTATGATGAAACCCGACTCTCTACATGCAATCAAACCTGAGCTACCCTGAAAGATTATGATGAAACCCGACTCTCTGCATCGCAACCATTGGAGTGGAAAAAAAAAATTTTTCAACTCTTCATATGACGAAAAAACATCCGTTAATTAATATTGCTTGTTTTCTAAACCATACTAATAAGCCCTTTTTAATATACCAACCTGAAAGATAAGAATACGGGGTTTTCTGTGTGAATTTAACTCTAGAAGGAACAAAATTGCAGAGAAATTTGAGGATTTTTCAAGAAAGTCCTCTCTCAAGTACTTACAACGTAGTGGTGCATTATCCTACAAAAATATAAAAAAAAAAGATCATCCCAGTATCGCGTTTGAACTCTATACGAAATCTGCAAGCCTTGCTACTTTGGTTATAACGAAACGATTTTGTGAATATTTCATAGTAATTTTAGAAAAGATTGATTTATTCTAAATATCATTGCGTATATGTCTTATATTCATTTTTAGTTATAAGTAACATTTTTCCATCGAAAATCAGTCTATTTCAGTTGAAAAAAAGTTATTTATTAAGTTTTCGTTTAATTTTCATCGGTAATCGCTATGTTTTATGAAAACCATAAAAACAGATAATGCTGGTAACAGGTGCTTTAAGATTATAATAATGTAATGGATGGGACAATGAGACAATTAAAGATGACATTTGTTCTGTATACCAGTGTACCCTATGTAAGACCTAAAAAAGTATACCTTAAGAGGCGGCGGTTTCTAATCTAATTTTTGTTTTCAAAGTGCTCTGCATACAACATTACAACAAAGTCAAGTTTGACAAGAAAAGTACGATGCGTTTCTGAATAGAGGTACTTTTGGGTTATGTCGCTAGAACACGATATGTTTCCAAGAAATATTGGAGGTATAGAATTTTTATTTACTATAATACTATCTTAAAATTCTTCTTGGAGAAAATTTTTAAATTTGAATGTATCTGACCCTCTACAGAATATAACCTTTTGACTTTTTTAAGATGACATAAACCATGGGAAGATTATTTTATTCTCATTTTGACAACCGAATTATACCTTGAAATAGGATGGTATTAAATAGAAAGTCACGCTAAAAATGCATCCAGCATTTTTTTCGTATTTTTATAAATTTTGACCGACACATCACAAATTTTGCCTGACCCAGGAAGGAAATATGAAATTTTAACTAAGTAGCTCATAGTGTAGGATTTCTGATTGCTTACATAAATTTTAACTGTCTCTCTTATAGAACTAGAAACGTATCCCCCTAACGATTCAGTACAGACAAAAAGAGCGAAATAATAATTTTATTTAACCTGCTAAACAATAGAAAAGCAAGCTAAATAGGCAAGATGATGGGTTTTGTGAGGAAACACGAGGATTTTTTAGATTCTCATTTTGACAACCGAATTATACCTTGAAATAAGATGGTATTAGATAGAAAGTCATGATAAAATGTATCTAGCATTTTTTTCGTATTTTATAAATTTTGACCGACACAACACAAATTTTAGCTGATCCAGGAAGGAAATATGAAATTTTAACTAAGTAGCTCATAGTGTAGGATTTCTGATTGCTTACATAAATTTTAACTGTCTCTCTTATAGGACTAGAATCGTATTCCCCTAACGATTCAGTACAGACAAAAAGAGCGAAATAATAATTTTATTTAACCTGCTAAACAATAGGAAAGCAAGCTAAATAGACAAGATGATGGGTTTTGTTAGGAAACACAATGATTTTTTAGTGTTAAGGATGTTTTAGGCTCCGATATCATTAATATTTTCTGAATACTAAGGCTATATTACTTTCAAAAGCAGACTCGTTTGAGACGATTGGCGAATAAAGATGAATTGATCGTAAATAAAAAATATAAGATCTATGTGCTTAGACTGTGAAATTATCAAAAAGTGGGAGTGTGCTTTTGAAATCGAACTTAAGACCGATAAAAATATGAAAATATACTTGTTTTTTTTTTTTTTTTTTATGTAGGTAGATAGTAGACTATAAAACAACAAAAAAAAAAGAAAGATGGAGAAGTTTATTATTGTTAAAGACGTTGTTAAAAAGTTACGAGAATTTAACCTTACAGGACGCACTCTAGAGTTTAAGTTAAAACCTGTTCCACAGGGAGTTGAACCAGTTGGTTGGGTGGAAAACGCTACAGAAGGCCTACAACCCTTAGATCGTGTGGCTTTTAGTTTTTGCTCTAAAGACTTCAACCGAGGAGAAGGTTAGATTCGCTTCAAAGCAGCTAAAGACATAACCTTTTAAGATGTTTGGAGTGTTATAAGTGGCATTTATCAGTCAAACTCAGCAGGTCTTAATACAGAATCATTTTGTCTTAGTGTGACAACTGTTAGATTACCTGTTGGTGGGGGGAGAGGAAAAAATTATAACAGCTTTCACGAGGAATGCGACAAGCGACGAGGTATTATAAGTATTAAAAATACCGATAACCTGTGTTTACCACGTGCTTTGGTAGTCGCCATTGCCCATAATAAAAGAGATCCCGAATTCAGTAAGGTTAGAAGAGATATTAGTAAAATTCAAACCGAAAGAACAAGATCATTGTTGGAGAGAGCTAAAATTAGCATTCCTGAGGCAGGAGGTGGAATTCCCGAGTTAATACAATTTCAAAATCATCTAAAAGAATATAAATTAGTTGTTTATAGCTATGGATCAAAAGGACGAAATATTATATTTGAAGGTTCAACTGAAAGCAATAAACGGCTGAACTTATTACATTACAAAAGCCATTTTAATGTAATTACATCGCTGACAGCAGCTTTTTGTTCTAACTATTTTTGTGAAAAGTGTTACGTCCCATATGATCACAAAAATGAGCACCGATGTGGTGGAAGCTGTCAGGCATGTCAGCAAGCCTCTGCTTGCGAAATAGCAATAAAAATTAAATGCCAGGACTGTCTATGATTTTTTAGAAGTCAAAACTGTTACGAAAATCATAAAAAGGATTATTCGTCAGGCAAATTTACAGTATGCGAACAAATTAAACTATGTTCTATTTGTTTAAAAACCATTAAAGCCAAAAGAGCACATGCATGTGGTGAAATTTATTGTAAAATTTGTAATAAACATGCATCCGAGGATCATCTATGTTATATTCGGCCTGATAAGGGAAAACCTAAGATTAAAGATGATCTTTTTTGTATTCTACGATTTAGAGACGAGCCAAGACAAACTATTGGAAAATTCAACGTTTTTACATCAAGTCAATCTCTGTGTTTTCAAACAATACTGCGATGAGTGCATGGATTCTGAAGCAGATACTTGTAAAAAAAAAAATGTGGTCTAAAGTTACAAAAAGTCAGAGGTATAGACCCAGCGGGAACATTTACTAACCATTTGTTACAAATGAGGAAAAACTTTAAAGAAATTATTGTAATAGCCCATAATGGTCAGGCTTTTGATCACCAGTTTATATTAAACTATATTATGACAAAGACAGATTTTACACCTGAGTTAATCATGAGAGGTACCAAAATAATTACGATGCAACTTGAAAATGTAAAATTTATCGACTCACTTAACTATTTCCCTATGCCTTAAGCCAAACTACCAAAGGCATTTGGACTTGAGGATATTTTTAAAAAAGGCTACTTCCCGCACCTATTTAATACAAAGGCAAATGAAAACTATATAGGACCTCTACCATCAATTCAATATTACTCCTCAGATAGTATGAAAGAAGAAGACAGAGCCAAATTTCTTAAATGGTTTGTAGAACATGAAAATGATGGTTTCGATATGCAAAGAGATCTGGTAGACTACTGCGTATCGGATGTCGAAATCCTTGCGCAATCATGTTTAAAGTTTAGAGAACAACTTATACAAACTACCAATGTATGTCCATTTACTGAAGCTACAACTATTGCTTCAGCATGCAATACAATTTTTAGAAGACATTTTTTGAAGCCTAATACTATAGGAATCATACCAAAAAATGGATACCGATGGAGAAACAGGCAGAGCAAAATTGCCATAGATTGGTTACTTTGGACCGAGAATCACAGAAAAATCAACATCTTACATGCTGCTAATGGTAAAGAAGCTGTTTTAAATGGTGTAAAAGTTGATGGTTACTGCTCTGAAACAAATGAGGTATTTGAATTTGTATATGATTATCCGCTGAAATACCCTTAATCTGCAGGGTACCTAACTCTACGGAGATATTTATTGCAAAGGGCGGCTTTTTCAGTTTTGAAAGTATTCAACATTTACGAAATTCATCTAAATATATACTACGCTATACTTTAATCAAACTCACAATAGAGGGAAAGCGACAGACGAGTTTTAAACTAATGTGGCTTAAAGGATAATTTGTGTTGTAAATATTAGAGCTCATTTTAAAAGAAACTATAATCTCGTGACCGACAAAAAAAAGTACCCACTTCGATACATCATTTCCCCTATTTTAACGTTAAAATAGTAAATTATGTTATAAGCTCGAAAAATGTAGTATTTCAGACGTAATGCGGTCGCTAACCTAAATAGCCCGAAAAACATTTTTCGTCCATATGTCATAAGTTATTTTTTATTCGATCTTGTTTTTAATGCGATTGAGAGTTGTAAAATAATGTAGAAATGAAGTGAACCTATACATTTCATCTTGCACGCTAATTTTTTGGTCTTAATGTTTGTTAGTTAACGATGAAATCTGTAATAGCGTCCGAAAAAAAAAATTTTTTTTTGACTAACATAAAAAGTGTTGTCTAGCTAGCAGGGCAATAATCAATACTTTATTGAGAAGGTTAGCTCTTCGTCTAAATATCTAATCTATAAATCGTCATTTTTTCCGACACAATCGGTTAAAAAGCATACAATTGTATGTGAACGTTTGTACAAAAACCATCGTGTTAAATCAGTTCTTATACCTGACTGACAACGCCGATCTTTAGCTTTTTTTTTTTACTTTGTAAAATAAAAAGATTAGTTCTTACTATCAAAGAAATTAAATATGCAAGAGAAATAGGTCGAAAAGATTAATAATAATTTATTTATTCCTAAGTTATAAATCTTAACTACATCACTTTCTAAACCAAGAAAATAGATAATCTTCCTGCATTATTCCGTACTTAGATTTATTTTTCATGAAAATAGTCGAATCTATGATTTTCGTTCAAATCCATAAGGGGCGCTTGTTTTGTATAGATGATTTATGATCTTATTTTCAACTAAAATACTTAACACTCAGTATACAATTTTCAGAAATGTCATGATTAAGAACGGTTCTAGTCATTTTATACAAGATTTCACATGATTTAACAAATTTAAAACATTTTTTTTAATTTTTACTAAATTCTAAACACTCAGTATACACTTTTAAGAAAATATGACGATTTGCGACTGTTTTAGTCATTTTTTACAAAGTTACACAGGGCTTAATAACGTTAAAACATTTTTTTTAATTTTTTACTAAATTCTAAACACTCAGTATACAATTTTCAGAAATGCCATGATTAAGAACGGTTCTAGTCATTTTATACAAGATTTCGCATGATTTAACAAATTTAAAACATTTTTTTTAATTTTTACTAAATTCTAAACACTCAGTATACACTTTTAAGAAAATAGGACGATTTGCGACTGTTTTAGTCATTTTTTACAAAGTTTCACAGGGCTTAATAACGTTAAAACATTTTTTTTAATTTTTTACTAAATTCTAAACACTCAGTATACAATTTTCAGAAATGTCATGATTAAGAACGGTTCTAGTCATTTTATACAAGATTTCACATGATTTAACAAATTTAAAACATTTTTTTTAATTTTTACTAAATTCTAAACACTCAGTATACACTTTTAAGAAAATAGGACGATTTGCGACTGTTTTAGTCATTTTTTACAAAGTTTCACAGGGCTTAATAACGTTAAAACATTTTTTTTAATTTTTTACTAAATTCTAAACACTCAGTATACAATTTTCAGAAATGCCATGATTAAGAACGGTTCTAGTCATTTTATACAAGATTTCGCATGATTTAACAAATTTAAAACATTTTTTTTAATTTTTACTAAATTCTAAACACTCAGTATACACTTTTAAGAAAATAGGACGATTTGCGACTGTTTTAGTCATTTTTTACAAAGTTTCACAGGGCTTAATAACGTTAAAACATTTTTTTTAATTTTTTACTAAATTCTAAACACTCAGTATACAATTTTCAGAAATGTCATGATTAAGAACGGTTCTAGTCATTTTATACAAGATTTCACATGATTTAACAAATTTAAAACATTTTTTTTTAATTTTTACTAAATTCTAAACACTCAGTATACACTTTTAAGAAAATAGGACGATTTGCGACTGTTTTAGTCATTTTTTACAAAGTTTCACAGGGCTTAATAACGTTAAAACATTTTTTTTAATTTTTTACTAAATTCTAAACACTCAGTATACAATTTTCAGAAATGCCATGATTAAGAACGGTTCTAGTCATTTTATACAAGATTTCGCATGATTTAACAAATTTAAAACATTTTTTTTAATTTTTACTAAATTCTAAACACTCAGTATACACTTTTAAGAAAATAGGACGATTTGCGACTGTTTTAGTCATTTTTTACAAAGTTTCACAGGGCTTAATAACGTTAAAACATTTTTTGTAATTTTTTACTAAATTCTAAACACTCAGTAAACAATTTTCAGAAATGACATGATTAAGAACGGTTCTAGTCATTTTATACAAGATTTCACATGATTTAACAAATTTAAAACATTTTTTTAATTTTTACTAAATTCTAATCACTCAGTATACAATTTTCAGAAATGACACGATTTAGAACAGTTTTTACAGATATTTACAAAGTCTTAATAACATTATATTAATAATTATCTAACATAATGTATACAATTTCAAGAAATAGTAGATTTTTAATCCATGTACAAAATTCAAGAATCTAAAATACAATTAAATGTAGGCTTTTTTAATTGGCATCTCAGGCAAATTATTTCCCCCAAAATTATCTAAAAAAGATATACCAAAAACATTCTAAAGCGGTTTTTTACCTCTATAAGTATGCAGGCCGATCCGACCCTTGTCGGTTTTATTACCCGCATAAATTAACACAGTAGAGGAATATGGACAGAGTTCTGGGGCAGCGGCGTTTCACTAAAGCTTTGGTTTCCTACAAAGCGGTACCGCAAAAGAGTGGCCGTAATTTGACGGCGAGCTTTGCCGCGACAAAGCGTGTATGTACTTGCAAATCGGAGTGTGTTCCTCCAGAGCGTTCGGCGCAAAAAATACGGCACCGTATTTTCTGAAGCGGACGCTCTGTACGTTGGGATAGTGCAAGCACGATTTTTGACGGTGCGCCAGTGTAGTGATTGTATGTTTTAATTATAATATTTGGAAATTAATTGGTCTAGCGAACAAGATAAAATTTTAATCGAGTTTTTTTTACTATATCGCTTTAACAGCGGCGTTTGCACTAAGGTTAAATCATAAAAGGTCGGGTTTTATCTCGGGTCAGTTCATAAATATTCAGGTTCAAGTTAGGGTTAGATGAGAAGCCGCCTCATGAAAGCATCCGGGTTAGGTCGTAAAAAGTCGGGTTTTATCTCAGGTCAGATCATAAATATTCAGGTTCAAATTAGGGTTAGATGAGAAGCCGCCTCACGAAAGCATCCGGGTTAGGTCGTAAAAAGTCGGGTTTTATCTCGGGTCAGTTCATAAATATTAAGGATCAAGTTAGGGTTAGATGAGAAGCCGCCTCATGAAAGCATCCGGGTTAGGTCGTAAAAAGTCGGGTTTAATTTCGGGTTATTTTGTAAACAGCACCACCGAACCACCCGGGTTAGGTCATAAAACGCACCACCGAACCACCCGGGTTAGATCATAAAACGCACCACCGAACCACCCGGGTTAGATCATAAAACGCACCACCGAACCACCCGGGTTAGTTGCACCACCAGCACCACCAGCACCACCTGGCCTCGCTCTGTCCGTTTCTCACTACTAGCAAAGATTGAATTCACGCTTTCCTGTCACCTACTGGGTACTCCTAAGGTCCCGTACTACTCAAGGAAAATGATAGTTATCTTAGCTGAAACTTAATGTGCTACCCATAGTTCATGAAGACTCGATCTTCAGTAAAACACACACACATGGTCCCTAAAACAGCTAACATGGATACTGCTACACTGCTAGTATCCAAATAATCAAATAATACATGGCAACTGGCACGTCCCGCGCCCAGGCAACTCCAATAAAAGGAAACTAGTACTCCAGCTTGAACTCGAACTTTTAGCGCCTACCAAAAACACCCTAAAATCGAATTTTAGATGTACAACATGAAAGAGAAAACTTTCATAAGACCCATCGATGGTAATTAGATGCTAAGGTTTATACATAGATACCTCAAAAACTTGTTGAAGTTGATGGAATAGCGTTTTAAATCGGCATTCCGCCCAAATAATAGACAAACTACAATGCTATATCCTTTTTAATGCATTTGTAAAAGTTTTATTGGCACCACGAGGCTTTCTCTGCCCAAGAAAACTAAAATTCGAGAGCTACTTCCACAAACGTGCTTTCATTTCAAGCATCCCTTGTCGAAAGGGGCGGATATTATTCCCTCTCCTCCATGGTTACCAAAAATTGTCGATAAATTAGCCATGAAAACTATAATCCTTTTAACACCATAAAAAATCTAAGGCAACCTACGTCAACCAACGCAACCGCAAAAATACACCTCAGTAACCAGACGTGGTCGTGAAAATCCACAAATCTGTCAATCTGACACTGACCTGCCTAACAAACTATCGATTTTAAACAGCTGAATCACAACAGCCAAAACATTTTACCTACATCCTATATACAAAGTTAAAAAGTTATTTCTATTGATAACTTGAAAAGTTGACTAATTACTAATCAGTTAAAAAAAGGATTTGAAATAAGACCTGTACTACAAAGAGTATGAAATGAAAGAACATAAATCGATCCACTTGGTTATGTCTTACAAGATACAAAACATTTCTGAAATATAAACATTCTCAATAAAGGTTTGAAACTGAACATAGTGAAACTATTAGCTATTAACGGGTAATTAAATTAGTAATTAAGTAATGTTTAAGGTGAGAGTCTACGTAGGCACTGTAACAATTTAAAACCGAGAACTTAACATAGAAAGTAATCTCGGGCATTCTCGATTCTACAGGGGGAATGTTCGGTGGAATTTTTCCCTGAAAATTAACCGTTGACTTTGAAGAGAATGGTTATGCCAGTAAATTTGTTTTTTCCTGTACTTTGGTCGCAATGGTGCCATCAGAACGTGTTAGAGGTGGAATGGTTGACTTGGTAAAGTTCTGACTGATAGCCTTAGCTACCGACCAAAAAGGTCTTGAGCCGTTAGGACATTTAAGGAGTTTGTCGTTTGATCATCTGGTTATGTAAAAGGCCTGCATAATTAACAATTTTGCAGCATTGATAACACTGAAAGCTCTCTTTGTAAACTGTTTTAATTTGTGGACATTTGTTATAACCGGATAATTTTTCTGCAACCTAATTTCTGGGTGATAAATCCTATGTAACAAAGCACGCTCTTATCAGCGGATACAGTTTTTTTCACAAAATGAAGCGTATTTAAATATTAATTTTTTCCTTAATTTTCTACCTCACGGTGTATAGAAATTCTCACATGATCTTTTTAAAATATGCACCTTCGCAAAACCCATTTATCAACCATCATCAATATTTAATAATCAAATACAAACGGGAAAAATCCCCTTTTATCCCGATTTATGTGCGACACTAAACACATGATGGGCCCACGCCCCTGAGATAAATTACCAATTTTCCCATTTGAAAGGGAAAGTTTTTAGGGGAGGATTTTGATTTATAACAATGTTTTATCGCATGTACGAAATATCAATTTTTTTCACTATAATTTGAGAAGCTATGTATTTAATATCCATTCGTATTTTAATTTATTGCAGGTGATAAATACTATTCATCGTCAGTACAATTCACATTGGTCTTGAATCTCGTTGGGGAACCTCAGGGAGGTCGCTACAGGGTGATGACGTTCTCCAAATGAAAGAATTTTTAAACAGTGTCGTTCAAGGAACACTAAGGTGAACCACGTGCGGGTGGTCTGCAGTGGCTCGTCATGTATTTCTACCATGTACCATGTAGAACCAAGCTGGTAACATCAGTTAAGCACTACCATCAAAATATATGTAAAAGAGGGATTAAGTCACTAACCCTCGATGCTCTAGGCTCTCAAGGTTGTTTGCAGATCATGGTGACCGATCCAATGGATGGTTCTTCTCTAAATGGAATCCGGCAGCCTCGGAGTATGTTTAGGAGCAAAGTCCTAAATGTGTGAACAAATAGGATTCCAACGATGGTCAAACTCTGACTTTATAACATTTCAAAGGGGTGTATACATATACAGGTTCTTAATTCGGAAAAGTACCCGAAGCATCTGCGAGGCTGCCTTAGCTATAGTCGCAACGTGTTATGTCAAGACTGTCCAGATTAACACCAAATATATGACTTGGAAAAGCTTTGGGAATTGAGTATGCCACTATGACTATATCTGGTTCTTTAACAATGACGTTTTTAGAAAGAAAGAACTGCCGCCTTATTTTTTTCTAGCATTAAATTCTACTTAGTTGTTGTCACCAAAAGGCAAAATTAACCTAAAGCCGATAGTTTTCCTGAAGCATTTTCTAATAATTTCTTCTAATAAAGAAATTTCATTGACATGAAACCTAAGTCTTATACGATTTTGAATTTATAATTGGAGTATACCTACCTACAATATGTATTTCTTGTTTTACTTCCTTACTTTTATTTAACTCTTGCCTCTCTTTCAGTAAGTCATTTCAAATTATATTCCTTTGGTTTATTAGTTTTAGACCTGTCTTCCTCAAAGCATGTGTTTTGTTTCCCGCTTAAACGCAATATTACTCCAAAATCCTATTCAACCCTAAACCCCCAAAAACTCTCCTATAAATTAACGACGAACGCCACCCCCATAATATAATCTATCTATCATATTGTGTTAAGGCCAAACACACAATGAGTCATGTGCCCTTAAGGGTCTGTCGCAGGAAAAATATCGTCGTATAATCGAAACAAAAACAGCCATAATGGATATCAGGACTGCGGGATATTAATCACTTTTGCAGGATGCCGAACGGAAATTGCGTGGCTCAAGGGCACGGGTGAATAGAAGGGTGCACTTATCGATATCGACGTCGATTGGTTAAGAAATAAATTAACATTCCAATTAATTTAGGACTAAATCACTGTCCATGGAATTTTTGGCCCATAGGTGTTTCAATTGTTTTTGAAAATGATAATCGCAGATGGGTTTTTAATTACTAGGATTAGGTAATTGTAATTGGTAATTAGTTTTCAAAAGTCTAAGGAAATTCAATTACTCAAAAAGTAACTAAATTACATTAAATGAAATTGAATGCTTCCCAAATAATTCCATTACCTAAAAAGTAATTGAAGGGGTCAGTGCAAAAAGTGGTTACGTCAACATTTTTGTGAAACTAAGTTAAGTGCTGTCATCTACACAAATTTACCCATACTACACTTTGGTCAGGTCAGATTTGTGACAAAGAGCGTCCTACTCCGTGAAAACTTTTATGTAGGAATCTCAATTGATCGTCGTTTCAGTGCAAGAAGTAGCTAAGTGTCAAAAGTCTATGGACCACTTTTTGATGCTGACTTGCCCAGATATCGAGATATCCTAACCTATAAATTTTTCTACAATTATATTTTGGTTGTATACAGTGTGTCCACGGATTGACTATCGAAGAGGAAAAACTTTTTTATTTGTGGGTTTATGAAAAAAAGTTATTTTTCATAAAAACTCCTGCTTGTTCTCAAACGACCGAAAAGCATATTTTTTTTTTCAAATTTATATACCGGGTGTTCAGAATTTAACAAAATATGAAATATGTGTAAAGATAGGATAAAAAGTAATTAGTAAAAGTTGTTGTGGTTGAAAACCTACGTCTCATTACCAAGTTTTGACTTATTAGCTAAATGTACAGAGACCGGCAAAAAGTTCTAACTCATCAAATATGATTTGATTTAAATTAGCGCATTTTGCAAATTATTAAAAAATCAATACGTTTTAAAATAAAACCGTGCACTATTCATAATTAAACGAATTTATTAGAGAACGAATGAAGAGTAAAAAATTTTCTTTAACAAATGAAAGTGAAAAAAGGCAGGTTATCAGCAAAAAAAAACTATTCAAAGGTTTCTCCACCAACCTCCTCGCATCGTTGGACTTTCTTAATAAATGCTTTATATGCGTTTCGTATCTCTTGCAATGGGATAGCTTGAATCGCTTCTCTAATCCTAATTTTTAAATTATCAAGATCAGGTTCCAATTGAGATGCATACACTTTCTGGGTAAGGTAGCCTCACAAGTAAAAACCAATTATTGTAAGGTCGGGACTTCTTGGCGTGCAAGGGATTGGTCCATATCTCCCAATCCAGCGCTTCGGAAACTGTCGATTCAACCATTTCCTCACAATAACAGTGGAATACGCAGGATGACCATCTTGTTGAAAATATGCAGTTCGCCTGTCAATAAGTGGCATATTATTTAAATAATGAAAAAAAATATAATATAAAAATAAAATATATATAACTATGCTGATTCATATTTGCTTCAAAGAAGTACGGTCCAATTATTCCGATACGTAACTGCACACCAAACGTTAACTTTCTTGGAGTACTGTCTTCTGCAATGAATTCAAAAATGGGGATTCTCTATTGACCAGTAACGTAGATTTTGGGAACTAACCACTCCATTAGTTGAGAAAGTAGCTTCATCGGAAAAAATAATATTATGAAAAAGTTTCTATTTTGTAAGTATTTCTGACCAACCCATAAACAAAAATCAAGTCTTTTTGCATCATCATTTGCTTCTAGAGTATGAACAAATTTAGGTTTATATGGCCTGACTTTATTAGCTTTAAAAATTATTTGCAAATATGATTTACTAATGTTTCCAATTTGGGATGCTCTGATCCTTAGCGATGTATTGGGAAAATGCCGAACGGAATCCAGCGCAATAGTTGCCCCAACATTTTCTTCTTCATTGATAGGAGTTTTCTTCTTTTTAATATTTAAAACGCTTCCTGTTCTTCTAAATTTTGAAACAATAGATTTAGCTGATATTCGGTTAATGGTAAGATTTGGCCATTTCTCATTAAACATTCTTGTTACATACGAGTATAAGATATTTTCTCCTAAACCATAACCATTGGACAATAAATACTTTTTGTTCTTACGTTAGCATTTTTTTTCACTGTCATAAATTGAGCCATATGACATTGACAACATTTTTAATTTGTTAAATACGTCGCTCCGCGATGACAATCGTCCATTGTCATCGAAAAGTATACTATAAAGATTTTACAGAATAATACCTTCTAAAGACTAACTAATTTGCAAAATGAAGAAAACGGGAATGCACCGAAGAAAATGAATTCAACGTTCTGTTAAGTATTACTGAGAATCCTCATATTGGTCAGCGTCCCCTTGCACAACAACTGGACATTGGACGAACGGCGGTTCAAAAAATAATCAACTTAAACAAATTACATCCTTACCACGTCCAGTTGCTGCAAGAGCTTAATGATGAGGACTATGGTAGGCGACTTAAATTTTGTGCGTGGGCGCAAAATAAAATAAGGGCTCAGCATAATTTTGCGCATTTAGTTTGTTTTTACGACGAAGCTACGTTCCATAAATATGGCAACGTCAATAGACATAATTTTCATTATTATGCCACTGCAAATCCTCATTTTGTTAGATTTCACTCTCATAACAGATGGTCCCTAAACGTTTGGGGAGGAATTATAGGAGACTACGTAGTTGATCCACATTTTTCGAGGGAACTCTAACGGGACTTGGGAGTTGAAGAACGTATGTGGTTTTTTTACGATGGAGCTTCGGTGCACTCCATAAGGCTCATTAGGGAATTCTTAGACGAAACTTATGGTTAGCAATGGATTGGAAGAGGAGGACCTGTATCATGGCCAGCTAGATCGCCGGATAGTACAAAAATGGATTTTTCTATATAGGAATTTATCAAAGATCAGGTGTACAAAATGTCTCCGACAACTAAAGAAGACATGAAAATTCGCCTAAGAAATTGTTTCCAAGCGATTACTCCCGAAATATGTCGTAATTTACGCAAATAATTTGAAGATCGTGTTCAGAAGTGTATAGAGTATAGAGGGTAATGGAAGACACCTTGAACATTGATATTCTGCCAAAATGAGCAAAAACAACTAATGAACGTTTTAACAAAAGTTTTTTTTTTTTAATTTACTATTTTTTACGGTCGTCGGCGTATCAGAGGCCATCTTGAACCGGTCATCGACCGTACGGTTTTTAATCGTGCTACGAGATATCCGATCTCATCCGGCCTGTCCGGCGTGAATAGGATGGTTTTGATGTCGATTAATTTTACACTCTTCCCTAAGACAAGAGCGCGCGGTGTTTCCCAAGCGGTCACCCATCCAAGTACTAACCGCGCTCGATACCGCTTAACTTCGGTGATCTGACGGGAACCATTTTAAATTCTTTTATTTCCTATAGGGGTTATAAAGCCAATTTTTGTAACTTAATCTAACCTAGGGCTTAGTGCCCCTACACAACGGGAACCGGTGCTTTAAGTGTCGCTCGGCCCTTGTCTAACAAATGTTGTAGAGGGAAAAAACTCTACAAGATAAAATATTAAAATACAGCGTGTTCCGTTAGAAAAAAAAGAGTAAATTAATTTTATAATGTGAAAAGTTGACACGTTTCTAGAGCACACCCTATACAAAATATGGAATGTGTGAGGGTCTTAAGTCTTGAATTAGTCTTTATCTTTGATACCCTTGAGAATGTTTTGAATGTCTTGAGTTAATTCAATTAGATATACCTACTTTTAACACCGATGGGAGTGTTATGTATTTTTTTTAAGACACGGATTGGTTTTAATAGTTTATTAAAACAAGAATATATGTACAAAGGTATGATAACAAGTAAATGGCACTGTTGAGAATTTTCGCACGAATGTCTATAATCCGTCAGAGTACCACTATCAAGGCTCACACCTAGAGCGCTCGAGTAGCAGCGTCGCGTTGTCTTTCAAGCGTAGCTTCTGCACGTCAAGGATCCTAACCAGGATGCCAAGGTAGAGGCGAGAGAGCGAGCTCGAGAAGAACTGCCGTCCTAAGGGCTGGTGGCTGCTTATCAAGGCGCTGGCGGCTGACGTCACAGGTGGGGGTGAAGCTGCTAAGGGTAGTACGGCGCGGCACTCGGCGATGAATACGGGTGGCGCCATCGAGAGCGGTAGTGCGGAGCGCGGCGGAACTAAGGGGTGCTACAATTCTCCCCCTCAGAGCCTGGGAGTCGTCCTCGTACTAGGCTCTGTAGTCGTAGGAGTGGTCACCTTCCTGGGGCGTCCTCGACGTCTAATAGGTAACAGCGGCGCGGGAAGTGGAGCTGGTACGTCGCTGGAATCCTCGGGAGGTCGGTATGGAGTGAGGGCTGACACATGGTATACACCAATAGGCTCGGTTGGTTGGTTGGCGTGGGCAATCTGGTAGCTACAGGGTCCTTGCTGACGGAGGATCAGGTACGGTCCATCGCGCTTGGGGGTCAGTTTTGAGGAACGATGGTGTGCAGAGCTGCTCAACGTATGAGAGGTGACGTATACGTAATCTCCGGGGCTGAGTCCTGGTGAAGGGCGGCGACGAGAGTCGGCTTGGGCCTTACGTCGGTTCTGCTCTTTTTCGTGTGTTTCTCGGGCTTGGTCTAGAGTGTCGGCCAGACGTAACAAGCGGGGGGTAACTTCTGGTACGAAGTTCTCCTGAGTTACGATGGTGCGTAGGTCGTGATTGACACCGGTTGGGGTCCGTAGTTCACGACCAAAGGTTAAGTAGGCGGGAGAGTAACCGGTTGACTGGCAGCGAGCGGTGTTCATGGTGAAACGGATGGCTGGTAGCTTCTCATCCCATGAAGTCTGATCGGTTCCTACTTGGATGGCTAATTGAGTTTTTAGGTCTCGGTGTCTGCGCTCTATAGGGTTGGCAGCAGGGTGATATACGGGGGTTAGGCACTGGTCAATTCCTAGGCAGTAAGTAAGACATTGCATGACTGAGCTGATAAACTGGGGTCTATTGTCACTGATTACACGGCGTGGTAAACCATATCGTAAGCATACCTCGTTAACCAGGGTCCAAGCGCATTCTTCGGAAGTGGCTTTGGACAGGGGAAAAAGCTCTATCCACCGGGAGGCGGTATCTTCTAGGGTCAGTATCCATTTCTTCTGGTTGATGCTTTCTGGTAGGGGTCCGAACAGATCTATGGCGAGAACTTCGAATCGCTGGTTCATCACTGGGGTTTGTAACAGGCCCGCGGGCACTTGGTTGGAGGGTTTATATTTCTGGCATTCAGGGCAAGTTTTTACATACTTGGTAACATCGCGTCTGATTCCGGGCCAATAAAATTTTTGTAGTATCTTATGAAGAGTTCGTTCGGCACCATAATGTCCTGCGGTAGAGGCATCGTGATGATCGTGGAGTATCTTAGTTTTCAGGTCGTTAGGAATGACGAGCTGGGCTTCTTCGATGTCGTCATCGGGGGAGTACCGATACAGGATTCCTTGGGAGCAAAGGTAGCCTCGGGAGGTCCAGGGAGCGGTAATCTCCTGGTCTCCTGCGTCGAAAGCATCTAGTATTTTCTTTAGTTCGGGGTCGGCTTGTTGAGCTTCCCTTAGGGAGGAGGCGTCGATTGTTGGCAAGTCTAGACTGATGAACTTAAAGTCTGTTGCGGGGTCTTCACTGTTTGCCTGGGGAGGTCTGGATAGCGTATCCGCTACGACGTTAGCTTTTCCGGGCGTGTAGTGTATCTGTAGGTTGTAAGGCTGGAGCTGCAAGGCCCATCGGGCGAGTCGTCCACTGGGAGATCGTAGGGACATCAGCCACTTCAACGGCTGGTGATCAGTAATGATGATGACAGAAGTTTCCTCTAGGTATCCTCGGAAACGATTGACAGCCCAAACGATTGCTAAGGCTTCTCGCTCGGTTGTTGAGTAATTCCGTTCCGGGGCGGTCAAGAGGCGACTGGCGTATTCAACGGGTCGTTCATCCACTCCCTCCCCCTGGAGTAATGCTGCACCAATTGCGTAAGCGCTGGCATCTGTGCGGAGTGTGAACGGTTGTCCATGGTCAGCGGGCCGTAGGATTGGAGCAGAAGTTAGGGCAGACTTTAGCTTGTTAAAAGACTGGTCCTGTTCAGAGCCCCATTCCCAGGGTTCCTTTTGACGGGTTAATTTACTGAGTGGTTGTGATAGTTTTGCGAACTGGGGAATAAATTTTCGGTACCAACTGCACGTTTGTAGAAAGGTTATCACTTGTTTTGCGTTGCGTGGTGCCTGAAAGTTTTGAATGGCGCTGATCTTTGCAGGATCGGTGTGTATTCCTTGTGTGCTGATGACATGGCCCAGGTAACGTGTCTCGCGGCAGCCAAAGCGGCACTTCGGGCGATGGAGGCGGAGCTGCAATTCCTGAAGCATGTCGAAAACACGGCGTAAAGCGTAAAGGTGGTCGTCGATGTGATCGGAGAGAAGGATTAGGTCATCTAGGTAGGCTAAGAGGCGTAGGTCTGGGAGTCGTCGTCGGAAACGATCCATTAGTCTCTGGAACGTAGCGGGGGCGTTGCGGAGTCCAAATGGCATGCGGTTGAACCGGTAAGTGCAAAAAGGGGTGACGAAACAGGTCTTGTCCTTGTCTTCTTCCTTTATTCGGATTTGGTGGTAGCCGGCGCGAAGGTCCATGGTGCTAATGCATCCGATGTTGCCAGTTGAATGGAGCAGGTCGTCTAGGTTGGGTAGGGGATACTGGTCAGCAATGGTGACGGCGTTCAACCGGCGGAAATCAATGCATAGACGGATCCTCCTCCAGGTTTGGGCACCAGGACGGTCGGAGCTGCCCAAGCGCTCTCGCATTCTTCGATGATGTCGTGGTCCAGTAATTCTTGAATGGCTTGTCTCAAGCGTTCACTCTTCTGGGGCGTTACTCGGTAAGGCGGAGCACTGAGTGGAGCGTGGTCTCCAGTGGCGATCCGGTGCTCAGCAAACGGCGTGGCTGGTCCATGGAGGGCGAACACGGAGCTGTAGTCATGAAGGAGTTGCGTCATTGTCTGACGTTGTTTGGAGGTGAATTCGCTGGCTTCATCTTCGCGAAGGTCCAAGGATGCGAAGATAAGTGAGATATCTGCAATTGAGTCGTCCCACATGGCGTTGATGGTATCGTAAGCATCTTGAAGCATATAACCATGGCGCGAGAAGGGATTCTGCTGAAGGGCGGAAACGGTAGTAGCTAAGGCTGACTGGCGGCGGTTTGTTGTATGCAGGGGCCATAGTGGTCGGCTAGACCGGACTGATGGTCGCTGATAAACATAGTATCTAGCTCTGCTAGGTAAGTGGGCGGCGGAGGCGGCGCGCTTGCTAGACCTGGCGTGATCGGACGAGTTGGTGTAACTGGCATAGGTGACAGCATTATGGGAACTGGCGTAACTGGACGAGCTGGTGTAGCGGGTAGGGGCGACAGCATGGCAGGAAGCCTATATTCGTTGGCGATACTGTCTAGGGTTATGCAGTCATCGGTATCCATGCTTTGGAGAACAGGTGGTGACGAATCTTCGTCCTTTGGAGAGAAGGGGTGCTGAGTGCTGGCGTCATTGTCAAAATGCCATTGGTTGCTGCTAAAGTTGAGGACAAGTCCTGCGGCGAATATAAAATCAATCCCTAGCAGAGTTTGTGCAAAATGAGCATCAGGAAAAGCACAGAAGGTAGTTGGCACTATGCGACCTTGGAGGGTGACTGGTACGGTGACTATTTGTACGAGCTGTTTTCGGGGTTTGCCGTCGGCTAAGGTGACGTCCATGGTTCGGGTGTTGAACTTGTAACCTCTTTGTCGTAGTAGATGGTAGAGAGACGTTCCAGCAAGCGAAGCGCGGGCTCCTGTATCTAGGAAGGCTGATCCTGGGATGCCATCTACTTGAATGTGGACCGCGGGGCGTGTCTGTTTTGATAGAGACACGAAGGAAAAAGCTAAGGCTGGTTGACGGTCGGGAGTTGGATTGCAGCTGGGGCAGTTTCTTCTAATAAATCCAGGGCGTTGACATCCATAGCACTTGATTGTGTCGTTTCTGGGTACACTGGTGAGCGGGGTATTTTCCTTATTTGCGGTACTGCGCAGGCTTGCGGCTTTTTTCCGACATACTGAGACATCATGACCTATATTTTTACAAAACTGACAACGGTTCTTGGTGCGTTTAGTCTGATGCGGAGTGATTTCTTGAATAACTGGACTAGTACGGGCTGTGTTGACTAGTCTGGCTTTGGTCAACAGATCTGCAAAACTGTTAACTGATTCTCGTGGAACTCTGTCACGAACTGCGAGGGTGAGTAAGCCGTAGAGCATGTCAAGCTGCATGATTTCATCAAGCGGAGTTTCGAGCTGTGCTAATAATGATCGTTTTTCAGCGATGAATTGGCCGGTTGGTGTATTTTCGTCCTGTCTAGAAGCAAAAACATCCTGATATATTTTATAGGCCGGAGGTCTTGGAGCAAATTCGTTGCGGAGCAGTAGCTTGGCATTCTCCCATGTCGTTGCTGAATTTTTTATTCCGGTCCACCAAAGGTGTGCGAAACCTTCTAGTAAAAGTGCTAGGCCTCGAAGCGCGTTTTCATCCGATATTCCTTCACTTTGTTTGTAGAACTCGATGCTGTCAAGGAAGTCATCTACTGCATCTTTGCTGCGGGTCCCATTGAATCGAGCGGGGCAGTGCGTAAAATGTTTTGCTGGCAACGGCGGTGGTTGTAATTGCTGGATGAGTTGTTGCAAATTTTCAGCGGTAATTGCCATAGCTGCTTGACGTCGTCTAACGGGAATGATGCTAATATGGACTGTAAATGATGACGGGATCGAATACTTCTTGGATCTGTGGGTGATTTCCTCTCTCCTGGTGTGTGGAACTGCAGATATATTTGCACGTAAACACTATCAGAATGATTATCACGAGCACGCTTAATATCATATACACGTACATAGGTATTCACTTTCTCGTGCCACACGTTGGGAGGCCACTTTAACACCGATGGGAGTGTTATGTATTTTATTTAAGACACGGATTGGTTTTAATAGTTTATTAAAACAAGAATATATGCACAAAGGTATGATAACAAGTAAATAGCACTGTTGAGAATTTCCGCACGAATGTCTATAATCCGTCAGAGTACCACTATCAAGGCTCACACCTAGAGCGCTCGAGTAGCAGCGTCGCGTTGTCTTTCAAGCGTAGCTTCTGCACGTCAAGGATCCCAACCAGGATGCCAAGGTAGAGGCGAGAGAGCGAGCTCGAGAAGAACTGCCGTCCTAAGGGCTGGTGGCTGCTTATCAAGGCGCTGGCGGCTGACGTCACAGGTGGGGGTGAAGCTGCTAAGGGTAGTACGGCGCGGCACTCGGCGATGAATACGGGTGGCGCCATCGAGAGCGGTAGTGCGGAGCGCGGCGGAACTAAGGGGTGCTACATACTTCAAATTTTAAGGTGCCAAGTTTCTGCTTCCAAAAAGAATATTTTTAAATAACTTGGCAACATTGCAAAATAATTAAAAACTATGTTTGCCACGATACGCGAATATCGAGGGGATTTAAAAATGCAAAAATATACAGAGTGTTCTATTTAAAAAAAAATTGTTCCTCTTTGTTGCGCCACCCCATAGAGTCAAAAATAAGTTTACGTTATAACTCACTTACTGTCCTTCAACTTTTATATTAACATTTTCTGTGTATTATAAATACAAACGGAGCTATTCTACTTTGCCACGCTAAACGGCCACCCTGTATATTACTGTTAGTACTAAAATCCAAACACAAACTCAGATTGCAAAAACTTCCGGAAAAGAAAGGATTGAATCTTTATTTCCAATGATAGGATGCTACACTGCTGCTACCTGTAGACCGGTTTCGAACTCTTTGGTTCTCGTCAGTACAGGGCAAACATGACAAGCGAGCATACCTATTATTGGAAAATCGAAACACCCTATGGCCATAGTATAATGTAATTCAATTATTTTTGAGGTCCTTCAATTACTAGAAAGTAACTAATTTATACTTGGCAATTCAAATGCGGTAATTGAGCAAGAAATCAATTACTTTTAGTGGGTAATTGGTAATTAAAACATATTTGTTTTCGGAGCGTAATTGTTAATTGTAATTTACTTACGTTTTAAGAGTAATTACGACAGGTCTGCCTACATCGTAGGAATCCCCTAATATGTATATTCTAAAAGGTAAATAAATTTATCACTGGGTTTTGCAACTTACCTTAAGATTATAATAAAATGGGTTGCTTTTTTTAATTTTGAATTATTACGCCAAACTAAAATAAATAAAAATAAAAAATACCAGAAAACAGTACATAACAAATAAAGGAACCACGCAGACTGGCTCGCTTCCTTAATAATTTTAAAATAACATTTAATGACTTTTGAATTTTAAATTGTCTGCCAATTTTGACTTGAAAATTTATGTTATTGCATTTATGCCCGAATTGTATTAAAAAGTTTTAGAGGCTATAGAGAATGATAATTTTAAGTATGTACTTATCTGAAACAAAATTTTTATCTTTTAGCACCAATATTATATTATAATTCAATCTTGTATTTGACAGAGCGGATCAACAAATTAACAGAATTAAAGTCAAAACATTAATTTTATTAAAAAATATTCATAAATATTGGTATGAAAATAAAACTTTTTAAAAATACGTCTGCTAAAAAGATCATTCTAAAAGAAACAAAAATTCACTACCAGACGGCATACTTACACATCACTGGCGGTGAAAACGAACGGGTGCACATCCAACCTGTAAATAAGCAAATATATAACTATTTCATATAAGACATCGCCTTAAGCCTTGGTACTCCTTTAGGTGCGTTTGAGAAGAGGAACACTACCTATTTCTTTTATCGCACTATGCCATTTTAGAGGAGTCTTCTCTAATACCATATCATATCACATAGTTGCTATAAGGGTTTTCTTGGGCCCACGAAATTAAAAGAAAAAAGAGGAATCAGATTTTTTATTATTTCTCCGAAATCCCTTCCGGAATATGTTTAAATATTTCATATTCATCACATAATATCTATAAAAATGATATATCGATAAGCGCCCCATTATTACTAGTAACGGAAGTTGTATGCCTAAGGGTCTTTGCGTTCAACATAGGGCTGCTAAACGTCTTTATGAGATTGTCTGGGTCGTGGTTATATAATTATTGTCAATGATTGGAATACAACAGTTAATTATATTTTCAGTAGGTATATCATAATAATACTGGCACATCGCAGCTGGCAATATTGGAAATTAAAATGAGAAGATTGAGCCAAACATGCATTTGCAAAATATTAAATGCATTGTGTAGTACAAACATTTATTTTTTAACTTTTTGGTTATTTGGGACCACAACCATTGATGGTTTTAGTTACCATTAGAGCATCGGAATTGTTGCTATTTAAAACTTTAATATTAGAGCTTAAACTGTAAACTTAACCTGCCTTATCTGTCTGAAACGTCTTCTTGTAACGAATAATAATACTACGACTAGTCTAAAAGGCTGACAGTTACTAGTTGCTTTTCTATAACTTAATCCTATAACACTGTTCGTTAAATAAATCGTCGCCCGATAGCTCTGATTATTTTATTCTGTGAATACTCACTTAATGCTTGTCCATTGTTTCTTTACCTATGAATAACACTACACAAATATTGTGGTTTTTCCCGTTATAATCTTCATGCAATTTTCACGAATAAGCTTGTGTTCTCCTACATCTTTCAGCCTTTTACTCTCGATCCTGAGATCTCTATATACCCGTGTCTATTTCTAATACAGCAGGCATACTGACAAGTGGCGGCTTGTGTCTTTTATACTATATTATTGTCATAATGTAATGTATAAATATAAATTATCTCATTCATCGTCCTAGCAATATTCAATTAAAGACTGAGAAAATATAATTATTGTTCGATCATCGGACCCAAGACCATATTCCTTCTATAAAAGTATGCCCAGACCACATGGGTGAAACTAATATGGGGAACTTCGTAACAAGAAAACCGTTACAAAACCTAGTGGGCCACCAGTCCACCAGAGGGCTCTTCGAACGGTCACTACCATGTTGCTCCTTGCCAAATCAGACTTGCATATTAATCTGTCCACTATCTCTCTCTCTCTCATAATATTAACCTATAAAAAGAGACAGACCTTGTTAAAAACGCAATATATATTACGTCAACTAACTGGAGGGCTTTATTATCCGTTTTTTGGATAACAGAAGAAGAAGAGATGTTCTGTCAATTTTGTAAAATGTGAACCCCCGAACGAATTGTTGGTAAGAACTTGATTTTTTTTTAAATTTTTATATCATAAGTACCGTTTTAATCCTTTACAGGCCGTTTTACGAGTTTTGAAGAATTTTAGGATTGTTACGCGATCTTAATCACAGGTATGTAACCTAAATGTAAAATTTACGCCTTGAAGGTTAGGTTTGCTGAATTTTCAAATTAAAATTGGATCTTTTCTAATATTTTTAGCATACTTTTCAAAATGGTCTACCAACCAAGTTTATAGAAGAGGTATTACATATCCACAGCCCAAGCGAATGCAAATAGAACTGTATGATAAGTCATGCCGAAGGAGTTTTAATGTTCAGCCTCGTGTAAGTTTTTCATTTTATTCTTTTCCATTTAATACTTTAAGTGTTATAATTAAGTGTATGCTCCTTATTTGCCTCTATCAGTATCTATGATGGCCTGTGTCGCCCATTCAATAACCAAAATCAAGTTTTACTGTAAATATCCCGGTTGCAAGAGTGCATTTAGATCTTCATCTGCCCCTACACATTCTGTTTGGTCCTCTAAATGTATCCATTCTACTTTTGATACATGTACACATTCCACTTTATATTCTATCAAATTTTTTTTCACTGCTTTCAGTTTCTCAGTACTTAATTAAAAAATTATGTTTTGTTCAGTCTGTTAGTCATTTTGGTACTAATCATTAACATTTTTTTCTGTTGCATGGACACCTTATCAAGGCCAAATACTGTGACAATTTAACTCTGGCTGCAACATTTGACCTACACCTGGCTAAGACATCATGCATCTGGCTACGAGATTGCTATTTTGTATTAATAGTCAGTAGAGTAACTAGAAGACCTGGGCTTGATATGAAGCAAACATTTTTTTTTGGGACAATGCCCAAATGTCAAGAATTCACCTATTTGCCTCGAGCAAACCCTGGTTCATTAAACACTTGCAACCATTTTAGTCACGTCGCTGTTATTAGTTACATTTTTGGTTTATTTTATACAGAACATTTTTTATTTATAGCTATAAAGTATTTCTATTGTTTCGATACCAATTTTTGTCAGAATTTGTTCACATTATTTTTTATGGCGAAGTTTAAATAAATTTTGAATTTTTCTTCATAAGCTTTGTTTGTTATTTACATCGGTATTCATAAACAACAACAATATTTGGTTTTTAATGACATTTATTGACTTTTTGGTATAATTTGATATAAAATACATACATTCATTAAATTCTGAAATTTAGTGAATACATGGTATTTTAGAGTGAATTAACTCAAAAAGCGATGAAGCGTCTTTTAAAATCTCAAATATTGTTTAAACAGTAAACCAGTAATTTGAAAACGAGTTATTTAAACTACCTGCCATCCGCAATAAATTTCCTATCGTAGCGCTCGGGGTGGACTGGTGGCCAACTTGAATCTTTGTTTCTCTGGTTTTCTACGTAGTTCGCATTTCTAACCTCTTATCTGTTTTGTGGCCCAGACTATAATCCGAGCCGAACGCGCGTTGATCGTCTCCAGTCTTACGATGCTCGAGAACAACCCATGGTGGTTGCTTTCGGTACAATACCAAACAAAAAATTAAATGAAGCCACGAAATCGTACGCGGCGACGGAGATTTTGAACGAAATTTCGGGCCACTTCGAGCCACTGATTGATTGACGTCGGCTATTTAATTTAGTTGTTCATTTGCAGCTTGAGAGGGTTGTCTGCATACGTGCTGTCTTCGTATTTCGAGTATGTTGAGTTCCAATTTGTGTGAACAGTAAAAATTAGCTGGCTTGATTAAAAGACCATGATTAGAATAGGCAATTTAGTATTGAAGTCGTTCTCCATATATTCACTATAAGTTTTAGTAACAACAGCAATGTCTACATGGGAAGCAGAACGCTGTTTTTCTATGCCAAGAAGGATAAAGATATTTTTACCAAACTCAATAAAACAAGAAAGCTTTGGTGCACTGAGAATGCTATCAGCGGGAAGAAATATCAAAAATTTAGTTACGAGTTATTAACATGTTTGCGAACAAAAGAGAAAGAAAACTAGATTATACATATAGGTACCGCGCCTTTGAGCCTTTTTGTGATATCGTTATCGTTAGTGTGCATGTTGTGTCAATGGCCAAAAGTCAAATACAATTTTTTTTAAGGGGTTTGGGGGGGGGGGGTAGATTCAAAAACCCAACCCGTGGCAACCCAAAACATTTGTCTCTATTATTTTCTTTATTTTTAATCCCCTGAGCCATCACCAAAACCGAGAATGTAATCGAACTATACAGAAAACAAAGGAACTGAGTCGCTTTTATGAAAAACTGCTGCGTATGTCCTTGGGTGTTCTTTTTTTAATTGAGCATAGGTAAAAATCTTCAAATACAAGCCTTTAGGTATACATTTTTTTAACTAACGGGTCATAGTTATTATAATTTTTTTAAAATTCTTTTTTTTTCTAAAACGTATAAAAGAACTCAAGATTCAATTAGTTTCGCTAGCACGGTATCATTTTCTAGAATGAATACACATAAAGTACAATGAGGTGAAAGTTTTGGTTTTTTTTTGGTAGTTATTGCGAATAGGGTAAAAAAATAAATTTAAAAATGGGGATTTGTTTAGGTCTGTTTGGAAATTCAATATACGGTGATAATTCTTAAGTTTATTAATTTGAAGGGATTCCGACAGCTCTAATTTGATTCCTTTCGTCTTTGTGTGTAATATCTTAAAGTATGGGTCAATATTATGGTTGGTTTCTAATAAATCATTAGCATAATTGGAATTATTTTTTGACTTGACAAATTAAAAACTCTCCTGATTTTATTAAAATAAAAATTACTATAAAACTTCTCACAAACTCAAACTCCTATATTTTGACCTTAACAACTTATTTCCCAACATTCCAGCACAAGGGTATGTTAACCTAATTAAAGAACTTCTCTCCTTAAATCATAAATGTCATTAAAAATATGAAATATTAGAAGCACTAACAATATGCTTACACCGAGAAAATTAACTGTTGAGTCAAGCAATAAAAATGTTTCATTCAACAGTTTTTGCACTTTCAATACAAGTAATGTATTTTAAGAGTTGAATGAACCATTTAAAAATGTTACATTTTGTTGCTTAAATTAACAGTTAAAAGCTGTCTATTAAAAAACTCGAAGATAGTTACAAGAAACTAAATTTAAATCAGATGGCTAGGAAATATTTTCCTAATTAGTATGTTATATTTAGAAACTAAGATCCTGTTCAATTCAAAATGTTTTAAATGTTGATTTAAATACAAGATTTATTGGCTTAACATTTATTAACTGTTTACTTAAATATTTTAGTTAATTGAATCAACATTTTCACAATATTTTAATTGAAACTTTAGGCTTTCGATTTAACACTCCGAGATCGTTGATTGAAAGTGTTTGGTTGTTTGATTTAAAGTTCTTTAAATGTTGGATTAACAGTTCCAAAGTATTGGTATTGTATCCGTGAAGCACTGAGTCAAAAATTTGGTAATTGGTTTAAATTAAATAAATAATTCTGTTGTAAATAGTATTCTTTAAAAATAAATCTACTATAAGCAATTGTATATTGAAAATGCTATTATTAGGTACCTACCTGTTTCCATATCCGTTTAAATGTTAATAAATCCTTTATAGTTAATTTTTTTAAAAGCGCAATATTTCTACAAGGCTATAGTCCTATTTAGTATAAACCAATAAGTACATTTTCGTATTAATACTTTACAAATGGTGAAGCTTATTTAATTCTAACGGCTTAGAAAATGGTATAATAAAAACACTTAAGTACTAAAGTAAAAAATAATAAATTATTAATAATATAAATATTATATTATTAACAGTTTTACATAAACAATATTTTCAGTTATAAATATTACTTGAGACTTCATTATTGTTAAAGAATTTAGTAATTTATTAGCTAATTTTATCGGAGGAGACGAGTTCACTCCCAAAATATAAATATTACCTGACTGCCAAAAAGGTGATGGTTGACTTCACTCCCAGACGATTTTATACCGTAATTAGAATAAGTAACTATTTATGATACCTTAAAATCTAAACACTGTTGCCAAGTCATTCTTTTAGCCAAAGTTATTTTATTTCTTAAAATAAAACAGTAGCAAAGTAAAAAAACAAAATTAAAAAAAAATAAAATTTTATTATGTATACAAACTTTATAAAAAAAATCAGAAAATTCCGATTCCGTACAAAAATTCCGAAAAAAAATATGATATAAAGATTTTACTCATACAAATATATACAATTATACAAATACAAATAGTTGTCAAATTCTACATTTAAAAGAAATATTTTTTATGAATTGAAAATTGGTAAGGTTTATGAATTTAAAAATTGATTAAAATTTGGATGTGCATTGTAAAATGATGCATTATAACGAGAATGAAAAGACTCGCATGCATTTGTTGTCCTTTTCAAAGACGACGAGTTTTCAGCCCAAATGTGAGGAGGAAAAGCTTATGTTTCTTCTATATACTTTTCAACCAAATAGTCATTAAATTTGACCAACTTTTCATTTTCTGGTTGAATTGAAACGATATCTAGAGCAAAGCACTCCCCAACGTCTTCTGCTTTTAGAAATGGTAAACCAAATATATAAGTTAGACATTTAGTTACCTCTGTTTCTGCACCGTTTTTTAACTGATACTCTTTGGCAAGACCTAACTATTGAATTTTTCTAAACCAACTTTGACCCAGGTGAAATAGGCATCCCTTAATTTCAGTAGTTGGGAACATTTCCCGAATCGCTTTATGTATAGCTGCTTCAAAATCTGCAGTTATGATTTTTAGGAAAAACTCGTGACCGGTTACAGAGAGGTATGCTTCTTTGAAATAATGAAAAGCTAATTTATATGAAGCAGTGTTTTTATTTTTTAAAAGAAAGAAAACGAGAGGAACATAATGACCATTTTTGCAAACATGAATGGTAAATAATTGTAAAAAAAATTTCGGACAATATTCAAAAGTGCCGTCAACATATAATTCCGATATTTCTGTTAAAGCAAGAAAGTTACTTTTACATGAAAACATCATTACATGATTTTTTTCGTCATTTTTTAGAAGAAAACGTTCACCTCTATTTGTTTTTGTTTCTACAGAATTTAGTAAATTATGAAATTCAAAGATATCTTTAGGAAGTTTTGGTGCAGTTTGAGACCTAGCAACATACATATTTTTTCTAATTCTTTCAACGTCAGAAGTGGTAATAGTTTCACATTGGGATTCTCTTAGCTCCTTTCTGATTAAGCCCATTGGTTTTGCCGAAACATCTTCAACTGCTTTCATTTTCACTGAATTGCTTATAGTTTGCCTGTTCAGAATTTCTTCAGATATTTTGTCATGGTTGTGGAATAAACAAAATTCTGTCACTTCAACACTGTCTGGTTTAGTTTTAACAAATGCCTTGCACGGCGGTTTCCGGAACGTACAAGCCCATCTTTTTAAAGTGCCTTTTGCTAACAACTTGTGAAAAGAAAATTTGAAACCGTTGATAACTAACATGTCTTTGCCTTTTTCACTTTTAACTATTGAAGCCTCCATTGCAAACTTTTATTACACACACTATAAATCACTTCGTTTGGGAATGAACTCGACCTATGTTGGGAGTGAATTCGACCCATGGAAAAACCACCTGGTCAGGCCGGGAGTGAACTCGTCCCTGCCCAATTTTATTCTTTGGAATCAGACCTTAGAGGATTTTGTGGTCGGCAATCTGCAGTAAGGCTTCTTCATCTGTCATGCTTTACTTTAATAAAAAAAATATTAACTTAGCATGCCATTGGCAATTTCAACAATACATATAGGTACATACATTACGCATAATAGATATTTAGAAAAACCTACATTAGTATAAGAATCAGCATACCTGATAGGATAAACCCATAATTAAATTAAATTTTCAGTTCAGTAAAAAGGATAATCCAGTAACCCTTCTGATTCTTACGTATATAAGTAAATAAAAAATATTTTGTACTAGGTATAGCGTATCTAAGAAACTTAGAACAACTAAATTAGGTTAGTACATATTATGAAAATATGAACACTGTTAACCTAAAGCAGAAAAGTTTTGAAAGTAAAGTTACGTTAGAATAATGATTTAAACCTTGAGTTTTACGAGTTTTGGATGATTTTAAACAAATTAATTAATGGTAAATAAGTTAACAACTAATATTTCTTACCTTATAATTGTATCTAATAATTAATAACAACACTCCCGGCTATCAAATTCCAAACTTCACTAGAATGCAATGGCGTCGTGTGTACACACCTCATACGTCGACAAGCGACAGAAGATAAGTGCGAAACAGGATGGGCGGCACTAGTCCAGTAGTGCCAGCGGTAGAAGTAACAGTCTAATAGACCTAACACACGAGTGACATACAAAATTTTATCCAACATTTAATGATATTAATAAAAAATAGAAAATTATATTGTCTCAATGTAAACTGGAAAACCCTGTATTATATTTTAATTGACATATTTTTAAATGACAAATTTGACACGTAACAGCAGGCTAGTGTGATTATTGTTGTTATGGAATTGATTAATAACAAAAATTTAAAGAGTGTAAATCAAATTATTATTTTTGCCATTTTCGATGGTGGTTTTTCAAAATATAAAAAACTTCAGCCGAAATTCAAAAAGAAGCTAACCTAGCGTTTTTATTTATTATTCCCCACAAGGCAAGAGATAGTAATGACAAAACATTCAAAGAATTTATCGACTGGTGTGATAAAAGATGTGATGTGCCTGCGTGAGTTATGATCATAACCCACTAGTGAGTTATGGTTATAACCTACGTGTGAGTTATAAGCTACTTTATTAGTCGAGAATCGAACCAATAATGTTCACATTCTATGTAAGTGTTGGATAAAATATATTAAGTTACCCTGCTTGGTGGTACATTTAGAGGACAATTATTGATGATAAAATAGAATAAATTATAGATGATAGATAGAATAGATATATTAAATTTAACATCAGTTGGATTCAATTACTTATACCAATTATTATATAAGTTTATTTTAAACATGCATTAATATTTATTGGTTAAGAAAGGTAGTTTTTCTACGAGTGTATTATTTCATTATTGCAATACTCAGAATTGTTGGTGCAGTTCTGGGTCATACCATAAGAAAGCCTGCAAGAAACCTTTACGTCCTCCCGAGTAATTAATTACCGTGGATAATTGTTAATTTATTATACTACACAACCATTAAAGAGCAACATCCAATCAATATAAACTGTCGTAACTACCAGGAGACCTGTTGATTGATGGTCGTTCAGCCTCGGCCGTGTCGAGGCATCAATTACCGGACCAAATGGTCACTTCTTGTAACTAATTAGAGATCGATAATTAACACGGAATCTGCTAAAGGGGAAACCGATTAATCATTCAATGTTATATACGTGAAAATGAAGAATTGGATCCATTTTTGTTTAATCTTTTGTATACAGCGTGTATTACTATAAAAGCAATTTTCTATCACGTTTTCAAAATGACACTAAGAAATAATTAAATTTAAGCAAAAAAAATTAGTGAGGCCTAATGTATAATAATTATACTTAAAAACCGTTGAAAACAATTTTAAATTCCAAGGCCAATTTGAAAAAGCCAATTTTTGTAGACCAGGGTTTATGGCGCCGCCGTGTTGGCGCCGGTCATCTTGGCATCGGTCGTTTTGGCGCCAGTTGTTTTAGTGCCAGGCTTTTTATTTTTAAGAATATAGACGAAATGGAAACAAAAAGGTGGATTAGAAGCCGGTTAGCGCCAATTCAGTTCCACCAGGTGGCGCCAGAAATTCTACATTCATTCCTAATTAATTGAAGAATTTGTTGTTTTTGGCAAACCTTCATTTTGAGTAATCATATCATTAGAGTAAAAACTAGAAAACCGTTTCGATAGTATTATCCCACATTTCAAAAACCAGTTCAAAATTTGTTAAATTCGTATTCGTTTTTCTGCAGGGAAAACTACTGATTATGAAACAAGTAATGAGATGTAGATCTACAGAAAGATCGCCATGTCAGAACACATTTTTTTAAATTGATCATAATTTTGAAATCGGTTACATTTTAGATAAAGTAGACATATAAGCAGGATCGCGGATCCACCTTTCAAATTTAACAGCTTTTTTTTTGGCAAGAACGAATTTGTTTTGGTTAAATAGCGATTTTTTACAATTTGGGATTATGTTCCAGTCTGCCCCCTAGTGGCGACAATTCGGACACATGTGGGAATTGGTGAATAAATAAGAACCCTTCTTTAATAACATATTATTAATGGAGCCAACAAATTTTATTGAACATTAAAGAAGTTGAAATTTAAATTGAATTTTAAAATTGCTGCTGTTCTGGATGTTGCTAGCAAATCTATTGGAATCTTTTCTGGAAATAGCAGCAACATCTTTAATATTCGGAAAGTGAAAGCCGCTTTAATATTTTCTTAAAAAATTTACCAGATATTCTCCATTGTCACAAATACCTTCTTCTACAAGTTCAATGTATTAAAGCTTCCCTTGTTTACTGAAAATCTCACAAGAAGAAAGTCGTCACATTATATTTTTTGATCGACCAAAACCTGGTCAATATTGTCATTGGCATTGTCAAATTCAATATTCATCTCAATTTCTGAATCAGAGAAGTTATGTTCCAAGAAATGTCGTCTTCCTGTCAAATGCGCTGGCAATTCTGTCTGAATCAGAAGAACTATCATAATCATTTTTTAATTTTATGTTTTTATTTTTCGATTTTTGTGCGATGTCTCTTTTATTCCAGCAACACATATTTTATGGCGTTTCTCATAACTCTTTTTGGGACATCTGGGCGGTTTTTCTTATTTTATTATTTTGTAACTATTAAAAAAAAATCCTACTTGCATGAGGCATGTTCGGACAGTCCGAAATACAACCACAGGCAAGAAAATGCAAATGTTCATTTTTTTGTTGGCAAGTATGCAGGAAGTGATTTTTTTCTGGTAAATTTGAAACGGCTGAAGGTGCCCCAAGTCCAAACCTACCCCACTCTACCCTGAATGTTTTAAAATTTACATAAAATATCTTGTTTAAACATTCCGAGAGGATTGAGGGTAATGCACGGAATAACATTAAATCTGAGGTAAGAAATGATCTTATTCAATGTATTTTAAGTTTAAAATGTGGATTTTTTCATTCGATGAACAAATTAAAATAAAAAACGATGGTCGTCTGACCCCTAAAATGTTGAATTTATTTAACGCGGGAAGCTACTGTAATATCGTTATCAGAAAATTGGTATAGTCCGACACAAGATAAATGCTCATGATTTTACCTGCTTTATAACGGTCGGGTGACTTTACCCCCCATAAAGCAATTAAGGGCTGGTTTGTAAGCCTTTCTCAGTAACAGGGAGGTATTATGTTTTTATTTTGATAATGTACGTATTTTAGGTATAATTAATTATACCTGTCGACACATTAGAGATTGTCGAATTATTATTAAATCATTTGAAAATACCAACCACAAGCAGCAAAAAAGAGGTACTGCAAGAGTTTCTTAGCCAACATGACCTCTATTTTGACGATAATTATACAAATAAAAACTAGTTGAGGTACTACTTAGATTGCCTCCTACCATTGCGATTTGAATCCTATAGAAATGATATGGTCCGAGTTAAAAAACAAAGTTAAACACAATAATGTAAACCCAAAAATGTCCGCTAATGTAATTGAAGTAATTAAAACTCAGTGTGAATTAATACCAGAGAGCAGTTGGAGAGCATGCGTTAATCATGTACTTGAAGTCGAAAATAATTATAAAAAATTTTGGGAAAACATAAAAACCTTTCATTATATTAGTGAATGATAGTGATAGTATAGATTCAAACTTATGAGATGACTCATTTTACTCATACGGTTCTATACAGGGCGTTCCACGTAGAAGTTCCGCATTTTCAACCCGGTTCACAGTTATTACACAGGTGTCAAAAAAGCCCTTGTCATTCGTTTTTAAACAAAAAAAATTATTCCGATATCCCAAAAACTTAAGAAAATAAAGGGGGTGGAACTTCTACGTATGACACCCTATACAATAAAAATTATATATTACGGCTAACTACTTTTATGCATATTAATGATTTATACACAATAAATTTTTGTACATATACAAACATGGTCTCAATCTTTCTACTACCACCCTGGACCGAAATGGGTTATTTGCCAAAAGCAGGTATAAAGTATAAAGGCGTTAGTTAGTCATTACCATTTATCGTGTGTCGTACTATACATTCGTTATAAAGCAATTATTGTTAGCTAGAAAAAATGAGCTTTGAGCGCTAATATTAAACAAAATTTTTAGGTTTCGTATGACCAAATGTATATTTTTATGGGCATTCTTGTTATGTTTCTTTACCAAGAAAGTGAATGTAAAGTCTGTGCGTTTTAAGAAGTCCGCTAAGCCATAAAACCTCTTGAGCATTATGTCGGTGGCTCTCAAACAATAAATTATATTAAAGGTAATTTTGGATGTTGATGAATTACATTTTCTAAATAAAATAATTTAAAGTAAATAAAAAATTAGTTTAGGTAAAGAAAAATAATAATTTTTTAGCTTTTGTAGTATTCAGACAAATTAGTTTTACGAATTCTTTTTTATAAAGTTTTGGTTCTAAAAAGAACCGATTTTGTAGTCTTGCGACAGAACGTACCTACTTGTAGATAGGTACTACTAAAAGTAGTCTTCCTCTGCATTTGAAATTTCCCCCATGCTTTCAGACTCACTCTTTTTTCGAAGTCTTCTTAAGGTCTTCTCTGAAATGCCGCAAGCATCAGACGTTCGTTTTTGCACTGCCAAAACAGACTCTAACGGGCCCGAGTTATCTTTTTCTAAAGTAAAATAACGTTTCACTTGTAATACCAAACGGCGTTCACCTGGAGATAAATGCCTTCTAGGCGATGTGCCACCTTGCTGAACATTTTCCATAACTTTGCTTAATAACTGATTTTAATTCACACACAATGAGAAACAAACTAAAAGTGAAAAGCACAACTACTTATTTAAAATAAAGTAGAACATACCATCCCGCACTTCAGCAAGTTTTAATTATTTCTTGGAAAATAGTAATTATTATGAAGATTTAATTATAATAATCCCAAAATAATGTCATTATCGGAAAAGTATATACCTGACAAAATCTTTAACATATTTAACCATCCCGCACTTGAGCAAATTTTAATTGGTTCTTGGAAAATAGCGATTATTATGTAGATTTAACTATAATAATAGCAAAATAATTTAATTATCTATTTAATTATTATTTATGCTCAACGCGTAATTCTAAGATAATTTTGTTTTGAAACCACTGATTTCGCCCAGTAATAGAATACAGTAAACCAGTGGGATGTTCGGTGTGATCAAGTATAGCGAAGATGCGAAGATATTGTAACTTAACCGACTTACTGTTTTAAAAGCGATAACATCCCTTGGTGATTTAATCCGATATCGGACTTCTTAAAACGCACAGACTTTATCTACTGGAAAGAAAGCGAAGACGTTCACAATAGCGCGCCAATATGGTTGTTTAAAGGATAACTTGGATTTAGGCGAGATATTATAGGGAAATATCTGTCGAAATATCGTCAAAATTCTACTGTTGCTGGAAGAAAATGTGCATTTATCAGATACTCTGCCACTTCTTCTGGAAGACACCTTGTAATTATCAAAGACACACGAAGACGATGCTAGAATTGCAAGAGCAACACAAATAAATAGTTTGAAGCTTGTTTATATGGATGCAAACTAATAATTCTTTAAGCAACTTCATTAAAAATAACAAAAGCAAAACTGAGGAGAATAAAAATTAAGGTGTCCATAAATTAACTTGTTACGATTGTCCTAAAACGTTCATAGATCAAACCGGTAGAAATTTCAACAAACTAATTACGCCAATCATTTACTAGGACACCAGCACAATTTCGATAAAAATTTTAAAATCTTTCATATAGAAAATAATAGCCCAAAATTCAGCTTCTCAGAATCTTTGGAAATGATCAAGCTTAAAAATTCCAACCTATTACTTAATGACCAGATGGATCTTAAGAATTCTCCTTTGTTAAATTTATTCAATTAGCCAATTGTTATCCTTTTTATAACCATTTCGTTAATATATCTTGTGTATCTTTGAATTCAATAATGTTATTTAGATTTGTAATAATTCTTTACTGTAAAAACCCAGAATTATTACTACTATATCAATTTATCTGTCTTTGATTACGTTTTACTTCAAACCTCGATTTTGTATCATTCATACACTTTATTCTGAAGAAGCTACTGTGTAACAAAACATGTTAAATTATTTGATGTAATACAGTGGAAATTTACCAGTAAAACTCCTGTTTTTCTATTTACTCGTAATTAATTATGCATCTCCACCAAGTATCGGCTGATTCGATCAAGTTATCAGTACCTTTATTTCGTTAAAAATATATTATTGACAACACGTGTCTAAATTGTCTGATTGATTGAGTATATAAGACTTAAGTAATAGAGGATTATTCCTATAGTGAATATGCTGACATGAATTTAATTTATGGACAAGCACTCGGCAATTATATAGAGGCTAGAAGAATTTTTCTGATACACTTTCAAACCGACGTTCACCGTACTGAAGAATTTTTGAATGGGTAAAGAGAGACAGGTAAAAAGTCAAACGAAATAAAAGAAAATGCCAAGAGTAGCCAATCTTTTGCTTATCCATTTTCGGAAGTTTCAGGCGCATCGTGATAAAGAAGAGCCTTCGAGAAGAGTAAGGAACCCTCAGTTAGAGAAAGAAATTCTGTAAGAGGATTTTTTTTTCTATGACAAATTGGGGTTATTTTGACCCCCTTATACGCTCTCGAGAGTATGTCATATACTTACCGGACACCCTGTATGTTTATTTTTTCTTATTTGCTATAAACCATTTGATACGTTTCCATTTGCATGTTTTCTCAAGCCCAAGGGACCAATAACGACTTACTCAAATATAGCGGTATTTTGACCTCTTTTTGAAAATTGTCATTAATAAATATTTTTTGGCCGTATATCAATAATACATTGAAATATCAACTTTTAAAAAATAAAGAGTTAATCTGGGCATTAACCCATTAATTCAAAACTAAAAATAAATACACAGCACCCTAGATTTTCTTTGACGTGAAGATTTTTATCACTCCAGTTTTCACAAATAATTATGGAAGAAGCAACCATTAACCACATTACTGCGTCATTAGGATCATACCAAAACTCTTCTTCAACTCAAGCAAACATGTGCACCTGGTATATCAATTGCATTTTTTCCTTCAATTAGCTTTGTTCATAGCGAAACCTGCCAGGGCACTATTTCACACTGCCACTAATACATCAGTGTCTCGTCGGTCGACTTTCATAATAAACTGTTGTAACGAGCCACCGAGTTGATGGGACTGTGTCCAGAAAGGCCATCGATCAACGGGCTCAAGCTTGTCTGTGCTCCGGGCTTAGACAGGCTGCGGGCATCAATCAGGGCCGGGAATGGGAAGTCCTTGTCTTGGTAATTAGCGGGGTGATAAAGGGAATTGTCAGTTTTCTATAAGTTTCACTAACTTAGGAGAACCTATATCTGCCTCTCTTTTAAATATTGTTAATTTTAAAATTATTACAGTTCCCCTTTTTGCTTATGCTTTTTGCATCAGAAACTTCTTCTTTATCCCCTGTAAAGAATCCTTACGTCCCTCTTTCTACCGTGATAAACTCAAGTAGTCTCCGGACTCGGTTACAGGCATAAATCAGGTCCGGAACGGGGTGAATTATGATCGTCGGCCCGGCCCAGGGCCGCAGTGTGACCCTTGAGTGGTTTTTCACGTCGGAAGGACAGGTTAAAGTGTAAATTTTGCCTTAAGATGAATGGTGTTTGAATTTCAAGTTATTTTACTGGTTTATTTTGTTTAGTGGAACTTGTTGGACTAAATATTATATCTATAAGGTAAATGCTGGATATTTAACTTGATTTATTTCATACGTTTTTACGGTAATTGCCATTGTACTTGTTACACTGAGTGTTCCATCTTAGTTCAGGTTAGTTTAGGTTAGTTTATGAAGAAAAGTTCATGTGAACATAACGCACCTCTGGGAGAACAATAACATGAACGAACATTTCTTATTTTTTACTTAACACGCCATAACCCTTAAAATGGTTTTCGAAGAATAAATTTAAGAGTGGAAGGTAGAGCAAAGAACATACTATATTTGGCGTTACAACAGGCTCGAGAAACGCACAATGTTTCTAAAATAATTTCAATAAACCTACCACTTAAAACTTAGAAACAATCAACAAATCAGTTATGTTCAGTTGTGTTAAATATTTTTTCCACTACTAACCTATAACATCGCCATTATTGACCGATTATTAACGCTAGAAATCGTTTTTCTCTACCTTATAAGTCATTATTGACCATGGTCAATAATAAGCCATTGAAATCCATTATTGACCGATCTTTGACCTTAACCGAATTTTGTTTGAACGCAGGTAACTTGATTTTTTAATTCTACAACATCAATTCATTGTGGTTAGGCAACCAGATAATTATCAATACATATTAGATTACTTGATATTGTAAAATATCGATACAATCAACATTTTTTCTGCTTCCATCCTTAATTCGGGAGGTGTACACATAATATTATCCATAACATTTTCTTCGTTCATTTTTTAAAAAAACGCAAAACTCGTGAAATCTGATGACACAAATGAACACAAATTGACATTGACAAAGCCACCTGACAAAACAACAAAATATTTTGCCACGGTTTAGACAGCTTATTGTAGCCCTCGCGTCTTAAATCCCTCGTCGCTTCGCTCCTCGTGATTTAAACTCGCCGCTCGGGCAATAATGATGGCTGTCTAAACCTTGGTTAATAATATACTATTAATATTTAGTAACCAAATTAAACGATATTGGCTTTGTTGAACCGATGTATAGGTCATCTATAGTAACTCTGGAAGTTTAAAGCCTTAAAACCATTAGAGGTGTATTTATTGTAATGTTTAAATTACCTATTAGTCAATTTTTTTCAACTTTTTTAGTTTCTACATTGAACGCTGCCAATAATGTTGAACCGACTCCCAGTACATCTAAAGTGACTATGGAAATCAAAAGCCCAGAAATATAAATTACTTTTTGCACTTACCATCAGATCAGGTTAGTTCTCTCAATCTAGCAGTAGTAGTGCTTTAGTGAAAAAGATTAATTTAAATATTTCTCCTATCAAGAAAGGTAAGAGAATGTAACGCAATCCAGCAGAGTGGAAGAGAAATAAATTAATAAATACAAAATCTTGAACAACTTGGGGAAAGTCTATCTCGGACTGGCAAACATGTTAAAGAGAAATTAATGAAGCCACCCTCACAGGAAAGGTGTGAAGTTGGATGCTCAAAAATTTTTTAATTAAGTATTAAAGTTGTTAAAATAAAAATAATTAAAAATTAAAAATAAAATTACTCTACATCCAGCATATGATTCGAAGAGGGGAATGTCAGAAAAGAAAAAAAAAGGGATTTAAAAGCTTGTTGAATGCAATCATTATTCCCAAATTTTATAAATCATTTCTCAACAGTTAGTTTTGTTAAAAAGGGTCGTTAGTGTTTTCGTTACTTTCTTTAAATTTGAGAATCCATTTTTTTATTTAATACATTATTTATTTTTTTACTATTTTTGTAAATTGGTCATAGTTTGTAATATCTGTACAGGTTGGTAAATGTTAAGGTGATTTAAAAGAGTAATAGTAATAAAAGGTAATTTAAAACTACTTTTTAGTATACATGGTGGATAAAAAGCGTGGCAAATAATAATATAACATAAATTTTTTTGAATGGAACACAATATTTTTTATTCTTAGATTCTGCATGAAATTCTGTAACTTTCTTGTAATAGTGTTATATGCCCAAAACCTAGTAGTTGTTCCAATATTTTAATTTTTCTTGAAAAATATTAGTTTTTACTCTTATAAAAAATTGATATTTCTGCCATTGTTTTTGAAGGTGGAATACTCATGTTCGGTACAACCGTTCTATTGGGATGACAAAAAAAAACATCTAACGAAATTTGAGTTAGATACTGAAGGGCGTTCAAAATAAATTTATACATTTCGATCAATTTAAATTGAAAAAATCAACGTTTTTAAACGGCACACCCTGTATTTCATTATATTTCTGACAGGTTTTATAAAACTCTTCAACTTATGTATAGTCATGTCAAGTATATCATATAACTATTTTTAATAATTTGCGATTTATTTTGATTTTTCTCATTTTTACCCTTTTTTTTATTACACTAGCGGGACTAACGCTATAAAATAAGTTGGCCATGACAAAACTTAAATATTGTTAAGTTTGGAAATGTCAATTAAGGAAGTAAAAACAGTTTAATTTATTGTCGTAAGTGACGTACAGGGTTATTAGTTATAAATGTCTCCCCACTCAAGCCTCTTCATTTTTTAAGATAGAAAGCTGATTTTTTTACTGAATTGTAGGGCATCGTCTGAATTTTTTTAACGATAATAGAAATGTAATACAGGGTGTTCCACAAAAACGCACCGAATCAAATTTATATATTTTTTAATGGAAGGCCCTATATATTATTGCATATTCGGATTCTGCATAAAATTCTGATCATAACTCATGTAACATGTCCCATACCTAAATGTAACTGTTTTCCAACTAAAAGCAATCAAAAATTGGCTTTAAAATTACCTCAATCACACTTTTTTTGCTCTATATTATAATTTGCCTAAGTTGGCCATGATTTTAAATAAAGCAAAGATATTGACACTGACGTTATTCTCAATTAAATTTGCTTATGTGAGTATAAGTATAAAAATATAGTATACTTAAATGTCTTATTAAGAGAATGAGAAACGCGAAATTTATATCAAAAATGGTTATAATGCCAAACTTGCCGTACGGGAATATCGAAGACTTTATGAAGGCGTAAGGAAAATTCCTATACCAATAAAACATTTTTAAGAGTCTATGAGAAAGCTTCACATAAAGCATCTTTCAAACGAAAGAGGAGAACAATACAGCCAAACGAACAAAATGAAAATGACGAATTAGATATCCTTCTCTATTTTCAAGGTATTTTTTACACAACTTGAATGTTTGTTCTTGATAATAATTAATAATTATTATTTTAGAAAATCCTTTTGCTTCAATTCCAAATGCTGTTGATATTCTAGGCAAAACGTACTATAAGATACAGAGACCTTTGTCAAAATATAATTTCCATGCCTATAAAATTTTACCTGTTCAAGCGTTGAGCCAAGATAATAAAGCCGCGCGCTTATGATTTTGTCAAGAAATGATGGAACGCTTGAATCAACAACATCAATTTTTCAATAAAATTATCTGGACAGATGAAGCAGCGTTTTCAACCTCCGGAAGATTTCATAGGAAAAATTATGTGCACTATTGGGCTCCTGAAAATCCTTACGCTATTCGGGAAATACGGCATTCTGGTCAAAATTCCGTGCACGTATGGTGTGGGATTCTTAACAACCAAATTTTAGGGCCAATATTTTATAATGGAAATCTGAACGGGCGTAATTATTTAGAGTTAATCAGACCAGTAATTCAAAATTTGGTTGAACATCATAATGATATATTTTGGCAACAAGATGGCGCTCCAGTCCACAACTCCACAACATAGCTGCCGTTACGGAATTTTTAAACGAAAATTTTCCATTTTGGATAGGCAGGTTTGGCCAGATGAGGTGGCCACCAAATAGCCCAGACTTGACCGTAATGGATTCCTTTCTGTGGGGCTTTTTAAAAGGAAAAAAGGACGTCCGCTAACCGTTAATATTATAAGAGAAATAATAACCCAACAAGTTGAAACTACTAAACCATCGCAATCAGGGAATTATTTTGGCAGCTATCGAAAGACAGAAGAGAATTTATAGGAAATGCATTGAGCAAAATGTGGAACATTTAATTCAATAATTTTGTTTTTATTACTTTTAAACTTTAAAACTTTCAAAAACAATACCTATCCGATTACTAGTGATTTCATAAAAAAAATAAATAGCCAAATTTCGATTGCTTTTAGTTGGAAAACAGTTACATTTAGGTATAGGACATGTTACATTAGTTATGATCAGAATTTTATGCAGAATCCGAATATGCAATAATATCTAGGGCGTTCCATTAAAAAATATATAAATTTGATTCGGTGCGTTTTTGTGGAACATTCTGTATTATATTTATATTATCGTTAAAAAAATTCAGACGATGCCCTACAACTCACTAAAAAAATCAGCTTTCTATCTTTAAACATGAAGAGGCTAGAGTGGGGTGACATTTATAACCAATAACCCTGTACCTATAAAAATAAAATAGTTATGGAATTTCCTAAAATTGAATTAATTGACATGATTTATATACTGGGCGGAAAAGAATTGTCTTTTGGCAATAAGGATTTACGGTGCGAAGAACCCTAATAGACGCATACCAACTAGACAATATTTTCAATGCTTAATGGAACGGTTTGATGGTAATGGTAGCTTTAAATATAAAGAACGAAAACCAGAATGCTACCAATGAGGAAAAAGAAATTGAGATTTTACTTCATGTTGAAGATAATCTCAAGTGGGTAGCCGTCACTTAGCTAACTTATATGACACCATCCAATCTACCGCTAATCGCATCACGAGAAAATTCAAATATCACCCCTTTCATATGGAACTACACCAAGAACTTCTATACCGTGATTTTGAACAACCAGTAAACTTTTGTTCTTTTTATTAATTTGGCCGATTCGAATATCTTGTTCAAATTATTGTTTTCTGATGAAGCTACCCTTCGCAGTAATGGAGCAGTTAACCGCCATAATATGCACTATTATTCGACAGTTACTCCATTCCCGGAAATTCAAAATCAAAACCATTGGTTGCTTGATGCATGGTGTGGAATCAAAGATCTTTGGGTTATTGGTCCATATATTTTCCGCAAACCACTTAACGGTCATAGATATTTAAACTTCTTGCAAAATGACACAGCTTCTTAAAGACGTTGATGACATTGAAAGGGAACAAGTATTTATTCAACAAGACGGAGCTCCTGCTCATTACCATCGGGATGTTCGGGAATTTTAAAATTGTAATTACCCACAAGAACGGATTGGTAGGGATGGATTCATTGGGTGGCCCCTTCGATCATGTGACTTAACACTTTTGAATTTCTTTTTGTGTGGCTATATTAAAGATCGCGTTTATGTAAATCCCCCTACAACACCAGAAGATATGGAAAATAGGATACAGGATGCCTGCAGGATAATACCACCTTTTCTGCTGAGGAACGTGCAGGGCAATATAGTACAAAGAGTAAACATGTGCTTCCAAGTAGACGGGCATATTTTTGAACATTCATTACGTCATATTAATTAAAAATTAAGTAAGTTAGTTAGTAAAAAATTGTTGGGTTTTGTTTTATAGCGTTAGTCCCGTTAGTGTAATAAAAGCAAGGGTAAAAATGAGAGGAATCAAAATAAATCGGAAACTATTAAACACCCTGTAGAATCTAACTCGAATTTCGTTACATGTTTTTTTTTGTTATCCCAATAGAATGTTTGTACCAAATATGAGTATTCCACCTTCGGAAACAATGGCGGAACTGTCAATTTTTTATAAGAGTAAAAACTAATATTTTTCTAGAAAGATTACAATATTGGAATAACTACTAGGTTTAGGTATATAACACTAATAACAGAAAAGGTATGGAATTTCATGCAGAATCTAAAAATAAATTAAAAAATAGGGTAATCTATTTAAAAAAAACCTATGTTGTATTCGCCACGCTTTTTTGAACCACCCTGTATACTCAGAGGTAATTTTAAACTGTTAAAACTTTTGCGTTTAACGTTCTTTGGTACTTCCCGAAACAAATGAGCTAATGAACTTTATTCTATGGTTGACTCACCCTGTACAGAACTTGGGAGAACAATGACCTAACTAATTTTTTTTTCACCTAACAGCGATCATGTTTACAGAAACGCCAATGATGTAACTTTTTTAATTAAAATCTGTGGTTATATATCCTATTAACGCCAAAATTGAAAATAATATCTTAGGTCTTTTTAGGTAAAAGAAAAACCCTGTAGCAAAAAATGTAAGCCCTTTTGGAGTTATGAAGTTTTCTTCATGAAATGTCCCTGAAATATTAGCACGCCATTAAGGAATATCCTGTATATTTAGGTTAGCTCAGTAAATGTAAGTTTAAAGATTTGAAGCGATACCTCGTGATACAATACTTAATAGTAGTCATATTAGATAGATTGGATACAGACCTGCTATCATCAAATACTAAATAATCTTTTTAGGTAAAAATTCAGAAAATGAAGAGACGCGTGGAAAGAAAAATGTTAATCCATAATCCGATGAACTGAACACGTCACTTTTCGCTAGATTTATCATCGGGGCGTAATTATGGACAAAGTAAAAGTTGAAAGAGTGTCAAGAAAGGAAATAACGATGATGAATCGCGGGCATCAATCATCGGCAGCGCGAGACAGGCCGGCTTGTTCAATTTTCAAGCTGACGACGTGCTCGGAACTGATGACTTTCTGGAACATGTCTCGGTGTTGTCATATTTTCGCCAGTGCGAACATCATTTTTTTGATATCCAGGAACATTTTACTAACAAATATCTATGAGCTTCGTTACTGCAGTGTTAAAAGTGATTGTAAATAAGATATCTTTGCTTTAGGTTGGAATACAGTCTTTTTAGGATGCGGTAAATACTGTTTAAAAAAATTTTGAATGGGTTTAGGTCTGGATTAAAAATCGGCCTATTCTACAAATATGTTACATTGCGCTTAAGTTTGCATTTTTAAAGTGGAGCACTCTGAATGTAATAAAAATAAAATAAATGTATTATTTTACATACAGGGTGTCAATTTAAAAAGTTTCAATGTAAATATCTCGAAGACTACAAAAGTTAGAACAACGCGATTTGGTATAAATGTTATTTGGGTAGGGAGAACTAGAACCACCATACTTTAGTCAAGAGCTCCGTCACCCTCTAGGCGACCCTCACCGCCACTTTAAGATTTAAATGGCACCACCCCCTTTGTTATACCTCAAATGAAAGGTCTCACTGAGTAGTATTCAGCTGCATAAAAAAATCAGTAGAAAGGAAAATTTGTAATTTGAATAAAATTGAAAATGAAATATTATTTTATTTGATTAAATGCTCAAAATGCATTCCCTTTTGTTGTAAACAATAGTAAAACCTATTTTCAAATTGCGTTCTGACATTTTGAAACACAAGTCTGGGAATAACACGTTGCCGAAGATCATTTATTGAATTCGGTTTTGATTTATTAAAAACCACAGTTTTCAAATGAACCCAAAGAAAAAAATGTAGCGGCGTTAGATCGGGAGATCTCAGCGGCCATTCCATTGGACCTCTCCGTACAATTCAAAGTTCTGGAAAAGTGTCATTGAGAAATTGCCGGACAGGTAGAACATAATGGGACGGTACTCCATCTTGTTGAAAATGTAGCAAATTTTCATTTAAGTTCCTATTTCTGGCGATATCCAGCTGATTTTCTAGTTCTTCAACAATACGAGGCAATGGTGGTTTCCAGCATTTCTAAGTAGGTGCCGATATTTAGATTGCCATTAATAGAAAATGGCCCAACAACAATATCACCTAATATTCCCGCCCAGACATTTATTTTTTCCGGATACTGAGTGTGCCCTTCCCGGTAAACATGTGGGTTTTCGTCACTCCAATACCTACAGTTATGTTTATTGACAGACCCATTTAAATAGAAAGTGCATTCGTGGCTAGAACAAATATTTTTTAATAAGTGTGGACTAATACGCAGCAATTCTGTCATTTCCTCACAGAAATAAATAATGACTTTATTGTTAAAAGCAGCAGGCTTCTTACAAAGGGCGAAGTTGAAGCAAGCTTCCTCACTTAACCCAAATTTAACCCAGAATTGAATTATTCGGTCGGTATCGTCCTCACGCAACTCCTGGAAAATTTGCATTTTATACGGGTGAAAATGATTCAATTTAAGTACCTGACGAATAGTTTCATGACAAATTCCTGTAACCGCTTTAGCTTGGCGTAGGGACATTGCAGAATTCATAGCAAAATGTCCTAACACTTCCACCTGGGCCGCTTCATTATTTCTTACTTTTCCTTGCACCCGCTTTCTGTTTGATACTGATCCCGTTTCTTCGAATTTCAGAATAAGTTGTCTGAAATAAGTATGACTGAAATCTTTATCGGGGTTCATTTCATTAAATGCTGCAGCAGCTCTTAATGCTCAACGGTTCTCAGATCCATAAAGAAAAACTATCTGAATTCTTTCAGGCAACGTATAAACCATTCTTGATTAAAAAATTTAAAAATGTATGTTTCTTTAAACACCATAATATCACTGTTTGACGTATTTCGACTTTGCAGTGCCAACTACTTCGAATGACTAACTGGTATTGTTTACCTTCCAATGATAAAATAATAAAATTCTTTGGTATTTTGTTTGATTTTTTCTAACATTGACTTTAAATTATAAATTTTCTCTTTTATTGATTGTTTCTTGCAGCATAAAGATGATATTGACGAAATTTTAGGCACAAATCAAATTGACATGTATATATGGTAAACATCAAGGGTCCTAGAATGCTCCCCTGCGGTACACCAACATTTACCCATTGAATATTGAGCTACTTCCTGTTTACAGTTATCTAATGATGATTTGAAAAAACCTTTAGTTCTATTAGAGAACCATATAAAATGTAGAATTGATAATAATATGTCGTGATTTAGTAAGTCAAATGCTTTAGTGAATTACAGTAGAATTAATACACTCAACTTAGCATTATCCCATGCATGTAAGAGTTCATCGGTAATATCTGCCGTTACTGTCGCACAACCATAACCCGACTGCTTAAAAGGAAGAATTTCGTCAGCATTCGAAAATTTTTTAACGCCTTATTACATAATTTTTGTAATAAGGCTCTAAACGACACTACGAGCCTTTGTGGCTCAATGTTCAAGTTTATTTTTAAATACGCCGGACAGTGATCGGATATTTGAATATTGTGTACTCCAGACAGAACTACATCCTCCATTGTTGAGAACACGCTGAGTGTTTAAGCAAAGTACGCCACTGATGGCATTCTTGGAAGCCTAATTGATGTATATAGTGTATATATAACGCTCATGTAGCTATCGCACGATGCAATAACAAACGCTGTGCTGTCTGCGTTTTTATTAGTTCATCTCTTTTCCTCGCGTATACGTAAATATCCAAGATTCATCATAAAACCCACATAGTAACAGCGCGGCATTGTTGTCATATGTAATCAGGCGCTTCACCAAAAATAATCACCTACCAAGCTGCGTGAGGAAGGGAGACAGACGCGAGAAGGGATGAGGCAACGCAGCCTCCAGACGGTCGCCAAGCAGAGTTTGGCTAAACGCATAAAATATAAGTTTATCAAGGGAACTGTTCCCCGAGAGTTCGGCGGTGCATGTCACACGACTGCTTTTAAAAAGTAAAGCACGTCACCGAGTGGAAATTGTCCACATTTCTTGTACTATGTAGTTAAAGTTAACAAAAACAAAGTTCAATAAGTTAATACAATGTGAAAGTATTGAGTATTATGGAAACGTATGTGTGAATGCAATTTGAAGTGTAACTAGTAAATTGATGTAGTGTATTCTCAGATAGTGGGAATTTATAAAGTGAATATTGTAAATAAAACGTTAGTGCTACCTTACGAATAAAATGCTGTTGGAATTAAATACAGTGTTTTATTAAATCGACAGATCTACACAAGAGCCAGCTACTCAGCCTATGGATACACAGTAATAATAAAATAAGTATTGAAGGCTGAACCATAGTTGACTTTAAAACATCCATGTTTGAAAATATTTGGTCAATTAAAGTAGCTGATTGATTAGTAATGCGCGTTGGTTCTAAAATTAGTTTTTTCATCCCAAAGGGGTCAATGGGAGCGTCCAATTGGTACTTCAATTTGTTATTTGAAAACATTAATATTGAAATCTACAAGACAAAAAGTATTGTCATATTCAGTGTACCTAAGTATTAGCTAAGATATTTACGAACGAGTATAAAAAGATTGTGGACAATATCATCAGGATATCGAAGATGCCAACCAAAACCGACTTCGGTCTAGACGACCACCAACAAGAACGGCAAGGGTGGCTGTGGAAGATGACTTCAACTTCAAGAATGGACTGCACTACAAAACAATAACATGCCGTGCATCACCCACAAGCCACCGGGTTTCGATCTACCACGTAAAACATGGGCCACGCTTAACAGAATCAGGCCCCAGAGTCGATAGATTACATAAATAGACTAGATGTTCGTTTGTAACCTTTTAAGGTATGTTTTATACTATTATATATTCTATGTTCTATGCTGTATTGTATTACATATTTTAGTAATGTTTTATATTTTGAGATTCTTTTTTAATGTGTCTAATAGCCATACGATAAATAAAATAAAGCTAAGATATCTTCCATATGCTCAAAGAACAAATTTGAATCTGAGTTGGCAGGATGAATAGTTCACACAATAATGACTTTATTACTGACTTATCAAGATAGATTCTATATATTCGAGATGAACAGAAGTTCGTATAGCAAATATTAGATTAGATTTTATAAAAAAGCCTACACCTCCACCGCGCCTAACTGTTCGGTCTAATCTTATAAAATTATAGTTATCCACTTCTACAATCGTGCCATCTATTTCTCCATGCAACCATGTTTATGTGGCACCGATAATATCATAATTACACCCGAAGACGTGTTCCGTGAAACCGCCAATAAAGACCGCACGTTAATATGAGAGATGTATAGTGACATTTACATGTATAGAAGAAAACAAAACAAGGTATAGGTCAAATCTTGGGAAATATTTGGGAATACTTACGGAAATACAGGGTTCTTTACAAGAACCTACGACATATTCTTCAGACCATAATTAGCCGATTTAAGTAAACTTACCTTAGTACAAAGTTGCTTAGTTTGGGCGCTAGACGGCGCTGAAGAGACAATTTTTAAATCGTTTTTCTGAATTAACTCAAAAACTGCTCATACTATTTTGCCAAAATTTGGTACGTTGGCATAGCTTTATGGGGCAAAAAAAAACCATGCCACAATTCTGATTAATATCAGTCCATGGGCGTAGAACCTGGGTTTTTTACTAATTACCTGTTTCAAATTTCTATGCCAATGGAACAAGAGAGATTTGGGCACAAAATTCAGATAAACCAACTGATTTGCTACAAAAAAGGTACTCTTGATAAGACTCGATTCCTCTTACGGTTTTCGAGAAATCTGCATTTTATTACTTAATACGTAGTAGTCTTTACCACGTAGTACTTGGGTTTTATAGAATTTTTCTGTTTTTGATTTCTACACCAATGGAAGATAAGAGCTTTAGGTTTAAAGTTTAGATTAAACCAACTTATTTACTACAAAAGAACCTCTTGAACAGTTTTCTTATCCTTTGCTTTTTGTTCGCACGGTATTTTTCAGGTATGTACAACACAACCTTACACCTCATAAACGATTGTTATTGTTGGTTATAATTAGTTTCATCTGACAACATAAGATTATTGTCAATTTTGTAACATTTAATATTGTTGCTAACGTTCAATCATTTTATCTGCTTACATTAATTATTAGACCACTTTAATTGCCGGGAATTATCATGGCGGTGCAACACACTAATGCCGATATGATATTGGTATTTGGGTATTGCCAAGGAAATGGTCGAGAATGTGTCAGAGTCTATTTCAAAAGGTTTCCAAATCGTCGTATACCAAGCCACCCGACGTTTGCTGCTGTTGAAAGACGCCTGCGGCAAAATGGCCAATTTACCCCTAAAACCTTTGATAATGGAAGACAGCGTTTTGTAAGGGTTCCTGAAGTCGAGGAAGACATTTTGGAACGTGTCACAGAAGATCCGGAAATAAGCACCAGGAGGCTAGGTAGGAAAATAGTTGCTATATCCATACCATAAGATGCCAGTTCAAGATCTTTTACCTAATGATCCTGAAATGCGCCTGGTTTTTAGTCAGCTTGTTCATAGGCAGAGAGAAGAGAATCGCAACTTTGCCAACAATATTTTGTTTGCCGATGAAGCATGTTTCACAAGAAGAGGGATTACAAATTTTCATAATGAACATGTTTATGCGGATGAAAATCCACATGCTATCAAGGTAAAACATTTTCAAAATGAGTTTAGAATTAATGTAGGTATGGGCTGGAATAATTGGTTGTCACATTGTTGGTCCTGTCATTATTCCACAAAGAATAACCGGGGAAATTTGTTTGCAACATCTACAAAGTACGCCGCCAGATATTCTAGAAGATTTACCTTTACTACTTCGGAGAGATGGAGCTCCACTACATTTTGCATTAAATGTTAGAAACTTTTTGATTCAGCAGTACCCAAATAAATGGATTGGTAGAGGTAATGCCCCTGTAAATTGGCCACCACAATCTAAAGACTTAAATCCATTGGATTATTTCTAACAACTAAGAACTACTATGGCAACGTATTCAAGATGCAATAAATATTCTTAAGGGCGATGAACAAAGAGTGTGTTTTAATTTTCTTCGACGTATAAATCTTTGTATTCATGAAAATGGTGGACATTTTGAGCAATTTTTATGATATTTCTATTTATTTTTGTTTATGATTTAGTTATTTTTTTCTTTTTTTGTAAAAACTAATACATATTAAGTAGTAATAAAATGCAAATTTCTCGAAAACCGTCAGAGGAATCGAGTCTTATCAAGAGTACCTTTTTTGTAGCAAATGAGTTGGTTCATCTGAATTTTATGCCCAAACCCCTCTTGTTTCATTGGCATAGAAATCTGAAACAAGCAATTAGTAAAAACCCAGGTTCTACGTCCATGGACTGATATTATTCAGAATTGTGGCATGAGTTCTTTTGCCCCATAAAGCTATGCCAACGTACCAAATTTCGGCAAAATAGTATGGGCAATTTTTAAATTAATCCAGAAAAACGATTTAAAAATTGTCACTTCAGTGCCGTCTAGCGCTCAAACTAAGCAACTTTGTACTAAAGTAAGTTTACTTAAATCGGCTAATTTTGGTCTGAAGAATATGTGGTAGGTTTTTGTAAAGACCTTTTACACCCACCCTGTATATGGGAATTAATTTTAACACGACATGTACTTAAAGTACCTATTGGGAATATCTTCATATCCCTTTCTGTTTCTCCCTTGTTGTCTGGCATCATTTTCGTCTGAAACGTTTAATATAAAACGCAACCAAAACAACACTACGAAACTTCTTTAAGCATCTTCAAGCCATTTTCATCGCGAAGTTGATTATCATTGATTACCACACGAGATAAACGATAATCATGTTGTTATTGGCCATCGAGAAGCTAAATGTCCGGAAGGCAAAGTATACATACAGATTATTATTTTATGCTAAATACGTTAACGTGTTATTTCATGCATTTTGTACGAGCATTAATGCAAACATGTTATTTAATTCATGATCTTAAAAATATTTTTCAAATTCTGTTGAAAATACTTGGATTAACTATAAGTCTATCTTTAAATGGCGCGAGTAATAAATGCTCATTAAATAGGTAAAACGCATACCGAATCAAGAACAAACACCATCGCTTAAAACCTATTGTGTTTACAGTAAAGGATCCAAATAATGAGCATTCTTTAGGTAGGTCCACCCTAAATTTATCGGAAGCTATTGTTATATTTGAGGATTTACCATTGTTATTGAGAAAATCCCTTAGCCAGGAGCGTGTATTGGGGAAGTTTCTAAATCAAAAATCTTAAACATGCCTATCCTCCTAAAATTGTATTATATTATGTTCGTAGGTGTTTATAACATAATATGAAAACATTTAAGAAATCATATCAACTAATAAATAACAATGGGTGGTACTATTTTACATAATATAATTACAAAAACAAGTTATAATATAGAATCTTACAAGCAAACCATTTTCAAAAATCGAATAATACTTTGTCGTTATGGCTTAATCATAGTCCCATTTAAAAGGTGAACTTTTATTAACCTCGTTTACAATAAGCGGTTCAACCATTTTATCTTCGACTATTTACATCTACCTGCCACATTTTGGCTTCTTCTTCTATTACATGATCAATACACTTTTTCAACTTTTTCGCACTGATTTTACCCATAGCTTTATTTTAGAGTCTTTTTAAATCTACTATTTTCTTAAGTCGTGTTTTTTCTGGCGATATCTGTCCTCATTTGAGCTCATATAAGTTCGATCGGGTTTAATTCGCAGGTAAGGAGAGAGTCTGACCACAGATATTCCTCGTAACTTTGCCATTTCATCAACTAAATATTTTTTGAATGCATTTTTATGTAAATTGGCTAGTACCAATAGTTCTTTTTTTAAGGAATCTAATGGAAATTATATTTGTCTTAAACTTAGCCATTCTGTTATTTCACTTTTACGCCATGGACTTGTCGGTAATTTTTCAGTCAGCCTAGAGTGATAACTTGCATTATCCAATACAATTATTGCATCTTTTGATACAAAATCCAATATTTGCTCGAACCATTCTTCAAAGACGTCGACATTCATATCTTCGTGATAGTCTTCGGTATCAGTAGACCATACCTTCAACGAAGCCTTCAGAACTTCCAATATGGGTTATGATAAGTGGATGTCCTTTTCCAGATGACCGCCTTAATCCTGTGGACAATCTTTTCAAAAAAGCTTGCCTTGAACTTTTAATATTTTAATCCCGCCAAAATTTAGTCATAGTGTTGTTATACAAAATAAAATTAATTATTTAAACCCACACCAATTAAACAATTTAAGTGTGTTATACAAAACCCAAATTACGCCCTGGAGGATGTTCTTCAGACACCCCTTAGCTAGCTCAACTCAGGGTAGGTTCGCTATTTTGTTTCTAGTTTGAGAGGTTTAGCACTCTTATAAGTAAGTTATAGTCAAATCCTGAAGGCGCCACCTTAGTTTTATTTTACTTAAAAGCCTTTAAATGTTCTAGTGTTTGGCCTCAGATAAAAACAAACTAGGAAAAAAAACACTTATGTCACAATCGGTATACCCTAGCTTATTATAAGCTCTCATTCATTCAAGCCCTCAATGTCACTCTATTTAAAATAAAAGCCAAATTTTCGCAGAGGCCAATACAAATATTTATTCTTAAGGTGTTGTTAAGCCCTTGGTTACTTGGTTTTATAAATGCAAGCTCCTCTTACGTTGGTGGACAATAGATACTTAAAGTTAAAAGATAAATAAGTGGAATGAAATATTAAAGTGATAGTACTAGGTTTGACAATAAAATTTCTGAAGGTTTAAATTTACAAAGTTATTGATAAAAGAAAGCAAAAAGTCAAACCCTGTTTGACAGAGTCTTGCACAAGACGGCAACTGTCAGACCTACACTGTAAAAAAAATGACTGTTCAGTCTGATCTGGCAGCCACATAGACCTACATCCAGGACATTGCCTTATACATGGAATTTCCGCAAGGTCTGTGCAAGAACCTCTCACAACTAACTAAATTTACCATAAAATCTCTGTTATAGTATGATACAATATCTTACTCAATACTGGTTACTCAATAAGCATGCTAGCCACTCGGCCATAGATAAATTAAAATGTCGAAGTTACAAGTACTAAATTTGGAATAAACAAATGGCCTTTAGCCGGGAAACAAAAATATTTACTTTATAATCATAAATTGTACTGTATTTATAACAAATGTAGCTGTAACAGACTACCTAACGCTTTGAACTACTAGAGACTCTTGTGACGTCTAAACGCTATGTCGACATACGCTATACGTTTACATTGCACAAGCTCTGTACATAACATAAGTGCAAAACTTGACCAAAACACTGTATGGTAAACAATACGCAAATGCAGAATATTGATATTTTAAGTTGTTACTAAGTTACAACAACATACTCAAGAAAAATGGTACTTAGCTAAAACCTTACGTGCTACCCATGGTTCATGAAGACTCAATCTTCACACACACTCACACATGGTCTCTGAAACAGCTAGCGTGGAAACTGCTACACAGCTAGTCTCCAAGAAATCCCATAGTACACGGCAACTGGCACGTCCCGCGTCCAGGCAATTCCAAAAAAAATAAACTAGTACATCACTTTGTACTCGGACTTTTAGCCCCTACCAAAAAAAACCTCAAATAACTAACGAGGGTTCCCAATTTACTAGATAGAGTCTATGACCGCTGTTGAAGTTCATTAAAGCATTTTAAATCGGCATTTCGCCCAAAGGAATAAGCAACTAGAAGGCCATACCCTTTTTAAAGCATTTGTGGATGCTATCGACACTACATTAGCCTGCTCGGCCCAAAACAAACTAAATTTGGGGAGCTACTTCCACAAACGTGCTCTAACTTCCAGTGTCCATGGTCGAAAGGGCCGCTTCTTATTTTTCTCCAACGTACATACCTAGTTACCGAAACAAAACAATCACAAAAAAAATAGTCACCCTATCTACGTAAACTAAGCTCTTTCAACAACACAGAAAACTAATGGCGACCAAAGTCTACCCACGCGACCAAGCAAAAATTAACCAGAAGTCGCTGTGAAAACGCACAGAAACTGTCAGTCTGACACTGACCTATTATCGATTTTCTTAAAACACAGCTGATTTACGACATTCGAGATGATTAACCTACAACTTCTATACTAGGTTAAATAGTTATAAATTACCAATTACCAATTAACTAAAAGAAAGATTTGAAATTAAACCTATCTGCAACTAGTATTAAACGATGAACAGAAGAAATCAATCCATTAAGCAATGTCGTACAAGATACAAAACATTCCTGAAATATAATCAACAACAAAGGTTTGAAACTAAACATAATGAAAATTTTGGGCTATTACAGGTAACTTAATTAGCAATTAATGTTTATGATGAGAGTCTACATAGGTATGTATTTTAACAATTTAAAACCGAAAACTTAACAGAGATAATCAAGCTTATAAAATGCAATTTTCAAACTGTAACAGTGTGGCCTTCATTTAGCCATGTTTCGTCTAGGTAAAATATTTTTTTGTTTTCTTCTCTGGCTTTTCGGATGCTTCTTAAGTAATTTCTTCTCCAACAGACGATATCGATCGATTGCCTATTATGTTTTTTCCACCGAAAACCCATTTTTTTTCCTGGTCCCGGTCTTCTCGGATTGAGGACAAAATTTTGTCCAGCGTGGGAAGTTTTAACTGTTCGCCTTATTCTCTGCATTAAAACGTCATCCAGCTCAAGTTTTGGTCGTCCTGGAGAAGTTGTTGTAGGGTTGATGCCAACACATTTTTCTTCTTCTTTTTCACAACGTTAAGCATGTCTTCTGTAAATTGCACTACATGGTCAACACTCAAATCCGCATTCTAACTTTTAATAGAATCCTAACAGTTAAGAATTAATTTTTTTTAACTTACTGTAGATGAATCGACTCTAGGGCGGTTGGGCAATTGTTAAAAATTCTCCATATTTAATTAGGAAAACACTGACACTTCACACTTTGACTAGTTTCACTGAGAAACAAACACCCAAGGTAGGTATGTATAGATATACAGTGAGGACATAAAGTCTGGAAAACTACCTTTTGCAAGTAAACGAAGTACCTGAATAAAAAACGCTCGGACACGTCGATTTTATTTAATTGTCTTCTATCTTCTAAGATTTCTGAGATATATACAGGGTGCTTCAAGAAAGCTGGGCAGCTGTTAACTTCTTTTTTTTTAATGGAACACCCTGTATATTATTGCATTTTTGGATTCTACGGACAATTCTAAGTATATTTCGTATAGGATATCATATACCTAAATTCAATTGTTTTTAAAATAAAACACACCTTACTAGTTTACTGAATTTTTAATGACAATAACTTAAATGACACATTTTAACGTAACAAATGCTGAAACTGTTGTCCGTTAACTTCCTGGCAATATCCTAACCGATCGATGAACTCTTGTTGCACGTTTCGAATGAAAAAAGGTGGGATTTGTCGAATTTCATCTCTTATACGATTTTTCAGCGCATCGATATTAGGAGGTCTGTTGAAATAAACTTTGGTTTTTAAATATCCCCACAGAAAATAATCTAGGGGAGTCAAATCCGGAGACCTGGCCGGCCATTGTACGGGGCCACGACGTCCTATCCACCTGTTAGGAAATATCTCATTGAGATACTGCCGAACAGTAAGCGCGTAGTGAGGTGGTGCTCCATCTTGTTGAAACCACATAGTTGGAGTTGGTATATCAGGCTCATTACCTGGATACAGTTGAACTAAGGCAGGAATCAACTCTAGTTGCAGAAAGTCAAGATCAATTTCGCCGTTTAAGTTAACGTCGAAAAAATACGGACCTATAATCCTGTCTTGAAATATTCCAGCCCAAACATTGATTTTTTCGGGATGTTGCGTATGAGCCACTTGAGCCCAATGAGTATTCTCTGTGGACCAGTATCTACAGTTTTGTCGGTTGATCCCAACAAACATTTTAAGTTAAATTTACCTTTATTCGACCTCTAAACCGGTCAAATATTTTGCACGACCAATTATATATAGGGATAATTTACCTACATTTGTTTTCCTATTGCCCAATGTGGGGAAAGAAACTAAAGTAAATTGAAGGTCGAAAATAGGTTGATAGGGTTTTTCTGTCCAATAAGTTGAAACGAAGTGAAATAAATATAGACCTATTTTACGTCTAAATGTGGAAAGTGAGACCAACCTTTTGACCTAAATATAACCTAAATAGGAGCAATAAGACACTAGACAAAAATACAGAGAAAACATATTATATCTGGTGTTAGAAAGAAAAGACAACAACTTATGCCAACACTTCCAACAGGACAAAATAAATTATAAAATGAAGTTCGACTTAAGTAGATATTTGGAATGGCCGCATATTATAACTTCAACAATATGATATAATTAAGTTTTATCATTTTTCTGGATCGAAATTTGGATGCGAAAGAAATGTGTTTGTGAATTATGGTGATGATACTTCGAAAAACTAAACGCGCCCTTAAAATATGCATTTTTTTATTATATAAATATTTTTACCATTATAACCTAAAAACAGAGTGCCTTCCTTATAAACATTATATGTACCTAAAGTTTTAAAAAAACTTTCGTTGACGAAAGATATCGTAGTCTAATGGATTTTCCACTCACCTTATGTAATTCTTAAAATTTTAATTATTGTTTTTTTATAGTTGTCGATAAACAGGAAAACTAATAATTATTAAATATGGCCGCCTTTATATTTTTAACCTTAAAGTTATTTTTTTCTTTATTATTAACTGTACAAGCAATGTTAGCCTTTGAGGTTAATCAGAAAGTTATGAAGTAGCTCAATTTTTAACCACAAAAGATCTATAACTTTGGGAACAATTTATAGGGCAAAATTATCCAAAATATTACTTGTTTCTAAAACTACATGGTCAGTAAATTATTTGGACTTTTTGTAGGCAATAATTGGGTAATATTTACCTAGCGTAATAGCCAAAAAATTCCTTAATTTTGAACACATATATTAAGTAACAATTAAGTAAATTATTACTTAATCATATTCCTTATTAGGATTAAATATTTTTAATGTCTAAGAGAGGTAATTTATTTGTAATTTTTAACTAGGTAAATTAAACTACAAGTAGACTTCCCTATAACAAATTATTTAAGTTCTAGATATCCAAATTTTGACTTAGATTTTAGAGTTCGAATCTTTTGTGACTTTTAAGAAAACATTTAAGGCAAAAATAAGCAAATATTTGACAATTTAGGATTATTTTCCTTCCGTTCTGGTCTACATTACTTAATATGTTTGTTGGGGACAGTACCATTAAGAAAAAAGGTAGCTTCATCGGAAAATAAAATATTTCTACAAAAAAATGGATCTATATTGCACCGCTCTTGCATATTTTCGCAAAACTGAATTCGGCGGTCATAGTCGTCTTCATTTAATTCATGTAATAATCTTATTTTGTATGGATGATACTTTGCCTTTTTTAAAATATTTTTTACCGATGTTTGACCAATGGACAAATCTGATGCTGCTCGACTTATAGGTAAATGTGGATTTTCGTTATAACTGAGTAAAACATCTAATTTCTTATTATCATCTAGTTTCGGCCTACCTGTCCTGGGAAGATCTTTTACACAACCATGTTCAAGGAATTTATTGACAATTTTGCTGACTGTAGATATCGTAATTTATTGTCCGCGCTCTGGATATGTGTTATTAAAAAGTTCACAAACTTCACCCAAAGGTCTTTGGCGATCTCCCCAGCCAAACATTATCAGAATTTCAATTCTTTCTCGCTCTGAGAGAATTTTTAATAACTTGACAGTAACAAAACTGTCCTACAGTATGTTAAAAATTGGCACAGTTGTCATAGTGACAATGAGTCAAAGTGACATCAAGTTACTACATTTCTCCTAGATGTCCTCACTGTATATAGGTGTATTATTTCAATAGAGGCACCCATAAAGGCATAATAACCACATAATTAGCAAACAGGTAACCAGGATTGGGTACAAAAAAAAAGGAATACAATAATTAGAGGAGAGACGGAATAAGTATCTAGACTCTAATTAGTTTTGACAAAATTGCTTTATAAAACCCAAGATAATTGGTACGGCTGTACATAATTTTTTGCTTAGAAAATTTTATATTAAAATATATATTTGAAGAGAAATAGCTTGAATTTAATATCGATACTTTTACTAATTCTGCACAAGTTTAAAAATTCAGGCCTATTTAAATCTATACATGCCGAAAAATCTTGCACGCCCATAGAGAAGACGGTTTTGATTGATTTATTACTTTGCATCATTTGAAGATAGAAGAGGACTATAATGTAAATAATTAATGTTTTAATTTTGAAAATAAAGGAAAAATTCCTTGGTAACGTTAATTACATTAATGCATGTTATGTATTTTCCATATTTTTTGCGAAACCTAAATCACTAAAGTAAATTTGGTTAAAACTTTTTACATATTCTAAATCCTTTCGCTGGACAAGGCTGCTGACATTAAAACAGCTATTTGAATAAAAAACTACACTGTTTTATTATACCAAAACATTTGAGACATCCGCTTAATGAGACCATAAACAACGAGATGTTATCGGGGCAAGAGTTCTTCACTTGCCAGAGAGATTTCTTGGCATCGGTAGGACATATGTTATGCGAAGAAAACATTGCTATTGGTACTATTTTTAATTTATTTATGGGTATAATTATCACATAATTTGTATATCAAGGTGAAAACTAATACATTCTTTTTATAGCTTGCAAATTTTAAATTGAACACGCATTTGTCTTTAACCATCTTAAACGGAACTTATAAGAAATACATGTTCTCCGAATAAGTACTGTAATGTGAAAATAATAATTTTAAAAATAACACTTTGGACATAAAATATGCGGGAAACATCATTACGGAAATTACATACCTTGTCTTATACCTTGCCATTTACGGTTGCGAGAGTATGATTATATTGATTACCTATGTGTGGTTACGTATCATTATCCATTACTTTAATTTTTATGCGGTGTTAACATGCACTCTCTATTATTACCGGTCGTATCATCGGATACAGCCGTTCGTCAATTCCAGGGAAACATATACCTACAATCAACCGTTTTTGCATATTAAGTTGAAAATTACACCACGAGGTAATTAAGGGATATGGCAGGTATTATGGAAATTTATTAAGATTATAATCAAGTCAGTTTATTGTCAAGAAATGTTGGTTTAAAAAAAGTCTAATAGCTTTGCTGACGATAGCGCTCTTATATTTACTAGGTACTTACGGTGGTAAAAATATGTAAATGAAGGATTTAAATAGTCCAGGTTAGATAGAAAATACAAATCCCCATTATTAACATTTTATTTTTTCCTCTTCTGTCCGCTAACTTGCATACGACATCAGGTGAATTGTTCAAAATAAAAACAAGGTGCCATGGTGCTGCCATAGCAACAAGCGCTGCAACTTGACGTTCATGGCATGTTTTTTATTTTACGTATAAAATCCTATTAAAATCATATGATTTCATTATACTATAATGAATATTATACACTGGTGTATATTGGATATTATTATTTTTAAGGAAAGGCATGTATAATGATCATATTATATAGTAGTCGTGGACAAAAGTAATTATTGACTAGAAATTAAATAAAATCGATCATTGTTAATTTAAACATTTATTTACCTCAAGGAAGAAAATTTACTTCACTGATTAATCAACAGCAATCAAAAATCATCAAAACATTAATAAGAAATGCTTAAGAATCGATAATATCGGAGCAAGTTCCCAACTTACTTGATTTAGAGCGATGAAAGTTGAAGAAGAGAGAGTAGAAACAACATCATCATTTTAACAAATTTGTCCTGAACTTAGATTTACTCAGAATTAGCTTGATTTTGATTTCAAATTAACTTTTTTCTTTTTTCAATGGGGTAACACTCTTACATCAAAGAATAAATATGTTAATGTAAATTGGTCAAAACTTTCATAAGAAATATTTAGGGTCGATAATATCCTAGCAAGTTCCCAACTTACTTGATTTAGAGCGATAAAAGTTGAAGAAGAGAGAGTAGAAACAACATCATCATTTTAACAAATTTGTCGTGAACTTAGATTTACTCAGAATTAGCTTGATTTTGATTTCAAATTAACTTTTTTCTTTTTTCAATGGGGTAACACTCTTACATCAAAGAATAAATATGTTAATGTAAATTGGTCAAAACTTTCATAAGAAATATTTAGGGTCGATAATATCCTAGCAAGTTCCCAACTTACTTGATTTAGAGCGATGAAAGTTGAAGAAGAGAGAGTAGAAACAACATCATCATTTTAACAAATTTGTCGTGAACTTAGATTTACTCAGAATTAGCTTGATTTTGATTTCAAATTAACTTTTTTCTTTTTTCAATGGGGTAACACTCTTACATCAAAGAATAAATATGTTAATGTAAATTGGTCAAAACTTTCATAAGAAATATTTAGGGTCGATAATATCCTAGCAAGTTCCCAACTTACTTGATTTAGAGCGATGAAAGTTGAAGAAGAGAGAGTAGAAACAACATCATCATTTTAACAAATTTGTCGTGAACTTAGATTTACTCAGAATTAGCTTGATTTTGATTTCAAATTAACTTTTTTCTTTTTTCAATGGGGTAACACTCTTACATCAAAGAATAAATATGTTAATGTAAATTGGTCAAAACTTTCATAAGAAATATTTAGGGTCGATAATATCCTAGCAAGTTCCCAACTTACTTGATTTAGAGCGATGAAAGTTGAAGAAGAGAGAGTAGAAACAACATCATCATTTTAACAAATTTGTCGTGAACTTAGATTTACTCAGAATTAGCTTGATTTTGATTTCAAATTAACTTTTTTCTTTTTTCAATGGGGTAACACTCTTAGATCAAAGAATAAATATGTTAATGTAAATTGGTCAAAACTTTCATAAGAAATATTTAGGGTCGATAATATCCTAGCAAGTTCCCAACTTACTTGATTTAGAGCGATGAAAGTTGAAGAAGAGAGAGTAGAAACAACATCATCATTTTAACAAATTTGTCCTGAACTTAGATTTACTCAGAATTAGCTTGATTTTGATTTCAAATTAACTTTTTTCTTTTTTCAATGGGGTAACACTCTTACATCAAAGAATAAATATGTTAATGTAAATTGGTCAAAACTTTCATAAGAAATATTTAGGGTCGATAATATCCTAGCAAGTTCCCAACTTACTTGATTTAGAGCGATGAAAGTTGAAGAAGAGAGAGTAGAAACAACATCATCATTTTAACAAATTTGTCGTGAACTTAGATTTACTCAGAATTAGCTTGATTTTGATTTCAAATTAACTTTTTTCTTTTTTCAATGGGGTAACACTCTTACATCAAAGAATAAATATGTTAATGTAAATTGGTCAAAACTTTCATAAGAAATATTTAGGGTCGATAATATCCTAGCAAGTTCCCAACTTACTTGATTTAGAGCGATGAAAGTTGAAGAAGAGAGAGTAGAAACAACATCATCATTTTAACAAATTTGTCGTGAACTTAGATTTACTCAGAATTAGCTTGATTTTGATTTCAAATTAACTTTTTTCTTTTTTCAATGGGGTAACACTCTTAGATCAAAGAATAAATATGTTAATGTAAATTGGTCAAAACTTTCATAAGAAATATTTAGGGTCGATAATATCCTAGCAAGTTCCCAACTTACTTGATTTAGAGCGATGAAAGTTGAAGAAGAGAGAGTAGAAACAACATCATCATTTTAACAAATTTGTCGTGAACTTAGATTTACTCAGAATTAGCTTGATTTTGATTTCAAATTAACTTTTTTCTTTTTTCAATGGGGTAACACTCTTACATCAAAGAATAAATATGTTAATGTAAATTGGTCAAAACTTTCATAAGAAATATTTAGGGTCGATAATATCCTAGCAAGTTCCCAACTTACTTGATTTAGAGCGATGAAAGTTGAAGAAGAGAGAGTAGAAACAACATCATCATTTTAACAAATTTGTCCTGAACTTAGATTTACTCAGAATTAGCTTGATTTTGATTTCAAATTAACTTTTTTCTTTTTTCAATGGGGTAACACTCTTACATCAAAGAATAAATATGTTAATGTAAATTGGTCAAAACTTTCATAAGAAATATTTAGGGTCGATAATATCCTAGCAAGTTCCCAACTTACTTGATTTAGAGCGATGAAAGTTGAAGAAGAGAGAGTAGAAACAACATCATCATTTTAACAAATTTGTCGTGAACTTAGATTTACTCAGAATTAGCTTGATTTTGATTTCAAATTAACTTTTTTCTTTTTTCAATGGGGTAACACTCTTAGATCAAAGAATAAATATGTTAATGTAAATTGGTCAAAACTTTCATAAGAAATATTTAGGGTCGATAATATCCTAGCAAGTTCCCAACTTACTTGATTTAGAGCGATGAAAGTTGAAGAAGAGAGAGTAGAAACAACATCATCATTTTAACAAATTTGTCGTGAACTTAGATTTACTCAGAATTAGCTTGATTTTGATTTCAAATTAACTTTTTTCTTTTTTCAATGGGGTAACACTCTTAGATCAAAGAATAAATATGTTAATGTAAATTGGTCAAAACTTTCATAAGAAATATTTAGGGTCGATAATATCCTAGCAAGTTCCCAACTTACTTGATTTAGAGCGATGAAAGTTGAAGAAGAGAGAGTAGAAACAACATCATCATTTTAACAAATTTGTCGTGAACTTAGATTTACTCAGAATTAGCTTGATTTTGATTTCAAATTAACTTTTTTCTTTTTTCAATGGGGTAACACTCTTAGATCAAAGAATAAATATGTTAATGTAAATTGGTCAAAACTTTCATAAGAAATATTTAGGGTCGATAATATCCTAGCAGGTTCCCAATTTAGAGTTCAATATTAATCATATTTGAGCGGCAAAAGTTGAAAGAAGATGTCAGGAAAACTAATGGGGGTCAATTCGAGCAGAAACAACATCCTGATGGGCCGATATCTCGACACATATCTCGAATTGGCGGAGTTAACAGTGGGAGTGGAGCCGTGATAAATGAGAACATAAATCTTTTGCGCCTCCTTCTCAACTCGAGTGGGCAAATATCTATCACAGTTATAATTTAGAAGATCGTTTATCAAGATATTTATCGCGTTGTAATAAACCGTCTACTGCAGGCAGTATTAGTTCGGGGAAAAATAAAAAAAAATTGGCTCTAGTTTCTTTTGTTCTGTAATGGTACAGGGGTAGCCTAAAATGAAGTTGACAAATAACAACCTCTTTTGTTACCATGGACAAGAAAAAACATTTTTCCTAGTGAGAACACAGGATGCCACAACCTTTTTTTTATCCGATTGTGTCAAAAAATGACGTTTTATAGATCAGATATTTGGACGAAAAGGTAACCTTTTCAATAAGGTATTGATTATTGCGCTGGTAGCTAGGCAACCTTTGTCGTCCTAGTCCGAAAAACATTTTGTCGGACGCTAAAATATTTTCAACAGTTTATTTTATTCAATTATTTACAATATTTATATTAAATGTACAATTAGAACAATTTTGAACAAGAACGGGGTGATGTAAATTTGATTTTGAGGATGTGTTATTATTTTTGGTCTCCGTTATGATATTATTCTCCAATGTTGAACTCGATTGGGAGACGGATTGCGACACCTGAGTCGAGACTGACTGCAGGTCAGATTGTGGAATGTTGAATATTTTTTTGGTCAGCTCTAACTTATTACTTAAGGAATCATCTATGTAGCCCTCGGCTACTCCCGAAGACTTCCAGCCTCCATGCCGTTTTAGAGATGTTATGTCTGCTCCCGCATCTACAAGTAATGTGGCCGATGTTCTTCTGAATCAATGTCCCGTGAATTCCTTGGCATTCGGCAGTTTTAAGTAAGATGCTATTTCCTGAGGTATAGAGCCAAATTTGTGTATACCGACAACTTGCTTATGGCATTTTCCATTGCGATAAGACACAAAAAATCGCCCATCACTCATATTTGTTGGACGTAAAGCCAGATAATTTCTATAATACTTTAGATATTCTCCAATCACCGTAAATGATCTCGGTTTGTTTGTTTTATTATAGGGAATTTTTATTAACAAAGCCGTTCCCAAATCTTGTATGTCATCAATTTTCATATGAGCCAGTTCTTCTCGACGACATGCGCCCGCGATTCCAAAAATAAAAGCAACCTGTAATTAAGAAAATTGTTAGTCAGAAATTTAAAATATGTACTATTATATAGTTACATTTACCTTCAACATTAAGTATTTGTCATCTGGAGCATGGCAAAGGAATTTGTGAACCTCTTCTCTAGTTAGGATCCTTGATTTCTTTGGACAATATCCAACACTTTTTTGTTTCAACAATGCTCGTAATCTCATGTATTTAGATATATCAATATTCTGTTTTACATTTACCACTGCACGTAGCATAGAATACTGCGACCACAGAGTAGATGACTTCATAGTTTTCGATAATTCCGCCATATAGACCAAGAAGACGTTTTCGGAGAACGACTGTATATTTTTTTCTTGCCGGTAATCCATAAATTTTTTATAAGCTCTTTCATATATTTCCTTAGATTTTTGTGGCAACAAATGTAACATTACTTCCTTGGCAGTTTCTTGAATGTCAGGTGGTGTGCCTTCTATAAGATCATCGTCTATTTCCATTTTTAATTGTGTTTTTCAGGTTTTAAAACTAGCAGAACACGAAAGATTAGTTAAAACTATCGCCTGATTGATAAAACGTCAGTTGATAATATTAATTTAATTATTTGTTAGATCCATGGATACGCATATTACAGGTTTCATTGTTCAAACATTTAAGGGACAAAAAATTACAATACAAGATGAAATATATTGGTTTTCTTAATTTTTACATTATTTTATAATCCGAGCAAAAACACAATCGGATAAAAAATAACGTATGTTATACGGACGAAAAATGTATTTCGGACTATGCGGGTTACTGGCCTCGGCTTTGCCTCGTCCAGTAATCTCCCGCAATACGTCCGAAATACTGCATTTTTCGTCCTTGTAACATAATATACTATTTTGTCCTTCTAAGCAGGCGCCTAGATTGAAGATGGATTGCATGTGAATATTTTGGAGCTGTTTTTTCAGTATATTTACAGTTGCTCAAGCCACATGGTTAGTTTAGGTCCGTTCCAAGACAAACTATAACAATATACACAAAACAAGTAGTAGAATACTTCTGTTCTTTCTTTGGTAGAATAACCCATAAAAATTTTTAAGAGGAACATCTCGCCAACGCGGTTTACCTGCTCCTGGCGTCTCTCACAGCTTCTACTTTCCTATGACAGTCACGATATTGTACAACGTTTATCTGGTATAAAACAAAAAGATAGTGTCGGCCATGATAATATATCCGTAATGTCATATATATATAATTCGATTTACAACGTTCTTCGACGTCTTCCGATTTTCAGTCTCCATTACTCTTGGTCTTGCCAGAGGTTAACCCCAGCTCTCTCAACCTGATCTCCTGGTCTATCCCCTCTTTCCAACTTTTCCTGGGTCCCCCTTGTTTTCGTCTTGCTTGTGGGGTCCATTTCAGTATCTGTTTTAGGAGTCGTTCCTTGTTCATCCGTTGTACAGGTCCAATGTCCATACCACTTCAGTTATTTGACCCTAATATCATCCATTATGTCGTGTGTGACTCCCATAATCTCTCTAATCCTCTTGTAAGTAACTCTATCCGTCCTTAGTCTGCCTGCTGCTCGTCTCCAGTAGTCCATCTCCGTAGCCCTTAGTTGTCTTTCGGCTCTTTCTTTGATTTGCCATACTTTACTACTAAATGTGAAATTACTCTTTTTGATTGTATCAAATATTTTTTGTTTGTTTCTCTTGAGCCACCACTATCTGGTCTTCTGCGAGCATACCACTGTGCTACATTTTCTTTTCCAGGGTTTAAGTGCTTGTTCCAGGTATATTTTACATAATGTGGATGAAATGCAACACCATTGTTTAAGTCCTTTATCTGTTTTAAAACCTTTCGAAGTTTGTATTCCGATTTTAACCTGTGCCCTATTTTCCTCGTAAAGATTTTCTACGGCGCTAATATTTGTTTGTTCGAGGGCCTTCCATAATTGATCATGGGGTTTTTTAGGTCCACATACAAAAGGTAAACTTTCTAGTTTAATGCTAGCTCTTTTTCTATCAGTTATGTGACGCAAAATAGGTGGGCTGTGGTGGATCTTCTCGCTCGGAATCTTACCTGTTCTTCGGCTTCCATGTCCCGATATTTCAGTTCATTCTTTTCCTTTATGATCTTCCCATAAACTTGACTAAGGGTACTAGTGACGTCAATGCCTCTGTAGTCATCGCAGTCATCCCGCTTTCCCTTCTTGTGGATGGTTGATATTAATGATGTTCTCCATTCTATGGGTACCGTCATTCCATTTATATTTCTGTCATAAAAACCATAAAAGATTCAATTGGTAAGCCCTTGGCCTATCTAATAATCCTATCGTTTGACACTGGCATTTTCCTTGATCAACTCAAGATTGGAAAGGTTATGCCAATTTATGAAAAACATGACAGATCATGTGCCGAAAATTATAGACCGATAACAGTTTTAAATCTCGGAAATATTTGAAAGGATATATTAGGATCGCCTTATTAGCTTTCTGGATAGATAATCCATTTTGTAATCTGCTCAGTATGGTTTTCGTAAGGGTAGGTGGACGGAGGGAGTGGCCTGCGTATTTATGCAATCGGTGTATAATCACATCGATGCAGGTCAGTGCGTTGGGGGCCTCTTCTTCGATCTATCCCGAACATTTGACAGCTTGAACATAGGTTTCATTATTGAAAAGCTTTATGCCAATAGTATTGAAGGTTGAGTGCTTGGCCTTATCTCCTAATACCTTACTGACTGAGAGTTAGTTGGCGGCACCTCTTTGGTGATCCCAGGGCGGATTTCGCTGGAACTCGAACACGTGATAAAAAGTGTGATTAGAGACTGGTGGGACAGAAATAATCTGATCCTAAATGTTCAAAAACAAGTGTGTATTAACTTTAGATGTAGAAATATCTCCCCCAGTATAAACAATCCTCTCATTCAAACTTCCCAGGATGGTATGTGGTCCAATTCTTGACCTGGAAACATCACACAACCTATATTTGTAAAAAAATTAATTTAACATACTATCTTACAGTTAGAAAATGTAATCGTATAAATGTTTACTATTCACTAGTATATTGACATTTAAATTATAACATCATATTATGGAGATATGCAGTTGAGTCCAACAGAGTATTTGTAGCCCAAAAACGAATCATAATACTTATATTTAACCTAAAGCCTACCGATAGCTCTAGATCGATTTGCAGTGGCCAAAAAATTATGACATTTTATGACATATGTCGACACCGCCAATAAAAAGTTCGTCTACTTACGTCTTTGTGTGGCAACACATACAGACCCTTATGAGCCTGCAGCATGTTCCTTGCGCCTTGACATGTTAAAGTAGAGTAATCGGTTTTTGGGAACACACTACGGGAAACCGAGAGTGGATGAAATAAAGCCGTATAGAGCATTTCCCACGCAATGTGTTAATTTTGAGACGAGAAGTGTGTTCTCTTAATAATTATTGTCGGGCTGGTTGGCGGCGGATCGTCAGTTTCCCTTATCTTATTTTATTATTGTACTGCGTTTTTGATAGTACCTGTTATAATGATTTACTTTAGTAGTGCACATGTTTTACTAGAAACAATTATTCTTTATTAAAAGTCAGTGTCGTACTGATCTTAATATGCCTAAACGGTCTAACCGCATAAACGCCTCTGCGGCTCTAACATATATATAAGTTGATAATGTTTATAAGAAGCCACGAGAACAAATATCAACGAAACTCGTCTTGTCATTCATAACCAACCAGAAGTGCAAACCACTTATCAACAGTTAAGCACAAGCTAACGAAATTTGAAAAATCCCCCAAGTATGCTGGGAAACTACTATTTAACAAAATATCTTATAGAGTTAGAGTAATGGGTCTCAATACTTTGAAAACTAAACTTAAGAGCTTCCTCCTCCAAAAAAGTTACTACTCAGTCTCATAATTCTTTAATAATAATATACATGCATGATTTTAGCGTTGTTAAACGTTCATATGCACTTGGTGTAATGTTGTCACTTATACAGGGTCGTTAGTATGTATGGAAACGGTCGATTATTTCTTAAATTAAAACAGCTAGCAAAAAATAATTAAGACAAAAGTTTTAGGGTTTTTTAAAGTCTATAAAAATTTTGGAAGAACAAGTATACAGGATCAGTCAGAAAGCCGTAGGAGAACAAAGTTACCTTTTTTTTAATGGAACACATCTGTCTTAGAATATTTTTGGATTTAGCATTAAATTACAATTATTTTTTGAAAAATACATTATAAGTCCAAACCTAACAGTTTCCGAGATATCGACTATTGAAAAATTACATTTTTGAACTTTGGCAGCCTCTAGCTTTTTAACGGTACGTCTTAGAGTAAAACGGCTTACATATCCCTATCTTAGTTTTTTATTATCTTCCTACGAGTGTCAACTTCCGGTTAAACCGGATGTAACTCAAAAGCCGGAAATATAGTACTTCCGGTTTAACCGGAAGTTGATATTTTTTGGAAGATAATAAAAAAGTAAGATAGGGACATGGAAGCCACTTTGCTCTATGGTATAACATTAGAAAGCTAGAATCTGTCAAACTTCAAAAATGTAATTTTTCAAAAGTCGATATCTCGGAAACTAGTAGGTTTAGACTTGTAATAGACTTATTAAAAAATAATTGTAATTTTATGTAGAATCCAAAAATATTCTAAGATATAGGGTGTTCTATTAAAAAAAAAGTTACTTTGTTTCTCTACGGCTTTTCGACTCATCCTGTATACTTATTTTTTTAAAATTCCAATAGACCTCAAAAAACCCTAAAACTTTTTTGTCTTAAGTATTTTTTGCTGGCTGCTTTACTTAGAGAAATAATCGACCGTTCCCATACATACCAACGACCCTGTATAATAATATTTAGGTGTTAAATGACGCATAAATCTATCCTAGATGGCTGCATTTTGCAAGTACCCAATAAAAATTTTGATTATAATTTTTTGACTTAAATTAACTGGTGCTATTAAGCAAACGTTAAGTTTTTAGGAACAAAAATCCCGCCTGTGATTTTTTAGCATTAAATTCCACTTGGTTACTGTCACCCCAAGACATGATTTCTTCCGGCTCTTTATTGAGATGTGAGACCTGTAAAGAGTAAAAAATGAAACAAGTGTGCTCTTGTCGCCGAAACTATCTACTGGATTTTGAGCTTTTTCCAGTTAAATCGGTTAAAAGTGATATTTAATAATATACTCCTACTGAGCTACAAATAGACCTTGATCCAACACTCCATAAACTGAAAATTTTCCAAAAGCTTATGGAGCATACGGTATTTATCTACCTCTTTATTGTTAAAGTTTTTATAGCGAGTTTGATCCTAGCAATTGAAATGCGCAGAGTGTAATTTTGCTCTATTTTCTATATTTTTATCGGTTTCAACGTCTTTATATCTTGAGCAAGACTGGCTACCGTTTCAGCCATACTCGAGCCAGATTAAAGTAATTACTAGACCAGACTGCAAAGCACAATTTATACTAGTTTCTCGTCGGTATCTTAATGTAATCTTCCAGGAACAAATCGAATTTAGAGTCATGCTACTATACTGTCGATTCACCCATTTTCTTTAATTTGCTTCGTAATGGCGTTTGTATCGATATTTGAAATCATGTTAACTACCTTGTAGGTTTTATTAGATGTTTTATTAAAATGCATAATTATAACAATAATTGGGCCGTGTTATGCAGAAAGCACCCAACCCACAAAATTAAAAAAACAGAGATATTTTGTATACTGACTAATAATTTAGAGTTCTTTATTCTGTAAAAACCTCCCAACCCTATACCGACGCAAGACCTTTGATATTTTCATTCATAGAATTTACTGAATTATAATATACAATCTAAATTTTAGCATAAAACTTCCAACCCACTTGGCTGATAGACTAGATTTTGAAAATTGAATTCCGCGGTCAGCGCTTGGCACCCAAGTGGGTTGGTAGCATTATGCGAAACGTGCTTCTTCCTAAACACCGGTTATTTAAGAACCAGTTAGTAGTTCGTGAAAAGTCTGGATATAAGAATCAATGTTTGGTATCAAAATATTATCTAAAAAGCGTTACTAACCATTAGTGCATTAGTGAAAATTGACAAAATGTTTCACAAACGAACAATGAGGATAATGGCCAAATGTGGAGCTAATGTTAATGAAAGTGGTAAGTAAAATGCTTTTTTAGGTTAGATTTAGGAAGTTTATTAAATTATTTTATACATGCATACCTACATTTCTAGAGACCTTAAGTACGGAATTTTAATTTGACTTGATAATATTAAAGGACATAATATACTATTCTCGATATTAGGTACTTTAAAAGGATAATTTTGTTATAATTGTGGCTTGGTAGCTTTTTGCAGAACAGGGCAGGGGCAAAAAAAGTTTATTTAATTTCTAATTCCAATACACAAAAATTATTTTATTAAATTAAGTCTGTCATATTATTGGTATAATATAAAGTTAAAATAAGATACATAGAAAATATCATTGACAGTATATCGGATTTTTTTAAAACACTTTGAAAGGTGACTGCTGTCCTAAATTTCTTTAATATTTTCACAAAAAATGGATAATTTTTTCTATACGAATAGAGGCAGAGCCATCACAGGCTAATAGTGAGATAATAGAACCACTAGGGACTGCCCAGGCGAAGGAGCAACACTCTCAGATCCAAGAAAGCTCAGATCAAAGAATTATTTTAGCCCGACAGGAAATAGAAGATGAACTTCCCCAACTATTCAATCAAGAAATTGGCCACAGTGAAAATGCTCAAAACGATTTATTAGGCAAGCAGAACATATTTTTATTATTGTAATATTTATTAACTAATTATTTAATTTAACCTTAGAAATCGATTTTTTTGCAGGTGTAGGAGCAACCAAAGAAAATGGCATATTATATGATGTTTTACAGGAAAATATAAAAATAGGAGATTTTGAAGTGGGTAAGTTATTATTTTTTGCTTAAATAATAGCTTAGCCTAGTATATTCTCGAGTATATTCTTAAATTTTAATAATAATAATTTTATTATTGTTTCTTTATAGATTCAATTACATCTGAATTAATACCAGCACAACCAGGGCCAAGCTGCAGTGTTTTCCCAACTAGAGTTTTACGAGATAGAAAAAAAGTTGCTGTTTTCCCTTTTTCCTCTGACTCGTCAGAAGATGATGACGATTCCATTAAGGATCCATTCTATGACCCACATGATGACATTGATGACCAACTGGTTGTGACAACACCACTGCACCATGTACACCATGTAGTTGCAGATTCTGAAGGTGAAAATGACGAAATCATCGAAAATTTAAATACAACTACTGGAAGGGCAAAGAAGGGACGTAAAAGAAAGTTTATAGAGCAAAATAGAGCACAGAAAAAAGAAAATAAAAATAGCAACCAAAGTTATATCAACTATAAAGGCGTCAAAGTAAATCCGAAGGGATACATTGACTTTGTTTGTAACTGTCCAAAAAAATGTAACGAAAAAATTTCATCTGAGAGGCGAAAACAACAATTTGACCGCTTTTGGTCCTTACAATCTTACAATTCGCAGACAAACTTTATAGCTGCCTGTGTAAAAGAGTTTCCTAAAAAGAGAATTTATGGTAGAGACCAGACAAAACGAAACTTTTCCAGGAAATACACACTGGACAGTGTAGTCGTATGTAGAGTAACTTTTATTCGAACTTTATCTCTAACTACATGTCGAATACAAACGGCCCTAAACAAATTTCATGGGAGAATGCCTCTGACTGATCAAAGAGGAAAAATAGCAGGAGGGAGAAACAAGCTTCCAGATTCTAGTATTCAAAAGGTAGTAGACCAAATCAACAGAATTCCGCGATACATTTCACATTATTGTCGTTCAAAAACCGAAGCCAATTTTCTGCCACCGGGGACGACACTGCAAAAGATGTACGAAATGTACTGTTTAGAAGAAAACAGCCCTGTTAGCTTAGCCTCTTACAAGCGAATATTTTATACCAGGTTTAATTTAAAAATGAAAGCTGTTAAAAAGGACACCTGCAATTTTTGTGATACTTTAAAAACTCAAATCGATAATGAGACAGATTTAACCAAGAAAGAAAATTTGAAAGTGAAGCAAAGCAGCCATTTTGAGATAGCTGAAGATGCCCAGAGACGACGTAGGCAAGACTTTGAAACTGCTAAAAACAATGAGGAATATGAATGCTTGACTTTTGACATGCAAAAGACTCTTCCATTACCTCGGATTCCATCCAGCATTGTGTTTTATAAAAGACAGCTGTGGGTATACAATGCTGGTATTCATAGTGGCAAAGAAGACCGAGGATATTGTTATGTTTGGGTGGAAGGGGAAGCCGGAAGAGGATCCCAAGAAGTAGGGTCATGTTTGTTGAAGCATATTCAAAAATACTTATCACCAGCAGTTAAACACCTAAGTCTCTGGAGCGACTCGTGTGGCGGGCAAAATCGAAATATTAAGATGACTCTGTATTTAAGTTACATTTTACAGAATACTTTAAATCTGGAAACCATAACCCTAAATTTTTTAATATCAGGACACAGTTTCTTACCGAACGATTCAGATTTCAGTGACATAGAATGTAAATTAAGAACATATCAGCGCCTTTACACGCCCAACGACTATATAGAAATAATGAAAACCTGCCGAAAGAAGAAGCCGTTCATTGTAATAAAAATGAACTCTGCTGATTTTTTTGGAGTATCCAATATTGAAAAAAGCATAGTAAACAGAAGACAAACAGAAACGGGAGAAAAAATTAATTGGTTACATATAAGATCAATAAAATTAGAGAAAAACCAACCATTTATCATCTTTTTCCGACAACATAACTTCTCTAATGCATACCAAGCTGTAAACATTAAAAAAAATAATATAAGAAGAAGACTAGCTGCTACTAATGATGCATTTGCCTCCCTAGTGCCTTTGTGGCCAGAAGGAAAGGCCATAGCCGAACCAAAACTCAACAACCTGAAGGAAATGCTACATCTCATACCATCGGATGCCCTGCCGTTTTACGCTAGCCTAAGAAGCGATAGTAATATAGTTGAGGATGTAGACGGATTTGACGTAGCGGTGCTCGACTTTGATGTGGATGCAGAGTAGATGCTAAGTTATAATGAACATTTTTTGATGTTCTTATTATTATTCTTTAATATACAAGCTTTTGGATATCCTTTTTTGTTATTTTTTTGATTTGCAAAAACCTACCAACCCACAAAAAAATGATCAACTTTTGCAAAAAAATTTAAAAAACAGGTCTTTCATTTAGGTAGATATATGTTTGGAACACTGCTTTAACTACTTTGTATTAAATGTTTAATGTAATCGATATGGAAGTTATTTTCTAAAAAAAAATTAAACACGTAATAATTCAAAATGATTAATTTGTGGGTTGGGAGCTTTCTGCATAACACGGCCCAATTATAATCATTACATTTCAAAATGAGGAACTATGTGACGTATGTCCTCTATACAAGTCGATGGAAATTACCAAAGGTGGGTACTAAAGCTGTTTAAGGCTTCTGTGTGGTAATCTTTAATTTATTCACAACCATCCTGCACCGTAGATAATACAGGGTGTTATTTAATAAGGGTCCGATATTCTACAGGACGATTCCTCGATTATTTATAAGGCGAAAAGTTCAAATAAGCATTGGTCCGCAAGCCCTTTATTTTGGAGATACAGGGTGTTAAAAATGTATTTTAATTTTTGATCCTCGTAAATAATTTTTGCAATAATGTCTATATTTGAACGAAAATTGGTATCTAGGGGTTTTTTGAAATTCGGAATTTCAATTTAATGTTAAGTAAAAAAATTAATTTCTTCATCATTTCTACATGAAAAGGCATACTTGGTAGAAGTCGCCACGAGCAATCGTTACCGAGAAAAAGAATAATGAAGAAATAAATTGCATTTGTTTGCATATCGCTATGCCCATATGAAAGTTTGATAAACTAGCATTTATCGCCTTAACAAAGACTATGAAAATGTACTTTACATTAGCTAATAATGTGCCTACATAACAGTGTTATCAAAAGAGGAAGCGGCAGTGGCGTCCATATATTTTTTTAATATTGTAACACCCAGCCTGCATTTCAAAAATGAAGGGCTTACGGACCCATGCTTATATGAACTTTTTACCTTATAAATAACTGAGGAATCGTCCTGTAAAATATCGAAGCCTTATCTGTACTCCCTTAACCTGTATCTCGGAAAGAACCTATGTTAATATGAACTATTTTTCAATAAAAAAAACCATTTCTTCATATTCTGTAACCCATGTTCCACACATCCTGTATATTGGCTACTTAATATTGTACTTTGGATATTTTAAATAAAAAAAAGACGGGTTTTTAAGTAATAGTTAAAATGTAAAATAAATTAATTTGGACTATTTTAAAGACGTCTGTAAAGAAGAAATGTTAAGTATTACTTGAAAACGTCTTGTCCTACTAGAAAAAACTTAAGGAATCTTTTTTTTTTTTAAGAAATTATTGTCAATTGAGAATAATAGTTTTTTTTATGTATCACTAGTGTACCATTTATTCCTATCATCAAAATACTTTCACCTCTATAGAGGATGTCCCAAATTCCAGGATAACCATTGCGATCTCTAGAACAATAAGAGATACGAACAAGTTTAAATTGTCGCAAAGTTGCACAATTTGGTGTTAAATAAAATGTCTTTTAAAAATTGACAAAATTCCTAGTACCTACTTCTGGGGATATCTGGAAAAAAGCAAAATTTTGAAAATTTGTTTTAATTTTTTCCCAACTTTATTTAAAGAAAAATTATAAAATAAATTTGCACTTTTATATTGCCACTTTTTCTTCTCTACAAAATGGCATTATCAATTTTAAATCCGACGTTTTGATGTTTTCGGCCCATCAAAAGCTTTATTTTTTTTAATAGTCTTTTGACATTGAAATAGCAAAAATGGTATATTTCACTAACTTTCATTCGCTGTTGAGCTATGGTGCGATCCTTTGGGGTAATTCAACAAACGCCAGTAAGGCTTTCAAGCTCCAAAAAAGGGCTATTAGAACAGTTGAAGGGGTGGGACCTTTAACGTCTTGTAGACCACTATTTAAAAAATTTAATGTAATGTCACTCCCATGTATTTATGTATATCAAAGTCTTTTAGAAATACACAAGAACATTCATAAATTTGATAGCTTATCAGATCAGCATAATTACAATACAAGACATTCCAACCGTTTATTGCCGCCAAGGCATCGACTTGTGAATGCGTCCCGAAATTGTTTGAATGTGTCACTATACAATAAAATTGACAACACCATAAAGTGCCTAGATTATTCACAGTTTAAAACAAAAATTAAGCTCTATTTAATACATAACTGCTTCTACTCAGTGAATGAATATATGGAGGCGCCATCCGTAGTATGAGTTTTTTTTTATTACATTCCTATTTTTTATTTTTTGACTTTTCTGAATTGTTTGTTTAATATTATCTTAGAAAATATCTGTGATTATTGTATTGATCCTATACTTTAATTATATGTTTGTTTGTATTATATGCTTATGTTGTCTTGTAGTATGTATTTTAGATATATGTATGTTATTTTATTAGGTAATAGGTAAATTAAATTGTATTTTCTTTTTTTGACTTACAACAAGCATTGTAAATGTAAAGTTGTCAAATAAAAGTTATCTATCTATCTATCTATCTATAATACGGACCTGAATGTTTTACTTCGGATTTCGAAAGAGCTAAATTCTAAAAAAAATGTGTTCCAAACTTGTCATGTTATTGAACGTTTCGACGAAAAATTACATCATCGTACATACCTACTTTCGTCTTCGTCAAAATATTTTTTTATGACATAAAAATATAATCAACCAATATAACTTAACAAAACTTTATTACCCTAGATTCTAGATCAACGATAAAATGAACTACCTACTGATAAAATTTTATTAATATTATGTTATTGTGCGAATAACAAATATTGAATAGCATTAAACAACACACATTTTGTAAAAGACATTCAAATCGTAATCCTTCAGCTTCAATGCATTTTGTACTAAGCCGCCGCAATTTTTATATCGAACGTTGAATAAACCTGGAAGGAATTGTTCTAATTTCTCGGATTAAATCTTCCTGCAGTTTATTTGTGTCATTCGGTATCTCACGATACAAACGATTTTTCAAATATCCCCATAAATAATAGTCCCGCGGATTTAGATCTGGACTTCTATAGCACACCTTCGCACAGGTCTCTGGTTAGAGACTCATCATCTCCGAGATGTTCGACAATATTATTGGGTATTAATTTTGTATACTGTTGAGACGTTAAGCTACCCTCGTAAAGTCCGTTCACAGATTTAAGAGAATGACTTACCGACTCGTGTTGACGCCTGTTTAAAACCAGACTGGGTCTACACAGGCCCGCACTGAATTGTATTTCAAGCATGGATGATTTGACACAAATAATAAACAATTTTAGATAGAATATATTATAATTATATATTATAATTAATTAATGCAACTACAGTTTACTCATTTAATTCATTTTCACTGTCACTATCAACACCTATGTTAATAATAAATATTTCTGTAATATTCCCAATTTGAATGTATGAATTTTCAACAGTTTTAATATGCGAAACACAATTTTTCCAGCTACTCACAGGCACTTTGTCCACTTTAATAATAATAATATTCAGTAAGCTAGCGTTTATAGCGGGTGATACATTATTACGTCTAACGGCAAATTTTAATTGATGCCATAATATGTGTTCTATGGGATTGAATATACAGTGATACGGCGAAAGCCTTAGCACTGTATGCCCCTTACTTATAACGTAGCTGTCGCAGTAGTACTTCTTTTCTAGGTTCAGAAATTTAAGCACATCAAGTAACTCTCTTTTAGTGTAACTTTCACGAAAATATATATTATTCTGATACATTAATTCCTGTATTGCCATTTTCGTATCTTTTGAACAAGGGTGCTTGTTTAACTGTCTACTGTGGTAACTTGCGTTGTCCACAACAATCACACTGTTTGGAGAAACATTAGGAATTTACTTATTTACGAACCAATCCTCAAATAACTCCGCTGTGGTTATGGTAATCCAAACAGGAGTCATTTATATTCTTGGCTGCCAATGAAAGTGCATTTGGTACCCAACCATTTTCGGACCCTGCATATACTATGGTTATTCTTTTTCCTCTGTTTGATGGTGCCTTTGTTCTACACCTGTCACTGGAATCAACCCAACGTTTTGATGGGGTATCATGGGTATCAAACCAGGTTTCATCTAAGTATATAATAGGCCTGTTCTCATTTCTGTACTGAGCGATTTTTGTCAAATATTCAAATTGCCATGCTTTAAGTCGTTGCGATTCCATGATAACTTGCTGTTTGTCGACTTTTTTAAATTTAAAGCCGATTCGTTGAAGACACTTCCACCGCGTTGTCCTACCGCAACTGATATCCGTGTTACCTATCTCAAGTATTTTCAGCAAATTATCCAGTGTTGGTACCGTATGCTCTTCATATATATTATAAATTTTGCGTCAGACTAAATCTTCATCGCTGCGATCTAATTTTTTTTGCAAGTCCCAGAATCTTTCCTTCTTTCGGTGATGGGTTCATTCACAATTTTCCATACTGTTTTTTCCCAAACTTTAGTCAATGTGGCTGTTTCTTCAATACATTTCATTTTACTCAACTTTTCACGTTCTATGAGAGTTGTATATACATTTTTTATAATCTTTTTAGAATCTAAAGATAAGTGTGTTCCTCCATTTTCATTTCCGCACTGTGATTGTATCTGTACCCCCTCCGGCTGTTCTATAGTAGATTCACCAATCCACGGACGCCATTTATTTGGATTATCAAAGCTGCGTTTTTATTTCACACGAACTAATAAAATGACTGGTTTTGCAACACTGATTTGTCTACTTATTTTTTTCCCATTATTTAATAAGGCTTGGTAAACTAATTACGGCCAAGTACGGTCCCTACCTGGATAATAAAATCATTATCTCTATGATCCTTGAAACCCTTTCAACAAAGAATTTTATGATGGGTGATAACTAAAGGCAGGTAGTCATTCTCTTAAATCTGTGAACAGACTTTATATTATAGAGCCAAGAGCCACGCACTAAAAGAAGTTCACCCCTGTGGTCTGACTTCTTGATGTTGCCGGGGCCTAGACCCACTACATAGCTCATTTTCAAAGAGCCTAGTTAGGCTGCGAGGAACATTATTAACCTTAAAATAGAGAAATGTCAATAGCGATATTGAAAGTCGTACCGTGTTCAAAATATTTTCCTCTTCGGTCAGAGCAATTCGACGACTGTATTTACCTGTTGGCTTGCTAAAGCTTAAACAAGTTTTTTCCAGTTTAGCAAAAATATGCGGTTATACTCGTCCGGTACATTGAATTAAATACCGTTCAAAAAAATTCTAGAGTTTCTCTATTTAAACTGTAATAAATGCATAAAATATCGCGCTTTTTTATATTTGAAAACATATTTTTAATATAGAATTACAAATGCAAAAATAGCTATAACCTCAACAAGTTTAGTAACTAACATGTCCAGATAAATATGCCACAATAGTTCAGCGTATAATAGAATGTTATGTCTTATAAGCCACCCTAATTTTGTCTGATTTTTCCATAATATGGAATATAGAATATCAAGGCAGATATAAATAGTTAACATAACATAACAAGTTTGGAACATCTTTGTTTTTAGAATGACGAGCTCTCTCGAAATCCAAAGTAGAACATTCAGGTCCATATTAAAAATAAAGTTGACGATGAGTCCAAAACATCAAAACGTCAGAAGAGGCAATGAAAAAATGCAATTTATTTCATAACTTTTCTTTAAATAAGGGTAAAGAAGAAGATCAAAAAGAAATCGAAATTTCGCTTTTTTTCCAGATATCTCCAGAAGTCCTAGCAATTTCCTCAATTTTTAAAATACATTTTATTTAACACCATATTGTGCAACTTTGCCACACTTTAAACTTGTTCGTAGCTCTTATTGTTTTCGAGATCCCCAATGGTTATCCTGGAATTTAGGACATCCTCTATAGAGGTAAAACTGTTTTGATGATAGGAATGATACACTGATGATATATAAAAAAAAACTATTTGTTTCTTAATTGACAGTAATTTCTTAAAAGAAAAGATTCCGTAAGCTTTTTCTAGTAGGACAACAAAACGTTTTCAAGTAACACTTAAAATACTACTTCTTTACAGGCGTCGTTAAAATAGTTCAAATTAATTTATTGCACATTTTAACTATCACTTGAAAACTCGTCATTTTCTTTATTTGAAATATCCAAAGTACAATATTAAGTAACCAATATACACGATGTGTGAAATATGGGTTACAAAATTTGAAGAAATGGTTTTTATTGAAAACATGAAAAATAGTTCATATTAACATAGGTCCTTTCCGAGATACACGTTAAAAAAAAAAAACTTATATTTTTAGCCCACTTTCTGCACATTCCGATATTTTTTTTTGTTTTGTAATTTATAATTATATTATCTACCCTGCAGGATGGTTGTAAATAAATTAAGGATTACCACGCAGTAGCCTTAAAAAGTTTTAGTGTACACCTTTATTAATCTCCCTCGACTTGTATAAAGGACAAACTTCACATAGTTCCTCATTAATTATTGTTATAATTATGAATTTTATTAAAACATCTAATAAAACCTACAGCGCCATTATGTTCGTCTATCTTATAGTTTTTGAGATCTTTCGAATTTGGGACACCCTGTACTCGGAAAGAAGCATAGCTTTCTTAATGATATGTAAAATAAATGTTCATATTATGTAAAATCATACCTCCAAATTTCGAAATGCATTTTCCGAACACTCCATAAAACGAAATATAGAAACAAAGTTTATCCCAGCCAAGACCAAAAACAATTACCTCACTCTACTTTGATTAAAGTTTGCAGCAATCTCAGAGACAAAATGTGTGATTCCAGAAATAGATAACTTGCTTAAAACTAAGAATGGAAAAATAACACTAAACAACATAAGTTAACAATGTAACAAAACATACATTTCACAATAAAAAACTGTTATCTAATATTAACTTAAGATAAATGCAATTGAAATTGCTCTGAAAATAAAAATATGCCACGCGACATCTGTCACCGCGGTTGATGTCGGACTTTTAGCGGGCTCTAAGAAGATTAGATGAAAATTTCTGGTTTATACTTAACTACTAAGGGGTTTTAAAGGATCACAGTCTGATAATTTACCGGATCGGAGTGAGTATGTGTAAATTGGTTTACCTTTGAGTGGAGCAAGTTCAACCAAACAACGAAGGTTGAAGCAACGCTTTCAAGGACTGCTGCGGGGGAGAAATCTCTTGCGACCGGACCTCATCACACTTTTGGGGGTTTTTGTACTTTTGTATGGATTATTGTTCGTTTTTAACCTACGACTTCTTACTATTTGTTAGGTAATATCTAGGCAAACTCTTACAAACCAGAAAAGTTGGTACTACTAATTTCGACTTACTACACATTTGTATTAAATAAATACGCATACTTATCTGCCTTTACTCTGCGAACTTCACCAATGGAAAAACTATCTGTAATTTTTATATAAGTTGCCACTATAAATATACCTACTTTGAGTAAATTACTATAAATTATTAAATTTAGGTACCCTTTATAAAACCTTCTTCAGTCATGATTAAATGCGTAATGCAATTTTATTTATTTAATACCAGTCATCCTTTATAAACAGAGATGAGTGCATAAAATAAAAAAGGACAACAATATAGAACATATCTTTAAAATGCCGTAACGTTGGTTTTGGCTTTAAATGCATGGACACGTAACCCGATGTTTTCCAGGGCATTTACCAAATACTTATTAATAGAATATTTAAAATTACATTATCTTTAACAGTTCGTACGGTAGTACTCTCACAAAGTGGTACCATAAAACATTTATACAAACTTACCCTAGTATTCATTCCAGATTCCTGACCAAAATAACTGCCCTATAAAGTTTTTTAAACCACCAAATTAACGTTATTCGTTTAAGCGTCAATGTAAATAATCCGGTTTCTATGACACGTGACGTCACTCTGCGTTTAAGATTATTTGCCGGCGCCTAGAACTTAAATAATTAATAATACATTAATTAATGATATGGGCGCCACATTTTGCTAATCGCATTTTTTAATATACCTAATTCAACATATATTCATACAATAAAAAAAAATTGCAAGTTCCCTATTGTCTTATTTGGCAATGGATCTAAACTAATCACTATATGTGTCACATGATCATTTTTGACAATTTTCTGTTAACTCCAATTTGAATGGTGAGTTTAGTATACGAGTTTCAACCGCCGGTATTATAGGTTATGCTACTCTTTGTTATAGGCCTGGTTAAAACTAATTTAGTTAAACTGCGCTTCTTCTTAATTTTCTAGTTTTGTGCCAAGTTTACTCTATGCAAAGAAGAAACACAGAAAAAGGAGATGAAACGCAAACATTCTTAGTTTAAGCCAAGCCGTTAGTGAGAAATACGAGAGTCATCTTGTTGTCCAGTGGCGCTTTATTATGTTCTAATCTTTCAGTATATCTTTCAAACATGACTGGCCGATTTAAATCGGATTGACGTGGTCGATCTCTATTGTGCTGCCCATAATGAATCCGTAAAAGCACCGAAGAACGGCCATTATAAGATTTTTATCCCTATTGTAAAATACAGGAGTGGCTTTTGATATTGTTGGTGGTATTATTCTCGGCATTTTTTGTTGTAGAAACAATCCAGGTTGCACATGGATATCTGAACGGATTTGACTGGATGAAATGTGTTGCTAGTAGAGAAAGAGAGAGAAAGAGAGCGAGGGATAATCATTCAAGGAAGGTTAGGTCCAACAGTGGATACTTGAACCCGAGATCCAAAATGAATATAAAAAAATATGTAATTAGGGATTAGTTAATTTCATTTTATTTTTCTTAAAAATAGCAATGCCCTCAAAAAATGAGTTAATTGGTGGACAACAATTTTTTAACCTATGAAATTCTTTAATCCATATATTTATATTATTATGCACTAGTGTATCTACATATGGGGGTTTAATCGAGCCAGTCTTTGCAGGTTCATGGACAATCAAGTTAATTTCAAGAACATTGAGGAGTATTGCAGTTGATGACTCTTATTTGTTATTTGTTATATTGTGGCAAGGTTCATATACTTATACATACTCAAGGGCGGTTTTAGCTTTTGAACATAGGGGGAGGGGGGGGTAATTTGAAATCCGAATTTTTTTTAAAAAAAAGTAACCAGAAAATAAGTTTGGGAGGGGGTCAGGAAAAAAATAGCGCCGCAGGCGAAAAATGTTTGGGTGCCACGCCCTTTTTTCAATGATGATGCTTAAAATTCTAAATTCATGGGGGGGGTAATTACCCTATTACCCCCCCCCCCCCCGTAAAACCGCCCTTGTACATACTTGTATCCAATTCATTGTTTCTTTTTAAAACTTATTCTTATTTTACTTAATATTTTTTATCGATTGGCAGATTCGGTACAATATACTGAGTGATGCATGGTTTAGTTGAACATAGGAAATCCCATGTAAATTTTGAGGTGGCTAAATATTGGATGTTAGAGAAAAATTAATTGTATCATAATTTTTTGAAGAGGCATACCTAATAAACTTATGTACCAAGTTTGAATAAAAATTTTATTAAGCCATTCCTAATGCACTAAATTAAATATGATGGCAAAATTACGAAATTCTCATAGTTTAGATAATACAGCAAACATCAGCAGGGGCCTCGAGTTTATGTGAGACTTTGGGCACTCCTGTCGCAGGGTAGTTGACCAGTCGTTGAGACGAAGGTACCGTGTCCAACTGTCCATCCAATGTTGGGGTATTTTATTTATACATCGAAAGTGCTGATTCTTGTTTAATTGAACTTGACTTTGGATGGCACAGTGGTCTGCGACCTCAACGCACAGTGGTCTAGAAGTGTGGAAATTATAATTAAAATGTGGAGCCCACCATTTTGTTGACAATAGCTAAATATGAGGTATTATAATTAAGTGGAATTATACGGAAAACAGTGTCTGAAATGTTTTCAGTTCATTTCCCTGATAAGCCTATCCCTTCCATTTCATTAATTAAACTTTGAGTCCAAAGGCATTGTAATAAATAAGGAAAGACATTTCGGTCAATTAAATCAATCACTTCCTCACAAAACTGCTGTCTCCTATCTGATCCCTAAATAATCTAACCACTTCCGGTTGAGTTCTAGATTGATCTCCGTATCCGATCATCATTAATATTTCAATACGATGAGTTTATATTAAATGACGTATTTTAAGCCTGATCTTGTACAAAATCTTGAAATACCTCCATGTTTAAAGACAGTTAAGAACTTATTTCAACAATCAAACATACCTGATACATTCTTTATCTAGCCAGAAGATTAAAAGATTTTTTAGCAGCTTGATGCCAATAAGTGAATGGACGACATATTCAACACCCTTTAAACTACGTATAGGCAATACATTTTAATAAAAATATTTTTGAATTCTAGCATTTATTCTATATTAGATGTTCTTAATCTATAAAGCGGTGAATAATCCTGGAAAGAACACCGGCAACTCTTGAGCAACAACTATACAACATCTCTGCTGGGGGTGAACAGACCGGACGACAATTGCCGCCACTCAGGGACAAGCGATGGTTCTTTCCCGGCAACTTTTGAAAATCCAACAAATGTTATTCAGCAACAAGTTGACAACGAGGTTGTATGTCCAAACTAAAATTTGTATCAGCCGGGGTTCAACAATATTTTGATAATACTATCAATTTGTAAAATATACATATAACAGGGATTTAACGGAAGCTAGGGGTATTAGTGCCGCTTTATTATAATCACTGCATCATAATATATTATATAAATATATAACCTCAAAAGTGTGTCGTTTGTTTACATTTTTCGCCCTCCAGTTTTTCACAGTTTTCTTTTAAATTACTATATATAATCTATAATCTAAATACAAAAAGTGCCATTTTCCATAAAATAAACCTCTACAGAGCCCTAAATCCCATTTAGTGCATGTACAAATCGCCAAAATATTCACAAAAATCCCAAACAAAATTTGCCCTAACCTAAAAGATGTCCAAGTGTTCCAAATGTGATTCAGCATGCGTCGTTAAGGATGTATCTAAGAGCAAGAACATCAAGGATCTTTTCGGGAGCCCATGCGATTTGTGTAAGCAAATCTTCTGCAATGATGTTTTGGAGACTGGAAACCTTCCGGACACCTGGAAGAATGCAGTGGTGATCCCAATATTCAAAAAAGGCAATAAGCAGCTTGCAGAAAACTACAGACCCATCAGTTTAACCAGTACATTGTGCAAATGTATGGAGAAAGTCATTATAGCCGAGCTTACCCCATTTTTCTTGGAAACCCACAAAATACCACTAGAGCAACATGGCTTCCTCCCGCGAAGATCGACAATATCCAACCTGCTAACAAAACTGCAAGAGTGGACACAAGCGGATGATACCCACCAGCCCATAGATGTTATCTACTTGGACTTTGAGAAAGCCTTTGACAAAATACCCATTTCTAGTCTACTATATAAATTGGAACACTATGGTGTCAGGGGTAAACTGTTGTAACTGATCGGAAGTTTTCTCCGGAAGCGTAAGTTTCAGGTGTGAGTGGGATTAGCAGTCTCAAAAGAGTATGATGTGCATAGTGGTGTCCCCAGGGCTCTGTGCTGGGCCCCCTACTGTTTGTTGTGTACTTGAGCGATCTATACGCAGTGTTACAGACAAGCTTCTCATTCTTTGCAGATGACACAAACATATATTGTAACCCTCTACAGCCTAGTGCAAACCTCCAGGGGGACCTAATGACCATCAAGACCTGGACAAAAACCTGGAACATGCCTCTGAATGACTTCAAATGTACAGTCCTCCATATAGGTCATAACAATCCCATGTATGCATACTTCCTTAACCAAACTGAAATCACAACAGTTCAGTGCCAGAAGGATCTAGGAGTACTAATAACTGCCGACCTTAAATGGGAGCAACACATCTCGTACATTACCAAAAAGGCAAATATACTCACTTACTTAATTGAAAAACCATTCAAGGACCAATGATCCTAAAATTATACAAGACGTATGTGAGACCGAAAATTGAATATGCACATTGCATATGGAACCCCTACTACGTGAAAGATATTGAACAGCTAGAGAGAGTCCAACGAAGGATCACAAAACTGCCTCTAGAAATAAGACATCTCACATATGAAAATCGTTTGACCTTCCTAAACCTAACCACTCTCCGACAGCGAAGATTTCGAGGTGACCTCATCGAGACCTACAAAATCACCTGTGGCTACTATGGTTGCAACTTGGAAATTTTTCAAGCCAATAAAACAACGCGCTTAAGGGGCCACAACCGAAGACTTGCAAAGGAGAGATGCAATAAGATGCTCCGAAGAAACTTCATCGCCAATCGAATGGTGTACTGTTGGAATGGACTGAAGGAAGACACTGTTAACGCTGAAACAATAAATCAGTTCAAGAACCGCCTTGACGTAGATATGAACGACTGGAATAACTTTTTCATTCATTACCTTTAGTTTCACTTTACTGGACCTACATTGTGACACTCGTGCTTAATTGTTAAAGTGAAATTTAAACATTTATGATGACTAACATACTGACAACTAAACTAATTAAACTAACAGGAAAACCGACTCAATAGTTTCATCGGGTTCCTAACCCGCCTACTATTGATACACCGAATAATAATAATGTGAAAAAGGAGATTGGGGATTTTTTTTTTAATTTAACATTGTTTGACCTCTTGCCGTCATATACTCAACCTATGTTGGAATGTTGTTGCCATTAATTTAAATAGTATCCTGGAAACATCGGCTGTTCTTGTGTGGCTTCCGGTTTGTATACTGCTTTATAGGTACATGTTCTTTTGTCTATTTCAGATTTATTTCCACCAGAGGAGTAAAACCCTTCTCCGTTTTTTCTGTCGTTTTTTTTTTTTTATTTTTCGGCCCTCGGCCTTACCAATAAATTCTTTATCGTCTGTGCTTCTTTCTTAATATTTTAAGCGGGCTACCATTTCTCTTAAGACCTCTTTATGGTACTTCTACAATCTACATGTTTATATTTCTCAGTTTGGGTAAGTGGCTTGGTGCTTTTTCATTACTCATTATAATATAGCTTTTTTATAGCGGATCTAAGTTCAATCTATGTAATTATCTCTTATTTTGTAAAAGCATTTGTATCTCCTAAAATCATTTTACCAGTTGAAGGAACACCATATGGCGAAGCTGGTATTCTTTCGGCAACTGTATAATTTAATGTCATTTAGGTTCAAATTATAAATGTCTTGAGCTAAGGCTTAGAGGTGTCGCTATCTATGCCATTGGCGTCAGGAAAACAAACTTACTTGTGAAAGAGAGTACCAACCATATTTTTTAAAAGTTCTGCAGTTCAGCCGCTTTAAAAACCGGTTTGTTCAAATATCCATCAATACCAAAACCCTTTACATTCCTAAACCGTTCAATTACCAATTGTAACAAACAAGAACAAGCGATCGCGACCGATTTTAATTAGGAGAACCGCAACAAATATTGAGTAGTCTCCGAGGAACGATCTCGCGGTAGCCGAGCCCGAAAGCACCAGAAATATGTGTACAGATTAGGGATTAATTAATTATCCCGTAAACGGGCTGAGCGAGCGAGAAACACAACGCGATAGCGGCGTTAATGAGATTAGCCCGCGACGGCAATGCGAATAAGTGGCTTTAATTGATAGTTGAGAGCAACGTGCCGAGAGATAGCCTTGTAAGTACGCGTGTTACGGCCTTTTTTACCTTTCGAGAGGTTTATGTCATCTGATAAGTCACGACGTATGTTGCTGTGGCTCTTTATCTCCGTTTGTTGTGACTTTATGGCGAAATATTTCTGCGATGTGACGCAACAGTGGTATGTTGTTTTCGTTTTGGTTCTATTTGTACAGTTCTGTAGTTTCTAAATTCTTGCTTTATTAGGTAGTTGAAATAGTTTGAACGTAAAAACATTTACAGGGCGTTGACAAAGTTTTGAGCAATGGATTTCTAGGTATACGAATCATCAGAGCAAAAATCCTGTCAACTTTTGTTTAAACTGGTATACCCCATTTTTGTCGCATTGCAACTTCAATAATTCGAATTCTTAAGCCGTTTTTATCTAGCTCGGGCGTCTTGTATACAAGAGACTTTAGGTGACACTATAAATAATAGGTTAGAGGATTCAAGTTGGGACTGCGAGCTGGCTAATCTTTGGAACCTGAACGTCCAATCCAGCAATTAAGAAAAGTGTTGTCGAGGTATTTACGAGCAACTAGGCTAAAATGAACTGGGGCGCCGTCGTGCATGAACCACATATTCGCTCTTATTTGTAGAGGTAGGTCTTCCAATAGAACGTCAAGTTCTTCAGATAGAAATTGTGTATAGGAGTTTCCATTTAATCGAGGTGGTAAAAAGTATCGGCCAGTAATGATCTCTATCCATACATTCACCGAAAATTGTTGCTGAAAACGATCTTCTCTAATTTTATGAGAATTACCGTCGGCCCAAAAATGTTCGTTATGAAAATTCATAATCGCTTCTCTTGAAAAAGAGGCCTCGTCAGTAAATAAAATGTTCGGTAAAAAATTGTAGGTTTGTGCTACTGTATGCACTTGTTTGAAGTTGCACTGCTACCTTCCTGGCACTAGTTGAAGGATCATCTTCTATCTCTCGAGGTAGTCTCTTCTAACTCAGGCGTGGTTACTGTGGCAGGTATGCCAGGAAGTTCCGTACTACGTTTAAAACTGCCAGTCTCACTCAATCTTGCATGGAGCCATCTAAATATTTTAGCACAAGGCAGTACTTTGTTTCGATAACGTTCTTGATAAATTCGCCGAGGTTTTTCAGCATTTCCATTTGCTAGGCCACAATTCAAATGCATCTGGGCCATTTCAGCGTTAGTAAAGTTATTCATTTTTGACTTGTTATTGACAAAACAGGTAGATTAGACATCAAAACTTACCTTTGCCTCATATTTTAATTAACTTTGCAATACGTAGGTATTTTTTTTTGTACATGCAATAGAGTGGTTTTTATTTGTTCTCCCGAAAATGGAGCAAGAGACGAAGATAATTCAGAGAACAAAAAAGTTGTGTAAATCCAAAAAGATTTATGAAAATTAGAAAAGGTCAGCGGCGTACATTTTTTTGCCAATAATTAGGTCCATTATCATTATGGATAACGGTACCAAGTTTCAATAAAATCGGGAAAAGGACATCTAAAAAATTATAAAAACAGATTTTTTTATAAAACTTTAACGCCCTGTATATCAAAAACGGGGCAACTCCGAACACATGTTCATATGAGTTTTTAGTCTTAGACTATCATAACGAATCACCCCCTTAAGTTACGTACCGTACTTCTCAAACAGCCTGTATCAGGGCCGTAGATAAGGGGGGGGGTTTAGGGGGTTCAAACCCCCCCCATAACAATGAATGTTCAGTTCTACCTTGTTAACCACCGTAAATTTTAATAATAATTGTAATAAATTGCCAGAGTTTTCTTACCTAAACCCCCCCCCATGGGTAACGCCTAGCTACGGCCCTGGCCTGTATATTATTGGTATGAGTTTTGTAATAAGGTGAATGTATGTAATGTCTTTCCGTCAGTTCCTTAAAGTTCCTTTAAAAGTAAAAAACGATTTCTTTCAATCGACACACACGGTCAGACTATGCAGCAGTCCCGATCTGCGCAGGATTATCGACTGGTCTGTACAGTCCGTTAATACTACAGCGTTCTCACACCGCCCTCCGGTAATCCTTAATGCAAGGCCTGTGCAGGTGGCACCTTAAAAGTGTAGATTCCAGTTGGCCCCTGCAAAGTTTATATTTTATTAATCGAGATGAATTCCACGAGTAGCCCTCGTGAACCATATGAGGCCATGCTGATGTAGCAGCAGAGTTCATGTTGAAGTAGCAGCCTCAAATAAGTTTTATTCAATGTTTCTAATCGTTCACCAAAGTTTTTTTAAAACCATCTCAGTTTTAATATTTTTTTTTATTTATCATTAACAGCCAATTTAAATTATAACTTTTATTAATTAACAAATAAAGCATATTAAGCTGTTAAGCTCTACGCCAGCTAAGTCTTTAATGGCGGCCGACGCCATATTTTAAACATATTTGCCAACCTGTAATTTAAAAGTTCCTTAGTTTAAAAATCATCTAGCGGACACTGGTAATCGCTGCGTTGGTTTCAGGGTCACTTGCACCAAACTTCTTACTTAAGAATAATATCTTGAACCCTAAGTTAACCTTAAAATATTGTGTTTTGCGCCAATCAGCTTTCAAACAAAGTTAACTAAGTCTCAAAAAAGCCGACAATAGTGCTTTTTCTTAGGTATGTTTGGTAATAGCAAAAAAACTTATAGCTACGTAAGTTTCTTTGTATAAGTTTCTTTGGTGATAGACAAACGTTACACCGTTATTTCGTGAAATTAAATAAAATGGAAACAAGAAAACTTGTCTTTGGCTTTCACTGGCTACGCATAAAACAGACTTAAAATTTGTGCAGTTTAGAAATACGAATAATACAATAAAAAAAATACAGACATAGCTTCGAAGCAAGTTCCTATGAGGAAAGTATTTATTTTAAATTACTATTATGTTGATGCCTTTCATCAAGAGTATTGTAAAATGTATGATAATACATACAGGTATTATAAGTATACACTTTATCTATTTATATCATATAGTCTTCCAGGAAATCCATTTCATTCAATTAATTCTAAAAATTCTGTCGTCGTTAAATATCTCCATCTTTGTTAAACATCAAAAATTAGTATTACAGTTAAATTGAGGCTAGGAACACGGATTTTGATCCTGACCAAATTCACGTTCTGTAAAAAGAATGTTACTAGAAATGTTCTGCTATCTCGGTGCGATTTTAAACATCATACTTTTTCATAAATATGGCTAAAAATCTTAAAATCTAAAAGCCTAATTTGAAACTACGAGTCAAAATTCATATATAAAATAGCACGTTCTAGGTGCAATTTTCGAAACCTTAAGAAGAATACTTAACATGCTAACCAATCGATGAGAACATGACCCTGGAGATTGAAATAAATACTTAAACATAATTACTCCACTGGGTTGATCATTTTATAGAATTTTCGGTTACACAAATGTGGAAGGAGTCAAATTACAGCGGGATAATGCACGATGTCACAAATTAGCATTCGCTAGGAACTGGTTGAATGATAATGGCATTGATGATCTTGATGATCTCCAGACCTCAACCCCATTGAGAATATATTGACGTGATAGCCGTGACCTACTCAATTATATTTAAAGCACATTATATTGTAAGCAAATGCGTGTTGCTAAAAGGGGACAGCCCCGACCTGCGAATAACGGCAACTAAATCGAAGAAATTGCATCAAATCGTTGTTCATAAGTTATAATAACTCTGAAGATGGGTTATTTTATGCACTGGACCAGTAGCGACGCCAGGGGGGGGGGGGCAGAGAGGGCCCGGGCCCCTCCTGAAATTTAGTCGGCCCCCCCTGTAATGTCAAAAGTCGCATGAAAAAAGCCTACAGCGTACTGCAATAATTACGAATAGCAGCACCCATTCGACTAATTTACTAAATCACACAAGATTCTAGCGATATCTATTTTAAGTATTGAAAAAGAACGCATTAAAAATATTAATCTTGACAAAATTGTTGATATTTTTGCTAAGAATCATAATAACAGAAGAATCTTACTGCTTTAGGTTTCGGTAAAATATTTATTTATTTATTTAATAATTCACGGGCTGTAGCCCATTTCTACAAAAAAATTTTTAAGTAACAAGACTTAAAACTAAGTAAGGTTAAAATTACAAGAGTAATAATTTAAAATAGCTAAAATATAACATATAAACATATTAGGTACATCTCAACATAAAGTTTTTTTAAAAAAACAAAAATATTATACAATAATTGATAATAATAATTACAAAAATCAAACCATATCACAGAGGAGTAGTAATATTCAGTCTCAGATGTCTTTGAAATTCCGAATATTTTCTTTATTTGGAAATGTCTTGTATATACGTTGATGTTTTTTTGTAATGTTTCAATATAATTTAATTTAAATGTTTATTATTACCTTAACCTATATCTACCTACTTCTCTGCTTCTTATTACCTTAATCAATGAATCTCAATATTACCCTCCATACCTTCTTTGGTATAAATTGATTTAAATAGGGTACCAAAGCAAAGCAATAAAGTAAAAACAAGTGCCTCCCTAAATTTTTCTGGCCCAGTCTGGCCCCCTCTAACACAAAACCCTGGCGTCGCCACTGCACTGGACCCGACTTAAACTATTGGTAAGCCAAGACTACCGTAGCTAATCGTAACTGGGTTGGACGAACACATGCAATGTGGGCTGCAGTAATTCATTGTCTAAGCTGCTAGAGACCAATATGGGTTATATGGGAATTGTGATGCGTTACAACTGGGGCTAGATTAATTAATGATTCGAGCTATCAAAACTTGACCTTTCAGTTGCTCTAGCTTACGATGATTAACTTAACGACTATAGATTTAATCTGTTCTAAAGTTGGAACATCCTCATTTTCACCTGTTTGAGGAGAACAAACTCTGAACAAAGATAAAAGATCCCGCCGATCAACGATTGCGCGAATAGCAAGACCAGTTATGTGGTTCATGACGACGCGACGTGCATGAGGTACTAATAACATTGGGATGAAGTTACCGCGCCAAATCGGCACGAGCGCGAATTTGGAACTTTCCGTGACCTTTCGATCGGTGATTTACCCTCGAGATGGGTTTTTAGAGCACTCTATGACTTATTCCAACTCAAAATAATTTATCCAGGGTAATGAGTTGAAATAATGCACGTCCGGGTCAAAACGGCACTTTAAAATCAATTCGTAAGTTTTCCCAATCTAAAAACTGAGTTCAGGTAACTCATAAAATGGTTACAAAATGAAGGATTGCGGTAGTTCCAAACGTGTTAAAAATGTTGATAAAAAATCTTTCTGTGTGTGAGACGAACCAAAAGAAACTGAGTTATTGTAGCGTTTTTAAATAATTTGTGATAATTCGTAGACTTAGTCTGAACAACATAGAAACGTGCGTTAAAGTAACTCTAATTCTGCAACCCACGACATCGGTAAATCCATTTTTGTCAGTATAGTAGTATAATAATTAAGGAGCGGAAAAAATGCAAGCGAAAAACCCCAATATATGCGCATTTAAATGCATAAAATTTTCAGAATATATGCATCGAAATGACCAAAAAATGCAAATATGCATTTATATTATATGAAAAATTATGAACATTAATGTTACTTTAAATAAAGCCAGAACAATTTCTTTATAATTAAACCCGTTCTTCAAAAATCCGATAATTTTTTACCTATTCCATTCCACCTATCCCATTATATACCTATTCCACAGACCTATTTGAGTAAATATGAATGAAACAAAAAAAAATCGTAATAAAAGTTTTTATTCAGAATACACACATTGATACTTACATAGCAATTTGCAAAACATAAAATCTATCTAAAATAGAAAAACTTTGCTCAACATCTACAGAAGTTATCGGACAGTATTTTAGTTTTGGAATTAAGTGTGTTTCTAATTTATACAAATCCAGTTCTGGTTCGAAATTACTGAAATTGCCTATAAAAACTTCTGAAATATTTTTTAGGATTTTGAAGCCTGTGTTATTTTCAATTACTGACATACATTTTTTTATAACCGCAGCCTCAACAGTACCTGAAACCTTTTTGCAATTTACCTCAAATATATTTATTAAAGCCACTGAATCTGTCAAAGAAACAGAGGTAGCCTCCAATTTCGTGAGTGCTATGGGTACGAAAGAATAATTTTTGTTTTTATAAATATTAAATTTTCTTTCACTGTTGGGTTAGAAAAAAGAGTTTTTGCATTTATTAGAGCGGCAGAAGACGAGTCGTTTAGATCTTCGATAACTTTTTTTAACTAATTCAAAGTTCTCGGCATAAAATATAGCAGCGGTTAACCAAGTTCCCAGCGAGTTATTACTGGTTGTGGTGGTAATTGAATATTTGGACAATTTTCCTTATAAAATTGAACACGCGAAGGTGCTTTTAGAAATACTTTTTTTACTTGATTAATTAAATCATTTACCAATGGAAACTTGTCTCTTATACATTCTGCCACCCTATTGATACCATGAGCCAAACAAGTAACATGAAATAGGTTAGAATAAAATATTTTTAAATTTTGTGCTGCCTTAACCATACCGGGTGTTGCATCGTCGAGCGGGACATAGCAAATCCCATGTAATTTTAAATGGGGTCAATTATTGGCTTCCCTAATTATTTTAGAGAAAAATTCTATTTAGGTTTATTAAAGAGCACTAAAACCCACATTCAAAAGAATAACTTTAGATATTTTTGATGAGCCCGTTTACGGGTTATCGCCGATTTCTTTTTAACTATTTCTCCTTTTTATGGCCCCGTATTTGCGGGCACCAGTCAAGGTAAAAGATGACTGTCAAATAAAGTTGTCATTTTGAGGAATATTTGAACATCTTCTTAAATCCTAAAGTTCTAACAATTTAATAGTACCTACCTATTAATTAGTAAAATATTGAAACATGTAAAATGTCATAATTAACCTTGTAATTGGATACTTTATTTTAGTTTTATTCAGATTAATTTGTACTCATAAATACACCTTTAATATTTTCGATGTACGAGTTTTTATAACAATAAAGCACACATTTCAAAATGACAACTTTATTTGACAGTCATCTTTTACCTTGGCTGGTGCCCGCAAATACGGGGCCATAAAAAGGAGAAATAGTTAAAAAGAAATCGGCGATAACCCGTAAACGGGCTCATCAAAAATATCTAAAGTTATTCTTTTGAATGTGGGTTTTAGTGCTCTTTAATAAACCTAAATAGAATTTTTCTCTAAAATAATTAGGGAAGCCAATAATTGACCCCATTTAAAATTACATGGGATTTTCTATGTCCCGCTCGACGATGCAACACCCGGTATAGGGTGCAGCATCCGATGAAAGGAGTAGGAATTTTTCTGACGGAACACTGTCGGGCAAAAAAAAGTTGGTTAATGTTACTTGAACAAATCTCATTACACCTAAATTGTTGGTTTTTTTCCAATTGTTTGGATGCAATTAAATATGATCTACCATAATCATTGGTTTCCCCTAAGACTCCAATCAATGCGTGTGCAATATATCTCCCACATGAGTCAGTTGTTTCATTAACCACAAGATAAAAATAATTTTCACCCACTTCTTTTTAATGTCATTTACAGTTTGTTTGTAAATGACATCAACACTACCTTTACGTACAGTTGACTCGTCCGGTATGTTAAATTTACAATATTTTGTCAAAAATGAACTTAAATTGGAGTTGTTCAGTTTTTTAAGTGGTATATTGGCTCCAATGAATGCCTTACATAATTCCTCATTGAACTGGGCTTGTTCGCTGTTTTTTGGTTTTTCTTCAAGACAATGTTGTATTGTTTGCTGGGAGGGTTCCCCTCGTTGCAATTTTCGCACGTTGAGCTGGTGTTTTGCTTATTTGGCATGCTGATCCACAATAAATTTTTTATCTGCATGAATCTGTAAAATCCAAAAAAGCAATAATTAATTTGGGTTTACATTCGTTAAAAAATCGAATTTTAAAAAAATCTTCTACCAAATAAAATATTTGAGTAAAAAACTTTTGTAAATACATTAAAATTGTTAATATTAGCTAATAATATATATAATAAATAATATAAATAAATAAATATAAGTAACAATAATTTGCTTAAATACGTAATTTATAAAAGCCGCAAGCTCCTTATAGCAAAAAACATAATATATCTTTCTTTTTTTACTATAAAATAATTGAGTAGAAAATTGTTATAAATACTTTAAAATTGTTAACATTAACTACCAATAATGTGCTTGAATACGTAATTTATAAAAGCCAAAATTTCCTATTATACCAAAAAACATATATCTTTTTTTATTTACTATAGACTGAAAAAAAAATAAATGTGAAAATATGGTTTATACTTACAATTTTCGAACAAGCTGTACAAAACAAATTGGTGCCATCCCAAGTGAACTCCCGATAGCTCCTTATCCACGACATATTATGGAAGTTAGTTTTCGGCATTTTAACAAACACTGGGCAGACAGACACAGACACAATTCACTTTACAAAACAAGGCGCACAAGAACGTTTCAAGTAGACGATATCAAAGATATTTATTAAAAATTGCTACCTCTTTGAACTATCGGATTCTGTTTGCAATATTAATTGTAATTATAATTACTTTTTCTGAGAGTACCATATAGTGTGGGTTTATCCTGGGTAATTCTATGAATCTATTCATATAAAGTACCTGAGTCGGCCCAATTGTAACGTAATAAACTAATAAACACGTGCCGTGCAATAAACAAGCAACCGAAAAGAGCCAGACAGGGTCTTTATTTGACAATAAAATGCAATAAATGCTCTATTATTGAAAAAATGCATTTTTTGTACAAAACAGACAAAAAATGCAAAAAAATGCATTTTGCATTTTCTCCGCTCTTTAATAATAATATAATGCACCTGTACCAATGGAAGAAATAGCCTAATAATGGATTTATTGCAAAATAGTCGTGGACAAAATATATTTTATTATACTCAACAGATACACATAACTTTATGATGAAATTATTATCGTCCTAAATTCTGTACATTTTAAATCCTCTGATAAATTATACAACAATAATTAGTATGTGTGTAAGGATAGGTCAAATTATATGGATATATATTTGTGTAGATAAAGGAACTTATAACATAAAAAAAAATAATATTTCTGTACTTGAACATATTGCATCTGCATTCAAAAATGAGATACCTCATTACGATACAATCTGCCTCTGAACCGCCAAGACTTCAATCAATGTCACTTCTTTATCGATAAATCAACCGGCGGCGCACATTTTCGGAATTATTTATACCGATGCGTTTTTGCGAACCGCGCTGATCGAGCTCTGCCAATAATTGGTCGGCGCGGCAGCTTTTCAATGGAAACAATCTGCCTCCAAGATGCTAATACTATGAAAAATGGCCCAAGAAAAATGTGCACGTCGGACGGGCTACGAATAGTAATTTGAAAGAAGCTGAAAACCGAAAGCACAAGAATGGCAGTCGGTATCTTTGACTGGTGGAGAAGAATTGAATGAAATGCTTGTTTTGGTTTTATTTTTTTGTGTTAAGTAATAGACAATGCAGTAGCTATATAGATTCATATCATTTTATTTTAGATATAAAATCACCATCCTCTAAGTCGAGAAATTCTCTTTTTGCGGCTCTAACATCAAAGCTCAGCTGCATTACATTTGACAGAATGGCAACTTCTTTAAGAGTGTTATAGGAACAGAGCGATATTTGGTTTTCTAGTCACCTTGATGTAGAGGGAAATAAATGCCAAACCAGCTACCAATGTAACCGCATCCCAAAGACTACTGGAACTATTGAAATCCGAGGGTTTCGAATGAGGTAATTCGGAAGAAAGGACCTGCTATGAGACATGCTAAGGCACCATGCTGGTGATCCAGTGCGATCCAGACTATACAGGGTGTCCGGAAAATACGTGGACAACGTTTGACGACAGACTCCTGACGTCAAAATAGGTCGATCTAAGCAGACTTAGTTATATCCAAAATTGTCTCGTTTAGCCAGTAAAGGGCGTCAAAAATTTGTAAAAATATTGGTTTTTCCTAAATTACGTAAAAACCTGCTAATCGATTTTAATGATTTTTAGTATGTAGACTAATAGTATAAAATGACGTTTTTTAGTAGTATAGTCACCGGCTGTAAATAAGTGGAAGTGTTATTAAAGTGATATAATAGGTCAACATTTCTCCTGATTTTTTATATCAACGGCATTATGACAACCCATATATTTTTGTCGAGTGACTGGATGTATTTGGAAGCTATTTTACCTTTTCAATGTTTTTCGTTGGATAAGCTGTTTTGCCGGAGAAAATATTTACAATTACCTGCATACATCGATTATTAACATTAGTAATAAAATTAAAATCAAATTACCTGTATCAATAATTTTTTTATTGACCTTGTTGCTATCGCATTTCATAATTTCACAATTATTGACAAATTGTCACCAGTCTATGAAATTGACTAAAGTATTGAATTACAAGTTCATTTTACCATTAAACATGGAACATTATAATACCAACTCTGAGAAGGTTGGCATGCTCCTGGTATACGGGTATTGTCAAGTAAATGGGCGTCAGAGTGTTAGGGTTTACATGGAAAGATTTCCTAACCGTCGAATTCCAAACCACCAAACATTCGCCAATGTCGAGCGTCATCTTCGGGAAACGGGCAGCTTTGAGAAAAAATTTGAAGGCAGGGGTCGTATGCGAACAACTCGAACTGTGAAAAGAGAAGAGAACATTCTGGAAAGAGTTAAAGAAGAACCAAGTACCAGTACCCGTCGCTTAGAAGGTGAGTTATATGTTCCTAAAACGATTGTCAATGAGGTTTTAAAAGAACAGTTGTTAGATCTATATCACGTGCAAAAAGTCCAGGAACTTTTACCGACTGATCCCCCCATGCGGCTTCCATTTTGTCAATTTATTAGAAACAAAAAAATCCGTCATCCAAATTTTTCTAAAAAAATATTGCTTACTGACGAGGCGTGCTTTATAAGATCTGGAGTAACCATTCCGCACAACGAACATATTTATTCCGATTAAAATCCACATGCCATTAAAGTTGCACATCATCAACATCAATTTAAATTAAATATTTGGGCAGGTATTATTGATTGCTACCCTATTGGTCCTATTGTTATTCCAGACAGGTTAGATGGAAATATTTATTTAAATTTTTTGCAAGACACATTACCAATTATTCTGGAAAATTTGCCCCTTATACTTCGGAAGGAAATGTGGTATATGCATGATGGTGCCCCGCCCCATTTTTCCGTTGCCGTGCGGCAATACTTACAACATCAATATCCCAACCGATGGATTGGAAGGGACAATAATGCACCAGTAAAATGGCCACCACGTTCTCCGGAGTTAAATATGTGTGACTTCTTTTTGTGGGGCGCTATTAAAACAGAAGTTTACAAGACTCCGGTAAACACACTCCATGATTTATTGACGCGGATTTTAAATGCAGGCAACCATTTTAGTAACCCCGAGACATTAAATAGGGTCCAATATCATTTTTTAAGGAGTGTTAATAATTGTATTCAGCAAGATGGCGGTCATTTTACACATTTGTTTAAGAAATGTTTTGGTTTTACTTAGTTTCTTACAATATTTTTAATACATACTTCCAATTGTTGTACTTTGTTTTATTATTACTGTTAATCATTGATGTGTGCAGGTAATAGTAAATATTTTTTTTCTGGCACAACAGCTCATCCAACGCCCTTTAGCGGCTAAACGAGACAATTTTGGATATAACTAAGTCGGCTTAGATCGACCTATTTTGACGTCAGATGTCTGTCGTCAAACGTCGTACACGTATTTTTCGGACACCCACATTATTTGATCAATGAGACTCTGTGCTCAATAGGCTGATAATATCTCACCTAGGCGGATTGATAGAGACACCCGAGACTGCCCATTCCCCAACCATTCCTTCTTTCCTACTTCTAGGCTTCTGCCCTAGTGCTGCCGAGAATATAATAACCAAATACATTTGGCATCACTGTCAATTTACCTATAAATTATAATGTCCAGGATTTAACAAACACTTCCTGGTTCGGAATTGAAATTTATGACAGGCTAGTTGAGATCAATTACATTTTAAGTATCTGAGTTATGACTTAAAAATGATGTTGTTTATTGCGCGATTATGTCACATCTAATGTTTAAATTACAATGATATATCGCTGGCATTAAAATGGTTAAGAGATAATGTGCGCCATTTCCTTTACACTTAAAATTATTGCTTTAAATGTATCTAATGGATTTTAGTATTATTCCAATTTTTTTGGTAATTTGTTGACGAATGATAGAAATGTTTTCTACACTCAACTACCTTTTATGGTTTATTTCGTGACTCCTGGCTTTTATAAGTAGTGTTGTTACCAGATTTCATTTTGAGGTTCCGATGAAAATCATTGTTTTATAAATTATAGGGAACATATTCTATTCGTGTCTATTGCGATGTGTGTTATTTTTTTTTAAAGTAAAATATATAATTGAAAAAAAGATGACGCTGTGATGAGCACCGCTAAATAAACAAAACCCCAAAGAAATAAATATTGGAATATTGAAAGGACCAAAGATTAATTAAATTAAATTAAATAAATGAGGGAATTATTGGATTAAGATTTTTATTATTTTTTTATTTAATATGCTTTATTGGCAAGAATACATTACATATTATTATAGACAAAGCAACTAATGCTTAATTTATCCTCCGATCTAAGACTATGTCAGAAGGTAAAAAAATTATAAATAGACAAAATACAATTTAGAAAAAATAGATATCAGAAAGTTTAAAAAATAAAAACAAACGTAAAGTTTAAAAAGAATAAAAACAAACATAAAAAATAGACCAAACAACAATTTAAAATAGTTAAAAAAAAATCTCGAAAAAAATATAGCTTAACTTCAAAAAACATAATAAAGTCCACAAGAAGTGTCAAATTTCATCCCGATAGTACTCATCCAGGCTGTAATACAACTTTTGTGTCAGAAGGTCTCTCACCGCTTTACAGAAACGCACATAATCCAAAGATCTATACTCCACTCTGAAATGATTATACACTTTAATGATTTCGTAAATTAGAGAGCGCTTAGTCAATGTCTATCTAGGAATTGGAAGCCGAAGGTTAGAGCTTTGCCTGGTGCTGTATACATTGTTGCTTGAAGATCTCTTATGTATTAAACATACCGTTTCTAAAATAAATAGGCATATAACCGTTAAAATACCAAACTTTCTAAATAATCATACAAACTACATAATATACAGCGTGTCCAGAAACCATCTTAACATATGGGAAACTTTTTTATTTTTAACTTTACGAAAAAAAATTATTCTTGATAAAAAAATCTGCTTGTTGATAAAATAACATTCAAATCAAAAGTTTTGAGCCAGCACATACGGGGTGTTCAGAAAGTCAATAATATTAATACCGTAAATGGAAAACTATATTTAATAATTTTAATTACAAAGTACAATGATGAAATACTACACTAAGCTTCAACATGACCACCGTTTTTTTCCATACAAACGGTTGTACGTCGTGAAAATTTCATTACTGCATTTCTAACCATCTGAGGGGAAATTTCTTGGACGCATTCTCTGATAATTCTCTCTAAATGGTCTATGTTCTCGAAAGGTCTGTGGGTATACACTTTTTGTTTTAAAAATCCCCATACGAAAAAATCCAGAGGTGTTAGATCAGGTGACCTTGGTGGCCAAGCAAATTTTGATCTTCGTCCAATCCATTTCTGTGGAAATGTCCGGTTTAAGAATTCTGTCACTCTTGCAGAGCTGTGGCATGGAGCGCCGTCATGTTGGAACCAAAGTGTTTGTCTTATATTTATTGGTAGTCCATGAAAAAATTCAAATAATTCCGTGTCCAAAAAGTTCAAGTAAATTTCACCGGTAATATTTTCTCGAAAAAAGTACGGCCCTACAATTTGGTTCCTAAAAACGCCGCACCAAACATTTGTCTTGAAAGAATACTGGTCACGACACTCAATTACAAAATGGGGATTCTCATCACTCCACCACCTACAGTTTTGAGAACACACTACTCCATTTGAGGTGAATATCGCCTCATCTGAAAACAATATTTTTCTTGCGAATAGTGGGTCATCTTCTACCTCACCTTGAAACCAAGAGCAAAACAAAAATCGTGAATCAAAATCTCTAGGCTGCAGTTTGTGAAGAAATTTTGGCTTGTATGGGTAAAAATTATTTTTCCTTAAAATAACTTGGGCAGTGGACTTTGTAACAGGTCGTGGAACAGTTTGTGAAATATTTCTCAATGAGATTTTAGGATTTTCCACGGCAGCTAGCAAAACATTCAATTGGGTATCTTCGTCCGTACGCCAAACCTGATGCTTGTCAGAAAATTTATTACTTACAGATCCGGTATTTTTAAATTTATTAAAAATATCTCCAACCGTTACATGGCTAATAATTTTATTTGGATATCTTGCATTAAAAATTTGAGCAGCCTCTCTGTACGTCTTGTAGTGGTCTTCAACAATTAACACTATTTCAACTTTTTCCTCGATTGTAAATTTAAGCACCATATTTAATTAAAAGGAAACTGTCCGCCTTGACAAATAAAATAATTAGTTGTCATGGTTTCATTTAGTTTTCCAAGGCGTGCTGGATCTACTAAACGAGAATAAATACCGCTTCTTAAAATCTTGCACGCCCTTTTCTGAAAAATTCTGTGAGATAATTAGAGAAACTATGGAATCAGGAAAAACAACAACATTACGCCACAGTATCTTTGTTTTAAGCTAAGTCGCCTTTTGAATGGCAACTTTAGACCATTTATTATATTTTTGACAATATCGAAAATTGTCATTAAAAAAAATTGATCAGAACCAAAAAGCACGTTTAAATTACAATTAGGTAATGCAATGAAAAATTAGGTTTTATTATTTTTTACGAATTTTTCTTCCACAATCAAAACAATTTCAATTTTCTCCTCAGAAGTTAATAACGCTACCATTTTTATGTTTTATAAATTTTAACGCGTTTTGACGGTTGCTGTCAAACATTTCTTGCTATCAACAATTAATTTGTATGTTACAACCATCCTAGATTACATGTAACTACAGTTAAATTTGCATTGTTATTGTAGACATACGTTTCAAAAAAGACGAAATAATTTTTTCAAGGTAAATGGGCGTAATTTCATATTTGAACGTGGTTTTTAGTTCTGATCAACTTTTTTTAATAACAATTTTCGATATTATCAAAAATAAAGGTACTTTACTTTTAAGCCAAATTCATATTTTTTGACTTACCTCGTATACGCCTGGGAGAATTTAATATCTGATATCTTTAGGTTTTAGACCATGCAGAACTTTTTATGAAGAATCACTTTTTTTCGTAAAGTCTAAAATAAAAAAGTTTCCCATATGTTAAGATGGTTTCTGGACACGCTGTATACATACATACTAATACAAATATAGTTAGCTGTCAGAGAACACGAGCAGAATGAACTGTGAAGTCCGCATACAAATGGCCTTAGCTTGCGTAGGGGGGGGGTTGACAAGCGCCACCAGCTTTGCCACTGGAAAAGCTAGAAACCTCCAGGATCGTCATAGAGCTAGCATCATGCGACCCGACACCACGCAACAAAAAAAAAAGAAAAGCAAAAAAGTAAACAGAAAAGATAGAGCTGTATTATTTAAAACAGTAATTTTTAAAATATTAATGGCTTTATTGATTTAAAGTAAGATGATGACGTATAAGTTCTTAAACCTAAACTTATCTGCACTGAAAAGACTGCTCTAAAGGTGGCTCAGAAGAGACCTCACAAGACTTTTCAAAAAAGAAGATCCAAAACAAGCTTCTGAGAGAGACCGTAAAAATAGATGTATAGGGAAGAAGATTCCATGAGGGGCCCTAAGGTTTAAACTGTGGTGTTTAAACACCGGTGTTGGAGTGCTCCAAAAGTACTTCGCCCCTAGGTCTCAGCGACCTTTGACTTGACTCCAGCAGCGAATAAATGCAATAAAAAATCCCACCTTGGTGGTTTCTCTGTCTTCCACCAGATACGCCAAAAATAATCGCAGCCAAGCAAGGCAAAGGGAAAGGCGACAGAGAATCAGACCATAAAATCCAATATCCGATAAAGAGGATATAAAGGAGTGACACAGTAAGCCTGATATCTTTGCCACCGAAACCCAAAAATTTATAACATATTTGTCACCGAAATACAAATATGGAGGGAGAGTCACCGCATGCATACTTGGTCGCAGATATTTAAAATAAGTAAATTAAAGCAAAGGTACCTAAATTCAGTTTTTGTTTAAAATTCATAGTGAAAGTGTAACCTCGCTAAGTATATTTTTTTCCTAATAAACAATTTTCCCAATATTCTACACATTCGACAAGCGGCTATTTCGAATTTGTGACTGGGATTTGCGGAACTATAAAATACAGTTCTTAATATAATAATTAATAGGTCATTAAAAATTGTCGTAAAATAAGAAGAGACCTGACCTCTAAAGTTTTGAACTAAAAATGACAATTAATTTTCAAAAGCAAAACAAATTGGGAATTACCACAAAAAAACGCTGTTTTAGGGATCAAATGATATGGTAGTTGATACAAGGAATTTAAGGAAAGGAAAGGTGATTAAGATATAAGCAAACTGTAATCCCAAGCTTAGCCAAAGACACTGAAATGAAGGTCATTAACCTTAAGTGGAAAGCCAAGGTAGGGTAGGTGATATACAGTAATCCAAACGTAGTACTTTTCCCCGGTTTTAAAGCTAAGATTCAAATAAAATCTACGATATAAGTTAATACTAATAGGCAAATTTTAAGAACGTTGTAGTGAAAACATTGAATTGTCACACTATAATGCCAAAGCAAGGCGAAATCTTATACAAGGTGTTTCAGAAGTACGACACGTAACTTAAGGGGTGGCTCCTTATGATATTCTAAGAGATAAAGTTCGTATGGACATGTGTGCCATTTTTGGTATACAGGGTGTTAAAGTTTTTTTTTAAAAAATCGTTATCTTTATCATTTTTCAACATTTGTTGATTAACTGTCACATTTTGTTTTCGTATCATTATTTAAAAAAATAATTTAATTTTCAATTTAAATGTTTTAATTAACTTTGAAATACATAGGTACTTAGGTATTTTCAGGTATGTATTAGTTGGTAAATCCGAGAATAATATCAAAATTAGAAAAAAGTAAGTGGCGTACATTTTCTTGTCAATATTATTCGTTAAGGTGCTCCCGGCGTCCCTGGACTGAATAAATTTAATCTAGTTTGAGCTAATTAAGCCCCTTAGATTGTTAATAACGGTACCAAATTTTATATAAAATCGGGAAAAGGTTTAAGAAAATTAAAATAAAAACGATTTTATTAAAAAAAAATTTAACACCCTGTATATCAAAATCGAGGCAACACCGGGCACATGTTCATATGCACTTTTTCTCTTAAAATATCATAAGGAATCACTCTCTTAAGTTACGTACGGTACTTCTAAAGCACCCTGTATAGGTATGGTCAATGTTACTATACGGAGCAGACGTCTAGACAATAAAAGCTGCTACTATCAATCGTCTAGAAGCTTTCGAGATGTGGTGTATATAGCATAGTTTCCCCCCGGTTATTTCTTCCTACGGACCCGAAATTTCCTAGGCATTTCTCTGATTTATCCGCTTTTAGACCTATTTTCGCATAAAAGTCGCCGCAGAGTATGGTGAACCGTGTTTTTATGTTGTTCAGTGCCGAACTTACATCTTCGTAGAAGATCAGTGGCGTAACTAGCCCTCTGACCTGGGGGTGGCCTAGGGTGGGCCTGTTATTGTGACTTGTAGTGGCGGCTGGTGTAGATGCGGGCCGGCGGAGAGTCCGCCGGAGCTGAAATGCGCCGCAGGCGAAATTTTTTTTGGACCACGCCCAAATTTTAACAAATTTGGTCAATAATCAACAGTAATATCACAAGACCTCGTTTTTTTATCGGTTAGATTTTTCAGCTGTCACGAAAAAATTGATGCTATATTTGCGAGGCGAGTAGCGAGCTTACAAAGTCAGCCTTTTTCTGGGGGGGGGCCTAGCGACGTCTGGGGGGGGGGGGCCGGCCCCCCTAGGCCCTCCTGTAGTTACGCGCCTGTAGAAGATGTCCACTTTTTCATCTGTGTGAGATGACGTTGGGCGTAAACATACAATACATATACGAATGCTGAAAATACCATTGACATCTATGCAGACCAATGAAGCAGAGTTATATAAGGCTGATGCAGCCCGTTCACTGCTAATTACCATTAAGTACAGAAAGATATCACACCTTAAATGTATATTCAGAGGTGAGCAATAGTAAATCCTCCTGCTAATAATGATGGGCAAAGTTGAGGGCCGTAGAGGCATTGGAAGAAAGCAGGTCTTCTGGTTAGGATTCGTGAATGGACCGGCATACACAGTTCTGAGAAACGGTTCGGATTGGCATAAAACCGCGAAAGACTTGCGCTAACGTCAGATGGACCTGTCACCCGAAGAAAAGGTATATAATATTTTATTTAGTAAAGGGTCACATCTGCTTAATCAACAAGTTCTTTTTTTATGCAGTTCATCTCTATTTTTCATAAAATATAAATGATTTTTTAATCTTATAACAGTAATTTACCCTTATCAGATTCATCCACACCAAAGAGAGCGAGGCTTCGCGTGACACTTCGGTTTCCAGCCTTAATAATATGCTAATTAAAGTGTTAGCTGACGGTGATATTATTTGTCAAGAAACGGTGATGACGGCCTAATCTAATATGATTCGAGCCCTCGTGACAGACGGCGCACAAATCAGCGCCGACACTAATGCTCGACATGACAACCCGCATTACTGATTAATCCCCCGATAGCTGAACACTGCTCTGTAGAGGTATTACAGGCTCATCGTTGCTAATTTCATTAGTTAGAAGCTCGGCAATTACGCTTATAAGGTGAAAAACAGGCTGATACAAACTGACAACTTATTTAGGATGCCGTTTTACTCTGCGAAGGATAATTTCGTCAGGAATATTTCCTGGATATGGGTGATATAAAGGAATATGCACATAGGGTTGGAATTTATGTAAAAAAAACCTGTCCTGACAACTCGGTTGCAGGTATTTAAAGTAATAATGTTGTGACGCTCGACACGTGGAAATCGGCTATAAGAAGCGCGATTTCGAAGGGAACGATCAGTCCGTACAGAACCATAGAGCGACAAGCACCTATTTCCATAGTTGAGCATTTGTTCCGGCTTTAAAATCTGTATAAGTCTTTTTCTTTGGACGACCATCACCAAGTAAAATTGCCAGTCGAACTTGGAACTGCCGAGCACCTGGGTATGTCAAGGAGGCATACGTGAACCCGAAGATTAAAGCAGAGCGTAGCTGAAGAAGCACCGGTGAAAGGACGCCGTAGTCGAGCCCGATACTGTGAGGAAACAGTGGTTCCTAGCTGATCCGCGGCGTTGGTACCAAGGTACCAGCAGGACCGAAACTTAATCTTAAGAATAACCGTACGAAGCCCGGTCATCGCCGACGTTGCCGACGTTGGACTAACTGTGCCACAACCGTAGCAGCCGACGCCATCGCCGAGGAGGCGTATACAATAATTTACCACCTGGGCATAACCTGCACCAGGTCGGCAAAGAAGAAAAACCCTACGGCAAACTCCATTCAAGCCGAAGAAATACGGAACCGGTCATCGCCGACGTTGCCGACGCTGGACTAACTGTGCCACAACCGTAGCAGCCGACGCCATCGCCGAGGAGGCGTATCCAGTAGTAAACCACCTGGGCATCACCTGCACCAGGTCGGCGAAGAAGTAAAAATATACGGCAACCTAATTTTAAGAAGAAATATACGGAACCCGGTCATCGCCGACGTTGCCGACGTTGGACTAACTGTGCCACAACCGTAGCAGCCGACGCCATCGCCGAGGAGGCGTATCCAGTAGTAAACCACCTGGGCATCACCTGCACCAGGTCGGCGAAGAAGTAAAAATATACGGCAACCTAATTTTAAGAAGAAATATACGGAACCCGGTCATCGCCGACGTTGCCGACGTTGGACTAACTGTGCCACAACCGTAGCAGCCGACGCCATCGCCGAGGAGGCGTATCCAGTAGTAAACCGCCTGGGCATCACCTGCACCAGGTCGGCGTAGAAGTAAAAACACACGGCAACCTAATTTTAAGAAGAAAAGTACGGAACCCGGTCATCGCCGACGTTGCCGACGTTGGACTAACTGTGCCACAACCGTAGCAGCCGACGCCATCGCCGAGGAGGCGTATATAATAGTATACCGCCTGGGCATAACCTGCACCAGGTCGGCAAGACGCGAAACTTACGCGGCAAACTAATTTAATAAAGAAATACGGCGAGAATCCGACATAGCCGGCGTTGCCAGCGTTGGGCAAACAGTGCCATACCTGCAACAGTCGACGCCATCGCCAGGAAGGCGAATACAAGAGGATACCACCTGGGCATAACCAGCACCAGGTCGGCAGAACGTGAAAACCACGTGGCAGAAACTGTAATGGCCGAGAATATGGCATTACGCAACGAAACCCCTCCAGCCCGGATGGCCGAGGATGAAGAAAACTACGACATGCTCTCTACCACCGAGGCCGACCCCAAAACAGTACCTGGGGCGGTCTCAAACTGCCCTGCACAGATCGCCGCCCCTGAGACAACGACTGACGCTAGCCGCGCAACTTCCAGGGATAAGCCCCTTGAAGAAGGAAGCGAAGGCGAATTGTGCCAGGACATGGCGCCCAACTCGTTGACTTACTCGAAACATAAGAGTAACAAAGAACCCTGTGACGACGTTAGGCCCTTTGGCTTAAACGCTCGTAAATCATTTGAATACCTACCCATGGAGTGCCCAGCTTTCAATACTAGAGCGAAGCGCCGATTATGGGAGGAGAAGTACAGTGTAGACGTGGAGATTCATAGCGAGTCCGAAGAGGATTCGGACGATGAGTCCGAAGACACGTCAAGTGACGAACAAATACCATGTAACCAGGAAGCTTCGGTTATGTTGAGAGAAATCCGAAGAAAATTGTCAAAAGATGAAATGCCGCCTGAAGAACAACGGATGCCACCTACCCTGGATGAAGAACTAAGAAGGCCAAGCTATGAGGACAAGCCTAGGGGTTCGGCGCTGCCACCGTTAAGTCGGCAAGTTCCGCCAACTCAAAGGGGAGTCCGGCAGAAGCCAGATTACGAAAGAAAAATTAGAGGAATGGCATTGCCACCTCTACAGGAACAACTAGCGGAGCCAGGACAGGATTGGCAAGCCATGGAAACATTGAGATGGAAGACTATGGAGGGTTTAGCCCAGTCCATAGGGCAGCTAATTGACAAACCAAGGAGAATAATTCTGGCACCACCACCTAGATTTGCAGGAGCCGATACAGAGGACCCGGTGCTATTCTTAAAACACATGAAAGAATATTGTATAGAGAACGGAGCACCGGCATACCAATGGACGGACCTGGCGATAAGACAAATGACCGGACAAGCAGCCATCCGGATGAAGATTTATGCCGGAGGGCAGATTACTTGGAAGCAGTTGCAAGAAGCAGTGCTTAGGGCATATAACAACAGCGAATGCGTGAATCACTTACGCGCAGAATTATATGGCCAAGACCAAGCTAAAGGAGAAGGTGCGGAGGCATTTTTGATTCGCAAGAGACAAATTTGTCAACGGATAAATCCGAGATGGCAGGAGGAGGAAGTGGTACCGCTGTTGCTGAGCAGATTAAACGGTCCGTTGCGAGCTGCGCTACGTACTTGGAATTGTCAAAGCACAGAAGAACTATTGAACGCTGCAATTACGGTGGAACGGGATTGGAAGAGTTCCGAGGTGTACACCGCACCCAGAGTGAATATTAACACTCAAAATGGCAGGGATAATGGTGAAACTAGACAGTTCCAGTACCAGAACTATCAAGGCGGTCAAGGCTACTATAGACCGCAGTACAATAGAGGACCTCAACAACAAGGAGGTCAGGCGCAAGCACCAAATAGGCCACAGTATAACAGAGACGGTCCAGAAGAAGGGAGAAGGCCTCAACAACAAGGAGGTCAGGCTCAAGCCCCAAATAGGCCACAATACAGCAGGACGTGGGAGAGACGGGATATTCCGAATCCAAACAGACAACAAGCGAGCGTGGTTAAACCAAAGAAGTTAAAGTTTGTATTCCCAGATGGGTCACCGGTAGAAATCCCTGGTACTAATAAGCATGGAGCAATGATTATGCGCGCCATGCAATATCAGATTGATCATCCTTCGCAGGGACCGGGCTATAAACGTCAGGCGTTAAAGGATGGAATGTGGTACGCGTTGCATGCGGATGATGAGGACTACGACCAGGAACTCCTACGTAAAGAATGTGGAATACAAGAAGGAAATAGAGGAGGAGATACGTCAGAAGAAGAAGAGGAAATAGAGGATCCAGAAAAGATGCTGTTTAACTTCCGAAATAATGACTATATTTCTTGTGTGGATGACCTGGCAGATCCGGAGAACCGACACCCGATTCAGTCGACAAGCCGGACTGTTGGCGGTTTACCAATAAGAGTTCCAGCCACCATGGAGGATAGCGAGGAAACGGTCAGTGATACTACGTCAACTGATGAAGATACGGTGACAAATGAGGAATCGCCGATGACGGAGATTCGAAGGGACCGTAGGCAGAACCGTCGAGTAAGACGGCTTAGACAGCGTCATGCTTCACCCCCAACTTCAGATTCGGAGGAGGGCGTGAAATTTAATAAAAGAACGTGCGTAGCGCTGTTGCAAGCAGAGAACGATGAAATTGCAGCTGACCGTTTGTTGCGACAAGAAAAGCGAGTAAAATATGAAATTTTGGAGCCACCAGACGTGACCCAAGAAGATGAAGCGATTGCAGATAAAGTGTTGGAGCCACCAGACGTGATCCAAGGAGACATAGCAATTAAAGATGAAGTATTGGAACCACCAGACGTGGGCCAAGAGGTCGAGTTCAATGTAATCTCGCCACCTCCGGATTTTGAAGACAAAGTTGAAATTAAAGAGGAAGAGCTGTTCGACTCAACGGCCGCCACAGCTGCAGGGTTTGATCAACCAGTTGCAGAATTAGCAGAAGCAAGAGAACCGGCGTTGACGGACCTACGATTGAGAGATGGGCAAGAAGGCCGATGTCCAAGAGAAGATTATGTAGGGTGGACGGTAGTCGCGGTAAAACGTACGCCACTGCCAGAATCCAACCCAATAGCGGCTTTTGTAGAGCCACCTGTGACAGATTTGTACTTATGTCCTCCAAGTTTGGAGACCCAGTATGACCAACAAGGTGTTCCCTGGAGATATGTGCCCACTAGAGTTCCCGCACAGATCCAGCTCCATGGCCAAAACCGTGAAATCCCTGAAATTCCGGCCCCTCAGCCCGAGGTCGCCGAGGTACCATTGAGGCAGCCCAAGAAAAAACCACCAGACGTGGAAGAAACTACGGCCCCTCAACCCGAGGTCGCCGTCCTAGTCTTGAGGCAGCCAAGCGAAAAGCCACCTGAAGCCTCCGAGGAGTCCCCCAGGTCGCTAGAGAGCTACCCACAGGAGGCCTATACCAGGTCACCTGGAGGAGAGCCACCCATTGACGACATCGCCATGGAGGTTGAGAAATCGCCTCGAACCAGGGAAAAAGAAAAATCGTCCTAAAAGAAGAGAGTGATTTTAAATATGTTTATTGTTGTTTTTGGACTTAGTTCTTAGTTTTTATTGTTGTTTTTGGACTTAGTATTAGTTTTATTATTGTTTTGGATTTAAATAGTTTTAAGTTTTTGATATTATAAATATAGTATAGTCGTACTAGATGGGTACGGTTAAAATAAACATACCATAACAACTGCTCTTAAGGGGGGGGGGGGGTGTTGTGACGCTCGACACGTGGAAATCGGCTATAAGAAGCGCGATTTCGAAGGGAACGATCAGTCCGTACAGAACCATAGAGCGACAAGCACCTATTTCCATAGTTGAGCATTTGTTCCGGCTTTAAAATCTGTATAAGTCTTTTTCTTTGGACGACCATCACCAAGTAAAATTGCCAGTCGAACTTGGAACTGCCGAGCACCTGGGTATGTCAAGGAGGCATACGTGAACCCGAAGATTAAAGCAGAGCGTAGCTGAAGAAGCACCGGTGAAAGGACGCCGTAGTCGAGCCCGATACTGTGAGGAAACAGTGGTTCCTAGCTGATCCGCGGCGTTGGTACCAAGGTACCAGCAGGACCGAAACTTAATCTTAAGAATAACCGTACGAAGCCCGGTCATCGCCGACGTTGCCGACGTTGGACTAACTGTGCCACAACCGTAGCAGCCGACGCCATCGCCGAGGAGGCGTATCCAGTAGTAAACCACCTGGGCATCACCTGCACCAGGTCGGCGAAGAAGTAAAAATATACGGCAACCTAATTTTAAGAAGAAATATACGGAACCCGGTCATCGCCGACGTTGCCGACGTTGGACTAACTGTGCCACAACCGTAGCAGCCGACGCCATCGCCGAGGAGGCGTATCCAGTAGTAAACCACCTGGGCATCACCTGCACCAGGTCGGCGAAGAAGTAAAAATATACGGCAACCTAATTTTAAGAAGAAATATACGGAACCCGGTCATCGCCGACGTTGCCGACGTTGGACTAACTGTGCCACAACCGTAGCAGCCGACGCCATCGCCGAGGAGGCGTATCCAGTAGTAAACCGCCTGGGCATCACCTGCACCAGGTCGGCGAAGAAGTAAAAACACACGGCAACCTAATTTTAAGAAGAAAAGTACGGAACCCGGTCATCGCCGACGTTGCCGACGTTGGACTAACTGTGCCACAACCGTAGCAGCCGACGCCATCGCCGAGGAGGCGTATATAATAGTATACCGCCTGGGCATAACCTGCACCAGGTCGGCAAGACGCGAAACTTACGCGGCAAACTAATTTAATAAAGAAATACGGCGAGAATCCGACATAGCCGGCGTTGCCAGCGTTGGGCAAACAGTGCCATACCTGCAACAGTCGACGCCATCGCCAGGAAGGCGAATACAAGAGGATACCACCTGGGCATAACCAGCACCAGGTCGGCAGAACGTGAAAACCACGTGGCAGAAACTGTAATGGCCGAGAATATGGCATTACGCAACGAAACCCCTCCAGCCCGGATGGCCGAGGATGAAGAAAACTACGACATGCTCTCTACCACCGAGGCCGACCCCAAAACAGTACCTGGGGCGGTCTCAAACTGCCCTGCACAGATCGCCGCCCCTGAGACAACGACTGACGCTAGCCGCGCAACTTCCAGGGATAAGCCCCTTGAAGAAGGAAGCGAAGGCGAATTGTGCCAGGACAATAAAGCAGAGGTACCTAAATTTAGTTATTGTTTAATATTCATAGTAAGTAGTGTTGTCGTTGAGACGAGAGATTCTCGTCTCTCGTCTCGTCTCGCCCTATCTCGACGAGACGAGAGAGATACTTTCTCTCGAATGAAGTTCCAAGACGAGACGAGAGAAAGACCCTCTCTCGTCGAGAAGTTCTCGTCTCCCTCGATTTCTCTCGAGCAAAAAATTTTGGTTTTATAATTTATTGTGAGTGTTTGCATTGACATACTAAACAATTATGCCGTTATTCATGTTTCTCGCATTTTTTTTTCGATTAAAAATATGGAAAAATTGTAATATTTATTTGCTTAGAAAATAAGTACTCTTTATTGTAAACTTTAAGTATTTGTGGGAAGAGTAAAATTAGCATATAACCAGAAATTTTAAAAAATTTAGTGTAATAGGCACAATACACCAATTTAAATTATTATCTTATAGGTTATATAGGAAGGTTTTACCTAAATGGAATGTTTTTCTTATATTTTTTTTTTCAGAAGCTTTTTAGATTTTCACTACCTGAACTAAATATATAAAATGGAAAAAAGCGATAAGGAGGGTACGTATGTCTTTATGGCAATAATTTAAAGGGTTGGTATTTTCTGGTTTGGCATTTATATCGTTTTTTTTTAAATGTATTGAAATTTTTTCATATTTTTAAAATAAACATAAATAAATAAAAACATAAAGGCCTATTTAGTAATTTATATTTATTGTAGAAATATAAAACAGTCAATACATTTTAAAAAAATATATAAATACGAAATCAGAGTATGGTAAAAAATGTAATCTTACCATCGCCCTATCTTTCTATTAAAAAAATAATAAAACGTCAGTTTTAAGCATTTCTTTTTATTCTGAAGAGTCTAAAATAATAGCAACATGTATCATAAAAATCCTAATAAACTAAAAAATATTATAGAGTTACTTAGATACAAAAAAGGGTTGATATCATGATGTATAAAAAATAAGTTACGTTGAAGAAAAACGTTTATTACAAAGACATTAATGTCTTTCGTTTATTACCTACAGTTAGTTAATATTTATACAGTCCAGAGTCACAGAAGTAATGTCCAAATTCATTTAAAATTCAGCGGTGTGTTGTTTAGAAAAACGCTTGGACACGGAGATTTTAGTCTATTTTCTTGCATTTTTTAGGATTTCTGAAAAATATACAGGGTACTTCCAGACTGGCTGTTAACTGAATTTTTTAAAATAAAATACCCTGTATATTATTTAATTTTTGAATTCTATGATAAAATTATACGTCTAAACTGAATGGTTTACGAGAAAATGACGTTTTTGAACTTTGACAGTTTGTTGCGTTCCAACGGTACCTCATAGAGAAAAACAACTTACGTTAGTTTTTCATATTCTGTTTACAAATGCCAAGTTCCGGTTTAACCGGAACTGAGCCGGAAGTTAAAGAATGTAATTCCTGATGAACCAGAAGTTGACATTTTCGGATAAAAAATGAAATACTAGGATAGGAACATGCAAGCCGTTTCTTTATATGACGTACCATTGGAACGGAACAGACTGTCAAAGTTTAAAAATGTCATTTTTCAAATGTTATTTTACCATTACTATTACTTAGATATTAACTTTGTAACTACATGTAGAATTTAGTATTGCCTTGTACTCCTTTGATAATGATCCGCAAGGGTCGAAACACGTGTCAGGCAACTGAATTATGATTGTGAAATATAACAAGTAAGACTTTAATTTCCTCTACCATGTAGTATAACACATTAAAAACAAACTTTAAATAAGTTCGCGTATAGAGTTGTCCCTTATTCTTTCCGTCAGACCCAATCCTTGGACGCGTTTCGCGGTTTGACGGCTCATCAGCAAGGCTCCGGGTCTGACGAGAAAGAATGCGTGTGTGCTTCTACTTAAATCTGATGTGCTTAGCTCCAAAAATGTAAAAAGTGGATTCATCGTTCTTGCATGTTTGCTCCTCAACTATTACTATTCCCAATATCCTCGATATTCGACAATACAGCTTGATATACTGGCCATTAATAATTAAAAAAAAAAAAAAAGAAAAGAGCTAACCTCTAAACCTAAAACTAAAACTGACAACTAATATTCAAAAGCAAAACAAAGAAAAATTATCGGGAATTTCCAAGGAAAAACCTGTTATAAGGATCAAATGATATGGTAGTTGCTACAAGGAAAATAAATGTGAAAAATTACCATAGGAGCAAAACGTATGTAGGTACAGTTGATGCAAAATAAAAATCGATACACGTCATCAATAAGCTGATAATTTTATTGTAAGTCCATAAGAAAACACGAGGAAATTAAATTTGGGCAAAAAGTATTAAAACTTTATGCGAATATTTCCCTCATATATAAAAAATCTCATAAGAAGTGTGGTCTTTCGCAAGAATTACAGCGAATATTTCCCTCATATGTTAAAGTTCCCATAAGAGAAATGCAATTTTCGCAAAATTACAGCGAAAACAGCACTGCCAGAAATCGAAAATTGCATCGCAAGTTTATATTGTTGACGAAACGTCAAAGCGGGCTTTTATTGTTAACAAACGTCAAAAAATGTAATATTCTGACAATTAACGTCATCTTATTGAGTGACAGCAGACAAAAAAGTCAATGTCAACGAATGTTTTCCTTTCATTTTGTCAAGAATTGTTAATAACTATCTCTTTGCATTGGGATAACCCGTGGCAACGTAAATTTTTTTGTTTTTTTGTAAACAACTTTTCCGTAGACGTAATTTTACTAGAAATCATCAAATCACGACTATATTTGGCGGCAGTTCATGTGTTTTTGCAAGGAAAGGGGGCACGTTCTTACTAATTCAAAGCAAAATATTGTTAATTACAATAATTGTACTTTTCATTGCAATTCTTGTAATTTTTAAGCATTTTAATTTTATTGTTAGTATTTTCTGTTAAATAAAATATTTAAATTTACTTGATTCGAGTTCTTAATTAATTTGGGAAATATTCAAATAAATTACACTCGTGCATAAAAATAACCAGATACTTTTTTTATTCAATGTGTTTTTTTTACAAATTGCAATCGTTTGTTTTTATATTTTACGAAAATGCCCTCCTCCTGCGGAGTCGGGCTTTTTCGCAAAAATATGAAAACAAACTCTTGCAATTATAAAAAAACACATTTCATTCAAAAATTATCGTTAATTTTGATGCACTTGTGCACTTACCCCCGAAAACAGCACTGCCAGAAATCGAAAATTGCATCGCAAGTTTATATTGTTGACGAAACGTCAAAGCGGGATTTTATTGTTAACAAACGTCAAAAAATGTAATATTCTGACAATTAACGTCATCTTATTGAGTGACAGCAGACAAAAAAGTCAATGTCAACGAATGTTTTCCTTTCATTTTGTCAAGAATTGTTAATAACTATCTCTTTGCATTGGGATAGCCCGTGGCAACGTAAATTTTTTTGTTTTTTTGTAAACAACTTTTCCGTAGACGTAATTTTACTAGAAATCATCAAATCACGACTATATTTGGCGGCAGTTCATGTGTTTTTGCAAGGAAAGGGGGCACGTTCTTACTAATTCAAAGCAAAATATTGTTAATTACAATAATTGTACTTTTCATTGCAATTCTTGTAATTTTTAAGCATTTTAATTTTATTGTTAGTATTTTCTGTTAAATAAAATATTTAAATTTACTTGATTCGAGTTCTTAATTAATTTGGGAAATATTCAAATAAATTACACTCGTGCATAAAAATAACCAGATACTTTTTTTATTCAATGTGTTTTTTTTACAAATTGCAATCGTTTGTTTTCATATTTTACGAAAATGCCCTCCTCCTGCGGAGTCGGGCTTTTTCGCGAAAATATGAAAACAAACTCTTGCAATTATAAAAAAACACATTTCATTCAAAAATTATCGTTAATTTTGATGCACTTGTGCACTTACCCCCGAAAACAGCACTGCCAGAAATCGAAAATTGCATCGCAAGTTTATATTGTTGACGAAACGTCAAAGCGGGATTTTATTGTTAACAAACGTCAAAAAATGTAATATTCTGACAATTAACGTCATCTTATTGAGTGACAGCAGACAAAAAAGTCAATGTCAACGAATGTTTTCGTTTCATTTTGTCAAGAATTGTTAATAACTATCTCTTTGCATTGGGATAACCCGTGGCAACGTAAATTTTTTTGTTTTTTTGTAAACAACGCTATTGAAAAAAAAGCTCTCGCTCGTTGACTGCATCAACCACCATGTCTACGAATTCAAAGCAAAATATTGTTAACTACAATAATTGTACTTTTCATTGCAATTCTTGTAATTTTTAAGCATTTTAATTTTATTAGTATTTTCTGTTAAATAAAATATTTAAATTTACTTGATTCGGGTTCTTAATTAATTTGGGAAATATTCAAATAAATTACACTCGTGCATAAAAATAACCAGATAATTTTTTTATTCAATGTGTTTTTTTTACAAATTGCAATCGTTTGTTTTTATATTTTACGAAAATGCCCTCCTCCTGCGGAGTCGGGCTTTTTCGCGAAAATATGAAAACAAACTCTTGCAATTATAAAAAAACACTTTTCATTCAAAAATTATCGGTAATTTTGATGCACTTGTGCACTTACCCCCGATAATTCCACAGTAGAAGCGATAACCACGGTTACCGCAAAAACTTTTATTATTGAACTTACTTATGTCAATCTGCGACATTTAAAAAGTGAATTGGTTACAAATCAAGATTTAATTTAATTTTAAGTATATTTTTAATAAATTTGTTACTTATTACGTAATTTATTGCACAATAATGTTTTTTTTTTAATATGAAATACAATTTTTCGGGAAATATTCCACCGAATACCACTCGTGTATCAAAAATAACCAGATAATTCTGCTTTCAAGCGTGTTGTAGTATTGTAACTGCATTCGGTTATTTTCATTTTTGATTAAATCTCGAAAAAGCCCTCCTTCTTCGAAGTCGGGCACTTTCGGATTTAATCAAAAATGAAAATAAACTCATTCAGTTACAATACAACACGCTTTCAATCAGAATTATCGGTAATTTTGATGCACTAGTGGTATTATACCCGATAATTAAATTTTCTATAAACATAAATTATTCTTCTTTGATACGAGCCTACTTATAGTAAATATTTTGTTTATTTAAGCTTGTAAAAATTAATGTAATTTGAATGTTATTGGCCGATAGTTGGCAACACAACTGTAAACGGTGCGGTGGCGCCAGCTCGTTCGTTAGCTTGGTTTGATATTTCATGCAAATCTAGCCTTAATTGTTTTGTGGTTCCGTGTGTAACAAAAACTCCAGATCTTTTTATAAATAGCATTAAAAAACTGTTCTATTAAGAGAAACAAAAGTGCACATACATATCTCTGTCGATAACGTTGTTTACTATTTGTGAAAAATGCCGAAGCATTTAAATATTTGGTGCAAAGAGCTAATAAGCTCATAGAAGCTATCTTCAGGAAGAACTTAACAACAATGGCCTATTGTTACCCTTGACAGCAGTACAGAGAAGTAAATTTAAAGAGCATGTTAAGGTCTAGATATTTTATTTCTACTTTACTAATTTTTAGCGTGTAGCCCCTGGTATGGAGACGGTCGAAACAAAATGTTTTTTTTTTTAATTTGATTTCACACAAATATTAAAACACTGGCCACTCAAATAACACTGCTAATTGGTAGATAGAAACACGCCCTTGTATTTAAGATGTCTCAATCAGTTCTTGGTTTGGTACTGGCGGTGTTTATGGTCAATAGAAGCTGAATTGTTTCAACCGTACCCAGTCTACCCTACCATATAAATATTCTATTCCATTCTATTCCATTCTTGGTAGTAGTAAAGAGATAGTTGGTATGCACTATTGATAGTGTAATGCTCTAATAATTAAATTTTAACGTAACTAATAAGCCAGATCTCTCTACTCGACTTTCATAAACAGAAACACCACTAATCAAGTCTAAAAATAATTGAGGTGTGCTCACTCATGATAATCTAAAAACATTCCCAAGATAAGGAGGGAACACAAATCAAAATGACAAGTTGAACCCGCGCTATCTTAAGCATTTATCAGTCAGCCAGTCATTTCCTTTTTGGACGTGAAATTAGCAGCTCGGAAACTAAAACATACAGGGGAGAGTTTATTAATAATATTGTCATCTGGATAATCAAAGATATAAAACTTTAAACTGAACATAAAAACTCCACATCAGGCAACACTAAGTCTCATCAACAAAGGCCTGGAAGAAATAATTGTGTGTATGTGTAACATCATTGAATTCAATGCTAAAAAATCATCCGTCTTTAAAGACCCACATAGACATAGTCATGAAGGGGTACTTGGCTCCTTCAATAAGTTTAATTAAGTTAGGTGTTTTGTCATACTCATAACGTTTCCGGCGTAGCTAAAGCAGCCTTCGGATTCTTTTCCGAAACAAGAACTTCTGTGTATACGACATTTTTCCTGCGGTGCCTGTGCCCTGTGCCTGATAAAAAAATGTCTTAATTAATAAAGACAAAAATGAATATACCCTCGTATACTCACACCTTAACACAAGACACTAATGTTACGGCTACCAATTCATGTACGAGTCGAAGAGAGATAGTTAAATGGGACGTTTCTCTCCGATAACCATCTCTGGGCTGTCAGCTGGCACAAAAACTACAGTTAAAGGCGACAGGGAGTCAATTTTTAAAGGGAAATTATAATTAAGAGGGCGTGGTACAAAAGAAATGATGACGTGCTGTTTTGTTCGGTTGGCACCCCTTGAAAACATATTGAAATATGTATGAGGGTGAGTGGGAATAGATTTTTACAGGATGATAAAAAACAATCATAATTAAAGACCTTTGTTGGGAACAGAATAGGTCTGTGTTTTATCCGTTTCTGTTTTGTTGTTAAAGGGGGCAACTAAAATGGATATTGCACTTCCTTAACACCCTTCTTATCTTAAATAGTAGTGCAACCTTATAATGTGACTAAGGTCTAAACAACAGATTTAAAAAGTTCGGCTTAATAGTGGCTTAGTCAAGGAACAGCGGCGTTTTGCGGAAGCTTTCCGTCTGCTCAGTTAGCGTGTACGTCAGGTCCGGCTTTAAACTTATTTAACTTAATTTATTTGAATGGGTATTGATTTATAAAAGAAAGAAATTATAGTAAATCTTGGTATAATATGAAATATAAGAAAATATAAGGGTTTAATTTTCTCGAAAAATCAATAAACTACAAAAAATTATGAAAATTTCAAGAATGCGTATTTTGGGGGATATGGGAATTAAAACTTTGAATTAAAGTTTAGTTTCCGGCATAGTTAATAATGATAATAATAAACGTCTTTTATTTTTTAAATTCTCTCTAAGACAACAACTACATATTTCAACTATAGAAAAAAATAAACACTATCAATAAAGGCGAAGTTTAGCCAACGGCTATTCTTACACTTAACCTCTAAGTTCTATCATTTTCTATAGAACATGCAACGAAAGTTGTACAAAAATTAATGCTTTTTTTTAAGCAGATTAAAAGCAACTCAAAACGGTGCTTTTTAATGTTTATGGTAGATTTGGGAAAGATGTGCATTGTCTTGGTACTTTCTAGGAAGGAAATGAATATGTTAGAAAGCATATAATTGTGGAAAGCCTCAATGCAGTGCATTATAAAAACTATAAAACAGTAAAACAAACAGTTATGCTATTAATATATTTATAAATATATTTTTTAAAGCTACAGTTAAGGTGCACCATGCAGAAAAGAAATGTTGATGTTCAGCATACTGAAAAAAACAGGGATAAGGTGCAGAAAGTAGTCCATTCTCTCAATGGTTAAAGTTCTACATTGTAGGAATAAAAGTCTGTCTACACTACAAATATATTTAATATCAAGAAAGGGGGAGAAAGAAGTTATTTACATGGCTGTAACTGATCTAGGACATGTTTCGACCTTGGCAAAGGGCATTTTTAGCAATAATAAGAGATTTTTTCAAATCATAGGTATTCATGGTGCAGTGATTTAGCTTTGACACATGACATACAATCAATTTGAAGGCCAGTTATAGTTTTAACATATTAAAGAAAGGGTGGGAGGAACATATTTTGTATCTTTAAGATAATATAAGGTAGATTAAATTAGTGAACTTAGTGAACAGTCTCTTAAATTTATACATCATTCAATACCATTGGGTGATTGTGTAATCAAAGTTGTAACAAAGAAGGAATCCAGAGGAACTTGACAGTCCTAAGCTCTATTCTATCAAGATATCTGGAATCTTTTATGCTGGGTCCTGCTTATCGTGCACCTTGTTGGCAGACCATAAGTCAGGACCGGCCTGATGAAAGTCTTGTACAAGTTTACTTTAGTTCTATATCCTATTTCACTCTTTATATTTAAAAGCCAGTAAATAAAACCAAGCTGCTTTGCAGCCTTTGTAAATCTTGTCTCAGAATTTTTCTTCCAGATCAATATTTGATCAAAAACTAGACCCAGATATTTTACTTCTTGAACTCAATTTACTTGTATGGCGTTCGCCCTTAGAAGGGCCTTGGTCCTTCTCACCGTGCTTTTCGAAAAGAAAATTACTTTCGTCACAGCAGGATTCAGACGAGTCATCCAGCCCGAAGGTCATTTGTCTAATGATCTAATGCGTCTTTGCAATCTAGACCCTAGTATCCGCGGTGACTCTGAAACAGAAGTAATTGCAGTATTGTCAACAAACAAAAACTACTCATTAAATATGTCTCTCGGGGGTCATGGACATAAATGTTGTAAAGCATCAGAGCCTGATGGGGTTCGGGTCTGAAATCGTGCCTTCTGGCGAAACTACAAATGTTCTTTTCTCCAAAAAGGAGATAATTGGGGGCCCCAACCTTTTTAGTTTTAATATCAGACCACAGTGCCAGACCCAATCAAATGCTATTGAAACGTCAAAGAAAACCGCTCCCGTTTCTATGAATCCTTATTCTTCTGGTTGCCAGCCTTGTTATCTGTCTTTCTGTGCAATGTTCTCTCTAAAATCAAAATTGTTCATCAGGGAGAACATTGGGCTCAAAAACAAAATCTTGCAGATGACTAAGAATGATTTTCTCAATGACTTTGGCAAGACTCAATAACAAATATCGGCCTATAGCTTACAACCCGTGAAAGATCCTCGTTTTGTTTAAGGATTAAAACAACCCTCACCTTCTTCCACACACACGAATAGTGGCTTTCTTCGATAATAAGCTATGACAAGCTTACTATCTCTAATAATATTATTTGATAAATTGCGCAGTGCCCCATTTTAAAAAGTAGATTCGTATGTACACTAAACTTAATGCAAAACAAAAACTCATGCACGTCATACCCTTCGAGTGACGTCAGTAATCGACAGTGTTACCAGCTTGTAACCAAAATATCCGAGTGAGAGAATTACACAGTCTTTTTTTCATAAAAACAAGATAAATATACAAAAATTTCCCATAGTTTATATATTTGTTTACTGCATAATACCTTTTACCATCAGCTTTAGTAGATCTAACACTTCTTTTGTTTTTATCTTGCCAAGATCGACCAATGGTACCATTCTAAAAAATCCATGTTTCATCCAAGAAAACGAATTGTTACAAGAATGCTTCTTTTCCTTTAATATATTCTTTCAAAAATACCAGTCGTTTCAGAGCTACATGAAAAAGTTCCATAAGCCCTCGCCTCAGCTGATCTTTTTACCATCCGAAAGTTAAGACAACCATTAAACAGTTCTCTGTCTTTTAATTTCTAACTTAAAGTTGTTAAAGTTACACGACGTTCTAAAAAAAGTTACAGCTTATGAATAACCGATGTAAAATATTACAATTTCTAAATAATACAACTTACTTGTTTCATAAATAGTGTCACGGATAGAACTTATATCCAACCTTCTCACATTTACAACTCTTTTTGAATTAGAGCGCTTGTTTTAAGGTGATTCTAATAATTTATTTTCCTTAACTGTTGTTGAAATTGCGCTTACAGTGGAGATATTTAAATTTAGGGCAGCTGCTACACGCTAAAAATTAGTAATGTAGAAATAAAATATCTAGACCTTAACAAACTCTTCAAATTTACTTCTCTGTACTGCTGTCATAGGTAACAATAAGACATTGTTTTAAGTTCTTCCTGAAAATAGCTTCTTAGAGAAGGTATTACCTCTTTGCACCGACTATTTAAATGCTTCGGCATTTTTCAGAAATAGTAAGCAACGGAATCGACAGAGATATGTATGTGCACTTTTCTTTCTCTTAATAGAGCAGTTTTTTTATGCTATTTATGAAAAGATCTGGAGTTTTTATTAAAAAATAGACGCACAGAACCACGAACAATTAAGGTTAGTTTTGCATGAAACATCAAATAAAGCCAACGAACGAGCTGGCGCCACCGCACCGTTTACAGTTGTGTGGCCAACTATCGACCAATAAAATTCAAATTATATTATTTTTTACGAGCAAATAAAAAAAATATTTGCTATAAGTGGGTTCGCATCAAAGAAGAATACTTTAAGTTTGTAGTAAATTCAATACCGCATAAAGTCTTATTACTTTTTGCCCTTTCTCGTATTTTCTTACGGATTTACAATTATCAGCTGATTGATGACGTGCATCCGTGTTTGTTTTCCATCAACTATATGTATTACTTTAAAATTAGGCAGCTCTTTTTGAGGTCTTATTAAAAACGAAACTATTTAAGACATACCCATCATCCTAACAATTTATACGCGTAGAATATGGGGTAACCCAACGACTTGGTTAACCTTATATTATGCTTATTTTCTACAACAATATTTTCGTCAACGAACAAGCCAAAACAACAAATTCCCGAATCCATTGATAGAACATATTACCATGTTCCCCATAGAAAGCTGCCACCTTTATACATGGTGTTGAGAAAAGGTTTTTAAATACACGGACAGATGATTTTAAGTAACAAAATAAAGGTATTAAGTCATCTAATTAATTGAAGTGGTAACTTGGTCTTTTGCACCCATTGGATAATTCGATTCAATGATAATAAAAATGTTTAATGGTCATATAAATGAATCAACCTACCTCTTAGGCTTCCTTGCCTAACCGATGAGAACACGAGTAGTTCGAAAGCAAACAGGTTTATCGCACTGGGGTTAAAGAAATCCTTTTGTTTGTTGAGTCCCCTAGTCGGATTCAATAACCGAACAACGATATAGGAAAAGACACTCTTGTTGCAAATCTGGACAAACTCCTTTGGGATATTTCCTTTTGGAAAGCAAAAGTGCAAAACTCTTCGCAATTCTTCGCAAACTTCGCGGCGCGTATTGAGTGCACAAAAGCAAAATCCTTTTGGTTTATCACCTTCGGCGTCCTTTTCGACTTCAATTCGTCTCGTCAGTCAGGGAAAAACCCTGAGAAGGTATAGCAATAACACAAATGAATGTGAATTTACAAAACTAAAAGTTCAACGAAGTGCTAAAAGCATAGCTAAAAGCATTGTTGAATCTAGTTGTGAATCTCTGCAAAGCTCGAGTCTGGTACAACCTTTGACCTTTGAGCAATTTGAGTAAACTTTACTCTCTGCATTTGAGAAACACGTTCTTGTTCTGCTAAATTAATCATATAAATGAATCAACCTAGTTCTTGGCTTCCTTGCCTAACCGATGAGAATACGAGTAGTTCGAAAGCAAACAGGTTTATCGCACTGGGGTTAAAGAAATCCTTTTGTTTGTTGAGTCCCCTAGTCGGATTTAATAACCGAACAACGATATAGGAAAAGGCATTCCTATTGCAAATCTGGACAAACTCCTTTGGGATATTTCCTTTTGGAAAGCAAAAGTGCAAAACTCTTCGCAAATCTCCGCTACCTTTGCAGAGATTCACAACTAGATTCAACAATGCTTTTAGCTATGCTTTTAGCACTTCGTTGAACTTTTAGTTATGTTTAATGGTAATTTGTGACTAAACGATGAGGTTTGCCGACTAGTATAAGGAGTAACTTTTTTATTTAGTATTTTACTACCTTTAGCAAGACCTATTTAGTTTTGTAATACGTGTTAAAACAAAAAAGATATGCGAAAAATAAAATACGGCATTCAGATAAAGTGCCCTCTGGTTCCATATTAGGGTAACATTTTTATATCAGAATGATAGAAATTAGCAAGTAAGGTGTCTGTGCCAAGCATTAATTTGATTGGTAAAGAAAGTAATTGCCGAATTTTAAAAATAAGAAAGAAAAATTCAAGTGTGATAGGGTATAACTCAAAAAATATTGACATTTCGGATTTTGTTGAAATGACTTACTACCTTTCTTTCGTCATGTATCCAAGTATTAAAACATATTTTTAACAAGAAGCAAACACCCTATTGGTTTAAAAGTACTGTTTTCCCGCCGTGCTTTCACTGTAGAAAAAATACAAATTGATGACTGCACGAAGAAGCAGCGGCAGACATTAATAACATTCGATAGCTTATTGTCGATCTGTCAGTTTTCTGTTACACCGGCACGCACATTATTAATCATGGCGGATGGCGATGGTGGCTCCCCCTGTCGAGAGAGGATGACTAATGATACGCAGTTTTGCTTATCGTTTTTGGACGCTGATACATGTCAAAGGTTATTAATGACCGGGCCTAAAATATGATGTTTGCGGCGGTTTAGGATCATTATTAGGGAGGATATTTTTGGAAAATAAATTATGATTGGCTTGTGTGGAGGGTTAAAATGCATTGTGAGAAGGATCGTGTGGAACGTGATGATTTTTGGCACAATTTGTAGTCGTAAAATGATGACTGAGACCAAAAACATGTTTTATAACTCAGTTTTTGTTATAATAATATATCAGCTAAATATGTACCCATTTAATAATCTAAAGCTTAGTTATTTTTCTTGTCCCTGTTCCTCTTTTTTCGATATAATTATAAAAAACCACTTGATAACCCAAAGTTGCCTCTCCTTGGAGCGTGTTAGCTTTCCTTGGATGGCTCTTATTTCTATCATTTTTTCTACCATTTCATATTTACATGGTCTGGGTGGTGAGTGATCTTGTCTCCGCCGCATATAGTACAAGGCCAACAACGGTGTTGTAAATTCTTATTTTGCATTCAGCACCTAGTTGTTTGTTCTTTGTTCTCGTAGGTTTCCATCACTCGATATCTCTGCATGTTCCCAGATATGTAAATTTTTCTGTTCTATTATTTTTATATCTATTTGTCATTTACATCTTGTAGGCTATTTAGCTGCTTGATACTATTTAGTTTTATTGATGTCAATAAGTTGTTGGTTATGTTTAACTGCTTCTTCCTGATTGACTGTGTGGAGTGGCCCTTGTAACTTGTCTATTTACATACTTACTTACTAACTTACTTTGAACGCATGTACCACTACCTATAAAAGGTACACCATAATTCAAAAATCACCTATGTCTTTAGATTAAGCGTCAAGCGATGTGGACTAACATGCACATCTCAGGATATTAAAAAAAACATTTTATATTAATAATAATAATAATATATCTTTATTATATAATATACAAAAGGCGAAGTTGAAGCCAGGCTTCCTCACTTAACCCAAGAAGCTCTTATATTGGTTATAATATGATGATATATATATGATAACTGTATGATAGTATGTCGGTAGTTTCTTACAATAATTCCAATCATCTCTAAATTATCAGATATATATAAACTCTCCATATCCATAGCTACAGGGTGGCATTTATCGAGGTGTAAACTGAGAGCTATTTTCAAATCTGGCATCTTTGTCTGATACAGTCACCTATACTTTTTAGTTTTTCCTTCCTTCCATTACGTTGTTTTCAAGTTCGTTAATTTCTTACGAAGAATATACTGGGTGTTTTAGAAGTACGGTACGTAACTTAAGGGGAAAAAAGAAAAAGTTCATATGAACATGTGTCCGGAGTTGCCCCGTTTTTGATATACAGGGTGTTAAAGTTCTTTTTTTTTTAAATGGGTTGCAATCGTGCATTTTATCAGACGATGGCCATTTTCAACATTTGCTTTAATTAACTGTTGCATTTTTTTGTAGCATCTTTTAAAAAAATAATTTTATTTTTAATTTAAACGTTTTAATTAATTTTTGGGTATGTAGCGGACATACATGGAAATATAATGTGACAAACAAATTATTTTGTATGTATTAGCTGGTCAAGGTGGCGTACCTTCCCGAGAAATGGCATTAAAACATGTGCATCTCATTTTGACCATCCGTTACGGCTTCAACCCTCCGATCAGGGATCGGGAGTAATAAACTTAATAAACAGTACAGGCAATAAAGCAGGCCTCTAACGGTAGTTCCAGGGCATCTCTTAAAAGTTTATTGTCGACGCCTTTTGGGTACCTTTTTCCAAAAGGCAAAACAAAATATAGACAGTTCATCTCAGCTAGCCTTTTCAATACGTTTGGCACTCTGAGACCGCGAACGATACCACGTTTAGTCATTTTGTATATATTGTAATGTTAATGTAAATACAGTTTAAGTGTACATATAACATCGGCTTCTTATTTCACAAAACACTCTATTCACGAGCTACGCACCCCCAAAGGTACATAATATAGGTATTTTTTTTGTACATGCAATAAAATGGTTTTTATGTTCTCTCGAAAATGAAGCCAGATACGGAAACAATTCACGGAACAGAAAAGTTGTATTATTAGTTGGTAAATCTGAGAAAATATCAAAATTAGAAAAAAGTCAGTGGCGTACATTTCTTTGCCAATAATCTTCGTTAAGGTGCTCCCCGTGACGCTATCGGACTTAATAAATTTAATCTAGTTAGTGCTAATTAAGCCCCTTATCATTATGAATAGCGGTACCAAATTTCAATTAAATCGGGAAAGGCATAATTTAAAGAAGTTATAAAAAACCGATTTTTTTCCTTTAACACCCTGTATATCAAGAAAGTGGCAACTTCGGATACATATTCATATGAACTTATTTTTTTAGGATATCACAAGGAATCATCCCCTTAAGTTACGTACCGTACATCTGAAACACCCTGTATATTATAACTATAAATGGCAAGTCTGGCTGGTCGCCAATTATTAACAATTCAGCTGATATAAACTCAAAGTACCTGCATAAATAATATCCTGATTTCATTGAGTGACTGACTCACGCTTCATAAACCACTCCGGACCACCATTCCTATTTATTCTATTGTATCTACAAAGAACGGCAAATAGGCAAATTTGTCAATTTACGATAAAAGTCTGACAACCTCCATAAACTAGCGCCATGGCTTCAAAACCTTATGGTACGGTAATGGTACCCGATCCACCAACACACCAATAAATGTTTCTAGAAAAGACGTACCGCCTGTTTTACAGGGCAATTAGGATAAACCTGTGATAATTTTAAGTATTGTATGCAAACAAATTGATTGTAAATCCCAAATAATACAGGAAATGTTTTGCAGACTTTCGGGTTTTATTTACAATCTTTCGGCACCTATTGTGCTAAATAAGAGATTTACTGGGGAGTAACCGAAAATTCTTCTTCTTCAGAATAATATGTTGTCGCTGTTATAGTATAATTTTCCTGAACTCGCCACGAAATCCAAGATATTACAAAGGGGTGATCTGGAAGGTTTTAGATTATAGGGAACATAATACTTTTTTTCATTGACTACTATTTTGATTTCAAACTGCTATACAGTAAACTTTATAGAAGCTAAAAATACAATACAAATACGATATTTATGTGTGATCAAAACGGACCCACTTTTATAAAACATTTTGGTACTATAGGAGTTCTATAGAAAGTGTGTACAACACTTTTAAAGCAAGTTTATGCAACCGCTATAAAATTGTTTTGTAGTTTGTACTTGGTGATATTTATACAACAACATTTTAACGGCACTTTAAAAGTCTTTCAAAAATATTTTATGGGTAGTGATGGTATAATACCGTCTGATATAGCAATTTAAAGAGATCATTCATTTCTTATTGCATAGTTTTAGACCTCTATTATTTTAAAAGGAACGTATAACAAACGAGACTATTAACATGTACCTTCTATTTAAAAATGGATTAGCCTAAACTCTATGACGCTAGTTGGTGAAAAATGATTTATGATGAACTTATATTACCTTTATCATCATCAAGCATTTGCAGACCTATGTTAATATAAACTATTTTTCATATTTTTTTATATAGAAGCTTAAAATGTGTCTTCGTGATTTTTGGATAATCTGCATAATTATTATCCTCCTGAGACCTGATGTCCATTTAAATGGACACGTACGTATTTTTTTCTAATTTGTTAAAAACCACAATTACAGCGCGAAGTCCCTCGGTCCACCGTAATGGACATACATATAAATATGAACAGCACCGCGCAGCTTATCCCAAGATTATTTTAATGCGTCTAACGCTATTGTAAACAGGTGGTAAAATGACGGCATTTCGCAGAGAGAAGATTGATGGTAAGTAGCTAATGTTATTGAGTTATAATTGCAAATTTTGTATTAAAGTTGTAGTTTAGGATGTAGTGGATACATACAAGTACTATTATGATTTTGGCAAATTAATATCTGTTTATTTTTTGCCTAAAACACCTATGTCCATTTCAGTGTACATCAGGTTGTTCAGCATACAAAAATTATACTAGCATTTTATGTTGGTTTTAGCTATCTTTGGCAACAAAGCCTATTTAAGACCTAGAGAGGACGATGAAAAGCTGCTTGAATGCTTGGAAAACTCTGACTTGTCTGACTGTGAAAATTTGTCAGATAATGAGTTTATTGAGCCAGTAAATATTGATATTCAGGGATCAGATTTAGAGGCCAAATTGTTATCTGAGGACGACTCAGATAATGGACCACTCAGCGAACTCAGGAAGAAGCTGGTTCAACAAAAGTCTGCCGACGCAGCCCAACGTAAATCATGGAATAAATGGGTAATTTTGTCCCTCAAATTGTCAACTTTACTGGAGTCGCAGACACAGTTTATGATAGGCAACACTGGAAAATTAAAGATTACTTTGGTATGTATTTTGAAGATTCGGACTTTGAAAATATTTCTAATTGCACAAATATTAGATATTTTCAAGAAAAAGGAAAACCTATAAACCTGACGGTTGCCGAGGTAAAAACATTTTTTGGAATTTCGATTTTAAAGTCGTGTCTTAAGTACCCCCAAATTAAGATGTACTGGGCAAAAACGACTAAAGTTAGCAGTGTTGCTAGTTCAATGACACATGATAGATATTTTCAAATTAGGAGCAATTTAAAAGTGGTCATTGATGCTGATGTTTCCCAAAATGAACGGCAGGCTGACAAACTTTTTAAGGTACGTCCTTTAATTGAAAGAGTTAGAGATGATTCCATTTACTGGTAAGTGCCACATGAAACAATTTGTGCATGGTAAACTAATCCAGAAGGGTTGAAAAATTTTGTTTGCGCCTTTCCCAAAGGCTTGATATTAGATTTTGAAATTTATCAGGGCAAACACACATTTCTAGAAAACGAAGTTACAAATTTGGGTGTGAGCCCGTCTGCTGTTGTAAGATTGAGTGCAACATTGTTAGAAGGAACAGAAATTTACGTGGACAGATATTTTACCACCATACCTTTAATCGAGTACATGTTAAATAAGAATATTTTATTAACAGGCACAGTTATGAAATCAAGAGTTCCCAAATCAGTAAATTTAACGTCGGACAAGATAATGGCTCGATTGGGGCGTGGTTCCTCGGAGCAGGATATAGGATCTGACGGAAAAATAAGCATTGGGTGCCAGGAGTAAGAAATGGACGGTGAAAACCATTTTCCACTTATTTGAGATGGCGATTGCAAATTTTTGGATATTTTACAGAGATGATCGGAAGCAACTCAGGGATAGTAACAAATCCGTTATGAAATTTCTGGAATTTAAAATAGGTCTCTCTGAGTGGTTACTCAAAGATAAGATTGCTGAAAATTCTTTGGATTTTACCAATATTCCATCTTTGGTTACCAGAAGCACTTCAAGTCCATTCTACAAAAAAAAGTATTCAACACTTTCCTGCAAAATGGCTTCTGACTTAAAGAACTCTGTAAGATGTAAGAATCCTGGATGTAGGCAAAAAACTAAAGTTTATTGTGAATCATGTGATGAATTTTTATGTTTTACAGGAAGCAAAAACTGTTATAAAGAATTTCACTTAAAATAATTTGTATACCGATACCGTCCTAATGTTCATTTAAATAATAATAATAATATAATAATAATAATATAATAATAAAGTTTATTTAAAATATTTACATAAATACAATACCATTTTAATATATTTTATATTCAAAATAAACTTAGGAATAAAACCCCTGAAGGTTAACTTGTATAGGAAAAATGGACTTAATTTTTCTTTAATAAAGCATGGAAAAAAATTTTCTTAAAAATTCGTATGTGTTTTTTTGACCAAAATTAATACAAATACTAAAGTTTTACCGAAAAATTAGAAAAACTAAAGGCTCGGGTCTCAGGAGGTTAGGTATTATATGTCAAGTAAATATTTCAGGGAGTGTTCATCAAAATGGAACAAAAATATACATATCCATGCGGTCGAAAGGGCTTCATTTTTGAACTACAGGGTGTCCAAACTTTAATTTTTAGTTTTTCTCGTTTTCCTCCCATATTTTTCAAGATAATTATTTTAAATTCGGTACACTTATTAGTTTTTGGAATCTTTATAATAAAATCTCTAAATTGTCTAAGGCAGTTTACAGAGTGTTGCATTTTTTGCGCTACAAACACTTTCTCTCTTGAACATTTTTTTGGAATATCCTGTTAGGTATATCATATTTTGACTCCCCGTTCTTTTCTCATTTTTTTTTGGTTCTTTGCATTTTTATTGTATCTGTCGTTTTCTAGTTTATTTCTTTTTAGTCTAGAGGATAATATTACCCCTTTAAATTTACTGGCAGGAAAAATGGCCCCATCAAATAATCTCCAATATCATCAATCCAGCCCACACATTTACTGTAAACTTATACTGGAAATGACTTGAAGTGATTCTCTCCTGCCCAAAAATGATTGTTATGAAAATTTCTGGTAACATTTTTCAAAAAACTTGCTTCATCACTAAATAAAATTTTATTTCGGAACAATGGATTGGACTGGCAAAAATTTAATCGGGGTGGACCAACATTTTTATTGGATGAAATGTTTAAAGTTGCCGCAATTTTTCTTGTACTTGTAACTGGTTGGTTTTCTACAGCATTCAGGACTGCTTCCTCAATTTTGACAGTTCTTACAGTGCGATGGGCCCCTGCCAATAAGTGGATTTCTTGAAAGTTCCATTTTCGCACCGTTGAATGTGTACTACCAATGGAAAAGTTCGTGAATCAGGTCTTTGATTTGGATAATGCTGCTGGTTGGTAAATTCAACCATCATTAAATAACTTGGCATGTATAGATTTAAATAGGTATGAATTTTTAAATATTGTGCAGAATTAGTACAAGTATCGACATTAATAAATTCAAGTTTTGTCTTCAAATATATATTGTAATATTAAATTTTTTAAGCTTAAAATTATGTACAGCCGTATGAAAACTAATTAGAGTCTAGGTACTTATTTTGTTTCTGCTCTAATAATTTTATTCCTCTTTTTTGTACCTAATCCTGGTTACCTATTAATTTGCTAATTATGTGGTTATTATGCCCTTATAGGTGCCTCGATTGGGATAATACACGCATCTATGCATACCCACCTTGGGCGTTTCTCAGTGAAACTAGTCAAAGTGTGAAGTGTCAGTATTTTTTTAATTAAATATGGAGAATTTTCAACAATTGCCCGAACGCCCTAGAGTCGGTCCATGTAGAGTAAATGAAAAAAAAAAATTCTGATCTGTTACGATTATTTTTAAAAGTGAGAATGCGGATTTGAGTGTTAAAAATGCAGTAAATTTTACAGCAGATATGCTAACGTTGGAAAAACAACAATATATAAACTTTTAAAAGAAGAAAAAAGTATTGACGTCAAACCTCCAAACTTATCCAGGACGACCAAAACTTGAGCTGCATGACGTTTTAATGCAGAAAATAAGGCGAAAAGTTCATAGTTTCTTTAAAAATAAAGAAATTCTCCCTCTGGACAAGATTTTGTCTTCAATCCGAGACGACCAGGACTTATCATTTATGTGTAGAAATACGCTTTGGAAATTATTAGAAAAAATGGGTCTCCTGATGTTCCAATCTAAAAATACAGGAGACTATCACGAAGATATGAATGTCGATGTTTTTGAAGAACGGTTCGAGCAAATGTTGGATCTTATACCAAAAGATGCAATAATTGTATTGGATAATGCAAGTTATCACTCTAGGCTGACGGAAAAATTACCGACAATTGCGTGGTGTAAAATTGAAATAACAGAATGAAGTTTTACACAAATAGAATTTTCATTAGATTCCTTAAAAAGAGACGTATTGGTACTAGCCAATTTACATAAAAATGCATTAAAAAAATATGTAGTCGATGAAATGGCAAAGTTACGAGGAATATCTGTGCTCAGGTTACCACTGCGAATTAAACCCGATCGAACTTCTATGGGCTCAAATAAAGACAGATGCCGCCAGAGGAAATACGACTTATAAAATGATGGATTCTAAAAGACTCTTTAATGAAGCTATGGTAAAATCAGTGCGGAAAAGTGGAAAAAGTGTATCGATCATGTGATAGAAGAACAAGCCAAAATGTGGCAGCTAGATATAATAATGGAAGAAATGGTTGACGATAAACGATGTTAATAAAAGTTCATCTTCCGAATCGGACTATGATTAAGCGACAAAGTATTATTGTATTTTGAAAAATGCTTTGTTTGTAACATTCTATATTATATATTGTCTTTGTAATTATATTTTGTAAAATAGTACCACCCGTTGATATTTATTAGTTAATACGATTTTTTAAATGTTTTCATATGTCATAAATACCTACGAATATAATATACTACAATTTTAGGAGAATATGCCCGTTTAAGATTTTTAATTTAAAAACTTCCCCAATAGACGCTCCTGACTAAGGGATTTTCCCACTAACAATGGTAAATCCTCAAATATAACAATATCTTGCGATAAATTCAGGGTGGACCTACTTAAAGAACGCTCATTATTTAGATCCTTTAATGTAAACACAGAACATTTTAAGGGATGGTGTTTAATTTGTTCTTGATACCCCCGTATGCCTTTTCCATATTTAATGAGCATTTTTTACTTCGCGCCATTTAATGATAGGCTATAACTAACTTTGAAAATATCAACTAACAAATTTATTTTACACTAAACGTAAGAAAAGTTAACAAAGGGAAAAGAAAGTATGAGCTGTCCCAGATAACTACTTTTGTTTTTATTTTATTACTTAAATAATATTTGGTTTGCACGGTTATTTCCGCCCATAACTAGAAAACGATAACAGATACAATGAAAATGTGGAGGATCAAAAAGAATAAGAAAACAACGAGGAGTCAAAGTGTGATATCAATATTGTACAAGGTATTTCAACAAAGGTACAGGAGAGTTAAATTTTTGATACAGCAAAAAATGTAGCACTCTGTACACTGCCTCTGATAATTTAGACATGTTATTGTCACGGCTTGGCGTTTATCGCCTCTACCATGTTTCGACTTAGCGTTTGTTACTAATGAGAGTTATTTAAGTTGTATTGCCGTTATTTGAGGGGTAGAACAGATGAGTCTAAATTAAAGGCACAAGTACAAAACAGATACATATTTATTGATAGTTGATAAGTTGAACATGAATTACAGAAGTTAAGTGAATTGCTAGAAGACCTTGCTTACGATTAAAAGAAATTAAGTGATACTTACATTATGAGATCTACGTTAGGGCTCAGCTCTTTAGGGCGACCACCCAGTATCACACTCACACCGTCGCGGCCCGGACTTGACTCCCCGATCGTAGCAAAACCAAACTCTCACCGTATATCATTTATGATTAGTCAGCAAATGCTAACTGTGCGATCAACCATCATACAGGGCGAGAAATATTTAGTAGACTTGTTAATATTAAATAGCATATTCATGACATTATTGTAGATATTCCAAAAACTAATATGTGCACCAAATTTAAAATAATTATCTCGGGAAACTTGGGAGGAAAACGAAAAAAAAATAAAAAAAGTTTTCACACTTTGTATATCAAAAGTGAAGCTTTTTGACACCCCGTTCATAAGTATTTTTTTCCTATTTTGATGAGCACCGCCACTCCCTTAAATATTTACGTGACATTTATTAACACCTTGTATAAGCCAGTTATTTATAATTATAACCGAAAATTGTAAAGTGCTTGTAAACTAATTGTATATATTTTCGAATTGAATTTCTCTTGCAGCCAAACTAGTTGAGTGAAAATGTAATTTTAACTTTTTTTCGCGCTTTCTCGATGCCTACAAAGGTATAAATTCACACTAACAGGCACTGACCCGCATCCAATCCACCTCTATGATGCCGATCTGCTTTCTGGTATATTACTAAAATATTTTTTTTTTTTACCAATTTTCCTATAGGCAATTCTTTTCGGAGAGTTCTCCGGATACCCTATATTTTAATGTAATATCAACATTAACAGCTCCTCCCCCGAAACGTTCGGTACGCCCCTGAACATAGTTATTTTCAAATGAAAGATTGCATCGCTCGTAAAAAATGTATAAGTTAATTTCGGGCGTATTATATATCGGTAAAAAGTATCTCCAAAACGGTACTGTCAAAAAATGATTACCTCTAATAATTTAACATTGCTATAAACTACACGCTAATTTATTCAAATTAATAATAATGAACATAATTCCGAAACTTGACCTTAATAAACTCTGACAGCGTGTCAAAATCGATTAAAAAATATCGATTTAAAATCTTAATTAAATGCTTTTCTAGATATCTTTGACCCAAATTATTTAAAATGTGTATTAGATATCTAGAAATTGTTTCGATTGTGGCGCATCTAATAAATTACTTTGAGATACGTTAGGATCATGTATAGTAGAGCCTCAAGCTAGAAATGGAATTAGATATTAGCACATACACCTATATACATTAATAAAAAACTGTCATATTTACACAATAATTAATCATACTTTGTGGTTGCAAAATATATTGTTGAATGTAATGCTAAAAACCTTTGTGTTTCAGTTTTTAATATTAACCCTTTGTGTCCGGATTTATTTTATTTTACAAATCAAGATCCAATCATGCATTTTTGCATTTCAGTATATTCAAAAGTTACACTTCTTAAAGTTTTACACACACCTACTTGTTTATAAGGCCCCCAGGGGGAGGTTTCACCATGAAACCAGTAGGAATTAGATAGGCAACTTGTTTTTCTGTAAGACATAGACCAATGTTGCACCTAAAAACAGCTTTCAGAAAATAAACATAAAAATACATCTATGGGTTTTTTTTTCTCGGTAGGTATATTGGGACCGCTATCGTCATTGAACTGCTTTATATTTTGAAGACAATAATCGCTGTAATTTGTCCAAATGGTTTTTTTTTTGTTGCTAGCTTGCGTTGTCGTATAGTACATAAGTGATAGTTCATCTTCACTGTCCCACTCAGCCACGTCATCTGCAAAATCTATTGGTAATTTATTCATATCAAATAAATCCTCATTATTCAAAACTCCTTGTTCTTCAGTACCCTCATCTTCACTAGCATCCTCAATGTCTGACTCATAGTCACTTGGAATTTCATCCAACAAAGTAAAAACCTCTTCTGATTGCAATTTTTCGAGGTCCCGAAAATATAAAATATTTTCCCTACCTAAAATAAAATGAACAAATAAAAGTTTTTTATTGCCCAACGGTTACACCATGGAACCAGTTGTTTTTTACAGTTGAAAACATACTAAAAATACAATATTTTGTTCCAAAAATGTTCTAAAAATTTTAAGCCACTCTTTTTGCATAAGAAAACAATATTTTACTTACCTGACATTATCAAAAACACCTTTTACTTCACAAATTTTACAGATAAACAACCGTTAGCAGTTGACCACATGTAAATAAACCAACAAGTGGAAAATAAATAGATTATGGCGCCAAACCACTGGTCCGCCGCATAGAGAGCTATTGTGATTTATGGACACGCCCACTGGTAATGCAGCGAAACCGGTAGGAGTGAAGATAAAAATTAGATTGTTTGCGGTTTTACTGTGAAACCGGTGGGCAAGAACCAAATAAGCTACTTACATTTTACACATGCACTTTCTAAGCTCACTTCTAGAGAGTTGATTAACCTCCCCGCAATATATCATATCTAGTAAGAATCTTGCTTCTCCTAACCCGTATTTTTGTCTTAGATATCTGAGCTGAGCTACTGCTGCCAATTCAGGCGGACGCAAACATAGAATCTGCAGAGCATCATCAACATCTCCATGGTAAGTGCCTCCATCACAAAGGTGTCCAGATTTTTCAAGTAGGGAGTCTTAACAAACGAAATCAAAGAGCAAATTAGAGTCAAAAATACACTTATGAACCGGGCGTATCGCACTGGTGACCCGCGTATAAAGGCAGAGGCGAATAGAGTCGTACAGCTTATTCGTGATCTCGTTAAAGCTCAAGAGCCCTCTCTGTTGGAAAATAGAGTAACTGGTCTTAATATTGAAGACATCAGCTTATTTAAAATAACCAATTCACTGACAATGGGCGGGAAGAAACCAATGTCTTTTGTCAGAAACCCTATTAACAACGCTCTAATCTCCGATCCTAGGGAAAAAGTTGAACTGTTCGCGGCAGCCTCTGCGAACAGTTTAATGACAACCCACTACGGATCCTGAGAGGGATGCACGAGTCTCCAGAACGATGCGAATTTATAGATCTATCGAGCATCCCATACAGAAATCCGCAATATGCATATGGATGAAGTAAAAAACGTTTCAAATTCACTAAACCTAAAAAGGATCCGGGCATCGACGGTAGGGTAATTCCGGGAGAGATGCCGATTTTTCACATTTTCTTGATTTACTAATTTCACAATAATCATTAAGTAATGAAACTAATGCTAGGGATGTAATATTTATTTGGTAAGCAAGGCACATAAGTATTATTCCTTAAACTAAATGCAATAAACAATAAAAAAACATTTTGGCACACTCTGTAAATCGGCATCTCTACCTAATATTACGGGAGATATGCCGCAAGCTTAAGGTAGAGATGCCTCTACACTTTTTTCTTTTTAATTAGCAATTTTACACAGATTTCGCACGTATTTTGGTATTTGGTACACCCCTCATGCAGCCACTGCTGACAATGGATGCACTGAATCCAGTCATCGGTTTTGGTTGTCTTGGTATACTCTTCACCACACCCAGTACAGGTTGCGTCATTGCTAGTTTCCATACCTTCTGCTATACTTTGCAGAGCAGCTTCTAAAGCTTCTTCGGTCCATTTACCCCTATTAGGACACTTTCTTTCGTATTTGCTCGGCATTTCTGAAATTTAAATATTTTTCTAGGTTAGCCATAACACCCTATTAAAAATCGGCATCTCTCCCGAATTTCCGGGAGAGATGCCGAATGCCCCTGAAAAGTTGGAACTGGGATAAAGATAACATAAATACGCAGAGGTATAACCTCATTCTATGCTGTTTCACCATATTCATGCAAATTTTATACTAGAACATTTATAAAGTAAGCACAGTACACTAACCTTATACTCCGAAAAACTTTTGACTGTTGACAAATTGAAAATCTCAGTTAAATTAAAAATGATTGGAGATTGCACAATACCGACTACAGACTTCGATAGGCACTGACACGTGAATGCGTAGGCGCGTAACTTATGTCTCGCAGATAAGTACGTTCGGAAATATGTTCAATCGGCATCTCTACCATGCCGGCATCTCTCCCGGAATTACCTCAAAATTAAACGTTAAAGGACTTGCCCGACAACGTGATATCGGATGTAATAAACATTGCACAGGCCATTATCGAAAAACGTCATTTTCCCCAGGTTTGGAAGAAAGCCAAAGTGGTTCTAGTTTCAAAACCTAAACAAGATCAAACCTTGGTAGTCAGTTACAGGCCCATCAGCCTACTGTCGTGTCTTGGCAAGGTTGTTGAGAAACTTATAATTCATCGTATTAACGATTTCTTACTAGACAACAACATTTTACCGCCAGAGCAGTTCGGTTTTCGGTCTGCTCATTGCACGGTGCGCCAAACGACTAGACTGGCTTCTAATATACCAAGTGGTTTTAACAGACGATTCTGCACGGGAGCGGTCTTTTTCGATGTCAGCAAAGCGTTTGATAAGGTCTGGCACGACGGACTTATAATAAAGTTAATAAGACCAGGAATTACCTTATAAAGGTAATTCATTATTTTTTCACGGACAGGATTTTCGCGGTTTCGTCAGAGAATGCGATATCGACTGTGCGACACGTCAGAGCCGGAGTACCGCAGGGATCCCCCCTTGCGCCGGTTCTGTACAATATCTATACCAGCGATATTCCTAAATTCACTCAAACTGAACTATATCTGTTTGCTGACGATACCACGATCACCGTCACTGTCAAATAGCCAAGGTTGGTAGTCTCAAAGCTACAACGCCACGTAAAACTCATCGAGGCGTGGCTAGATAAATGGAAAATTCACCTCAATGACGCTAAATCCCAAGCCATCCACTTTTCGAGAGCCAGAAGCAAATTGCCCCAAGCCAGATTGCAAGTCAGAAACACCAGACTAGACTGGTGTATGGTGTAATAATGTTAAATATCTGGGTCTGTCGTTGGATAAGCAGTGCTATCTACTCACTTATGAACAGTAGAAGTAGACTAAATTGACGTACAAAGACTTTGTTGTATAAGACAATTATTCGGCCCGTACTTACTTACGGTGTTGCCAGTTGGTGCACCGTAAATAAGTCAATGTTTAGAAAAATTCAGACATTTTAAAATAAAGTGCTCCGAATTATAACAAATGCTCCACGCTTTACGATAATTCATACTTTACATAATGACCTACAAATACCGACTATCACTGAACATATAGACAATTTAATTATTGACTATTACAAACGGACGGACGATTCCCTGAATCCCCTTATCACACGATCACACATTCACTCAAACCATATAGAATACAGAGAGACTGGCTCACTCCTTCCCATCTCCCGCCTCTGCCACCATAGTTTGGATCCAGCAATGGCTAAACTAACGATTTAAAAGTAACCTCTTCCTCGCTGCCTTCCCCCCTTCACTACCTCATTAAAATGTGAATTTAGAAATTTGAAATCAACCCCTCTGTTCAAGATCGGCCCAGAAGCAACTATGTTAAAAAATTGGAATAAAGATCGAGCACCGATTCAAGAAACGAACATGATCCTATGAGCTGAGCTAAGTTCCTTTAAAACGTTAACAAAGTGAGGTTAAAATTTCGTTGTTTTTAGTTAGTTGTCTGATTTTTTAATTCTCGTTTATTTTTGTTAAAAAGTTATTACTTATTTTCTTTAATAATGGTTTCTATAACAATGAATAATATATTGTGCTCCTTTTAACTACTCATTAACTAAGATTGTCTTGAACTTAGCTCAGTCAGGTGATTAATAAGTAAACAGCATGGGTGAATGGACATTCGATTCCGCTGGCTTAATCAATTAATTTATTTGGCGCCAATTTGGATTACCATAACCGTATTTTTTGGACTGATTTATTTAATATGAAAAACTAGCTCAGTCAGCATGTGGTTGGGTTTTTTTTTGGTGATCAATATACCCACGTGTATTAATGAATTTACCAGAGAAACCACCTAAATCTTTATTTTTCTCTTTTCAACCAATAGAAATATCTATAACCTTCTGGTTCTGTGACAAAAACCCAATAAGACAAAGCACAATTTCGTTTCTACCACACATTGCAAACGCATAATACGTACATTAAACGTGAATGCATAAAGTCTGTGCGTTTTAAGAAGTCCGATATCGGATTAAATCACCAAGGGATGTTATCGCTTTTAAAACAGTAAGTCGGTTAAGTTACAATATCTTCGCACCTTCGCTATACTTGATCACACCGAACATCCCACTGGTTTACTGTATTCTATTACTGGGCGAAATCAGAGGTTTCAAAACAAAATTATCTTAGAATTACGCGTTGAACATAAATAATAATTAAATAGATAATTAAATTATTTTGCTATTATTATAGTTAAATCTATATAATAATCGCTATTTTCCAAGAACCAATTAAAATTTGCTCAAGTGCGGGATGGTTAAATATGTTAAAGATTTTGTCAGGTATATACTTTTCCGATAATGACATTATTTTGGGATTATTATAATTAAATCTTCATAATAATTACTATTTTCAAGAAATAATGCTGGTAATGAAGAAGGTTTTGTTTTAAATGCCAGTTTGATATTTTCATCAACAAAAAAAACTGATGATTATCACGGCAATATGGATGCTGAAATTTTTGAGCATTGGTTCGAGGAAAAACTTTTAAAAAGTTTAGAAAAACCTTTCTTAATTGTTTTAGACAATGCCTCTTACCATACGAGACTCGAAGAGAAATTCTCTACAAGCAGCTGGAAAAAGGAAGAAATAAAAGAGTGGTTGTCAAAGAAAAACATAAACCATGAAAATTTATATTTAAAAAGTGAACTTTTAAGCAAGTGTAAAGAGCAGTCATTTAAAAAAAAGTATGTTGTTGACGAATTAGCCCTCAAATATGGACATCAAGTTTTGAGATTGCCGCCCTACCATTTTCATTACAACGCAATCGAATTGGTATGGGGTATTAGCAAGAACTATTATGACAAACATGCCAGAACCAAAACTTTATAAAAAAGAATTCGTAAAACTAATTTGTCTGAATACTACAAAAGCTAAAAAATTATTATTTTTCTTTACCTAAACTAATTTTTTATTTACTTTAAATTATTTTATTTAGAAAATGTAATTCATCAACATCCAAAATTACCTTCAATATAATTTATTGTTTGAGAGCCATCGACATAATGCTCAAGAGGTTTTATGGCTTAGCGGACTTCTTAAAACGCACAGACTTTACCTGTCACGGCTCTTATCGCATAGTCGATGTCAACTTTCAACGTGTAGTTATTGATTTTTCTTGATATAGGAGAGCTACACTTCCATTTTCTTATTCCAACAGAAATTAAAATAAGAACAAAACCTACAGAATGAACAACTGAAACTGATCGGATTTAAGTGATCCTGCCTCGGCAGCAGGTTCACTTGGGGATCAACTCGCCAATGTGACCTATGATTTTAAGGAATTTTTTGAGTATTCATTCAATTACAAAAGTAATTAGCTCATACACAATAATAACCTTATACAGGGTGTTTTAGAGGTACGGCACGTAACTTAAAAGGATGATTTCTTATAGTAGGTATTCTAAGAGAAAAAGTTTATATGAACATGTGTCCGGAGTTGTCCCGTTTTGGATATACAGTGTGTTAAAGTTAGAAAAAAAGAACGGTGTTTTATAATTTTTATAAGTATCCCTTTCCCAATTTTATTAAAATTTATTAGGTACTATTAATCATAATGATAAAGGGCTGAATTATTCCTAACTAGATTAAATTTATTAAGTCCAATGGCGTCTCAGGGATAAAGATTATTATTGACCAAAAATATACGCCACTGACTTTTTTCTAATTTTGATATTTTTTGTCGGATTTACCAACTAATTATACAAATTTTTTTGTTTCTAGAAGTGTTCTCGTATCTTGCTTCGTTTTCGAGAGAATTATTGCATTAAAAAAAAAGACCTATGTATTTAAAAATTAATTAATATATTAGGTAAAGGCAAGTTGTGATGTCTAATTTACCGGTTTTGCCGGAAGAGGCTATACTTCGAGAGATAGAAGATGATCCTTCAACTAGTGCCTGGAAGATAGCAGTTCAACTTCAAACAAGTACATCAACTGTTTGGAGGGTTTTACATCTTTATCAACTATACCCATACTATATTCAACGTGTTCAAGCTCTGCTTTCCCGTGATTTTCAGCCAACGTTTAATTTTACTAGGCGGTTGCTGAATACAGTAGCACATAACAGCAATTATTTACCGAACATTTTGTTTACTGGTGAGGCCTCTTCTTCAAGAGAAGCCATTATGAATTTTCATAACGAACATTTTTAGGGCGGACGATAATCCTGATAAAATTAGAGAAGGTCGTTTTCAGCAAGAATTTATGGTGAATGTATGGGCAGGGATCATTGGCGACTATCTTTTGGAATATACTTTTTACCACCTCGATTGTATGGAAACTCCTATACGCTGGTTCTATCTGAAGAACTAGACGTTCTGTTAAAAGACTTACCTGTGCAAATAAGAACTTATATGTGGTTCATGCACGGCGGAGCCCCGGCCCATTTTAGCCTAGTTGCTCGTCAATACCTCGACAAGACTTTTCCCAATTGCTCGATTGGACGCGCAGGTCCCAAAGGTTGGTCAGCTCGCAGTCCCGACTTGAATCCTCTAGACCAGCGGTTCCCAAACTGTGCTCCGCGGAGCACTAGGTGCTCCGCGGTACGTTTTCAAGTGCTCCGCGGTTTTAATCTGAGAAATATCGTAATCAAATAATACCTACATGTTAAAATATATTATTATTATATTTTCCTTGATATTACATCAAGCCCCTTACTAATGCAAATGTGAATTAAAAAATACAGAAAAAAGTATAACTTTTCACGCACAGACACTCAACGAAAAGTCGTTAAAAGCATCCTACTTAGTTAGTTACCGAATCGCTAAAGCGGGCAAGTCTCATATTATTGCTGAAACTTTAATCAAGCCTTGCGTCAAAGATATAGTTGAGACTATGATGGATGAAAAGGATGTGAAACTAGTTACTACAGTTCCACTATCAAATAATACTATTTCTAGGCGCATTGTAGAAATGGCTGATGACGTAAAAAACACTTTAATTTCTCGAATAAAAGATAGTTCCTTTTCGCTTCAGCTTGGTGAATCGACAGATGTGGCTGGATTGGCAGTATTGATAGTTTTTGTTCGCTACCAATTTGGCAACTCTTTTCAAGAAGATTTGCTCTTTTGCAAGCCACTACCAACTAATACTACTGGGGCTGAGATTTTTAAATTGCTTGACGAATTTTTTGTTGCACATGATATACCTTGGAAGAATTGCATTGATGTATGCACAGATGGCGCAAAGGCTATGACTGGAAAAACAAGTGGTGTTGTAGCAAGAATTAAAGAAAAAAATAGTAACTACAATAATAGTCATTATGTTCTTCATCGTCATGCATTAGCTGTCAAAAAAATGTCACCTTCCTTAAAAGAAGTTTTGGATGAATGTGTAAAAATAATTAATTATATCAAATCTCGCCCCCTAAATTCCAGGTTGTTTAAAATATTGTGTGACGATATGGGTACTCTACATACGACTTTACTGCTTCATACAGAAGTAAGATGGCTCTCACGAGGCAAAATTTTAACTCGGCTATTTGAATTAAGATCCGAAGTAAGGAGTTTTTTGATGGAAAGTGACTTCGCATTAAAAGGGAGATTTAGCGAAGAGCAATGGTTATCAATGTTGGCATATCTGGCGGATATTTTTTCTTAAGCTAATGATTTAAGCACGTCACTTCAAGGAAAGTCAATTTCGGTTTTTGATGTTAACGACAGAGTAAAGGCTTTTAAAAGAAAATTGGTCTTTTGGGCAGAGTCCTTGAATAAACAAAATTTGGACAGCTTTCCGTTGTTAAAAGAACTTAAAGAAGAATTTGATTTTGATTATCGAATGATCTTATGAACGAGTTCCATATTCATCTTATAACTTTACACAAAAATTATCAGGAATATTTTCCAGAAGAATTTCATGACAAAATTAATTACAATTCTTGGGTTGCAAACCCATATAACCCAATACCTGAAAAGCCAGCGAGTTTGACGTCTGAAGAATATGAATGTTTGATCGACTTGACATCTGATTCTGGAATAGGAGATATATTTTTAACAAAGTCATCAATATCAGAATTTTGGTGTAAACTTAGAGATGAGTTTCATCTTTTGTCAGATAAAGCAAAAACTATTCTGCTTCCTTTTGCTACTGCTTATTTATGTGAAGCTGGATTTTCTGCTTATCTCATGACCAAAACTAAATACCGGTCGCGCCTTAATGCAGAGCCTGATATTCGTTTACAGTTGTCCGAAATTGAACCTAACATAACAGCATTAAGCAAATTAAAACAAGCACATCCTTCTCATTAGAAAAGTTGGTGGTTTTATTAAGTATTTGTAGTTTTATTTTTGGATGTATGTTTTATGTTCCATTTTTGTATCGAAATAAATATTTTTTTTTCAATGCACGTTTCTAAAATCGAACAAAGACCTATATCTAGTTACATGCAGTTGAAACCATCAAACGGCCTACTCTGGTGCTCCGCGTTAAATTTTCCTGTCGAAAAGTGCTCCGCGACTTAAAAAGTTTGGGAACCGCTGCTCTAGACTTTTATTTATGGGGTCACCTAAGGTCTCTTGTTTACAAGACGCCTGTACTGGATGAAAACGACTTAAGAATTAGAATGATTGAAAGTTGCATTGCGATACGAAATAATGCAGGCATTTTCGAACGCGTAAGAGAATCAGTGCTGACACGATGACAATCGCGCGTTTTATCAATAGGTGGCCATTTCCAATATTTGCTTCGATTAACTATTGCATGTTTTTTTGTATAATTAAAAAAAAAAATTTTATTTTTAATTTAATTGTTTTAATTAACTTTGAAATACATAGGTATTTTTTTTGTACATACATGCAATAAAATAAAATGGTTTTGATTTTTTCTCTCGAAAACGAAGCAAAATTCAAAAATAATTCAAGGAACAAAAAAGTTGTATTAGTAGTCGCTAAATCCGAAAAAGCTATCAAAATTATAAGAGCCTACATTTTCTTGTCAATAATATTCTTTAAGGTGCTCCCCGGAACGCCACTAAACCTAATAAACTTAATCTAGTTAAACCTAGTTATGCCCCTTATCATTGTGAATAACGGTGCCAAATTTCAATAATATCGGGAGAAGGATATTTAAAAAAATGATAAAAAACCTAAAATTTAACACCCTGTATATCAAAAAAGGAGCAACTCTGAACACATGTTAATATGAACTTTTTCTCTTAGAATATCATAAGGAATCACCCCTTTAAGGTACGTACGGTACATCTGAAACACCTTGTATAATATCTCTTTTCATCTCATTTTATAATCACATTTCTCTAACTACGGTATTGTTATTACTATTATTATTAGGTTGTTTTGTTAATATTATTAAGTTACTAAATTATTGATTTACTCGTCGCCACTATGTGTTTTTTCTCCACAGCCGTTAGCGTGATATCAGAATAAAAATGGAGTCAGTTTATTAGGTGTTTCCTCTTTATTTTGATTTTAGAAAGAGGGATTATATCTCCTGGTGTGCTCACTAACTCCGTTTCGACATCCTTGTCCGATTGACGGATGAAAACACCGCTCGCGGTCAGTAGCTAGTTGATATTCCATCATTGGCACATATTGGGGTTTCTTTTTGTAGTTCCTAAAACAGAAATATAATTTAAAATTTATAAAAAGGCTGCGTGGCTGTGCCATATGCGTGGCTGTGTCACGTGCGTGGCTTGACCTGGTGCGTGGTTATACTAGTCTTCTGATGCACCCTGTATATTTTTTCTTAAATACATTAAAAAACAATTAAATTGACGGGTCCGATTTTTGACCGAATAGGAGTTATTCCATTTTAAGGCTGATCCGATTGTAATATACTTGTAAAAACCTTTATTAGCTGAGTCTCTAATTATTATATATAACAAAAAAAACTTGAAGAGTGAACCAAATTTAAAACTTTTCTGTTTGCCTGGTCAAAAATGATGTGTTTTTAGTATAATAAAGCAAATTAATTTAAAATAAGAGACTATAAAAACACAAATTGCAATAAAGTTTTGTAGGGATTAAATAAATGTAATGAAGGTTCATATACCTAGATTTTACAACAAAGTGTCCCTTTGTTGCCAGGATGCCTTCATATTTCATTGCAAATGCTAAGTTACTTAAATATTAGCATAATAATAAAACTTGGCAAATTGTTTACGGGATTCATCTCCTATTTAATGAAATAATTTATTCGAAAACATTTTAGAACCAATAAAATTAATGCAAATATTTTCATAGAATATTTTCGTTCTAATTTAATAACACCCAAGGTTTTATTGTAGGTATTATATTCGCATTTTATTTATCCAAGGTTCCAATTTGAATAGAGAATTAGAAATACCAACAATTATCTTCATAACAAACAAAACTTTGACAAATTATTGACAAGACTCATTTTATAATTTATTAAAATGAGCTACCATAGACTATTGCTTTATTTTTATTTTATTTTAACCCAAATATGCAAATTACATAGGCCCCTTATTGTGTGGTCTCTAAATATAACAACCACCCAGCTTGATACTTTTCACACGGGGGCCATAATAGACATCTATCAGTCAAAACTTCAAAGAATCGGCATTTTACGGATCCTGCAATAAAACTTTACTTGTTTACAATAAAATCTAAGATTTTATGAGCCCTTGTCATCAAATTTAACAAGTTAGTGATGAAAACTGTTTTTTTTTCGTTAGTTTAATGATATCGAATCAAAATATTCTTTTTGTACAACTGTCAAAAAAAGTTGACATTTTTTCATCGCTATCGATACGTAAACCTTTTGTTTTTTTAACAGTGAAAAAAAGACTTTTTTTCACGGTGAAAAAAAGACTTTTTTTAACTGGAAAAATGATTTACAAAAAAAACGATAAAACATTACTTTTTAAAAAATGTATTGAATTTTTTTGTACAAATTTACTAATTAATTACCAACTACCAAAAAATCTCATTTGTTACAATAATAATTGATGGTGAAGTTCGAACAATTGCTTCCAATATTAATTCCCGAAGCTAGTCCACCTTGCTGCTGATCAGAAACGCTAGATATTCCTTGAAAAGTTGAGTCCACAATTGTATCAGTTATATTGATTTGTTTGGAAGTAGAGGAACAATTTAATTTATTAGAAATATCAATTTTATTACTCAAACTATCTTCTATATATCCTTCTGCTATGGCGGCAGATTTCCAACCACCGTGGCGTTTTATAGATGTCATGTTACCCCCTGCATTGGCTAAGAGAGTTGCAGAACTCCTCCTAAAACAGTGACCTGTGTAGCTCTTATGCAATTCTTTTCCCAGCCATTTTGCAATCAAGCTAGGAATTTCCCCTATTTTATTTATTCCCACATGTTGGTCAACACATTTTCCTCTTGAATATTTTAAAAATAATCTCTTTTTGTGTGTATGGGACGGCCTTAGTACTCTATACTTGCGATATATCTCAATATAATCAGAATTTGAAACGGTAAACATTCTTGGGCAATAGGTCTTTGTATCCGGTATTTTAACAATCAATATGGACCCGGTATCTTCAATGTCATCAATAGTTACCTTCAATAATTCTTCACGGCGACAAGCACCGCTGATTCCCAAAATTAACGCAACCTACAATTAAAAAAAATATTGAAATTACTGAAATAATACAAAATTTTGATCATCTGTACCTTATAAAGTAAATTTGTTTCATCATCAGCTTCTTGAATGAATTTATTAATATCGTCTCTCGATAAAACTTTAGATTTCTTCCCTCGGTATCCGACGTTTTTGTTCTTAATAAAAGGCACCAATTTTGAAAACTTCTTTATATCAATATTTTCTTTAACATTCAATGTACTCTTCAACATTGAGTAGACACTCCATAAAGTAGAAGGTTTTACAGTTTTTGATTTCTCCTCAAAATAGCATATAAGTACCTTTTCAGACACTTTTTGTATATTTTTCTTGCCGCACCATTCACGGAATTGGTTATAATTTTTCTCGTATATAAATTTTGATTTCGCCGGTAACATGTTAGCTATAGCCGAATTTGCTATATCGGCTATATCTGAAGGAATCTCGCTATCACTATCGTAATCTACATCCATTTTAAGTACTTATACTATTTATTTAAAAAATTGCAATAAATATGAACAGCTATCAACGTATGACAACAAAACAAGCAACGTGCCAACAAACCATTTCTATAGTAACGACAGGGCTGTTAACTTGATTATGTGAAATTATATGGTAAAATTTTTATTATAATATACAATTTTACCGATTAATTCAAACTTTCAGTTGTACAAAAAATGTTGTTTGTATTTCGTTTGTGAAATTCGTGTTTTAATGGCACATTCGAGAGAATTTTTCGCCTCGACCTGCGGTCTCGGCAAAAAATTGACACTCTCATATGCCATTAAAAAAACACTCACTTCACGCACTTAATACAAAAATAACTATTATCAACACAAATCTAAAGAAATACAAATAAATTTTCTCGAGTGCGTCATAAGAAAAAATAACAGTATAAATATAATATGTCCATGCCAAATATTCGTAACGTACTTGCAAGACTAGTCAAACACTTAGTAAATACAGTAACACAACAGTAGAGCCAGCACACAGTAATAAATTTCTGAGAGGATAGGATGGCATTCTTACTGGCATGGAAGCCATCAATCATTTCTCAAAAAAGCGCGCTTCTACTGGGAAACCTTGGCTTACCAAAAATTACGAGAGAGCTGTTAAATCAAAAAATTATTTCTGTCGATAATGGCGTAAAAACCCTCCCGCCAAGAATCGTACCATGTTTGTTAACGCTCGAAACCAATGCAACCAATCGATAATTCAAAGCAAAGAAGCACACAATCAGAGGATCAAAGAAAAACTTCTTGAATGTTTTAACGGATCAAGATCATTTTGGTCGGTAGCTAAGGCCGTCATGTCTTTACGTCAGAACTTTACCAAGTCAGCCATTTCACCTCTAATATGTTCTAATGGCACCACAAGTCACGCTTCGACAGCCGTAGAGAGAGGTTGTCTGACAGTGACATTGTTTTGCTCCCGTTAAAACATCAAAAAAATTCAAATAAGTTTTGTTTTGTCAAAGTCATAAACAAATATTTTAATTAATTTTTTTCAACTACATGGAAGTCCAAAGCGGGGGGGATGCCTCCCGCCCTAATGAAGTTCAGCTGCCAGCATCAGAAGATGAGTCAATGTCCCCACAAGTCGTGCAGACTATGGAGGAAAGAATAAGAGAAATCGAGGAACGTATGGAGGCCAGATGGCGCAAGTTATTGAGCGAGAAGGAGACCGAGTGGTTAAGTAAAATGCGACAAGTCAAGGAGGAAGGCTTTATAAGAATAATGGAAATCGAAGATTTAAATAAGACCATCGGAGAGTTAAAGGCCCAACTAGGTAAATACAATGAAATGATTGCTTTAAATAATGACAATACATCCAATCTAAATTCAAATAAATCTGTAAAAATTCCTACAATCAATGACATCACCTCTGACAGCACGAACAAAAAAACAGCAAATAATTTAAATAGCTTACAAGTTAACGTAAACGCTATTGAAATAGACAAGCCCGGCTCTGATATGGAGTATGACTCCATATCTGAGTCTGGTGAGGACGAACAGTGGTCCACGCAGCGAAATGCAAGAAAAAATCGCAAACGTCAGATGACAGATTCGACTAATAAGGACAATATCAAAAAAGTTGCTGGGGATTCTGCTTGGCCCAATCTCCCTAAGACTAACAACAAGGTATTGGAAAGTTATCTGGCTCAAAAAGTCTCCCAAGACAAACAAGCTGTTATAAGCCAGGCAGAACCTCCAACACAAGAGCGCGTAGCACTTAATAATGCTAAAACCCTTACTGTTGTGAACTCGGAACCACCTAAAATTAGAGTCCCCCCAATCGTCATACGTGATAAACACAAGTTTAATGATATCACCGGGCATTTGCGGTCTGTCAAGGTAGACTACGGTCGTGCAGTCACCATTTCGGAGGGAGTTAAAATCCATCCGCCAACTCCGGCAGACTACAATAAAATTATTAAGTTTTTAACAACAAACAAATTGTACCATCATTCGTTCAGGTTTCAGGACGAGAAAGAACTACACGTGGTTCTAAGGGGCGTCCTCGAAACCTGGACGGAGGAAAAAATCAAAAAAGATCTTGTTGATTTAGGTTTTAATCCCTCTAGAGTAATCCGCTGGCATAGCCGCAGCGGGTCTCCATTGCCCCTCGTACTAGTGTTTTTACCACGTACGGAAAAAACTATTTACGACCTTAGGGTCTTAGATAGTATGTCTATCCGAGTGGAGGCGCAACGGGCACGTGCTACAATCTCGCAGTGCCACCGCTGTCAATTATATGGCCACTCCCAATTCAAGTGTACAGCTCCAGTAAAATGCTTAAAATGCGCAAATGAGCATTATTCGTACGAATGCCCTAAACCCAGGGAGGAAAAAGCGAAATGCGCAAATTGTGGGGGTGACCACCCTGCTAATTACATGGGGTGTGAGCGTCACCCCAACAATTTGCGCAAAAAAGTTGCAAATGTAGTAAATAACAATAGAAACTACATTCCTAGAAACAATTTCCGCTGGGGTGAGCAGGACAACAGCAAATTGGCCAGCGGTGGCACTGAGAAGAATACTATTAACAAGAACTCGACACAGGGTCTAAGTACAACTGCGCCCAATGCAATGGAGGCCGCGATGCAAACAACTATGCAGAGCTTCCTGAATCAATTCACAAAGATCATGGAGACCCAGATGAGAACCATCATGAATACTTTTGGAAAACCAATTGGTTAAATGGTAGTGCAAACGGAGACGGCTTTTTTCAAATTAGCTACTATTAATATTAATAGTATAAAGCATCGGAGAATCGAGCTTATTGATTTTGTTGAAAGAAATGAGTTGGATGTGCTGCTTGTCCAAGAAACATGGCTTAAGGGAGAGAGGTTCTCCTTCCCGAATTACATGGTGTTCAGGAACGATCGCCTAGGCAGACGAGGGGGGGGCACCATGATCATGGTCAAGAAGCACATCTCGGCTCAAGTTGTGCCAGGTCCTGATAATTGTCCCCACATCGAGGGGACATTCATTTCAATAAATTTTAAAGATAATAAACGCGTTTACCTGGGATCAGTTTACTGTAGTCCGTCGGTAGGTTTCTCAGGCAACTGCCTTAGAAAAATTTTCGGTAATGTTAATAGTACAATTATAGGGGGCGATCTTAACGCGAAGAACACAGTCTGGGGTTGCAGAGCTACAAATCCCCGAGGTCGCACTTTATATGAGTATTCGGAGGCTTTAAACTATCATATTCTGCCGCCGGAGGAACACACTCACATGTTTGGGCATGGTCTTCCGGATATTTTGGACATTTTTGTGATTAAGAACTCTGTTCGAATTTCACAGCCAATTGTCATATGTGATCTTAGCTCTGATCATGTGCCGGTTGTGATCGAAGTGGGCAATCCACTTGAAAGAGGCCGAGGTTTTATAACTAGGACTAGCACCAACTGGCCTAGATATAATAATATCCTCAAAACCGTTGAGCCTTTCAACCTACTTCGCAATTCGGTTGACATTGAGAACGCGGTGAGCAAGATCACAAATGACATAAATGAGGCTCTTGCTCAATCATCGATTACAAAGGTGTCCCAATATTCAAAATACGGGGCTTTGACTGATGAGATTAGACAGCGTATTAAAATCAAAAACAGGCTCAAAAACAGAGCGTATCGTACTGGAGATCCTCAAATCAAAGCGGAGGCAAACAGAGAAGCCGAAGCAATTAGACTTCTTCTCATCGAGAGGCAGTCTAATCTTTGGGACGACAAAGTCCAAAGTCTGTCGATTGAGGACAACTCAATTTTCCACATGTCCAGAACTCTGACAAGAGGTGCTAAAGCCCCTATGTCATACCTGAAAGACCAGGGCACAGGTGAAACTTTCACAAACGCTAAAGATAAAGCCGAATTGCTCGCAGACAAGCTTTGCGAGCAATTCAGCGAAAATCCCACCACTGACCTGCTACGTGATGAGAGGGTCTCCAGAACGATACATATATACAAAACCATGGTTCACCCGCAGCAAAACTTTGCTGAGGTCACGCTGGACGAGGTAAAAACGCTGGTTAGCAATCTCAATATCAGGAAAGCCCCGGGTTTTGACGGTCTGAGAAATGCGGCGTTGCGAAATCTACCTGACAGAGCTTTGGGGAATATAGTGAATCTATCTCAGGCAATTATCAAAGAAGGCCATTTCCCGAGCGTCTGGAAAAGGGCAAAGGTGATTCTAATTCACAAAAAGGGCGAAGACCCTACTGTACCCTCAAGCTACAGGCCTATCAGTCTGTTATCAAGCCTTGGAAAAATTACAGAAAAATTGATTTTAGCTCGAATAAATAGTTTTGTGTTCGAGCACAACGTTCTGCCTAACGAACAGTTCGGCTTTAGAAGCGAACATTGCACAGTTAGGCAGACAACGAGGCTCACGGCCAACATAATGATGGGTTTCAATAAAAGGGAACACACGGGGGCGGTCTTCCTTGACGTTAGCAAAGCATTTGACAAGGTCTGGCATAATGGTCTCTTGCTGAAATTAATAAGACTCGGAGCTCCGAACTACCTCATCAAGGTAGTAGGCTCTTTTCTAGAGAATAGAAGTTTTGCAGTCTCGTCGGAGAACGCACTCTCTTTGAATAAACACATCAGGGCAGGAGTGCCGCAAGGCTCACCTCTCTCCCCGATGCTGTATAACATTTATACGCATGACATTCCGCGAGATAGGCAAACGCAGCTTTATCTATTCGCTGACGACACTGCAATAACTTCCACTTCTAAAGAACCGCGGCTAGTCGTCACACGTATGCAGCGCCATGTAAACCAATTGGAAAAATGGCTTTCTAATTGGAAGATTCGTTTGAATCCTTCCAAGACAAAAGTCATATTTTTCACCAAAAGTCGCGTTAGACGGCCCGAAACGAGGCTCAGAGTCGGTGGGGTTCAAGTGAATTGGTGCCAGGAAGTGAAGTACCTGGGACTTATCTTCGATCAAAGACTGAATTGGAGGTTAAATTCTATTAATAGAATCAAGGCAGCATTGCGTCAATTAAGCTCAATCTACCCCCTGCTTCACAGGCGGAGTAGACTTAGTAATCGAACCAAAGTTAACCTCTATAAGGTGTTGGTCAGGCCGGTACTTACTTATGGAGCAGCATCTTGGTGCAATATAAGTAAGTCCGAGCTGAATAAGTTCCAGGTGATTCAAAACAAGGCGCTGAAACTCATCGCAAATGCTCCAAGATATACCATGAACCGTGTTTTGCATCAGGACTTTCGAATACCGACAATCAACGAATTCTTTTTAAAAATAATCACAGACTATTACAGACGTACGGACGTATCGACCAATATACTAATAACGGACTCACATACGACGGCCAGACCAAACTCTACATACAAACTGCCGAAAGATTGGCTCCCCGTTGGCATAAATCTCTAACAGTAGAGAAGCACTATGATTATACAGTAGAGAAGCACTACCATGATCGTCTAACAGGCATGCAGCAGGCGCTAAGAACTATGCAGCTTTCCAGCATTCATCCAATAAAGCAGCAGTAGCCGAATCAAAATTCAAAATTAAGCCACAAGACCCAAAAAGTTTTCGATGAGACAACAGATGTCAAAGGATATTCCTGACATAAAACCCCAATCAAGACCCCGTATAATGGCACCACAGCGACAAAAGCACAGGAGAAAACTAATTAACTGGCGAAACTATTCTCTTCACATTTAACAGTAAATTTTCAGTGAAGAACTCCCGCTGTAGTATCGAGAATGCACTAGATGGTTTTTCGGCACCGCCATGTTAAACGAATCTTGAGGAGTCGGCATCAAAACTTGCCACCATAATAAGGAAAGCAAGGTAATAGGGATGAAGATCCAAAAGAATTAGATCCTGGTACGTTTCAGTCAGTGTCGGTACCATCATGTTCGAGTAGGCAAGACGAATTATCCGAAGAAGCATCCCTTTCTAACGTTCCAGGTCTTTGGCAGAGCGTATTGTCTCCAATCCAGGTGGAAGAACTTGACGAAAAAGGTCTAATGCATTATCAAAATAAAACTATGTATCCTAAATACAAAAGTGGACGTAAGTTTTCCGATATATATTTTATTCGAATTTTTGTTAAATGGTGAAAAGGTTCAGGCTATATTCTATTGAAAAAAATGCAGTTTTTTGCTTCTGCTGTAAAATATTCAATGACCCCAACCCCAACAATCCATTGACTTTTAAAAACACTAAATTAAGTGACCAAGACGGTTTCAATGATTGACATCATTTAAGCGAACATTTCAAAACCCACGAGAAAAGTAAATCTCATTTTCAAAATTTGCGTGTCTGGTCAGATTTACTAGAAAGATTTAAAAACTAATAGAACCGTTGATTGGGAAATACAAAATGTATTAAAAAATTAAACTAAACATTAGCGCAGTGTCAGTGAAAGAATAATTTATACTATTCAATTTTTGGCTGAACAAAACTTGGCTTTTCGTGGTCCTAGTAACAAATTATTTGAAAGAAATAATGGAATTCTTTAAAAATGTATAGAAAAGACAGCAAAACTTGATCCAGTTACTGCACATATTAATAGATCTCAGAAAAATATTCCACTTTACCTTGGAGATAAAATTCAAAATGAAACCATTAAATTAATAGGTGACAATATAAGAAATAATATTTTAAACGAAGTTAAAGAAGCAAAGTATTTTTCTATATTACTTGATTCTACTCCTGATGTGGGCCGCCAGGAGCAGATTTCTGTTTGATTAAGATACGTTAATTTAAAAAACAATAAATTTAGTGTCGAAGAACGTTTTTTAACATTTCATCTTATACATGATACAACAGGTGAAGGTTTAACCAACTTTTTACTAGAAATTTTGGAGCAGTATGGTTTAGACATTTATAATACGCGCGGCCAAGGTTATAATAATGGTTCAAGTATGAAGGGTAAACATCAAGGTATACACAGAAGAATTTTAGATATTAATCCACGAGCAATGTTTGTACCTTGTTGTAACGACAGCTTGAACCTTGCCATAAACGATGCTGTAAAATCTAGTATTTCTAGTATAAATTTTTTTTCAACTGTTCAACAATTATATAATTTCTTTTCTGCCTCAACCAATCGGTGGTCTGTTTTGAAAGTAACATTTTAAGTCTGACATTAAAGCCTTTGTCAGATACTAGACGGTCTAGCAGAATTGATGCAATAACCCCTCTAAGATTTCAGTTGGGCGAAATTTACGATGCGCTTTATAAAACTTTATCCGGAAATAATTTTGACAATCCTACAAAATACCTAGCTACCTCCCTAGGTAAAAAAATTAAAAATTATGGGTTTGTGTTTATGGTAGTCTTATGGTACAAAATTCTAAATAAAGTGGATGTTTTTACTAAGATTCTGCAATCAAAAACATTTAATATTTCCCAGGCTTGCGAAAGTTTAAATAACTTCAATGAATTTGTAAAACAATATCGATCTGACAAAGGCTTCACTGACTTATTAGTAGATGCCAAAGAACTAGCTTCTTGCTTACAAGTTGATGCAAAATTTATATTTGCAGAAATTTTAATGCTACGAAAGATTAAAAAGCGATTTTCTTACGAAGGTGACGACCAGCCGATTGAAAATCAAGAAATGAAATTTAAAGTAAGTTGCTTTTTCGGAATGCTAGACATTACTCTTTTATCTGTACATGAAAGATTTAAACTATTTTCGTGTCATTCTAACGTTTTTGATTTTTTGTGGAATGTTGAGAATTTCGGCAAATATTCTGATCAAGATTAATTTAATTTTTGTAAAAAACTGAAAGAAACCTTAACTGAGAAAGAACGAAATGAGAAAGATATAGACGGGACAGAACTTTTACACGAATTACAATTTCTGCAAAATGGCGACCTAAACGCGAAGTCTGTAGTAGAAACGCTTAATTACATTGCAATAAATAACCTAACCCACTCATTTCCAAACATTACGATTTCATTGCGCATATTATTAACCATTCCAGTTTCTGTTGCTACAGCCGAGAGGTAATTTTCTAAATTAAAGTTGATTAAAAATTATTTACGATCTAGAATGGGCCAAGAGCGGTTAGAAAATCTTGCTATTATTTCTATAGAGTCTGACTTTTTAAAGCAACTTGAAATGGAAAATATTGTTAATGAATTTGCAAAAAGTAAAGCTAGAAAAGTCCAATCTTTGTAAGACCTCTGCATCATTTATCATGATCATGTATAATCTGTTTCAAAACAATCGCTATTTTATTTCTTTATTTTTTTTTTATTATTTTGAATTCGTGTTTTGTAACTTTGATACTGTTTATGTTTTGTTACAAATAAATATAGACATTAGTACTAAAAAGAATAGAGTCTTCAATTATTTCAACGATCAACTACGAGAGAAGGGTGGTAATTTTAGCTCAATATTACAATATTGGCTAAAGGCGCCTGTCATTATTTCGCACGACGGCGCCGAAAATACTTGGCGCGTCTCTGACTGACGGCCTTAGCTACCGCCCAAAATGATCTTGATCCGTTAGGACACTCAAGAAGTTTGTCTTTGATCCTCTGGTTGTGTCCTTCTTTGTTTGGGTTTATCGTTTGCTTGCATTGCTATTTTCCAAGAATTTTCAGTTAAGTGAAGGCATATCATATACCTTTTTTTCGTATGGATAAAACTAAAAACTTTCTTAGACTCAGCCAAAGTGCAGATAAGTGGACAGTGAGAACTACCGACTGGAGACCAAAAGGGTCCAAGAGAGGAACTGGTAGACCGCTAAATGCTGGATAGGTATCATTAAAAAACATACTGAATGACACTGGTTTCAACTGGCCCAAATCAGGAGTTTATGGATACTAAATGGAGAGGCCTATGTCCAGCAAGTAGTGGACCAGTACAGGCTGATAATGGTGATGATATAGTCAGTATAAAATCGACATTACAAAAGTTATTTGACCAATTTTCCGTCGTAGGTTTCTGTTTTGAAAAATGATTCAGTGATGAAGTTGGTTCGCATCCTGTTATCGCATGTCGAATAAATCAATTTTAAACATCTTTTCAAACTTACTTACTACTTTCATTTAATCCAAAACAACGGTTTCTTGGATCCTATCCAGCAAGAAAATTCCTGGCTCAAAACCATCTGCAATTAGTATAATTTCATTATGACACTTTAAATTAAATGTTACACTTTTCAGCTCTTAACATGTTTTTGATCTTAAAAATTGTAAATTATTACACAGGACTGAAATCATGTTGCCGTTTAAAACGTGTTATATATCTGGTGCCATATTTTCAAAAAACATCGGTAAATCAGTTCCAAAATGGAAACATACGCCAATGTGAAAAAAATAAAATTCAAACTTACTGATGGGAGGGATTAATATACTTTTCTTGACAAACAAGTCTTTAATTTTTATAAGACGTAGGTTACTAAATATAGTGTTGCAATTAAAGTATTTTTTATACAATATGTAGATATTTTAAGAGGCGGTCACTGACTCGATACAGTATGGTTATTATTGTGGAAGTGTGAAGATGGTTTTCTTGAAATATTTTCAAAACGTTTAAAGATACATAGGTATTATCTGAGAATATAGTAAATATTAAATTATACTTGCAACAGCATCTTCATATGGCTTGTCATTTATTAATTTGAATGGAATTATTGCGAAATGTAATGCAAGTTAAAATCAGATCTTTTATGAAAAACGATTCATGTCAGTGCCGTCTTGTTAACCCGCCTGTGATATTTTTTCACCAGTAACTCCAATTCTACCTTGTTACCTATCCATAAAAACTTAAAGTTGTGACCAATTTTAAACCAAACCGCCGCGCCGCTTAAAATATCTACACATTGTTTAGGAATACTCCGTATATTTAGGGGTGTAAGTAAAGAGTACCAGGCAAGAACGACACAAATTTTAAACTGAAGAAGTTTTCTTTTCTTACATCTCAAAATTACATAGAAGTAACAACCTAAAACATTTTATATACAAGATTTAGTAGACAATAATGATTTATTTTATGTTCAACGAACTTCTAACGATATAATCCTGTTCCCTTAGAAAATTCCGAGAGAACGCGTTCTCCTAACTCCTAATGGATATTAATAGTTACTTTCAATTACTCTTAAGAGAAAGAATTGGCAGAAGACAGATCACTCCTCTTGATATGATCATTCCCCTAATTCGAGATAAGACATCCTGAAATCAACATCACTAATCCTTTAAAGTCTGAAAATCAGACCTTAAAAAAGCAACAAATAATGCATGTTTATTTTAAGTGCCGGAGGAATCTAAAATACAAATAATGTTGGTGTTTTACAAAAAGTAGTAATAGGGTTTTCGAAACATTACATTAGAAATCTCACTTCTTGCAGTTCCTATCTTTCTCTTTTGTAGAGAGTACCTATTCGATCCTCTAGTTTAAGACGGATTAAGACCATTTGAAGTAACCTGAAAACATTGCTATAAATGCTATAACGATATAAAATAACAAAATATGTATCCGAAATAATACACTTTTTTAGTCACTTTGCAGCTAACGTAATAGTTATTTATGTATTAAGGGCATTATGAAGATGTTTATGCCTCCGAGGGCAACAATCTTACAAAGCCGAAGGCTTTTGGCCCGAGAGTTTGTAAGTTGCCCAAGGGTATAGACATCAAGTAATGTCCGTGGTACATACAATATTTTATGTCCTACTTCCGATAATTCCAAGTTAAAGTAAAAGAAAATTCAAAATCACGAAAGGGTTTTTACCTATATAGCTGCTAAATAAACAAAAGTAATAAGTGTTCATTGTTGTGCTGTGTCAAAGTCAAAACGGAAATTCATATAAAATAATGGATTTTCCGTTGATTCCGGATAGAATTGCTGTGAATGCTGTCAAAGCTTTGGATAATCTTGTCCCAAAGAAGTCTAAAGACGCCTATGATAAGGAATATCAAAGGTTTGGGGATTGGATGAAAAATAATGATGTAAAAATTATCAACGAGACGGTGCTACTTGGATATTTCCAGGAACTGGTATGTTAAAATTGCTGTTGTAAATTATATTCAAATTCTAATTATGTATATCGATTATAGTATGGAACATTCACTCCTAATTCCCTATGGACGAAATATTCAATGTTAAAGAAGACATTAATAGTTAATAATAATATAGACGTTGCAAAATATTGCAAGTTAGGCCAGTATCTAAAGCAAGCATTCAAAGGATATGAAGCGAAGAAATCGAAAATTTTGACTTGAGAAGATGTGCTGAAATTCATCCGTGAAGCTCCCAATGAAATTTTTTGATGTACAAAGTGGCTGTGTTACTTGGTTGGTGTATTTCGTGGGTGCCGCCGCCAAGAGCTAGTTAATATGTTGGTTGAACATATAGAGGATAGAGGATCCATGGTAATAGTTAATATTCCCGATACAAAGACCGATAAAAAGCGTGTCTTCACAATTATTGATGAGAAGGAGATGGGTTGTTTAAAGCTACTGAAAACGTATTGGTCTTTACGCCCGACGAACTGCAACATCAATAGATTCTTTTTGTGTTTCCGTAACGGTCGTTGTTTTTCACGGCCAGTTGGCAAGAACGGCATAGGCAAGATTCCTTCCAATATTGCAAAATACCTGGGTCTAAGCGATGCGGACAAATTTACTGGTCATTGTTTGCGCAGAACCTCTGCAGCTTTGTTGGCGGACGCGGTGGCAAACATGACCACATTGAAAAGACATGGCGGTTGGAAAAGTTCAGCTGTGGTTAAGGGATATTTGGAAGACAGTATGGATGTCTTCTAACAACAAAATTTCGAAATTGATAGCTGGAATACCATCAACGAGACCATCAACATCAAAAAACGATCAATCATCGTCAATTTCTGTTAGTGAAAATCTCGAAATAATAGAAAACATTGACTTATCAAAAGCCGGTAAATTCGTTTATGTACTTTATGGATTTAAAGTACCCTTTAAATCCCTATTTTCAGGGAAAAAAGTGGTACTTTAAATCCCTAGGGATTTAAAATGTACTTTAAATCCCTAGGGATTTAAAGTAAATTTCTTTACAATAAAAGCTAAATTTCGAAATTTATTTTCAATAATTTTATTAGAAAATATAACATGACATGGATGCAACAAAAGTGTAACGTGTTTAGAACAATATTAAACTATAAAAAATAACTTAATTTCTATTAACATTAACAGTTATGTTTACCCCACTGCAATTAGCCAAGTGAAAAAATTATTGCAGCTGTTATTTTTATTAATTAAAGTGTTTTTGAAAATTGTAGCCGTTGTCGTCGTCGCGGCGTCGGTGGCACCGACTATGTCGTTGGTGTTTCATTCTGTACAATAGGAATCGAAATATCTGAAGACGTTTCGGTGGAAGTACCAGTAAAAAGTTGATCTGCCATACTTTTTTTCTGGTATAAGGAATTTTCCACATATCCCTCAGCGACGGTGCTACTCTTCCAGCCGCCATGTCTTTTAAGCTGATCTATGGTTACTCCAGAGTCGGCTAGTAGCGATGCTGACGTCCTTTTAAAACAATGACCAGTGTACAATTTTGCATCTGGAAGCTTTAAATATTCGGCAATTTTTTAGTTGGCAGTTGTCCAATCGTATTCTTGCCCATTGGCTGAGACGTGCATTTTCCATTTCTGTACCCAACGAAAAATCTTGTATGGCCTTGTATTGATGGAGATCTTAAGGCAATATACTTCTTCACCAATCGTACTACATCTGTGGAGTTTTCCTTTGACCGTTTTATAACAAAAGATCGGTCTTTTTCTGTCTTGGTATCTCGTAAATTGACCAAAAAGAACGTTTCGTAGTCTAGGACATCGGTTTTGTCAAGCTGGCAGAGCTCCTTGCCTCGACATGCTCCTGACACGCCCATGACTAGAACTACCTGGAACAAAGTATAAATAAAATAAATAGGTACCTACTTTATTTTCCAAAAAGCGTCTAAATAACATAGATATAGGTATAGACTGGGACAAAATATCGGTTGAAAAAAAATGTGTATCTTACCTTTTGCCCCAAAAATTCATGGTCGGGTGCTTTTTCCAGGAACTCTTTAATGTTGTCAACATCGAGTGTCTTCGACTTTTTTGGTTTGTAGCCCTCATTTTGTCGTTCCAAAAAAGCGGTTAGTTTGCAGAATTTGCTAATGTCGACGCCCATGTCTGTTGCAATTGTGGCTTTTATCATCGAATATACACTCCACAGTGACGATGCTTTAAGCTTTTTTGACTTTTCTAAGAAATATGCTAATAGTACCTTTTCTTCTGTAAATTCTTCTACGTTCCGTTCTTTGCACCATTTGATATACTCAGATAACTGTTTTTTATATTGTTCTCCAGATTTTCTTGGTAATAATTGGCCTACAGCCTCTTGAGCTGCCTTTTCGATTTGTTCCATCGCGATAAACGTCTTTCAGTGGATGTAGCGTGTTTGACTAATATTTATCGAGTGACTTTTGTTTTACTTAGTTACTTGTCATCACTTGCCATTTGGTCGTTGATATGGTAACATCAGCCGCTTCGATGATTTTTTAGAAATAGAGTACCTACCGTTTAGTGGCATTTAATTTTTTTTTTTAACATTTTACCTATCCTAAAGTACATAAAATAGTATATACACCTCAGGACCAAAGTGTTTTTAAATCCCTTGACAAATTATACTACACAAAATATATTATATATAAACTTTTTGTCTCGGGATTTAAAATACCACTTTTGTCCCTAGGTGTATAATGTACTATTATTTTACTTGAGGGCATTAGAAACTCCCTTAATGCCATAGGGTATTATATATCATTTAAAGTGTCTGGTAACTATGGTGTTATAAAACAATAATAATAGCCGAGTAGGACATAATAGTACATTATTTAACGAGCGTATAATGAAGGCTATATTACACGAGATTTTAAAACACGAGCCGAAGGCGAGTGTTTTAAGGATTCGAGTGTAATATAGCCATTATACGCGAGTCAAATACTATACTTTATCTACGACTATTCAGTATTCAAGAAGTTAGAAAATGGATTCAGAGCAACACATTTTATTACAATAGGATTATTATTAATGGTATTTCTTAACTAAAAAATACAATTCAACGATGTTAACCATAATTAAACAAAATACAATTACTTATTTCTAATTTTTCATGAAATTTATTGTAAAATTAGAGCAATTATGAAAATGAATGGGAGCAGGAATATTACTTATATTCATATCGTTCTTATTAGTAATGGAAAAAGTTTCGGAGCTAACATTATTTACAGTGGTAGATGTAGATGGACATAATTTTGAGTTTATTTGTTTTAAAATTTTATTAGCAGCATCTATTTTAGTTTTTTTTGATTCAGCAATATAACCTTCAGCTACGCAGGCCGATTTCCAACCTCCATGACGTTTTAGGGCTGTCATAGTTGCTCCTCCGTCAGCATATAATGTAGCTGAAGATCGGCGAAGACAATGGCCGGTATATTTTTCTGGGTTTATTAGTTGCAAGTATTCCGCTATCGTCTTACCCATCTGTCCAAATTTATTTATGCCAATTATTTGCTTTGTGCATTTGCCGTTTTGATAGTTTAAAAAGAAAGAATTTGGCACGTTTGATGGTCTAAGATCCGCATATTTTCTGACAATATTATAATAGTCTCCGGTAATCGTAAAATTCCTGGGAATTTTTGTTTTCGTCGTTGGAACAAGAACTTGCACACAGCCGTCATAATATTGTATGTGTTCTACCTTCATGGTATACAGCTCGTTGGAACGGCAAGCTCCCATTACCCCCATTATCAATGCAACCTATAAAAAAATATTATATTTAGTTATTTTAGATAAAGGTGTTAAATCAAATGCATTATTACCTTTGTAGCTAGATATTTAACATCCGGTGCCTCTTCCATAAACTTGTTAATTTCTTCCCCAGTAAAAGCCTCTGCTTTTTTCGGCTGGTAACCTTCAGATTGCCTTTTCTGTAAAGCGCGTACTTTTCCATAAGGTTCAATATTTACATTATGTTTTAACATAAGGGTACTTTTTATCATGGAATAATTTGTCCACAAAGTGCTTGACTTGTATTTTTTTGACAATTCTTTAAAATATACTAGCACGGTATCTTCAGAAAAATAATTTGTGTTGTTTTTTCGTCGCCAGTCTATAAAATTATCGTACGCTAGCGTATAGTTCTTGCGTGATTTTTCTGGTAGTAATTCCAGGGAAGCTGTATGCGCTGCAGCCCGAATTTCTGGAGGGGTACTTTGGATTTCGTTTTCGTCATCCGAAATCATGATATTTTACTTTGAAATCAACAACAAAATGTCACAGCGAAACTTAAATGACTGAGGAAAAAAATGATTCGTTTACTTGTCAATCGGTTGCTATGGTATTAATACCATTCACGCCTGCTTAAACTAGATCTGGTGCGTTTTTATCGTAATTCAGGTAACTTTGTTTTGTTGGGACCGTGGAATATGAAATCCCATATTCCACGGCTGTGGAATATGAGTAACTATGGTAATATGAACCACATTATATATGTACTAACAAACACATTATGCTTCTATTATTAAATAGTCGTAGATAAATTAATTTTTTAATACCTACCTAACTACATAGTAAAAATTAGAATTAAAATTAATTTTTCTAGCGTTATTAAAAACCAAATTTTCCAGTTCGTACAAAACGTACCTATATGTACATGAGTAAAATTTGCACCTATCCTTAAAAAATTCAAATACTCGATTGGCAAGTCCTTGCACACAAACTATTAGAGGGTATTATAGCCAGAGTTATGACAGCTGCGTCAGACTAAATCCATAAAATAAATAGCATCCGCCGATTCCGAGATTTATGATACCAAATGCCGACTCCAATAAAGCTTCGAAAGCCGACAGATACGACTTTCGAGGGATATAAAGATACAGGGTGTGATAAGAAAACGGTCAGAAGGTTGTTTTGAACGCACCGTCAAAAACACTGTTTTTTATTATTCGATTAACATAAGTCTTTTAAACCAGATAACGCAAAGTGTTAAAATAAATAAAGGCGTCATAATAATGTAGATATTTTACTAAATGATGTAGGTATCCTAATCATCTAACAAATAAGTTACTATTTTGTTTTACCATATCCATTATGTATAGTATAACTCGTCAACGTAGTTCAATCAGGTTAAGTGACAGTAAAGTTTTAAAAATATCTGCTTGCATTTTTGTATCTATATACTCTATTACTTAATCCGAGAGAGCAATGAAATGTAAATTTGCAATGACAGAACCCATTAAGCAGGGTGGACAGCTTAAAGGTTGCATTGTAAATTTCAGGTAAATTACAATGATAGTTTTTAAAAATTCCGTATTTCAGATACTTAAGACCTACACACCCCGAATAGGTCCTAAATTAGGGTCACCCTAATTAGCATAAAATAGAAAGACAAGTTTGGCGAATGAAAGTAATGTAACAGCGGAGTTACTTCAGGTAGTTTAAATATTTAAATTTTACTCATCATGTTCCGAGTATATAGTACGATGAACTATCGTCGTTGGGGTCCAGAGAAATAATAAGGGGATCTACAGTGTTTTGTAGCATGTTATCAGCTTCACAAATTATTTCTTGTATTTCAGTCACATGTTCGACGCACTTACTCCATTTTTATTTATTGCCCCCACACCAATTCTATGGGGTTTAATTCACAGTGATATGGCGGAAGACGAAGTACCGTTATATTTCGTTTTGAAGCAATTTCGTCGGCAACAATGCAACAAATTTCGTACAAAGAGGTTTATTCAACTTTCCAAGAAGACGTTTGTATTTTCGGATTTTCTTGAGTAGTAGCTGACATTATCTATGACTATAACAAGCCCAGGAGGAATAAGATCTAGCATTTGCTGGAAGTATTCTTTAAATACATCAGAGTTCATGTCTTCATGAGAGCATCTAGTCCGCTTTGATTTAAATATTAGTAAGCCGCCATCGAGAAATTCATTTTTGCTACCAACGCGAGCTGGTGGCAAAGAGCTTTGAGTACATTAAGAATAATAATTTTCTCATTATTAGAAAGCGCAGTTTTACTAATCCGTTTCTCAGCAACAAATTCAGAAACACTAGCCATTTTCAAGAACGAAGTTTTTCAACAACTGCCGGAAAGTAACTAAACATTTCAAATTTTTGAAACAGTGAGGCCTACCTACCCGACCTCGGGACCCCTGACAATAAACATAATTAAATTAATTTCACTACCCCTATGGAATACGGCGAGGACCACTGGGACTTCTAGTTCAATCATGATTTATTACTCTCTCGCATCAAGAAACAGACTATAATGCTTCGTTCGAAATAACATATTATTTATATCAAATAAAATATCAACAAATGCCTACGGCAAATCATTTTCTTATGATAATTTTAACAGCACACTGAGGAGAAAGATATCGTAAATTTAAAAATAATTATACTTATTTTAGATACATTTTGTTTGTCCATATGGGACAGCCATACAAATTTAAGATATTGTATATTATTAAAATGTTAAAAATACTTTTTATTCCTAAAATAAAGGAATATATAATAAATTTAATAATACAGGTTTTCTGAGAATAAAAATAAAATTATTCCTGAATTATTAATATATGTATATATATTTATTACAAAGATATTTTACCTTAACGCCATGGTAACTATACAGGGTGGCCATTTGAACACGAATCAATATCAATTTTTGGGCACCCCAGGTTAAAAAAGAACGTTCGGACACCTCGATTTTCGATTACCTATAGGGGGAAACATTTTTTTATCATTTTCGCCCCCTGAAAGTTAACAAGTCAGTTCAGTATAATATGCTGGAAATTGCTGCCCCTGGGCCTCCATGCAATAGTAGAGATATTGTTCACAACGCTCTCGTATATTTTGAAGCATCTGTGGGGTGATTTGACGACATTCATCAATAATTATCCGATACAGATACAGATACACCACAATTATTAAAAATATATATCAGAATGCAAAAGCGTCTCTCAGATTACACTAAGACACTCGAGATTTTCTCATGGAACGAGGGGTGCGTCAAGGCGACGTCATATCACCAAAACTTTTTACAACCCTACTAGAATATATGTTTAAGAAAGTAGACTTTGAAGATATGAGTGTAAACATAGACGGTGAAAAAATAAACCATTTTAGATTTGCAAACGACATCGTGCCTATTGCTGACAGGGTTGATGAAGCCAAGGAAATGCTACGGAGGCTCAATGAAATGCCAAAATCAGAAGGACTCAAAATAAATATCGCTAAAACTCAATTTATGACTAACCTTGTCATAAGCGAAAACATTAAGCTAGACGGGTCAAATATAGAACTAGTGAATTCCTACAAGTATTTGGGACACGAGCTACGTATTGGAAGAGACAACAAACCATGTGAGATTACCAGACGAATAGGCCTAGCTTGGGCTGCATTTGGAAAACTGCATTACGTCTTTAAAGCGAATATCCCCATGTGCTTAAAAAAGAAAGTTTTTGAACTGTACTTACCTACGGTGCAGAAACGCTAACCCTTACCCAGAAAACGGTGAATAAGATACGCATTGCTCAGACAAAAGCGGAAAGATCAATCGCTTATAGATAGGATTCAGAACACCAGAATCAGACAAATTGACAGATGCAGTGAAACGTATACCTAGCAACTCTGAAGTGGAATTGGGCTGGACATATTGCACGTCTCTCGGATGGGGGCTGGACGAGAAAGATCATTGAATGGAGACCACGACAAAAAGCATATCGTAGCAGAGTTCGGCCGCCTACAAGATGGTCAGACGATATAAAGGGGATCTAAACCAACTGGATGAACATCGCACGAGACGGGACAATGTGGAGGATGCTACGGGAGGCCTATGTCCAGCAGTGGACACGAATGGCTGTTTGGTGATGATGAATGATGATCAAATATTCGTCGTTGTAGGTGTTCCAAAGATGTTGGCTGGGTGGCATAGATTATAGTTTATAAGTGGCCCCATAAAAAAAAAATGTAACGTGTCTAGATCCGGACAACGTGGGGGTCACTCAATACTTCCCCTTCTTCCAGTCCATTGTCCTGGAAACGTATGGTCCACATAGTGACTAACAGTGAGTGCAAAGTGGGGTGACGCACCGTCTTGCTGGAATATTATGTGGTTTTCCATGTACTGATCGTCATTCTCAATCATTTCTACTAACGCTGGATAAATGGCGTTTTGTAATAATTCTGTAATAACCTCAGTAGCTTAATTTACTACCAGATATTTCACTTCACGTTTTTTGTTAGCTACTGACCCCGTCCCCCGAAATGTTTTCACTAATTAAAAAATATACTTTCGATGGGCTTGTTGATTTTGATGTTGATGGTTAAACAATTGGGCAGTTCTATTAGCACATTCATTGTTCGCAAAAAATAATGAGATGATTTGCACCCTTTTAGCAATTAAGTAAACCTTTATCACTTTTATGCCGATTCTGTAACCAACTACCTTACCGCGACCGAAGAATGTGATCTGCAATAATAATTGAAGGCCACATGAACAAAACTAGAATTGTCAAAAAAGCAAAGTTTTATACCAGCAAATGCTATCTATCGTTGTCATTTTTCGTAATAAAAAAGGTAAGAACAACCTGTTCTTGTACTTTTGGTGAGCCACTGTACAGGCTAGGTAGATAGTAGCGATGTTAAACTCTAAGGTTATACTTTACATAAAAATACCTTTAAAACACACATCACTCGACCCCCCATTCCGTTTAAAATTTTGGGGTTAGTTGTCGCCCCCGCTAGGGGTTTGACTTTCAAAAAAATGTTTCCCCCTATAATCAAAGATCGACGGATCTGAGTTTAAAGTTTAACACCCTGTATCTAAAAACCGGGTAACTCCGGACACATGTTCATATGAACTTTTTCTCTTAGAACATCATCATAGGAATCACCCCCTTAAGTTAGGTACCGTACTTCTGAAACATCCTGTATAGCACGCCCAATTTTTTAACGAAAAATTTAAGTTTAGTCGACTTTCATAAGACAGCAAATAATCCTCGTCCGGATTTGAGTCAAACAATAATTAGGAGTAAACCGCATATCATGTATTAAGATTGGTGTCTGGACCTCCCCTCGGGAACATTAGAGAAGTTCCTTATTCCGTGCAATTCGTCCCACTTCACAAATGAATTTTTGGATCCGCGGCTTCTGTTTATTCGTTATATTATTATTCACAAAGTTCATAAACAAAATCACAATTTTTTTTATTAAAAAGTTGAACTGTCGTTCACCAAATATGGCCGACCGACGGTTGGTCAATCATATTGCAGTGCAGGTGCCGTTCCGCCTCGTCTCAATCAAATCAATTTGCATTCATATTTACTGATTTGTAGGTATATAACGAATAAAATATTTTCTTTACTATAACAATATTATATTCTTATTTATTTCGATTTACCAGAAGAAATTCACTGGTTTCATCCAAGACATTTTCGTTTCATTGAATGAACGTAAGATAAAACTTCAGTGAAGAATTATTAATTTCAAAATTCATCAATTAAGATTAGGTCGTCGTTTTATTTAAGAAACCATTATCTTGGAAGGAAACTCAAGTTACAATTATTCAGCTAAAACTGAATATACCTATACTATATTTCTTCACTGAGAAAGTGTATTTTAGTTAATTTTAAGGTAGGGGGCTTCGGAAAGTGCCTAACGAGACTTGAAGGGATGATTCTTTTAGAAAGAGTCGTATTTCGTTAACAATATATTTTTTTATGCAAACCAACCAGCTTTAATTGAAGACATCTTTTTCAAAAAAATTAATTGTCTATTTGTAAGAATTTTTTGCGTCCCTACCAATAATCTTTACCGCGGCCAAATTCACTAACATCTATGAATTTGTTAGAATAAAATAAGTCTGTTCAACAGAAAATTAAATTTTCTATGATTTTTGACCAAACGCCTTTAATTTAAATTTGTGTTAATAAACACCTATATATTTTAAGAACTTAGATAATAGGTACGCTAAAAATCATACAAACCTAATAATTTTTAATTATAAACATTTTTATCCAATCATGAAATCTTTAGATTTACAAAAACCTTTAAAAATCCGACTGAATTCGCGGTAAAGCCTATTATAAACCCCCTACTCTCTGTTAATGCTTCTGAAATTTTCTTTGAACTCTCAAGTTGTCGGCGACTTCAAAGGGTGGAACAGGGCTGTCATCGTTCAGCAACTCCGTGGGTGGCGAAAGCGACAGCCCGAAACGCGGCTGTATTAACGCTTTGTCACTGCCTTTGCTTTGAAGGCGCGGTGTTGCCAAATCTCAAGTATTATCAAAAGATCTTTAAAATTAAGATCATCAATAGGCCAAGCCGAGGGCCAAGCCCAAAATTAGTCTCCACGATATGATAGTTAACGTATTACCATAACAAAAACATGACAATAATGCAACGTATAAGATTATAAGAATAAAGTCGAGGCAAAATGAAACATTACTATAAATTGAGAAAAATACTTCTCTGCAAAACGAAATATAGGTAAGTACCTATAGATATCTATATTTTGATATTGATTGACAAACTGATCTTACTATAGAGGGAAATTTTGTGAGCGACTTGTATTTTTAAATAGTTGATGAATTAGCTGAAAATGTAGAAGAGTCTTAGAAAATTTAATGAGAACAGTGAGAGAAGTGGAGATCACTGATAGAGTTTTTAAATATAGTTTGAAGGGTCGTTAACAAGTCTGACATAGTTCTTCTAGAAAGATTATGCGAAAGCGAAATCTATTCTCCACAATATTATTATTAGTATTTCGATAGTTCGTTTTTTTAGAGGGTTTAAATCTATTTTGAATACCTTTGAGCCGATAAATATTTAATCCCTAGGTACGTTTGGTAATAGACAAAGGTTTCATCATTACTTCGTTAAATTAAATGGAATGAGAGCAATAAGAGCTAGGTCAGCTAGGTGTCTTTAGTTTCCACTGGCTACGAAGAAGCTGAAGTATGTGGAGTTCAGAAAAACGTTATTTCTGAATAATACAGTTAAAAAGATATCGCCGTAGCTTCAACGTAGTTTATCCTACGAGGAAATTACTTATTTTAAATTACTATTATGTGCAAAATGTATGATAATAATACAGGTTTTATAAGTATACACATTACCTACCTATATTATATAGCCTTCTAGGAAATCAATTTTCAGTTCGTTCTAAAAATTCGTTCATCATTAAATATCTCCATCTTTCCAAACACCAAATAAAACATACAAATTACCCAAAGATTGGCTACGTCAATCGCAGCTATTGAAATAAGATTTCGAAGCTTGCAAGAGTTGCAACTCTTTCGTCACTCTTCTTCATTGACTACCTCAACTAATGCAGAAGCAATCTCAAACACAACCTCCGTAATGATGATATGCTGAGCAGCAGGACAATAAATTAACAGAAGTAAAAGAATATGTCTAGCTTATTGTATAACAAATATGATAACAGTCAAGGGTAGTAGAAAACTTGCACTGCAAATTCTTGAAAGCTAGAAGCAATGTTGTTTATATAAATTTATAAAAATCAAGGAAGTGAAGTTCAAATGTTGAATCCCAACAAATTGCCAACCTCATGTGAACTAATTAGAATTATTACTAATTTTGTCTAAGGCTTTGGGAATTATGGAGTTTACTAACCGACCGATACTTTTTACCATCCTTGTTTACACAACTATTTAGAATTGGTAGATCAGCAAATTTTTTCAATTGAGGAAAGACAGCAGCAGGGTGGAGTGACTTGTTAAAATGATAAAGTAATAAGGGGGCTAAGAATAACGCGAAATTTTTTAAAAATATTGAGGGTATCATGCCTGGCTTTCTTTTCTGATATCCCTGTTTTTAAAACAAGATTGAACTTCCTCATAGTTATATTTAGATTGTTGCGATTTTATTTCCATCGCAACTATCCTGCACGTCAAATAAAAGTTATGTTAGTTTCTAAAACATGCCCATAATGTTGTAAATCGCTTTTAATTAGCGACTTATTAGATTAAGTCGGTGAGTTCATAGCACTAGAATTAGAGATGAGTTTTAAAATCATACATTTAATATTTTCGTATTAAGTTAACTATACATGCGAGAAAACCAAAAAATTCGACTGGAATACAAAAATCTTTAATAGTACGTATCTATAAAAATATAGAACATTCTCATTAAGTTAAAAAGATATCATAAGGTTTAAGAATATATTTATAGATATTCTGATGGGTAGTTGCACCAAGTTTATTTAACGTAAATTTAACTTCAAAAATTGTCTTGCACCAATTTTTAAACTTAGCTTATTTCATTTTAATCCTGGACTAACTTAAATGGTTGATGATTTAGGTTCAAACACAAAGGTTAAACCTTGTTTTACGTCCACAATTTGTGTTGTATAACTATTTTCGCGCATTTCAACGCCAAAACGATTTTGAAGAAATGGATGATTTAGAAAATTTCGTTTATAAAAAGAAACTGTATTAATTGTGATGAAAAGCATACCACCTTTTTAGGCATTCGGTATTTCTAGGGCAGGAAGGGCGAGAACTGTTGAATCATAAAGCGATTTTCCCAGTATTCACATTTGTCTTTGACATTAATTACCAGCATCTGTATTTTCAATTACATATTTGTACTTCGCCAGTCACCACAATATTTATCAATAGGGATTTATCGTTACTTTGTAACATTTGAAGATCATTTTCTTTTAGTTTTCGATTCCATATTATCAAATGTTGTTATTTAAAAAGTAAAACACTTTTGCAAATGAAAAACGCGGAACCGGAACATCAAAAGCGAAACGAGACCTAACCTACCTTTAATCCTTTAATTACCCGAAAATTAGTAACAATACGAAAATCCCTAAATTTCATGATTTAACTGATCTGCTGTTAACTGCAAGCGGTACAACACAAGCAAATTTAACTTGCGTTTATGATTAAAACTTAAAACTTCAGTTAAGAGAAAGTTGGTGCAACAACTCAAATGAATAACATCAGAAATTTCAATTTTGGTTTCCATCCTTTTATCAGTAACTATGTTGGTAAATAACTGTGTTAATTTTATATTAAATACATTAATCACGAACAGCTGGATTTATCAGTGAGGATCTCAGGAACCCCCACTATTATCAAAACAGGAAAACGTCAAATGTACTTCAAAATGTAACATAAATTTCAGTCAATTTAGGATTTAAAAAAGAAAAATACCCATATACTCACCATTCTGAAACATTAAACTGTTCAGAACTCTATCAACAAATAAACATCCTTTTTTCTCAGAAAACTGTCTGCTAAACGCCGACAACATCGCAAATCCAAAACCTGCTACACAAACCCAAGGCTTCACTCGATGAAAAGTGCACTGTACCACTGCGCATGAGTATCACAAACTCGACTCTCTTTCACATTTCAGAGAAGCTTTTTCGTTCAGTTTTAGAGAACTTGTCGCCGTAAGTGTCCGTTGGCAGATCCGCTTAAATTGCATTCGTGAAAAGTTGGGTGATAGAAAAAGTGAAATTTGAAAACTTTATATTTTTGCTTCTTTACGTTCTTTATCGGTTTGGATTAAGTGACGCTTTGCGAAGGAATTGTAATAAAATTGACTGAATTGAAAAAGTGAAATATACATAAAATGGTTGTGCTAGAAGGAGGTGGTATGCTCTCCTCAGGAAACCAATACATACAACCGGATTATCTTAGCCCTTTGCCCACAATGGTAAGTTTCTTAAATTAAAGTAAACCATTTTTATTTGACTTTTAATCTTTTTTAAGACAATCGATTTTTTTTTCAAATTTCATGATTTTTTTCCAACATAATAATTGATCTTCTGGTATTCTTTCATTTCTGAAATCATCAATAGATATTTGCCTTTAAAAATGCACTGTGGCTGATTTTTATTTAATTAGATGTAATTTCGTCGCTTCTTATATCTTTTTTTTTTTAAATTAAATATTACTTAACCGATCTGCAATATCTAATAATTTTCTTATTGTTTCAGCTTGATGCAAAGAAAAGTCCTTTAGCACTCCTGGCTCAAACTTGTTCCCAAATAGGCGCGGACTCTCCAAATACCAAACCACTTCTTTCATCATTGGACAAGAAGAAGTCTGATTCTCGTACTTCTCCAGGCACAGCTCGCGAAAAGAGTGACAAGCATTCCCAGCGTTCAACCCCTAGTGACAACAAATTAGCTTTTAAGCCTTATGAGAACAACGTTGTGAGCAAAAAAGTCGAGGAACCGCGTCCTAATAGTCAAAAAAGTGTCGATAACGATAAAAAATCGCCTGTTAGTGATCGAAAATCCGCGTCACCCAGTGTTAATAATTCCTCTGCGCATAGTGGATCAAACACACCGAATCCTGAGGGTGGAAAGGCTTCTCCGGAGGCTCACAGATCCTCAACTCCTTCCGCTAGCCCTATCATCCGTTCCGGACTAGAAATTTTGCAAGGACACGGCAAAGAATCTTCCTTAGGAGCTTTCAAGTCAGGAAGTCTTTCGTCCGCCCTACAAGGAGGCTTGCCTAATCATCTAAGCTCATTTTACCCTCCAGGATTAGAACATGTTACGAATCCTGCTTTTAGACCTCCCTTTCCGGGAGCACCATACAGTCACCACCATGCTATGCTCGGATATCCTGGGGCATCGCCTGGCCCATATTTGAGCTACGCTAGAGTAAAGACGCCTTCAGGAGGCGAGGCCCTTGTTCCAGTGTGCAAGGACCCGTATTGTACGGGATGCCAATTCAGCTTGCAAAACCAGCAGCTGTTGATGAGTGGTGCTGCAGGTCCTTGCCCCTCAGGATGCACTCAGTGTGACCATCAAAAGTATAATTTAGCCATGGCAATGTCTTTTGGTCAGCAGACTTCACTGGCATATCCATCTCTTGGACGTCCATATGTATGCAACTGGATTGCAGGAGACGCTTATTGTGGAAAGCGATTCGTTACCTCAGAAGAACTGCTACAGCATCTCAGGACACACACTAACACTTCCGATCCAACCGCAGCCAGCGCCGCAAGCCTTTTAAACCATTCAGCACTTCTTTCTTCTGCCGCGCTTCACAGGAGTGGGTATCCGAGTGCACCACTAAGTCCTTTGAGTGCTGCGAGGTACCATCCATATGGCAAGCCAGGACTACCTAGTAGCTTAGCAGCTTCACCTTACAGTGCTTTTAACCCGGCTTCATTAGGTCCCTATTATTCCCCTTATGCAATGTATGGACAGAGACTGGGCAGTGCAGCTGTACATCCGTAGTGAAAATGTGCGAGAAAGAGGTTTTTTGTCTCTTTTAAGTCGCTTTGCCTGTGATAAACTGTACATAAATTGTTTTCTGTATATTTTCAGAGGTATTGATAAAAATTAATATTGTGTATGAAAGATTACTGAACTTCTACTAAGTGCAATGTCTCAAGCAAAAAAATGTTATTAAGATAATAATTAATATTTAATATTTTTTTATGGTTTAGTTTCCCTATCGTTATTCGCTACTCTTAAAGGTAAGAGTTATAATTTCAAATTTTGTCAGAGAACATGAATGTGAATAGAAAGAATTTTTTTTCTGTACTATCAAATCAAGATGCTAAATTGTGGTTATAATATGTACCAAACCAAATGATTAAAAATCTGTTCTCAAAATATAGATACAAACTTGATCTGAGAGTTTATGAGGAATGTAAAATTAAGTTATTATTATCCTTATTATAAATGTTGATTTCCTTCTCAATTTAATAAATTTGTTTGTAGTACATACGATTTTTATTTATATCTTTGAAAGGGAAAAGGCCGTACAAAAAGTCATATTAGTGATTATTGTTAAAATCTCTGATCTGACTTCCTCCTTATCGAGATATTTATTTGTATGTATTATATGTTATAGGGTCGACACGCCGTTTTTGGCCACTTTAAGGGTTTTTTTTTTCTCTTTTAAAATGCACGGATTTATTTCTAAAAGGTCTATTAAATCTACTAATTTCTAAAAGGTCTATAAAACCTACTTCCTTAATCAGACCAACTTTTGCCAAAAAATACATATATCTATTCTTAATAACAAATTTTGCCACTTCGCCAATTTTTGCCTGTTAAGGCATCTAATAATTCCCAGTAAAGGCCACAAAACAAATAAAATAATACCAATCTAGGCCTATCTACTTATATCAAAATAAGTCAAAAATACATGTATACTTTATCATATTTTTAATTTAATTGAAAAAATACAAATTTAAAGTTATTATAGGTAATACCTACATATTTATTATAATTTTTTAAAAACTTCAACCGGTCCAGAAAAACTGTTTTTAATATACGACCATCTTGAATAACTTTGGGATCAGGAAACTTTCCCAAAATATCTTCAACACATCTACAACTGATATATAACAACAAACTCATCTATATCATCCATACTACTCCCACTTTCTTCCTTGGAACTGGAATCTTCTTTCTTCTCAATTCTTGATTTATTTACGTTGGCTAGCCGATGTCCGTTTTTCAATTCCCTTTCTTCCTTCTTTTTCTGCTTCTGCATTTCCTTCTCCGCTTTTTCTTGGTCTTTTAACGAAAAATATTCTACCCATTTGTTGCAGGTAACAACACTGGGCGTGTATTCTTTTTTTCTTTAAACTTTGGTGGCCTAAGGTTAGGCCACTTTATTACATCATCAAAAATATTAACAAGCGAATCCACAGAAGTTTTGCCCCCTAACTTATTTCTAAGAGTAGCTCGTAGTAGGTAGCTTGTTTTAGTTTTGCAGGGGAATAAAGAAACTTGCATTTTGTTTATTCTTTTTCTCCTTTTCTCTATTTTTTGGAGCCATTTAGTTGTCTGTAATTATAGAAAAAACATTTTTGCCAGTCTGTTTTTGATGGCTATAACCAGTTTTTTTATGTCTATTTTTGGCCAACGCCTGAACAAAAATGGAAAATGTTCAAAAATATTTTGCTAGTTTTGGCCAGCCCCTGTAAAACTTAACCTTGTTTATTTAAGTTATTTTTTTAACAGAAACCTATAGAACACAGTATATTCTTACTGTTCCCTACCAAGTATATCTATTAATAACAATTTTTTACCAAAAAATAACTTATTGCGTTGTCTCACCAGATGAATTAGAAACAAAATTATGGACAGGTGATTTTAACGACCGTTAAAAATATTAAAGTCGTTAAGCGCCATATAACCAAATGGAGATACAGGGTCGTTGGTATGTATGGAAACGGTCGATTATTTCTTAAAGTACAATAGCGAGTACAACAGCTAGCAAAAATATTCAAGGCGAAAGTTTGAGGATTTTTTATAGTCTATTAGAATTTAAAGAAATTAAGTATACAGGACGAGTCAGAAAGTCGTAGAGAAGTAAAGTTACTTTTTTTTTAATAGAACACCCTATATCTTAGAATATTTTTGGATTTTCATAAAATTTCAATTACTTTTTAATAAGTCTAAACTTAATAATTTCCGAGATATCGACTTTTGAAAAATGACATTTTTGAATTTTGACAGCTTCTAGCTTTCTAGCGGTACTTACGTCTTAGAGTAAAATGGCTTACATGTCCCTATCTTAGTTTTTAACTATCTTTCTAAAAGTGTCAACTTCCGGTTAAACCGGATGTAAGTAACTCAAAAGCCGGAAATATAGCACTTCCGGTTTAACCGGAACTTCGTATTTTTGAAAAGATAATAAAAAAGTAAGATAGGGACATGTAAGCCGTTTTGCTCTATAGCGTACCGTTAGAAAGTTAGACGCTGTCAAAGTTCAAAAATGTAATTTTTCAAAAGTCGATATCTCGGAAACTACTAAGTTTATACTTATAAAGCTCTTTTTAACAAATAATCATAATTTTATGTACAATTGAAAAATGTTGTATGTAAGATATAGGGTGTTCCATTAAAAAAAAGTAACTTTGTTTTTGTACGGCTTTCTGACTATATACATCCTGTAAACTTATCTTTTTTTAATTCTAATAGACCCTACAAAACCAAAAAACTTTTGTCTTGAATATTTTTTGCTACCTGTTTTACTTTAAGAAATAATCGACCGTTTCCATACATACCAACGACCCTGTATACAAAAAGCACTACGGATTTTCATAAAAAAATAAAAAAATAGCAATTTTAAAAATCAAAGTCTCTGTTGAAATGGCCAAAAGCGGCATAGTGGACAAAAACGGTGTGTCGACCTGTCGACACTACCAAGCTTTGTTATTGGAAAATTCATTTTCTTAGTTACATAATGCTATTTTTCTCGACTATAAACGGATTTTTTATGATAAATCAATATATTGTATGTATAGTTGCATTAGGAAGGATTTAAATCACAGGATTTAAAACGTGATTTAAATGGCAATTCAAATCAGCTGCTTTTTTAAAATCTAAATCATTATCAAAATCAAAATTTTTCGAATGTGACTTTGGAATTTTAAATTCATTTCAGATAATGTGTTATTTTCGAGAGATGATCAGTGACGTAGCAAGGGGGGGGGGGGCGAATTGGGCGACCGCTCGGGGCGCCATATTAACAGGGCGCCAAAATGGTCATTAGAAATACGGGAATTTAAAAATTTACTAATATAATTAATGTCCGGATGGTTTTTGACATTTGGCAACGCCGATATTTGAAAAAAAGGCGCCGAGCCGCAAGTGGAGCTAATTAATAAATTTGCTGAACAGAAGGCAAGAAAAATAAATTTGTAATATTTTTTTAAACAATAACGTTTCTTGTTTTAAAAGTGACAAAACTTATTTGATATTTTTAATGTGTTATGTGTTGTGTTGTATAAAAATGTATAAATATTATGCTAATATGAGCTTTTTTAAATCTTTTCGTTTTAAGCCCTATTTGTTTATTCGACATTTAACTATGAAAGTAAGTCTGTTCATATATTTGTAACATCTAAAATTTGTAGATGTACTATTTTAGTTTTAAGATTGTCTTGTAGGGCGCCAGAACTACTATTCGCCCGGGGCGCCAAAATTCCTAGATACGTCCCTGGAGATGATATCATACTAAAGACGAATTTCTTAAATTCTAATATCTATAATATGTGGTGCACCGCCAGACTGGTCATTAATGTAATTGACCCCAGTATTTTTTTTTACTTTCAACTATTGGCTCCTCCATTGACTTTGATAGTTATTTATTTAATTCGTTTTAAGCACTTGCTTTTATTAAATTAGTACTTATTATAATATTTTTTTTTCTGGAATGCTGTAAAACATGTTGAAAGTAATAAAGAATGAAACGTCTAGTAACATTTGACATCATAATTATTATTACTCGTGGTTTCATTGTAATATGGACTCCTATTAATTTTCAAGAATTTTAGGTTTTTCTAGTTTTTTCTAAATAACTTTTAATTGGTTTATTAGAAGCTAACAAAGTTTAGTGTGCAAGTCCATCATAAAAGGTCATTTATTAAAGTCTAATACAATTTTGATGTAGAATTAATAGGGGAGCCAACATGTAGGCTCGCGGTGGCGAAAAGTTTTACAAATTGACCTTCATATTATAGGTTCCTGGTAGAAAAGATCAAAGATTAGAATAGCAAAAAACGAATGGCTTAAACGTGAATGCTCAGAAATAGAACAGCTGCAAAACCAACATGACGATTTTAATCTGCACAAAAAGCTAAAGGAGACTGCTGGCATATATAGGAAAGTGAGATCAATTATTGTAACAGTAGATAATAACAACCAGATAGTCCTCGACAGCAAAGAAAAGAACAATGTATGGGAAAGGTATATTGAAGAACTTTTTGACGACGACAGCCCCCAGTTGGCACCAATAGCTCTCTAACCGGCCCATCGATCACAAAGGGAGAGATTGAAAACGCCATACGTAACTCAAAAAATAACAAAGCGGCTGGCCCAGATCAAATTCCTTCGTAAATACTTAAACTCCTAGATGAAAGAGGCATCACAGCACTACATAAAATATTTAACACTATATAATATGAGACAGGACACTACCCTAAACAGTGGTTATGCTCTGCTTTTATCCCTCTGCCTAAGAAGACCAATGCAAGAAAATGTGAAGATCATAGACTTATTAGCCTGATGAGCCACGCTTTAAAAATATTCCTTAAAATCATACACCAAAGAATTTACAAGAAGTGTGAAAGAGACATAGGCGACTCGCAGTTTGGGTTTAGACAGGGGTTAGGTTTAGGTTTAGGAGAAGCGATAGTTGCAACACAAGTGCTTGTCCAAAACTGTTATGATCAGAGAAAGGATGTGTGTCTATGCTTCATAGACTATGAAAAGGCATTTGATCGCATACAACACCACAAATTAATGCAGCTCCTCAATGGACTTGATAAAGACCAAAAGGACATTAGATGCATTGAAAATCTATATTGGAACCAAACAGCGCAAATCAAATTAGGCAATAATATGTCCAACGCCATACAGATTAGAAGAGGGGTACGACAGGGATGTGGGCTGTCTCCACTCTTATTCAACTTATATTCGGAAGCAATATTCCAAAAGGCTTTGGAAGACGTGGAAATGGGAGTCAAAGTTAATGGAGTGTGGATTAATAATATCCGTTACGCTGACGATAGACGATACGGTCTTAATCGCTGATAACATACACGACCTACAACAACTGGTCAACAAGGTAGGAGAACAGAGCAAATCAATGGGCTTAAATATCAACATCAAAAAAACAAAGTTTATGATTATCTCTAGAAACCTAAATATGTTTGAAAACTCCACCATAACATTTAACGCAAGACCCATAGAAAGAGTAGATAAATTTAAATACTTGAGCATCTGGCTTTTCGAAGACTGGACATCAGACAAGGAAATAAAATGTCGCATTGAACAAGCTCGACAGGCATTCCTGAGGTTTCGAAGGGTGCTTGCCTGTTCCGACTTTGACCTTAACCTAAGACTCAGATTCATTAAATGCTACGTTTGGTCGGTGCTTCTTTACGGTATGGAAGGATGGACATAGAAGGCCTCTGCAATTAACAAATTAGAGGCTTTCGAGATGTGGCTACATCGCAGAATCCTGAAGATACCTTGGACGGCTAGAATAACAAACGAAGAAGTTCTAAGACGTGTCAACAGACAACGTGAACTGTTTGAATCGATTAAGAAAAGAAAAACGGCATATCTATATGCATTGGAAGAAGAAGAAGGTAGAAAAATACCAATTCTAGCATATTATCAAGGACACTGCGTATGTTGTTTGATACATAAATACTATTAAAACTACATAGGTATTCTAGTATAAAGTTTAGCCAAAATTTGTTATCAACATACCTATATAGGTATTCAAAGTTCTTACAATTCACGGAAGAAACGAAGTTTGCACTGCGACAGTCACAGTGCAACAATTTTTTGTACCCCTAATTCTGTCCTATAGGGAGATAATGCCTTACTGCATCTTTTATTATTCTTTTATTGATGTTTTTGCAATTTAAAATTTTTCATTCTTCTTCTGTCCCTTTACTGTTCAATATTTTAATTGACAGTAGTAAAAACACACTAAAGCGGAGAAAATCATAAAATGGGCCTAACCTCAAATGGTTAATATGCCTATTAAAATGGAGACTTACCTCAGTTTCATTATCCATAATATAAATATTCGGTAGTAGCACAGTTCACCCACAAATAACAATGCCTATAGTCTGTTGCTTAATGCGAGAGAGTAATAACTCATTATTGAACTATAAAACCCAGTGGTCTTCGCCGTATTCCATGGGCGTAGTCCAATTATTATTTCATGTAACATTCGGAGTTGCAAAAATAGTTGAAATGTGTTTCAACATGACTGAAGTGGAATAGTCAACAATATACCGACTTGTGCACGAGGATAAACGCGGCCCCATCAGGTCACCAAAGAGAATAATGTAATAAATGAGGATGAAAACACTACCGTTCTACTTAAAAAAAGAAATACCTACCTTGGACAAAATAGTGTCCGAAATGAAAAAGGATGATTTCATTCCACCCATGGGTAAGAAGAAACTATGGAAAACTTTGAAGGAAATGAATTTTTGTTATGAATAAATTCAAAACAGAAAATCACTTTTAATCTCGCTTTTAAGAGGGAAAGACGAAATCATAAATGAAGGTTATACCGTTGGTAAAATATGGCAGGATAAACATTTAAAAAGCGCGAGGCAAGCTTTCATGGACGGATGTTCCACTGGAATAAAAGCGCCCTCGGGAAAGGGTAAAAGATTCATAATTACTCACATTGCTAGCATTTAAATGAAAACGGATTGGAGACTATCATGAAATGCCCCGAACTTACCATCGTGATCCACGAATGAAGACTTACCTTCGTCACTATCAAAAAACGATGAATTAGGCTTTAAGAAATATTACCAACGAGATATCCTACAAAAAAGCTAATGAAAAGTTTAGAATACATTATTCAGCTTTATATCACCATCATGAAAAACCGCATCTAAAGAGACAAGGGTGTCAAACATCACTACATCCGGAAAATGAGAGCTTAATTACCAAACAAGTCATTGTCAAGTCATAATTTTAGGTTAGGTTCATTTAATGATTTTCCCCGCTTTAGTTTAGTCATTAAACTTGAGTTGCTACTGTTCTGAATTAGAATCTGAAACAGTAAAAAATGGTTGAACTGTGGCTGTCGCAGTTTAAACTTCGTTTGTCTCGTGAATTGTAAGAACTTTGAATACTTATATAAGTTGATAACAAATTTAGGCTAGACTTTCCTGTCTTTATAATGAAATATGTAGTTTTAATAGTGTTTTTCCACTACTAACCTATAACATCGCCATTATTGACCGATTATTAACGTTAGAAATCGTTTTTCTCTACCTTATAAGTTATGACCATGATCAAATAATAAGGCATTGAAATCCATTATTAACCGATCTTCAAGAATCTATTTGAACGCAGGTAACTTGATTTTTTGATTCTACAACATGAATTCATAAACATGAATAACCTGAAAGGTGAATTTTGTGGTTAGGCAACCAGATAATTATCAATACATATAAGATTATTAGAGATGCTTGATATTGTAAAATATCGATACAATCAATAACAAATATCAACTTATACCTTTTCTTCACCTTATTGACAACATACCAAAAGGCACAAGTAATATTATACTCTTTTTCGCACTTAAGATCATCTGGATTGTGTTCTAAAATAAACTTAACGAGACTTTAACCCCTCTATACTACCAACTTAAGATGTATTGCAGATACACCTTTTCTTACAATAAATTTGTACGCACCTTGTAAGGAATTTTCAGTTACCTATATCCCTTTTCGCAAAGATACATAATGACCAGAAGAAGCTTAGGGACGACTAACCTGTATTTAATGAATTTTCGACTTATACCCCTTTTCCACCCGTGTGCCAACTGTAAGAAATTAATCGTTGATTGGTATATAGGGTGTTAAAACTTTAAGAAAATTAAACATTTTTTTAAGCCTTTTTGTCTTAAAATTACACAATTAACACAAAGAACAAAAAAAATACTTATTGCTTTTTTTAGTATAATTTTCTGTTCGAACTAAAACTAAAATGTATACTATAAAAAATTGATGCGTTCAACCAGCTATTTCAAATGACGTTAAAGTGAAGCCTATTTTTATATTCCTACGTTTCCAAAACAGTAACACGTAATATCAGCTTTTATCCAAAATACATAAAACGTTTTACGGGTGTCACAATACATTTTCCGGTATTTATTTTTTACAATCCCTGAAAGTTGCCAAGGGTAAAAATAGAATAATGCGATTTCTTTGCAGTTGGGGTGGATAAGTGACAGCTCAACCCCATTTGACAGGGTGTTGAAGCACGTAAGATGACAAACACTGTCACAATCGTTCAGACTGCGCGATGTTATAAAAACGTTGGGGTGAATTTTAAAACGAAAACAACGGTATAAAAATAAATTTTTTATTTTTGCCTGGTAGATTTTAGTATTAGCAGGCCCTATTTTCACTTTTTATCTGAACGGAATCCTCTCATTCTCAACCGATCTTTTAAACTTGGCATCATAATTTGAAGAAAAATCATGAGACTTGTCGCATTTGTTTTAATGAAAAATACCGTTGGCATTATGTTTCTTATTTTGAGAAATTCAGGAGTTTTTGGATAAGGCAGTGCTGTTGTCGGTAGGGAAGTTTCCCTAGATATTAGGACAAACGTGCTTTAGAGGGATAAAAGGAGGTTACATTTTTTGAAACTTTATGGTTAGTATTCGTAATTCGAAAATAGTATTTAGGCTGGTGAGATTAAAAAATCGGTGCCTGCAAGAAATATATCATCGCCTAGGCTCACGAAGGAACCAAACTAGCATTTCGTAAATTCAAAGAACGCTATAATAATTTTCTTTGATAAATTTTTCAGCAGTGGATTCAAGTCAACTTGTCAGTTTAGTATTAAACCAATCAATTTTTTTTTGCTTATTATAAGTTAGCTAATATAGCTTACTTTAAGTAGATAATAGTGTCACTCATGAGGAATTACGCATAGATTTAATAGTATATGTACAGGGTATCCAGTTTTCGTGTGTTTTCATATACTAGCTTAATAATAATAAGGATATTATAAAATATAGAAAAATGGGGTTTGCGGCTTAATGTTCTATTATGGTATGAAACTTTCATTGCCGCAAACGAAATTTTATAGCCCTCTCAGTTTCTGAGATACATGGCGATTTTGAAGCTTGTCATTTTTAACGCTACCCTGTATCTCGATTACTTGATAACTTAACGATAAGGTAAAAATGTGATATTAAGGTCCACGCTTATTCTCGCTGTATGACTTGTTGCCCCGTCTTGCTGAAACCAGTAGTGTCATATTTCTTCTTGAATTCGAGGTAAAAACAATATCTGCAGCATTTGAACCATATATACACTGCGTCCGTAAAGTCTTGCACAAATTCATTTAAAATTCAGGGGCTTACTTTTTTTAAAAACGCTCGGACACGTCAATTAGTACTTTTGTTTGCGCATTTTTTAACGTAAAATGTTTTTATACAGGGTGTCGCACGTATGAGGTATGAGGTCATCAAGGATTTTTTTTAATGGAACACCCTGTATATTAATCAATTTTGAATTCTATGATGAACACTGAACACCTCTGGAAATCACGGTTTCCGAAATATTGACGTTTGAAAATTTATTTTAAACACATTTATTGATGACCTCATACCTCATACGTGCGACACCCTGTATAAAAACATTTTACGTTAAAAAATGCGCAAACAAAAGTACTAATTGACGTGTCCGAGCGTTTTTAAAAAGTAAATACCTGAATTTTAAATGAATTTGTGCAAGACTTTATGGACGCACTGTATGTATTAGTACTATATGGCGCCTTGCCCATTTAACCAATGTAAGCGTAGTGAAGCCGAGGTTCCTTGTTCCGTCAGGGTCTTTCCGCGCAGTGCGCATGCGCGAGAAAAAATAAATAGACATTTGTGTTAACGGAACAAAAATGAGGTTATCACATTTGACTTTGACAACTGGACAGAAATTTGTAACCAAATATTAAAGTTCTTGATTTGTTTAGATTTTGTATATTATTTTGATTGAGAAAAGAAAAAGAACGCAGGTAAATATATTAATAAAGCTTTTATTAGATATTTTGCAATTATTTTTAGATTTCAACAGGTAAAATAATAGGTTTTTTTAGGATTCTTTAAAGTACATGCAATTTTCGGTAAAAATAGGTAGGTACCTAATTATATCAACAGCAACAAAGGAAATTATAATCTTTAGGAAATGGACTACCTAGTTGTTGTTCCCTCACGAAACTAACGTAAGTAAGTTGAAAGAAAGAAACAGTCGGTCTGGGTACATACCTGTAGAACGATAAATCTTTGTTCAAGTCTTTACGCCTGTTAAAAATAATGTAAAATATTCTGTTTTGCCTCGGCATCGTCACAAAATGATCGCACTTCACACACACAATCAAAATTTGCAGAAAAGTTAAGATAAACAGTACACAAAAGCTGTTAATAATAACAAATCCACTCGATGAAACGAGCTGTCAACCAAATTAACATTTGCTAAAGATTTCGAGGTTATGTCTAGCAAAAATGAGACGTTGTCACGTTGTCACCCTTCAGTTATATGAAATTGTTATTTGACGCGTTTTAGTTTAGAAATGGAAACAAATAATTTGAAAACCAATATTGGAATGAAGCACAACGGCGACATCCTAGCTCTGCTGATGAGCTGTTATACAGCGAAACGCGTCCAGAGATTGGGTCTGATGGAAAGGATAAGGGACAAACATTTGTTTGTTGTAATTTGAAAACACTTGGAAGTACGGACTTAATGATTATTTTGCAATTTTTTAGCAAGATTTTTGGTAATTTTATCATTACTCTAATTTTCTAAGGCTCACTCTTCTGCCCTGTTCTAAAGAAATAAAAGTATATTTGGCAACACCCTTACAGCGCATGCGCACAAGTCGAAATAACCCTGGATCTTCTATCTCTGTTGTTGCTTCAAGATATTCAGGGTAATAGCCATATAGTACTAATACATATATGATTTGAACATAGCGCACCAATATTTGCAAAACATGGCTGGTGCAAAAGTACTCTAATAGAAATGTCATCCCATTCGGAGGCATTTTTGTTTTTATCTTATAGAACACACTCCTGATTTCTTCTCTATCTGCGAAACTTTGGAAAAAGGTATCGGAAACAGATAAATTATTTAATTTCGTCAAGGGATTGACCTTAAGATTTTTCTGTTATTCAAAGTGTCTCACTCAGTAATGTACAGCTGCAGTAAACAAAATTAAAATTTTCAGCGGTAAGTTCAGATTCCAGTGTACAGCCCTTTCCCCTTAAGTTGTTTATAATCTGCTAAGGCTCCGTAGTCTTATTTTTTGCATCAGTGATTCTGTTTTTATAATAATTTTGTTCAGCTGCCTTAATAAATAAAAATGTTGTATATGGTGGTAAAGAAGTAATGTGCTCGGCACTACTTAAAGTGTAAATTAATAATGCCATTATTAATCGAATCTTAAAATATAATGTTACAAGCCAAATATGGAAATTTTGGAACTTGATTTTTGGGCTTACTTATCTTTTCTAAAGTAACGCGCGGACCCGTCGATTTTTATTTCTTAATGAGGTCTTTTTGATAATAAATTTATATATACAGGGTAGCCCAAAAATAAATTACGATCATCAACTTAATTTTTTTCAAATGAAAACATCTATTTGTTTGTTTTATTTTTAAATTTTGCATCGTACTTTTATCTTTCTTGTACCATGCCCTAAACTTAACAGTTATCGAAAAAATTACGATTGAACATATCAGTAAGTGAGACCGTATTTCTGAGGATTTATTTGTAAATCGAGCAAAATACAACGGAAGTGTGTTTATTTCGTTTTTTTTTTTCAATTCTGGTATTTCTAAAAGTTGACTTGTTCCGCTAAGTCTCACAGAAACAGCATGACAACTTTACTTCAAATAAGTACTTGCGAAGCGTAGTTGCAAAGTTGTGGTTTGCACAATGGTGAAGTTAACGGAACGAGAAAAAATTGAAATCCTCAGTATGGTTGGGTTTGGTGATAGAACACGTACTTAAATAAAAACAGCTCAATTTTTCAATGGAATCTATCGTCCTCCCATATGTCAAAAGGTGGTGAGTAGAATAGAGGCTATATTTAGAGAATTCGGTCATGTTAGAGATTTGCCTAAATCTGATCGTCCTGCTCAAGATGAAAATGAACAAATCGACGTCTTGCTTTCCTTGCATGGAAGAAAATCCATGTATTCCTGTGTCGCATATTAACGCCAATTTACACATGCGGCAATCTGTTGTTCACCGAATAGTTCAAAAACACAAATACCACCCATACAAAGTTATTTCAGTGCATGAGTTATTTCAAGATGAATTCGATAGGCGCAATGAGTTTTGTGAAAGCATGAAAAATATGTGCAATCTTGATAATAGTTTATTAAAAAATATTATTTTTTCCGATGAGCTGTGCTTTTTCGTTCCTGTTGAATGGTAATATGAACTGAAAGAATTGCAGTTATTGGGCAACAGAAAATCTACATTCAATGATGGAGGTTCACTGGTTCACAGACAGTACCCTCAAAAAACAAATGTGTAGTGTGGAATAGTGCGAGGAAGGGTAATATTGGTCCATTTTTCTTTGAAGAGTCTTTAACTGGATAAGCATATTTCGAATCTCTCCAACTCGAATTAATTCCAGAATTAGTGGCTCCATTTCCAAATCCATTAGACCCAAACTTCCCTGACGAAGAACTGATGTTCCAGCAAGATGGTGCTCCTCTGCACTATGCGTACATTTTTGGATGGAACCTTTCCCAATCGGTGGATAGGAAGGAGAGGACCTATCGAATGGCCTGCTAGGTCGCCAGACTTAACTCCGCTGGATTTCTTTTAGTATTGAAAGTACTTATGGGCGCGCTCTTATGGGAATAGTCGACGGGCGACATGCAGAAGAAAACGACATGCAGCGGCGCGCGGCGGCAGTCGGCAGTGGGATATCATCTGTCTTTGATTCTAGTCGCAATGTTACGTGCTCGAGACTGCTTAGCGGATCTAATATGAATGAACTTTAAAATTATTTAATCGGTGACAAATTTATCTAAAAACAATAGTTTGGGTGTTTAATAGTTTTCAAATTGGTATAATATAAAATAAATAAAATTTCGTAAAGGGGTAGGAAGTACTATTATACTGGTGACTGGATCGTATAGTAATTATTTTACTATTTTAGATGACGGGATTTTGTCAAAAAACGGAAATTTTATAGGTAAGGGATGGCCAGTTTCCAAGGTTTATAGATGAAATATCCATGATAAATACCCGTAAATCAGGTCAAAAACTGTAGTATTCCAAATGAGATTAAAAATACTAAAGTCGAAATTGTACCCATTTGTAACATCATAAAAGTTTTTTTTTACTTAATGCGATTTAAAGCAATTTTAAAGTTTTACTCAAATGGAGCGCGAAGAGGTATTGTTGGCCTTTCTGGCCCGCATAGAAGTATATTAGTAAAATGTTTACATTTTTCATAGGTACTTTAAGAATATTAAAATGCGTTTATTTTATATTTGTTTTTCTGATTTTTTCATCTTAATTGAAGGGTATTTTGCAAAAACAACCAATGTAATTTTTTAATAATTTGCTTAAAATGGCTTGAATAATGGGTTGTTATTGCCAAACAAGGTAATTTTTCAAAGGTATCATTTAGCTCACTATAGCAGCTGTTGCTGCAATAATAATTAACCAGGATAATATGGCAATGCGATTGAGATGCTGCAAACAGCACCAGTTTTAAAAAAATTAAATTGGTTGTTTTGGCAAAATACCAATTGAAGGTTAATGTTGACACAAATCAAAATCTTGATAATAGTAACGAGTAATTAGATTTAAACATCAGAAGGTATAAGTCGTGTCTGGCATTATTTTATTTAACTTTTGCAATTTTGCATTCTCCTTAATATTAAAAAAAAAAAAAATTTATGTATCAGTAGCATACATTGTATGGTTCTCATTACGTCGAATTTCCTGTCGCCAGCTTGGCGATTCACCACTCGGTATAAGATGCTGCCAAAAAACAAATTAAGATAAACTTAGTAAACAGTATATTATTATTACCCATATTGGAAGGGATTTTTATCACCTCACATAGAAAAACATTAAAATGTAAAAGTTGTGTCGGGTATTTTCAATACATAGGATGGTTGCGTAAGATGCAATATCTGTGAATTTTTGTGGAGGGTTACCTTGAATCGAAAGTATTTGTTGACAGGTCAAACAATGCGTGACATAACTTCGGAAATGGTTAATAACGTGCAAAGAGGGTTTATTGATCAACTTGGATGTTGTCAAGTCGTAAATGGGGTACAATTTCAACATTTATTTTGATTTGTTGTTTTGTTCTTTTAATTAAACAGGTCCTACTTATTGATATGTTCAATTTTAATTTTTTCGATAACTGTTGAGTTTAGGTTACATTACATTAAGAAATAAAAATCGACGGGTCCAAGCGTTTCTCCACAAAACACACCGCTGCAATTTAAATGAATTTAAACATTCCCTCTGGAATTCATTGTATAATAAGAAATAAATGCTTTTAGGTAAAATCTTTTATCAAGTATTTGATTTTTAGACTTGACGTAATCTGATTATAGTTTGGGACGCTCTGTATAAGCTTAGGCATCCCCTTAATCACGTAACCTTCCGAGGATGGACACCATATTGTACTTTTATTAAAGTATATACAGAGTGGCAAAAAAGTCGCGCATAATGCCTGTAACTTTTGAATTACCTCGTATACGAAAAAGTGACCTATATGAAAGTTGTTCAGTAAATTATTTCCTGCATTTCTACCTGCATAAATTTTTTCTGTCATTTCTGGTTAGAGACTAAATTATTTTGATCAAATTATTAAATGGAAGTATGATTTTTATTTATTTAAAATTGTAACAAACTTTATAATAACAAAATAAATAGCCTAGAAAATTAAACAACTTAACATCGGAATAATATACAAGTGAAACCTTTTCAGTGGTTCAGGTGTTCAATATAACCACCATTTTCTGCTAAGCAGAGCGCCAGTCGATCCCTGAACCCGTCTACAACGTTTAAAAGGAAGTCCTCTGGAATGGTCCGAATTTCAGCACTAATTCTGACTTATAAAGATTTTAAGTCATTTGGACGGTTAACGTAGACTTTGTTCTTTAAGTGTCCCCACAAAAAGAAGTCGAGCGGGGTTAAGTCCGGGTATCGCGCTGACCAATCAATAGCACCTCCTCTGCCTATTCAACGTCCTGGAAATTGTTCGCTTATGTATTGTCTAACATTTGCCGCATAATGCGCAGGTGCTCCATCTTGCTGGAACCATACCTGGTCGATTATGCCATTATTTACACCCGGTAAAACCATTCTGCAAGAAGGAATTATGTGATTCCTGAGGAGGTCCAGATATTTTTCGCCATTGAAATTACCATCTATAAAAAAGGTCCCACAATATGTCTACCAATTATTAAAATTTCAACTCGTTGTTTCTCATTCAGATGAACCATAGTGTAAACAAATTAGAAATCAGACAACAGAAAATTAAACAGGAACTCAATATTGACACCTCTTGGGTCGCTGTCATGAAAACACCTTGACTCAACTGGTGGGTATTAGGTAGGAATAATTATTATAATTAGGAAGTTTTTCATTTTGGAGTTGTCATTATCTCGAGAACGCTTGCAGATGGGTGAAAATTTGAAATACAACAAATTCAGAGTTTTCCCTGTAGAATCCAAATATGCGATCATATGCAGGGTGTTCCATTTAAAAAAAGTAAGTTAGTCTCTATGGCAACCAAACTAGAAATTACAGAGAAAGTTCATGCAGGTAGAAATGTGGGGAATAATTTACTGAACAACTTCCATAAAAGTCACTTTTTCGTATACGAGGTGGTTCAAAAGTTACAGGCATTATGCGCGACTTCTTTACCACTCTGTATAAATATTTATGCTTGGATAAACACATTTCATGATTTATATCAGATATAGCTGTGTTTTAGAAAAAATTCTGTAATTTTGGTTATAGGTTAGTTTCTTAGGTATTAACAAATAAACAGCGCAGACTATCCCGAGATATAAATTGGGCGATAAAATACCTTTATCGGGTACTCTTAAAAAGAATTATTAACGAAATGTATATCTTAATTGAAATTTTTAATTTTTATCTTACTCTTTTTACCACCCTGTATAACATTAATACGTATTTTTTGGTCAAATATATTAGGCGCTGCTGCTTAAAACAGAAGTAATTTTAAACATGTGAAAAACTCATTCAAATTGATGAAACCAATTCACCGTCCTGAACAGAAATTAAAAATAGGTATGTTAGTTATAAAGCTACGTTACGATATTTTTGACGACTAGTTTAGTTATAATAAATATAAAATTTATAAAAATACCAATACATTAATACTGTGCCACTATAGTCGCAGGTTAACGAAATAAGTCTTTTCTCATACTTTTATATAAGTATTGCAAAAAATTAAAAGTGTTTTTTTAGGGTAAATTTAGTGGAAGCATTGTGAGTATAATTTATACTAATATTAGGCAACTTTTATTTGTCCGTTTTTGTTTCGAGTTATTTCAAAAGCTTGTTTAAAATCTAGAAAGAAAGATTATATGTATATTTTTTTTTATCGGAATAGATTTTTGATTCATAGATATACGTATCCAGAAGTCCATATTAATTAATTACCTATAGATCAGTTATATTTTTACCTGGGTTTTCCATTAGATCAATTTTCATCAATCACATATCCTTTATTATTTTTTCTAACTCGATAATTTGTCAAATTTTCGAATCCCAGTCCTGACAAGCATGAGCCAAAAATCTAATAATATTTTAATTCCGCTGATATAGCGTTGACATTTTAATCGCTCGGGTAAATAACAAGGCAGGTGAACTAAGAACACCTGGGCTTAACTCCTCATGTTTGCTTTAATTAGATTTTGTTAGATAATAGGCGATGTCTGTGTTACGGTGTGGATAGGAGGACGTGATTTATTTCGGGCGTAACAATATTGGAACCGCACAGGAAAAAGTTTTCTGATCAAGCTTTCCTTTAAGGTGCCTTTCCACTGAATCGGCAAAACTGCTCTAGTAGGACAATCTTATTCGCACAGGCGAAATATGGAAGCTTCGCGTTGGCCATCTAAATGACCTAAAACGGCCAATTCACCGTCCTGAAAACCTGGCTCCTAAAAACTGGATGACACATGCTGCACTATGAGTAGTGGTCCATGATGTTGACATTTTAATCAGAATGCCCAACGCTGAAACTATGTTGTACTGGAGCAGATCCAAATAGGTTTCAGTATTCAAGTTACCCTATAAATTTAATTTAAAAAAAAAACCAGCTAAAAAGTTTTTGTTCTGTGCAAATCTGGAAGGTGAACAAAAAGCGTGGATGACAGCACACATCATGACAACATGGCTTCATAAATTTGATACCAACATGAAGAAGCACTGATATTGTTTCTGGATAATGCAACGTCTCATCCCAAAATTACACTGGATAATGTTAAACTTATTCTCTTTTCCACCCAATACTACCTCATATTGCCAACCTCCGGGCCAAGGCATTATTCAAATTTTAAAATGTTCTACAGAAGCTACATTATTAAGAGGCTTTCAACATGTATAGACAGTGGTTGTCCTCTTCAAGAAATCGAAAATATTATTACCATATCCAACGCTTTTATATGGGTTTCGGTAGCCTGGCGCAATATGTCCCCAGTGACAATAAAATAATGCTTTATGAAAGCCGGATTTATGTGTAATACGGACGACTTCGAAGAAGAATATAATATTCCACTCGCCCAACTAATATTAAGGGCACATTTGTGAACTTGAAACAATTTGCCGCTATTAATAACGATTTACCAACAGAAAGTGGAAAATTGACTAATATCGAGTGTATTCAAGAGATCGAAGAAACGGATGAAACTAATCCCAACTCTGAGATAGAGAAAAAAGAACCTGAACTTGCTTCAGTGTCCACATATCAAGCCTATCTGAAGCCTGCGCAAATTTGAGAGACTTTTTTAATAATGTTAACGATTTTGGCAAGTCTACAAATATTTCTCAATTGCTATTAAAATGTTAATCTGAATTTTATAAAAATAAAATAAAAAATATGAAGCAATCATTAATCTCTGATTTTTTTTTGAAAAATAAGAATTTTAAAGCAAACAAGCAAACATACAGTACATTGTATAACATATATGTTAGTATGCACTTGCAGTATATACTTATTAGTAAATTGCCTTCATCTTAATTAATTTTAGTTCTGATAAATTTAAACAAAAATATTTAAAATTATTTACATATAAAAATATGTAGATACTTATTAATAAACAAACACTGTAAAATGCAGATCAGTTATCTAATATTTTTCTCTATTAACCGACCAAGATTTAATTCCCCGGGGGTGCTCGCTGTTGAGAAATTTTACTGTATTTAATTATATCGGCTCCACTGCAAGCATGGACTACTTCTTTAAGTTTAAGAACCTTATGCTATCACAGATCACAACTTGACGAAATTTTACCCAAATGGTATACTTAGACTGTATACCAATTGGTTAAAGAATTCGTCATTCATCTTGGAAAAATATATAAAAATTGAGGATCCCAAAGTAGCTAATGAAATTATTAGAGGTGCAGTTCTGAAGCACAGAGACGCAGTGTTCTACTGACTTACCTAATTAATGAAGCATTTAGTCTAAAACGCTTTCCTAACATTAGAAAAGTGGCTGAAATCATGATGCTACCAAAAACAGGCAAGCCACCAAATCATAAAGATGTATTTCACTTCCAGCAATTATATCAAAATTGTTTGAGAAACTTCTTTTGCAGAGATTAGAACCTACATTAGAACACAAAAACTTGATCCCCAATCATCAATTTGCATTTAGATAAAAGCATTCGATAAAAGACCAAGTCTATCGAGTAATTGACACAATAGAAAAAGCACTAAGAGAACCTGGATATTTCTGGATGTATGACAAGCTTTTGATAAAGTTTGCCATAAAGGGCTTATCCACAAACTAAGCAATATGCTGCCCAAACAATACGTGTAACTTCTAACATTTTACATTTTAGGTGAACTATTCAGAATTAAACAAGAATATGGATGCTCCAACATAGACGAAATAAAAGCAGGAGTGTCTCAAAGAAGCATCCTGGTTTCTGTACTCTACGAACTTTATACATGTGATCTGTCACAAATATAAAATGTATCTATTTCAAAATTTCCTAAATAATTAGCGGCTAGTCGACCGTTATTCCAGGAAAAAGCAATGTTCTACATTTAGATGTTAGGAGTATATTTTTTAGAATCTTGTACAGGGACATTTTTTTAAGTGTCTCACCCGATTGGCGATTTTCCTGCTGAATATCATAAAAAACAAATTACATATTTCTCAGTGATTTTCGATAAGGAAGCCGAATTTAATGTCAAAAAATACATAGATGTACAAATTTGACAGATGAGACGCCATTTTGAATTTTCTTAAATGGCAACCCCCATAAATAACCACACGATTGGATTGCATTTGGCGATCCGATTCTAAAACTATATAGTTGTTGACACCTATTTTTAGCCGTTTCGGAAATACGAGCGTTCCTAATTTGCCTCCATCGATTTTGTCTTTTAAGTGTCTCACCCCTTTAATAAATAGACCTTCTAAGCTGAACACCCTAATTTTTTTCACAGTGACATAATTTCGCGTGAGCAAGCGATCTACGCTATAGTCAAATCCGACAGATGTCAAAAAGTGACAGATACGACGCCATCTTGAATTTTTTTAAATAGCAGCCCTTATAAATAACCACACGATTGAATTGGATTTGGCGATCCGATTCTAAAACTATATAGTTGTTGATATTTATTTTCAGCCGTTTCGGAAATACGGGGGTTCCTAATTTGCCTCCATTGATTTTGTCTTTTAAGTGTCTCACCCCTTTAATAAATAGACCTTCTAAGCTGAGCACCTTAATTCTTTTCACAGTGACATAATTTTGCGTGAAAATAAATATCAACAACTATATAGTTTTAGAATCGGATCGCCAAATGCAATTCAATCGTGTGGTTATTTATAAGTGCTGCTATTTAAAAAAATTCAAAATGGCGTCGTATCTGTCACTTTTTGACATCTGCCGGACTTGACTATAGCGTAGATCGCTTGCTCACGCGAAATTATGTCACTGTGAAAAGAATTAAGGTGTTCAGCTTAGAAGGTCTATTTATTAAAGGGGTGAGACACTTAAAAGACAAAATCGATGGAGGCAAATTAGGAACCCCCGTATTTTCGAAACGGCTGAAAATAAGTGTCAACAACTATATACTTTTAGAATCGGATCGCCAAATGCAATTCAATCGTATGGTTATTTATTAGATTTGCCATTTTATATTATTATTTTTTTTCTTTATTATTAATTGTACAAGCAATGTTAGCCTTTAAGGTTAATCAGAAAGTTATGAAGTAGCTCAATTTTTAACCACAAAAGATCTATAACTTTGGGAACAATTTATATGGCAAAATTATCCAAAATATTACTTGTTTCTAAAACTACATGGTCAGTAAATTATTTGGACTTTTTGTAGGCAATAATTAGGTAATATTTACCTAGCGTAATAGCCAAAAAATTCCTTAATTTTGAACACATATATTAAGTAACAATTAAGTAAATTATTACTTAATCATATTCCTTATTAGGATTAAATATTTTTAATGTCTAAGAGAGGTAATTTATTTGTAATTTTTAACTAGGTAAATTAAACTACAAGTAGACTTCCCTATAACAAATTATCTAAGTTCTAGATATCCAAATTTTGACTTAGATTTTAGAGTTCGAATCTTTTGTGACTTTTAAGAAAACATTTAAGGCAAAAATAAGCAAATATTTGCAAATTTAGGATTATTTTCCTTCCGTTCTGGTCTACATTACTTAATATGTTTGTTGGGCAGGTGCGTTTCTTTGTTTCCTCTCGACCACTTATCAAACCGACACTCCTCTGGTCCAAGACAATCTTAATAATGTTCTTCCGTAGTGTAAATCGACATTTTAAGTAGATCATTAACGCTTTTGATGTACAGTGGAATAGGCTCTAGCATAGGTTTAAAAGTTTAATTCAAAAAATCCTATGACTAGGGTTAAACACAAGAGATTTTATTATTTGTTTGGCTAATAAGGAACAAATATGTATTTGAGCCAACCATTATTTCTTAAATCCAAATAAATAATTTGATCAGTATGGTTATCGTGCACGTTGCTTTCTTCCGAACAAACATGTGTTCCTGAAATATGTGAAATCAAAGGTAATTAGGCTAAGACAAACTTAGTCAGTAATTATTTAACCTTGAGCTTCAGTTTAGTAGTCTATAAGTCATCGCGATATAAAATTATGCAGGGCATTCAGCAAAGAATATTTTTATATCCACTAGAATTCGCTAAAGACCTTTTTTGAAAGATTTAGGTGGTAAAATACCCATGAAACGACCAATCCCAATTTATTTATAGCGGTTATAAATATTTTATGTTACCTAATTGGATCTAAAATGGAAAAACGTTATGTAAAACTGAACGAGAACTACCTACTTTTTGCCTCGTCGTAAACATTACATTTTCATTATCATGAAGTATAAAGTAATTCGATACAGAGGTATAAAAGTTTTTATGATCGGTCTCTTAATGATAAATTTATTTAATTATTTTTCAAGAATTATTAGAGGATTACTGCGATATCAATACCAGTACAAATAAATGCACTGTATCACCCAAACGTTATTGTCCTAAAGTCTAAGCTAGCATGGCAAGCAACTTTTGATTATAAACTCGATTTTTTAGCCTTCCTTTGTTGTCGTGGACAGTAGGTTGTCACTCAATGCGTACGGTAGGTCTTGGTCCGTTACTTACTAATACTTTCCTACTATATACCCTTCGTCGTTGACTTGCCTTGGGCTCTACCCGGTTTGATAGAAGTCCAAACCAGGCAAATATACCGAATCTTAGTAGCTACTGGAAATCTAGACAAGAAATAAAACAAAAATGTTCCCACGCAAATAATAAGGCTTTGTATTAAAAAGGGTTTATGCTCGGGGAAGGTGAAATTTGGCTTTGTACAGGTCAACTAGAACGGACTAGAACCCCAAACTCTTAGGCTACTACGTAGGCCTTAAAATCCCATGTGGTAGGTTTAACCTACAACAATGCTAATTGCAGCAAAATCGGCAGTAAGCCGTAAAAACGGCAAAAGCCAGACCCTTGAAAATAACCAAAAAAAAAAGAAAATTACTCACTGAATTCCCAATAAAGGAAACAAATGATAAAGAATTAAAAGCAGCTTACCTTTAAAAGGAGACTAAAGACCTCGAGATCTCTTTCAATAAAAAATTGGTAAACGACAGTTGGCTCGACTTTCTTGCTAAAGAGACTTCGATTAAAAGCTACGAGAATTTCAAGAACCCTTTCTCCCTAGACAAACAGTTGACTTAAAGGTGTTGCTAACTTATCATAACCCCAAAAACAAGAGGAGAACAAGAGACACCCTACAAAAGATTAGGACGATACGAGAGTCTGGGCTTTACCAGAACATAAATTAAACAAAGAAAATAATTCCAAACAGCTTTGTTATTACATCAAATTGTCAAGAGTGAAAAGTAGACGTTCTGCGACTTGACGGGGACACGAACGGCAATACGTGGTCAACCTTATTTTCTGCATTGTGCAACTAACCAACTGAAAAGCGAACACATTACTACTTATTCCACATATTCGACTGATTTTCTGTAAACAAAGTTGCCACAACTTTGGTAAACAAATTTTAAACAATATGACTACATGCAAGATGTACTTTGATAAATATGACTCTAAAAATCAAAGGTGCGCCTAACATTCTCCACAAAGTGGCAATTTTAAAATCTATCGACAAGTTGTAGGATTATGTAGTGGGCTTATCAGAACATACACAAATATTGTTGGGAATCCAGTCATGAGACTTGAAATCTTGTATTATTCTTCTTAGCTTTTCAGAGAGCTTCGACATTATCATTAGCAGTAAACTAATAGTACGTTTTATCTTTATCTGGCTTCAATATCATTCATTAAGAAACGTGCAGAAGGATGAAAAGTCCCCATTTGTAAATAATTTTGCCGATCATATTTGGCTTCTGAAGCTAGGTGTTTTCTTGCTGATGTTTTCGAAAAATTAAATATTTTTAACAGTAATTTGCAAGGTCGCAAAGTTAATATAATTGCACCCACAGATTAAATTATGGGATTTATAAGAAAAATTGATTCATGGTCGACTTCAATTGGCAAGAAGCAGTTCGATTCATTCCAGTACATTCAAAAAATTATGGAAGATGTATCTAATTATAGTGTTACAAATTTTGAATAAGTTTTTGCAGACGCTCAATTTAAAACAACAGCTGTGATCATTTCCCTGAAGAAATTCAAAGTAGTAATGACAGTTACAGATAGACATTGAATCAGTTTGTAGCCGATTCCCATCAACATGTAGAAATACCAATAAATATGAAAGAAAAACTCATTGAAATATCAACTGATGGAATGTTCAAGCTTGAATTTAATTCCTGGAATCCGAATGAATTTTAGACCAAAAGGGTGCAGGATTACCCTCAGCTGGCTAGTGAAGCTGTCAAATTTTTGGCTTCATTTGTAACATCATATTACTTATTAATATTTAGTTTTATAAAAGAAAGATGTTTGCCCCTTTTCTTTCCGTCAGACCCAATCCAATATTACGGCTCCTCGGCAAGGTTATAGAGGCAGACAAAAAGGAAAGGGACCTTACAGTGTTTTCAACACATACTGTATATATGCATATGCGAGATATTGCACGTGGCGACACGTGGATGGGTGGATGGCTCGATTGCTACGAGGTGTCGCCACGTGCAACATCTCGCATATGTATATTTAGTTTTATGCTCCATTTAATAACCAATTTTTAATTTTTGTTTACGTCATTGAAATAAAGAAACAATTATTTAACAAAATGTATTTGTTTTATTTGACTCCCCCCCTTTACTACCTCACTGCGACCCCCCCCCCCCCTCCCCCGACCCACACTTTGAGAAATTGTGATTTAGACCAACGGCCGAGCCATAAGATGAAGTTGAGTATCTACAGTTGTTCCACTGGGCTTTTCTTCAGGAAGTTCTTCAGCATTTTGTCTATTCCTCTTGGATCATTCACCAAATTTGATTTAGTATTATTTTAGATTAGGCATATAACTTAGTTTCTTTGTCTGACTGAAATATTTGAGGAATAAATGTTAGGACTTTTACAAAGCTCCAATCTGAAAATGACTTGGAATACACAGGGCTGCATCGTTCTAGGGAAGAATATTGTACTATTGGACAGACTACAAGGTTGGCTCCTCCTCTCGCTCTGGTGCTGTATAATATTTATGTTTATGACATTCTGTAAGGCAGATTTAATATGATGTTTCTGTTTGCTGCCGATAATGAAATTACTTCTGTTTCAAAGACACCAAGGATGCTGGTCTCTAGATCGCAGAAAGTTTTCACGAATAAAAAGTATATTATGTTAATTATATCATAAAAAGTGCATACTTGAGAAAAATTTTGCGGCTAAAACAAGACGGCTTTCATATTTATACTCTTTGTATGAATGAAATAAATTTCGAATAGGTAGGTACAGATGTTTAAAAAGTTATAACTAACTCTATAGAAACCACCCCTCTATGGAGTTGTAAATTACTATTTAAATACTGAATTTTAAAAGATAATGAAAATATATACGGTAAAATCCATACCGGAATCTGTAAAAGATCTCTAATACAATTTACGATGTAATGGCCTTTATACAGAACCGGGAATTAAGTTGGTTTTAATACGGCAGTAAATAGTACTAATTTGAAGCCGTTTACGATCGCAATAAATTCAACCTTATTTTTATTATTATAACAATTAACGGAAAAAATTTCCAACATCTACTGTTTTAAACCTTTATAATATATTCTTCGGCAAATAGTCGTAAATTTAAATTTTATGTTATTATACATGAGGTGTGACAGAGCTTAGAATGTAAATTGTTTAATGCTTTTCAATTGCTTACTTAGGTTTGGCGGTTTTAGTGCTATTTGTTTTTTAATATGTGCATCTGAGTATAATAATATGGAGTCACAGCAAAAATATTTACCAGCAGAATTTTTCATAACAATTTAGGAGGGTCACCTAGCAGAAACTTGGAACCACTTTAAATCAAGGCCATACATCTGAACAACTTTTGTCTCTCTATAAAGGCCAACTGCCATCTCGGTCTAGAATCCGTTGCCAAGGACAACTTCAAAAGTGGGATTACAAAAGGTTATTTCAGCGTTTTGTAGACCGTGCTACGCTTGACCCTATACAGGAGGAGAGGCTCTTTGGGCACAAGAATGATCAAATCCAAACTAAATATATTTAAAGTATACAGTTATATGTTCGATTTAAAGCATGTACGAATGCCTGTAATTTTTTATAGTTCCACGTGAAGTCAGCTTAAAGGTAAAAATATTCAACAAATCATGTGGCTCTGCATTTCACAAAACCATTACAAACAAACAATTTCGAAAATTCAATAGTGTGGCGATGGACGGATTTCCTTAAGGTTCTATATTGTCGCCCACCCTCCTTTTACTACACATTAACGATCTTTTGGAAAAAACTAAAAATCCTATATACAGTGTGGCCCAAATTGTGCCTACATGTATGGGGATCTTGGAAACTATAGAAGATAGAGAAACGGTTAATGGGGAAAGTTTTTGACAATTATATTTCTAATTGAAAACCGTTTAGTACGCGGCCCTATCTTTTTTGGTTTTTGAAATATGTTGAAAAAACCAAAAAGATGTATTTTCGAAAATATGCTGTAGATTTCTTATTATTCACTATTTTGGCAATCTGTAAAAACATTTTTAAAGCAACTTTTTAAGTAGATTTCAGTTCTGCAATTTAATTTTGAACACGACGTTTCAGTTATTTTATACCATCATCAGGTTCATTTTTTCTTATGGGCGCCATATTGTATTTTATACTTAAAAGGTAGCTTATGACGTCAGCTTTTCAACGATGTATTATTTGTTGGAAATAAATGAAAAATAAAGAAAATTAATTTTCGCAACACGTCAAATTTGACAACTGCACTATAACTCCCTAAATTGAATACCAATTAAAAGGTTTACATTTTGTAGTATTCACAAAACACTGCTTGCATTGTTTCAATCAACAATATTACAATAACCTATGAATCAAAAATAAAATCCAGTAGCCTATGACCAACCACTACCGTTTGAAAATGAAACAAAAATATTACTTGTCAGAACGAGTAAAAGTATAATAGTTTTTATTATTATTATCTAATAATAACGATTTATTTGTGTATTCTGAATTTAAAAGAAAATGGCATTGCGTTTTTCTCACGAAGAAAAATTTGATTTGCTAGAATGTTACATTCATTGCAACAGAAATGCAAACCTTGCATTAGAAAGGTACTTTGAAAATTTTCCTGAAAGACCGCAGCCAAGTGTCAGACTTTTTCCAAAAATTGTTATGAACCTGAGAAACCATGGATGTTATGAAAAACCGCGGCCCAAGAGTTACGAAAAAGCAGGTAATAACGAGCGTGACGAAAATGTCAGAGCCTATTTTAATGCCGCTCCGACATCATCTACAAGAGCGTCGGCAAGAGACTTACCAACCCCGCGAAGTACCATACAAAGAGTCCTTAAGGAAAATAAATATCGACCATACAAGCCAACTATAGTTCAGGGTTTACGAGAAACGGATTATCCAAGAAGAATGCAGTTTTCAAATTGGTATGTGAATCAATGCGAACAAAATCATGATTTCAGTCGTCTTGTAATTTGGACCGATGAATCACATTTTACCAACTGCGGGGTATTTAATAGACATAACCATCATTTTTGGGCAACAGAAAACCCTCACCAATTGGCTCAACGAAGACTGCAAACCCGATTTGGTTTTAATGTATGGTGTAATGTCACCTAGCTTGCTAAATACATAGCAGGTATTAAGTAACCCAGCTTTACTTTTCTCCTTACATTTTAGACAACAGACTTATAGGACCATTCTTTTATAATCATACGTTGAATGGCCAAAGATACTTGGAGCTGTTAGAAGATCAAATATTACCGGCAATTAGAGCAAGAGTTCCTCAAGATCAATTGAATAATATTTGGTTTCAACAAGACGGTTGTCCCGCACATAATGTTCGGGAAGTTCAAACTCTCTTAAGACAGATATTTGATGACAAATTAATTTCAAACGGCGGACCAGTTAATTGGCCTGCTAGATCCCCTGATATTACTCCTCTCGATTTTTATTTATGGGGTTATGTAAAAAATGAAGAATATGAGTTTGAACCCTCGGAATCTGTACAAGAATTAGAAGAGAGAGTGAGGAATGTGTTTACGAGCATAAATGGCAACACGCTTCGCAGGGTCATCAATACTGTGTTAAAAAAGTGTCAAAAATGTATTAATAAAAACGGCCAACATTTCGAATAAGTATAGTAAGTTAGATATTTTTTCTTATTTTCTTTTTAAAACAATAATTATTCATTGCGTTTTTAGTTTTCTTTATTTGAAATGTTAATATGAGATTTTTAACCATAAGGAAAAAATAAAATAATGTATTATAATATTATGATATTTTAAACAAATTTAACCCTGCCTAATGTGTTCTTCTCAAATTTGACGTGTTGCGAAAATTAATTTTCTTTATTTTTCAAGTCAATTTTATTTATTTTCCAACAAATAATACGTCGTTGAAAAGCGGACGTCATAAGCTACCTTTTAAGTATAAAATACAATATGGCGCCCATAAGAAAAAATTAACCTGATGATGGTATAAAATAACTGAAACGTCGTGTTCAAAATTAAATTGCAGAACTGAAATCTACTTAAAAAGTTGCTTTAAAAATGTTTTTACAGATTGCCAAAATAGTGAATAATAAAAAATCTACAGCATATTTTCGAAAATACATCTTTTTGGTTTTTTCAACATATTTCAAAAACCAAAAAAGATAGGGCCGCGTACTAAACGGTTTTCAGTTAGAAATATAATTGTCAAAAACTTTCCCCATTTAACCGTTTCTCTATCTTCTACAGTTTCCAAGATCCCCATACATGTAGGCCCAATTTGGGCCACACTGTATAGCTTCGCTGATGACAGCACACTAGTTTCATCTTTTACTTTGGATACTCGAACATCGACTATTAATGCACATCTCTATAGGCAGCAAGACGTCTCACATATCAACAAAGACCTGAAAGAAATTATATCTTGGGGTGACAGTAACCAAGTAGAACTTAACTCTAAAAAAAAAACAGACGGCAGTTTTTTCTAATGTTGAAGAACCGCATATAGTCATGGCGGGACACTCGATGATTCCCTTAGCTTCATTAATTCATTTATTGGGCGTCAATTTGGACAGTCATATGTCTTCGCATAGTCACGTTGCGGACATTGCTACAGCAGCCTTGCAGAAGCTAGAAATACGTTTCCAAGCTAAGAACCTCTTTAAACCCCAACAACTTTTGATGCTCTATAAAGCCCAAATTCGACCATCGCTGGAGTACTGTTTGCATGCTTGGGGCTCTGCTCTTGAACACATTCTGAGATTGGTAGATTCCATGCAAAGAAGATTCATTCGCCTGATCGGTAACCATAATCTGACAAACAACCTGGAAAGCATCGATGGCAGGTTGGCGACTTGAGTCTATTTTACAAATATTTTCAGGACCTAGTGACTCCGCGATAAGAGCTAACGTTCGCACTGTGTGACAACCTATTGTATACAAAAAGATGGCATAAGCACATTATTTCCACCGTTGATATTTTAAACCAGATAAATTACATGTTATAAAGACCAAAGTTACGACGGAATATTTGACGGAAGTCGTATCACGGATATTAATGACTGGTCATTTTTATTGATGACCTGAACTTTGAGTTAGTGCGAGTGCATGAAGCTTAATATATTGTAAATGTTGATGGACTGCATTGATGTTCGCGTTCGGTCCTTATATTGCAGAAGTCAATTTAGAAGTTGCTAATTTTGGGTCTTTTCGCAACCCCAGGGTCACACCATTTCAATTGTTGGTATTGTTCGAAGGACCCGCTTGTCTATCGAAAACGGTGAATGTTGACATAACTTTGATTGATGAGGTGCCAGGATCAGCCCCAAGCCCCACCCGGAAATCTGATCGGGCGGTTAGTTTACCTCCGGAGCATTTGGAACTATCATCATAACGTTTCCTAGGTTCTCCACCCTGCATGGAAACTGAAGACATTGGCACAGCGACGAAGCGTTAGTTCAAAGAGCAACTTCACACCATCTAAGCCGATGCGATGGAATTTAACTGGATGATATCGCGTTAGCCATCATCTACCATAAATCGATAACTGACAAACAATCTTGAAAGCTTAGCTTGGAATACCGAAGACAAAGTTAATTAGTAATAATTAATAATTTTAGCTTCTTTTGCACATATTTTCATAATGAACTGATGACTTGATTCCACCTCAAATCTATCACGATTTTCCTGAGGTCGTGTTCTCAATGAAGAGTCACAACCAGCGTGAAATGCTTTAGTCGCATATATTATATCACTGGCAGAGCACTAAGATGCTTAAGATATTCATAAGAAAGACACAATACTCCCAGCGATGTATATTTTATTAATAAGGCGCTGACGCTATATGAATAAAATATAATACTACTACTAATTTCCCTTAAAAATACTCTCGAATATCTAAGCCCTATAATTTCGTCCAACAAAATATAATATATGTTATTAAATTGGAAATTGGGTAACTAACTTCTAATGTCTCTTTGTTGGGCTTTAATATTTCAGCGGAAAATATCCGATAATTTACTACCTTTTTGACCCTCAATATTTATAATAGAGGAGAAACAAAATACAGCCAATAGCCGGGAAATAACAAGGTACGGGCTAAGTGTACGTTAAACCAATAATTTCGTTTCTTCCTATAAATTTGCGGTCTACAAAACCATTACAAAATATTCTGTTGGAATATGAAAGCTTCTAGAATCAGTAAATTAGTCACATACACTACTCACGTTCAGAATGTAAAGAAAGTTGATTAAGACTTTAAAGAATTTTGGCTATAATATAAAAGAACAAACACAAACTCATTCTCAAAATATGTTTTATTATCAGAGAAAACGTTCTCGTTGACTAAGTTGAAACAGTATAAAGAAATACAAACAACTAAATGAGACAAAGATAAAGATGAAGTACCTGTATGTGATATACAGTAATTTCTTTTCCTTTTTCCTCTTAGAGAAAGTTGAAATAATGTTTACCCAGGCAATAGAAAGCCGTCTCCAGCAACATCTGTCTTCAAAATAAACAATGATGTCAGTGGCAATATTCTTTTTTGAAAAAACTATGGTTTGCATGTGGCGCTGGCTGTTTCTGCAGAGCAAGCAGAATACCGAGCACCAATGCAACTCCATATCTGAGATGAAATTCTATAAGCGCGTGATAAACTGATTTTTCAATATTTGAACCAAGTTTATTGATTATAACTTTGACTGCAAAACATCCCGAAGCCAGTTTCCTGCAGTGCATATGATTCTCAAATTTATGGCCACTATCAGTGATAAGGCCCAGAAACGTAGTACTAGGGCAATTCTCAAGGGGTGAGTCACCAATGACCAAGGCCTCCATAGCACACGTAAAACTAATTACATTCGTTTTTTTGACGTTTAGAGACATCAAGTTCCAATCACACCATTCTTTGACCTTAACCAAATCTAAGGTAATAATATCTTTTAACATAAGAATATTATTACAGTGTCATAATATGACAGTGGCAACCTTTTGTCATGGACATTGTAGCTCTTTATGTGGAGGCACTAGGTCGTGGTCCGTTATACTTACACCTTCCCTTCGTCATTGGCTTGCCTTGCGCGCCACCTGGTTTGACAGAAGTCCAAACCAGGAAAAATATAGCGAATGTTAGTACTTATTGAAAATGTATGCCATAAATAAAAGTAGAATTTCATACACAAACAATATAAAGTTTTTATTAAAAGAAATACTTCAAAACAAAATTAGGGTTTATGATGGCTTGTTATATTAAAAGAAACTTTAAATTTAGTATTGACTTCTATTCTGGAACCTTGTTAATCTTTTAATGATGTAGGTATGGTTATAAAAGTGTTACCTTTTGTCAAGATGGCCTTACAATGTTGATTTATATATTAATAAAAGTAATAAAATTGAAAAGGCTAATTGTGAGAACTATGGTGAAGGATTAGTTAAATTATAAAAAATATATCCAGATAACTTTATAGTACTTTATACCAGTTTGTGCAGCTAGTTCAACTTCAATTCCTTAGGATGACCCCATATCCATTTTTCCCAACTCCTCCTGGTAGGTCAGGTGGAATTGACTTAGTATGGCCAACTGGGCCCCAAGCTGTTAGGCTATGATGTGTGGCCTTAAAATCCCATGTATTTTTCTTCTTTTAACCTTGATAAGTGCCGAACGGCAGGAATACCGAAAAAATCGGAAGAAATCAACAACAACCCAAACGGCAAAACCAATCAAACAAAACTCTTAAAAATAATTTAAAAAATTACCCACTGAATCCCCACAAAACAACAAACCAAGAACAAAAGGAAATAAAGGAGCTAACCTCTAAAAGGGGAGTGAGACTTCGTGGTCTTTTGGCATAAAAGTGGCCTAACAGCGAGGCACAACCTTCCTTTCTGAACGTATTTTTCAAAAAGGGAGATCAAAGGTCACGAGAACCCTGAAAAAACTTCCTTCTCCTCCAACATCCAGCTGACTGAAGTGTTGTCAACTTGAGCTAACCCCAAAAAAAATAAGAGAACAGAGACAAACTACAAATAATCAGAACGATACAAGAGTCTAGGCTTTTACCAGAACATAAATTAAATAATGAAATAAAGAAAATAATTCCAAATAACTCTGTTTATACATAAAATTGACAAAAGTAAAAATGGGCGTTCTGCGACTTGACGGAGACTGAAACGGAAATACATGGTCAACCTGCTTGCAGCGCCTTGTGCAATTAACTAACAGAAAAGAGAACGCACTACTTCTAACCCCACATATTTTGACTAATTTTCTGTAAACAAAGATGACATAACTAAATAAACAATTTTTGAACCAAATAACTTTATAAGATGCGCTTTGTGGAAATGTGACGGTAAGAATTCAAGGTAAGTCTAACATTCCCCACAAAGTCAATAGTGGCAATTTTAAAATTCAGCCACGTGATGGGACTCCCCATCACATGGCTCCCAGAACAAAGAGAACCCTGAAAACTTCCTGACTTCTGCCCCCAAGATAGGATTCATACCAGTTAACTGTTTTTCCTTTGTAACTTTGTAATCATAGTAACTGAGATTCCGCAGCAGCATTCCATGACTCACGCAGCCAAGGGCCTTTGATAAGTCACATAACACTACCACTGAAAGTGACTCTATCACAGGGTCAGTTAAAGAAAAGCAGATGAACCAGCTTCAGACTAGTAAAATTAGAATGCTCATAAGAATTAAGCTGTATTTATAAACTCGAAAAGTTGGTGAGGTTGAAGTTATGATCAAGTTTGTGAGGTTAGATATTCCGAACTCCGAGCATAAAAATTGGTTATCTCGAACTACCCGGTAAGTTTTCGAATCTTACATGAGCTTTACATGAACAACATGAATGAGTGTACAAATAGAACTGAGTATTCCCTTTAGTTTAAATTGAGTTCCTATTTCCAACACCAACTGAACCTCAACCTCACCAACTTTTCTAGTTTAAAAATCCAGCTTTACTGTTAACTTAGGACTAGTAGCCAAAGCTAGAAATTATGCAATAAATAGAAGATTTATAGTAAAGTTTGGCAGACAACAACAAAGGCTAAGATATCTACAGAAAGAAGTCATAATGTGTTAGATCTAAAACAATTAAGTAGTCCTTATTTTCAATATAACTAGAAGAAGCATTTACAGGTAATTTTAGTATTATTATATGAGAATGTGTTAGATTTACTTCATAGGACTAAACGACAACAGATTTGAAATATTTAATATAAAAATAGAGCTAATAGCTTTTAAATGTTCGCTGCCTCAATGGACAATGATGTGGACATTTGAATAATTAAATGGTTAATCGGTAGGACCAAGTCCACCTCTAGTCGATTCATAGTTCAACGCAATAACTATATCGTGGTTATGACCTATAATTTACTTATTCCAGTGTGTTATTTTACCGTGAAAAACTAAAAACGTACCATACACAAACCGATAATATCGATTATGCTAATGCAATGTCATTAAAATGTCTGTTCACGGTCCGGTAGACACGTCGATCAACATTGCATATTCGCGGTACACGCATAAAATACATATCAACCTACATGTTATGAGGAAAGTAACTTTTTATATCTTCGTTTTTATTTATAGTCGTTTGCGATTACCATAATTTTGCTGCCCATGAACACTTATAATGTCCCTGGGTATTACTTGAATACATAAAGAAAATATTAATCGAAGGGTTTAGTTCAAAATTGACCAATTTATATTCCAAATTTTGAATTTTGTTTAATACCAATTCAAAACTGAAATATTATTGTGCATCAAAAAGAAACGCACCCAATGTAGTATATACAGTGCGCGTCTAAAGTCCCCCCCTGTTAAGTTTTGATTAACAAATGTGAGAATAATGACATTTTGGTGCGTTTAATAATAACTAAAATGCTACGTTTTTAGTATAAATTTTGGACTCAGTTTTCAAAGATGGCGGCAGAGCGCCATTTTGAATAAAATTTTTAAATAGCAGATGGGGTCGAGTGGGCTAGAGTCGTTGAAAAGGTATTTTCAATCTATGAACGATCCCCAAGTTTGAAATGATTTTATCGATTAATTTCAAAATGGCGGCTACTTCTGCCAATGTGGGTTTAATTTGATTTAAAAGCAATAAAACTTAACAATCCCAATCATACCCATCCAAACACTCATATTCACTAGAAAGCGGAGCAAAAGGGTTGTTTTTGCCCGTTTACGGGGGTTGTGGGGGTAAAAAGAATGGTGATTTGTTTGTGTTCCACACCCTCGAATATAGGAGGAGAAGTAGGTTCGTAGCTGCCAATTCATAACAATAGATCACATTTTTTTTTTAATTTGGAATGCAAAGTAGGCTTTGCTTCTTTACAAAGAAACTGTTTTCTTTTGACCTGTAAAATTAGTATTTTTCAGTAAGTTGTGTAGCTTATATTACTGTGATCGTTAAAGTCAATTATTTACTTGATTTAAAATGTTTCGTTTATTGGAAGATAAAATAGAGGCAGTTTTGATTTTTAGGGAGGCGCAACGTACCTGTCATACTGCTGAGCGCATTTTTAATGAACATTTTCCTGATCGCCCAATTTTAAGGAAATATTTGCGGGAATTAATTCAAAACTTCCAAACAACTGGAAGTGTTGGAAATGCTAAAAGAAGTGGACGGCCCTCATTAGAAGAAGAAAAACAGATTCAGATAGTGGCTGAAATGATTATTAATCCAATGCAGCCGACATCGCTTGTAGTAGCTGAATGCGAGGTAAGTACTAAAAGTATTTAGAGAGTATTGAGACGTTCTAAATCCCATCCCTACAATTTAAAAATGTTACACGAGTTAACAGAAGATGATTCGGATCGTAGACTAGAATTTGGTAAATTAATGGGTGCAAAATTGAACCGTTACCCAAATTACCTTAAATGTACATATTTGTTTTAGTTATGAGTGTACTTTCTTTCTAAACGGAAAAGTTAACCGTCAAAATGTTCGGTATTGGAGTATTAAATTCTTATATTTACGAGGAATGTAATACCCACTTTCCTCAGGAACTTAACGTTTGGGCAGGTATTTTGGGAAACCATATTATTGGGCCACTTTTTATACAGGGAAATTTAACTTGACCGGTGTGATCTGAATATGATGGAAAATACCGTAAGACGAGACCCTTTTTTAAGTGGAAAACAGTTGAAGTTAGTTTTTAGGCAGAGAATAAGATTATGTTTTTTATGTTTTTAAAAACCTTTATAGACAACGCGTCGGAAGAGGCAAACACTCGCCCACCATTTTATTAAACTAATAAAATGATTACACTTATACAGAGTATTTAATTTATTACAAAAGTAACGCGATCTGTTTGGATCCACTACACATCATTTGTCCTTCGAGCCTGGATAGTTAAATCGGCAAAACGGTCGGTAAAAACGGCTTTGTTCGGCAACACAACCGGGAAAGCTAATATACAAGTGCGACAAAACGGTCGTCAAAGGGACTTTTCGGCAACACAGTCGGAAAACCAAATACCTACAACAGTTTGTTTGGCAACACAGCTGAAAGAAAACCACAACCAAGGAAAATAGCGTCGATTGGTAAGTCGTCAATATTCCTTTTTACCATTTCCTTTACATATTCAATTGCATTATCTGATACTTTAGTGTGTTTAGAGATTTAAAAAAAAATATGGCTTCTGAAAATACTAACAATGCACTCGATTTAGCTGATATGTTAGCCAAATTAAAGTTAAAACGGGGACAAGTCAAATCCCAATTAACTAGATTTATTACCTACCTAGATAATTTTGAATCCTTTTCGGGAAATTATGAAGAAGTTAGTGCTCGCGTAGAGAGAACAACGTTTCTTTTGGATCAATTTAATGACATCCAAACCGAAATTGAATACTTATCGGGAAATATTTCTCAGGACGCCGAGCGAGATGATTTCGAATCAAAATTCTTTAAGGCTATCGGTCAAGCCAAGAAAATGCTTTCAGATTTTTTAAAAACGCAAGATACACCACCAAATCCTGGTGCAAGCATTTTTAGTGTTAATAATGCAATTGGAAATACAAATGTTAATTTACAAGGTCCGGTAAGATTACCACCGATTAGCTTACCAGAATTTTATGGGGCCTACAGTCAATGGATGACATTCTATGACATTTTTAATTCTTTAGTACATTCAAATGCGCAGTTAAATGATGTACAAAAATTCTGGTACTTAAAATCATGCCTGAAAGGCGAAGCTGCTCATTTAATTCAGTCACTTGAAATTTCAAATCAAAACTATCAAATTGCTTGGGATATGTTAAGGGATAGGTTTGAAAACAAGAGATTGATTGTACACACTCACATAAAACATATTTTGGATGGTTTCACAATGAAAAACGAGTCACATTCTCAACTAAGAAATTTATTGGATAATTTCAACAAAAATTTACGTGCGTTAAAGGCACTTGGGCAGCCCATAGATAAGTGGGATACACTTCTCATATACATATTGGGTAACAAACTTGACATTGTAACTAAACGGGAATGGGAGGAACATTTAAATAAACAAGGAATTGACTTTCCTACGGTTTCTCAACTAACGGAATTTCTAACCAAGCGTTGCAATTTCTTAGAGACCCTGGAAAGCAAAAATAAGACAGACAGAGGACAACAACACAACAAAATTCTAACACACGTGACGACAGGAAAGATTTCTTGTGCCTTTTGTCATAAAAATCATTTAAACTTTCAATGCGAAAAAATACATACAATGCCGAAAAGGGATCTTTACACAGAAATTAAAAAACATAAACTATGCATCAACTGTCTAAGACCTTTTCATGATCACAATTCCTGCAATTCAGCAGGCTGTAAAAACTGCGGTCGAAAACATAATTCATTATTACATTTATTCTTTAATAACAGCGGTAACGTTGTCGGCGTCAATAGCTCTGTTAATAACCCAAACACTGTCGATCGCGACAATAATAACAAATCCCATGGCGGGTCACAAAGTACCCATAATACTCAAACTTTACTCTCAACGGAAATTAGTCGAGAAAATAAACAAACCTCAAATGATGCCTCAACTTCCAAGATCCAAGATTTTTCTAATCAAAACATAACAATGCATTGTTTATCGACTGGAAACAACAAACAAATACTTTTGACAACAGCCATGATTAAAATTTTAGATTGCAATGGAAAAATAATAGAAGCTAGGGCCATTCTAGACAGTGCATCTCAAAGTAATTTTATTACCGATTCATTGGCTAGGCAACTCAATCTAAAAACTAAAAATTTTAGTATTCCCGTGGCTGGGATAAATAACTCTCTTAGCAAAATTTCAAAAAAGGTTGACGCCACATTTTATTCTGTCAGCGAAAAATATCAAATGAAAGATTCATTTTTAATTGTAAACAAAATTACCGAAAATCTTCCGCAAACCTCTTTTGACTTGTCTAACATAGACCTACCAAACAATATTGAATTTGCCGATAAAAATTTTAATTTGTCGCGCCCTGTAGATGTTTTGTTAGGAGTAAACATATTCTATGACATACTATGTGTAGGACAAATTAGATTGGACAAAGGCAAACTAATCTTAAACAAAACTAAACTGGGTTGGATTTTTGCAGGAACCTTATTTTTTGATTACAATGCATCATATAAAAATAATGACTCCACCATTTGTAACCTTTCAATAACAAATAATGAGTTGCATAGGCAAATCGAAAAATTTTGGACTGTAGAAAATTGCGACACTAAAAAACGGGACATTTTACCACAAGATTTGGCATGCGAAAAACATTTCACTGAAAACTATAGACGCGTATCGCAAGGTCGTTTTGAAGTAAGTTTACCCTTATCAAATAATTCTTTCGAATTGGGTGATTCGAAAAATGCAGCTATCAATCGATTTTACAGTCTCGAAAGAAGATTACAAAGGGACGAAAATTTAAAACGCGATTATATTAATTTTATGTCGGAATATGAAAAATTGGGACATATGTCACAAATCAGTTCGAATATAGACACGATTGACACGACATATTACTTACCACATCACGGTGTTGTCAAGGTTGACAGTACTACAACAAAATTACGCGTCGTGTATGATGCTTCGGCAAAAAGCGATAGCGGAGTGTCTTTAAACGACATCCTAATGACGGGTCCTGTCATACAACCAGATTTATTAACTATTATTTTAAGCTTTAGACTTCATAATGTAGTTTTTACCGGGGACATTGAAAAAATGTATCGACAGGTCCAATTAAGGGAATGTGATCGACATTTGCAGCGTATTGTATGGCGTTCAAGTCCGAATGAGGATCTTAAGTTTTATACTTTAAACACTGTAACATATGGAACTGCACCTGCTTCATTTTTAGCGATTAGATCTTTAAATCAAGCCGCTATTGATAACGCTAAAAATTTGCAGAATGCTAGTAACGCAATTTTGAATTGTTTTTACGTTGATGATTTGCTAACTGGATCCGACTCTGTTAAAAATGCTATCACATTAAAAAACCAAATAATTCAGATTCTAAATGGTGCATGCTTTCCATTACGAAAATTTTATTCGAACAAGCCGGAAGTGTTAGCTGATTGCGATCAGGGTCAGTTAGAAAATTATGATTTATCTGAAGATAAAACTCGCAAAACACTTGGATTATTTTGGCAACCAAATAAAGATACTTTAGGTTATTCAATTAACTTTGAGAACTACGCAACGGTAACAAAACGTCAGATTTTATCGGTTATCGCAAAAATATTTGACCCTTTAGGTCTGGCAGGCCCGATTACTGTACGTGCAAAAATAATTATGCAACGTCTTTGGCAGTGTAAGTTAGGCTGGGACGAATCGGTGCCCTTAGATATTTATACACTTTGGACTTCATTTTTTGAACAACTACCAATCCTTGACAAAATAAAAATACCGCGTCAAGTAGTCACTCCAAATTATATAACTATAGAATTGCATGGTTTTTGCGACGCAAGCGAAGCCGCGTACGGTTCTTGTATATATTTAGTTACGACAGATATTAACGGGTTACGTCATTCAAAGTTATTATGCGCTAAAGGTCGAGTTGCTCCTTTAAAAACAATCTCATTGCCTCGGTTGAAACTTTGTGGGGCTCTACTTTTAGCGTGCTTGGCAAAAAATGTAGAAAGGTCTCTCGAAATTGACATAAAAAATAATTTTTTTTGGTGCGATTCCACTATTGCACTGTCGTGGATCGCGGGTGAACCGAGTAACTGGAATACCTTTGTAGCTAACAGGGTAACACAAATACATGAATTGACTGACAAATTCCAATGGAGACACGTTGGCTCCAAAGAAAATTCAGCAGACGTACTTTCCCGCGGATTAAATCCGCAACAATTACTTGATTGTCACTTGTGGTGGCACGGACCAGAATTTCTGACAAAACATGAAAACTTCTGGCCCGTTTTAGATCAAATTAATATTGACAACATACCGGACAGAAAACGGACAATTCAACTATCGTTTATGACGAACACAACTTATCAGGATCAGGATATTTTTAGAAGATATTCAAATTTCAATAAACTGCTTCGAATTTTTGCATATATATTAAGATTTATGCTAAATATTAAAACAAAACATAAAACCAGCAGAATTTTTGCGGAAATATCTCAAAATGAGTTAGATCAATCATTAAACACTTTAATAAAAATGGTTCAATATTATGAATATTCCAAAGAAATTAACGATTTGCGGAAACACAAACAAATTTCTAGGGACAGTAAACTGTTTTCATTGAATCCATTTATTGACGAGCAGGGTATATTACGCGTGGGTGGAAGAATTCGACACTCGACCTTGACTCCTGATATGAAACATCCAATTTTATTACCTCCTTATCATGATTTTACTAGACTTCTAATTGAGCATGAGCACAAACGAAACTTACATGCAGCAACTCAAGCTCTTTTGGTAATTTTGCGAAATAAATATTGGATTATTCATGGCAAAAATGCAGTAAAGCGTGCTATCAATCAATGTCTTGTTTGTTTCAAATCTAAACCTTATGTGAGCACTCCGATGATGGGTGATCTTCCTCAATCAAGACTAATGCCTTCACGTCCATTTTTAACTGTAGGCTGCGATTTTGCTGGTCCTATAATGATAAAGGATGGTAAACTACGTTCTCGCAAGATAATAAAGGCTTACATTTGTATTTTCATTTGTTTTGTTACACGAGCTATTCATATTGAGCTCGTTGGAGATCTAAGTACCGATTCATTTTTAAATGCATTAAAGCGATTTGTCTCTCGAAGAGGACTATGCAAAAATATTTACTCTGATAACGGAAAAAATTTTGTAGGAGCTAACTTTGCACTACAAAAACTTAGTAAATTCTTACAGGACGTTTCAAAGGGTCATAAAATATCAACATTTCTACTCGAAAACGATATTAAGTGGCATTTTATACCACCACGATCACCTTCATTTGGAGGTCTTTGGGAGGCTGCGGTAAAGCCTACCAAATTTCACTTAACCAGAGTCTTAAAAGAGGCTTACTTATCTTATGAATCTCTTTATACAGTATTGTGTCAGGTAGAGGCTATTTTAAATTCTCGACCTCTGATCCCATTATCCAATGATCCCGATGATCTTCATGTCCTAACCCCTAGCCATTTCCTAATTGGCGACCTACTTACCTCCATTCCACAGCGAGATGTCACCGAGGTACCTACTAACAGATTGGTTCTGTACGAACGTCTTCAGCAATTAGTTCAGCATTTCTGGAGACGATGGTCATCCGAATACTTAACATCTTTGCAGTCAAGAGCAAAGTGTGGACGCAACAAGGGGCCACCTATCAAGATCGGATCCCTAGTGCTTTTACGTGAGGAAAACCTTCCCCCTCAGCAATGGTCATTAGGCAGAATCATTAAAGTTCATCCCGGAAAAGACAATGTCATCCGCGTAGTGTCCGTAAAAACTAAGACGGGAGTTTTTAAACGTGCGGTTACTAAAATAAGTGTTTTACCGATTGAGATGGACTAAAGGACTCTATTTTATTTTTTACTTTATGTTTACATTTTTTTTTTATACATTAATTTTATATATTTTGTATGTTGGTATACATCTTGTAACCTATATCATTGAAATTACTCTTTCAAGGTGGGCGGGATGTACAGTTTTGTATTTATTAGGTGATTATATTTTGTCACTTAAAAATTATTACGTAAAGAACCCACAGGGTCGAGTTATTGAAAGACATTAACAGTGACACTTTAGACGCGATAAGCGTGTGACCCGAGACCCTTTTTTAAGTGGAAAACAGTTGAAGTTAGTTTTTAGGCAGAGAATAAGATTATGTTTTTTATGTTTTTAAAAACCTTTATAGACAACGCGTCGGAAGAGGCAAACACTCGCCCACCATTTTATTAAACTAATAAAATGATTACACTTATACAGAGTATTTAATTTATTACAAAAGTAACGCGATCTGTTTGGATCCACTACACATCAACAATTAAGGAAGGTTTTTCTAAACTTTTAAAAGTTTTTCCTCGAACCAATGCTCACAAATTTCAGCATCCATATATCCATCATCAGTTTTTTTTTTGTTGATGAAAATATCTGGCATTTAAAACAAAACCTTCTTCATTACCAGCCTGTAATATAATATACCTTTTTCCATTACTTGCACGGGTACTTGAATAACAATGGTTTGAGTCATCCTGCCAAGACGTTTTTGTTGAAGTTCCGTTTGCAAATACCCATGTTCCGTCAAGAAAAACAACTTGTCTTGACAATTCCGATTTTTTGTTGTTTAAATAATCCCTTAAAAATTGCCATCTTTTCGAAACAACATTGGACAGCTCGCAAAGCAGTTTTCTGTTATTCGTTTTTTTATATTTGAAACCCATATGTTTTAAGATGATGGACAAACTGTTAGTTCCAATATCGCAAAGTTTTTTCTGCTTTATCTTTTCAAGAATAGCTTTGAGGGTAACATATTCCTTGGCTTTATACATATCACAAACAATATTCCTAATAGAGAGTTTTATCCCTTGGGATAAATCCAAGGTTTTTGAATGGAGTCGAACCCTTTTATATGGTCTGTCTAAATCCTCTTCACTCTTTTTTCCAAGTCTTCTTAAGGTCTTCTCTAAAATGCCGCAAGCATCAGACGTTCGTTTTTGCACTGCCAAAACAGACTCTAACGGGCCCGAGTTATCTTTTTCTAAAGTAAAATAACGTTCCACTTGTAATACCAAACGGCGTTCACCTGGAGATAAATGCCTTCTAGGCGATGTGCCACCTTGCTGAACATTTTCCATAACTTTGCTTAATAACTGATTTTAATTCACACACAATGAGAAACAAACTAAAAGTGAAAAGCACAACTACTTATTTAAAATAAAGTAGAACATACCATCCCGCACTTCAGCCAATTTTAATTATTTCTTGGAAAATAGTAATTATTATGAAGATTTAATTATAATAATCCCAAAATAATGTCATTATCGGAAAAGTATATACCTGACAAAATCTTTAACATATTTAACCATCCCGCACTTGAGCAAATTTTAATTCGTTCTTGGAAAATAGCGATTATTATATAGATTTAACTATAATAATAGCAAAATAATTTAATTATCTATTTAATTATTATTTATGCTCAACGCGTAATTCTAAGATAATTTTGTTTTGAAACCCCTGATTTCGCCCAGTAATAGAATACAGTAAACCAGTGGGATGTTCGGTGTGATCAAGTATAGCGAAGGTGCGAAGATATTGTAACTTAACCGACTTACTGTTTTAAAAGCGATAACATCCCTTGGTGATTTAATCCGATATCGGACTTCTTAAAACGCACAGACTTTACCTTGAGTAGTACTATCCCGCTGCTCGCCCACCGGGCTCAAGTCTAATCGACTTTTTTTTGCAGGGATTTATTAAGTCCGAAGTATTCATAACCCAGCCGCAGTCATTAGAAGATTTGCGCCAGAGAATAATTCAAGTGTGCGCATCAAGTATTTTAGTTATTATTAGTAAACGTATCAAAATTTCATTATTCTCACATTTGTTAATAAAAAGTTAACAGGGGGGGGGGGGGGGACATTAGACGTGCACCGTATAGTATTATAGCCTTCTATACCAGTTTATAGGCTAAAGTTTTCAAGCTAGCACACGATTTCTATTTTTACTCTTTGTCTAATTTAAATAAAGAGAAGAAAAGAAGAAGTAGGAAGTAGAAAAGGGAACAAAGCAGAGGAAGCGAAGATGATAATAATAAAAAGGACGAAGAAGCAGAACAGCACAAAAAATTTATGATTGAAGCGTATTTTTAAAATGGGGTTAGAGTAAATGGTGAGTGGCAATACAATCAGCGTTTGGACATGCACGATTTTTGCGAAAATTTCCCTAACATTTATCATTGTCTGAAAAGCATCGTTGCTCTGTTTAGGGAAACAGGTTCTATAGGACATAAAAAGGAGCTGGAAGACAATCTATTAGAACTTGCTGCAAGCGTTCGTGAAATAGTACAAAATACGCCTACAAAACGTGTAAGACGCTTGTCTCAAGAAGTGGGAAGATCTCATGGAACATGCAAGACACTTCTTAAAAAACAGTTAAATTTGTTTTTTTATAAAGTGCAAGTATTCCAACAAATACGAGCTGCAGATTTTGAAAGACGCAGGAATTACTGTCAGTGGTTTACCCAAAATCTATTGGAAACCGACTTATTAGACCTGACATTTTTTTCTGATGAAGCCTGGTTCCACCACACCGGTTATGTGAATTCACTAATAACTATTAACTACTGACGCAATTTTTTCGACGACAGGTTGATCAGTTCTCGAACAGATTAAATTCCCATCCAGATCACCTTGTTTGATGGTTACGGATTCCTTCACTTTTCCTCATTTGAAAAACAATATTTTTAAAATGCCAGTTGAAAACTTAGAATACTTACAAGAAAAGATTATCCAAGAATGCAGTAATAATTAATTCACAAATTTATATCATAGTAAAAGAAGATAAATGACTTGATTTCCTTTAACGTATAATAAAATAAATGATAAATACGTATAGAAAATTGTATAATATACAATAATTGTTTGCAACTTTATCCGAAGAATAAGAGAATATAATTAATAACCATGGAACATTAATAATATTCTGCCATCGGGAGTGTAATAACTCATACGAAAATAAATTTAAAGTGACAGAGATTAATATCCCAGTAATTTATTTCTTTATAATAATGATGGTGATCTTTTAGTAATCGTTAATGAAACTGAGGGTTTTGTAATGTGTTTTGTAAGTTATTTGCATCTTCAGTAAATAGTTATTGTAATTAATGAACTAAGTAAAGTTAAACAATCAGTTAGGATGATTATGTTGTTAAGTCGAAATGGATACTACCCGAAGGTTACCTACTAGTAATGGAGAAATATCGATAGCTATGGATAGTCGAAGCTCTGAATATCGATTCTTATCAGTAGGAGATTTATTTAGGATAAACTGTATACCGCTATATTTTCCCGTAACGATACTATGTATAAACATTGTGTTCTGAAGAGGCAAATATTACAAATCTTAGAAGATAATACCTAATGCTGGTATTTCATTGAGAATTTCTCTGTGTGATGGGTTTTGGATTCTTATCTGGGGCGTGGGGGAGGGAGGCTGATTTAGTGACTTGACCTAGACTAGTTAATATCGTGGGCGTTTATGACGGTGAGAGATGTCCATATTATAATTGAACGCTAGTCTGATGAGGGGGTTTGGGTGAGTGGGGATAGGGGGCATGGTTGATGTCGTGGTGGAGGTCAGTGTTGTGTATGAACCAGGGGCGCCAATGACGTTTTTTGTATATCAGTTCTCGAGTGCCTGGAGTTGGCGGAGGCTGGTTGAGGCTGCATATCCCCATACTGTGATAATGGACTGAATCAGCAGAGGTTTATTTTGACGATTGAGGATACTGTGGCGATTGAAAACAGGGTATAGATGGGTGTTGTTTATGGGGTTTTGGATGTGGGTTCGCCATGTTAGGGTTTTATCAATGATGATACCGAGGTATTTCACCGGTTTGCTCCAAGGGACGTCGCTTTCATCTAAGTTGATCACTTCAAACGGGCTTATATTCTCAGAGTAAGCTGAATGGCTTGGGCTTGTCGGCATTTAGAAGTTTCCAGTTTTCGCACTGACTGAAGAATTTGTTTACTGGTTCTTGCAGTTTTGGTGTGACCTTGCGAAGAAGCATTGGCCGTATGGCTAACGCGATATTGTCTGTGCATAGGGCGAGGAAGTCTTCTGGAGATTTGAGGATGTCGTGGGTGAAGAGTTGATATTACGACCATTGGTGGGTGAGAGGATGGTTCCTTGAGGGACGCCGCCCTTAAAGACCCTGGGGGTAGATTAGTGATCGTCGATTCGAACGCGGATTTTGCGTCGGGGGTTTGCTGTGGTAGTACATGGCGGTTGACCAGTCCTGCCACATTAATGATGGGCTGCCGCAGCGGTCTACTATTATAATATCACGTAAAAATGTCAGATCTGAGCCTTCGGCGGGCAACCCGCACTCTGTCTGACGGAGAATTTAATATATTTTTGTATCTTTAAAGTACTAAATTATTTTTAATTCGTCGGTACAAAGGCTTGTTAGCTTTTAAATTGTCAAAACTTTTACAACACCGACAATCATTAGCAGTGTGCAAACGCAAATTCATGAAGTCAATTGTGAACAACTTCTAGAGGACGTTCGCGTGTTATATCGGCAGAGCCTGACCTTAGTAACCTAGCTTATGCATAACAATGTGCCCTAAAATGTATCATTGAAAAATATCGATATTTATCGATAGTTTTCCACCGCTCTTTCCAACAATTTTTTTAAATTATGAAAACTAGAAATTATTTTAATAAATATAAGAACTTAGTCTACAATGATTCAAAAATGTATTTCCTTCCTTATTTTTATGGGTTAATGCTTTTCAGTGGTTAGGTAATTTACCATAAATTTGGGCCCAAATGCGTTTTTCACAGAGTTTGCACCCATTTATTTGAGATAACTACTAAAACCGAGACCAAACTCGATTTAGGTAAGTCCTTTATGGTGCCTGTTGTCATTGTATTTTCATAGATTCCTTTTAGTTCCCCTGAAGATGACCGTTTTTACGGTCGAAACATGTAGGGACAATCGCTGTATAAAAATTTAATTTTTGAAATATATCATTTGTGGAGGAAGACAGAAGTTTTGGTTTTTATCCATATTACCTACTCCACTGTAAGGATGGACTACTTCTTTAGATTAAAAAATAGTTTAGGAGACACAATCTTGCGTGACGCATCTTTGTACCGGCTTGTTTTTAAGTCGCCATGGAGAAAAGCTTTGAGTGTGAGCTTGATTCTCCTTTCTTAGGGTTTCCAAGAAACAGATTAACGTGTCGTTAGGTATATTTAATTTAATATTATTTTGCTATGATCGAATTACCTTGATAAGACGCTTAGGATTCCTTGTACACGCTTTAAATTGCGTCGTCTAAATTAAATCGTATGAAGCCATTTAAGGACAAGTATTTAAGCGAGGCGTCCACTTATGGCAATATTTAATCTGTCTCCGTAAATTCTTTATAACTGCGCATAAAACCGCCCTGACAGCCTGGTAAACTTGCATGCAACTCAGCATACCGACACGAAAGCTCATTTTCCACTTAACGGAAATGCAGGGCAGCAATGGCACTTATTTACTGCGGGTTTATTCTAAAAAAGGCATTTTTTTTTAACGTAATTGTTAGTTGTAATGTTTTCCGTGACTTTGTCGACTGGAATACCATAAAATCTAAGAAAATGTCTTTGATTTTTTTGAATTTAAACATCATCTAACAATTTCAACATAATGAATGTCCCAGATATTTTGTATTGTCAATCCAGTTAATCCTGGTATTATTTACTAGCATTCTGGTTGAAGAAAATTTGACCCTCGACTTCGAGAAGAAAATGGATTGAGTTTTGTAGTTGTTTGAATGAACTTTCCATTTATTAAGCCAAGCAGCAGATCTATAGGTCTTTGTGGTTTAGTAGTTTAGAGACTACCAACCTTAGTGAACTGGAAGTGGCAGTTATCGCCGTATCGTCGGCAAATAGAGCTGCGTTTGCTCGTGTTGAGGTATGCCTGCAGCATAAGCGGATTACAGGATCGGCGCAAGAGGGGATCCTTGCGGAAATCTGGCCCTGACATGTCTCACCGTTGAAGTTGCATTTCCCGTCGCCACAGCGAATAACCTGTCGTCCAAAAAAGAAATGACTACCTTTATGAGGTAATTGGACATGTCTACTTTTATTAGCTTTAGCATGAGTACGTCTTGCCAGACCTTGTCCGATCATCGAAAAGAATCGCTCCAGTATACAAGGCCGCTCAAGCCTCTTAGAATATTGGTCGCCAGTCTAGTAGCCAGGCGCACCGTACAATTCTGAATCCGAACTGCTCTGTGATATTATTAGGTTGGACTAAAATGAAACTTGATAATAGAGCTGACGATATAGAGAATATAGAATTAGAGTAGAATTAGATCAGGTATCAAACGAACAGACGATGATTTTAAGTTAGAGAACCACCCGGGAGAAGCTGAACTATGATAACTTATAGAAAAACAAGCTGAATATTTACACAATATGTATTGCATCTGTAGAATGGTGGAACTAAACTAGAAATAGATAGAGCACTGAATATTATTAAATTAAAAAAAGAAAGAATATATTTACTACCTCTAGTAGTAAGATATTAAAATAATAATCATTCGTCACGAATTATTGGCGCAGGATATTCAAAGTTGGAAAGGTGTCAACCCAATAATAAGAAAACACACGAAAATTGGACATCCTGTACACGTCATATATGCAGGGTGTTTCCTATCTATGGTACGAAATTTCAGAGGGTGATACGTAAGGTCGTTTTAAGAAAAGAAGTTCCTATGAACATATGTCCGGAGTTGCTTCGTTTCTAAGATAAAGGGCGTTAAAGTTTAAAAAAAAAGGTCATAAATATCCTAAAGCTGATTTGGTTGAAATTTGGTTGAGTTATTTGAAGTAATAAGACGTTTATTTAGCCCTAACTAGATTAAATTATTAGGTCTAGTGGCGTCTCGGTGGGCACCATAGCCAATTATTATTGAGATGAAAAAGTACTTCACTGCCTTTTTTTTTTGGTTTTCTTATTTGTTCGGATTAAGCAACTACAAATACAACTTTTTGGTCTCTCGTGTTTTATTTATATCTGATTTCGTTTGCGACAAGAAAAAATTAAAATCACTTCAACTCATTCTAAAAGCTATCCATGGACAACATAAAATAACAACCAAAAATAAAAAATAAACAATTTCGACCTTTGTCATTGATTGTCTGACACGTTCAAATATACCTGGAGTATTCCTTATGACATTGCAATTGTCAACTATCTGATCCCTCAAGTCATTCACATCTAGTACAGGAGTTTTTTAACAAGAGCCTTCAGATGACCCCATAAATAGAAATCTAAATGATTAATATCAGGTCGCAGTCCTGGCCAATTTTAAGGTCCTGCACGTCCAATCCAGCGATTAGGGTAGGTGGTGATATCGAGATGCTGACTAGCAAGAACACTAAAATGAGCTGGAGCCCCGTCGTGCATAAACCACATGTTGACTCTTACATGTAGGGGTACTTCTTCTAACAAAATGGGTAAATTAAGTTGCAAAAAGTCCGTGTAGGATTCAGTTGTTAATCTTGGCGGTAAAAAAAATGTAGTCACCAATAATTCCTACCCGAACGTTGAGCGAAAATTGTTGCTGAAAATGACTTTCTTTAATAACGTAGGGATTTTCGTCGGCCCAAAAATGCTCATAAAAAAAACATTCAAAAATATCTTTTTTACCAGATATACTGATTGGTTAATATACCCTATTGAGTGTGGTCCTATATGTACCATGTACCACCATTGAGTGTTAAATTTAACACTCAATTTTTCACTGTGTATATAGGTCTGCAACCTCATTTGTGTTAAGTAAAGAAGAGGGCTCAAGAGCGAACCCTGGGGTACGCCTTTTTTTTATAATTAAGAAGTCTGATTTTTTCAATTCCCTTTATTTATTTTGTTTTATCACGCATTGTTTTCTGTTTGATAGCTATGGCCTGATTAGTTTAAAGCTTTTAAAAGGTTGAGGCAGACAGCCATAGCTATGTTGTTTTTGTTAACAAGTTCCAGGATTTGGTCTATAATCTGACCTAAATCAGTTTCTCAAATATTTTACAGAAATTTGATTTGACATTGAAGGTATTATTTTATATTAATCACACGGTTTGTAAAATGAATAGCCATATTAGGTACCTTTAAAATACCAAACATTTATATACATACCTAAGCGCGTTTTTCTGCAGAGCGAAAATAGAATTTTGATTACAGAATGCCCAAAATGCAATACCATATCTCATATGGGATTCAAGCAACGACTAATATTACCATTTTCGCCGCAGAATAACCGAGTTCCTCTCAATCACCAGTTTAATAGCAAAACAACCCGATGATAATTTCTTAGTTAGTTCAGTGACATGTTTTACAAATTTAAGTTTAGAGTATATAAATAGTCCAAGAAGTTTAATAGTTGCTTTGTATTCAAGTTGACTGTTATCCAAGACAAGATCATTATAGTTAAAGCCAAAAGTCAATATATTGTTTGTTTTTTTACATTTAAACAAAGGAAATTTGAGTGGCACTAAGTTTTGATATCTTAAAGATCTTGATTTATGACACTCTTCAAAAGTTCACCATTGCTTGAGTGCCACAAGAGAGTGGTGGCATCTGTGAAAAGTGTAAACTGGCAACTAATATCTATATTCAATAAATACAATATGGGACACTGAACCCTGAAGTATCCCGAACTCAACACCGGACAAACCAGAGCATCTTCCATCAATGGACACAACCGGTGATCTTCCGTAGAGATACGATAAAAACCATCCATGTGATGTGTTACGAATACCATAGTGTTAAAGCTTCTTCAGCAGTACTCGGTGATTAACACGGTCGAATCAAACACTTTAGAGTCAAAGCCTGGGTACCGGGTCACAGAGGCATTTTTGGCAACGAAAGAGCAGACGAGCTCGCGAGGCAAGCATCAGCTGCACCATACATTGGTCCTCAACCAGCACTGGGAGTGCCTAAATGCACAGCACGAGAAGCTATTAAACGATGGACCAAAAATGAAAACAAAGTCTACTGGAACAGCAGACAGGGACTAAATTATAACAAAAAAGTTATGGGGAGTATTAGTCCTAAATTCTCAAAACAGTTGCTTAACCTTAGCAGGAACCAACTAAGAGCAACAACGGGAATCCGAACAGGACATATGGCTGTCAAGGATCACCTGAACAAAATGAAGATATACAATGGAGATCTTAGCTGCACGCTCTGCGGCAAGGATAGGGAAACTGTGTATCATGTTGTCATATTCGGTAGAGTAAAACTGGAACTGAATAAAATAATCAGTAAATCAGCAGTTCACGTGTATAAACTAATACACGGAACACGGAACCAAGATAACCGAGTAGATACAATAAAACGAAGGTTTGCACAATAGGCCTACTTATGGGCGCAGTGCTCCGGATAAGGACGGGCCTAAGGAATAAAAAAATTGAAGCTTCTTCAGCAGTACTCGGTGATTAACACGGTCGAATCAAACTTCAGAACAAAGCCGATTTCTCTATTGAAAATATTTAGTCGAACGAGTGATTCCATTCGTGATTCGTGGCAAAAATCCTGCAGGTGATGCCATATTAATGCTTTTTGTCAATGGTTTTTAAACTTTTACAATTACATTAGACACTGTATAAAAATGCGACATGTAATGATCCAGACAACAACGTGCTACCTACTGATATCAATAATTTTATTGACAATGAATGACATTTAACTTGATTGCGGTTGTTAAATGGTTATAAAGTATCAGTTGGTTTAAAGCTCTCTTTCATGAAATTTTCTTAAAAAATATAATTTGTGCAATGATAGTTATTGCTGAAGAAAATGACAATTTTTTTCAAATTCGAATTAAACTTCTATCGGCTTTTTCGTAACAAAATTGTATTCCGATTACAATCTAACATGTTAGAAAGATTGGCACATAAATTCAAAATGCAAAAGCGGATGTCATATGATATTTGACTCACATATTGCACAGATATTCCATTTCATCATATCCTATGTAATCTGCAATACATCATAAATTATTGTCGCTTTTTCCTGTTTTGCAGCAATGCATTGTAAATATTGATTGTGCCTTCACCGTTCACGTTCGTTTTGCGTAACTGTCTATGTTCGAGGGTTTATTCCTATAGATTTACAAAACGTGTTTTTTTAATTCCAATGGATTTGCAATGAAGTGTTATAAAACATAGTTTTACCAAAATGAGAATGTGACGAAAACAAATCAACTGACTATCCATAATATACCTACATATTTGATTTTTTCTTTAAGTATTTAACGATCAGCAGTGTGAAAGCTTTTCCAGAACAATTTCTTGCAAGTTCGTCAGTCTTTTCGTTTACTGTATGTGTGAAGCAATTAATAGTAATAAGTTTATTTAAAAAATGATTCAGTTAGTACAGAGAAAAGACATTCCTATTAAATCGCTCTTACTTGGTAAATTTAGCGACCGCTATCTACAGTGACCTGCAGAATGTACGCAGCATATCGGAAAATTTTTATCTACGAATTTAATAAATTTGTTTTATTTCAGAAAAGTCCTCCATATCTTCAAACCAAAATAACACCCACCAAATCCGATAGAAGTCTTATCGTATACGAGGGAGAGTCAAAAATTTGAAATTCCGCTAAGAGTATAGTACCTCCATTTTTCATTTTAGACAAAATTTGTTAGTATAGTAATAGTGTTTGATTTCAAAGATATACTAAAATTCCATGTTTGGCTTATTTTGGACAAAAAATAGGATTTAATCGTTTTTTTCTGAATTACTCTGTATACAAAGTACATCGCAACCATACAGTACGCAAATTGTATTTTCTGTACACTTTGTTAGAGGTAACCGTAAATGGTATGTCAGATTAGTTAGTTTTAGTAGTATTATGGCATTTTGAAATAAAAACATAAAAATGTTAAATATTTTTGCTGCACACCGTATTTTATATTTTGAGGAAACAAAATAATTTAATCTAACTGATATTTTGTTATACAGTTTAATTTAAGTCACCTTCCAGATTCTATACTTATACATAAAAGTATGTATAAAGTTTTTTCCTTATTTAGATTTTAATTGTGATCGCCATATAAGAAGAAAATTAAAAATATTTTTGGTACGAGTACAATATAATAATAATGATCAATATATACTTTTTTATTATAATGAGGCACAGCACTGCAGGAGTAATCCTTTATGACGCTCTGCGAGCGGTGCGTGTGCACAAAAAACGATCCACGTTGAATTTTTGGAGATTATACTCGTTGGGGAACACGGCCTCAAGGAGGTCGTTCCAGAGCGATGACGTTCTCTAGATGAAAGAATTTTTAAACAATGTCGTTCGAGAGACACTAAGCTGAACCACGTACGGGTGGGCTGCAGTGGTTCGTCGTATACTTTTACCATGTACCGCTCTGAGTGGAATCAAACGGGCAACCTCAGTTGAGCCATGAAAATATTTGTAAAATAGACTCAAGTCACCAACCTGCCCTCGATGTTCAAGGCTTTCCAGGTTGTTTGTCAGATCATGGTCACCGATCAAGCGAATGGCTCTTCTCTGAATGAAATCCAGTAATCTCAGGGTATGTTTAGAAGCAGAGCCCCAAATATGCGAACAGTACTTTAGCGATGGTCGAATTTTGGCTTTATAGAGCATCAAAAGTTGTTGGAGTGAATAGAGGTTCTTAGTTCGGAAAAGTATTCCAAGCTTCTATATTTTTGTATACTTTAAATCGCAACATTTCAAACTCGCATATACTTTATTTAGACTACAAAGGAATCTTTCTTTATATCCGCATTTGAAACCTAAATAATAATAATACAAATCATTTTCCTTCTCATCAAAAAAAATAAGATCAACGCAGTCATGAAAACAAGTCAAGCATTGAAGTTAAATTAGTGACATTTAAATAGTTCTGTTGTAAAAATAGAAGTTGAAAAGTTGTCTATACATAAAAAAATAGAAATAGTTTTAATTCATGGTTCAGGGAATGGTTAAATCAACAATTTCCCCACAAATATGTCGGACGGTTTTCAAAAAATCCCTGACCTGCAAGATCACCGGACATTACTCCTCTAGACTTCTTTATCTGGGTTTACGTAAAAAATCAAGTGTATAAATATCGGCCTTTTAAAAATTTGGACCATCTGGAAGATATTATTAGACAGTCTATCTATGAGGTTTAAAGATTTGTTATCAATCAACTATCCCCTAAATTTATTTCATGAATAAAAATGATATTGATCCTTATTTTGCGTGGCAAATTAAATCCGTAAAAACAATAATACCTGTTGTTGGTGTCGATAAATAATAAAACACACAATCTTTGCGAACATAGGTCTTTTACGATTATTCTTTTTATATCCTTTTCTCGAAAACGGTACATTTCATCAAGAATAAGCAAGGGTACCTTTTTTTAGTCTAAGGTGCAAGCTAACCAGATTTATATTTTTTAAAGCTTTATCATACAAGATGTTAAGAACCTAAGCATTAAGCTGTAAAGCTTAGTTCGCCCCTTGTAAACTGAAAAAGCTAAATATGTTTCAAGGACACTCTTTTAAGAGGTGCTTTCTATTGTCCATCACATTAAATTTTTATTAAATTATATTAAGTACTTTGAAAGTTATTCAAGAAAATTCACATATCTTCACATTTTTTCAGGTTCTATCTAAATCCGAGAGACTTTCCCGGACACCCTGTATAATACATTTTAAAATTAGGATTTTGATTTCCGAAATTGTATTCAGAATTTATTTTGGATTAAAAATAACTTGTTTTTGAACATTTCGTTTAAAATAATAAATAATTGCACTTTTGTGTTCAGTGTTTCAGTTATTCAACTGCAGTTTTCAGTACATGAAATTAAGGATGTGGCGGAGAATACGAAAATATAAAAAAATTAGATAATTGTTTAAGAAATCTGTTACAACAACTGTCAAAAAAATATTTCTACAAATTGGATTTTCCTCGCTTTTTATGAAGCAGTGATGATGGCCTAAGGCCAAAAGCGCTCTGCTTTTTATTAATTTATAGAGGATTATACATCTAATACACGAAACGATTGTTGTTCCCTCTTAATTCAAAAGTGTACGCAGCCCCACATTAGCAAAGTGAAAAGTTATTTAACCGTTTTGAACACATTGTATACTATGATTTAAATTAAGCTGACAATATAAAAGATTTATTATTATTTAGTATTTGTGGACGGGGACAAAACGATTACTATAATACATCCATCAAGTCTATTATTTTTATTCCTCCAATGTTCGATTCGATATTATAGTCGATTCGTTAAACCCATCTGAACACGGTACGTAAATACTGCTCACAATAATAATTTGTTAATTTATTTTATTTCTGTTATTGATGACTGGATTTTATCAGGGTGATAGATTTTACAATTTGTTGACAAGTAATACTTTTATATCGCTGTCATACATGTTGAACTGCATTGTATTAATTTATTTTCAATAAAATGTGTCACAGCCACGTGTTTGTTTATTATACAAAAGACATAATTTTTGCAATCAATAGATATGAGGCGTTATCAATTTATGAATATTTTTACACTGTGTTCATATGAGATGATTCCCACCAAACTTTTTGATTTGAAACCTAAAGAAATACCTGTATAGTTATATATAATATGATATGGGTTTTTTTGGCCCCCGTATGTTTAGAACAAACACATTCAAAAAGATTATGCAATCATGTCATGAATATTCAGGAAATTTAATTATTTAATTATGGTAAATATTTAATTAAAGTAAGCGGGATTTCAAGGAAAATATACATATGGTGCATCCAGTTGTTTTACTACTTTTTATTTGCTTCATGCAAATAACAGAAATTAAACAAACATTAATGTTCTGTTTTCTGTTAGCCTTAAGATTTTTTTATACGCTTTTTAACACCTTGCTGGGATTAGTACATCAAGCTAAGTTTTAAAGTTATATATCAGGATTATTATTTTTAAGGCATGGTTTAAATAATTATATTTTCTCCACTTAAATTGAAAATAAGAAAGTTGTTTGTGCGTAACTCCAACCCATGAACTTACTTAGGTTGAGGCATTTTTAGAATTTAAAAATCACGAAATATTTAAATAATTTATCTGATTCCGGCGCGGTTCTATACAGTAACCGCCAAAGGTCTCGCCTAAATTCAATATTAACCAGTGGCGGCTCGTCGTATAAAGCAACTGAGGCCGGGCCTCACATATAAAATTAATAAATTATTTATTTAAATATAAAACGTTTTTTAACTAATTTCCAATCATTAAAAGTATCAAAACAATAGAACATTGAATTACCATCAAAGTTCAACATATTATCTTTTAAATTTAGCGCGCACCCCATCCAACATTAATTTTAAAAACTGAAATCGTTGCCTGACCGCATAAAAAGAAAAATGTAATACCAAAAACTTGAGCTTCCTTTACGTCACAAACGCTATGCTCTCCAACCCGGCACCTCCACCGCATTAATTGCGCAGAACATGAAGAATAGGCAAATTTTGTAGACGATTGAGGCCCACTTATTGGCTTGCATGTTGCCAAATGTTTATTGAACAAGGACACTTATTGACTTATTTACTTATTATTTAAATGTTTTATTTTTGAAAACATAAAAAAATAAGTTAGAAATGATTGATAAATGTTTTCATTGTTCTATAAGATATTATTAATATGTAAATATGCAATTAAATCCCAATAACAAAAAACAGATAAAAATTAAAGATTATAGGTGGGTGCCTAGTGCCTATTTGAAACTTGGCGATGTTTTATTGGTAACAGGCTCATATATCTTTTCTTCTCGTAGGATCAGGTGTCGGGTTATTAGATTTAATTAGTGCCATTCGTTTATGATTGTTAACCTATCGTGATTTTAGATTTTCGAGGCAGGTCTGCGGGTTAAAATACTGACACCTAATTAATTTGTTTTCTTGTTGTGTTGGTGCACATACCGACTCCTAGAGTCGGTTGTGGTTGGTGATAGGAGGTAAGGTAAGGCAACAAGAGCCCTTTACATCAGGTGAGTAAGCCGATTTGCTTTTTATTTTAATAATTAATACAGTATTGCCATTGCCAAGGTCCAAGGTTTCGTTACATAAAATTATTTTGTGCTTTGTGCCTATTTTAATTTAAATTATGAATCCCTCTCACGATATTGTTTTGTCTTTGCTTGAAACCCCTTTCTCGCGACGACCTGAGATAGAAAAACGGCAAATTTTGGAGAGTCGACCAACACCAAAAATAACGGCAGTTTTTAGCGAAAAGAGGGTGGGTCGGGAAAGTTCGCGATCATTTCAAACTTCATAATATGATAGTTACAAATGGCTTTGCGGGAGTTCATATAAACAAAGTTTGTATTGCTGGCCGTGTATTTTATTAGGCAGCGTAAAAAACAATTGGAGTTCAGGGGGTGGGTATTCTGATTTAAAAAAATTTTCACGGGCGGTAAAATCACACGAAAGTTCCAAAGAACATATTAAGAATTCTGTGGCGCTTACGAGAGTAGAGCAAAATGGAGACACAATAGCGGATGCACTGAGAGAAATTGACCCTGACCTTGCAAATTGAATATTTTTCTCATGAAACCTAGTATTTCAAAATAATTATATTGCTGGTTGAATTCCTAACTACTCATTTTAAACCAATGATCTTGAAGTCGCGAAAAATTTTCGCCTGCGGCGCTATTTTCTAGGCTCGCCCCATTATGCACCCACGAGCCGCCACTGATATTAACCCAAGGGAAAAAAATGAATAAAACGTTAGGACATGTCACTTTTTATTTCTAATGATTGAATACAGGGTATCTCGTAAAGAAGTTGTGTCGACGACCTATACCCCATTTTTGCTTAGGTTTTTAAAATCTACGGGCACATTCTAAGCCTATTAACAGTGTTACCATAACAATCAAATTTAACAAGAGGTCCCACTTCCGTTTTTTCGTTAATTTAACTCATACTGTTAAAGTCAAATAGTAACTGATAAAATATGTCGTTACTTTAACATTAATTTGACATAATTGTACAGTAAAAATAACTACTAAATTAGTTAACTTAACACCTTATTTATGTAAATGTTAATATATTTTATAAATCACATTTTTCAGTGACTGACAAAAAATCATGTTATCTAATTGCGATACTCATCTGTAGAAACTTTTACTTTGTAAAAAAGTTTATTTTTTAAGTTGACTTTGGCTGTTTATCCATTCAGTCATTCGCTTTATGTCATATATAATGTAATTACATACAATTTTAACAAATACTCAAAAACGTCTAGGTCCAAGCCAGGATTCGAACCAGGGATCTCTAGATTACATACCATTTAGTCGTGGCGAAAAAATGACAGGACCAATAATAAAATTGCCAATGATTCCTGCCCACACATTAATTCTAAATTCATGTTGATAATGAGTTACTTTCGTGGTATGATGCGGGTTTTTAGCAGCATAAACATGTTCGTTATGCAAGTTGGTTACACCACTTCTTGTGAAACATACTTCGTCAATAAATAAAATATGCTTAGCAAAATTCACATCCTGTTGTCTTTGTTCGGTAATGAATCGACAGAAGTCCAATCGTTGATCGAGATCCGGAGCCAGAAGGTCTTCTACCTTTTCGATATGGTATGGATGAAGCTGCTGTTCTTTTAATGTTCATCATCCAACATCCTTGGATACTTCTACCTCTAAACCTAAGCATCTGGTGCTTAATTTTGGATCTTCAGCAATTTTTTCCAAAATGTGTTCCTCAACCTCAGGAGTCCTTATTGCACGTTGCCAGAATTTAAAATTTAACTAACCCGTTTCAAACACCTTATTTGTTCTCGCATTGGAAAATTCTTACTGAAACACTTACTGTAAACAACATAGACTGATAGCGAAAATTCTTAAAATAAGAATGTTTACATTTAAATAGTCTGTTGTAAAAAAAAATTTAAAGGCAAACAGGTAAAAAATCCGTGGATTTTTGGATGTGACATTCCAAAAAAAGTATCTAAAAAAAATACATTTTGCACTGCTAATTCACTGACCACGTTTTATCCTCAAAGATATAGTGGGGGTCAAGCAAATATTTGACGCGTGACACTTCCATCTTGTCATATTTGTCCAATACTAGTTATTTCGATTTCACCAACTTTATTACAGCTGATACTTAGTCAGGGCCGGACTGACAAATATTGTTATTTATAAACCTTTGCAGAAAATGATTGCTGGGAAATTGGTCTAAGAATATGAATTATAATATAAATAAATTTGTTTTGATAAATCCTGTGCATTGTAATGGTGGGATTTAGGATTGACCATTAATATCACAGGCCTTAACAAAAGCAATCTTAGTAGTGTATAACGATTAATATTATTTTTATTTATTTATTAAGTACCTCATTGGTTTACACCAAAAGGCCATTGCCCAAAGTCCTTCAGGCTAAGTCAATTAAGTACATATTAGTTTACACTTAAAAACTATTTGTTTGTTTAGGTTGGATTAATATTATTTATTAGCCCTGATGAAGCTTTACATAAATAAAGCGAAACGTTGGCAAGCACTCACTAGCCTTTTTTATTGTCCACTTCCGACTAATTCTGTCAACGTAAATGATGTTTATTGATATAATGCCAGTAGAGTTACTTACTTTTCTTAAGATAAACACACGTCTAAAAAAATAATACTAAATAAAAGTCTTATAAACTATAAACAATGTTTAACACTCACTACACAAATAAAGACAATAGAACACTATAAAAAGGCAATAAAATGATTTAAATACTCAAAAACCAAAACCAAATACAGAATGTCAACAAGACAACGACGTCACTCGTTTTGGAATAAATAAAATGCGGATCTGCATTTTACCAAATCGACGAGAATTCACGTACGGTCGACAAGTGATATGACATTGAAAATGCACAAGAGGGAGAAACAAACAAAATTACGTTCGATGTTCGATTCATGTGTTTTCCTTTCTTCTTCTCTTCTTTTTTCTTGAGGTAACTCGGTTTATATATGTCTCTTTTTAGTCATATAAAAGGATAAAGATACAAATACTTCGAGTGGGTGGTAATTATTATAATATAAATTAGCCATTAGTAACTTTTATATTATGAGTTGCCTGCCGTATTTGACACCCATGACAATGTGGAAGTGTCACGCGTCAAATATTTGCTTGACCCCAACTATAACAGCAAACATTTTTTATTCAGAGTAATTTAAATATTCCGGTGCAGCATCGAACTCTAAAAACCGAGATATCTCAGAAACGGCTTACTTTAGCGAATTTTCACAAGAGTACCTGCTTTGTTTCAAAATGTTCAAAAAATTAGTTCTTTAACAAAAAAAGGAAAAAACTACACTGATAAAAAAGTTATGGCCATTCTAAACCATAAAAAGTGCATTGTGAAGCGCCCTCTAATAGCCACAGTGAAAAGGTGTTCGTATTCGGGGTTCGCATCCCAAAAAAACTGCGGGTACCAAGTTTTAAAGTAATACGTTAAAAAATGTTTATTAATTTTAAAAAAGTCGATTTATATTTTTTAACTTTACCACCCTGTATAAATTCATCTAAAATAAATATAATTATTTTTAAATTTACGATACATTTCTTAGCGTATGTCTCTGTATTTTTACCTGTGAAAGTTGAAAAAAAGTGCAAAATACCCTCATTTTTTGAAAATGAATATACAGAACAATTTAATGAGAATCTCTTGTTGGATTACCTTTGTAACAAATAAAATTTAAAAGAGGTACTCAATTTTTTACAGGAATATTTTGTGAATCCTCAATGTAAATGCCACTGATAAATAACAGATACACTTTGAATCAATATTAGAAATTATTCAAATGGAAAAAAAAATAATTTTAACCAAATGTGTGTCATAATGAATTAAAAAAATATTTGCAAGAAAATAATATTTGCAAAAGTTTTACCCTTACCTACTTACATGATATGAAGTGGCAAATATTTACACCATGAATTAAATGTAAATGAATTGTCATATTCGCAATTTTAATTAATTATGCTGTTACATTGTAACAAATAACAAATATTATGCACAATAAAATTTTAACTACAAAACAGACCAAGTAAATAATTTGCGAGCCCATGCTAGGTTATCAGTTTAAATTATAAACAATTAATGACGGAGTTTGTGGGACAATTTGCGAATTTATTGCAAATTAAATTTAAATAATTAATGAATAAATTTACCGGTAAATGTCCGATGAAGCCATAAAAAGAGAACGTACTGTTATTAAAATAATACGAGATAATTAGCAAAAAAATTACAATAATAATTATGGCTTTAAATTTAATGAATATGTTTGTGTATGTTGGTCGTTGTTTAGTTTCAATAAAAAAAAATTAATAACTATATTTCAATTAAAACTCAATGTATGTTGACGTAGTATATTATTATTTACTTATTGTATGGAATAACAGTACTGGCGGATTCAATGCAGTGGACAAAGAGGAGGGCTAAGATTCGCAGCTACTAACAAAAAAACTTTGAAGAAATTCAAGTAAATTAGGTGTATTTGACAAATATTTATTGATGCAAAATACATTTTACTTAGCTTAAATAATTTTTCCTTCAAAAATATACAGGGTGACCATAGAAAAGTATATCGCGAAGTACCACAGGATAGAGGATCTCAAAAGAATATAAAAACTTCCTTTACACTTTTACAGGGGCAGACTAACTCACTTATTTAATTTAAGCATATTGAATCCTGTAACTCCGGCACACTCCCAAAGTTCTATAAAGGTTCCTTATCACCAAGCGATTTTCTCGCTTGCTGTGCTGACAACAACAGCAACTTAATGTTAGTATACATTATAACAAGAAAAATCAACGGTAAAATCCATTTGTACACTTCGTCTCTCAGTTCCTTCTATTATTTGAGGAGCTGGTAAGGTCATAATTACGTCCGACTTAGAAATTTCAAAAAAAGTTTCATCATCCAAAATAAACTAATCTCCTACTATTTTTTTAAAATATTGTACGTTTAGTGTTTCATTTGATAATATTTCAGTTACTTTCGCAACGAAAAATTTTCGAAACTTTTTCCTTTCAATTTAACCAAAACGAACCCATTTGTTATAATTTCCTGTGATATTTCATATTCTCTCTTCTTTTGCCCAATCGACATCTTGTAAACTGCTATCGGAATGTACTGATTGCACCTCTTCTCCCGAACTTTTACTGCTGCTTGAAACAATTTTTCTGAATTTTTCGTCGTTTAGCTGCTGCCTCTTCTTCTAATTCATGTTTTTCAGGTGTATCAGTAAGAATTCTACATCTGCCTAATTTTCGCCCACCATGTCTAACGCCTTTTCTCGATTCTGCCTTGGGGAATGGTATTATTTTGTCGGAAGTTATATATCTTAATCCTGATGTACTTGTTCTGATTGTAACAACAGAAAATTAATTAGAATAGAATGAAAAATTAGTTTGCAAACAAAAAGTTACCTGTTGTTGATATTCCTGCGTCATGTACATCTACAATATCTGAACTAGTAAAAGAATTGTTGGCTAGTACTAGTGGCCTATCTGTTACATACAAACTTAAAAATTCGTGTTCTCCGAACACATTACGATTAACGGGGAAGATTCCAGCTACCCGGAATCCAGATAGAATATTTTCGGATGTAAATGCTTTAGGATAAGCCTTGCCCATACATTAGGCCACATCATAAATTGACATTGGTTTACCACAATTGGAAAGGAGTCACTCATTACAAGCCGTATTACAATATTTTTTAATGGTCCAAATACAGTCCTGTCTAGAGGCTGTAGCTTGTTGCTCGTGTGTGGAGGTAAAGTCAGCATGACAATACAATTTTCTTTTGAAAAATTTGATATCTCAACTGAAATATGACTGTCGTGGTTATCTAGGATTAAAAGGGTTTTATTTTCTTGACTGGAACGTTTAATTTTACAAAATGGTGCAAACATTCCAGGAATATAGTTGAATTAGACCAACCAGTAGGATCAGCCCTTTACTACCTGGCGGAGCTCTTTTTAACATGTGGTCTTTAAAGTGAACCCCGGGAAATATAAATAAAGGAGGAATACAATTTGCTACTGCATTTATTGCACCAATTAATGTTATGTTTTACCCCCTCTCGCCTGATGTCATACTACTAACCTGTTTATTCCCTTTCGGGGCTAGAATTCGGATTGGCACATAAACTGTGGACATGGGAAGTACTCCACCGAACATTACCCCTGTAGAATCGAGAATGTCCGAGATTGTCTTTCGCCACCGCCATGTTAAGCGAATCTTGGGGAGTCTCGACACTAAAAAGGCTTCTGGTCCTGACGATATTCCAGTCATTGTAATTAAGAAATGCGCTGACGAACTGACACCGGTATTTTGTAGGCTTTTTAACTTATCCTATAAAAAAGGAATATTTCCTTCTTGCTGGAAAACTGCGAGAGTCCAGCCCATACCCAAAAAAGGCAAGAAGACTTTGCCAAACAACTATCGTCCAGTCGCATTGCTCTCGGTTATATCAAAAGTTATGGAGAAGGCTATCAACGAAAAATTACTAAAATACCTGGAAGGCTTCAACATTATTAGTGACCGCCAGTATGGATTTCGTAAGTCTAGATCAACAGGAGACCTTCTCGCTTATGTTACTCATGTTTGGAACAACGCAATAGAACACCATGGGGAGTCCCGGGCGGTAGCACTGGACATTTCCAAGGCTTTTGACCGAGTTTGGCATGAGGGGCTCCTAACTAAAGTGAGAGCATACGGAATGCCGGTTCAATTTTGTTCATGGCTGTCGAGCTTTCTTAAAGACCGTTCTCTGCGAGTGGCGATGGACGGATTTCTTTCAGACACATTTAACATCAACGCAGGAGTCCCTCAAGGTTCTATATTGTCGCCCACCCTTTTCTTACTATACATTAACGATCTTTTGGAAAAAACTAAAAATCCTATATATAGCTTCGCTGATGACAGCACACTTGTTTCAACTTTTACTTTGGATGCTCGGACATCGGCTGCTAATGCACATCTCTATAGGCAGCAAGAGGTCTCACATCTCAACAAAGACCTGGAAGAAATTTTGTCTTGGGGTGACAGTAACCAAGTAGAATTTAACGCTAAAAAGACCCAGGCGGCAGTTTTTTCTAAAAAAGTTAATGTTGAAGAACCGGATATAGTTATGGCGGGACACTCAATTCCCTTGGCTTCATCAATTCATTTATTGGGCGTTAATTTGGATAGTCATATGTCTTGGCATGGCCACGTTGCGGCCATTGCTAAGGCAGCCTCGCAGAAGCTTGGAGTACTTTTCCGAACAAAGAACCTCTATACACCCCAACAACTTTTGATGCTCTATAAAGCCCAAATTCGACCATCACTGGAGTACTGTTCGCATATTTGGGGCTCTGCTCCTAAACATACCCTGAGATTGCTAGATTCCATTCAAAGAAGAGCCATTCGCTTGATCGGTGACCATAGTCTGACAAACAACCTGGAAAGCCTTGAACATCGAAGGCAGGTTGGCGACTTGAGTCTATTTTACAAATATTTTCATGGCAAGTGTTCAACTGAGGTTGCCCGCTTAATACCACCCAGAGCGGTGCATGGTAGAAATACACGACGAGCCACTGCAGCCCACCAGTACGTGGTTCAGCTTAGTGTCCCTCGAACGACACTGTTTCAAAATTCTTTTATCTGGAGGACGTCATCACTCTGGAACGACCTCCCTGAGATCGTCTTCCCCAACGAGTATAGTCTCCAAAGATTCAAGACCAACGTGAATCGTTTCCTGCGCACACGCACCGCTCCTAGAGCGCCATAAAGGATTTATCCTGTAGTGCCGTGCCTTATCATAAAAAAAAAAAAAAAAAAAAAAAAAAAAAAAAAAAAAATGCAAGTTTTGTCGGCGGCATTGTAGATATTTTCTGGGCCAAAATTTTATCGTGTCATCACATCGTCTAATTTACTAAAAAATGTGCTTACATTATCTTTATTGAAAACTGTTAATATTGCCAAGCTAGTGGCCTGCGGCTTCCTTAAACTAATGTCATTATTTCTTTCAAGAAAAAATGTTACCCAGTCCACGCCAGCATTTTGATTGAGGTTCCAAGAATCAGGACATTTTATACCGTTTGCTGTTGCATAGTTGTATGCCAGCTTTCTTACTTCACGTGTAGATAAACCAAATGCATATTGGCGCATTGCTCTAAATATGACTTAACTTCACGTTCTTAAGCACTGCTAAAAACTTGTTTAATGGCAGTATTTGGTGCATAAACAAACTCTGTATGACCAGCATCTCGAAATTTTTTCAAGCGTCGACTTAGAGTTGATTTGGAGATACTATATTCTTTGAGGCTTATCTTACGCTAAATTTATGATTTATAACCTTATCAGCTGCAGCCATTTTAAATTGAAAAACGGCTTGCAAAATAATACCACAAACAACCCCATCAACGTAAATATTAATAAAATAACTTACTTTATTTCTCACATTAAACGATATTACCGGATTCAAATTTACTTTACACGGGTGTAAATCACAGTTGATCCGTATTTCCGCCATATGCAAATAAAAACCTGACAACGTTCGCGTAGCGACATCTTTTATTAAGTGGAGGCAGCTTAGCGCCAATTCGACAGAATACGGCAATAACCTTAGTTTCTACGGAAGTGTCTTAAGGTACGCTGTGTCCCAAGGTACACACTACTCCCCTATTTGTTTGGCTTAAGTATACCAAACAAGGATTAGTCTGTGTGAACTTTCCATATAATAGCGATGACAAGTACCAACAGGAATAATTATTAATTTATGACAAATATTGCCTAGTATAAACTATAAACCTGAGGCCGGAGAAAGCTTCAGGCCCTCTAGTACCCCATTAAGTCCGCCACTGACATATAACGCCACGGTATATAATTCCAAAGGTGTCCTTACAATAATATCGAATAAAATGCGGGTAACTATCGCTAATTGTAAAATTGTAATCACAATAATTGCCTGAGCTATAAAAGATAATTGTGTTTTTTTAACATTATGTACTAATTTGTTGTTTTTCAGCTGTTTCATACAATTATATCGTCAGTGTGTTGATAAAGAAAACCTTTTTGTGGCAGGCTGTAATTTTACTTATCAACCGGTTTGTTTCATAGGTGTAAAATTTACATGTTTATGTCTTTGTACTTGACAGTGACAAATCATTAGTGATAGCAACAAAAGCAGGGAGTGGTGTAAACACAGCCAAGCGTAAATTAATGTTATACACATACATTAAGGGTTCATATTTATTTATCATAAGTAGCAGTAAAAAAATAACTAAACATCAAAATAAATTTCTGTCTTTTTCTAAATTGTGTATGTCGCTAAGGCTCGGTACTTTCACGTCCAAATATCATTATTCTCAGAATAATTGCTATAGTTTCAATTGTGTCGCCAATTGTTTCCATAGACATTATTCGACAAATAGCGCTATATATCCGTAGATGAAAGGATCAAATTATCTATTCTGAAATGATAATATTTGATGGGCGTTTAAAGTTGGGTAATACTCTCGTAAGGATGGAGTTTGCAAGACCATCAAGCCGAAGGCAAGTGGAGTAATTCTGACATGAGAGTTTATTACTATACAGGGTGTTCCCAAATGTCATGTAGATATTGAATTTGACTTATTTTTTGACTGAAAGTTCATACAAACATGCCGTGTCCTATATTGTTTTGTTTTCGAGGTACAGGGTGTCAATATGTGTATACAGGGTGCTTATGATGTCACTCAAGTGCTCGTCAAAATAGGAAAAAAATGCTTATAGACATGCGTTAAAAAAAGGTTCATTTTTGATATACACACTATCAAAGCTTTACCTAATTGTTTTTTTGTTTTTTTTTTCATATTTCTCCCATATTTTCCAAGATAATTATTTCAGGTTAGGTACACATGTTAGTTTTTGGAATCTCTACAATAAATAGAAAACAAGGTCTGTCTATACCACCAAAATAAAATATATTTGTCCTTTTAGGGTGAAATAAGGGTTAAAGTGTGTATAAAATTTAATTTGACATTAGGTTGTACTAGTTTCGACTAAAACAAATTAAAAGAGGGGACGAAGTGGTTCAACAATACATGGTCATAACGTGTACCTTATGCAGCTAATGGACTCGACAGAAGATAATCATTAACATGATGCTACTTTTAGCAATGAAGGATATTAGATGTAAAAATTGTAATAGAGGACAAAATTCTTAATGGAATCATTTATAGTTATGATATGATGTATAGATGTCTATAACGAAAATTCAATAAAATCAACGTTTCATGAATCAACTCCGAGAGGGAACATGATTTATATTTTGGTGGTTCAGAATTTTAATAAGAAAAGTAATAAAGTAAAAAGAGGGGGGGGGGGGGGAGAAGGAAATTAAAATGAGTTAAAACCATTTACGTCATTGAGTAAATTGGGGTCATCTGAAAGGAGAAAATTATTTCCATTTAAAATTGTATTACGGAGTTATCATAACCTATGGTCTCATAATATAGACTTAATTTTGTATGTGGTAAAATAATCATGTACTCACCAAATTGTCCATATTCAAGGCTTAATTTTCCGATGTGTTTATTTAGAATTATATAAATGTAATGAAGCCTATGTTGCGAATTTTCTTTTTTCTTTTTGGTAAAAGAGGCACAAATTAGGAACATGACTCAGGAATTGATGCTGTTCAAAGCGAATGTTGAAATAAAATGGAGGGTATCTCTGATATCAGTACTATAATTTTTTTTTTGTATTATTTAAAATTCGTATTTTCGGGTATTTTGTATTATTAAAATTCTGACCCACCAAAATATAAATCATATTCCCTCTCGGAGTTGATTCATGAAACGTTGATTTTATTGAATTTTCGTTATAGACATCTATACATCATATCATAACTATAAATGATTCCATTAAGAATTTTGTCCTCTTTTGCAATTTTTACATCTAATATCCTTCAATGCTAAAAGTAGCATCATGTTAGTGATTATCTTCTGTCGAGTCCATTGGCTGCATAAGGTACACGTTATGACCATGTATTGTTGAACCACTTCGTCCCCTCTTTTAATTTGTTTTAGTTTGTTTATTTAGGTACAACCTAAAAAACATAATTCTTAATTACTTGGTTGCTGAAGATGACTTTGACTAAAGTCGAAACTAGTACAACCTAATGTCAAATTAAATTTTGTACACGCTTTAACCCTTATTTCACCCTAAAAGGACAAATATATTTTATTTTGGGGGTATAGACAGACCTTGTTTTCTTTCATAATCTCGCCACAGAAAATGGACTACTTCTTGAATCTACGATAAAATGTGTAAATTGTCGGAGGCAGCATACAGAGTGTTACATTTTCTGCGTTAGAAACAGTTTCACTCTCCTGAACTTTTTTCGGGATACCCCGTAAAAAAACTGATACCTTATTTTAACTTCCCGTTCTTTTCTCATTCTTTTTGATCTCCTGCACTTTTATCGTATCTATCGCCGCTTTCTAGTTATTGGCGGAAATGTCCATCGATGCAAGTCAAGTATTATCCAAGTAGTGTCCAGTTGGTTTCAAATAATTTTGTTGATGTTTCCAAACTTAGTTAGGGCTATTTAATTATGGTTGGTAAGGGCTTTTTACAGGGAACATTTTACTCTATCCAGCTTTAGTAGACTCTGTGAGTTACATTTTGCTAAAGGAAACATATTAAATTGTTCTACAGCAACGGATCCAAAAACCGGCGAAACTATAATTGTACCTAACCTAAACCGCGATGCAGTACCCACTCAATTCCCCAACAACTGTCCCTCTTATTTAAATAAAACAGCAAAACTGTGCCCAAGCCGTAAAGATAAACTCCAGGAACTGGAAAGTGAAAATTTGGCAAAAGTGATTAGAAATTGTAAAACCTAGTTTGAAACTTATCAAAAAGCATTTTCGTATATCAATTTTAAAGAGTCTTTTACTGTTTCTAACTCGTTTGGGCTAGTCCCTGGTTCAAAGTTAATGATCTGCGTAAAGTGTTGGTAACGCAAAAATTGTAACACTCTATATACTGCCTCAGTCAGACATTTTATGGTAGAGATTCTAAAAACTAATAAGTGTACCAAATCTAAAATAATTATCTCGAAAAATGTTGGAGAAAAACGAAGAAAAAGAGAAAGGAACAAAATTTTGACACCCTGTATATCAAAAATTAAGCATTTCAAACCTCAAGTTTATGAGTACTTTCTTTTCTATTTTGATGAGAACTATCACTCCCTTAAATATATACGTGACATCCATTAACACCCTGTATACAACTTTGGTAAGCTCTTGATTATCTAAGAAGTATAGTATTTGTAGAATTATATCGTTGATCTTTAGACTGCAATAAAACCCTCATTATCCCTTTGACCGTAAAATAAATAAGGAAATCCCGAATTTTAAAACCTTTTCGAGTAGAGCCGTACCAGATACAAATTCAATTTATACCTATGCCTGATGCATATATGAATACAAACTGATTTTTAATAATTTTAGTCTTCAGTGGTTTTCCGGCGAGTAATTTTTATTTGGGCTTATTAGTGGTAGAATGTGGCGTCCTTGGAATTGTGCTGATAGGGGGGCATCTTCAAGTGTCATTTTTAAAAGAAAGCATTTATCTACCGATGCCAAACTAATAATTAAAAATGTGTATCAATCTTTGTTGAGTAGAAATTTTAATTCGGTGGATGCTTTAGCAGAGACGTCTACTTTGACAAAAACTCCTTTATCTTCGGTAAGAGACATAGTACTTAAACCTGTTTATCCTAGGGTTTGTTCCAAATTGTCTGTTGCTTTCAGCTAAAAACATAGCAGATTCTTCTTTAGATTACCATCAATATACCGACGCACAACTTTTTGAAGATTGGTTTAAACATAAACTCCTTAAAAATATACCTAAAAATAGCATCATTGTAATGGACAATGCTAGTTATCATAGTCGGCAAGCAAAAATCATTCCCAATTCTAATAATACAAAAGCGGAAATTCAAAATTTTATGATTGAAAATGATTTATATTTTGAAGAAATTTACAAAAAACGAGAATTACTAGAAGTATTAAAAGCTTTAAAATAAATAAGGAATACGAGTGTGACAAACTTGCAGCAGAAAATGGACATACAGTGTTGCGTCTTCCTCCATACTATTGTATATTCAATCCTATCGAGCTAATACGGCACCAATTAAGATCCAATATTAGGAGAAATAATATTTCTCCTACATTAAATGCATCTGTAGTAGAATTAATTAAAAACGAAGTAAGAAAAATTTCTGCAGACAGCTGGAAAAACTGTGTACAGCATGTACTTAAGGTGGAAAATTCTTACAATAATTGTATGATTACAAATGTTCAACCCTTAATTATAAGTTTAGGCTTAGATGAAGATAGTGATACAGAGTTAAATTTTGAATAAATTGTCAATAGTTTTTAAGAATTCAATTAATTTTTATTGTACTTATTACCCTAATAGTTATACTTTGAAATTATATTATTTTTAATTATCATTAATTGTTATCATTATTTTACATCTATTATAGGTACCTAAAACTAAAAATACCTGTCTATTTATTTTAAATTATAAAAATAAATCATGTGGTGTAGGTACATTTTCAAGCCGACCCTGATCCCATTTATTCAGCTTTGAAGAGGTTGAGGCGTATACAATAGGATTTAATCAGGTAGATTATTTATGGCAGTAAGAGTCAACGGTATAATTCTGCAAATATTATAACACCTATTTAAAAACCTTTCTCAATCTTCCAGTAAAAATGCACCCCATTACAAACCAGAGAGACCTGTTCTCGTGTCAGTTTCACAGAGTTCACCTCCGGGGGTGACCGCTTGAATGGGTAATCATGGCCTGTCAAGCAAAGGGCGGCGACCCGTCAGCCCGATTTCAATTTGGTTTCTTCGTGCGATGGTATAATGGAACACCGGGGGCCCTTTGTGTGCGAGCTTAACGACACTTGGCCTAGTTTGACGATCTTTTTAGAAAATGGCAGTAATTGCCATTAAGGCCTGCCATGTTTTTATGAAAAGACATCTTTACAGGGTGTTTCAGAAGTACGGTACGTAACTTATTAAGGGGGTGATTCCTTACGATATTTTAAAAGAAAAATTCATATGAACGAACATGTGTCTGGAGTTGTCCCGCTTTTGAGATACGAGGTGTTAACGTTTAAAAAAAAAAAATAGTTTTTTTATAATTTTTTTAAATATCCTTTGCCCGAAATTTTGTACCGTTATTTATAATGATGAGGGGCCTAATTTGCCCTGACTAAATTAAATATATTCAGTCCAATGGCGTCCGGGGGAGCACCTTAACGGATATTATTGATAAGAAAATGTACACCACTTTTGTAATTTTTATATCTTTTTTCGGATTTACCAACTAATAGTACAACTTTTTTGTCCCATGAACTGTTTTCGTATCTTGCTTCGTTTACGAGCCAAAAAATAAACCCCACTATATTGCATGTGCAAAAAAATATCGATGTATTTCAAAGTTAATTAAAACATTTAAATTAAAAATAAAATATTTTTTTTAAATAATATATTATAAACAAAAAAAATGCAACAGTTAATCAAAGTAAATGGTGAAAATAGCCACCTTCTGATAAAACGCACGATTGCAATCGTTCCACCATTGATTCTCTTACAAGTTCAAAAATGCCTGCATTATCTCGTATCGCATTGCAACTTTCAATAACGTCGTGTTCATCTAGAACAGGCGGCTTGTATACAAGAGACCCCATAAATAATAGTCTAGAGCAGCGGTTCCCAAACTGTGCTCCGCGGAGCACTAGGTGCTCCGCGGATTTAATCTGAGAAATATCGTAATCAAATATTACCTACATATTAAATTATATTATTATTATATTTTCCTTGATATTACATCAAGCCCCTTACTAATGCAAATGTGAATTAAAAAATACACAAAAAAGTATAACTTTTCACGCACAGACACTCAACGAAAAGTCGTTAAAAGCATCCTACTTAGTTAGTTACCGAATCGCTAAAGCGGGCAAGTCTCATATTATTGCTGAAACTTTAATCAAGCCTTGCGTCAAAGATATAGTTGAAACTATGATGGATGAAAAGGATGTGAAACTAGTTACTACAGTTCCACTATCAAATAATACTATTTCTAGGCGCATTGTAGAAATGGCTGATGACGTCAAAAACACTTTAATTTTTCGAATAAAAGATAGTTCCTTTTCGCTACAGCTTGATGAATCGACAGATGTGGCTGGATTGGCAGTATTGATAGTTCTTGTTCGCTACCAATTTGGCAACTCTTTTCAAGAAGATTTGCTCTTTTGCAAGCCACTACCAACTAATACTACTGGGGCTGAGATTTTTAAATTGCTTGACGAATTTTTTGTTGCACATGATATACCTTGGAAGAATTGCATTGATGTATGCACAGAAGGTGGAAAAACAAGTGGTGTTGTAGCTAGAATTAAAGAAAAAAATAGTAACTACAATAAAAGACTCTTCATCGTCATGCATTAGCTGTCAAAAAAATGTCACCTTCCTTAAAAGAAGTTTTGGATGAATGTGTAAAAATAATTAATTATATCAAATCTCGCCCCCTAAATTCTAGGTTGTTTAAAATATTGTGTGACGATATGGGTAGTCTACATACGACTTTACTGCTTCATACAGAAGTAAGATGGCTCTCACAAGGCAAAATTTTAACTCGGCTATTTGAATTAAGAGCCGAAGTAAGGAGTTTTTTGATGGAAAGTGACTTCGCATTAAAAGGGAGATTTAGCGAAGAGCAATGGTTATTAAAGTTGGCATATCTGGCGGATATTTTTTCTAAAGCTAATGATTTAAGCACGTCACTTCAAGGAAAGTCAATTTCGGTTTTTGAGTTACCGACAGAGTAAAGGCTTTTAAAAGAAAATTGGTTATTTGGGCAGAGTCCTTTAATAAACAAAATTTGGACAGCTTTCCGTTGTTAAAAGAACTTAAAGAAGAATTTGATTTTGAGCTACCGAATGAACTTATGAACGAGTTCCATATTCATCTTATAACTTTACACAAAAATGACCAGGAATATTTTCCAGAAGAATTTCATGACAAAATTAATTACAATTCTTGGGTTGCAAACCCATATAACGCAATTCCTGAAAAGCCAGCGAGTTTGACATCTGAAGAATATGAATGTTTGATCGACTTGACATCTGATTCTTGAATAGGAGATATATTTTTAACAAAGTCATCAATATCAGAATTTTGGTGTAAACTTAGATATGAGTTTCATCTTTTGTCAGATAAAGCAAAAACTATTCTGCTTCCTTTTGCTACTACTGATTTATGTGAAGCTGGATTTTCTGCTTATCTCATGACCAAAACTAAATACCGGTCGCGCCTTAATGCAGAGCCTGATATTCGTTTACAGTTGTCCGAAATTGAACCTAACATAACAGCATTACGCAAATTAAAACAAGCACATCCTTCTCATTAGAAAAGTTGGTGGTTTTATTAAGTATTTGTAGTTTTATTTTTGGATGTATGTTTTATGTTTCATTTTTGTATCGAAATAAATATTTTTTTTTCAATGCACGTTTCTAAAATCGAACAAAGACCTATATCTAGTTACATGCAGTTGAAACCATCAAACGGCCTACTCTGGTGCTCCGCGTTAAATTTTCCTGTCGAAAAGTGCTCCGCGACTTAAAAAGTTTGGGAACCGCTGGCCTAGAGGATTCAAGTCAGGACTACGAGCTGGCCAACCTTGGGGACCTGCCTGCGCGTCCAATCCAGCAATTAAGAAAAGTATTGTCGAGGTATTGACGAGCAACAAAATGGGCTGGGGCGCCGTCGTGCATGAACCACATATTATTTCTTATTTGCAGAAGTACAGGTAACAGAACGTCAACTTCAGATAGAAACTTGAAAAAGAGGGCTCATCAGTAAGTAAAATGTTCGGTAAAAAATTGTTTAATTTTAACCTGAACTAACCTACTATCAAACCTTGACTGAAAATCACGGGGAAGCAGAGCTTGCCCACGTTAAATATGGTATGGGTATACTTGATAAAGATGCAAAACTGTCCAAACAGTTGATGCACTAGTTTGAAGTTGCACTGCCACCTTCCTGTCACTAGTTGAAGGATCATCTTCTATCTCCCGAAGCATAGCCTCTTCTAACTCAGGCGTTGTTACTGTTGCAGGTTTACTCAATCGTGCATGGAGCTATCTAAATGTTTTGGCACAAGTTGTACTATTAGTTGGTAAATCCGAAAAAAAACAAAGATTAGAGAAAGGTCAGTGGGGTATATTTTTTCTTAACTCAAAGCACCTTATTATTATGAATAATGGTACCAAACTTTAATAAAATCGCGAAAATGATATTTAAAAATATTATAAAAACCGATTTTTTTTTAAAAAATTTAACTGTTTATAGAAAACGTGGCAACTTCGGACTCATGTTCATATGAATTTTTTCTCTTAGAATATCATAAGAATCACCGCCTTAAGTTACGAACCGTACTTCTGAAATACCTTGTCCTGGTCCGTATTGAAACAAAAAGGGGTGTAGAAAGAATGAAATAACAATAAAAATAATAATAATATGCCTTTATTTTTAACTCGGCGAAGTACAGCAGTGCTGCTTTTAATCGAGCATGCAAAAGAATACAATTTACGTAATATTTAACTTTTATAAGAGTCTAAAATAAAACATGCCTAATATCTACTTGAACTATAAGGTAAGTGTAAAGTGTAAACTGCAAAATCAAACTATACTGTAATTATTATTGTGAAAAAGTGAAGATAAGTTATATAAACCTCTTAACAAAGCAAGGAAAAGAAACAAAATAATCTAGACAAGAAAAAAGAAAGAAAAAGAGCCTGATGGATGTTAAAGGAATGTTTAAAAAGACTTGTATGATGCTTAGGAATTTGAAAGCGGTCCTTGTGCCTGGTATTGCGCTGATGTAAGGTATTCCGAAAAAATCAGCTTCTCACGTAGATATTGTGGAGTTCCATTTTTTAGTAGTCTATGCAGAAAGCATCCCAGATGCAGTTTTTCTCGGTCCTCTAAGCTCAGCCACCTCAATTCTTTTAATTTATGACTGACGCGATCCCTAATTCTTAAACCAAAAATGAAACGAATGCAGGAGTTTTGAATTTTCTGAAGTTTAAATTTTGAATTGACATCTAAGCAGGGACCATATACAAAATTGCAATAATTACAATGAGAAACCACTAAAGGCTCACATAATTCTTTTTTTAATTTTAAGTTTAGAATAAATTGATTTTTATATAAATTGCGTAAACAATAGTACGCCATTTGAGCAACCCGTGCGACTTGACTTCTAAATTTTAATTTATTATCGAAAATAATTCCTAGGTTTTTATATTCGCTGACAATGAAACTTACAAAATTTTAATTCTATATAATAAACTCGTTAAACCATTTAACATTGATAATGTTAGGGCTCTATGCTGCTCATTAATTAAAAATATCCCCTATTGCATATCCATTTGAATTTCAAAGGATCTCACGCTGCCAACTGGAATACAGTAGGGTAAACCCTTTCTTGAGTGAAACGAAAAAGTCTGTTTTTAAAAAGGTTGTGACAGCTGACCTAACTCATCAGGGTCGAATACAAGACAGTTTAATAATAACTCTTGTACAATAACTCTATTCAAGTAAGTATAATTTAACCACTAGGGATTAATGATCGACAAGAGCTTGTTGTTAATACGTTATACTTATACCACCGATTTACGTGTGGGTAAATGAATTTATGTCGCTGAAAGCGGGTCTATTCATTTTTAGGGGATGTAAGCAATACTTACTTACTACTTCATCTTAAGGTAAAAAGGTTAAATTTACACATTAGCAATATTTTATATTGGATGTAACCTCGCTCTAATATTTAAAAAATGAGTTATAGAATAGGTATAGCACCATATATTTAAGCTGTTTTTAGCTATTTTGTTTAAATATAATAAAACGGTGCCTAAAATTGTCAATGAATAAGCACAGATTTACGTGTGGGTAAAGTTGTTTTTCAGACTCTCTAATGACATGTACTGGGCGGATAATTTCTCGGAAAAGTACGCAAAATTAATAAGGATATATTGAAATAATGTGCTATGAATTGTGCTAGTATCACACCCTTTTAAGATAAGTTCTTGCTTTTGAATAGTGTCTCTCAAATAATCTATTATTTATACAAAGAAAATACGTTTAATTTTTTTTGTCTTGGCATAAGGCTTTGAACTTTACCCCTATTAATTTTTAATTAATTTTAAAATACGTTATGTTGCAAAAATTGCAATTGTAAATACATGCATGTATTCTACGACATAAAAACGGGGTTATAGGTAGCATTATAGAAGCCCAAATAGAATATTGCTAAACATATTAGGGGCTAAATCATTATATCTTATTTTAGGACATGAATCAGTGACGGGGTTCCTCCATAATCAGGTGATGGAGAACCGATGGCTTGTATTTTAAAACAAATCTAAGCGAAACAAAACTACATCTAGCAGCATTCCCCCAAGTCCCAAGTCCGATTCCAATGGCGTCCACATAGTTTTGATGCTTGTCCTACCACTAAGTTGGCGCAGATAGGAATTGCATAGTTCAAGAATGATTTATTACTCTCTCGCATTAAGAAACAGACAATAGTTATCATTTAATACAAAACATGATAGCATAAAAAATGTAAAAGTTAAGGGGTGCGACATAATGGTGGATCACTCTGTACACAAAAAAGTTAGTTGTCAAAATTTAACTTTTAACAATCAACGGAATCTAGTTTATACAGACAAATAGAAACTTTTACACCTCATCAGGATTTAAAAGTCCTCAATATTATCGACAGCCTGACAGCGTAATAAATTGTAATTATAAATCTTAATAGAATTGACAGTTTAAAAGTCTCATTAAGTACGGAATTGACATTAACTATGATCGATGAATGACTAATTTGCATGTTTTCTATAAATGTATGAAAAGGGAGGATTTAAGGATTTAGTCATTGTGGGATTTACGTCTTGGTGGGTGCGTTCCTACTGTGCGGCATTATTTATTGCTGTTCCGGCTTGAAGATAATGAATGAGTAGATTTTAGATAGGTACAGCATAGCATAACGATACTTAAAATTTAATCTTCTTTAATAAATTGAAAATATAATTGTTATCTTGGGGAAGTCGGAATACACTTTTTACATATAAATATGAAATCTGGTATAATTTCCTTCTTTTTACATTTTACCTTTTTATATGTTGTTATGCTATTTTATGACGTCGGAGGGGGCGGAGGGGTAAACAGGGGTCTAAATGGGGTAACTACAATTATAATATTGTAAGCAAGGGACTTCGGCCTCTGGGTTCAATGAACAACTATAACATGATCAGCCCACGTAGATCACGTTACAGCTAAATTCTCAATTGGGCGTAAATTTGGATAGTCATATGTCTTGGCATAGTCACGTTGCGGCCATTGCTAGGGCAGCCTCGCAGAAGCTTGGAGTACTTTTGCGAACAAAGAACCTCTATACACCCCAACAACTTTTGATGCTCTATAAAGCCCAAATTCGACCATCGGTGGAGTACTGTTCGCATATTTGGGGCTCTGCTCCTAAACATACCCTGAGATTGCTAGATTCCATTCAAAGAAGAGCCATTCGCTTGATCGGTGACCATAGTCTGACAAACAATCTGGAAAGCCTTGAACATCAAAGACAGGTTGGCGACTTGAGTCTATTTTACAAATATTTTCATGGCAAGTGTTCAACTGAGGTTGCCCGCTTGATACCACCCAGAGCGGTGCATGGTAGAAATACACGACGAGCCACTGCAGCCCACCAGTACGTGGTTCAGCTTAGTGTCCCTCGAACGACACTGTTTCAAAATTCTTTCATCTGGAGAACGTCATCACTCTGGAACGACCTCCCTGAGATCGCGTTCCCCAACGAGTATAATCTCCAAAGATTCAAGACCAACGTGAATCGTTTCCTGCGCACACGCACCGCTCCTAGAGCGCCATAAAGGATTTATCCTGCAGTGCTGCGCCTTATCATAAAAAAAAAAAAAAAAAAAAAGAAAAAATCAGACAACTACTTGGCAACTAGGGTAAACAATACACTTATTGGCCCTTTAAGCAGTTTTAATATGTATTTTATTTAAAAACAATACTTCCAATATTTTTAAGAAATCACATATATTTCAATGGTTAAAGAACTGTAAAACTTATTACAGCAATTACAAAAGCAAAATCAACAATTCACTGATACATACTGAAAAAATAAATATATTTTCCATAGGTTACAACATAAAAATATAGTCATTAGCCCGCTCAACACTGTGATTGGCATATTATAGTTTAATCATTGGCACTTTAAACTCATGGTAACTAATAATGAATATTTTGTTAAAAAAATGGATCTTTGTACCTTAATAATTATTAACAAATATTAAGAAATTAAAACAAAAGTAAGAACACATGTATCACAAAATATAAAAACAAAACCTTTGTTCGTACATACAGAATATAATAAATAAACTTAACTAAACACTCAATAACGTAGAATAATAATAATAGTAACGTATAATATTAATAATCATCTACCAAGAAATACCCCATGCTTTAAAGATTAATTAAAAAATGTTTAAAGATTTTTTTTTCGGACAGATTAAACGAATAAGTTTGAAACTAACACACGCAATGCATGTTTTTCAAATATTCTAATTCATCTTATAATATCACTTGTTGAAATTTTGAAATTGGCGAGTTTGTTCATGTTTGACTGAAAAAGTTATTATACTGCAAGGTTTTGGCGCCTTTTCTATTAGTTCTGATAGTGATAGTGCATGGCTATCAATAATGCCTCTCTACTATGGGATTGGACCAACCGGGAGCTAGACTTTCGGTAGTTTGTAGGTGCGTACTATTTGGTCTAGAATTGATTTAACAGCAATCTCATACATTTCGAATGCTAAATTTCTTTTTACGTGTACATTATACATTCTGGTAAGTAATGATTTTTCTAAATTATTAACTTTATTGAAAACTCTCTTAATTTTTCTCTCTATTTAAGCCAATATTTATACATTCTTAAACATTGCATTTCTTCCTTTACGTTCTTATTCCCTCGTTCTTTCCTTGGCTTTTGATTTTCATCTTCTACTTGCTTTTATTTCTTTTCCTTTTTTGCATTGATACATTGTAATTTTTCATCTCTTTCCTTTCCATTCCTGGATTTGTCTTCATATTGACGAACTGATGCTAGCCTCTCAATTTCCCAGTTGCCTTTTCTAATAGAAGCCTCAGGAAAATATAAATGCTCTTGAAGGCTAACGTTGAAATCAACCTTGAAGTCAACTGATCTATATTCCGGCCCTTACAGATACACGTACACTAATGCTAAACTGAGGTTTTTAGCCCCCAAACGTCTAGAATGGGATTAAATTCAATTATTTCTTAAATTTTCCACATTCATTTAATAGAGGTTAGGAATAGGTACCTATATTTTATAAAATGACTATTGATACAACCAAACGCTTTGTTGTCTTAAAACAAAAAAATAATAATAAACGGAGAAATGTAGGTATAATTGGCACCCAGAACGTCTAGGTATGGGCCCCGTGTCAATAAGTGGTTTTTGATATTATTTTTCAAAAAACCATGGATTTTTCCGTATTTTACTAATAACACTAGGTAATATGAATGTATGTAAAAACTATTGGTACAACATTTTCGTGGGCTTATAAATATTAGCAGGGGCACCAATTACTATTTCTTAAGTAAATTCATGAGGCTGGTTATTGGCCCCTATAGTCTGTTTCTTAATGTGATAGAGTAAGTAATCATTATTGAACTACAAAACCCAGTGGTCTTCGCGGTATTTCATAGGCGTAGTCCAATTATTATTTCATATAACATTCGGAGTTGAATAGTTGAAATGTGTTCGAATATGACTGGACTCGGACAGTCAACAATATACCGACTTGTGCACAAGGATAAACGCGGCCCCATCAGGTCACCAAAGAGAACAACAAGAAAAAAAGAAAGTAATAAATGAGGATGGAAGGTCTGCCATCAGAAGAATTATACACTCGTTTTACTTAAAAAATGAAATACCTACCCTGGACAAAATAAAGTCTGAAATGAAAAAGTATGATTGCATTCCACCCATGAGTAAGAAGAAACTATGGAAAACTTTGAAGGAAATGAATTTTTGTTATAAAAAAATTAAAAACAGAAGAAAGACGGTATCATCTGCTGTAATATTCCATATAAAATCTATTATATGAAATATTACATAGATATTCATGTTTTCTCTTCGAAACTGTCTAACTGCCCTCAAATATCGTCGTTGCTAGCAGATGATTTCATCTTTCTCCTTTGAAAGCGATTTTCTGTTTTGAATTTTTTCATAACAAAAATTCATTTCCTTCAAAGTTTTTCATAGTTTCTTTCTTATCCATTTTTTTTAAGTAAAACGAGTGTATGGTTCTTCTGATGGCACTCTTTTCATCCCTATTTATTACAGCTTTTTTTCTTCCTATACTTCTCTTTGGTGACCTGATGGGGCCGCGTTTACCCTTGTGCACAAGTCGGTATATTGTTGATTGTCCGACTCCAGTCATATTCGAACACATTTCCCCGATTTTTGCAACTCCGAATGTTATATGAAATAATAATTGGACTACGCCAATGGAATACGGCAAAGACCACTGGGTTTTATAGTTCAATAATGATTTATTACTCTCACGCTTTAAGAATTAGAATATAGAACTTTTCATCAATATAAATTTTGGTGATGGTGAATGATATGAATAAAATGCAGAAACCTAATTCTTTGAATGACATCCACGTGATAAAGAGGTACATAATGGCAACACTTAAAACAACTTAATTAATTTCGGATACATGCATCAATAGACTAAACAAGTAAAAATTATGGCTTTAAAACAAGCCTCTTTAGAAAGATTCACAGTATACCTTTTAAATATTCTTATTGAGGTCCGTTCATAAAAATATCAAACAATTAGAGTTAAAAAGGTAGCATACCAATACCATGTAATGGGAACCGCTTAATGCCCATAACAAGAAACGCACGGCCTAATTAAATCATTAGTGTTTGAAAGCCTTGTAAGACAAGCTGCTAGACCATTGGCGTTTATCACAGTTATTTTACAACATTGACACATGCAGTGGCGGAGAATTGACGGTCTTTGTTATAAACTTGTTAAGGAGGTTTTTAAAAAAATACTAAATATTCGGTGATTTCCTGTTAATATTTAATATTAAAAACATATTTGTATGGTTATTTAATGAATGTGCGATAAGTATTTACGGAGAAATGCATGTTCAGTCAATAAGCTTGCACAACCTTAATAATAATTAGTAGGTGTAGGGGTTTGTCACTAGCACCTCCGTTAACTGGGGGTTGTTTAGGCGCAAGTTAGAAAACAAGGAACTACTACCGCTACCTATAGTATTGGATGCCGATATCGATACTGCTATTATAGAATTCACTGCCGTCATAAACACCTCAATGTCTGATGCCTCTGCTACAAAAATAGCCAGGTTCTCCAAATTCGGAGTCTTACCTCGCGAAATTAAAGAACAAATTAGAATAAAAAATATAATTATAAATAAGACGTATCTCACTGGAGATCCACGTATAAAGGTAGGAGCTAACAGAGTTTCTGAACTTGCTTGCGCCCTTTTAAAAGCTCACGAGTCCTCTCTCTCTCAATATCAGAGACGGCAGCCTTTATAAGTCGACAAAAACTCTAACAGTAGGCGACCTAAAGCCCATGCCTTTATTAGAAATGCAACAACACACCCAGGGAAAAAGTTGAACTGTTCACGAATGCTTTCTACGATCAGTTCGACGAATACCCAACAATCGATCCTGAGAGGGACGCGAGGATCTCCAGAACAATACGAATAGTAGGGAAAGGGGAAAAAAAGTCAAAAAGTCTTTCTCCACTAATTTAATAGTGAGCTATTAAAGGCTCAATTTTAAAATTAAATTGTCCCTTCATGTTTCAAAGGTAGTAACCTTCATCTTCAGGAGACCAAAGTAGTGCTGCAGTTATTATTAGCAGTAGAGAGAAAACTGTTGGTGGAAAATGACGATGATGGAGCTTTTTTTATTTAAAAATATTTTGACAAGATATTAATAATTGAATGTAATCAGCATGCTAAAATTGGAATTGAAAGTGGAATGTTATATTTAAATCAAAGTTTATGAAAAGACACTGTCAATCTGTGGTCGAATTTAAAAAGGGAAGATATTCGTTATTTGAAAATCATACGTCAGGATATATAAAAAGGATCTTTTGGACATTCTAGATCTTGTTAGAGAAAGATTTTTGTTTGTGATTTGTTTTATGAGAAATTATAATGTTGAAATTTCATTTGTACGAACACAGTTAAAAAATTTTTTTAACTGTGTTCGTCTCCCTATTTTAATCTTTAAGGGTATATAAATAATAAGATCTGTTTTTTTTTTTAATAATTTTATTTTAAATCAAACTCTATTATTTTCCCTACATAATGGGACGAACATAACGCAAGGTGACGGGACCTTAGGTCTCCAATAACTAATTTTACAAATGAAATTTCAACATTATAATTTCTCATAAAACAAATCACAAACAAAAATCTTTCTCTAACAAGATCTAGAATGTCAAAAAGATCCTTTTTATATATCCTGACGTATGATTTTCAAATAACGAATATCTTCCCTTTTTAAATTCGACCACAGATTGACAGTGTCTTTTCATAAACTTTGATTTAAATATAACATTCCACTTTCAATTCCAATTTTAGCATGCTGATTACATTCAATTATTAATATCTTGTCAAAATATTTTTAAATAAAAAAAGCTCCATCAACGTCATTTTCCACCAACAGTTTTCTCTCTACTGCTAATAATAACTGCAGCACTACTTTGGTCTCCTGAAGATGAAGGTTACTACCTTTGAAACATGTAGAGACAATTTAATTTTAAAATTGAGCCTTTAATAGCTCACTATTAAATTAGTGGAGAAAGACTTTTTGACTTTTTTTCCCCTTTCCCTATATTTCAACTCCACTTCGAGAATGGACTATTTCTTTAAATTAATACGAATAGTTCTGTCGAGCACCCCATACAGCAGATACAGCAATATTTCTATGGAAGAAGTTAAAGACGTTATAAAATTCATCAGTTTTGGAAACACGCTAAAGTTATTCCAAAGCTGGGTACAAACCTCTTTAGTTTAAGGATATCGACCCATCAGCCTTCTGTCATGTCTAAGCAGCAAAGCAAGCAAGCTTCAATCAGTTTAATCGCCATTGGACAACTGAAGCGGTCTTCTTTTATGCCAGCGAAACGTTTGATAAGGTCTGGATGACGGACTTATTCTAAAGTTTATAAGGTTAGGTATGCCAAACTACCTTATTAAGGTAATTCACTTGTTCTTGTCGAGCCGAATTTTCACAATTTCGTCAGAGCCGGAGCCGGGGTACCGCAAAGTTCCACGTTGCGCCGGCGCAGGACAATATCTGTGCTCAACCTACATCCAGATTGCCTGTAAAAACACTAGAATAAGCTGGTGTCAACTGACCTGGGTCTCGTTTGACAAAGGCGAACGGTCAACTGTGAGTGCCATTTACGCCCTGATAAACAAGAAAAATAGTTTGTATCTGCGTACAGAAGCTTTACTCTAGAAGACTATCATTCGTCCTGTACTTTTTTATGGTACCACAACCTGGAGTACCATAAAGAAGACAAACTTTCTTAAACTTCAAATTAAGGGGTTCCCCGCTATACGATGATTCATATTTTACATAGTGACTGACAGATACCGACAGTAACGGAGTACATTGACAAAATTATAGTGGACTACTACAAGCGGACTGACATTTCCCTGAATCCTTTAATGACACACTCACACATATATTCAAACCCTTTAAAACCTGAACTAACCAAAAAACTGGTTCATTCCCCGTCTCCTCCCCTCGCCAGCACCTTAACCTGACACCTGACCTGACCGCCTCTGTCAACCATTAGCTACGGTGCAGATCGCTTGTCTAGTTTTTTTGTAATGTGAGACTGTTAAAAATTCCAGCCAATTAATATTAGCAAAGGTTTTCAATGTATTGATATTCAGGTATCATTTAGTGACGATGATTTCTTACCTGCAAGTGTAACTGATCGACCTCTGTCTCAAGAACCATAGTCTACTTCTGATGATGGTTCTCCAGAACCACAGCGTAACCCACCGTCTATTTTTGTTGATGTTGTCCTGAATACCCAAACAAACTCGCAGTCTATTTCTGCAGAAAGTTTTCAAGCTAAATTGGTACCCTCAACATCACATCAAGAAAGCTTTGATGATTTCGCTTCAAATTATTAATCAAACCTTGTGTTTATGCACAGCAATATTTCTGTCCTGCAGTTATAAGGCCGTCCCAATATCTGCAGCAAGGAAACAAACAATTAAAAGCCGAGAAATAATAGAAAATCTGTAGTTTTAACCGATACACTCTAACTAGATATCTTAAATCAGAAGCAAGGGTCAGACTTGCAGGAAAAGAAAAGACGCCACCAGCAAGCAATGAAATATTATAGCGCCAAATAGAACAGTGCTTCAAGATTCTGAACGTGTATCGTTTGTTGCAAGAATTACAGCAAGAGCAATCCGGGAGAAAACTGGCACATGTTGAATGCAAATCTGGTGATAGTTCATATATATGCCACCACTGTGATCCGATGACGATGACTGATTTCACCGATTCACGTATAACTGAAAGCCCGAAAAACATTTTTACAGGTATTCGTTTATTTTATAAAGTGTTTTAAGTGAAGTGCTAAGTTTGTGTTCTTTTATTTTAAATAAATAATTATTTTACTTTTTAAATAATACTTTATTTTTGGATTTCGACCCTTATATAGGCGATATTTGATCAAAGTGCGTTTATTTATGTGGTCTCATTGCAAACATGTACTACAAAAAATATCTTAAAAAGTTAAGAAAATCTAAAGAGTGTTACAACGGTCGCTTCTACTTTCGTACTGCATTCTACTTCAGTTCAATAAGAGGTATTCAATAACACTTCCCCCCCACACCCCCTATGGTAGACGCGCTTATGAAACAATTATAAAATAAAAAAGAAGTTAAAGTCATTGACTAAACTTAAGAAACCCCATGGTCAACGAACGAACGATCGACAACAATAATTAGTACCTACTTGCAGGGTAATTGAAACTGAAAAACAAATCCAAACGATTGCTTGTTGTTCAATACCTTTCCTCAAAGAAACTAATGTTTAGAAGCTCATAATAAAAAAAAATTGTATTAAATTTTAATAAAATATCCATATACTTTGCCGACTTTTACAAAAGTCTATTAATCTGTTTAAAATATTAGATTAAAGTAGAGATAAATAATTATTCTAATAAGAAACGAACTCCGTACAAAGACCATTCCCTTCTCTTCCTTTTAAATGTCGCTTACATATCCTGTTCTTGACGTTTTAATCCGTGATGACTAAATTAAAGTATCTAAACACATTATGAGATTGATAGCCAATATTAAAGGATTATAATGATTGATTGATTAATCAATTTTTTAATTACCTCTTTAATATTACACATCAAAAAAAGAAAAACCCAATTTTGTAAGTTCGTTGATTATGTTTCCTTATTTAACTCGCGACGCTGACACAGAAGCACAGCCTTGTCTGTCCGCGATGATGAATGGCGTTTGGCGACCTTCTCTTGACATCTGCAATCTCTTGGCCATGATGGATCACCTGATCGTGTCACACGGTCATTCATCATCTTTGTTGATCGCGCGACACGCCACTGATGTCTAATTGAATTTATTGTCTCATTCTTAATAACACCAGTAGCGCACTCAATTTTAACAGGAATTAAAGCCTGTACAAGTAATACTAGATAAAATATGTGAAAACTTATATGTCGCCAAGTTATTCAATTCTTTATCGGCATTTTCTGTATTTTTTTTTAATGAGTTAAATGTCTTTTGAAATTAGTTTCTATTTTTAAATTGTTTCGCCTGACATACTTTATTTTTTATTTTCGGTTTTTGATGGCAAGAAGGAGGAACAATTTGTGACATTATCTAATGTAAAAAATAAAAAAATTGGGATAAGGATTCAATACTTTTTTGCGTTATATTTTTTTTTACATTTTAGGTAGGAAACTGCTATTTTAGCACTAGTGGGGAAAAAGTATTTTCCTGCGACGCTTTGTTTTTCATTTTTGGATCTTGATGGCAAGAAGAAGGACCAATTTGTGACATTATCTGATGTAGAAAAAATTAGGATAAAAGTAGCAATATCTTAGGCCGAATCTTAGTAGCAATATACAAAGTGGTCTAAAAATATGGTATGAAAACTAACCTGAACTGAAACAATAGTGCTTGGCACATGACACTACATAGCATTATGGATTAAAACCAGTAGTGGGAGCACGAGACTCGATCATCATCATTTTTTGACAGTAGAGCCGCAATTGGACGCAGGAAACTCGTTAAATCGAGTCGATTCGATCAAAACCTCTGGATAGCGTTAGGGCAGTCAAGTCGCTAGATATTAAAGTTAAATTAAGGATAGTGCATTGTTTTTTAATAAATTTGTGTATATTTTTCATATATTGTATGGCACTAGGGGCTCTAAATGTAGACCTGGTAAAAAATTAAAGGTGTTAGGTTCAGTTTTTAAGTTCCTTGTCTTAAATATTAAATAAAAATATGTTGCGTGCTGTGAAAGCCTGTTGCAATAGGAGCAAAATATTGCAGATTTACACCTCCTTTGGAGAGAGTGGCGTGCATTAGCGGTCGAAAACGGTACCCTAAGTCTGAAAATTTTCTTAGTAGGTAGTTCAAGATAACCACCTAATGTTTGTCTTTAGGTTGGACTGACATTTTTGTTAATCGCAAAAAAATTCATTCGCTTGAGGACCACCGAAATTTCACTCGATCCAATTTCCATATTTTTATGGCATATCTATGTCTACTCAATCGAGTCGAATATCGAATTGTACGATTGTTTCGTATCGCGTTTCGGGCTCCCACTGCAATCTGGCAGAACTTTTTCAAGTAACTGTCTCAAATAAACGCTCATAAGTCAGAAACTTAATTATAGTTAGATATAGAGATAGTATACATAAATCAAGAACAAATTTCAGCAGCGTTTCAAATCAGTAATAATATACAGGGTGTTTATTTTGAAAAAATCTACTTTGTGATATTGGTCTAAAGTAACCAAGATACTTTCATTTTTAGACGACCCTTTATATTGCCACTAACATCTCTAACTCTCAACAAAACTTCAGTGTCTTAGTATGCCAGAGTTCCAAAATATTATGGTTTTCAAAAATAAAATGGATATGTATAGAGAAAAAAGAAAAGTTTTTAAAAAACTAGTACAGATTTTAAAAATAAAATAATATACAGTATAATGTATTCAAAAATCCGTGCAGCGGTTGACACTTCTGGTATGATCCGGCAACACCAAATCATCCAAAATATCTTAAGAATATATGGCCGCAACCGAATTTCTAAAATAAAATCTGATTTAGTTCTCGAAATAATTCTAATAGGCCATCAAATTTGGCGCATCCTGTATACACTTTTGCACAATAATAATTATTATGTGACAATGATCCTTTTTAACTTAATTATATAGACTGTACCCCTAAAAAAAAATTGCACGTCTATGACATTTACCTAAAGATATACAGCTACAACTAGTAAAAAGAAGACATTAGGTATTTTTTTTATAATAAGGCACAGCACTGCAGGATTAATCCTTTATGGCGCTCTGCAGGCAGGGCGTGTGCACAGGAAACGATTCACGTTGGTCTTAAATCTTTGAAGGTTATACTCGTTGAGGAACATGGCCGCAGGGAGGTTTCAGAGTGATGACGTTCTCCAGATGAAAGAATTTTTTAAACAGTGTCGTTCGAGGGATACTAAGCTAAACCACGTACGGCTGGGCTGCAGTGGTTCGTCGTGTACTTCTACCATGCACCGCTCTGGGGGGAATCAAGCGGGCAACCGCAGTTGAGTACTTGACATGAAAATATTTGTAAAATAGACTCAAGTCGCCAACCTGCCTTCGATGTTCAAGGCTTTCCAGGTTGTTTGTCAGTTCATGGTCACCGATCAAGCGAATAGCTCTTCCTTGAACAGAATCTAGCAATCTCAGAGTATGTTTAGGAGCAGATCCCCAAATATGCGCGAACAGTACTCCAGCGATGGTCGAATTTGGGCTTTATAGAGCAACAGAAGTTCCTGGAGTTGAGGTTCTTAGTTCTGAAAAGTATTCCGAGCTTCTGCAAGGTTGCATCGGTAATAACCGCAACGTGACTATGCCAAGACATATGGCTATCCAAATTGACGCCCAATAAATGAATTGAAGGGAATCGAGTATCCCGCCATGACTATATCTGGTTCTTAAACATTAACTTTTTTAGAAAAACTGCCGCCTGGGTTCTTTTAGCGTTAAATTCTACTTGGTTACTGTCACCTCAAGACAGAATTACTTTCAGGTCTGTGTTGAAATGGTAGACCACTTGCTGCCTATAGACATGTGCATTGGCAGCCAATGTCCGAGCATCCACAGTAAAAGATGAAACGAGTATGCTGTCATCAGCAAAGCTACCTATATATATATAGGATTTTTAGTTTTTTCCAAAAGATCGTTAATGTATAGCAATTAGAGGGTGGGTGACAATATAGAACCTTGAGGGACTACGGCGTTGATGTTAAATGTGTCTGAAAAAAATCCGCCACTTACAGAGAACAGTCTTTAAGAAAGCTTGACAGCCATGAATAAAATTGACCTGGCATTCCGTGTGCTCTCACGTTAGTTAGAAGCCCCTCGTGCCATACTCGGTCAAAAGTCTTGGAAATGTCCAGTGCTACCGCCCGGGACTCCCCATGATGTTCTATTACGTTGTTCCAAACGTGAGTAACATAAACAAGAAGGTCTCCTGTTGATCTAGACTTCTGGAATCCATACTGGCTGTCACTAATAATCTTAAAGCCTTCCTGGTACTTTAATAATATTTTCGTTGATAGCCTGTATTAGGTACTGTAAAAAAAAATTAATTGAATTATGTCTTTGAACACTAAAATTTGACTTTCTCCAAAACTGTAGTTTGTGACAGCCCTGCACCGGAATTCATAGCCTGGTTAATTCCTCACCACCTATAGGCACTCGAATTTGGGTCTTATTGCAATGGTGCTGCGTGTCACCTACCTCCCTAAAGTTCCTACCGGTCCAGCCACCTTCAGACACTACCATAAAACGTCGTCAGAGCCTCGCCGCTATGCCCCATGCCTATGCTGGTCTTTCTTCTCTAGTTATGTGTAATCCTAAATGATCAATAAAACGCCATTGAAGAGTCTTCAATCTGTTCTATCTTTTAACGAACCGCAGATTCGTGACCATATTTATTATCAAGAAATCCCCTTAAATTTATTGAATGCAATCAAAATAAATAAGAATATATTTAAGAAACTATTATTTAAAATTTCTCCTTTCCTGTTAATTTTGATATCGAAATGACATGAAAATATAGCAACATTAAGGAAATTAAAAGGAATAGGTGGCTATTGTTAATTTAATTGGTTGACAAGCGTCGCGTGCCGCTCGCAAAACCAAGCAGCCGATATTTGTGTATGTCAGTGGAGTAGTGATACAACAGGCGAAAGTTATCCAGTTTTTAAAAATACATCGACCATCTAGATTTTTTTACGTAGAAATATAGCTTCCTATTCATATTACTTTTAAAACATATCGGGGTGCACGCCAATGGCTCCGCCATGTTTTAAAATATCGTGCTTCCTCTTACCGATACGTTGTAGTCACAGACTCGTGTGCTTACTTGTACATCAATACCCGAGGGTTATTTGGAAGAATCTACTGAATTAAAAGGAATATGTCGAATAAAATACTACGGCCTAGCTAATAAGTCGTCAACATCGCCGGCATCTTACACATATCTTTAATATTTTTTCTTTACCTCTAAACTGTTAAACGAAATACCACAAAATATTAACAAGGTCAGTCATAAGAATCTATTGACCACAGCTATAAGTTTGCAAATTGTCATTAGCGAGTTAGTTTAATGTTGTCACCTTTTACCACCAGTTCTAATCTTAATTCAGCTATAAGTTAAAACTTGTTTAGGTTAAATAAGCCGAATTTTTTCATTTAGTTTGCACGATTGTTCATCTTCGATTCCGTCTTTTTAGGGTGACTAGCCTAAACTAAATAATGGAAAGTTAGTCGTCATCTAACTTTAGCTGGTAAGGTTGGAGTTGCGGAAAAGTTATTCTTTTCTAGCAAAAAGCAACTTACCAACATGCCGTTGAAGCAGAATATTAATTATAGTGCTTTATACAGTCTTATCAATCTTTCAATCAAGTTTCGTTAGACTCATATGACGTTAAATTAGAGCATTTAGTTAAAAAACATTTCGTTTAAATAACCAACCATTCACTGACTGACATGAGCTAAATTAAATAGGTACCCCCAACGAACCACCGTGACATTGCCCCAAATATTTATGCACGACATGCTTAAGGTTTTAAAGTTAAGTATTTAACCGAGACTTATCAATGATTTACTGCCACTTTGTTCCACTGTAATCACTTAAAATGGTTAAAAATGTAACAGTTGACTAATCAATATTTATTAGTGGGAGTTTTAGGATATGCATGCGATTAAGTTGAATTAAATTACTTATTACAGTTATACCTAAAGTTAATGCAAACTAATTTCTGTTGCACGCCATGAATCATCTGATAATTGTAAATCCGTAAGAAAATATAAGGAACTTAAATTTGGGCTAGTAAACTAGTGTCAGAGAAACAATTGTACAGGGGTAACAAAAATACAAACTTTTATTTACGAATCACGCGCCATTTTTAAATTTCCAGATATTAAAAAAAGATCGCGTTTGCATCAAAACGCACCCATAATAAAAGGAGCTCAAACAATGCCGTTTGTTTGCTGACTGGGCTTCGGAGCGTTTGGAAGAAGATCCTAATTTTGGCAGAAAAATCATCTTTAGCGACGAGGCGCATTTTTGGATGAATGGCTTTGTGAACAAGCAAAATTTCCGTATATGAAGTGACGCCAGTAGAGGAAAACGGAGAGAACGAGATCAGGTGGTGCTGGTGGTGCTGGTGGTGCAACTAACCCAGGTGGTGCAGGTGGTGCGTTTTACGATCTAACCCAAGTGGTTCGGTGGTGCGTTTTATGATCTAACCCGGGTGGTTCGGTGGTGCGTTTTATGACCTAACCCGGGTGGTTCGGTGGTGCTGTTTACAAAATAACCCGAAATTAAACCCGACTTTTTACGACCTAACCCGGATGCTTTCATGAGGCGGCTTCTTATCTAACCCTAACTTGAACCTGAATATTTATGAACTGACCCGAGATAAAACCCGACTTTTTACAACCTAACCCGGATGCTTTCATGAGGCGGCTTCTTATCTAACCCTAACTTGAACCTGAATATTTATGATCTGACCCGAGATAAAACCCGACTTTTTATGATTTAACCTTAGTGAAACGCCGCTGCTAAAGCGGGATAATTAAATCCCAATTTTTATAAGCCATCCTTAAACCCAACTTTTTACGATGCGACCTGAGTCATCCTTAAACCAGACTTTTTATGATTTAACCTTAGTGAAACGCCGCTGCTAAAGCGGGATAATTAAATCCCAATTTTTATAAGCCATCCTTAAACCCAACTTTTTACGATCCGACCTGAGCCATCCTTAAACCAGACTTTTTATTATTTTCCCTTAGTTGAAACGCCGCTGTTAAAGCGGTATAGTAAAAAACATTATTTATATTTTCTATCTTAGTGAAACGCCGCTGGTGGGTAGTAAAGCGAAATAAAACCCTAATTTATATGGTCTAACAAGATAAGTATATTAAGGCGGCACATTTGTCACCCCGCAATAATTATTTATACCTAAATAACCCTCTCAAACCCTCTGCCGACTCGATTTAAAAAGAAAGGGACATAAACCTTTATTTATTATTCCGAACGACCCTCATTAAAATTCAGTAGCATATCTAATAATTGATTCCAATTTTTGCACCACTTATATAAAATACAATAAAATAATTACCATCTAGAACCATTAACTAGCGATTTCTTTGTACTTGAAGTGGATAAATTATAGGACTATCTTGTAATGAGAACAGAGTAATAAAAAGTAAATAAAACTTAAATACGTATAAAATACCAAGCAGGTATAGGTACTATACAACTTGTGTTCGCCATCAGGTAAAAGCCCTCATAATGCTTTTATAAAAATTTCGGATAATATCATAATATAAGTAAATAGGCTACAATTTCAGGAAAAAAGTAAAAAAAATTAATTCACAGTGTAAAATTGTAGTTAAATGGATTGTAAATACGAAATAATATAAAAAGCTACCTTTTGTTTGCGATGATGTATGCACAATAACTCTATATTATTCGGTCCTTAAACTGAAAATACCCACTAGATAGGTATCATAAGCTGTATTTGTCATCAGGTAGAACCCCCAATAAAATTATGAATATCAGGCGTAGGCAACAATAAGCAAATCACGTTGGTTTTTTAATTTATTATTAATCTGGCTAACTTAAGAAACTCACAATATAACGACCATCCAAAAAAATCATAATACATTACTGGGTGTGAAAGCAATTGCGCTGCAAAATATAGTGTATACCAACTCTGAGGTAGTTAATTAAAATCCCAATTAGCGCTAAAAAAAAAATCAATTAGATATTTACTTTAGATATTTTAATAAAAAAATTCAATATTATTAGCGCCACCTATCCGTTTATGGAACCTACATATAGGCTTAACAAGAATGACAAACTTTGGGAATATTATTTTACATGATTCTCTCGATTATCGCATCGCTATCACATTTCAATATTCTTGGCAACATTTAAGTTTTAAAATTAGCACAAGATCAAATCCTTTACAATGAATTAAACAAACACATACATAATTTTAAAATCTCATAATAAGAATATAAACTAAAATTATAATGCGTAGCAGGTCCAAAATCTAACAAGTTTCGACTAGTCAAATGACGTCAGTTTACATCTGCGAAGAATACCCAACTCTCGAACCATAAAAAATGGTCAAACTTTGTCGGCAAATACCCTTCTATGATGCAGGGGAAGGACAGGTAACTCGAGATGTTTATAAAGAAACGTTAAAGAACATTATTTGCTTATTTCTAGACTCTTAAAAATTACATGCAATCGAACAATAAATGTTTTCATCATGTATATTTATGAGTAACACATTACCTTCGACATACATAAATTCAAATTGATAATTACTCGCCTTAGTACTTTTTTAGAAGCTTGAATCTTTGCATATAACCGTCTGAGGATACCCAAACTTCCCCTAACATATTTCTCCGCAACCGGGGAAAAAGAGGTAGAAAAAGTAAAATAACAACTCCAAGTGTCTTTGCGAACAATCGGCAATAAAATAGAGTATTTCAGTTTTTAATTTTTCGTAAATAAAAGCTGGTTAGATTAATAGTCTCTGTGAATATAATAACATAAACAAAGTGATATGCCGTAAATTTAGGAGTACAGTATAAATTATGCCTCTATTAAAATATACCGCAATAACTAACTACCAAAGGATTTTTGATATTTTGAATATATTTGATGCTCATAGCATTATCACATTTCCAAAGGCTCTAAATTTTAGAAAAATGTTCTAATAGAATATGTCTATCAATATAAAGTAAAGGTATTGTTAGGTTTTTTTAAAAAATACGACCTACAACAGTCTCTGCTACAGCATGGCTGACTCTGTAGAAACTTCTGTGAAACCATAATAATTATATCAATAATCGAGTTGTCGTTATGATAATATTTTCCTCCAATATCCGACTCCACTATCCATAAAAGTTATGTTAGGAAATTCATAATTGAGCGCATTGTAATTTTTTAAAAAGAAATTCACTTCACACACAAAGATGTAGCCATTCAATCCATGAAAATAATGCAAGTCAGTATGCGTATGTTATGGCTAACTGTTTAAATGTCTATTCCTTCCACGTTTATCGGAAGAAATACTTTTTTTATACTAGTATTTTAGTTGAAAATAAGATCATAAATCATCTATACAAAACAAGCGTCCCTTATGGATTTGAACGAAAATCATAGATTCGACTATTTTCATGAAAAATAAATCTAAGTACGGAATAATGCAGGAAGATTATCTATTTTCTTGGTTTAGAAAGTGATGTAGTTAAGATTTATAACTTAGGAATAAATAAATTATTATTAATCTTTTCGACCTATTTCTCTTGCATATTTAATTTCTTTGATAGTAAGAACTAATCTTTTTATTTTACAAAGTAAAAAAAAAGCTAAAGATCGGCGTTGTCAGTCAGGTATAAGAACTGATTTAACACGATGGTTTTTGTACAAACGTTCACATACAATTGTATGCTTTTTAACCGATTGTGTCGGAAAAAATGACGATTTATAGATTAGATATTTAGACGAAGAGCTAACCTTCTCAATAAAGTATTGATTATTGCCCTGCTAGCTAGACAACACTTTTTATGTTAGTCAAAAAAAAATTTTTTTTTTTCGGACGCTATTACAGATTTCATCGTTAACTAACAAACATTAAGACCAAAAAATTAGCGTGCAAGATGAAATGTATAGGTTCACTTCATTTCTACATTATTTTACAACTCTCAATCGCATTAAAAACAAGATCGAATAAAAAACAACTTATGACATATGGACGAAAAATGTTTTTCGGGCTATTTAGGTTAGCGACCACATTACGTCTGAAATACTACATTTTTCGAGCTTATAACATAATTTACTATTTTAACGTTAAAATAGGGGAAATGACGTATCGAAATGCATACTTTTTTTTTTGTCGGTCACGAGATTATAGTTTCTTTTAAAATGAACTCTAATATTTACAACACAAATTATCCTTTAAGCCACATTAGTTTAAAACTCGTCTGTCGCTTTCCCTCTATTGTGAGTTTGATTAAATTATAGCGTAGTATATATTTAGATGAATTTCGCAAATGTTGAATACTTTCAAAACTGAAAAAGCCGCCCTTTGCAATAAATATCTCCGTAGAGTTAGGTACCCTGCAGATTAAGGGTATTTCAGCGGATAATCATATACAAATTCAAAGATTTTGTCTATTTTAATGGATTAACAAACAATATCTATAGGATGACTTTACTGATAAAAAAAAAATAACAAAAATCTATAAAGTCTAGGCTCACATGAAATTCCATAAAGAGCAGCTGCATAGCCTTATCACATCAAACTATATTTTTATTTCGTTCTATTGTCAAAAGTCTGTGTTTAGGAGATTATCGTTCATTTTAAAATGAACTCTAATATGTACATCACCATAAACTACCTCTTAAGCCGTCGTAAAAATACACTTTTCGATTTACCTCTATATTGATTTTCTAATATTAAATATCTACAATAGTCGAAATTCGCTCGCTAATACCTATGTATGCAAGGTTTCTTCAAAAAATGACAATTTTGTTGTTTAATGGCTTGAAAAAATGGAAAAAGGAGGTTTTTGCATCCATTTATTTCCAGATGAGTGTTAAAAATACTTATAAAACTCGGTATACCGAAGATCAAGCATTAATGAGAGGGTTGAGTCCTGTTTGCCAAATCCTGATTTATAATTTGACGTTGGCAACGGTACAATTTTTTAACATTTATCATAAGAGGCGTATATTTTTGGGGCTTAGATCTACCAGTTTATCCACGCCCCATTTATTGTTAGTGCTTTAGTAATTTTACTTTCCAATTATTTTTTACCAAAACGCGTAGTTGAAACAGTGTCTATATCAGACGATATAATAAATTTTAAGGATTAATTTGCTTACAAATACACTTCAATTTATTTAGGCTAAAGCAGCCAGACATATACTGGAACTACGAAAACCCTATTACAATTTGGTTGCCTAGAGAAAATTTTGTAAAAAACATAGCTTTCTACACAAATGCTTGCACATTATGTACCTATCATTTTAAGATACCTGGCGACATCAATGTAAGCATTGACATAATGACGCAAGATATAGGTAGGTACTAGAATATTCAAGATTTCTATTAACGATACACTTCAGCATACATGCGAGATGTCATTAATGTCTACGGAAGGCAACAGACATACCAGCTATTTTTACATGGGATTCCATAGACTTGAACGCTTCTTGTTTAGAAATATTTGATGTCATCTTGAGGAGTTCCGTATTGAAGCATCAAACCTACCTGCCAAATAATTGACGAAATATGGCATATCATAAAATATGTCCCCCATCGAACTAAATGATCCTATAAACCAGCTTCACAGACCGTAATTTGTGATGCTAACACGATTAATACGCAATAGAACAAGATTAAGAAACAAAATTTAAAGTAGCTCTTTATCACACGAAAATAATTAAATAATTTACGGTTACAGAACAATAATTATTTTAAAAAGCTGTATAACTAAATATATTATGTTATTAGGAATATTCTGTCTAAAGTAACAGCTGATCTTAGTCGAAAATGAGATCGTATTATTGATTGTTGAATTCGTTAGGTATGAAATAAAATTAGAGATTTCGTCTATTTTTTCACGATTAAAAAAGAATACCTCTATTTAGCTAAAAATGAAACGATTACAGTGGTAGATTAATTCACTTTACCAAGCATGTAAACTACTAATTTTGCAATAAATATCTTCTATATTTCTAGGTAGGTTTACTCGAAAATGTTGGGCTATTTTCATCAAAAATCCCGATACGAAATTGAAAAATTTGCCTATTTTTGTCGGTTTACAAAGTGATAGTGGAATATTGGTTTGATCAAAGAACAATAATTATTTTAAAAATGTTGTATAATTAACTAAATGTCGGTGTTATCAGGCAGGCAAGAAGTTATTTATCTGAATCTTATTTGTACCATTAGCGTTTATATACAAATGTTAGTGGTTTTCAAAAATTGATATCTCGGAAATTATTAGGTTTAGACTTATAATACGCTTATTAAAAAATAATGACTACTTTATGCAAAATTAAAAAATATTATAAGATGTAGGGTATCCCAGTAACTTAACCAAAGATTTTCGGTCTTCGTAAAGCTTTATACGTTTCTTCAGCGTACCAAACATTCACTTTTTTTAAATATTGACATCGGGTTAGGATTCTGAACATAGGATTAACATCACTCCAATAGTGAACATGTTGCGTTGTCACAGTTCCATTCGTCGAAAAGTAAACAAAACCGTTTGAGCTACGTGGGGAATAAATAAAGTTGGCTTGTTGAAAAATTTTAATATTTATTAAGGTAAAAGACTATAAATATATCGATACAACACTTTGGCATTTCTAATACTACAAACATGAATATCTAAAATGTGATATTTACAACTATCAACTCTCTCTCCCTTCTCTAATTTTGGTACACCAATGCTGTCTTCTAAGTTTATAATATATGGCGTCCTGCAGTTTAATTCCAAAAATGTTTTAACTAAAAATTCCTCTTTAACACGTCCTTTAACGTAAATAATGTCTGCGTCTATCAGATTGTTGGATATGATATTATGTAGTTCCTTGTAATCGGTATCACCATAATTATAAAGGATACCATGATGATTTCCAAATAGATATTTGACTTGTTTCTTGCAAGCCTTACTTAAGGTGTCGAATGGTTTAACTGGTTTAAAAAAGTAACTTTTCATACTATTCCCATCATAAATAGCCAATTCTTTCGCGTAAAATTCAGGTATGTTAAATCCTTGAATATCGACTACAACGAACTTCATTGTCTGAAGACTCAAATCAAACAAGTATATTTTCATATTTTTATCGCTCTTAAGTTCGATTTCAAAAGCACACCCCCACTTTTCGATAATTTCACAGTCTTAGCACATAGATCCTATATTTTTATTTACGATCAATTCATCTTTATTCGCCAATCGTCTCAAACTAGTCTGCTTTTGAAAGTAATATAGCCTTAGTATTCAGAAAATATTAATAATATCGGAGTCTAAAACATCCTTGACACTAAAAAATCATTGTGTTTCCTAACAAAACCCATCATCTTGTCTATTTAGCTTGCTTTCCTATTGTTTAGCAGGTTAAATAAAATTATTATTTTGCTCTTTTTGTCTGTACTGAATCGTTAGGGGAATACGTTTCTAGTTCTATAAGAGAGACAGTTAAAATTTATGTAAGCAATCAAAAATCCTACACTATGAGCTACTTAGTTAAAATTTCATATTTCCTTCCTGGATCAGGCAAAATTTGTGATGTGTCGGACAAAATTTATAAAAATACGAAAAAAATGCTGGATGCATTTTTAGCGTGACTTTCTATTTAATACCATCTTATTTCAAGCTATAATTCGGTTGTCAAAATGAGAATAAAATAATTTTCCCATGGTTTATGTCATCTTAAAAAAGTCAAAAGATTATATTCTGTAGAGGGTCAGATACATTCAAATTTAAATATTTTCTCCAAGAAGAATTTTAAGATAGTATTATAGTAAATAAAAATTCTATACCTCCAATATTTCTTGGAAACATATCGTGTTCTAGCGACATAACCCAAAAGTTCCTCTATTCAGAAACGCATCGTACTTTTCTTGTCAATAATTGTCTCATTGTCCCATCCATTACATTATTATAATCTTAAAGCACCTGTTACCAGCATTATCTGTTTTTATGGTTTTCATAAAACATAGCGATTACCGATGAAAATTAAACGAAAACAGATAATGCTGGTAACAGGTGCTTTAAGATTATAATAATGTAATGGATGGGACAATGAGACAATTATTGACAAGAAAAGTACGATGCGTTTCTGAATAGAGGAACTTTTGGGTTATGTCGCTAGAACACGATATGTTTCCAAGAAATATTGGAGGTATAGAATTTTTATTTACTATAATACTATCTTAAAATTCTTCTTGGAGAAAATATTTAAATTTGAATGTATCTGACCCTCTACAGAATATAATCTTTTGACTTTTTTAAGATGACATAAACCATGGGAAAATTATTTTATTCTCATTTTGACAACCGAATTATAGCTTGAAATAAGATGGTATTAAATAGAAAGTCACGCTAAAAATGCATCCAGCATTTTTTTCGTATTTTTATAAATTTTGTCCGACACATCACAAATTTTGCCTGATCCAGGAAGGAAATATGAAATTTTAACTAAGTAGCTCATAGTGTAGGATTTTTGATTGCTTACATAAATTTTAACTGTCTCTCTTATAGAACTAGAAACGTATTCCCCTAACGATTCAGTACAGACAAAAAGAGCAAAATAATAATTTTATTTAACCTGCTAAACAATAGGAAAGCAAGCTAAATAGACAAGATGATGGGTTTTGTTAGGAAACACAATGATTTTTTAGTGTCAAGGATGTTTTAGACTCCGATATTATTAATATTTTCTGAATACTAAGGCTATATTACTTTCAAAAGCAGACTAGTTTGAGACGATTGGCGAATAAAGATGAATTGATCGTAAATAAAAATATAGGATCTATGTGCTAAGACTGTGAAATTATCGAAAAGTGGGGGTGTGCTTTTGAAATCGAACTTAAGAGCGATAAAAATATGAAAATATACTTGTTTGATTTGAGTCTTCAGACAATGAAGTTCGTTGTAGTCGATATTCAAGGATTTAACATACCTGAATTTTACGCGAAAGAATTGGCTATTTATGATGGGAATAGTATGAAAAGTTACTTTTTTAAACCAGTTAAACCATTCGACACCTTAAGTAAGGCTTGCAAGAAACAAGTCAAATATCTATTTGGAAATCATCATGGTATCCTTTATAATTATGGTGATACCGATTACAAGGAACTACATAATATCATATCCAACAATCTGATAGACGCAGACATTATTTACGTTAAAGGACGTGTTAAAGAGGAATTTTTAGTTAAAACATTTTTGGAATTAAACTGCAGGACGCCATATATTATAAACTTAGAAGACAGCATTGGTGTACCAAAATTAGAGAAGGGAGAGAGAGTTGATAGTTGTAAATATCACATTTTAGATATTCATGTTTGTAGTATTAGAAATGCCAAAGTGTTGTATCGATATATTTATAGTCTTTTACCTTAATAAATATTAAAATTTTTCAACAAGCCAACTTTATTTATTCCCCACGTAGCTCAAACGGTTTTGTTTACTTTTCGACGAATGGAACTGTGACAACGCAACATGTTCACTATTGGAGTGATGTTAATCCTATGTTCAGAATCCTAACCCGATGTCAATATTTAAAAAAAGTGAATGTTTGGTACGCTGAAGAAACGTATAAAGCTTTACGAAGACCGAAAATCTTTGGTTAAGTTACTGGGATACCCTACATCTTATAATATTTTTTAATTTTGCATAAAGTAGTCATTATTTTTTAATAAGCGTATTATAAGTCTAAACCTAATAATTTCCGAGATATCAATTTTTGAAAACCACTAACATTTGTATATAAACGCTAATGGTACAAATAAGATTCAGATAAATAACTTCTTGCCTGCCTGATAACACCGACATTTAGTTAATTATACAACATTTTTAAAATAATTATTGTTCTTTGATCAAACCAATATTCCACTATCACTTTGTAAACCGACAAAAATAGGCAAATTTTTCAATTTCGTATCGGGATTTTTGATGAAAATAGCCCCACATTTTCGAGTAAACCTACCTAGAAATATAGAAGATATTTATTGCAAAATTAGTAGTTTACATGCTTGGTAAAGTGAATTAATCTACCACTGTAATCGTTTCATTTTTTAGCTAAATAGAGGTATTCTTTTTTAATCGTGAAAAAAATAGACGAAATCTCTAATTTTATTTCATACCTAACGAATTCAACAATCAATAATACGATCTCATTTTCGACTAAGATTAGCTGCTACTTTAGACAGAATATTCCTAATAACATAATATATTTAGTTATACAGCTTTTTAAAATAATTATTGTTCTGTAACCGTAAATTATTTAATTATTTTCGTGTGATAAAGAGCTACTTTAAATTTTGTTTCTTAATCTTGTTCTATTGCGTATTAATCGTGTTAGCATCACAAATTACGGTCTGTGAAGCTGGTTTATAGGATCATTTAGTTCGATGGGGGGCATATTTTATGATATCCCATATTTCGTCAATTATTTGGCAGGTAGGTTTGATGCTTCAATACGGAACTCCTCAAGATGACATCAAATATTTCTAAACAAGAAGCGTCCAAGTCTATGGAATCCCATGTAAAAATAGCTGGTATGTCTGTTGCCTTCCGTAGACATTAATGACATCTCGCATGTATGCTGAAGTGTATCGTTAATAGAAATCTTGAATATTCTAGTACCTACCTATATCTTGCGTCATTATGTCAATGCTTACATTGATGTCGCCAGGTATCTTAAAATGATAGGTACATAATGTGCAAGCATTTGTGTAGAAAGCTATGTTTTTTACAAAATTTTCTCTAGGCAACCAAATTGTAATAGGGTTTTCGTAGTTCCAGTATATGTCTGGCTGCTTTAGCCTAAATAAATTGAAGTGTATTTGTAAGCAAATTAATCCTTAAAATTTATTATATCGTCTGATATAGACACTGTTTCAACTACGCGTTTTGGTAAAAAATAATTGGAAAGTAAAATTACTAAAGCACTAACAATAAATGGGGCGTGGATAAACTGGTAGATCTAAGCCCCAAAAATATACGCCTCTTATGATAAATGTTAAAAAATTGTACCGTTGCCAACGTCAAATTATAAATCAGGATTTGGCAAACAGGACTCAACCCTCTCATTAATGCTTGATCTTCGGTATACCGAGTTTTATAAGTATTTTTAACACTCATCTGGAAATAAATGGATGCAAAAACCTCCTTTTTCCATTTTTTCAAGCCATTAAACAACAAAATTGTCATTTTTTGAAGAAACCTTGCATACATAGGTATTAGCGAGCGAATTTCGACTATTGTAGATATTTAATATTAGAAAATCAATATAGAGGTAAATCGAGAAGTGTATTTTTACGACGGCTTAAGAGGTAGTTTATGGTGATGTACATATTAGAGTTCATTTTAAAATGAACGATAATCTCCTAAACACAGACTTTTGACAATAGAACGAAATAAAAATATAGTTTGATGTGATAAGGCTATGCAGCTGCTCTTTATGGAATTTCATGTGAGCCTAGACTTTATAGATTTTTGTTATTTTTTTTTTTATCAGTAAAGTCATCCTATAGATATTGTTTGTTAATCCATTAAAATAGACAAAATCTTTGAATTTGTATATGATTATCCGCTGAAATACCCTTAATCTGCAGGGTACCTAACTCTACGGAGATATTTATTGCAAAGGGCGGCTTTTTCAGTTTTGAAAGTATTCAACATTTGCGAAATTCATCTAAATATATACTACGCTATACTTTAATCAAACTCACAATAGAGGGAAAGCGACAGACGAGTTTTAAACTAATGTGGCTTAAAGGATAATTTGTGTTGTAAATATTAATAATAATAATAATAATAATAATAAATGCCTTTATTTAATGTATGAATCAAATGTACAAAAAAAATCATTTCAATTCGAGTGGCGGTATCCAACTGCTGCTGCTCATACAACCACTCCAGTGTAAAGAATTATTTACAATATTACTACATACTTAAACTAAGATATACAGATTAACTGATATAAGGAAAGATACAAAAATAATAAAAATAAATGATGTGCACAAAAATAATAATAAAGGAAATAAATTAATTAAATTAAAATAGAGCACGATCCTCAGTGCGCATTCCGACCCGCAAGCAAACGGCCCTTAACTCCCTTACAAAACACGGAAGAACTAGAAGCTATCTTCAAGCTATCGGGTAAAGAATTAAAAGCAGTAACTGCTGTGTAGCTAAATGAACGCTGGAAGAATGCATGAGTATGCCTGGGAACACTATACAAGTCCCTGTGTCGTGTCAAAAGGTTATGCAGATCTGAGCCCTTAATAAGTTTATCATAAAGATATTTAGGAAGATGGTGATGTCTAACTTTGTAAATAAGATGCAAGAGATGTAGTTCGAATCTTTCTTTAATGGTGAGCCACCCAGACTCGTTCAATGAAGCAGTAATATGATCAAATTTACGTACATTGAAGCTAAACCTGAGGCATGCATTTTGAAGTTTTTGCAGACTATCCCGGTCCCTCTGCAAGAGAGCAGGCCAGTAGACAGTATCGCAATAACCGAGATGGGATAATATAAGCGAGTCAGTTAAGCGTAACTTAGTAGCTGTATCAAATATGTCTTTATGCATGTATAAAAGTTTTAATTTAGCGAAAGTCTTTTGAATTAGAGACGAGACATGATCAGAAAATCTCATTTCAGAATCAATAACCAAACCCAGGTTTTTGCACTTATTGATGGGGTTCAGCACTGTGCCATTAACAGTAATTTTAAATAAAGGATTCTCAACCAGGGTAGATTTAAATGCACCAAACACCACCAACTGGGTTTTTTTTTCATTCAAAACTAAAGAGTGGTATTTAGAGATACCACCAATAATTTCAAGATCCTGGTTTATTCTTTCAACAGAGACAGCGACATCAGGGGGTGTAAAAGAAAAGTATAATTGTGTATCATCTGCATATTGATGAGATGTACAACTTTTGAGAAATTTGGAAAAGTCAGAAGTATAAATGGAGAAAATTAGTGGTCCTAGAATACTGCCCTGAGCTACACCCCTGCTAATATTAGAGAGTTGAGAAGGATTATTACCAATTAAAACACGCTGACATCTGTTCCGAAAATAAGATTCAAAGAAATTCAAAGCCACATCTCCCAAGCCGAAAAACCTGAGCTTAGCCTGCAAGATATCATGACTTATAGTATCAAAAGCCTTACTATAGTCGAGCAATATAAGGCAAGTGCATTGATTGTTGTCCCAAGCTCTCAAGAGGTCATCTGTTATATTAAGTAAGGCCGTAGTTGTGCTATGATTTTTACGGAATCCCGATTGAGTTGGAGGGAGAATATTATGGGCATCCAAAAAAACGGTTAATTGATTTGCTACAACTCTTTCAAGGATTTTAGATAAAGTGGGCAGGATACTTATCGGCCTATAATCAGAAAGCTGCTTAGGATTCGAAACCTTTGGCACCGGTACAATATCAGCGAGCTTCCAGCAACTAGGAAAATAGCCAGTGGAAAGGCAGCTATTGATTATAAAGGATATGTGATCAGTTAAGTGGGGGGTTAAATAAAGTAACATTTTTAAGTTGATGCCATCAGTGCCAACTGCGTTACTTTTAAGGCTGTTGATTATTTTATTGATATCGTCATTAGTAACATTAATAAATTTAAATTTATCACCTTGGTGAGAGTTTTCATTTCTATAGTGTAAATTAATAAAAGCACGATCATTGGGACCAACGGGAGGAAGAGAGTTATTAAAAAAGTTATTGAAATCGTTAGGATTTCCGACATTAAGCAAAGAATTAGAATCTTGAGAGGTAGAGCTTAAATTTAGATATTTTATCATCCGCCAAAAGTTTCTGGGATCTCTTTTAAAGGTGTGTTGAAGAAAAGCTTTTTTTTCTGCCCTGACAGTAATATTGACGCGATTACGCAAGGCTTTGTATTGTATCCAAGCTACGTCACTCTTAAGTTTTTTATATTTTGAGAATGCTTTGTCCCTGAGTTTCATCATGAATTTCAAATTAGGAGTTATCCAGGGGGCAGAAGATTTAGTAATTTTAGAAGTTTTGATCGGAGCATGTATATTGAATAATTCATTAATGTTACAATTAAAATAGTTCAACATTAAGTCGATATTAGTTAAAGAATGTATATATTGCCAGTTGATTTTGCCCAGGTCTCGCAAAAAATTATTATAATCGAAATTAGAATAATCTCGATAGGTTCTGAATGATGGCCCAGGCTTAGCTTTTGTTATTTTAATCTCAAAGTTAACCAACTTATGGTCAGATATGTCGTCCATATTAATAACGGTCACATTTTTAACAATATTAGAATCTGAACACACAAGTACATCTAGAAGGGTGCTACTTACATTAGTGACGCGAGTAGGATCTTTTACACATTGATGTAATCCATATTTATTTAACAAATTAGTAAAATTCAAGGTACAAGGACTATTAAGATTGCTGAGATCTATATTAAGATCTCCACCAAATGCAACGAAATCATATTCAGGTAAGATACCAATTAAAGTATTCTCTAATACATCCATGAATTCATTTAGATTAGAGCCAGGGGGCCTATACAATGCACCCAAACAGACTCGCCTTCCACCTGACTTAACAGATATCCAAACTTGTTCCAAGGAATTAGCATTGTTTGTTTCTACCAAGGAATATTTCAAATTATTTTTTACATAGAAGGCGACTCCCCCACCACGTCCATCACGATCGTTCCTAATTAAATCAAAACCCTCAATCCCAATACCATCGTTTCCCATGTTAGGGCTGAGCCAAGTCTCTGAGAGACCGACAACATCAAAGGAGCCCCCAGTCAGAACATCCGCAAACAGGTCGAAACCAGCGCATAAGGATCGCACATTAAAATGAGCAAAACCAATCCATGTATCCCGCATAGAACCGTTTTCCCCAGCTTATGGGTTAAAAGAATGAAAATTAGTCCCCCGCATGTAATATATAAAATAATTAGGAAAAATCAAAAATTTATAAAACAATAACCTGGTAACTAGAGAACCGATACCAGTTGAAATCTAAGTATATTATAATAAGGCATGCCACAAAAATCAAAAACCAATCCCAACTTTCCCTTTAACACAGGTAAAAATATTTATTATTTAAAAAATGTATTGATAGAACATTATAAATTATATTGGATTTGAAAGATCATGCGATAAGAAATTTGTTCACACAGATATAAAAAATATGTTCCTATGCTACGTATTGTTCTGACTCTACCGCGACGACCAAATACTGACCGTCAATAAACAATAAACGATATACAATATACATTATAGCTTAAAAGAAGTGTTGAATAAACTTAAGCAGAGATTTGTTTCTTTCTATTTTCAGAAATGCACCAATAATAAATACTACCATTCACAGACCACACTTTATTTTTCCCGTACTTGCGTTTGGCACTCATCAGTAATTCGTATCGTTTTTTTGTTAGGTCTTCAAATACAGCTAATTGAGAGTTTTTTAAAATTTTTTTAGCATTAAAGACTTCATTGCGCACCCAGTTTAACGTAAAGGTAACAAGAATAGCACGTGATTTATTACTATCTTCCGCTTTAGACATTCGGAAAGCACAATCAATATCCCGCTTAGAACACTGTACATTTAAGGTGGTGTTAATAAAATTGACGACAGTGTCGAGCACATTCTCCCCCTCTGTTTCGGGGAATCCAAGGAATCGAAGAGAGTTTCTTTTGGCAAGTTGTTTGGACGCATCCAATTGTGCATCCAGAGTTGAGGTTGCATCCTTGATAGATTCGATATCGTTGTTTATCGCATTAAATTTGTTAGATAAAACGTTTAATTGATCCTCCAGTTTATTGAATCTTAAATCGAAGTCAGCTTTCAACTGATTCACAAAATTGGTACATACCCTTTGAATGAGCTTCTCAACTGAATCATCACTGTTGGATGCACTTCTTGTTTTTGCCGCCATGATTGCCAGAACACAACTGTGAAGATACACCCACAATAGGTCACGAATTTATCCAAGTGGAAGAGCTGTAAAAGTCACCAGGTGGACCCACTACCTAATTTCTTTGATTAGGAACACAATTAACGACTTGGGAAAACGAGATTTTGACACACAATGGCTAGGAACGCTATTAAAGTCCCGGTATACTTTTTAGAAATTTTTTCAAACTTACACCGGAGTAATTTAAGAATAAAGCCGGAACTCAGGTAAACCGCTATCGACACATGAACTAGTACTCTACTAATATTAGAGTTCATTTTAAAAGAAACTATAATCTCGTGACCGACAAAAAAAAAGTAACCATTTCGATACGTCATTTCCCCTATTTTAACGTTAAAATAGTAAATTATGTTATAAGCTCGAAAAATGTAGTATTTCAGACGTAATGCGGTCGCTAACCTAAATAGCCCGAAAAACATTTTTCGTCCATATGTCATAAGTTGTTTTTTATTCGATCTTGTTTTTAATGCGATTGAGAGTTGTAAAATAATGTAGAAATGAAGTGAACCTATACATTTCATCTTGCACGCTAATTTTTTGGTCTTAATGTTTGTTAGTTAACGATGAAATCTGTAATAGCGTCCGAAAAAAAAAATTTTTTTTTGACTAACATAAAAAGTGTTGTCTAGCTAGCAGGGCAATAATCAATACTTTATTGAGAAGGTTAGCTCTTCGTCTAAATATCTAATCTATAAATCGTCATTTTTTCCGACACAATCGGTTAAAAAGCATACAATTGTATGTGAACGTTTGTACAAAAACCATCGTGTTAAATCAGTTCTTATACCTGACTGACAACGCCGATCTTTAGCTTTTTTTTACTTTGTAAAATAAAAAGATTAGTTCTTACTATCAAAGAAATTAAATATGCAAGAGAAATAGGTCGAAAAGATTAATAATAATTTATTTATTCCTAAGTTATAAATCTTAACTACATCACTTTCTAAACCAAGAAAATAGATAATCTTCCTGCATTATTCCGTACTTAGATTTATTTTTCATGAAAATAGTCGAATCTATGATTTTCGTTCAAATCCATAAGGGACGCTTGTTTTGTATAGATGATTTATGATCTTATTTTCAACTAAAATACTAGTATAAAAAAAGTATTTCTTCCGATAAACGTGGAAGGAATAGACATTTAAACAGTTAGCCATAACATACGCATACTGACTTGCATTATTTTCATGGATTGAATGGCTACATCTTTGTGTGTGAAGTGAATTTCTTTTTAAAAAATTACAATGCGCTCAATTATGAATTTCCTAACATAACTTTTATGGATAGTGGAGTCGGATATTGGAAGAAAATATTATCATAACGACAACTCGATTATTGATATAATTATTATGGTTTCACAGAAGTTTCTACAGAGTCAGCCATGCTGTAGCAGAGACTGTTGTAGGTCGTATTTTTTAAAAAAACCTAACAATACCTTTACTTTATATTGATAGACATATTCTATTAGAACATTTTTCTAAAATTTAGAGCCTTTGGAAATGTGATAATGCTATGAGCATCAAATATATTCAAAATATCAAAAATCCTTTGGTAGTTAGTTATTGCGGTATATTTTAATAGAGGCATAATTTATACTGTACTCCTAAATTTACGGCATATCACTTTGTTTATGTTATTATATTCACAGAGACTATTAATCTAACCAGCTTTTATTTACGAAAAATTAAAAACAGAAATACTCTATTTTATTGCCGATTGTTCGCAAAGACACTTGGAGTTGTTATTTTACTTTTTCTACCTCTTTTTCCCCGGTTGCGGAGAAATATGTTAGGGGAAGTTTGGGTATCCTCAGACGGTTATATGCAATGATTCAAACTTCTAAAAAAGTACTAAGGCGAGTAATTATCAATTTGAATTTATGTATGTCGAAGGTAATGTGTTACTCATAAATATACATGATGAAAACATTTATTGTTCGATTGCATGTAATTTTTAAGAGTCTAGAAATAAGCAAATAATGTTCTTTAACGTTTCTTTATAAACATCTCGAGTTACCTGTCCTTCCCCTGCATCATAGAAGGGTATTTGCCGACAAAGTTTGACCATTTTTTATGGTTCGAGAGTTGGGTATTCTTCGCAGATGTAAACTGACGTCATTTGACTAGTCGAAACTTGTTAGATTTTGGACCTGCTACGCATTATAATTTTAGTTTATATTCTTATTATGAGATTTTAAAATTATGTATGTGTTTGTTTAATTCATTGTAAAGGATTTGATATTGTGCTAATTTTAAAACTTAAATGTTGCCAAGAATATTGAAATGTGATAGCGATGCGATAATCGAGAGAATCATGTAAAATAATATTCCCAAAGTTTGTCATTCTTGTTAAGCCTATATGTAGGCTCCATAAACGGATAGGTGGCGCTAATAATATTGAATTTTTTTATTAAAATATCTAAAGTAAATATCTAATTGATTTTTTTTTAGCGCTAATTGGGATTTTAATTAACTACCTCAGAGTTGGTATACACTATATTTTGCAGCGCAATTGCTTTCACACCCAGTAATGTATTATGATTTTTTTTGGATGGTCGTTATATTGTGAGTTTCTTAAGTTAGCCAGATTAATAATAAATTAAAAAACCAACGTGATTTGCTTATTGTTGCCTACGCCTGATATTCATAATTTTATTGGGGGTTCTACCTGATGACAAATACAGCTTATGATACCTATCTAGTGGGTATTTTCAGTTTAAGGACCGAATAATATAGAGTTATTGTGCATACATCATCGCAAACAAAAGGTAGCTTTTTATATTATTTCGTATTTACAATCCATTTAACTACAATTTTACACTGTGAATTAATTTTTTTTACTTTTTTCCTGAAATTGTAGCCTATTTACTTATATTATGATATTATCCGAAATTTTTATAAAAGCATTATGAGGGCTTTTACCTGATGGCGAACACAAGTTGTATAGTACCTATACCTGCTTGGTATTTTATACGTATTTAAGTTTTATTTACTTTTTATTACTCTGTTCTCATTACAAGATAGTCCTATAATTTATCCACTTCAAGTACAAAGAAATCGCTAGTTAATGGTTCTAGATGGTAATTATTTTATTGTATTTTATATAAGTGGTGCAAAAATTGGAAACAATTATTAGATATGCTACTGAATTTTAATGAGGGTCCTTCGGAATAATAAATAAGGGTTTATGTCCCTTTCTTTTTAAATCGAGTCGGCAGAGGGTTTGAGAGGGTTATTTAGGTATAAATAATTATTGCGGGGTGACAAATGTGCCGCCTTACTATACTTATCTTGTTAGACCATATAAATTAGGGTTTTATTTCGCTTTACTACCCACCAGCGGCGTTTCACTAAGATAGAAAATATAAATAATGTTTTTTACTATACCGCTTTAACAGCGGCGTTTCAACTAAGGGAAAATAATAAAAAGTCTGGTTTAAGGATGGCTCAGGTCGGATCGTAAAAAGTTGGGTTTAAGGATGGCTTATAAAAATTGGGATTTAATTATCCCGCTTTAGCAGCGGCGTTTCACTAAGGTTAAATCATAAAAAGTCTGGTTTAAGGATGACTCAGGACGCATCGTAAAAAGTTGGGTTTAAGGATGGCTTATAAAAATTGGGATTTAATTATCCCGCTTTAGCAGCGGCGTTTCACTAAGGTTAAATCATAAAAAGTCGGGTTTTATCTCGGGTCAGATCATAAATATTCAGGTTCAAATTAGGGTTAGATAAGAAGCCGCCTCATGAAAGCATCCGGGTTAGGTTGTAAAAAGTCGGGTTTTATCTCGGGTCAGTTCATAAATATTCAGGTTCAAGTTAGGGTTAGATAAGAAGCCGCCTCATGAAAGCATCCGGGTTAGGTCGTAAAAAGTCGGGTTTAATTTCGGGTTATTTTGTAAACAGCACCACCGAACCACCCGGGTTAGGTCATAAAACGCACCACCGAACCACCCGGGTTAGATCATAAAACGCACCACCGAACCACTTGGGTTAGATCGTAAAACGCACCACCTGCACCACCTGGGTTAGTTGCACCACCAGCACCACCAGCACCACCTGATCTCGTTCTCTCCGTTTCTAGCTACTGACGCCAACCCACAAGAGGTTCATCAGGTGGCAATGCATCCAGAAAAAGTTACCGTCTGGTGCGGATTTTGAGCCGGAGGCGTCATTCATAGTCAACGGCGACCGCTACAGAACGATGATTACCGATTTCTCTCGGCCCAGACTGAACAATATGAACGTGAATGACATGTGGTTCCAGCAGGACGGCGCTACGTGCCACACAGTGGACGCCACGATGAACATTCTGCGTGAACGATTTGAGAGTATGGTCATCTCTCGCAGAGCTGACGCGAATTGGCCACCGCGATCATGCGATTTGACCCCGCTGGACTATTTCTTGTGGGGTTTACTGAAGTCTCAGGTCTATGCTAATAAGCCGCAATCGACCGATGCCCTTAAAGTGAATATAACCTAGGCTATCTCTCAAATTCAGCCGGATCTATGCGGCAGAGTCATTGTAAATTGGACCACTCGGATCCGTGTCACCGTGAGAAGCCGCGGCGGACATTTGAACGTGTCATATTCCATAAATAATGGCATACATAGACCTTTCAAATAAAAATAGAATTTGGTTAATACCTTTTTTATTCCATTTTAACATTGACCCGTTTGTTCAAATTACCAAAGACACAAAGGCTGTGCCAACTGTGCCAGTGTTCGGTATCTGCGGAGTTCTACAATTTCGAGTGCCTTTTGTCTTTTGTGCTATGCACTTTTGACTTGTCTCAGGGTATTTCCCCTTACTGAAGATGACTAACCGAAGTCGAAACGAGTATCTAAACTTAACAGATATTCGAACCAAAGAATACTTTTGCTTCTTTGGATTCTCAGACTTTTGCTTTTGAACAAAAGGATAAACGCGCCACAAAATTCGTGGAGATTTGCAAAAATCCAAAAGTTCTTTTGCTCTTGTCAAATTGAATTCGAAGCAGTAAACTGGGATTCGGGTTTCACCTTAGCCCAATGATTTTTAGGGTTTAATGTAGATGCTTTCGACCTTACGGGTTTCATCAGTTAGGCGAAGAAGCCTAAGAGCTAATTTAATTGACCCGTCCTTATTGAAAACCCCTTTAGTAGTAATTTGTATTTTCAAAGTTAATGAAAATCGATAAAGGCGTTTAGAAATTATTCCGAAAAAACGATAATAATTTGAGAACTTTAGCGCCCGTAGAGGCAAAACGAAGCAACATTGCATAAAGGTAAGTTTGCCTAGATCGCCTAATGTGGTTAAGCGTTGTACGGTCATTTCTAGGACACGCTGTATATTATTTATATTTGAAATAATTAAGGAGTCTTTTTTATAATAAAAACATTGATAACGTCGAAATCATTTTAACGTAACGTTAAAAATCTACTTTTCTCCTATAATTCGAAACCTGGAAATTAAACAGAAAACCCCACGCCAACACATCATCGTCAGTTAGATTTGAAAAATTCAGCTAAATTTTTCATGTGACATATTTTTGTTTTTAGCAACATAGTAATGGTCTGTCTACTGTCTGTTTAAAAGAGGATTTCGGCTTTATTCAAAATTTATTTTTGGGGTCGTAAAACTGTTTTAGACTTTAAAAATCAGTGTCGGCGTGAGGCAATGTTTTCTTCTGTTTCACATTACATCATTTGACTTCTAATTAAGATAATATCAATAAACAACCCAATAACATAAGCAATTAATTTAAAATGTCCAATCTAACAACCAGGAATCTTAAATTAAGATTGCAAATTTTTCTTAATGACACATTTGACATTTGAACATGAGCAACATTGATTTAATTCGTGTGTTGGCGTTGAATGTGTCCACCTTTTATTAGTTCTATACTCTTCATTAACATAGAAACAAATAGACAGCTATTAAGCATTGTCCGACACTCTCACATACAATCAGACACAATGGGTGGCAGTCGCAGCGAGGTGTACGATTCAATTGTAAATGGTAATTTATTTGAATTTGCTAATGTGCAATTTACGAGTCCTATAGACATTAGCGGCTCGTGAAAAAACATTCAGAAAATATATGTGTAAGCAAATTGCGAGTATTTAAAAAAAAGGGTAATTATTCGGAGAGCTGGAATTATTTTTCTCGGGCGCTGCTACTTTTTGAAAAAATAAACATATTAAAACAGGTTTGGTTTCTTTTCGTTTTTACTTTCCTGTTTTCTTTTTATTTTTGTTAGATATCAGTGATGAAACTAAACTGTCTTTCCACAAAACAGTAACATTGACATTTTATCAAAATAATATCGAGATAACTACAATTTTAATTAAAATCTACATAATTGTAACGAAACCAAATCGCAATAATCTGACGTGTGACAAGTTAAGATTTGCGGTGTTGCCATGTTTATTTTTTAATTAATTGTAGGTTATACCAACTACAGCTTTTCACCAATCGACTACATTTTTTAAGAAGTATTTTAAAAACCGTTGGGTATGTTAGATGAAATACGTTTAAAATTTTACGTAGAATCCAAAAATTAGATAATACATAGGTTGTCCCATTAAAGAAAATATAACTCTATGCAATATCCTGTACATGGAATGGATTTGTGAAGAGTATTTCAAATACCATACATACATATTTTATTTTTGGTATGTGTGCGAAATGTTGCACGTGGCGTCATCTCGCGGCATTCGAGCAATCCACCGAACCAGACCAGCGAAGACTTAGAGAAGACCAAACGCTGGAATGGAACCCGCATAAGCAGGCCTTGCCTTTTCGTCAGACTATATAGCCTTACTGATGAGCCGTAATACGGCGAAGCGCGTCAAACGATTGGGTCTGATGGAAAAAAAGGAGCAAACTTCTTTAAACCTCATATTTTAGTTTTACCTAGCATGAAAAATAAAAAAGTCTAGGGGTTGGGACATTATGGTTAATCAACTTGTACATAGTAATATGTCCCCAGATATATGTACATTATATAAGGAAAAAATTGGACCAAACATTTTTTCTGCAAAAAAGTTTCAAAAATAAGTGAGAAACGAAGAAGCAAACTTCTGCAAAACTGGACGAGCCAGATCATTATTACAGAACTCGCCGCATTAAAAGCCAATTCGGTATACGGTTCGAGTACGAGTACCAATAATTAGAAATCTAAAGGTTAGTTGCTTCCCTTTGCCGGATTCATCCCCAGACAAGTCAGTGAGGCTATAGAATCCGACGAAAGGAATCAACACCGTAGAACCTACTTGACCCTGAAAGGTGGATGAATAATGGCAGATGTAGCTTTCGAGCGACATCTCGTGGCACTCAAATGCATCATCTTTCAGGGTCAATTAGACTCTTTGGATTTCCAAAAAGGAGTGTAATAATTAATAATTAATAAAAAAATAAAAAATTATAAAAAAGATTCTTACTTTATATTATTCAACTTATTTTTCTTGATCTCAAAATGTTGTTCTTGTTAATATTTTTATTAATTAATTACTTGGGTCACCACGGCCACTCAGTTTTTAATTCGCTTGAGAGCTAAGGTCGTAGATTTAATTCAGATAAGATTTTTGGGCGCCATCAACCAAAGAGGTTGAAAAAGATTATAAAGAAAAGAGTAAATAGAATATTTAGTTCCCTAGCCCTGAAAGAGAAAGCAGTATGAATAAAACAATTATTTTAATCAATTCCTATTTTATTAATAAAAGAATAATATTTTCCAACAAACACCCATTTTATTCATATAGGAAGAAATAAACATAACATGGAAAAAGGATTTGAATAAAAGGCTAAGCAACTAAATCAGAGAAAGAAGATATAAAAAAATAACATAGAAAAAGTTATGAAATGAGCTAGTCAGCTCCACTAAAAGATATATTAGATCGTAGGAAATTAAACAGATTAAGAAGTGAGGATTCTTTCTAAACACCCAATATAAAAGGAGTCAAATACTAACTAAAAGCTTTGAACATAATTAAAGTGTAATTACTTTAAAGGTAGTGACCAAAATAAAACAGAATTTAAATTTAAGTTAAGCTAAATCAAATTATAGCATTCATTATGCCAAAATTGAAAATAAAATATTATTTATAGTAAAGTCAATGCAAGGTCAATTGAAGCACTTACGATGCCCAAAATTTGGTTAAAATCCCTTGAGAAATTTATGATAACTTCAAGGTTATATAATTAAAGGCATTTACCCTTTTGCCAAAATCCAAAGTAAAACAGCATTTAGGGTAAAGTTAATATAAAGTCCATTATAGCATTCACTGCGCCAGAATTTAAAATGAGATAGAATTTAGAATCAAATTTATAAATTGTAATATCACTTCCAGGTTATAAAGATTACCTAGCTAAGTCCAACTAATAGATATCGCCAAAACCTAGAGATAGATTAGAGATGGGATTATCAGTCCCTTATTAACCCGATAATATCTCAATAACTTCACAGGAGATAATAACTCCAATATAGCTTAGGAAAGATTTAAAATTCATTACCCAAAATTAATTAGAGCGAAAATGCATACTTCCTGAGGAAGTTCTAGATTTATACTTAAAAAATCAGCATTCTCCAACTAGATGAGTATTAAACCTTTAACTGCTACTTCTGTTAGGAAGTAAGACTTACGTTTATTGTTTAATGTTAATCTCAATTTAAGATAATTAAAATAACCATCTTATACTGCTTGACGAGTAACATTTAGTTTCATAAATCAAAACTAGCATGTTCCAGCCAGATAATCATAAAACCTGCTTGGGATTAATATACAAATGAATTTACAATAAATAGACCGTCCACTCAAGCATTCCTTGACGAGGGAGGTTTCGGTTTTAAATTGAAAACTAATTTTTCGTATGATACTAAATAAGCAGTTTAGGTAATATATATTACTGGAGTGACCCATCCACTTTAAGCGAAATCTACAGGAATTTACAACAGTCTTAAGCGAAGCTAGGGTAATTATACAACTATACATAAAAATATACAGAGGGAAGAATATACAGATATAATATAATACCAAATCACCACATAAAAAGTTTATAACGTAGGAAATTAAGTTAAGGGGTAACAAATTGACTTTTAGTGGCTATCAGTGATCAAATTAAAAAAGTTAAGTCCGGTAAGTGTGGCATTGTGCCAGTGAAAACGTTACAAGTGATTAAAAATGAGGTATTTTAGCAATATTACCTAAAAAGGTGGCTCTAGGCCCATTAGTAGTACATTACGAGTGATTCAACTGAAGTATGGAGGTGAAATTATCCTGAATTATTAGACACATGAAATTTACTTATTGAAATTCAAAAGAAGGGTTTTTGGTACTATATTTTAATAAAAAATTAGTCGGAGGTGGTATTAGTACAGTAACCAAGGAGAAAAAAGTGCTACTTAGCTCATGTAAGGCAGCAACTCTAGCAGACAGGCACGGCGGATTATGCGTCAACTCCAGCATCAGATCAATGTGGACGGTTGACCATACAGCACGTCGGGGTGACCGGCACATGCACCGAAACGAGATTATTGACAATATTCTCCATTTTGCAGCGAATAAATTTGAAACCAAATTAGAAGCACGAAGCATTTCCGAATTCCTCCAACAAAACAAAGAAAGATTAGGAAATAAGATGGGACAAGACACGATTGAATACGGATAGGTTAAAGACAGCTTTGTTTTAAGGCACTTTTCGTCGGTAACGTATGTCGATTCGATACGGTTACAGATCCGGATAAGTACCAATTCTTAAGATCTGCTTTAAGTATCTATTAAGTAGATATCATATTGTTTACTAACCAAAACATGATAAAAAACTAAGCTTAACTGATATATTAATGTAAATTATAACAACACTTCTGTCTTCCTCCATAAATGATCATTTTTGTGGAGGAAGACAGAAGTGTTGTTTTAATTTACATTACCTACACTCCACTGCAAGTATGGACTACTTCTTCAAATTTGATATATTAGTGTTTTTAAACCATCGATATATCGTTATTATTTCTATTTGTGTACTAGGTATACGAGTGACACCGCATAATGGCCTGGTAACGTATAGACTAAAAATGTCAGTATTTAAAACTTGAATATTAAATTAAACTTTTATTTTTGTCTATTAAAAACTAATAGGTTTAGGCAGGGGGTTTAGGTTACACAATGCACGTATTTGCATTATTTCACAATTATTAATATCTCATCGTGATAAATACCCTATTAGTGCGAAACAACTTTAGCTATCAACTATCATAGAAAAAAGCAATAAGTTGTTTCTTTCTTTTATGATCTTAATGTTAATAAAACTGCTGGTATTGATCATTCTAGTTAAAATATCAGGGTATAAATTACTAACTAAACTAATGCTTCATTCGTTGTTCTTAGAAGTTATCACATCAGTAGCTACTTATACACCTAATTAAGCACTTGTAAACGTCAAATAAATTAAACCTTTTACGAATACACATTTCAATAATTTATTTGCCAACTACTTAAAAAACAAATACTTCAGCTGCACCTTAATTTATGACCCAACTTTCAATACAGTGAGACAATTAAAACGTATTTTAATTTTTTTAATCTCGCTGATTAATTAAAGTCATTTAATTATAAAGTGTATCCAATTAAAATAAGCGCAATATATCATTGCAGGAATTAATGAGTTGTCGGAAAAAGACATATATGCGTGGAATAGAAACAACGTTGTTTTACAAATGTTTAAATAAATACATAAATTATAGTTATTAAGAGACCTCGGGCCATAACTTATCGGTTTATGTAATTATCAGTTGTATTCTCATGACTTGTTACTATAATTTTAATTATTTTCTTTTCTGTTAACAAGGCGTTTAATCTTAATGACCATTTCTATAAATATTGTTGTCAATAGCTTTTTCTACTTTATTGTGAATAGCTGAAAGGTATTGCAGACACATGGATGTCTCAAAGACATCCACAAGATATCCAAAAGTATTATTATCGTAAAGGTTGTAGACTTGGTGTACGAATTGGTTCTGGAATCAGTTCGTATACCAAGTCTACAAACTTTACATGTATCATCCTATAAGTTGTACTTATTATTTTGAGACAACCTACATTTCTGCAAAACTTGATGTTAGGTATGTCCGTCTCAAACTTTATTTTATACTCACCATTCATTCTAAACTTTGTACTATCCTTTTAGTATCCCTTGATGATGATTGCTTAAGAACTTGCAACATTTCGGGAGCCTATAATTTACATTAATTATTAAACTGTGGAGGAAGACTGCATTGTCTCATTTACATTACATTGACTCCACTGAAACTGTGGACTATTTTTCCAATTTAAAAAGAAAATAGTCGAGGTGCCCAGACAAGAGGACGGAAAAAAATAACCCTGGATGATGCCACAAAATACGCCGCTCGTCACAAAATCCATGAATTGTTTTGCCTAAATGAAATATCCAGAATTAAAAAAATGGTGGCTGAAATTAAAAAGGACACATCTTTACCTAAAATATGAGTTCTTGAACGGCCATTAAAAGAAATGAATTTAGAGTATATTTAACAAAATCGAAAAAGCCCACAACACCTACTAATTGAAAAAATGAAATTATTGTACGGCGGCAGAAATATTTCGAAATAATACGGGAATTTTGGAAAAAGGAAAAATATTATTCAAAACATGGCTCAATGAAGGGCACACAGTTGAGAAGGTATGGCAAGATTTAAAATTTAAATATTAATAGTTCAATAAAGGCAGGCATTTATGGATGGATTTTCGCAAGGACTAAAAAATCCTGGTGTAAAAGGTCATCGTCTTATTGGATCAGGTTTTAAGGGTTAATTAAATAAATTTAATTTATGAAAAATGACTTGACTTTTCGACGAAATTTCATCATTTATTATTTTTTGAAATGTACACACCACTGGAATTCATTCCCCTGACGTCGCACAACCCAGAGCTCTCCTTATACTAGTGATGAGTCACTGACAGAAGTTTTCGACTTGGAGTAGATTAACTCCGGGCCACATTTTTAAATTTCATTGTTGTAGGGTTATTTATAATATGTTTCTTGCTAAAAAATGTATTTACATCTTCAACATAAATAATTTTTACATAACAAAATAAAAAAACGGTCACGGAATCATAATCTAACGTAAAAAAATTAAATATTTTTAGCTTGCATGGGTCGTCTCACCCACACCGTTAGATGACCCACATGAAAAGGATAAGATTACTCACATCTTTTTGGCAACGAAATTACCGCAACAATCACATAAATTGATAAACTTGGAACAGTTTTCGCGGAACCAACGTTCACAGTGCATACACTGAATCCAGTCATCACATTTGGATGTTGCACTGTATTTCCCTTACATCCAGTGCATTCACTCTCGTCAGATTCTTTAACGCTATCATCTGATTCCTGTGGCACAAAATCTGACGCTTCATTTGAAGAAGATTCACTCACCGAATGCTTAGTACGTTTCCCTCTTCCTTTATCATACTTTCTTTTTAATGTGGCAATGTTTGCTTTCTTTGTTTTAGTATCAGTTTTATTCAATTTCTTCGCGTCCATGTTTGCCTTTCTTTGTCTCTTTGCTATCAAGTCTTTTTTTTGCTTCCAGATTGGCTTTTTTTTCTTCCAAACTGCGCCGCTTCTCAATGTTTTCTGATGATGTTAAAATTGCGACGACCTGTCTACCTCGCTTCCTGACTTGATCGACAGCCCTGGATATACTAGGTATGGGATTTATTTTATTTAAAAAGTACCTGGTGTATCTCAGTCGGACTCTTCATCATGTGGTTTAACTACCTTTATGGTTATAGTCTGCTTTCCTTGTTCTTTCTCAGCCTCTATTTGCAACTTTTCTCCAATTCTTTCTTCCTCTGGTTCAATATTGCCTTCCTGCAAATCGATTCCTGTTTCCTCAGATTGCAAACATGCGTAATCCGGTATGGCATCAGGGTTGAACGGGGATACTCCGGTTGCGGACACAGCGTTTTCCACGGTCGCTGACTTTGCCCACGCGTTTGCCATCAAAAGTCCAAAAGAGAGTCTCGTTACTTTTCTATTTGGATGAGATTAAATGAATCGATAGGTGGCCAAATTGAAATTCAATTTAAAACTTTTAAAAAAGGCTCTGTCAAGTGGTTGTAGAAACTAAGTCGTATGACTAAGCAAGCAAGCTAGTATAATATTGTGTTCTTCGGCATATTCGAGCATTTCTACTGAGTTGCAGTGAGTTGAATGCCCATCTAAAATAAGAACAACCTTGCCTTCGGGCTTTCGAGGCACAAAATGGTCTTTTAATCAACTTAAGAACAATGTGTATTAATATAAGCTGATTTCGGATTCATTAAAACGGCATTCCGTCTTCTAATTCTGGTTTTCTGTTTTTGCCCTTGAAAATAGAAATTGGTGGTAAAAACGCTCCTTCTGCATTGCAGCAGGCAATGACGGTCATGGTCTCTCGTTTTTTAGCAGATATAACAGTGACTACATTTTTCGAGTCTTTTTCAGCAATAACTTTGCCTGGTTTATTATTAAGCTGGACACCAGTTTCATCCATGTTAAAGATGTTAGAAGGCTTGTCCATGAGATTATTTTCCAGTAGAGTGGTTTAAAGAATTTCGAAGTAAGCTCATACATCGACTCTACTCATTCCATTAGCTCGCGCTAAGGAAACACCTTCTGCTTGTCGAATTAAGAGGTCGGGATTACGCTTCATAAACATTTTAAGCCAGTCGAATCCAGCCATCTCTTTCTCTTTGTTAAAGGAATGCTTTATATCTTGTTGTTCAGCAAGTTGATAGGCCATTGATCTAACATCTGCACGTGATGGAGCAAATCCATATTTTTGTAATATTTTAATGTGCAGAGTTTTGTTCGTTTTGAACAGACGGATGAGGGTCCCAAAGACCTTTTCTCAAAGTTATTTTTCTGCAATCGACGTCTTAAAGTTGGAGCTGGAATGCCAAAATATCGACTAGCTGCTCTTTTTCCCATTTCTCCGCTTCTTATTGATTCTACAGCACATACCAGCTGCTCCTTAGACCATGAACCTCTTGATGAGGCTCTTTTTCTTTTATATGTAGTTGGCATTTCTGTAAGAATGAATAATATTAGTTTGATACTACTTGACTTTAGTTTCAATTTTTTATTGACTCTTCAATTTGGAATGGGGATAGATAGCCCGGGGCCATCTATCCCGTATAAAACTAGATCATCTCTCCCGGTTGCAATGGGATAGATGACCCACTTGATTTTTGTAGGTTAGAATTGAAACTCACGAAACGTATGTTACTACCACAACCCACAAATGCAAGTATAAACACCCCCTGTCCAGTAATAGATTGAAAAATACAGCTAAATGTCTAAATTACCTGTAAAGTACATCACCTGCTAAAATTTTTACAGTTGTTTAAACAATTAACATCGATTTTTACGGCAACGAAATGTTTAAACGCACTGCTGTCACTCACGAGAACTACACGACTGCCGGAGAGATATGCTTTATTCCCCACCTCGCTTCTCAGTTTAGAGATGGGCAAAATAACCAGGTGGGTCATCTAACCCACCCGGGCCATCTCACTCGGACTTACCCTAAAGTGTCAGTCAGAGGTCCTTTAATTTTATATTTAGAAGTTGGCCATCCTATTTATATTACCTGCAATCTTCTGCCGCAAGAAATACATGTCAATAAGATTAATGCAATAATTATTGGTTGGGCTTTTAACTAAATTATTATTTATTCCGTAACTGTATAATATAATATCATGCTAGAATAACCACTTCAGACTTAACGTAACGATTTTTAAACACGATATCGCGAGAAAATATTAAAATACAAGTAAAAGTAAAATAATTGCTCTTATATTTATTCAGTTGCTGCCGCATTTCCAAGAATTATGATCCTTTAAGCTGCGTCATTTTAAAGCAATTTAGCTGCCATTTTTCCGACGCGAAACAGCAATAACACTCGAATTGCTCTTCATAAACGTTTCGAAACCTCGTAAATACCTTGTCGCCTCTCTTTGTGCCTGTTTTTATATGGACAACAAACGATACTGCTTTCAGTGAAAATGTCTATATTTCTCTCGACGAAGGCCGTGTTCTATAAACTGAAAATTCTACTGCTAAAGTCTGAACTTAATAAAAAATAAAATATTAGCTAATTATATAGAGATGCCTTATTTTTTTAAACAGTAGGTTGTTGTAGTGCACCTTAAATTGCGCCCGCAAAAAAAAAAGTAAATGCCCGATAAAACGGATTAATTTTTGGCTGGCCGGCCGGCAGAACGATATATGTGTAGGCAGCGACGAGAAGACGGTTTCAGGAAAAGGTCGAGCCGTGAAACTTAAAACTGTGTTTTACTGAATCTTTTTTTTTAAAAGCAACGAACTAGCCGGTAAGTCCATTACTTAATTTAATTAATTGTCTGTTTCATATTTAAATTAGGTGAGGGTGAAGGTAGGGTGTAAAGATAGAATCTTTTTTCTTTTTAATCTAATTAATGTTCGGAGTGTTGATTTTTTCTTTATAAAAAACCTATAACACGACAATATGGCGGCCCAACGTGCGGCTCTATGAAAATTGGACTATTTTCAGGCCCAGAAAAGCAATTTTACGTCGTTTTTTTTTGAAGGAAAAAGTATAGCATTCCTAATGATTTTTTTTTTGGCTATTGTGATAAATACTTGCTTTATCAGATTGCGTTTCGGTACATTGAGATGAACATATTTTGGTCGTATTTCGTTAACATTCCTTTAAAATTTGTCGTTTTCGATGGATTTGAGAAAAAATAGTGGTTTGTTTGGCCATTGTAAAAGTAAATATATTATGTCTTGTTTGCTGTAGAAGGGCCGTACTGAATTTATTCGGAACCTATTTTCTTGCTTAGCTGTTTGGTCTCTGTCCTATTGTTTTAATTTTATAAAATATTTTAATATTTTTTTTTATGCAAGAGCATAGGGTTCTGATTTAGTTAAGCATTTAAGGAACCACTGTTTCTCTTGACCCAGAGGGCGTATAACTGTTTGAATATGTGTATTTTTATTGATTTTTAATTATTAAGAATTGTTTAGGAAAAAAGAAAACAGCAAACATTTTAAGATAATTTTAGCCACAGTTTAGTTATTTGGTTGGTATTTAATTTAGTAAATCATATTTTGCGCTGGAATTTGTAAAACATTTTACGGGTGTTGGGCGTTCTCGTGAACTTTATCTACAAAAATGGCAGAACGGAACCCAAACGTAATAAACGAAAGTTCAAATTCCTACGAACATTATGTTACGATAGACGAAACAGGATGTAGTGCAAACAATCCGTTTAGATCGTTAGTGGACAGTAATAGTGAATCGCCGCGTACAACGTACAGACAATACCATCCGGCAAGCTCCCAATCCAACGAAGCTGCAGTTGTGTTGACCCAGAACCAGAATGGTGCTTCAGCTCCCCCGCCACTTAATGAAAATTTTAATTTAAATCAAGAACAACAGTTTCAGCCTACGTCGGCATATGTTTATAAATCACCTCAAAGCCACTTTCAAGGGAATGACCCTTATGTGTTTCATAATCACAATAGGGAACATATCAGAAATCCAATATATTCAACTTCGCAGCCGACTTGTTTTAATTCAAGGCATTCATTTCCTTCAGCTCCTCAGTTTTCTCAACCACTAGTAAATAATGAATGCCCTTCATACCCAATACATCAGGGATGGGGCCAAAATGGTCATGCATTTCCAGGACCTAGTGGTTTTCAAGGTCAACCATTTCCTAACCAAATACCAGGTTTTAGGCCATCTCATCCGCTGCCTGAGTATAATCAGCAACCCAATTTAGGCTCTCGAAACTTTTCGCAAGGAGAAGCATTTTTAGAGGCTATTAATGTCCTGGTGAATCGACTGTCCAGGACAGAACCTAGAACTATCTTCTCTGGATTAGACACGGAGGAACCTAGAACTTTTATTCTACGCATGGAAGAATATTTTCGCAAATCTAATATTTCTGCTGATGACCAAGTAGAAATAGCAGCTTCAAGACTTCAAGGCGCGGCAAGAAGCTGGTATGAACCTTACAGGAATCTCCGACTGCCTTGGCCCATGTTTGCTGACAATTTAGTAAGTGCCTTTGACAACCAGGCAAAATTATCCCAATTAACCACTCAACTGTATGGACAAAAGCAGGAAGTTGGAGAAAATGTAGAAATTTTTATTTCTAGAAAACGCTGCTTATTTCAACGTCTATCACTAAACCTACCAGAGTCGGTGCTTATTGGTCTTCTGATGGAACAGCTTAAGCCTGAACTTCGATCAAGATTACGTGGAATTACTTTTAGGTCTGTTGAAGAACTGACAGAACTAGCAAGGGCGATTGAGAGAGATTTACAGCTTCTTCCCGCCACTTCACGGTTTAATAATGTACCTAATCGACACAATCCCCCATTCAACAACAGAACTGAATCAAGGCCACCATCAAGATGCCGTTACTGCGGAGAATGGCATTTCCATAGAGATTGTCCTCAAAATACTTACAGCCAGAATCGTGAACGAGCCCCAAGGTCAAATATAAATATTGCCTCAGGTCGGAATCATAATCAAGTACTACGTAGACAGTCAACAGCCCCCAATCAGGGAAACGCCGACAGGGACGGAGAAAAGCCTGCACTGAACCGTTCCTAAATAACATTACAGCAGGCGTACCCATGGATCTGCCTCGTTTTCACATTCAATTAAATAATCAGAAAATTTGGGCGCTGATCGATACGGGAGCATCCGCAAATCTGATACATTCTCAGTTTATAAATAGTGAAATTCAACCTGTAAAGCAAAATATTAGATTAGGATGCAACTCTGTTAATGTAGATTCTCTCGGTCTTGTTAATTTAAATTATAAAATTTCAGACACAAATTTTTGTAGTACATTTTTAGTTGTTAAAGATTTGCAAGAAGAAATAATATTGGGTTATCCATGGATTTGCGAACAGAATGCAGTTCTCGACGGGTCTAGAAGCTGTGTTTACTTTGGTAAAGATATACGTAAAACTATTTATTTCTCAAGCCGACCTCGGCGTGTTGAGCATTCTGATATCGCATTCCCATTAGACCATCTTCAAGATGATATGAATAGGCATAAATTTCGTGAAATTCTTCAGGAATTTTCACAGTTATTTACTAAACAAAATAGACAACCTCTAACGTGCACTGTTAAGCACGAAATAAAGTTAAAAATAAATAAGGTAATTAGTAGGTGTCCTTATCCGCTGTCGCCAAGAAAAAAACAAATTTTAAATGACCAAGTTCAGGAACTTTTGTCAACAGGAGTAATTGAACCCTCAAATTCACCCTATTCTTTGCCTCCATTAATTGTTGAACAAACAGGAAAAAAACCGCGATTATGTATTGATTTTCGTCCTTTAAATGATATAACGACCGACGAAGCCACAAGTCTTCCTAAAATTTACGAAACCCTAAAAGAATTGGGCAATGCTAAGTTTTTTACTTCTTTGGATCTTGAGCGCGGTTATTGGCAAGTACCCTTAGAGCCTAATTCAAAACCATACACTGCGTTTTCAACTCCTGACGGAGCTCATTATCAATTTACAGTAATGCCTTTTGGGCTTAAGAATGCACCGAGCACATTTCAGAGATTGATGGCGCAGGAAGTATTAACGGGATATCTTCACAAATTTGTCATGGTGTACTTGGATGATTTGATTATCTTTAGTAATTCTTGCGAGGAACATCAGCAGCATTTGCGATTAGTTCTCGAAAGATTAGAAACTCATAATTTGCATTGTTCTTTAAATAAATGTCACTTTGCAACTGATAAACTTGAATATTTGGGTCATCAAATTTATGGCGAAGTAAATTTGCCGCAGGAAAAGCATCTTAGACAAATAGCCAATTTTTCTATACCTAAGAATAAACGCGAAGTTCAGTCATTTTTGGGCACTGTAAATTGGTTGCGCGAATATGTGCCTGGGTTGGCAGAGATCACGCTTCCATTAGCTGAACAACTAGGCTCACGTGCAAAATGGCGATGGGGAGGTCGCGAGCAGGCGGCTTTTGATTCCATTAAGGAAGCATTCACTAGACCTTTACAGTTATGCCGGCCTGATTTCGACCTACCTTTTAGTCTCCAAACCGATGCTAGCACAGTTGGTATAGGTGCGGTACTTTTTCAGTTAGACGAAAGTGGGCAACGTAGAATTGTTTCTTATGCCAGCGCGTTATTAACTAAAACTGAAAAGCGGTATCATATTAATGAAATCGAAACTCTTGCTGTTATATGGGCAGTTAAGCGTTATAGAATGTACTTGGAAAATACCTTCACCCTCATTGTAGACAATAGAGCATTAGCGTGGTTGCAGAAGAATGCTGACACAAAAGCCAAACTAACTAGATGGTCACTTCTTTTGCAAGAATTTTCTTTCAATGTTGTTCATTGTCCTGGAAAGCTTAACCAGCTACCTGACTTTCTTTCTAGGAATCCTGATTCAGAAGAAGTTACTTCTGAAGTTTATAATGTTTCTAGATTATTTCCTAAAAATGTGTCATCTTCTGTCTCCACGCAGCAACTAGAATCAAATCATAGACAAAAACAAACACAACAACCAAAGCGGACTAAAATCGTTGAGATAGGTTTTAACCCCCAATATCAAGTTCTAAATCTTATTCAACCAGTCGACGATCCTCCCTTGTATGACCGAGTAAAGCAAGCTCAAACTGAAAGTGATGAAGTTCAAGATAACATAAATTTATGGAAAAATATTTTAGAGCATGGACCGCAGAGTCGCCATCAAACCCAGTTTTTTAACATATTTATTGTAGAAAATGATCATTTATTTTACCGTGAAAAGCACAGGTTATATGTGCCTCAAACTTATATCCAATCTGTTTTAAATTTTTATCACAACTTACCCCATTCCGGTCATCCTGGAAGAGATGAAACAATACGTAAGATTTCCTTAGTATATTATTTTCCGAGACTGTATAAAATTGTAGCTAAATACGTAATGAATTGTATAATCTGTTGTTGTACTAAGGGTGGATATCGTCAGCTAAGAGCACCATTACGACCTCATACTCCTACTAATCCATGGGAACTCTTAAGTGTAGATGTTATGGGGCCTTATCAACACTCCGATCGCCACGAACGATTCATAATAGTTTGCGAAGACGTTTTTACAAGATGGGTTGAGGCAAAGCCGGTTAAACAAGCGAGGACTCGTGACATTGTCAAGTTTCTTAACGATGAGGTCTTTGCTCGGTTCGGTTATCCGAAAATGCTAATCTCGGACAACGGGCCTCAGTTTGGTTCAGATAGCTGGATTCAATTCTGTACCGAACATTCTATTAGTCATTTTACAACGGGTATTTACCATGCAAGGGCTAATCCTGTAGAACGCCGTAATCAAGAACTAAAACGCACTATGCGTAGCGCTATGTACAATAAGAATCCAGCAGACTGGGCTAAAGTGTTGCCCCGCGTCCTTTTTGTTCTTCGTTCCAGAAAAAATCTGGCTACTGGACTGTCTCCCAGCATGGCTTTATTAGGCTATGATCTACCTTCTCCAGGAGACTGGGCAGTTCCCGATCGCAACGTCCCCATCGACAACCAAGGAGAAACGAGAGAGCGGCGCTTGCAGCAAATGCGTCAACAGCAGCAGATATTCCAAGCAAAATACACAGGACAGGACAAGGAAGGTGTTCCGGTCTTCCATGTCAATGACCCGGTCCTAATTAGAGAGTTACGCCAAATTCGAGACAACGCCTTTCATCCAGTGTGGGTTCCTGCAAAAGTTCTGGAGGTCCATTCCAGAGCGATCTACACTGTCGAGCGTGACGGTGGTCATTTCCGGATTCACGTAGACAACTTGCGACCAGCCCCTACTGACCAAATGGACAATATCGACTTACAACTACCTGGTGTGGATTCAGAAGTTCTGGAAGATTCGGATGAAGATTCCATTGCTGTTTCCAACGATAGTCAGAGAATCAGCAGTCAACCTCTGGCAGACACCCAACCAACAGCTCCTCCTCCGTCTCCGAGATCCAATCGCAGTTCTTTCAGCCAAGAAGCCGCGACGTCAAGTGGCGCAGAAGAGTCTAGTGAGTGGCTTCCTGGAACCGAGGATATAGATTCCCGCGACTCTTAGAGTAATGTTTATAACCCTATTTCCTTTTTACCCTTAATCCGATTTTTCCTATCATATTAATTACTGCTTAATTAATATCCAACTATTGCTTGTACAAAGAATATATATCTACTGACTGGATGAAAGTAGGATTGTTTCAAGTTCAGTTCATTTAATTAACAATTTATAACTTGCATTTCATTTTTCAGTTTTGTCAAGTAGTGACAAAGTTTAGGGACTTACTTAAATAAACCTTAGATAGGTTAAAGTTGCATTATGTTGGCTGACATTTTGGGGTCAGTACTAAGTTAAATTCGCATAGAACCAATAATTTGATAACCTTTTATATGCATCCTTGCTTCCTGATATTTTCCGCTGTTGGCTTTCCCAGCCAATAGCAAATTATACTAAATATTCTGGATTGATTACAGGTAATTTTGGAGGCACCTAGGCAACGCCGTACTAGTTATTAGTGATATTGCTTTAGGGATCCAGTTATGTATAATTTTAGATATATTGTAAAGACTTTGTTAGATCCGTTTTAAATTTTTATTGATTTTTCTTTAACTGTTTTTTTTGTGCATTTTATACCCATTTTTTTTGTCAATTGTACTTCTTTAATTATATCTGAATAAAACCTCACCTTTGACTGAAACCGTCCTTCAGAAGGGGGCATGTTGTAGTGCACCTTAAATTGCGCCCGCAAAAAAAAAAGTAAATGCCCGATAAAACGGATTAATTTTTGGCTGGCCGGCCGGCAGAACGATATATGTGTAGGCAGCGACGAGAAGACGGTTTCAGGAAAAGGTCGAGCCGTGAAACTTAAAACTGTGTTTTACTGAATCTTTTTTTTTAAAAGCAACGAACTAGCCGGTAAGTCCATTACTTAATTTAATTAATTGTCTGTTTCATATTTAAATTAGGTGAGGGTGAAGGTAGGGTGTAAAGATAGAATCTTTTTTTTTTTAATCTAATTAATGTTCGGAGTGTTGATTTTTTCTTTATAAAAAACCTATAACACGACAATAAGGTATAACAGGAACTACAACATATGCTAAGAGTAGGTACCAACGCCGTGATTTTTTTCATATAGAATTTGTATAGACAGTCTGATGTCCTTGGTACCCCTATCCGTCCTTCTTATTTTTGTACGAAGTATTCTGGAAAAAAATATAATCACTGTGAGAAATAATAGTATTACAATTAATCAGGACCGGTTGTAACGTTACTTTCGACCCCACCCAACAGTGTTACAATCGTTCCCGACCACCATATTAAATTAAATCTTATTATCTTTAATTGGAAAAAGTCCAAATTAGTTTTACAATCGTTATTTTAAGAGACAAAAATAACTAAGTTTTAAACGATATATGTATTCATGAAAAATTACTTACTTATAATAAATGTGCTAATTATTTCAATTTAAATACACCACATAAGAGTTACTTCACGTCACTAAAAACAAACTATGACCACTAGCAATGACGTTTGGATGTCGAGGTTGAAGGTGTACTAAACAGAGTTTAGCGATTGTTTCAGTGCATCGACAGTCAGATCCGTATCTAGGTTAATTTTTGTAATATTACCGTTGTTATTTTCGCCCCCGGTCTACCCTACTCTCGAAGTTTGTAACGCCCTGTATATAATATAAAGATGCATTGCGAAATATGACCTCATCAGGAAGGTACATAGTTCCAGACTTTACTAGTGACTTTATCCAGTATACTATTAGTATCTAGTAATCATCTAAACAAATCAGATTAATTTAAGAGTAGGTATCTAAGGTTAATATCGTTAATGTAATGTTAGCGATAACTTCCATGACAACAATTGCTTCAGCAATGGAAGTTAATATATGTGGTATTAAAAGGACATTGATAAAATGAGCCTATAAGTTAACAGTCGGTTAAATAGCAAAGCTTATTTGACAATGAATGTAGGGCTATTATACATAAGTAATTAAATTATCTTGCCTTCTGTCCTTGTTTACAACGTAGGGACTTAACAGGCGAACAAATATCCATAAAAAAACGTCAAACAAATATCACACGGGACGAGCTTGAAAAGTGTAAAGAATTAATGAGTTACGGCTGACCCAACTTTGATGTCTCTCAGCAAGTTGTTTAAAGTGTCACAGAGACATGATAAATTGGACATATCGCAGCTGTCAGCCGGGTTATTAGGGCCCTGAAATAGCTTAATGCGGCCGCATCCGCTTGTCGTTAACACGGAGTGGCTGCCACACAGGCGGCCAGCACGACTAGAAAACGAAATAATCATCTTTTTCGAACGACATGATGGCTTTTTCGTGTGTCGCATAGTGTTTTCGTTAGTTTGACGTAAATTTGGTATGATGTCCTAGAAGCAGTGGTGGAGATACTTACAGAAAAATAACCATAGTTTGGATAGTTTTAGTTTTTTTTTAAATAAATTATTTGCCATAATTTATTTAGTTTTAACTACACTGTCTAGTTTGGTTTCTCGAAAAAGGGGATGACTAATGTCGTCTAGTTCACTTGTAATAAAGTAAATGAATCACTTATTTGGGAAACCTCATAAGTCATGATTTCCGTCATTTTTAGTTATAGATAAAATAATATTATTCATACGTCGCTGCATCAGTTGGCGGAGAGATGCTATAAGGCTCATATTATGCTTGCTACGTCATAAAGAATATATCGCTTGATAGAGAAACCCCACGAGTCGCTGACTAATAGGCTTTCTCAAACAACCCCCTTGGACTTGTGCATAATAATAAAATTTGTTTACTTTACTTGCTTGACTTGCCTCAGCTGTTTAGTTTGCCAGTGCATGTGTTCGGGGAGGTTTAATATTTCTGTGCAATTGATTGGAATATGTCTTCAAGTAGTAGTGACAGTGAATTACCCGAAATAAAGAAAATAAAGAAAGGCTAAAGACATATATCTGATTATAAAAGTGAGAAAATCAAATTAGCATGAATAAAATTTCAACCGTACACAAACTATAAGGGGAAGAGTGTGCCAGAAAATAAGGCAGGTCCTGACTCCTGACTGCAAGTAAGTTTCCATAAGTTTGTGTCTTCTAGTTTTGCAATGTTTTTTTTTTTAATTTCAGATGTAGACGAAAGTATTCAGAATCCCGGGTGCAAGCAAAAAACTAAAGCTTATTGTAATAATTTGTATAGGAATACCGTCCTAATATTGTCAGAATGGACTTAATTTTTCTTTAATAAAGCAAAAAAAAAATTCACATGTGGTATTTTGATGACAATTAATATAAATACTAAAGTTTTATGGAAAAATTAGAAAAACTAAAGGCTCGGGTCTTCGGAGGATATTAGACAAATTAGTATATCAAAAGTTATATCTCAAAAAATAATAAATATATAAATTCGCAGTTTTTTACACCTTCTCTTAAATTAATTCTTTAATAGCTGACATAAATACATCCTATACCCATTTCAACAAAATGATATTTGTGGAATTTATGTAAATAAATGTCAAAAGATAGTATCAAAATTCCCATAATATATTGCACAACCATGTGATTTTAAAAATGTGGCGTTTAGATCCTTCGTGGTTTCCACAATAAAACATTTCTATGGTAATTTTAGTTAAAAAATATTCATATTGATAAAAGAATGCCAATTAATTAAGTGGGTATGTAGACTTAGTTATTTAATGAGTGTGGAAGAACCATATCTGAATAATCAGCAAAGTGTTGTATCTCTTTTTTTTTTTATATTTTTTAATTATAAACAACAACATGAAGCAAGCATAAACCATATTGATTTTATACAGTGTCAACATTGAAGTTTGCACCACATGGATCTTTTTTTTAATTAATGAGGTTATTTGAAATTAAATAACGGCAATAATTTTCGCTTTGGGTTAGCCTAATAATTAGGTATTCAACTATCACCATATCGCACTCGTTATACAACAGTGTCATAACACAAAATGTTTGAAATGTAGGTTTCTAGCCTATTATTATTGTTCTCATTGAGATTTGGTAAAAATGGCATATTTCTGTCGGACAGTGATTACACATCAGCATGCTGCGAAACCGTCCCAACACAAAATGTGATAATGTAAGTTGAGTACCATGGACAGTCATAACCTTATATTGTGGCCCTCTTCTTTAGCGACTTTCAATTTTCAATACTGGAGGGTGACCTATTATGATATGACAGTGTTTTCGAATTTTTAACCTACGCTTGGCCAAATTCTTCATCTTTAAAAGAGTCACATTTTATTTTACGACTGCGTAGCATATTGTATATTGCTATTGATTGCTCAATATGATATTGGAAGATAGAAATCTCCTCTCCAGAATTTTGTGGACTGATGATGCTACTTTCCATAGTAATGGAGGAGTAAACCGCCATAATATGCATTATTGGTCGCGGGGTAATCCCCATTGAATGCGGGAGGTACAGCATCAAGGAAGTTGGAGTGTCAATGTCTGGTGCGGCATTTTGGGTGGCAGAATAATTGGACCGTTTGTATTTAATGAGTCGCTTACTGGGCAAACAAATTTACATTTGTTGAAAATCCAAAATACAACAAGAGCAACCACCAATACATGCAGAAGTTGGTGTTTCTGAAGATCTAGATTTAGAAACAAATGTAGAGGAGTCTCTTGCAGTTGAAGTTGCTGCAGCAACTTACGATGACAATGTGAAACCTGGCATATAAAAGCAATATTTCCAGTTGCAACTATTTCATCAGCGACATCAGCACCACAAGGACAGTTCATTTAAGGCCAAGGAAAGAGAAACTGAAACCTGTCAAAGCAGAGTGGCTTTTAGCTTCTATTCCAAATATGGAATAAACGGAAAAAATAGGTCCCAGGAACCACCGGAAAAAAAGAAAAGGCAGGTAAAAAAACACTTTTTGTTGATGGAAAGTCCAATGACAAAAATCTTCCAGCTGTCAAAAACACTCTGGAAAAACCACAAGATAAGAGACAGAGAGCACAGAGGTAGCGTAATTCTTTTGAAAATGAGCAACATAATTTAGCTTGCAATACTATTCCATGTCGGTTTTCCAGAAGTTTATAAAATATTTTATTTGCATAAAGTAAGGTGACCAACCATTCTGATGGAATATCGAAGGCAGCAAAACTTCAGTTTCTAAAGACTATTCTGGCTTGCTCTGTTTTTATACCCACAATATTAATTGATTCGTTAAAACATAAAATAGAGAGTTTTTTCCAATATGAACAACTGTTGGACAAAGGACAAATGACGCTTACATATTTGACCACTAAAATTATTATTAATATTCAACACCAGCGTTTTACCATCATAGCTGCTCATTGCACAGTGCGTTAGACTACCAGACTGGCGATCAAGGGCCTCAACGGTCGCTTCTACACAGGAACTGTTCTTTTCGACGTGAGCAAAGCTTCTGACAAGATCTGGCATGACGGGCTCATACTAACGCTAATAAGGGCAGGCATTCGAAACTACCTTAGGAATATAGTAATTTCTTTTCAGAGCCGAGGTTCCGCAAGGATCCCCTCTTGCGCCAGTCCTGTACAATCTTTACATCGCTGATATTCTCACACATGGACAAACTCAACTATATCTGTTTGCCAACGACACGGCGATAACTGCTACCTCTAAGCAGCCATGGTTGGTAGTCTCACGGCTGCAAAGACATATGAATCTTCCCTAAATTAGGTTTGACAAATGGAAAATCCGTTTAATTGATGCTAAAACACAGGCAATCTTCTTCTCGAAATCGAGTTAAATTTCCAACTTCCAGAGTGCTAGTAAATAACACGCTGGAAACATGACAATAAATATCTCGGACTTTCGTTCGCTGGAAGATGGCCTGGAATAATATTGTGGATCAACAGAAAGTCAAATTTACAAAAGATAATAGAAAGACCAGTCCTGACATACGGCATGCAGACATTTTGCACAATCAATAAGATGCGCTACAAAAAACTTCAGGTATTCCAATACAAAGCATTCAGCATCATTCAGGGACCACCAAACACTTGATACAAATTTCCACGGGATTCTCAACTTCCACGAATGGACAACAAAAATCCAGTTAATTAAAGACGAACCAATTACAAAGAACCAAGAAACAGAAAACCAGTGGAAAAATGAATCAATCAAGACAAACATACTAACAAAATTCAAACAAACCCAACAAGTTAAGCCGAAGAAGCAAAGTAAACACTAATAATAATTATAGAAGTAGTAGACCATTGTCTGACTAAAATAAATACATTTGATATCAAAAAATTGATCCAACCATATTTAGTGGTAGTTATTTTATAAAATGTTTAACATGGCCTTAGAGTCATATAATAAAGGCCCAATAATACTCTTCCTGTAATCCTACGATCAGACCAAATTATTTTACTACCTACTACTTCACTCAGATCAAATCATATCAAAAACTGATGGAGATAAGTTAACTATAGCTGGCAAGGCGGAGGGCATCGAGAGGCTGCAACATATATATTGATTTATTTTGAATCGGAACATATTTGTCTGATCAGAGGATGAATTGCATTTTTAAATAAATTAGTTGCGGCGGATTTGAATCTAACAGGAACTTTGGAGAATGGCAGATGTAGCTTTTGAGCGACACCTCTTGGCAATCAAATGCATCACCTGGCCCGTCCGACAAGAATCAGTCGGAAACGGAGAAGGAAACCCCTGCAATGACCAGACGAACCGGCCGCCAGCGACCTTTAAATTCTAACAGGAACTTTGTTGTAGATTAAGAACACTTGATTACTGAACTATCTCTCGAACATAGTGGTTTTGTGCAAAGGAGGAGTACTATTACTCCTCCTTTGCACTTTGATTTATGCTGAAGGTCCAGGGCATGGGAGTCATTTCTAAGTTTTATTTTTTGATATAAATTTTAAACATTATTAGGCTATGAAACATTCTTCCTTCCTATTTATCTCATTTAAGCACTCACCTCTCTATCATACTTTCTTATTCCGCTTATTGAATGTATGCGGCAGTTAAATCATCTGAATCCTATTGGCATGCCCCTTCAAGAGACACGGACCATACAATACATCATAGAAATTAAATTGAGATAAAACCATGCATATCAAATAGCGATTTTCTGCGGTTGGCAAATGCCTTTTTTGCACAATTATTGACATGCTCGGTAAACCTCAGCAGTCCCAGTTAGCAATGGTTGGACAAAATAAGGTGTCACCACCAAGATTAACGCGAACTGTGTTTTGACATTGCTCCCTTTTTTGAACACGACAAACCAGAAGTAACTGGCACTTTAACAGTTCGTGATAATGCTGCGTAGAGATTCTTAGTAGACAATCTAGATCAGCTGATAATAGCTTCAAGAATCTTCTCATGGCGTTATGATAGGTATAGCTGGGTACCAACAGCATACATGTGCACAGTGGCGCATTGCAGATTACCGATAAGTTGAGAGATGTATAAAGTCAAAATAAAGGGCCTATTATTGATCCCTGAGGAACATCCTATAAGACCTCCCACACGACCCGAAAAATTCAAGTTGTGTTTTACAGACTATATCCTTCATGTAAAGTAACTTTCAATTAGTTGACATGCATTGTCATCAAAGTCGAGAAAACTCAGGATAGCCAATAAGAGATGATGGTTTAATTTGTCAAAAGCCTTAGCGTAGTCAAGCAGAGCCAAAGCAGAAAGTTCACCGCCATCAATCAGCCGACCCCAGAATATCATCAGTGACCTAAAGAGGAGATGTGGCGTAACTATGATCTTTACGAGAGCCAGACTGGACATTCGGTAACAACCTGTATGTTTAAATATACTCACGAATTTGACCCTACAACACCCTTTTCAAAACCTTTGAGAGAGTAGTATGCTTATAGATTTGAGATCCTTTTATAGCTATTATAGTATATTTGCATAGTATTGCTTCGCTCTGAATGTATGTCCAAGCATTTGCTAAAATTATTAATTTTTCCTGCTGCTGAGGATGTCTATAACCCCTTAAGAACTTATCTTTGGACACACTACTGTATCATTTTCAGGTTCCTGTCGTTTTGTCTCATTTCTGTGTATCGATTTTACACAGGATGGGATATACGTTCAAAATTTTGCCCTACTTCCCCCTACAGCCACAGAAATTTGTCATTCAGCGAACGAAAATTCCCTAATAAAAACATTCGAATGCAAATTAAACAACTTAAAAGTCGCAATAAATAAAAGTTTTACTACCGATTAAATATGCAAATGGAGAATGGTGTTGTATCATTAAAGTTATATTAATTGCCTCAATATGTCTTTCTTTATGTCGAAATCAATAAATAGTCGGCATTAACGTTCGGATAGCACATAAAAATGTTATTAATATTTACATTTAACGGGAAACAATTAGTTATACGACTGTTGTAAAGAGTCAAACGAATTAATATTTATGCGACTGACAGACCTCTGCCAACTATGACTTAGACGTGAAGCAAAGATTTTATCTCTGTATGTTGCTGTAATCAGTAAGGCTGGACAATAGAGAAAATACTGCGCCGGCCAGTATAGGTACTGTGAGCATAAGCGAGGTTGCCAAGCTAACAAAACGAATAATATTATATTTATAAGTGTGTGGGTTTTCCCTATATTGACCGTCGGTTCCTTGTTCCCACCTGTATAAACAGAGGCATTCCCCATGGACATGCTAAGAATAATTATTCTTTTTAGGGGCGAAGAGAGGGGGAAGGTATACAGGGTATCCCAACTCTATGTATACACGAAATATCTTCTTCCCTGTTCACGACATAAAAAAAGTTTTAGGAGAAATTGTTTTTGGTTTTAAGAAATTATTTTACTGGGAGTAGTGACTGCGCCGGTTTTCGACCAATTAGTGGCTTTTCAAAACTAAAAAATTAGCAGATTCAAGAGAAATTATTCTTGATCTGTCATAAATTTTTTCCTAAAGAAATAAGTAGGCAATCTAAAATCACCAAATTAAAAACAGATCTTCCTTAATTCATATGAAATTTTATTATTGTATATAATAAAACGGAAAAGTTCCTTTTTACCAGTTTTCGACCATCCGATGCTTCACTTCGACCACGAATATCCCCGTTCTCGACCTTGCACTATATAGCTAGTCGAGAGCAGCTCAGTTACTCGACCACATCATAAAGCATATTGTATAAACAGGGTAGGTACCTATATAGGTACGGTATAGAGCTTTGGGGTTTGAAAGGTAAGTATATATATGACGGGTATATTTTTTTTTTCTGAACAGTAGGTACTTATAAAAAATTACAAGATATATATAATCTTAGGAACACATAAAACAAATGTAATCTTTAGATGCTGCTTCATCGTAAGAAAGTCCGTAAAATTCGGTACACCTCCTGTGAAACCATAGAGAGCATTCATCACACCCTATATTCTTCTCATCTTCATCTTCAGTATCGCTTATTAGGTCATTTCATTTTTTTGTGAAAGCATGCTTTTTGTGCACGCGGCATTTTTTTTTGTGGTCGTTATTTTTTCTTCTTAGCTTTCTCAATCTCTTTGGTTTCTTTAGCTTTTAACTTCTCTTCCTTTTTCTCCTTAGCCTCTTCGGTTTTAGTTTTTTTACTTTCATCCTCCTTAATGTAATATGCTCTCCATTCGGAAGAAGATATTGAACTAGGCAATTTTTCTTTTCGTTTTAAGTTGGATTTCTTAATGGGTTCTGGACAATAAAAATGTTCCTTCTTTCTCAGTCTTATCCGCTATTAATCCTAGATTATCTGGGTTGTCACTGTTCGGTGTAAACTTATCGGCAGGATCATTATCTTCATTTAATGATTGTAATTCTATAAATGGCTGGGAATTTTCCAGCATTGGTGTCAATCTTATTTCTTCAGGGATTTCTTTATTACAAGTTAGCGAATCATAAAAAAGCAAGTCAAAGCCAACTAGTCGACAAAAGGCCCTTTCCTCGACTATTGATGTTAAACGGATTTTACAAATTAATATCAAACAAACGAAATTTAAAATAGTGGCCGACAACTGGACATCGAATTGTAGGAATATTTTTTAATAACGTACTAGAGTGGAAAAATATTACTTAAAGTCATTAAATATAAAAAATCGGGAATAATATTAACTGTCGTTGCCCAGTTCTCGACCAGCCGGTCGAAAAAGGGAATATGCCTATTATTCGATGCTTGTTATTCGACCACTGAATTTTTATGAGAAAAATCAGAAAATCATTGTTAAAATCGATTATTTCCGAACCAGAAAAGATAATGGTAGATGATAATGACAAAAATTAAACTAACTAAAGAATAGGCGATTACTTACCCCCTATTTCTTAGAGCACAATTCACTACGACTTTTAAACAATTTTCTACTACACCTACACATCAGCTGACCACCTCTATTACTATGTGTGTTTTTAAATTAACTGATCAACGGCCAAATCTGACAATATGTAGATATTTGGTGGGGAATGATGGTCGAGAACGGGTATTTTGTCCGTTATGCATTTTTCATTAGGTTTTTCTTATTTTTGGTAAATTAGTATAGAAGTGGTCGAAAACCGGCGTTGGTCAGATAACCGGCGCAGTCACCCTACATTTAAGTATAAACAGTGCCACAAAACTACAATTTTTAATACAGTGGAATCTCGATAACTCAAATTGCTAGGAAAATGCTAAAAATTTCGAATTAATGAGTTTTCGACAAGATATTCGAGATGTAAAGGATTTACTTGCTAAAGGCGCAATTTCTAAGTATATTTTTCGAGTTGTATAGTCAAAGTTAAGTAAAAATTCGACTTAAGTATAGAATAAACTACCCAAACGTGGGCACTGCGCTAATAATTGGCATCTTATTCTTATTGTTAATTACATACACACATACCCCTTTCATTTAATTTCCACCCGCACAACAGTTCAGTAATAATCGAACTATCAACTGGTTAGTGTTGGAAGCTCTTGAAAACGGTACGCATGCAGCCATTTTTTTAAGAGACACACAAATTTAGGTGCTAATTATTTTAGGCAAAAAAGTTGTATTTTAGATTTTAAGTTAAGAACTTGCTTCCTTAGGATTGTAACTTAGTAAAATATATGTTTTAATACTATTTTTAGCAAATATTGCTACAATTTTCCCAGTGGATATTAGGATACATATTGTACTGGTATTCCTATTTTGGCATCAGGTGCCAATATTAGGGACAAGGTGAAATTTTGCGAGTCCAATTGTTGGCAGTTCATTATTTTCATTATTAATGGGTACCTACCTACCTATTTCTTGCTATTATTTTAATTTGTTTTATACACAATGTCTCTAAAAAGTTACGAAAATTAGTAAAAAAATCAAAGGTAAACGACTAATAAGCCTAAAATGGCATTCTTAAAAAATTGCATTTGGTCAAATTTCCTTTTAAGTTAAAATGCATTTTTTTTTAAACTAGCTTTATTTCAAAATAATTTCTTTGTTAGTTGTATTGACAAATAAGCATTTTACTAATAAATATGGTTAAAGATATTTTAATTTCTTATATTGTTAATATTTTAGTAGTGTCAATATTAGGAATACTTACTTGAAGGATTCCTCATTATTGGCCTGAAATGCTAATAATAAAAATTATTATTATTACTTACCTATCTGTTTATTATTACCTGATTTTCTTCAAATTAAAAATACAATAATTGTTAGTACTTTTAATAATGTCCAAACGCCCAATAAAAACTTAAACATTGAAGACATGGGATTAGTGCTTCTGACCAAAATTTAAATAATGAAAAACAAAATGAAATAAATACGATTAGATTCCTTAAATGTTCAACAAACTGAAGAGAAAAATTTGGAGAAGCTGAACATTATAGAAATGAATAGGTATGTAAATGTCCCTGAAATAGATAGTTCAAGTATTTTAATACCCATAATCAAAGATTATTTGAAAACACCCAAAACTCCACAAAAGAAAGAAATAAGACAGACTGAGGGAATATCTTTTGTTGTGACCTCTTCTGATTATAAAAAAAATTTGGAAACGAAACAAGATATTAAGAAAGAAATAGAAAAGAAGAAAACAAGAAAAGAAGGTTAAATAAATCCCAAGAAAAAGAAAGAGTCAAAAACAATGAAGAAAATATCAAGAATATAACTTTAAAAAATCACAACCATTTGGAGAATTACCTCTTTTTGAAACTTCTAAACAACGGCCAATAAAATCAGTGGAAACAAGAAAAGATAAGAATAGAGAAATAATACGATTTATGAAGCTAAAGACAAAAACAATCACAAATAATGTATTTGCTAATGAGAATGAAAATGCAATGAAAAAAAAGAGGAAAACCATTAAAATAAACGAACCAATAGAACAATTAACAATTGACAATTATTCAATAAATCATGATAAACAGAGTCTTGATACGAAAACCACTACTTTCTTAAAATAACTATCACCTTTTTGGAAGCTGGGTATACCAACGATACCCACGGATAGGCAAACGCACGTTAGAAATTTATTTCTAAATCCTGAAGAAAAGGTCTCAAGTTTTAATTTTAATTATAATATTTCGATCCAAACAGGTTCATGTTATACCTGTTTAGCAATATACCGGGTGTTGCATCGTCGAGCGGGACATAGGAAATCCCATGTAATTTTAAATGGGGTCAATTATTGGCTTTCCTAATTATCTTAGAGAAAAATTCTATTTAGGTTTATTAAGGAGCACTAAAACCCACATTCAAAAGAATAACTTTAAATATTTTTGATGAGCCCGTTTACGGGTTATCGCCTATTTCTTTTTAACTATTTCTCCTTTTTATGGCCCCGTATTTGCGGGCACCAGTCAAGGTAAAAGATGACTGTCAAATAAAGTTGTCATTTTGAAATGTGTGCTTTATTGTTATAAAAACTCGTACATCGAAAATATTAAAGGTGTATTTATGAGTACAAATTAATCTGAATAAAACTAAAATAAAGTATCCAATTACAAGGTTAATTATGACATTTTACATGTTTCAATATTTTACTAATTAATAGGTAGGTACTATTAAATTGTTAGAACTTTAGGATTTAAGAAGATGTTCAAATATTCCTCCATTGACTGCTAGACAATAACCGAGGCAAACATAAAATTCTCTTCTTACATTCGCTAGTTGGTAAACTGAAATTCTATTGCATTCGGCAGAAATAGCATTTTTTAACTCGTCTAGATTTGGGTATTTTTTATCTTTGTATATCCTGTTTTTTAAATGGCCCCAGAGAAAGAAATCATTTGGCGATAAATCAGGAGACCTGGCTGGCCAATTTACTGTATGATTTAAGCCAATAACATTTCCATTAAAAGCACGGTTTAAATATTCCCGGACAGCCAGGGTACTATGTGCCGGGCAGCCATCCATTTGGTACCAAACTTCCTGATTTTCCCTGGCGGCATCATGTAAAGTAGGTAAAATATGATCGTCAAGTAGTTCCAAAAAATATTCTGCATTTAAATTTTGTGTAAGAAATAATGGCCCGATAATATTTTCTCCGAAAATCCCAGCCCATACATTAACTTTTTGTGGATATTGCGTCCTTGTTTCCACAAACCTGTGTTGGTTTTCTTTGCTCCAATATCGATAATTTTGAACATTGGGTCCATTGTTTAAGGTAAATGTGCATTCGTCAGTAAAACAAATTTTTTTAAAAATTCCCTATCCATGTTTGCTCTTTCCATCATACCAAAACAAAACTCCTGTCGTCGTATTTCGTCCCTATCTCTTAGCTCTTGGTGCTTTTCATATTTGTATGAATAATATTTATGTCGTTTCAAAGCTCGTAACGCTGTGGTGTGATCTAATCCTATGTCATCCTCAAGTTTCCTTGTGCTGATCTTCCCATCATTTTCTTCCACGCACAATAAAACTTGCAAGTCCCTATCATTTCTTGCATCTCTTCTTTGTTCCTGCCTTTCTTCACATCTGCAGTTATTTATTACAGTGCCTTTTGTCTCAAATTTCTTGATAGTCCTTTCGACTGTAGATTTTGCAGGTATCGGTCTATTCGGATACAGAGCAGCAAACATGTCTGACACATTTTGATAACTATTTCCATGATAATACCATTTAATCATCAATATTTTTTCTTCAGAAGTGTAATTCATGGCTAATATTTTCGATGTACGAGTTTTTATAACAATAAAGCACACATTTCAAAATGACAACTTTATTTGACAGTCATCTTTTACCTTGACTGGTGCCCGCAAATACGGGGCCATAAAAAGGAGAAATAGTTAAAAAGAAATCGGCGATAACCCGTAAACGGGCTCATCAAAAATATCTAAAGTTATTCTTTTGAATGTGGGTTTTAGTGCTCTTTAATAAACCTAAATAGAATTTTTCTCTAAAATAATTAGGGAAGCCAATAATTGACCCCATTTAAAATTACATGGGATTTCCTATGTCCCGCTCGACGATGCAACACCCGGTATAGTATTCATCAAAAATTTGCATAAGATGCCAAAAATGTACCAGGACATTTCACATGTTCTGTTTGCAAAAATGTAACTTGTTTACTAAAAAATTCCTTTGTCCGACTTGTATAAAAGCTACTGATAATATCAAATAATATTTTTTTTATTTGTTAAAAAATGCTTTTCAATCAAACTAAAATTCTAAGAATCCATTGGTAATTTTACCAAACAATAAAGCTTAAGTTTTTTAGCGCCTGCGTGGGTACTAGCAATACTAAAAATGTGTCTAATAATTATATATTGGGTAGGTATATAATATATAATTATTAATAGGTATATATATTTTTATTTCTAAACAAAGTACCTTATTTAGGTATCAATTATTAATCCGCAAGCTAGGTCTCCTTGTGGGTGCCAATGATAGGGTAATAAAATGCCAACAATAGGATACTGCACTGCCAATCATAGGGAAAATTAGAATTTGACATTTAAATCGATTTAGCTTTAAAAATCTTGATAATTTAGTTAAAATGTTTATCGATATTAAAATTACACCCAACAAGGTTTACTATAAAAATGTACAAGTTGATTTTATTTCTTTTAATTAATAGCTAAACTAGTATAAAGTGAAAACTTTCCTTAAAGTGTCAATCATTGGGTAGTTTACCCTACTGGTACATATTTATTGAAACAAATTACATAAGTTATTAATGAAGTAAACTGTACAAACCATTACAAAAAATCTGTTATCTTCTTTTGATTTAAAGAATTTGCAGACTTTATATCAATTATTTTCTCGAGTTCAAACAATGAACTGAATACGTGATCCTCAATATCATTACAACTTTCAACATAGGTTCGCAGTATGTTAATTGCTACTCTGGCTTGCTTATTTGATATAAATGGTTCAAAATCTGCTCGATCAGTATTATCAACGCCATTTTAAATAACAGTATATAGTCACCAACATTTTGATCAACTTTGTCAATAATTTCAGTGTCAGTTAGTGTTCCAGTAGTAGCTAGCCCATCATCACATGTCACATAATCTCGAAATTGAACTTCTATGTTCTGAAGTTTATTCCAAGCAGCTTCTAAGTTCATGTCCGGTTCAAGAGCTTCTTCCGATGCTTCTTCTTGTGGCATCGAAAATCCGCAGCTTTTGAAGCAGTTTGATATTGTAGTTACAGATACACTTCTCCAAGCCTTGTCTGTCATCCTCATTGCATGCAATACATTTATAGGTGAAGCAGACTGCTGTCCCATATCAGTTATCAATTTTCTAACAATTTGCTTTCTATTAAAGGATTTGAAGTTTTTTATTATTTCTTAATCTAAAGGCTGTAGCTTAGCTGTTGTGTTGGCTGAAAGAAATTTAACTTTTACTCCTTTCAATATCGAATCATGTTAAGAGCTGTACAGTTGTCAATGAAAAGCAATATTTTTCGTTTCTCCTTAATTATTTTCTGGTAGATTTTGATGATCCATCCTTTAAATATTTCGGCCGTCATCCAGGCTTTCTTATTAGCTTCATAGTCTAGCGGTAGTCGGTTTAAGTTTTTCAGTTCCTGTCATATTTGTTGCCAGCAATATGGTTAGTCGCTCTTTACTGTGCTTCCTACCATGACATTTTTCGCCTTTCAAAATAAACGTTTTGTCAGGTAGACACTTGAAAAAAAGGCCAGTTTCGTCAGCATTAAGCTGGATTATAAACTCGAAAAGTTGGCGAGGTTGAGGTTCAGTTGGTGTTGGAAATAGGAGATCAATTTAAACTAAAGGGAACACTCAGTTCCATTTATACACTCGTTCAAGTTGTTTATGTAAAGCTCATGTAAGGTCCGAAAACTTTCCGGGTAGTTCGAGATAACCAATTTTTATGCTCGGAGTTCGGAATATCTAACCTCACAAACTTGATCATAACTTCAACCTCACCAACTTTTCCAGTTTATAAATCCAGCCTTAAAGACATTTTTTGGTCCATATTCCTTTAATAATCTCTGCCATTCAATTATCCATTCATTACATATCTCGTTATTCACACTTGCACTTTCACCGCAAACTTTCTTAAACACAAGTTCATGACGCTTCTTGAAATTTGTCAACCAACCATTGCTGGCACGAAAAGAACTATGTGAACTTCTCGCATGAGATAGGCCCAGATACACTTATTTTTTTGTCACGACACTGTCTGAACCAGGTTAATAAACATTCCTCTAAATCAGGAAACTCGGCTAGTCGTTGTCTTTTGCAAGACAGATTGCTACTTGATTCATATCTTATCAAGATTCCACTGTATTAACTTTACTTTTTTAAATGGGGCATCCTATATTTTATGTCTAATATTCCTTCCTCAATTAACTCTGTATCAAAAATCTATACCATGTTCTATGCCTAATGTCCGTTTTCGAGATAATGACAGATATAATTTTCTGATGTGTTTATTAATAATTAAAATACAATTAGAATGAACATAAAATAAAAAAAATGTCAATGGTCCTCTAAGAGGTGCTCAAAATGACAACCATGCTCGGTTTGATATTCTGACGGGTCTCGTAGTGCAGGCAGTCCTTATAACTTCTGCCGGAGTTGCTTTCTAGACACGTGACATTTTTATTTTTTTAATCCTCTATATTGTTTGGATTTTTAGTATATAGGTAATACCTGCTTTAAATGTCTCCACAAATAAAAATCTGAAAGTGTTAAATCCTGTGATCGTGCTGGCCACCTGACAGGTCCTCGATTCTAAATCCAATTTCTCCCATCGTTATTATAATGATACAATCCAGGAGTTGAAGCCAGATATTAAAATGTTCGTTTATGGGAACTTCTTCCCAAATCATAGGTAAGACCTCGATTAAAAATATTAAATACCATTGACCGTTTAATGTACGTTCATAAAAGTGTGGTCCAATTAAACCTCCATTTAAGAGACCGCACCAAACATTTGCTCCCCAGATATTTTGAACATGAGTTTCCCAAACCTAATGTGGATTATCCACCGACCTGTATTCAATGTAATGAAGATTCACGATTCCGTTATTGTGGAATCGTGATTCATCAATTTTTTCCAGAAACCATGAATCCTTAATTAACCGTGTGGTCAAAAAGGCAATGAATTCCAACCGTTCTTCGTAATCATTTGACCGTAGAGCTTGTACCAGATAAATTTTAAAGGGGTGGTATCCGTTGTTAATGCACTCAAGTCTTGCTAACACCCGCTTCTTCTTAGATGCCTCTTACTGACGCATGAGGGTTTATTACTATGAATACAAGGACATTGTGTTAGTTTTTGATTGATGATATTTAAATGTATTCTCCATGTTAAGTCATTTTAAACTTCGAAAAGTTCAAGCATGGGTGATAAAGTAGTAGGCCATAATAAAATAAGGCAAAAGAATATGCTTACATAGCTTTTTTCGTGTTTTAAAGTTTAGTATATATTTATTACTGTAGAGTTTTTTCTATGCCCTTCTAAACAACCCATTAACATGATCATTGAACCCTAATTCACTATCAAACACAACCCCCAAATTTCTGGCCTTTTTAACAAAAAGTAATTTTTGATTATCAAGAGCTATGTTGAGGTCGGCAATGAGAGGGCTATAATCTTTTTCAAGACAGAACAACATTAGTTCAGTCTTCCGTGAATTAAGCCTAAGATTGTAGCACTGACAAAATTTACTTATTCGCTCCAAACTTTGATTTAGGTTAATACTGGCAATGTCGGTATCATTAGGCTTAAAACTGAAGCAGTCTTGAGTATTGTCGGCGTATAAGTGAATATATACATTGTTTACCTGGCTCTACAAGTCCAGGAACAAGAGCGGGCCTAAGATTGAGCCTTGTGGCACTCCGGAGCTGACCAATTGGAATCGCGACATACCACTACCAACTCTAACACTATGAGATCGAATATTTAAGTATGTGTCAAAAAATTGAAGAGGAATATCATTTAGACCAAAATATTGTGACAATGGCCATCTGTTGTCTTGGACAACAGGTTGTCACTATCTGCTGACGGTAGCTCTTTATGTGGAGGCACTAGGTCATGGTCCATATACTTACACCTTCCAAACCAAAGCTTTTCCACACAAACAATTAAGTTTTTATTAAAATAAAAGGTTACTTGATAGCAAAAGGGTTTGTTAAGTTTTATCTGGTATCAAATTGTTTAAAATTTAGTTCAGTTTGAATTATAAAAAATAAATGAATGAAAAAGACAGCCTTTCCGGACGCAAGGATTTAAGACAAAATTTATGTATAACCTCGAGGAAGATTCTAGAACCTTTTAAATCTTTTGATGGTGTATGGTTATAAAAGGTTACCTTTGTCAAGATGGCTTTACATTAAAAAAATTATTAATTAACTAGCAGTTAATTTAAATGTTGCGACGTACTAATTAAATTAAGAGGCAAAATGTATTAAATTGAGGTTCGCTTTATACAAGCCTTTTAATCCCTCGCTTCTGCTGGGGCAGCTATACTGGGCATGGCCCATGTGGCTCCTGAAAGCTGCTCATGGTCAGCCAGGTGAAATCTAGTCCATACATAGCTCGTAACCAATTCAATCAGTTCTTACGTGGGCCAACCGGAACCTGGTAGCTCAAGGGCTATTATGTGGATGTTAAAATCCCATGTGTGATTCCTAACCTATTCAAATGCCGAACGGCAGGTAAAACGGCACATCAGCCGAAACCAACAAAACCCCTAAAAATAATGAGAAAGAGAATTACCCACTGAATTCCCACAAACAACAAACCATTAACAGAAGAAATTAAAGCAGCTTACCTCTAAAAGGGGGGTGAGACCTCGTGGTCTTTTTTAAAAAAATGGCCCAACATTCTTCTTCTCTGAAGGTATTTTCAGAAAGTAAAATGGAGACCGCAAGAACTCTGAAGTAAGACAACCCCCTTCTCTAGCAAAATCGGTTGACTCAATGTTGCCAACTGAACATAAACCCCAACAAAGGAAAATAAGAAGAAGAAGAGAACAGAGACACAACATAAAGGATCCAAACGATCAGAATAAACAAGAGTCTGGGCTTTTACCAGAACCTAAATAACATAAGGAAATGAAGAAAGTAATTCTAAACAACCCCGTTTAAACATAAAATCGCCAAAAGTAGAAATGGACGGTCTGCGACTTGACCGAGACGCAAAAACGGAATTACATGGTTCACCTATGTGCGGCGCCTGATGCCATCAGCCACAGAAAACAGAAGTAGTGCGTTCGCCCCATATTTTGGCTAACGTTATGCAACCAAGGATGATACAACCTAATGAACAATTTTTGACAGTAAATAAAAAGGAATACACTTTGTGGAAACATATCTGTATAAATCCACACAAAATAAATAGTGGCAATTTTAAAATTCCAAATTTTAAATCCAACAAACCAAGCATGCTTGCCTTTCTCTCATCCATCGCTCGTATATCATATGGTATTTTTAATAAAGCAGTAGTGGTACTCTATCCCTTTTGAAAACCGGATTGATTATTAGGCTTTAAGTTATGGGGTTGATAGATTCAGTCGCTGTTATGAAAAATTGGTTAAACTTTTAATTTTTACATGACTTTTTTCGACCCTGTATAAAATCAACACAACAAAATAAGACGAAAAGACTAAAGAAATGTAAGAAAAACAAACTTTTTAAACCCGAAAAGATTCAGCTTTAAAAAAGCCTTTTTGGGATCTTCTGTACCTATATTTATGTACATTTTACTATTTCAACAGAATTGGCCTTTCTCTACCAATAAATTTTCATTTTTATTTTAAAATTTGTAAAAATAGACTGTTCTTTATTTATTTTCCGATTTATGTGATGAATTTTCCTAAACTTATATATGATATAATTTGGGACACCCGGTTCACCAAAGTCACTTGAAAACGTTATGAAATATCTTAGGTGAAAATCTTCCATTATTTTTGTATCTGTAATTATCTGTTTAAAAAGAAATCAGTAGATTAATACTTAAATGGTAAGGTTTTGAACTCTTTAATACAATGGGCATTAATGACTCCATTCTTGGGCACCTACCATGTAGTAAGTATTCTATGTTCTCATTCACTATAATTATTCATACATGCAAGAAAGCATTGATAATATACAATTATACATCCTGTCACCTGCTAAAGATGACGAGTTATAGGTAAATATACATCTCGCCGTCAATAGTAATCATCATAGTTTGGTAAAATCTACTTAGTTACTTATGTCATTATCTCTATTAATATAATGACTTACCTACTTAATGTTTACTGACTAGAAAATAGATTACGCACATTAAAATAAGCGACTTGTCCTTATATGAGACTAAAAATAAGTGATTGACACATTATATTCAGGTTACTTCGGATAAGTTACGTGTCTCTCAATTACACTTATCATACAGATATTATCTTTTGGGCTTGAAACAAATAGCGGATTGCCCAGATTGATATTATTTCAAACTTTCATTTTACAAATTAATTGATTTATTATTACAAATTTAAAAGGCATTGTATTTTTTAAACAGGCATTTGTGTGTTTCTTTCTACAATACATAGTCAGTTTTTTTTTAGTTAGCTAACATAAAAACCATTAAATAATCAGCTTGTCAAATACCACCTATTCTATGAATTTTTTATGATGAATAGTCTGGAAGTTTGCTGATTTGTATCTCAGACTTTATCTTTGACGTTTGAAATGAATAGTGAACACAGACTGATATATTCGACTTTCATTTTAAGATCTGATCAAGAGATTGACTTAAAAGTTTCAAAATTTGTTCCGGTTTTAATAATTGGCACAATGATCTGTCTATAGTTCAATAACTCAATTCAATTGAATTTTGATTGAAGTTATCAAATAGTTTACAACCGTTACTCACCTCAATCAACAGTAAAAATGTATATGAAAATAAAGATTTATACAATATACAGGGTGAGTCAGGAGGAATGGGCCTAACTCTAAGGGTGTAATCTATGATATGTAAATCATTGACTTCCAAATATTTCCTGCTTAGTTTACGAAGGGCGCGCGTGGATCTTCTAATTGATTCGTGCCTTTCTTTAATATTGAGTACAGCATTTCTAAAGCGTCTAATTAATGCATCCCTAGTATCTACATTTACTTTGTAAATCTCAGTTTTTAACCAACCCCATAAATTGTAGTCCAACGGCGTGAGGTGTGGCGATCTAGGAGGCCAACTAATAAGACCACCGCGACCAATCCAAACCCCTGGAAACCTTTGATCTAAATATTGCTTGACCCGTCGATCGAAATGGGCAGGCGCTCCGTCGTCGTGTTGTATATATATTTTGTATTTATAAATTTGAATAGTCATTGTTCCACAGATGTCTGTGGTTGAAATTGACCTTTTCTATACCAATGCAAACGTTGGTCTCTTGAAATAAAAATTTATTTATTTATTTATTTATTTATTTATTGACTTTCAGCGCCACCTGACATTAGATACCTGCTTATGCCGGTTCTATTCCAGCGCTTGGTCTTCTCTAACACCTCGCTAGTCTGGTTGGGTGAATAGCTCGATTGCCACGGGATGTCGCCACGTGATACATCTCGCATGTGTATCTATACATTATGTGATGAAGTTTACTGTAAGGTCCCTTTCATTTTCGTCAGACTCTATAGCCTTGCCGAAGGGTCGTAATACGTATACAGTATTGGTAAACAACCAAATATTTAGAGCAAAAGATGCAAGTAAAATAATACTACAATTTAAATATGAAAATTAAAAAAAAAAAACTGAAAGCGTATAGAAATTTTTGTTATTTAGCAAATTTACTAAGCTGCCTAATTTATGTATTACATTAACTTCCATATTATTCTTCAACCATATAATATTTTAACTCAACTTTTATGTCCTCCAGGTTATATATCCCTGAGTTGCGGCCATTATTTTTCGTTTTCGCGAAGTGGGTAGCCATATTTTTGCCTCGGCGCTGCTAGATAGTTAAATGTGATTTATATCCCTCGCGATAACTCTGCCCGCCCTGCAGGATGATAACGTCCGAAGCAGAAGCAACTTCTCTCGAGTTTATAAGGCCTGAGGGAACGGTTTTTGGGGTTCGGTTCAAAAGGCTATCGGGTGTAGTGTCGTGTTGGATTTATTGAATACAATATGGAACATAGTTTTTGCGGCTGTTTATGCTTTCAACAAAAAAATACCACATGCTTGGACATATTATCGTTCTTACTTGAAGAGAAGTTTTGTACGAATTATAATATTTTCTGTACAATTATTATAACAATACGATTTCTTCATTTACAATGACAATAACTTTACAAACCTAGAGTATGTATACAGAGTCGCAAAAAAGTCGCGCATAATGCCTGTAACTTTTGAATTACCCCGTATACGAAAAATTAACCTTTATGAAAGTTGTTCAGTAAATCATTCCCGACATTTCCACCAGCACGAATTTTTTCTATCATTTCTGGTTTGGTTGCCATAGAGACTAACTTACTTTTCTTAAGTGGAACACCCTGCATATGGGATGTTCTCAGGTAACTTTAATATTTGCGTCCCCAGACGTTTTTGGGTCTAAAAATACCTCTTTGTATGAGAAAAAGAAAAGGTATCTTTAAACCCTTACTCATTCTACCTGGGCAAACGATTTTTACCTTGGAAATGAGTTTTAATTTTTTTATACATGAAGGCAAAAGCCTAAAAATCATTGGTGTACCCTGTCCCCAGATAATATATATTTGCTTTGAATGCATTTGTTAGGTTATTTTGTTTAACAAAGCCAGTTTTTTAAAATTTTACATTAAATTTGATGCATCAAATTTAATAATTTTAACGAAATTTTACTTAAACATAAAAACTCTCAGATTCCGAAACAAATTCATAATGTCCCCAGGTTTTACCGTCATTGGTGTCCGCTTGTTTTCTGCCTGCCTGATGGGCATGCGCGGGCTAGTTTCTGCCTAAAGCTTGTCACGTATTAATAATATTATAGGTGTTTCTTCAGTTGGTTATAAAAAGAAAAAGAAAAACATGAGCAGAAAAAGCAAAGGGAACGAGAAAGATACTATAAAAAAAAAGAAGCCCAACAAAATACTAATAATGACCAACCAGACCAGGCTCCAAGTACTAGTCAAGTAAACTGCCAACAAGATGATCCGGATTCACAAAAATTCCCTAACAAATTCCAAAAGATAGAAAGAGATAGCTTATCCTGGATTTCTGAAAACAGAGACAGTGAGCAAGCAAGCTCGATTGCGTCGTCTACTGGAAATAGTTTGAAATCAAATCGCAAGAGTAGCAAGAAAAAAAAATCTTCAAAAAACGTACAGATATCTACCGAAGAACAAAGAAAGAGAGAAAGAGAAAAAAAAAGGAAACAGAGAGCTAAAATGCGAAACGATAATGAAAAATATGAAAATTATCTTGAAAAAAGGAGAGAAAACTATAAGAAAAAAAAGGAGAACGGAGAAATAAAAGTAATACATGATTTAGACAGAAAAAAGAGGCAAGTTCAAAGGAGAAACTGGCGTAAAAACTCAAAGAATTATAGGGCATCACTAAAACTTTAAAAACAAACAGATAGGTTTCTTAATGAACATACTCCACCCGAGAGTCGCGCAAATACCCCAAATTTAACAGAACAAGTTTCAAATACTCCTAAGAAAAATGTTACAGTGAGAATAAATATGTTACGACGACAAAACAGGAAATTAAAAGAAAAAACTAAATTTGAGAATAGCAGGGCGGAGCGCTATAAAAAACGACTCCAAAGACTTTCACGTCCTCAAGACGACTTACCTTCTTCAAATAGCAAAACCAACCTAATTTTAAAACGATCAGATCCGGCCTAGATTAAGAAAAAATTACTTTTTGGGGAAGTTCTAAAGACACAAATCAAATCAAGAGTTTCTAGTTCTAGCAATAAAGAAAAGGACATTATTATCAAAGTTTAAGGTGGCCATGTAGTAAAGAAATACAAGATGGTTCACAGAATGTCTAGTATTATATCACCGCATAGATTAAGAACAGCCAATGCAAAATCAGCATTAAAAGCCCATAAAAAGAAAAGATTATTAAAGAAAATGACCGAAGTAAAGTCCCAAGTTAAGTCATTTCTAACTGACGATGAAAATCCAATTCTGGCACCAGGAAAAAAGACACCATTACTGTAAGAAAACAATCAATGCAAAAAAGATATTTGAAAGACACCCTTAAAAATTTGTATAAAAAATTTACAAAAAATGTGTTTTACAGTTTTGCAACATTTTGTCGATACAAATCGTTTTATGTGCTGAAACCTAATTTTATTATTATTCTGGTTAATTAGTGTTAAGATTTTCTTTTTATATTTTTTTAAGTATTAACAGTTTTTTGTTTGTTAAAGATTTTTCCATTAAAATTAAGATGTTCTGTTTGTAATCTTTTAAAAACTCTGTTTTCTGTATTTCATAAAGTTTTATAAATATTAAAAAAAATAGGTACTATGTGATTTTTATTTAAGTAGTTGAGTAGAGAACTTAGTCAATGGTGTCCCTTTCCGTCATTGGTATCCTTTGATTTTGCCTGAAGCTCTCTTGCTAGGGATTTTCATAAATGCGTTAATAGTGTTTCTATCTTAAACTAAAATTATTTTTAACAATATAAAAAGCAAGAAAAAATATCTAGTCTGTCTTGACAGAACATAATAGCAAAATTTAGGGAAAAAAAATAATAGTATCATATTTTCCCATTTTGCCATTTCTTAACCAAATATATTTTTAAGGTTTAAAAATAATTTTAAGCTTACTTTGTTAAATACTAGCATTCAGCTTATATAGATTTTTAGCAAGCTCACCTATCACAAACTGGATATTTTATCAAAAATGTTAAAGGGAATGACAATTTTTGGGCAATTTTTTTTTTGCCAGCGTTTTGCCACTACCTAAACTATTTTCCCCGAGGTGCCATTATTGGTTTCTGATAATGCCATGTTTTTTAAATAATTTCAATAATGAAACTATTGTCCACGATAAACTTGAAAAAATGGAATTTAAAAATTGAAATATTAAAGTTACCAGAGATTATCCCATATGATTGCATATTTAAATTCTCATGCGAAAACCCTGAACTTTTTGTATTACAAATTTTCGCCTATCTGCAAGCGATTTCGAGATAATGACAGCTCAAAAGTGAATAACTTCCTAATTATAATTAATTGATCCTACCTAATACCCACCAGTTCAGTCAAGGTGCTTTCATGACAGCGACCTAAGAGGTGTCAGTTTTGAGTTCCTGTTTAGTTTTCTGTTGTCGGATTTCTAATTTGTTTACACTATGGTTCATCTGAATGAGAAACAACGAGTTGAAATTTTAATATTGAGGGGTTACGGAAATATGAAGAGATCGCAAGATTAGGTTTGTCAAATTTTCAATGAATCATATACAAATAGGCCTCCAACAAATCAGTCAACGGTGTTTCAAGTGGTAAAGAAATGTTGTAAAAACAGGCAGTGTTAGGGAATCTGCTAGATCAGGTCGACCCAAAACAGCAACCAGGGAGACAAAGCTTTGGATATCATGCTCTTAATACATGAAAATCTAACACAATCATCCAGGCCAATGGCAATGGATTTTAATGTGTCTCATCAGTCAGTGACTTTTGTGAGCTGATGATGGAAAGATGCAATAACGATAATAGCTTCGCAACAAATATAATTTTCTCGGATGAAGCTACTTTCTATTTAAATGACATTATTAATAAACACAATTATCGTTATTGATTTGCTGAGAATACTCACTGGTTCCAGGAAGGTCATCCTCAGAGGCCCGAAAAAAGTTAATGTTTGGGCGGGCATAGTTTGTGGACATATTGTGGGACCTTTTTTTATAGATGGTAGCTTGAATGGCGAAAAGTATCTAGACCTCCTCAGGAATCACATAATTCCATCTTGCAGAATGGTTTTACCAGATGTAAAATAATGGCATAAACGAACAAGTATGGCTCCAGCAAGATGGAGCACCTGTGCATTATGCGGCGAATGTTAGACAATACATAAGCGAACAATTTCCAGGACGAAGAGGTGCTATTGACTGGCCAGCGCTATCCCCGGACTTAACCCCGCTCGACTACTTTTTGGGGGGACGCTGAAAGAACAAAGTCTACGTTAACCGTCCAAATGACATAAACCAACCAAATGATAAATAACATTTAAAATACAAAAAATTCAGAGTTCTCCCAGTAGAATCCAAATATGCAATCATATGCAGGGTGTGTCATTTAAAATAAGTAAGTTGGTCTCTATGGCAACCAAACCAGAAATGACAGAAAAAATTCATATGTCCATATTCAGGAGTTGTAGGTATACTCCCTGCAGTAAATATAAACTGTCTAAGCGCAAACGTGGAAGTTGTAGAGGTTTCTAAAGATCTAGCTCATGATCATAAATATTGGGTGTCCGGAAATGAAAAAAACTAAAAAAAATACAAAAATGCATTATTACATACGTCAGTTAGTGCTTCCATATGGAGCTACAGACCCTTGATGATGGTGTCATCAAAGGACTTTTTTTTTTAAATATATTAGGATCTATACTATATCTATACTACATCGGCTGCTAATGCACATCTCTATAGGCAGCAAGAGGTCTCACATCTCAACAAAGACCTGGAAGAAATTCTGTCTTGGGGTGACAGTACCCAAGTAGAATTTAACGCTAAAATGACCCAGGCGGCAGTTTTTTTCTAAAAAAGTTAATGTTGAAGAACCGGATATAGTTATGGCGGGACACTCGATTCCCTTGGCTTCATCAATTCATTTATTGGGCGTTAATTTGGATAGTCATATGTCTTGGCATAGCCACGTTGCGGCCATTGCTAAGGCAGCCTCGCAGAAGCTTGGAGTACTTTTGCGAACAAAGAACCTCTATACACCCCAACAACTTTTGATGCTCTATAAAGCCCAAATTCGATCATCGCTGGAGTACAGTTCGCATATTTGGGGCTCTGCTCCTAAACATACCCTGAGATTGCTAGATTCCATTCAAAGAAGAGCCATTCGCTTGATCGGTGACCATAGTCTGACAAACAACCTGGAAAGCCTTGAACATCGAAGGCAGGTTGGCGACTTAAGTCTATTTTACAAATACTTTCATGGCAAGTGTTTAACTGAGGTTGCCCGCTTGATACCACCCAGAGCGGTGCGTGGTAGAAATACACGACGAGCCACTGCAGCCCACCAGTACGTGGTTCAGCTTAGTGTCCCTCGAACGACACTGTTTCAAAATTCTTTTATCTGGAGAACGTCATCACTCTGGAACGACCTCCCTGAGATCGTGGTCCCCAACGACTATAAACTTCAAAGATTCAAGACCAGCGTGAATCGTTTCCTGCGCACACGCACCGCTCCCAGAGCGCCATAAAGTATTTATCCTGCAGTGCTGTGCCTTATCATAAAAAAAAAATTGCTTTATACGAGAGAGTAATAAAATGCAAATTTGCAATGTTAGGACCCACTAAGCAGGGTGGACAGCTTAAAGGTTGCATTGAAAATTTCAGATAAATTGCAATGGTTTTTTAAGAATTCTGTATTTCAGATACTTAAGATCTATACACCACGAATCCGTCCTAAACTAGGGTCACCCTAATTTGCAGACAATAGAAAGACGAGTTTGGCGAACTAAAGTAATGTGATACCGTTACTACAGGTAGTTTATTAGAATAATAAGTATAATAATAATTATACTTGATTATAATTAATTATAGAGATAATTGAGATATTAATTATTCTAATATTAATTAGATAAAGACTTATATAGAAGTAAGAATAATATGAAAATAGATAAATTTGAATAAATATTAATATTAATAAAAAAAAATCTCTTATGTACAATACAACAACTTAATTTTTAAATTTTAGTCATATTCGAAGTAGTCTATCTAGCTACCGTCATTGGGGTCCAGAGAAATAATAAGGGGCTATACAGTTTTCTTTAGCATGTTACCAGCGTCCCACATTATTTCTTCTATTTCAATCTCATGCATGTTCGACGCACTTACTCCATTTTCCACAATCCACTGTTTTTTTTTCATAACAAAAATTCATTTCGTTCAAAGTTTTCCACAGTTTCTTCTTACCCATGGGTGGAATGAAATCATCCTTTTTCATTTCAGACATTATTTTGTTCAAGGTAGGTATTTCTTTTTTATGTAAAACGAGTGTCGAACTGTCCGACTCCATTTATATTCGAACACATTTCAATTATTTTTGCAACTTTGAATGTTGAATTTTGGTGGCGAAGAGCGTTGAACACATTGAGAATAATAATTTTTCATTTGTAGAAAGCGCAGCTTAACTAATCCGTTTCTCAGCAACACATTCAGAAACACTAGCCATTTGCAAGAACGGAGTTTTCCAACAACTGCCAGAAAGTAACTAAACATTTCAAATTTTTGACACTGTGAGGCACAGGTAGTTTACCTACCCGATCTCGGAACCCCTGACAATAAACATAATTAAATATTAATAATTGTACTACAGCTATCGAATTCGGCGAATACCATATTAAGCAACAGACTATAGTTACAATACAGAAATTACCTTTCAGGCATTAGTAAGTGTTATTGGAAGTCACTTTCCTAAAATCGGATTACTCATATTGCAACCATCTCGTGGTAACAAATGGGTGGTTGGTTTTTTTATTCGCCGAGTGTTATCAGCATGATTTGCTTATTAATTTGGCAAACCGCAATCATTAAAATTGAACGGTAACTGGCGAAAATCATAACCCAAGCTATAGGAAATAATATTTCAAAAAAAATTACAAGAAAATCACAAACGGGGGCGCAAAGAACAGTAAGCAAGTTCTTATTTCTGGCAAAAGTACTTTAGTTTTTTATAGAAACGCACAGCAATTTTAAAAATAATTAATGTGTCCAAAACTTAATGTTATAAAACACTTCATGCGTGCAAGACGTGCATTTAAAAGTACAAAAGCAATTATTGTTCCAACACCAAGACAATGTACGAGCAGCAAGTCGCAGAGCCGTTCACACCCGTACTCGCTTTGTTTCCACATTAACAAACAATGGCTTTTTGTCGTAAAGGGGACCCCGTAAATTAAACTAAACAGTTTATGTTTCATCGTTGGAGAAACATGTAAATTGGCCTGTGACTGCATTGGGCTCGGCTACTGTTTAACATAACCACGAATTTTTGCATTACAGATATGTAAACCCTTGCGTAAATGGATTTAATTTTTGCAGATTCGACATTGGGAAATTTGTAGAATATAACCAGTAGGACCATACACGTTTAAGCTATGGAAAAGGCAATTAATCTATAAACTCGTTTTTAAACTACCCCGTCATCTTCGTTTATATTTAGGTACGCGATTGACGAGTCTGAATACTATAAGGTTAAAGGTGAATTGATAATCCCGACATTAAATCAATCAGTTTACAAACTTATGTCACTGACGAAGTTGAGTATATTGTTGAGATTAATGACGTCAGCCATCTATTCGAGGTATGGCTCTTTACGGTGCAACTCTTTTCAGACTAAGGAGAGGGCTATAATCAACGAAAAATTATTAAAGTACCTAGAAGGCTTCGACATTGTCAGAGACCGCCAATATGGATTTCAAACATTATAAGGAGTCCCGGGCGGTAGTATTAGACATTTCCAAGGCCTTTATCGAGTAAGGCATGACGGGCTCTTAACTAAAGTGCGAGCATACGGAATGCCGGTTCAATTTTGTTCATGGCTATCAACCTTTCTTAATGACCGTTCTCTTCAAGTGGCGATGGACGGATTTCTTTCAGACACATTTAGCATCAACGCCGGAGTCCCTTAAGGTTCTATATTGTCGCCCACCCTCTTTTTACTACACATGAACGATCTTTTGCAAAAAACTTAAAATCCTATACATAGCTTCTCTTTTACATTGAATGCTTGAACATCGACTGCCAATGCACATCTCTATAGGAAGCAAGAGGTCTAACATCTCAACAAAGACCTGGAAGACATTCTGTCTTGGGATGACAGTAACCAAGTAGAATTTAACGACAATCGCTGGAATATTGTTCACATATTTGGGGCTCTGCTCCTAAACATACTATGCGATCGCTAGATTCCATTCAAAGAAGAGCCATTTACTTGATCGGCGACAATGATCTTGCAAAGCCTTGAACTTCGAAGGCAGGTTGGCGACTTGAGTCTATTTTACAAATATGTGCTCAACTGAGGTTGCCCGCTTGACTCCACCCAGAGCGGTGCATGGTAGAAATACACTACGAGCCACTGCAGCCCACCCATAACTGCTTCAGCTTAGTGACCCTCGAGCGACACTGTTTAGAAAATCTCTCATCTGGAGAACCTCGTCACTCTAAAACGACCTCCCTGAGGCTTTGTTTTCCAACGAGTATTTACTCCAAAGATTCAAAACCAATATGAAATCGTTCCCTGCGCATACGCGCCGCTCGCAGAGCGCCACAAATGATTAATCCTGCATTGCTATACCGTATCATAAAAAAGGCGGGTTTTCATGCGTACCAAGTACGACGGTCCGATATCCGAAATAACATTTAATTTCGTCCGAAACTCTTGCCAATTTGCACGGCTTGGTTTTTTTGCTAATTGACTTACATTTGACTTTCCAGTTATAGGTTACAATTTTGAATTATTCCTTTTTTGTGTTTATTATAACGTTTAATTGCCCATTTAATTTCATAACGTTTATGTGTGCGACAACGACGAGCATTCTCAGTTTAATGTCATCCAATTCACTCCTAGCTTTACCTGAGTGCACAAAACAAAGAGTTATGTTTTGTGACCTGAGTGTAACTGCAAGTGTCACCTTCTGATTTTGGTTCACGTACGTTGTATGTTCTTATTTATCTTGGACTTACAATAATACAATATGTGATAATGCCTGAAGTTTTTCACTAGATATTCTTAACCATTATTTTATTTCTTGAAGGTTGTGATAAACGCCTAATTTTGTTCTATTTTCAAAAATATCTCTACTCCAAAATCCTCTGTTTTTGCGTTTCTGTTTATTTTTATTCTCAATATAAACAGATACCTAGAACAAAATGTATGTAATATTGGTTTTTAAAATATAATGGCACTGATTTATTTTATGTTAAAATGGAAACAACAAAAGGCACAACAAACTTTAAATAGTGAGATTAAAATATATACCAGTGGTCGCCAGCCTGTCGATCGCGAGCTACCGATAGCTCGCAAAAGCAATTGTGGTAGGTCATATTTTAAATTTTAAAAATACAGAGGTGTAAAAATCATAGAAGCTTCCGTAAATTTTAAATTTCGCAAATTCTCATACTAAACACAAGCAGCGGCAACACTGCGGTGAGCGATCTGCCGCCAACGTCTCCATACTAGAATCCGCTAGAACTGACCAGCGCGCCAGTATTCGAGAAGGATCTGGGTTGCTTTGAACGGGATAAATTAAATACGCATTGCGCGGCGACATTGCGCTCAGTTTAAAACTGAACGTCATAATCTCATCGCCCAGTAGTTGGGTTAGTAGAGAACAATTAAAGTTCAAATCATGTCAAGCAGTAGTTAAAAGGTAAAGACATACCATTTTCATTCGAAATGGGACGAACAATACTTTTTACAGAAGTTAAAGGTAGAAATGTATGGTTGTTATGTAATACGCATCCGTTGCTAAAAAAGGTCATAAAACCGTACATTCGAATTTTTGAAAAATCATTCCCATTACATTCTGCCATCAGAAAGGAAAAACTGAAACAATTAAAAAAACAGTTAATTAGACAATAGTCAATATTTTTAAAAACAGTCGACAAAAATTAGGCTGCAACTGAAGCGTTATACCGTGTGTCCCAGATAATTGCACAAAAGAAGAAACCCTATGAAGGCGGGGAAATGATTAACGTTTTTAAAAGCTGCAGATTCGTTATTTGTCAACTCTAGAAATAAAGACGAGATAGTTACAGCTATAAAATCTTTGCAACTTTGATAGGGTTTTTCTGTCCAATAAGTTAAAACGAAGTGAAATAAATTTAGACCTATTTTAAGTCTAAATGTGAAAAGTGAGACCAACCTTTTGGCCTGAATATAACCTAACTCTCCTATTTAGGAGCAATAAGACACTAAACAAAAATACAGAAAAAACATATTATATCTGGCGTTAGAAAGAAAAGGTAACAACTTATGCCAACACTTCCAACAGGACAAAATAAATTATAAAATGAAGTTCGACTTAAGTCGATATTTGGAATGGCCGCTTATTATAACTTCAACAAAGAGTGATACAATTAAGTTTTATCATTTTTCTGGACCGAAATTTGGATGCGAAACAAATGTGTTTGTGAATTATGGTGATGATACTTCGAAAAACAAGACGCGCCCTTAAAACATGCGTTTTTCTTTGTATTATTACGATAATTTTAAGTATTTTTACCATTTGTACCTAAAGTTTTAAAAAAACTTTCGTTGACAAAAGATATCGTAGCCAAATGGGTTTTCCACTCACCTTATGTCATTCTTAAAATTTTAATTATGGTTTTTTTGTAGTTGTCGATAAACAGGAAAACTAATAATTAATAAATATGGCCGTTTTTATATTTTTAACCTTAAAGTTATTTTTCCCTTTATTATTAACTGTACAAGCAATGTTAGTTCAGGTTAGTTCAGTTCAGTTGTTGGTAATTTTTAACTAGGTAAATTAAACTAAAAGTAGATTTCCCTATAACAAATTATTTAAGTTGTAGATATCCAAATTTTGACTAAGATTTTAGAGTGGGAATCTTTTGTGACTTTTAAGAAAACATTTAAGGTAAAAATAAGCAAATATTTGCCCATTTAGGATTATTTTTCTTCCCTTCTGGTCTACATTACTTAATATGTTTGTTGGGCCCAGATCGTCGTCAGGATGGTTTCTTGTGATTTTACGGTTAAAAAAGATCCTTTGAAATTTATGTCACTGAAAGTAGGTACATACTACTGGGCAAGAGTTGTTTTCTCACTTCAAAAATATTATTTTTAATATTTATAAATTAGTACTACCTGTTTTTGTATATAGATTGGAGACAAACTTAACAACCCCCACTTTTGACCCATAAAATTTTTTAGTGATAAACTATATCCCGAGTAAGGTCGATATCACATCTTAATAGGGTTTAGTTAACCAAGCTGGTAAATATTAAAAAACATTAAATATTTACGAAATTACTTGACTTTACCCTTTTTCTGTTTTTCGTTCTATAAAACGAATCCAATTTTTTAGGCTGCGGTTACAGTGTAAGTAAATTCGCGCGAATAATGATTGGCGCGAGGTCGCTCGATCAGAGACTAATAGTTCACGAGAAAAAAAACCTGTTTGAAGTTAACCAGCAATTCGCTTATATACTATCACTGACAGTATTTAGTTTTGTGTGTCTGTTTGCTTCAACAGATTTGGGCGTCGCGCGAAAGGTAATTCGTGCGAATTCGATTACTTTGTAACCGTTGAACCTAAAACTTAACAATCAAAAGGAATAAAGAGAAAATCAACTTTAAAAAAATGGTGCCAGTATTATTGTACAAATGGGGTTCCATTTATTTTCTGAGCTCGACAAGCACAATAATAAAATTTAAATAATTTCATTACTTTATTCATCAACGGTACGCTGTCAACATCGCAGCATGTTAAAAAAGAAGTAGGCTAACCGCGCAGGCAGCCATGTCGGTTGGACAGCCGTAAATTAACGACGTGTAAATTAAAAGAGTGTAGAGCCGGCCCGAAACGAAAGATCTCGCCGAGGATATGTAAATTAGACAGGTCTTGTTAAAGAGCACCGTCGAAAATAAAGGATTGGAGTGTCACAACAATTATTTAAAACTCATAATTTTTGGAGTAGTGAGATATGAAACGTGCAACTGCCATAATGTATTTATGTAATCATATTAACTACGATTATAATTTCTCCTTTTGCTTTCGTTTTATGGATAATATTGGGCATATCTTCGTATATAACTTACAGGTACAAAACGGCACAATGCCCGCCCACATATCGTTGTCTCATAATCCTATAGCACTGTTATCCAAGGTTCCAACCTAAGCTTCTTTCCACCACGTAAATCTCAGCATTTACTGAAACATTAACCTAGGTTCTGCTAGGTCAAATGTCAACTTACCAATCGTTCTCTTTGCTCTCATCATCTCATCTAGGTCTACTTTCTATGCCTAGGTCCATTTGCATAGGACGGCATGCCTTAGAGACCTCCCTCTGATAGAGTAGGTATTTAATTACAACAAAATATCAACGACCAGTGGAAGAAATATTTTCGAAATACCTTGGACACTAAGGAATTTATGACACTTCATCTCCTTTGGACACTTCTTGGTTTTGCACTAAACACCTTGAGAGAGGAAAATTTCCCACATTCAAAACGATACGTGCAGGACATAGATTCCTATATACCTACATTGAATAAATGTGGCAAAAGTAAGGTAATATCATGGACATTGCATGTATAATTATTATAACTGATTATAATTGATATCTTACACCGAAGCTTATGATCAAATCTTTCTGTCACACTCACCTACTTATCCAATATCTGCTTTTTACCAACACCCTAGTGATTATTTTTCTTATAGTCGTTTCCGCCAGAATGTTTCAGCGGTATTGCTATTGTTTATTGGTATTTCCCTAAATGTTGATCCTTATAGCGTACGGGTTTAGATCTGGATTGGTACCTACCTGATTTTCGTTACTACCAATTATCTAAGTATACTAATGCATTACGTCGTTAATATTTTCTACAGTCCCCAACACATGATCTCTAATGGGTAGTTCAGGTTCAGTTAGCACCAATTTTCTCTTAAATGAAGTTTAATTAACGTTTTAATCATAAACGTTAGTTAAATTTGATTGTGTTGTTCCGCTTTCAGTTAACAGCAGAGCAGTTAAACCACATGATTTGGGGATTTTCGTATTTTAACTAATTTATGGGCAATTAAAGGTTAGGTGAGGTTTCGTCTTTGGTGTTCAGGTTCCGCGTTTTTCAATTGCAGAAGTGTTTCACCTTTTAAATAAAGGCATTTACTAATACGGAAAGAGAAAATAAAAGAAAAATATCTTTAAATTTTAAAAGTAACGCTAAGTTGTAAGTTGATTTAATTGAAAAATATTATGACGAAGTACAAATATGTAACTGAAAATAAGACATGCTGTTAATGCCAAAGAATAATGCGAATTATGCGAAAAAATCGCTTTAGAATTTAACTGTTCTGGGCCTTCCTGTCTAAAAAGGTATTCAATGCTCTCCAGCACCATTGAAACAGTTTCCTTGTATAAACGAAATATTCTAAAAAACATAATTATATATTTCTTCAAAATAATTTTGGCATTAAAATACGGGCCAGAGAAAACTAACCCTGTTTAATAACCTCTAAGATTTACAAATCATCGTCGAATATATCTTCATATTCAATATTCATTATATTAAATATTAACTGGGTTCACACAGCAATAGCAAAATTTAAAAAAAAGGTATTAAACCCTAAAATGTGGACGTAATTCAAGGTTAAACTCTGATGTTTGAAGTTAAGCCATCAACTATAGGGGTTAAAGTTAACGGCGAGTCTTGGTTTACCAAAAATTGCAAACGATCTGTTAAATCAAAAAATTAGTTCTACCGACAATGGCGTCAGAACCCCACCACCGAAAATCGTACCATCTTTGTTAACGCTCGAAACCAATGCAAGCAAACGATGAATCAAAGCAAAGAAGCACACAATCAGATGATTAGAGACAAGCTTGTTGAATACCCTAATGGCTTAAGATCATTTTGGTTGGTAGCTAAGGCCATCAGTCAGAAATTTACCAAGTGAACCATTCCACCTCTAACACGCTCTGATGACACCATTGCGAGCAAAGTACAGGAAAAAGCACTTCACATTCAACGGTTAATTTTCAGGGAAAACCTCCACCGAACATTCCCCCTGTAGAATCAAGAATGTCCGAGGTTGTTTACCAGCAGCACCATGTTAAACGAATCTTGAGGAGTCTTGACAGCAAAAAAGCTTCTGGTCCTGACGATATTCCAGTCATCGTAATTTGTAGGCTATTTAACTTATCTTACAAAAAAGGAATATTTTCTTCTTGTTGGAAAACTGCGCGAGTCCAGCCAATACCCAAAAAAGGCAAGAAAACCTTGCCAAGCCACTATCGTCCAGTCGCATTGCTTTCGGTTATATTAAAAGCTATGGAGAAGGCTATCAACGTAAAATTATTAAAGTACCTGGAAGGCTTCAATATTATTAGTGACCGCCAAGTATGGATTCCGTAGGTCTAGATTAGATCAACAGCAGACCGTCTCGCTTATGCTACTCATATAAAGAATAACGCAATAGAACATCATGGGTAGTCCCAGGCGATAGCACTGGATATTTCCAAGGCCTTTTACCGAGCACGGCATGAGGGGCTCCTAACTAAAATGAGATCATACGGAATGCCGGTTCAATTTTGTTTATGGCTGTCAAGCTTTCTTATAGACCGTTCTCAGCGGGTGGTGATGGCCAGGTTTATTTCGGACATATTTAACATTAACGCCGGAGTCCCTCAAGGTTCTTTATTGTCGCTTGTCGCCCACCTTCTTTTTACTACACATCAACGATCTTTTGGAAAATGTTAAAAATCCTATATATAGCTTCGCTGATGACGGCACACTTGTATCATCTTTTACGTGGATGCTCATACATCGACTGACAATGCACATCTTTATATAGGTCTCACTTCTCAACAAAGACCTGTAAGAAATTTTGTCTTGGGGTGACAGTAACCAAGTAGTATTTAACGCTTAAAAAACCCTGGCGGCAGTTCTTTCTAAAAAAGGTAATGTTGAAGAACCAGATATAGTCATTGCTGGACACTCGATTCCCTTGGCTTCATTAATCCATTTATTGGGCGTCAATTGGGATAGTCATATGCCTTGGCTCAGTCACGTTGCGGCCATTGATAAGGTAGCTTCGCAGAAGCTTAAAATAGTTTTCTGAACTAAGAACCTCTATACCCCCAACAATTTTTGATGCTCTACAAAGCCCAAAGTCGACCATCGGTGGAATAGTGTTCGCATATTTGGGGCTCTACTCCTAAACGTACCTTGAGATTGCTAGATTCCATTCAAGGAAGAGCCATTCGCTTGATCGGTGACCATGATCTGACAAACAACCAGGAAAGTCTTGAACATCGAAGGCAGGTTGGCGACTTGAGTCTATTTTACAAAAATTTCCATGGCAAGTGCTCAACTGAGGTTGCCCGCTTGATTCCACGCAGAGGGGTGCATGGTAGAAATACACAACGAACCAGTGCAGCCCACCCGTATGTGGCTCAGCTTAGTGTTCCTTAAACGACACTGTTCAAGAATTTCTTCATCTGGAGAACGTCATTACTCTGGAAAGACCTCCTTGAGGCCATGTTTCCCAATGAGTATAATCTTCAAAAATTGAAAACGTGAATCGTTTCCTGCGTACACATACCGCTCGCAGAGCGCCATAAAGGATTAATCCTGCAGTGCTGTGACAGAATAATTTTGGGAGTTTAGTCATAAACTTAAGTTAAATAAGCTTGGTGCAACTACCCATATGGGATTAAATCTTTCTAATTTGACATTTTTGCGAGTTAGTCTCGTCACTAAGGCCGCCGAAGCGCCATAAAGGAAGAAGACGAAAAAAATACAGTCACTTGTGTCTTCTCTACCATCGTTTAATCTAGCCCCGTTCGACTCGAACCAGCCTAAACTAACCTCTCTAAGAACCTTGGACTCGAGCGACCACAATACGTGACAATATGATGGTTGGACTGTTGTTAATGTCAAAACAAAGAATTGCATCTTAAACTGAAAAGTTGGTGGTGTGTATATTATAGAACTCATTATCGGTAGTTAAAAATATAACCTTTCTTTAAATTAATCAAAAATGAAATGTGTAAAATGTCTTAGTTTGATTCTGTGCCACATTATTCCTAATAACGTTGGTTGTGCATGCATGTTCTTACTCTTCTTCTTTCTACTTCTTCGGACTCATATGGCTTTTTCCATTATAATGGAAAGCTGAAAAAATTGAATCTCGCTCGAAACCATGACCTTATTGACCTACAACATTATAGTTTCAGCATACTGGCAGGTTAGTTCAGATTAGGCCTACTATTCCTAAAGGAAAGCAACACACTTTATATATTTTTCTATTGTATTATGTCAACTTATCGCGTAGTGGTTTTCTGTCGTGATGATTGTGTTATTATATAGTTTAAGTGTAAAAATGGCTTATAACTTTTTGCAGACCGCCATTAGGTTTGGATAGTATAGTCGCAACATAAAAATACCTCTCAGGTTATTATGCACCTCGTGTTTCTTTCAACTCAAAGCTTTCGGCAGTAAATCATAACTGGTCATAAATCGTGGCCAGAGGTAGGTAAAATACGTTCAGTCGCAGAGCGGCGAAAACCAGGCGGTTTCACGGCGAAGGCATAAGTCAAAGCGAATGTCGTCGCCTCCCGGTTGCCAGAGAGTCGTGTCTACCGCTCTTTTGACAAAGCTGTGTGGCCTGGTCACGATATGAGCTTTTACAGATCTATATTCATGTTAAAAGTATCGTTTATTTCAGTTAAATGAAGGTTGGCTGGACATATTTAAGTTCAACGATGGTAAAAAGGGATCTCCTTAAGATATAGCGCGTGAGAACAAAAAATTTCTATCATATTTTTAGTGCATATTAAGGACTAAGTAAGTAGTTTGACGCAATTCGGAAAGTGCGTATTATATATTGTTGGTTTCTTCTTCTTCTTCCTCTTCCTCCTTCTTGTTATTCTCTCCAACTTCATATGAATATCAAAAGCGATTCAAACGATTGGAGATTATTGAATGATGAGGGTGCCAGTTTTATTATAACTTTAAAACTACAAAGCCTGGTGCCTCCACTTAAGTTCGGATAATTAATTAACCCGAACTAACCTGAACTAAACTTGAATTTGTTTTAATCTTTCTCTAACATATTATTTACGGTTTTATATTTCGTTCCTTTACATAATGCGTGGATTTTCTTTGAACAAATAGGTGTAACCTGAACTAAAAACAAATATTTTGCTTGCTTCACATTGAATTGGCAATTAAACCAGTAATAACACGGTTGTCTTTAAGACCATCAATTAGCGGTAAGACCCTTAATCAAAACAGACAGAATTTTCCTTGGCCATCAAAAACAATTAGACATACATTCGAGGCAAACACATGTGGCCTCTCTCGTCATGACTTTGAGAGAGTAGTTTAAGATATCTTTTATTAGTTTGATGTCTTTAAAATGCCTAAAAATTTAATAATAGACGTTTGAATTTGGTTTTGCGAAAAGATGTGGGTTAGCAGCAAGCAATACAAGGTGGCCGCCGAGGTACGCGAGATAACTCATACATAAATTATATGACTAATTTTAAGCAAAAATGATTATATTCACTTTTCCCGAATTCCTAGCAGTTCTTGAAATATCAGGGTTAAAGTTGAATTGAATTACTAGAGAGCTTAGGAAAAAATGTGGTTTATTTTAATAAAAGCGTAATGACCCTATGAATTATTAACGCTGCTCAATGTGACCACCGCCGTGCAATGCATCATTCGCTGTTCAAATTTCCGTCGAAGAAATGTGGTCCGATAACTTCAATATTAATTATTCCAGCCCAAACGTTCCCGAAAACCATAAGGGTTTCGATTGCCCACACATTTTCGTTGTGCAATTTGTTATATTCTAGTTCTTTCTCCTCATACCAAGAAGAATCGTCGGACTCGACAAAGTTTACTTCATCTCTTGATTCTTCTGATGATTCCGACGATTCCAAATACCGCTTCTTTTCTGATTTCGTTTTCCTTTTCACGTTTTGCCTCTTCTCTTTTTAGTCTTGTTATCTTTCTCCAGTTTTTCTTTTTGTCTTTTTTTTTGTCTCTTAAAGTCTTGCCATGATTGGGAACTAATTACAGTGAGAACTGTATTTTTTTAGTTTGGACCTTGATGACTTTTCTTCTTTTCGTTCAGACAAAGAAGCGCTTTTTCAAATACTGCTGATACACACATCTCGGGAGATTTTTCTGTCACGTTTACGGTTTCTAATAGTTCTAGTTCTTTAGATTTCAATGGAGTTGAATGGGCTAAACGCATCTCCATTATAAGTGTCATATTGTTGTTTGCTTCAGTCTTGCTTATTGCAGTGTTGGTCAGATTACCCTCAAGGCTCCTAACTTAATGCGACCATCGTTAGTGTCTTTTTTTAGCTGCAGTCTTCTAGCACATATGATCAAATTATACTTTGTTATTGGAAACTTTGTACGAACCATTAATTTGATCCAATTGACAATAGTAGACTCTTTTTTTGGTAAAAAAAAATGATATGACGCTCTGGATATTTTCCATGAACCTTACACCAAAGAGTCGCTTTGGGAACGGAGTACTGTCTTGCAGCTGTGGCAACTCTTAAATCATTACGTACCGCAGATAGGGCCTGAGTCATATTTTCTTCCTTATATTGAAGAATATTTTTTTGTTGGAGACATCTAGAAAATAATATTTCAAAATAATTTTACCTTCAAAATAGGATTCAGGTTTAGGTTTCGTATTTTTTCGATACGATCCTGTGCCTGACACCTAATGTCAGGTACTGGTGTACTGCCAAAAAAATAAAACCTAAAGCTAACACCCTTACAAATGTTGATTTTTGTACAAGGTAAATAAATTATAACCTAAAAAGAATTTAGACTAATCATCTATGAACCTAAATAAATGACAAAAAAGTAATAAGTAATATGATGGATTCTGTTAGGCGGCTACTTCCCCAAACCATTATGGCCCCGTGTGGTTTCTTATGGAAGGCCAGGTGGAATTGGACTTTTTCAGGTTTAGTTAGAGAACTTTCTGTTGTTATGTGGGGCCTAAAATCCCATGTGGCATCTTAATTATGTAGTTTAACCTACATAAGTGCCAAACGGCAGGAAAAACGGCAAATCTGCCGAAATTAGCCAAACCCCTAAAAATAATAGAAAAAAAATTACCCACTGAATTTTAACAAACGACAACCCACAAAAAAAGGAAAAAAAGCTAACCTCTAAAAGGGGGGGGTGAGACCAAGAGCCTTTTGACAAAAAAATGGCCCCGAGAACTCCGAAGAGACCCCTTTTCCTTCAACAATCAGCTGACACAAAGTTTTGTCAACTTAACATAACCCCAACAAAAAAAGAAGAGAACATAGACACACTACAAACAATCAGAAAGATACAAGAGTCTGGGCTTTTACCAGAACATAAATTAAATAATGAAACAACGAAAATAATTCTAAACAACTTTGTTTAAATTGCCAAAAGTAAAAATGGGCGTTCTGCGACTTGACGGGAGCCAGAAACGGAAATACATGGTTCACCTATTTGCCGCGCCTTGTGCCATTGACCAACAGAAAAGCGAACGCACTACTTCTAACCCGGCATATTTTGACTAATTTTCTGTTAACAAAGATAACACTACTAAATAAACAATTTTTGAACAAAACATCTATAAAAAATGCATGTATGACATTTATCCTCTAAAATGAGGAGATATATGATATGTGTTTTACTGTTAAATTTGAACAAGGTATTTACTATTTCAGAATGCCCAGAAAATATGTACTTCCCCCATTGCAATAATTGTGGAAGGGAAATAGTACGCAAGAAAAATCTTAATCAGACAAAATAATATGAATGGCATCCCTCCCTCGTGTCAGGGCATCTTTTCAACATAGTGTGGGAGAGATGTCATTTTGAAACTTGTGATATTTTAATTTTTAGATTTCCCTTTTTTAGATGCTGGCCAGTTGGTTTAACCAGAGCCATAAAAAAAAAAGATTTCTCTTTATTTGAAATCATTTCGTAAATTGTTTTTGCCACATAGTATAAGAGTAACTTTCCTGCATAAAATAAACAATTTGATTATATTGCATTTTTTCTTATAAAATTTCACACTTGCAAAAACTATGACGTCTCTCCCACTTTTACCCTAAGTTCTCTTTCACGCATCTGTTAATCGAAGAGTTTGCTTGTCTGGTCGGCAGTGGTACTACCGCTGCAATATCCTTCACCAAAAGCATATGCGCGTATTCTTCGTGGGAATAAACTAAAGGCATGATTTTAACATAAATGACGCAAAAAACAAAAAATAGCCAACTGTCAATGACGACAATTAACGAACTGACGATCAACAATTTATTTCTAGTACCAGCAAAGTTGCTAATTATTATATTACCTAGCCCTTTAGTTGCAACAACGTAATTTACTCTATACCACCTGGAAACTTCAAACCCCAATATTTCTAAATCCGTTAGGAACTGGTGAAAAGTGGATAGATTCATTTTGCTTAAACTCAGTCATATAATTCACAGAGGAAGTTTCTCACATTCCTCGGTGGCCACCCTGTTTACTTTGTGTGCAACGAAACGACAATCCCCCAAACATACCCCAAGCTCGCGCAATTAAATCTTTTTGGTCTTTATCTAGAGAATGGTTGAGAACCTACAGACGAAGAAGCTTTTCGCCGGAGAATATATCAAAAAATCCTGTCCATAGAGTCTAAATGCGATAAGTCCAAAGAAAGCTACGCGCGATTGAGAATCACGGATCTTTAGCAGTTCGTTAGAATGCGATGCTCTTTTCTTTTCTCCAAAACTTTTGATGCATACGATATTTCAAGAAACCAAAAAATTAAAACACTCTCGGGTGCATGGTTAATCAAATATCTTTTTTACTATTTAAGTGTATAGGTATATAATTATACATAAAGATTTGAGCAAATGCACCGAAAGGGCTTGATTACAGAAGAACGAAAAGTGATACCAGATCCGGGTTTTGGCCAATTTATAGGACTAAAGTTTTACTATTTGACACCGAACTATATTATTAGATATTCTAATTACTAAATAACTTTAATACAATCGGCAATATCATATTACATAATATTATATTACCTAGGTATACAAAGTCAAACTCCTCAAGCAAGTTCTCAAAAGCAGCACCGACAATAAATAACATCACATTACGTTACAAGCAGAGATATTTTTAAGACTACAATTACAAAATACGACACCTTGATTTTCACATAGAGATATTTTTGAAACTGCGTTTATAAAACAAATATTTTAGAGAAAGAAGGTCGACCAATTTATGTCCCGTCAATTTATTGGGCTAACCTCCGAATAAAACTGACATTTTATATCCGAAATATCTCAATTTTTCATCATTTGGGCTTTTAATTTTACGACCCGCCGCTAAAAACCCATAAACCAAAAAATCCACGGCCATTAACTGAGAGAAAAATATCAAAAGCACACACACGTTCGTATTCTTAATATATCTCTCGAGTGATGTGACTTTATCGTGTTCATTGGCTGTAAAACTGTCAGATGCTTTCAAAAGCGGCTGAATTTATGAACGCCGGTATTTTATGGACCTCTGAAAACGTGTAGTCAATATACAGGGTGAGAATAAATCGACATAAATAAACAGCTGTGTAATAAAATTTAACTATTGATATAAAAAAGTGATAAATAGTTGGAGATCCGGCTGCAAAATTTCTGTTACTGCAAAGGCTCTTCGGATTAACCTTCAATGAAATTGTATAGTTTAAACTGATCACATTATAGGATTCCTTTTTCAATTTTTTCTGTTTATACCTACCTGTACAGGGCTTTCATTTTAAAACGAACCACCCTAAATACAATATCTCTTGATTATGAATGAGATTTGACAAAAAACACGCCATTTTTATTTCGAAAAGGGAACATGTCCAATTTTTGGCTTTGTAGACGATTGTTTTGGTTTTCATTTTATCACTATATCTGAGTCGGATAGCAGTACGGAAAGTGTTGACAAAACTACTAAAACAAAGAGAAAGAAGGGTGTTATTCGTCTAGAGTTGTACGAAGCAAACATTATCAAGAAGGCAATCCAAAAAGGTACCAAAGGAAGAAAAAGTGTCCTTGAAAGTAACAGATTATTTCCATTTTGAATACCATTTCTCCGATGATGGATTCCTTCTTCTACGGCCATATATCGACAACGCTGTTTTGTGTAAAATTTTCCCTTGCAACACCACGCCACCTTCGTCCAGAGTTACCTATACAGTAGGCTTCTTCCAATCAGCAGTCCGGGACTAGTTTTTAATCAGCACTAGAGTCTACCTGATAAATATTGCATGTAGACCCCAGAATGCATTGTTAAGTCCTACAAGTGGTTGATTGTATTTGACAATTTAAAACTATCAGGGACTAATGGTTGTAGCAACCTAGTACTAACCTATAGGGTCTATGCTGATAAGCTTCCCATTAATCAAAAGTAAATGGATAACATCAAGAGTCTTCTGCAGTGATAACAAAATTGAGTTTAGAACGAAGTGATTTAGTGGTCAGTAACAGGAAAACGTTCTGAAGAAGATTTTTAAAATTTCATTAATTTAACATCCAATTTTGGCGTTAATATGTTATTTTTAATATATTTTGTCAAATTTCAAATACAGAGTATTTTTTATTCCATTTAGTTCGAAAAAGAAATATACTCACCTGACCAATCAGAAGCGACTGACGAAATGCCCCTAACCCCTTTCCAAGTATAGTGAACTCTCGTAGAGCTGATCTTATTGAAGTTGAAGTGAACCAACTACACCCAAACAATTATGATAACAAGAACTAATAAAATTAACAATTAATATTGACATTGGCAGTTCCCAGCCGGACCGATTTGTTTGGTGTAGCATAAAACCGCGCGCCTGACACGTAACAAAACTTTGAAGAAAACTGGATGTGTATGCAACAAAACAAATGCATAAGCTATGGTTCTGGATAAAGCTTGCCAGGTTGATGTACTCAGTCAATTCGCTGTAGATCCAGAAGATCCTTCTTCTATTCCGGAAGTCGCCAAGCTGACGAATATTTCTACTGGTTCTGTGCAAATTCTTCCTTCACACAATACAAATTTTACACGAACTCAATGAAGACCATTCCGATAGAAGGTTCGAATTTTGTGAAGTAAGGTGCAAAAGGATTGGCGAAGGCCGCACCTTAATAAAATATGTATTTGCTTTAGCGATGAGTCAACTTTCTTCTTGAATGGGTTTGTTAACAAACACAATTGTAGATATTGGGACAATGATAATCCGCGACTTTTTCAGGAAGGCCAGAGTCAATTCTCCCTGAAAACCAACGTTTGGGCAGGCATTCTTGGAGACGAAATTATTAGTCCAATTGTATTTAAATATTTTGTAAAATGTCAGAGATGCTCTTAACCCATTAATGCCCAGAATTATTTCTGTCAGAAATCTATTTTTTATTGTTAAGGATTATTCTACGTGATATCTAGAGTACAAAAAAAAATGTGAAAAAAAAATTGGAGTTTCTAGATAGTGATATTTGATAGGGGTCGTTAACGTTCTGTTAATTATTATTGTGATAGGACTGAAAACAATTGTCGTGTAATGGAACATCACAGGAGTCAGATGATTCAGTCACCTTATTGTTACACACTTGTTGTTGTTAGGCTTCTTTTTCCATATTTTAGCAGCAATGCTTGACATATTATTCCCTGAAAGAGAGGTTGTCATCAATGTTATCATGTTCTCGAGCTAAAAACCAGGCGTTAGTGACACGCACATCAAACAGTCCAAAAAGTAGAGGTATATGCCATTTTTTTCCTCGGAAAGCAATTCTAAGTGACGATTCGATCAGTTTACATTTGTTTGTTCTGTTTTCACGTACTGTACCTGTACCCCCAAAACTTTCTTAACCTACCTTCCAAATAAGCTTTGCAGAAGTGAAAAAATTATCAAAAAACAAAGATGGACTCTGATCGTAGAAATTAGATTTTAAAATATTCGCACTGAGAGATACTGGACCTTATAGGACAAAGGAGACAAGATAAGAACAACGCGGCAGAACATAAAAGAAAACAAAAAGAACTAAAACAGCTGTCAAGGAAGTGTTAACGGGAAATGAAAGAATTAGAGAAGAAACATGATATGTTTAACATGTTCAAGAAAGTTAGAGAAGTGGCTGGGCTGTACAATAGTAAATGTGCTCCATAGATGAAGGAGAAATCCTAAAAACTTGGAATGAATATATGGGTATAAATGAACATTAGGGGATGAGGCCAAAGAAGGCGGACACATTATATCAGGAGGAGGGACCAGATTTCTGAAATCAGAAGTTTTGCATACACTCGGCGAAAACAAAAAAAGCAACGGGTCCCGACGAGATACTAGCAGAACTACTAAAGCTGATTCACGAAGAAAATATTGGAATACTTTTAAGTCTCTTTATTGCGACCGGAGACATACTGAAGGAATGGTTGAAGTCGATTTTTATAGTTCTACCAAAAAAAAAAAACGAGCAAGGAAATCTAGTAATTACAGATTAATAAGCCTAATGAGCCATACCTTAAAAGTCTTTCTCCGAATTATTCATGGGAGAATTAGAAATAAATGTGAGGAGGACTTGGACGCGACACAGATTGGTTTTAGAAATGCTCTGAATATACTTCTCCAGAAATGCAGTGATTAACGAAAAGATATTTTTGCCTGCTTCGTTGATTACGAGAAAGCATTCGACAAAGTGCAGTATAAAAAATTAACGGATGTACTTAGTGGAATTGGTGCCGATGGCAGAGACCTGAGGATAATAGAAAACTTAAGCTGACACCAAAAAGCCGTTATTCGAGTTAAATAGTTTTTGGTTGATGAAAAACTTTAGTAATATAGAACTTAAACAAAGTTATCCCAAAGAGAAAAGAGAATACGCAAATATGATCTTGGAGGCTAAAAAGGCATATTATACTAACATAATAAGTAAAGCTGATAATAAACAAAGAAAAACGTGGAAACTTGTAAATAAGACACTGGGACGAGCAAAAAATGGTTCAAATATCAGACTGGCTCATAACGGATCTTTCCTAGATAATCAACAAGACTTGGTCGAACATTTTGCCGATCATTTTTCTCACACAACAAATAAAAAAACTTTTTGACGCCTTCGGCAATAACATGTCTAATACGTGCACTATTGCTCGCCACATTAATAATTCGTTTGTATTCTCGCCTGCTGAGTTGGCTGATGTACAGGGTGCAATTGTGGGTCTAAAAAAAGGAAAATCTGTTGGTGGTAATGAGATTAGCACTAGACTTTAAAGGCAAATAGTAATTTGATTGCGGAACCATTGACTTACTTAATTAATCATTCGGTCAACATGGATCACTTTCCCAATATACTAAAGTTAGGGACTATTATCACAGTTTTTAAAAAAGACGATCCAACCGATATACATAATTATAGGTCAATTACTATATTGAGTGTTCTTGCGAAAGTGGTCGAACGAGTTATGTACGATAAAATTGTTAAATTTTTAAATAAGTATTCTTTGTTAACTGAAAATCAGTTTGGATTTAGGGCTGAAATGTTAACAGAGACTGCCGCTAATTCTTTTCTGGAATTTAAATATAAAAAACTGGATTCGGGCTATGAGACTGCTGGTTTGTTCTTCGATCTGTCAGCTGCTTTCGATACCTTGAATATAGACTTTATGTATGACAAATTATTCGCTCTGGGATTCAAAGGCAACATACTAAATTGGTTGCGTTCCTATTTAAGTGATAGAAATATCTGTGTTAAAATTAATGGTGTCGAATCTAAGAAATATGAATTGGATGTAGAAGTACCACAGGGGTCCGTGCTGGGACCATTGTTTTTCTTGATTTATGTAAATGATTTGCCAGCCTGCATCTCAGCAGAAAAAATTGTAATGTTTGCCGATGATATGTCTTTTGTAGTCTCAGCGCGGACCGCTGAGGAACTTCAGCTTAAAATAAAAGATATTTTTGGGGCCTTTCAGAAGTGGTGTAGATCAAATTCACTGATTTTAAATGCGAAATAGACAGTAGCAATTAAGTTTTCACTCCGGAGTTGTGTCCATCCAGGTTTTCAAGTCGATGAGAATTTAAGGTTTGAATCTCAGAATCTCAGAAAAGCGCACGATTTTTGGGTATATACCTCAACAATACCCTTGATTGGGTTGAACAAATTGATAGTGTTTGTAAAAGAATAAATAAGTCGTATCTTGCCTTATCCAGAATGAAAAAGCTTCTGGATCATAAATCCTTAATTGATCTGTACTACTCTTTAGTATATAGTCATCTGACTTATAACATTATACTTTGGGGAGGTGCTAGTGTTGTAAATAGAGTTTTTATGTCCCAAAAAAAGTGCATTCGATTAATATTTAATCTGAAACCAATGGACTAGTGTGAACCCATCTTTATTGCTAATAACATTTTGACATTGCCATGTATTTATATACTCAAATGTTTGCTATATGCTAGAGAAAATCTACATCACTGTCCAAAAAATAACATAAATCATACTTACAATACTAGAACTGGCCCCTTACTGAGGGTAGTTGCGCATAAAACTAGAAATTATGAAAATCTTATGTGGGCGTCAAGCTTTTCAGTAGACTTCCCAGTGTCTTAGGGATAGGACGTTAAAGAGCTTTAAAATTGAAATTAAAAAACTCCTAGCTTCTAAAGCATATTATACTGTGACCGAATTTTTAAATGACAGTTTTTAAATGTTTGTTTGTTTGTTTAGTAAAATGTTGTAAAATTTATTTTAAATTTATTATTTTTTTTTTACTGTTTTAATTGACGTGTACATCCATTGTAATGGCTTACGTATGAATAAAGGATTTATTATTATTATTGTTATTAATGGAAAATTAACAGACGAATGTATATTATCATCACTACTTTTTAATATATAATCTGATAAAGTTTTCAAGAAGGCCATGGAAGCTCAAAAGTTTGGATTGAAAATCAATAGGGAGATAATAAACACAGCTAGACATGCGCACGATACAGTGATTCTTAATAACTTGGAAGGCCTCCAACATTTAATAACTTCTATTGACACAGTGGGACTAAAAATTAATATTTCCAAAACCAAATTTATGGTATTCAGCCGTGCACCCTACCCAGACACTGTATTATGAATGAAGGGAGAATTCATCGACGGAATCCCATATTACAAATATCTCGGGTGTTTATATCACAGAACAATTGGATCCAGACAAAGAAATAAAATGTAGAATCGAAACAGCCCGTACAACATTCTTAAAAATGAGATCGCTCTTCTCTAACGATAATCTGAATCTAAAACTCCTTCAGAGTGTTATATCTGGTCAATATTGCTAAATGGGGCTAAGGTCTGAACCTTAAAAGTTGGCAAAATTAATGGCCTGGAAGCCTGGGTAAAATCGAAGCTGGATGAAAGCTTGGTTAAAGAACATCCGATAATGGACTGGGATAAGAAATGCGGAATAACTGTTTAGAATAACCCAGAATCATAAAGAATTGGGGGAACTTGTAATAAGAAGAATTTTAAAAATCAAGGAAGAGGTTGGATGTCCTCAAATAAAAGGTTGATACTAACATTCTTGTCTTGCTCGTTATCAGTGTCTTCATCAGTGGGGTAAACTGGACTCTTTTCGGATTCACTATCGCTACTGAGGTTGGTTGAATATCTTTCTATGGTAGACTTTGGTTTTGGTTTCTTCATTTCTGAAGAACCTGCTTCCGCAATGGCCTTAGAGTTGCCTAACATACTTTTATTTTTTCATGTTTTTGGGGAAAATTTTAAATGCTCCAGACAAATTGGAAAAAAATAAACCAAACTCTTTCTTATTAAATCCCTTGACGCGATTTAATGAAGTACTTTCTGGCGTTCTTAGTAAAATGTGAGGTTGTCTTTTTAAGAACCCATAATAACAATCATTGCCACTAAGTCCTTTAACTTTGTTAAAATTATTTGGAATGTTGTTTGCTTCTGCATACTGAAATGAGATTTTTTTACTTGAGCCTTTATAGTCCATAAAATATTCTTGACATTCTAATAATATAATGGGCTAGCTCTTTTTCTTTTTCAGGATTAAGTACTGCAGATCTTCCAAGTTTTTTGCACATGGTGCTCACCTTTCCCCTAAGACGCTCCTGTAGGGTTTCATAGGGCAAGTGATATGTTTTAGCAGCTTTCCTAATTCCCATAGTTTTATTTTGGAGAGTATTTAAAGATTTATTCATGTCATCAAGAGACCGGGAACTCCGATCTGTTTTTCTGGTATACTTAAACGGCATTCTTTAATAAATCCTAAAAGGAAAACAACATTATAATAATCTTTAGGTAAAATTTATTTATGTTGGGTAAAACCGACCACTGGTCGATATTACCCGACATTTCATACTGGTTAAATTTTTGATGTCATTCAGCTTGTACTAAAATAAGGTTAGGTATTCACATAGTACAAGAATAACAAAGGTTCGAATGAACAAATGCAATAATCATATTTGGAAAAACGTATTTCTTTAAAGTGTACTCACCTATTTGTAATGGCTAAACTCTTGTAAGAAACGTAGTGAGAAATAACTTTTGCACGTCAAACAAACAAACTGTTGAGCACTGCAACGCCGGCCACCTTAAAATGCCCGACCGATGGCGCGATATAAGATGTTAAGTGACGCGGTTTTTGAAATAAAAACGACCTGGTCGGTATTTCCCATATTTCCCCTATTAAAACACGCTTAGCAAAAACATGTACTAAATAAAAGGACAGGAAATTGCAGTTAAAATAAACGGAAGATGATTAAAATCGAATAGATGACCTAAGCAATATCATTTTTCCATAGTTGGACGATTCTTTGCTATTGTAACTAAGTTCTTTAATGTCCTTAATCACATTTTGTTGGCAAAGAAATATAATAACTAACTAAGCTAACCTAAACCAATTTTCTCTGTGCAAATCCTACAAAAAAAATTAGGGACCAACGATTTTATGCGCACGACTCACGGACTTTAAGATAAATGACAATTTCGCTGATGAAAACATTTTCCACAAAACGATTTGACACTTATTTAAGAAACTGTACCGAATTCGTATCACCCTGTATAAAACATATTTCAGAAAATAATTTACGGGAATGCCTGAGGGCCCATCTCAAATTAGAAACGATAAGCCGGTTGCGATAAATCTTAATAAATGAGTTGAATTACGAAAACATGCTGCTTACATATCGAGTAGGCGTTGTATTAAAGCCACGCAGAGGCGCACTGGCTGTCTTCGAATATTTATGCGATGACAGCTGAAGTATAATACCATTCAAATCGGTTTAACCTTACATTCTTGCAACCAACTAATGTTCAGTAAATCATTACGGAATTTGAAGAAATGGCAGGAAAAATATGGCTGACAGCTATTAACTAGCTCCATAAACATGGAATTAAGAGGGCGGTAAACTCAGTCGAATCTTCAAATCCATAACACTTAAAAACTAGAGTACCTATACATATTATACAATAACAATTAGTGTATTTTACCATGTATGACATAATGCAATATCAAAAGACCAAGCAATGGATAAGTTGCAGACATCGGAGAATACATCACAAGGAAAAATGGAAATAAGCAGGCCAGCTTATGGAAACAATACTTCACGTACCAAACCCTGGACAGGACTTAAACAGGCCCATCAGCTTTTTGTCGTGTATCGACAAGGTTATTGAACAACTAATGATTTAAAGCTTACTACTTCCCTGCTACCCCTCTACCTCAACAAATCATGAAACTAGAATTCCGCATTCAATCACCATTGTCATGATCCGCTGAAAAGCAACACTGAATAGAAAATTAGTGCATACCAAAACTGGACCAATGATTTCGAGGAAGACTATTAACACCAAATAAGCGAATGGAATTAACTGAAAATCACTTTAAGAGGCGAAAGTCTAAAGATGGAATACAGAGCGCTGCGCTGATGATAGTGATGATGTAGAGAGTAAAAGTGAGCTAAGCTCATTAGTTTAATCTTACAATACTATAATATTTATCACACACTTCGCTGTCAATAATTGTGACAAGTATCAAGGAGCTTTTAAAAAGACTTTGCTAAGAAATCTGAGATAAATTTGATATAAGAGAAAACTAAACAATTTTCAATAGAAGCAGATAACGAGAATTACCGAAGAAGGAAAAATTTGTAATTTTTATTCAGTATATTTTTCAGATTACAAGACATTGCCATTATTCTTTATTTTTGAAAATACTGAAAAGTAAACGATAAATGGAAAAAAGTCAAAGGTTTTTCCTAACTTAAAATCAAACATGCAGAAGAACCAGGGTACTTAGTTGTTCGCCGTCTAGAAAAACTTATCAAATTATTACTGTCGATGACATGGAAAAAAAGAACTCTATTTTTTTTGTAAAAATTCCTGAAACAAAACTCAATATACGTAGTACTTTTTAAGTTAGAAGAATATATTGAGCTACACCTAAACTACGCGGCACTTCAGCATCAGCATAATCATTAGTATCATCATTAGCTGAAGACTCATTCTCAGATGTAGTTGAAGAGTTTATAAAAAAGGTTCAGCGAAATAGTAGCCCGATAGAAGAGGATCAGAAGTAAGGACGATCCGGTGTAACATTTGTCTAAAGTACAGAATGTTCTTAAGAGCTTCCTGGCAAAATTGGATCCCCCCTTCTGCAATAAGGAACCAAGTGACCGCTTTTGCTAAAATGAGTTCGTTACTTAGACTCACAAAAAGAAATGTTATATCTTTGCATTACAAAGTCGTGGGTTCGATCTCCGGCCAGAGCATCGTGATGTTTTTAAAAAAAGAACGTCGTCACCTCTCGGAAGCCAATAGACAAGCACCAAGAGTAATCTGCCTTGTACGCCTTATTTAGCCATTCGAAATCGGCGTTAATTTGTAGGTGAATGAGAATATCCTGAAACGAGTACGAGGAAAAGTGCCATCAAATTGTTTGGAGAATTTTAGTCGATTTTTGATTATATCCGCACCATATTTTAAGAGTACAGGCATTACTTCCAAGAGATTTTCCAAGGCGTGTGACCTGCCAGTGGTATATCCATTGTATTGCACCAAATCCGCAATTTCAAACACATATTCTATTCACGGACGGAGCTTATTTTTCAAATATTTGGGCGGAAGAAAATCCCTATGCCGTTACCAAAATCCATTTCCAACACCATTTTTCGGTTAAGACAGGAGTTATTGGTAACCACTTTATTGGCCCATTGCCGAGATAACTTGACGGACAATTTTTCCTTAATTTTATTCAAGAACAACTGCATTTGCTACTTAAAGATGTTCCGATAGCAATAAGAAATCATTTCTGGTACACGGAAAAAAATGTTGCTTTATACAAATCAGTTTGCATTCATCCAAGATATTTAGTGAGTAGTATATAACGAAGAAAATATATTCTTTTCTATGACATATATTTTAGTTTATTTTTGTATTTATAAATGAAGAATTTCTCTTTTAACATTGAACTTCAGTCAACAATATTTTAATTTCAAAATTCTTCAATTAAGATTGTGGTCATTGTTTCACTTAAGAAACTATTGTCTTGGACGGAAACTTAAGAAATTGTTAGAATTATCCAGTTAAGATTGAATATACACTTTTCTCATTTAAGAAGTATATTTTACTTCATTTTAAAGTTGGGGGATCGGAAAAGGCGTTATGTAACTTTGAGGGATGATTCTACGTAGGAAAGTAAAGATAGTAAGTCTTGCAACAAGAAAAAAATCAAAATCTTAATATTTTCCTAGTTGCAGGTTAGATAAGAATTTGAAATTTGAGAGGCTGTGAGTAGGAAAATATTAAAATTTCAATTTCAAAAAAGTGCCCAAAACGTATTACAGCGCCAACGTTTCTGGATCCCTCAAAAATTATTTCTTAAAACTGCTTTGATTTAAGAATATGCCGCATTCCCTGTTTTGGCAAGGATATAGTTCGATAATAATAATATGTTAATTTCCGCTTAAGAATAATTATTAGTTATTGAATCTTGATTCAAATTTAAGATGAAAACTGTGACGTTTTCTATATTGAAGTTTGCTACTTATTTGTGCCAAGAATAAATGCTTGATTCAAAAATATATTTCAACAATATTTAAGTTTAAGAGAAAGTTGATTTATTTAACTCTAGACTTATCTGTACACTAGTAAGTTACTGAAGACTTCGTTCTGAAGAACAGTGAAGGCAGATCGTGATTAAAGAAAGGACAGAATACAGAAGCAAGAAAGATCTTGACGAAAGAAAGACCCTAGCAGGAGCAGTCGGTGGTCCCAAGCAAAAACACAGGAACTGACATTTTTGTGAAAATAGACATTTTTCAATATTCCAGTTGCTGGGTTTCTGACGTACATTTTGATGTTTGAATTATTAAAATCGGTTCATAAATACCGCAGATTTCAGTTTTCCAAAACCTAGTAACTGCCCAACTTTTTCCAAATCCGCACACAAAAACACAGTAACTGCGAATCCCAACGCAAAAACACAGTAACTGACAGTGCAGTTACTGTGTTTTTGCTGTCCGTGTGCAGTTACTGTGTTTTTGCCTGGGAAATATATTCAAATGTTTATCCCGAAAGATGCCCCCACCATTGCTAATACCTAGTAAGAGCGTAAATCAACAGTCGCGAAGGTCGCGCTACTTCAGTTGATCTTTAAAGTTTAAAGGGAGACAATGTCAATGTCAGCCTCATCCAGGATAAACGAGCGCACAAGACGTATTGAAGAGTACCAACAGCTTCATTTTTTGCAAAAGAAGCATAGAGTAGCTACTATCCCTGAAATTATCCAGGAACGTGGGATTAACGCAGATAAAAAAGAAGAAATATTAAAAGAACTAATTCCTTTAATGCCTGAAAACCAAAAACTATTTTGGCAAAAGCTGTCCGAGTCAAATGAATCTGTAGACTTAGTTTCAAAAAGAGATCCTAATGAAGCTGTTGATATTAATTTTTAGTTAAAGTAAAATTTGTTTTTTGTTTGTGACATTATTTTACCGTTCGTGTATTTTTCTGTTAAAGTTTGTCTTGTAATGTATTTGATTTTCTAAAGTGGATAAGAGTGTGGAAAAACAGTTTTTTAACTGCTGAGCTAACTTCATTTTCATAATTTGGTTATAACTAGGTACTAAAATACTGCTCGAAGCACCCCTTCTTTGGTATAAAAATTTGAAACAAAAATTTTAATAAACGTTGTGAGGCAATAAAATTTTATTAAAAACTCGATTTTCTCGAAAGTTTGTTTGAAGCAGTTACTGTGTTTTTCCTTGGGGCAGCCGCAGCTTCTAGGGCCTTAAAGTTTATTTGGGGGTTCAACAACGATGTTGCCTAGCCCCTAAATATTCGGCCCCTCTAGGTCTTGGTAACCGGACTTGACTTTAACAGCGAAAACACAACTTAAATCCCACGTAGGTGTTTCCTTTGTCTCCCACAGTAAACCTACGCCAAAAATATACCACGTCCGGAGAATTACCGTAGAGGTAACGGAAAATAAGGCCCTCAAATCCTATATCCCGCAAGAATGACTCAGAAAATTCTGGATTTGAGGCCGGTTGCCTGTTACGCTGCAAAAAGTCAATTGAAGAAGTAAAGACAAAGTAACCCGTCAACAATGTCACAAAGCGGTGGGAACGTTAAAAAGAAAATAAGGAAAATTTCAGCGAACCACTCCCATGGGTTCTCGGACAGAACTGCTGCCTGAACGGAAATAGATCGGTTCACATACTAGAGGTTGATATCGAAATAGATCGAATGGGTCCTGACTACTCGGTTGCAGGTATTTAAGCTAAATGAAATAAAACAGATGTACTTAAATTTAGTTATTGTTGGATAATCAATGTAACATCACTACAAATTTTCTTCAAATAAACAATCGTCCCAATATCTTCGGGAAACGGTCACGTTCGAATTCGGTTGCTTGATATACAGGCCATTAACATTATTGGAAAAAAAGAAGAGAGTTAACCTCTTAAACTGACAGTTATAAATGAAATCCAAAACAAAGGAATGTCCCGAAAATACTGTTGTGTTGAAATGATAGGGCAGTTGATGCAAGGAAAATAAGGTGATTGAAGATATGGGCAAAATGTAATCCCGCTTAGCCCAACCTTGAGTAGGAAACCAAAAAAAAAGTCGCTAGAGTAGTAGGTGTGTAGTTTTATACAGAAAACAAAACTTTGCACTTTTCACCAGTTTTTAAGCTAACATTTAAATCTAATATGGGATATGCTTTACTATAAATAGGCCAGTTCTACTAACTTAATAGTGACAAAATTGAATTGTCAGCTTGATGCTATTTCCGATATGACGGGAAATTTCTGTCAACTGTTTTTTGTTATATGAAATGGACCGATCTTTCACCATGATACTTCCAAGTTTTGGTCTAACGTCGGCGTCATGTCGTGAATAGTAATTTTATCTCTTGCTATGCTATAAGCCAACTAGAGGTCTATTATGTGCTTTATCTAAGATTTTTAGCCGCATTAATAATTGCAGATATGTATTTAAAGCTTATAGCAAAACACCTAAATGAAATAATTGATGCACCCTATTTTCCACTTAAAAAAAGTTATTAAGTTAATATCAAGGAAGATATAAAGATGCCGACCACGTCTGGTGTCATCGGAAAGCAATGTAAATTTTTAATTACCTCTCCTCGTCACAACTAATTACTATGCTTATTAACTACCTTAAGCATGTTGCGTTGTCCGACTATTACAGTAATTAAAATAATTTAAAATGATTTATTGCTGGTTTTAATTTTAATTGATTAATGTTCACATTGGCTTGGCGGCATATTATGTACTGGGTGTATAGTTTTTTAATGTGCTCACTGCGGAAACTGCTGTTGCATTTATTGTGAATTTATTGTAATTAGCCTATTAATAAATTGCTTAGTTTAAACGTATTTATTATTTATTGTCTGAGAATCGTCGTTATAGGAGTACACTTCCTTTATGTTGCGTCACCGTAATATAATTTGTTATTCTGGTGGTAGGCAGAAATTAACCGTTTCACATTGGCGAAAAAGAAAACTGCTTGCATGTAATTAGCGTCACTACAGGGTGGTCCAACAAGGGCGCGTCGGTCACTAGATGCTAAACTGTTGAACTTATGAGAAGATTTTCTTAATAAAACTTAAAACGTCTCGAATCTGCTATAACCTAAAATTATTTTCAAGTATACAGGGTGTCTCAAAAAAGAGTAACACCAAAAACTATATTTTTGTTAAATGGAATATCCTACCATTTTTATATAGCATATAAAGCCTCTATCGGTTGTGTATTCAACTTTTAATTTGTATGTAGATCGAATGCAGCGTTGCCAAGTTATGAATTAAAGAAAGAAAAATCAGTCAAAAACATACTTTTATTTAAACTGTTATATCTCCGCCACTGCTTCTTAATTTCCCTGACAAAGTTAAGTGTAATCTAATGTTGGCCTAGTTTATTCTAGACCGTCCTCACTTTTAGATTTAATTATACAGGGTGTCCAGAATACTTGATCAAACATCTCTATTTTCAAATCGATTTTAATTGAATTTTTTAAATACAACACCCTGTATATTATTTTGCCGTCGAAAAGCCTAAAGTGTCCCCTTTCAGAAAATATTATGTTTGCCGTATGTATCTTGCTATTATTTTGAGATATTAAGGTTTTTCCGAAACTTTACGTAGAAAATTTTAAAAATTGTAGGCGGCATGGCTCAAGGAATCGAAAAAACTAATTGTTAGTCATTGGCATAAAAATATTTATAACAATATAATATTATATTTAATATATTTTTTAGGTACAAAATATCAATAAACGCAACATGAATAAATAATTAACATAAACATAATTATTTTAAATAAATTAATTTATTAGATATTCAAACACTTTGTAACATTAAGGGAGTAACTGAATTAAATGCTTCTCTTATTCTTTCCCGCATGTTTGCCGCTGTAGCTGAAGGTGTTCCGTGGACCATATCTTTAACGTATCCCCATAGGAAGAAATCAAGTTTTGTCATATCTGGTGACCTTGGAGGCCACAGAACAGGTCCGCGTCTTCCGATCCAACGGTCAGGAAATTTTTCATCCAGAGTATTTCAAACTCCAATATTAAAACGAGCAGGCGCCCCATCTAACTGGAACCACATTCTTCTTAATAGTCCTAGTGGTATATTTTCTAACAGATTATCAAGATCTTCATTTAAAAAATTTTGAAAAATATTTCCATTGCTGTCCATCAAAAAAATGAGGTCCTATTACGTGGTCTCCAATTATGCCTCCCCAGACGTTTAAGCTCCACCTATGTTGCTGGTCAATAGACCGTAGAAAATGTGGATTTTCATCGGCGTAGAAGTGCAAATTATGTCTGATCACATGACCATCATTGTGGAATGTCGCCTCATCGGTAAACAATACAATATTAAAAAATCGTACATCCTCTCGAATTCGAGCAAGATCCCAATTACAGAAATTTATTCTATTCTCAAAATCTTGTCCATCAAGTGCTTGATGCAGTTGCACACGATATGGATGGAACTTATTCTTACGTAACATTCTCTTCACAGAAGTTTGACCCAAGACCAACAAATCACTTATGTCTACTGTACTTCTATGTGGATCTTCATAAACAGATAAACAACAGTTAAATTCATTTTCTTCGTTTACCACTGGCTTTATTTTTTCATGTTTTTCATACTTAACTGTCCCAATTCTATCAAATCTATCCATCAGTCTTTGAAATGATCTTACATCTGGATGCGTTCTATCAGGAAACCTCTCGCAGTACACTCGGGATGCCAGAAGACAATTTTTTAAGCATTCTCCAAGGATATAAATCGTATCAATTGATTCTTAGTTCGTATACTTCATTTTTACTACAAAATACTTCTTATTGAAGGAAAATACTATGCACAAATTGGCACCAAATGTCACAGGATTACAAAAGTAAAATTACTGACAGCGACATACCAACGAATAGCAATAATTGTTTCGATTTCTTGGGCCATGCCGCCTACAATTTTTTAAATTTTCTTTGTAAAGTTACGGAAAAACCTTAATATCTCAAAATGATAGTGAGATACATACGGCAAACATAATATTTTCCAAAAGGGGACACTTTAGACTTTCCGACGGCAAAATAATATACAGGGTGTTGTATTTAAGAAATTCAATTAAAATCGATTTGAAAATAGAGATGTTTGAACAAGTATTCTGGACACCCTGTATATTTAAATCGGAAAGTGAGGACGGTCTAGGATAAACTAGGCCAGTATTAGATTACACGTAACTTTGTCAGGAAAATTAAGAAGCAGTGGCGGAGATAGAAAAGTTTAAAAAAAGTATGTTTTTGACTGATTTTCCTTTCTTTAATTCATAACTTGGCAACGCTGCATTCGATCTACATACAAATAAAAAGTTGAATACACGAGCGATAAAGGCTTTATAGGCCACATAAAAAGATAGGGTTTTCCATTTAACAAAAATATAGTTTTTAGCATTACTCTTTTTTGAGACACCCTGTGTTCTTAAAAATAATTGTAGGTTATAGCACAGGCGAAACGTTATAAGTTTTATTAAGAAAATTTTCCCATAAGTTCAACGGTTTAGCAACTATTGACCGTCGCGCCCTTGTTGGCCTACCCTGTATATAAAATTAAAAATATTTTTAAAAAAATACGTATTGAGACTAGCGTATCGAATGTAGTATATCGCTGACTACTTTGTTCTGATGTAGGGATTGTCCTGCGAGCAAAATTATTATTATCAAGGTGTGCTTTGCATCTAAGGTGCTTGGCAGTAGAGCTTAATACCTGCTGGATGTCACTAAATACCAGCATTATCAATCAATCAGTTACTCCGTCGTGTTTAACAGTTGTTCCAAGTAATTTGATTCATCGCTAATTTATCCAATTTCTTGACAAATTCATGGTTGAAGCATATTTTCAGAGCTAAAGTAAACGGTGAGTAGTATAATTAAGTGATGCACGCCACATAACCCCATAGGAGTGTGGCCACACGTTCACATATTTACATCTTCCTACACGATTGGGATTGCCACCACACAAACAAACGGCTTGCTAACACTACATTTACATATTCCTACGCGATTGGGATTGCCGCCACACAAACCTGTATAAATAGATCTAATTATTTCACATATTTACATATTCCTACACGATTGGGATTGCCGCCACACAAACCAAGGGGCTTCCTAACACCACATTAACAGTAAAAAAAATAGTAAGAAACAGTAAAAAGCAGTAAAAATACAGTATCTAAAGGAAAACATTAAGAAACAGAGAGAAGTAGACGCTTAAAGTGTGGAAGGGATTTTGAATTAAAACCAGGCAAACGAGGCAGTCACATTTAGTTATTTATAATAATGGAATCGTCTAGTATCACAAGTAGTGAGTTAAACCAACATGTTAAGAAATTACACAAGTCCTTTTGTGAGAACTAACCGAGCAACAGTATTTTGCTATGAATAGTAGACCACGATGGTGCAACTTCTATCAAGATCAAGCCGATTATTTTGAACAAGGTGTAGAAGCATGTGTTCAATATTTTGAAACTTTCAACTTGACGGATCTGGTGTCTGAGTTCAACAGATGTGTTTTTTTTGCGGAACTAACAAGCTTGAAAGAGTATGTTACGGACCCAATCGTATTGGGTGCTATTCTAATGATTGAGGAAAAGCTTACAGAGGAACCTATCAACATGTCGGCTTAATACATTAATTGTAATGTAGGTAGATTTAAAAAAAAATAAAACAATAAATAAACTCATTGTTTTTTATTTATTCATGATAAAAAGACAAAATGCATACAAATAAAACACCCTAGAAACTCCTCCCTTGCCTTTTAACAACTTAAGATGGGGAAGGAGATTTCGAATTAAAACCCAAACTACTTTTCACTTCGAGTTAGTTATCTTCAAATAATGGCAGCTTCAAGTATCACAAATAGTGAATTACACGATCATGTTCAATCATTACATACTATCTTTCACGAGAAGGTTATGGCTGAATATTATTTTGCTATGTATAGTAAACCACGATGGACTTCTTCCCATCAAGATTTAGCAAAATATTATGGAAGTGGTGTGGAGGCATGTGCACATTATTTGGAAACTTCAAACATTATGGAGCTGGTGAATAAATTTCAGAACAATGAGTTTTATGAAGAACTACTTAGCTTAAAAGACTATATTACCGATTCAATCGTTTTAAATATGATTAATGAAAAGAGGAAGAAATCTCTGTTTGTTAGGTAATAAATTGTAATGATAACTATAATGTAAAAAAAATAAACAATAAATAAAATTAATGTTCTTTTATTCATTCATAAAAACATAGCATACAGATAAAATACATTTGATAAGGCACAAACACAAGGTGACCTTGAATGAAAAATACACTTTGGTGTTGATTGAGGCAAGGCTGGTTCTTCATCTAGTTCAATAAGTGGTTTTAACACATATTTTCTTAGAAACTCAGCCTTTTCTGTTCCTTTAACATAAACAAATTGAACGTTTTCAGTAATTTTCTTAACTATCTCGTCAAAACAATGGATAGGGGTAGATCCTAGGTTCCAGTTTATACAATGATGATTTTTCATTAACCAGTTCGCTTGCTTGTATCGTTTTTTGGAAAGTGAATTTAGTTCAAAAGGTTGTTTGAAAATATAGTGACTTGTCTTCTCTCCGTCAAATATGCAGGTTCATCAAAGATGTTAAAAGACCTTTTAGAATTCACTAAAAAAGAAAAAAAAACTTTATTTTTTCATTCAATTGTTTTATTTATTTTGCCACTAGATATGATAAAATATAGATTACTCTTTCTTAGGCATATGATTTCTAATTAATGAAATATCTTTTAAGCCTAAGATCCTAAATTCGGATATTAGAAAATCTTCACACATTTCACTTATTAAGATCTTCATACTGTACTGTTAGGTATAAGCGTTGTCTTGCATAAACATTCAAATCTAGGCTCTGTTATAGTTATCCTACTTTACTTAAGTGGGGTTAAAGTTAGGAAGAAATAATCTCGTAAAATTATATAATTAGATTTATTTATACAGGTTTGTGTGGCGGCAATCCCAATCGTGTAGGAATATGTAAATGTAGTGTTAGCAAGCCGTTTGTTTGTGTGGTGGCAATCCCAATCGTGTAGGAAGATGTAAATATGTGAAATAGTTAGATCTATTTATACAGGTTTGTGTGGCGGCAATCCCAATCGTGTAGGAATATGTAAATGCAGTGTTAGCAAGCCGTTTGTGTGGTGGCAATCCCAATCGTGTAGGAAGATGTAAATATGTGAACGTGTGGCCACACTATACTACTACAGTGAATATATATACTTATACTACTACAGTGAATGGCAATACAATCAGCGCTTGTGCATGGACGATGTTTCTTACGTCGCTTTTACTGTTGGGGTTTTTTTATCATTGCCTGAGAAGAACCGTGGCTCTATTTATTAAAACAGGTTCTATACAACATAAAAAAGGAGCTGGAAGATGACCTGTAAAAATTGTTGAAAGCGTTTGTGAAATAATGCAAATTACGCCAACGAAATGTGTAAGACGCCTGCCTGAAGAAGTGAAAAGATCTTATGGAACATGCAGGACTATTCTTAAGAAACAGTTAAATTGGTTTCCTTTTAAAGTCGAACTATTCCAGAAAATACGAACTGCAGATTTTGAAAGACGCACATACAGAGAAACGTTTAGTTCCCAATAATTGAATATAATTCAGTGGCGGCTCGTGACATTTAATTGAGGGCGTGCGCCGCAGGCGAAAAATTTTCGAGGTGCCACGCCCCTTTTTACCTTTGTATCGATTTTCTTTGTGCTTTTTATCCCAGAAGCATATTAAAAAAAAAACGCGGTTTTTAAATGGGATTTTTATTTCAATTTTCCCTTGGAAATCGATTGTCGAAAAGTTATTTAGACTGTTCTGAACAGAATTTTGGTCCATAAGTCCATAACTATAATACTTCGTGTGAAACAATCCGAACTACTAGCCATTATTAAATTACAACAACAAAAAACACCCACAACACCGTCAATAAACTTCAAACTTCTCTAATCGCGTAAAAAAACTCTAAAACAATCATATTAAATTATTGAAGTGTGTATTCAGATAGCGCACGGCGACGCCCTTTCATCGGGCGATTAACCGAATATTACCGATCAATCCACACAGGGAAAATCCATTTAACGAGAGCGCCGAACGAATACACACGGCAGACCATTTCAATCAGTAGATGTATTTGGATGCTGCAGTCGCGCTTGAAGTCTTTCGCATTCGCCATTCTTATATACAAGTTTTCTTGATATTTTTTTTTATATAAATTTTATTTTTGCTTGGTGCTTGGCTTTCTTAGGCAGTGCGCGCGCACGGGCGCACTTATTGACGAGCCGCCCCTGATATAATTCAGTCAATTAAATATATTAATTGATAACGTGCAACTAAATTTTGAATTGAAGAAATTATGTAATTTAATTGAAATTTCCATTATAACATCATTCCCTCAAGACAATAATGCAAATAGTCAATGGTAATTTAATTGTGTATATTTAAATATGTTTGATTTAACTATACTATACAGGGTGTTATTTAATTAGTGTCCGATATTTTACAGAACGATTCCTCAGTTATTTATTTATAGGTGAAAAGTTCATTTAAGCATGGGTCCGCAAGCCCTTCATTTTTGAGGTACAGGGTGTGACAATTTTTAACAGGAACAAAGAATATGTACGCCACTGCCGTTTTCTCTTTTGATAACACTGTTATGCAGGCACTTCATTGGCTAATGCAAAGTACATTTTCATAATTTTTTGATTCCGGCTATGTTTAGGAAATAAATGCTATTTTATCAAACTCTGATATGGGCATAGCGATATGCAAATAAATGCCATTTATTTCTTTATGTCCTACTCGAATATTACTGTTTCATAATACCATAGTTACCAGACACTTTAAATGGTATATAATACTCTAGGGATTAAGGAAGTTTCTTATGCCCTCGGGCATTTATATTAAATGAACATTTATGAAAAGACCCAGTAAAAACGAGTTTACCGGCTTTTGATAAGTCAATGTTTTCTATTGTTTCGTGATTTTCACTAACAGAAATTGACGAACGTTTTTTGATGTTGATGGTCTCGTTGATGATACTCCAGCTATCAATTTCGAAATTTTGTTTCTAGAAAACTTATTGTCTTCCAAACATCCCTCAACCACAGCAACTTTTTCAACCGCCATGTCTTTTCAATGTGGTCATGTTTGCCCCCGCGTCCGCCAACAAAGTTGCAGAGGTTCTGCGCAAACAATGCCCAGTATATTTGTCCGCATCGCTTAGACCCAGGTATTTTGCAATAACCTTCCCAACTGGCTGTGAAAAACAACGACCGTTACGGTAACACAAAAAGAATCTATTGATGTTGCATTTCGTCGGGCGTTAAGACCAATAAGTTCTCAGTAGCTTTATACAACCCATCTCCTTCTCATCAATAATTGTGAAGACACGCTTTTTATCGGTCGTTGTATCGGGAATATTAATTAACTATTACTACGGACCCTCTATCCTCTATATCTTCAACCAATATAATAACTAGCTCTTGGCGGCGGCACCCACCAAACACACCAAATAATAGAGTCACTTTTTACATCAAAAAAGTTTCATTCAGAGCTTCACGGATGAATTTCAGCACATCTTCTCGAGTCAAAATGTTCGATTTCTTCGCCTCATATCCTTTGGATGTTTGCTTTAGATACTGGCCTAACTTGCAATATTTTGCAATGTCTATATTTTTATTAACTATTAATGTTTTTTTGACATTGAATATTTTGTCCATAGGGAATTAGGAGTGAATGTTCCAGACTATAATCGATATGCATAATTATTATTTTAATATAATTTACAACAGCAATTTTAACATACCAATTCCTGGAAATATCCGAATAGCACCGTCTCGTTGATAATTTTTACATCATTATTTTTCATCCAATCCCCAAACCTTTGATATTCCTTATCATAGGCGTCTTTAGACTTCTTTGGGACAAGATTATCCAAAGCTTTGGCGGCATTCACAGCAATTCTATCCGGAATCAACGGAAAATCCATTATTTTATATGAATTTCCGTTTTGACTTTGACACATCACAACAATAAACACTTATTACCTTTGTTTATTTAGCAACTATTTAGGTAAAAAACATTTCGTGATTTTGATTTTTTTTTAATTTAACTTGAAATTATCTAAAGTAGGACATAAATTATTGTATGTACCACAGGCATTACTTGATGTCTATACCCTCGGGCAACTTACAAACCCTCGGCTTTGTAAGATTGTTGCCCTCGGAGGCATCTTCATAATGCCCTTAATACATAAATAACTATTATTATTCTTTTACTCGATAACGATTTGCTCGTAGCAACTTTTACCAAGTGTGTCTTTTTTATGTAAAATGATGAAGAAATCCATTTTTTTGCTTAAAAATGTAATGCAAGCTCGTACAAAAAAGTTATGACTCCTCAAAATACTAAAAAGACACGCAAGTGGCGCCCTCTATAAGTGGGAGCCATACTAACATCAAGTTCGAATTTCGCATTTCAAGAAACCCCTAGATACCAATTTTCGTCCAAATATAGGCATTATTTTAAATATTATTTACCAAGAACCAAAATAAAAATAAATTTGTAACACCCTGCACCTCAAAAATGAAGGGCTTGCTGACCCATGCTTATATGAATTTTTCACCTTATAAATAACTGAGGAATCGTTCTGTAAAATATCGGACACTTAATAAATAACACCCTGTATATTTAGCAATAGAAACCTTTATTTGTTATAGATATTGTTTACTTACCACTGAACTCAGTAATTATTCTCGGGACTAGTGAATTATTGTAAATATATATTTATTTTATTGGCACAATTATGGCCTTGTTGCAGTGGCGTGTTTACCATGGAAGCTAGGGAAGCGCAGCTTCCCCTAAACGATTTGCTTAAAAAAAGAAATAATCCAATACAATCCTACTAGAACTTACAATTAATTTTTAAAATTGTCCTAAATTTTATTTGTAAATCGGGCGAATCCGACCGCATTTTCATAAGAACTCCATAATATGCTATCTAGTTCTACTTCACGGTGATGCCCGATTGATTTCGAGACATGCCGACGCGCCATTCGCGCCGCGCCGCCGGATTGCTGGAAGCGATTAGACAGCAGCGTATTGCCGTATACTGTTTTACTGCATCGAACAAATTAGAGTGGCGCGTGTTTAGGCAAAATTTAAAACCGTGCATAAATATTGGGAAAAGTACGCTGTTTTCAAACAGATTATTGTTTTAATTATGGATCCTGTTGCTAGTTTAAGTTCGGCTGAAAGTGAAAATAGACTTTTGTGTGAGTGTATTTTGTGTCAGATAGTGGTACAAGGATTTTCTACTTATATTTTTGAGGAAAAAAAACAAATTATTTCCAATGATAGGCCCAGTCCATCTATTCCTAATTTAACAAAAAAAACTAAACTTTATATTAGACATTTTCAAAAAGAATCATATAAAACTTGTGAATGGCTAACTGGTTGTGAAAATAAGTCTCTTCTGTTTTGCTGGCCATGCCTCTTATTTTATAGTAAAAAGAATTTGTGGAATAAAAATGGATTTTCGGATTTAAATAATCTACATAAATTAATTAAAAGACACGGGTCTAGTAAGTCGCATTTACAGGCAATTATTAAAGAAGAAACTTTTGGTAATATAAGAATAGATCACGCATTAGACAACCAACTAAAAATTGCTTCTGAAAAACATAACAAGGAAGTAGTAAAAAATTCGAAATATCATCCCCGATGGGAGAAGATTTTCAAATTTTTTGTTATTAAAATATTTAAAAATATATTTTAAATTGATGCACTTCATATGCGTAATAATTTGTCAAGATTTACCCAAAAAAGGGCGTGGCACCCCAACAATTTTCGCCTGCGGCGCAACAAACAGCGCCTTCCGCGCATGAAAACGCAAAGCTTTCGCCAGCCCTGGTTACAGCTTCCCATTGTATTAAAGTCTGGACACGCCACTGCCTTGTTGCAAAAATCAAGACGCATATGTTTTACCGATAATGTATAATTCCATCTATAAAATCATTTTATTGTAACAATTATAGCCTTTTTGTAGGAATAAACGTATATTTATATAAAAAATAATGGATTTTTTTATATTAACTAGAGTCTTGGTGCTTTCCACAATCACAAAAGTTGAAGTATTAAACCATGTGTTTTTGCTTTCTCTCTTTGAGTCTCAATTAGCATTTCAAGTTGATCAGGTAACAGAAAATAGTGGTAAAAGGATGAGTTTGCTAAATAAAACAGCGTAAAAGTTGCAACCCTTTTACAATTCGCTCTATAAGTATGTCTGAATATTGATAAATGAGGTAAATCACTTAAAATGTTATTTATCCGGTCAAAGTAGTCGAAAAAATAGTGGTAGGTTTACAATAATTCGCATAGAGCTGAAAACTGGTACAGACCTTGGGGACATTACTATAAATAAAATTCTAAAAGTCCCCACCGATCCCACATCTGCAAAAGAAGTTATTCAAGGTCAAAGGACAAAAATATGGTTTTTCCAGTTTTCTCAATAAACGGGAAGTTTTATCATAAAAATAAGTCAGACAGAAGTTCCATTCCTGAGATATTGCGATTCTAAATCACCGAAAACAATAATATGTACGCTGAACCGCCTATACACACCATCGGATGTTTAATATGAGTAAAAATGTTGGTTTATGTAACTCATACATACAAATTATACGATTGTGAGAATCGAGTGATTATTAATTATTTTGCTCAAGGGCGGCTGTGACCCAGTATACATAGTGTAGCAGTAGCGCGTAGATTAAATCATAGGGCGAATTTGCAAGAAAGCAGCGTTGTCACGTTGAAAACCTAAAATAATGTTTTTTGGCGGTATGTAATATAAAATCCTGAGCTATCTTACTTTAAAAACCTACTTTATATGGCCGCCTCCTACTTCTAGACACCTTCTGATGTTTCTTCTTACCCTCAGAGACACATTAACCAATACGTTTGGAGAATTATTAATTTCGGCAATTTTTTCTGAAATCCTTCGTTTAAGATCATTTATATCCTCAATTGGTGTTCGATAAATGGAGTTTTTTATAAAAGGCCACAAGAAGAAATCGCAGGGTGTTAAATCGCAGGGTGTTAAATCGCAGGAACGAGGTGGCCATATTTGTTGCGTATTTCGGCTTATAATTCTGTTTTCAAAAAATTCACTTAAAAAATTTAAATTTTCTCTGGTTACATGAGGTGTAGCGCCATCTTGTTGGAAGTAACCTTCCCGCAATTCATCATCGTGAAGCTCATTAATAAATGTTGTCAGAATTTCGATCCGATATCTCTCAGCTGTAATTGTGCCATCAAAGTAAATTGGGCCTACTATTCTTCTAGAACTAATTGCTGCCCACACACCAACTTTTTGAGGATGGAGAGGTCTTTCTACAAAAACATGCGGATTTTGCGTATTCCACATTCGCATATTTTGTGAATTAACATAGCCTGATAAATAAAAATAAGCCTCATCGGTAAAAAATGTTTTTTCAAAAGCACCACTATTTTCTTCTTGAAAATTGTTTAAAAACCATTCACAAAAATTAAGTCTTTGGGGAACGTCATTGGGAAGAAGTTCATGAATAGCCGTAACACGATAAGGGTATAGATGCAGATCCTTTTTTAAAAGTGTTTGACATGTACTGTAGCATAAATCCGTTTGCTGAATTTGTTGAGATAAATGCCTAATAGAAGTTGAAGGATTATTTTCCATAATTTGTCGCGCTTCTTCAATAACCTCATTCGATCGTTTCGTTGGTCTTCCAGCCCCTTTTTTATGTTGAACAGAACCAGTCTGACGAAATTTATCAATTAGGTATTGTGACCCCGTACGAAAATTATGAAAGGTCACCGAAACATCAGGAAACTCGGTTCGAAATTCATCAAAGCAGTCATGCATAGAGTAATTCCACACACCCACTATTTTGTTTCCATTTCTAAAAAAACTTTCAACAATAAAAATTTTTTGTGCTTCACTAAACATTTTTACTGTAGAACTTTCAATCCGGCAACAAAGCTTCACCAAAACTTGATACGCTGAAAAATAAAAAATAAAATAAAAAATTAAATCGTATCCTGCAAATAGCACTTTATAATAGTCAAAAGACGACTCCCCGGAGAAATATTAGTTAAAGCAATAGTAACCTACCTTCAAATAACTGCAAAAATTACAAAATTTCTCCAATTTTTAAACTTTACAAATACACAAATTCAAATAAGACGTAAATGTCATAAAACAATCATGTCATCTTATCTACGCAGTACGGCCATGATGCTTTTAAAATGCATGGCCTCCCTTGAGCAAAATAATTAAAAATCACTCGTTATAAAAGAAACTCTGTCCCATTATATTAATCGAAAAGTTGATTTGCTTATCCAAAATGTCAAAATCATAATATCCTATTTTACATGCAATAACTGGCAGAAGGGGTAAAACAACAGTATTTTAATTATTTGAAAAACATGATTTAATTAATTGTGCAAAAGCATTTCAAAAGATCGACTCTTCTCCACAAGACATCATCACAAGATTCGCTTTCTTCTTGCTCTCTTTAGAGCTTCAAAAAAATTGATTGTTTAGACAAGTATAGATATTTAAGTTTTGTAAAAAATACACTTTTCTTCCTCCAACATCTGCTTTTGCTAGTCAACACTTGTGTCGAGTATACTATCAAGTTCAAGTATGGTTAAGCAATCAACTGGATACAGAAGACTGGGGTTGGACATTAGTAGATACTACTTTGGTGCAAATTCAAACTTTATTCCCACCTGCTCCGAAAAGACTTCTCAACACCATTTTTCCAGTTGCTAAAAGGGTTGTAGTGCAAAATGCAGCTGTAAAAAAGTCGGGTTATTTTGTTCATCAGTATGTACTAATTGCCAAGGTTAGTTTTGCTTCAATGTTGAATCAACTTCAACAGATGAAGATTGTTATGATATTGATGAGGAGACAACTGATGTATCTTTTTCACTTATCGAGCTAGAAGAACAAGAAAAAGAAGAAAGCGAGGAAGATATAAGTGTTGAAGTGTCATTGGAAGATTATTATCAGTCAGAATAACATCTTTGCGAAACCAACAATAATTCGTGCGATTTAAATCGTAAATATGTTTTAATAAAACTTAGTCACAATAAATCGCGGACTATGCCTACCGGGGATACCATGTTGAAAAAATGCATGTGTGTATATTATGTAGAATACGACTTGTATAACTTTTAGAATCGCAATATCTAAGGAATGGTGATTCTTAAAAAAAACTATAGGAACAATTTTTGTAGATCACTTCATAATCTACAACTTCTGTCTGATCTATTTTTATGATAAAACTTACCGTTTATCGAAAAAATTGAAAAACACATTTTTTTTTTACCATTGACCTTAAATAACTTTTTTTTGCAGCAGTGAGATCGGTGGGGACTTTTAGTATTTTATTTGTAATAATATTTCCAAAGTCTGTACCAACTTACAGCTCTATGCGACTTATTGTAAATTGAAATGTCTACTGTGACCGGATAATAATATATAGGTTGAAGTAGTTGTAATGTTATGTAAAAATAGTTAGGCAAAATAGCCTATGACTTTGAGAACAAAAAAAGGCAGTTAAATATTTAGGTTGGGCAAAAAAATACACTTGGCTTTGTCCAAAACGAACGGTAATTAAAAATTTGCAGTTAAAAATTAAGGTACTTATCGCACGGTCCCCCTGGAGGCGGCAGGTCCTTTTAAGGGATAGCCCCATGCTGCTGTCCAGAAATGTGGGTAAACAAGCCTTCAGAAATACCTTAACTACATAGGTTGAAAATCCAGGGGTCCGGAAATGTAGTTATTGGAATGGCAACATAAAGGGAACTAACGTGGAATACAGACAGGGATAATTCTGGTCTACAAGAAAAAGGGGTGAAGTTTCAGGTTATGTGGCAAGAATCTCTCAAAAATATTGATAATTCACGACATATACGTTGTGAACTTACCATATAATGTGTGTCTTAATTAAGATTTGATGTGGAAAACACAAAAACGAAGAAAGATTTCCCGAATTAGCCCACAAGGGCCAAGGGTCTGACCAGTCGTCAAAATTTCGCTTGACGGAATGACATCGATGACCGTTTTCCGTCAAACCAAGAACCCATTGAAAAGGTCACAAAGAATAAACCATTTTTGTGAGAACATAACCTTAAAATGAAAAGCAGTTTTGCGCGCGGAGGTAGATCTACGAACTTGCGGTTCTATGACACGAAATAAAACATGACCAGAACAACCTGAAAGTAACAACGTCTCATAGAAGTTGTGAATTACAGGACTCGTTGACCTTCCAGATATATAAATCCATGTTGCTTATCTGTACTTAATTATTTTATGATAGTTGAAAAACGACAAAATACGTTCTAGAAAGGCATATTCAAAAATGTTGAAAAATATGGACAGACACACCGGTCTGTAATTCTCAATCAGAAGAACAAGAATGTTCGGGAATTTACTATTTTCTTCAACAAGAACGCTTTTAATACGAATAACTAACGATTCTTAGTTATAGTTGAGGGTACCTGAAGTAGTTTCTGGTGCAGTTTTAAATTTTTAACAACTTGGATGGTCCTGTTGTTCTAGCCCCACCTTTGGTGCATTTTCAATTTTAAAGTTCATTTCATGCTTACAAAGAATCTGACTTGGCCATATTTCCATTTAAATTTCCAGTTCAGTCACTGTCTGACAGGCAGGCTCGCCATGATTGCCCGATTGATTGAAGAACGAGCGACAGCAGGACAATGCCGCGCGCGGATCAGGAATGCCGATCAGCAGAACTTTGATTGGACCCGACAAGGCGGTCCGCACAGTAGCGGATGCCGCGCATATCGCAGACGGGCCGAAATCTTGAAAATCTCCTGAAATGTTTTTGGTGCGTCGTGTCGCAGGAATACTGATTAAATTGTCTGAAGGACATTCTTGTTAAGATTTTTCGATCGGGCGGCTCCTAAAGTGGAATATGACGGTCCTGTCTGAAGCATGGCAGAAGAATTCTTAAGATGACTTTAAAGAATAAAGGTGTAAGCTAAATATTTGACTACTAATATTATAATACTAACGCGAATTTTTCTTACATAACTTGCAATCGAAGACAGAGCTCTGTCGTGCAATTGAAGAATCTAGTAATTCGACTTACTAGGTTTCTGCTACGTTTGCATATTTGAAATTATGGCAAGAAATTCTATCTGGTGGATATTTTTAAAATTTCCGACTATCTATTGTACCGTTAAAAGTAAATAAGAACATAATAGAGGGTCTCCGGGGTTGTGCAATACGTCTCGAATTAAAATAACGTGCTAGACAGAGAAAAAACATATTTGCAGAGTTATCCATCATCGTTTCGATCTGTCTACTTTAATTTGTTTTTAAACATTTTTGTGCCTTTCAATTCAGTTTAATCCTATAAATTGTTCTTTTCAGAGCCATTTTTATAGTACCTACTTTAGCGTTGGCGGTAAGTAATTATGGATATTTGTAGAGTAAAGGCGACAAATATGGAATTTTTGTTTTATTTTTGTAACACAAAAAAAATACAAATGACGAGAAAACATGTATATTTTTACAACTTAAACTTGGTTTTGTAAAAATCAGAACGTTTTAAATAATATGACAAAAAAACTAAAATAATATTATTTGCTCTGTTTTAAAATAAGGTCACAAATATGGAATAAGAAGAAAAGTAATATAATATAAATTTTTATGAGAGATATATAATAAAAAACGTAAAAACCAATAAACCGATTGTCAGAAATTGCAAAAATAGATGCCAGATTCATATGAAGTACATTAAAAATGATACCATGACTCACAGGATTTACACTCTATCCACTGCTTTTCAATTTGTTTGCTTTGCAAGGACTTTCCACTACAAAACTGGCACTCCGGATTTTCTTCATTTTCTGGAGCTTTTACTTCGTATTGCCCAGTAAATAGTGAATCATCTGAATCATCATCTGCCACAAAATCTTCTTCAGAAAAGCTAGTGGACTGGTTTAAACTGAATCGTGTACTTTTTCTATTTATCTTAGCTTTACAACGCACATTGATGCCTGATTTGCTTGGAGACGTTAGATCAGGTAATATCTCCTCATCCTTGGCAATTTTTCTTTTGCCTTTGATCTTAGATGTAGTTCAAACTGAAAATTGTACAGTTGATTCTAGTTCTGCTTTGTAAGGCGACGCAATTATTGCAACAGCTTTTCCCGGTTTCCTACCTCTGCTGCTACTTTTTTGCGTATGCAGGGAACAGGCGAAATAAATGCAAGAGTAATTACTTCTGCTGGCAGCGTAAGATTCTAAGAGGCTTGAGGTACTAGAAGAGGGGCAAAGGCATCTTCTTACTCGGTAGTCTCGGAGGCAAGAAAGTCTCGGAAGACATTTGGATTAACAGGATAAACCCCTGTGGCAGGAAACCCATTAACCGCAATTTCACCACGCTGGACCTTTAAATATGCTTTATCGAAAATTTCCATTCCTTTATATGCACTGTCTGGACGAGCATTTTGCCATATCCACGTTCTTATCTCCTCACTATAATGTGCTTCGAACGGCCTCATGAAAGACTTGTCGAGGGGTTGCAGCTTGTGCGTGGAATGTGGTGGTAGACACACAATGGTAACATTATTATCTCTGGCTATGTTGATGATGTCAATATTGCGAGTGTGCGAATTATGACCCTCCAATATGAGCAGAACTGGGGATTCAGGTGTAGTTTTTATTGCCGCTATAAAATGTTGAAAGCATTTTGTGAAAATATTATTTTGTATCTACCCTGAAGGGTGGCACTCAAACTTTGTTCCAGGAGGTTCGCCCTTTGTAAGCTGCAGACTTAAATTCTTTCTGGAGAATATAACTGGGGGTGGCACGAAATTTCCTCCTGTGCTCATACAGAATACTACTGTAATTAGAGAGCCTCGCTCAGCGGAAGTAAGGCTACCAATTTGTCGTTTAACTTTAAGTGCAACAACTAGTGGTATCTTTGATGACACTATATAGACAGACCGCTCTTATCAACGTTAAAAACGCGATCTGATGGATAGTTAGGCCTATCAAGTTCATCTGTTCAAATTTGGAAAAATGCATGAACGATTTCTTTGGAAAAGCCCTTTGCTCTGGCAAAAGATGTCCCTGTTGGTCTTTTGAAGGACAGTTTATTTGCGTGGCATCTCGTAAATAGCCTTAGCCTTTTCCAGCTGTTTCTTTACCAAAAGGATTAAGAAGATTATTTCTGACAGCCAGTTGATATGCCATATTCCTGATGTCGTTTCTGGTTAAGCCAAAATATTTACTTTCCCTTAGAAGTACATTTTTTATGAGATCATCTTCTAGTTCTTTTGTAAGCACTATTAGTCGACCTAGCTTTTTTTCTGTAGTAATAGTTGGATTATTGTCCGTTTGGCAAAGCCTAAAAAGTATTGTTCTGGAAACATTGTATAATTTTGCAGCTCGCAAATATCCCATGTGTTGTTCTTTAACAGCACGGATTGCCTGCATCATAGAATTTTGTTCATAGCATTTTCTTTTTGGACTTACTTTTGACGCCATACTGAAACAAAAGAAATGTTCATAGAAATATTCTATGGGTTAGAAATATGGAATACTATTCCATATTTAAGAACCTTATAGCCTAATGTTTTATAACGTGCTAAAATTTTTCTATTAAAAAAAGCTGAGTTACTCAAAAAATATTGGAAACGATAATGTTTCCACAGTCACAAATGCACAACAGTTTATATAAAAACGAAATAGGTTGTACCACCCGGGTTTGGGTCAATTTATGGGTTTTGCCTATTGTTATCTAATTACAAACACTAAAAATGGTGTGACAAAGGCGTGCCGGTAGGATATTCGTAAAAAGGAAAGAATTTTATTTTAACAAAATAAAAATTAGGCATTATGTACATTCGCTACACTTATTTTTTATTAAACATTTTTAAAAAAATACATTATACAGAAATTAAATTATACTCGTAAAAATTATAATAAATTAAATTATACTCGTGAAAAGGAAATAATTTTATTTTAAAAGAATAACATTTCGGCATTATTGACATAGTATTAGGTACACTTATTTTTTATTAAACTTATAAAAAAAAACAAAATACAAAAAATACATGATACAGAAATTAAAATATAAAAAATCATAATATTCTTCGTCATCTGAGGAACTGTCATTTCCTCTTGACGTTATAATTAAGGGGTCGACGGTCCGATCGATCAGGTGGTGAAGATCTCACATTTTCTCCTCTTCTTTAATGACAGAATGGACTGCTTTTCGCCAGTTCTCTGGTGTCACTTCCTTAATGGCTTGATCAAACAATAGCTTAACGTCTTTCATTTTGAATGTCGTGTTGTGTCTTGCTACAAATATTTTCACTTGCGCCCATATAAGTTCTATAGGATCTAGTTCGCAATGATATGGCGGTGTGCGCAGCACAGTTACACTATGTTTTCTGCTATATCTTCCACGGCATATTTCATAAAACGATGTTTGTGTAAATTTGCTATAGCTAATAGTTCCTTCTTTATCAAATTATCTTCAAATTGAATACTTTTGGTGGTTAACCAGTCGATAATTTCTTGTTTTCTCTAAGATGAAGTTGGAGTCTTCTCTTTGCGTCGTGAATGATAGCTTGCATTATCCATAACTACTACTGAATCAGCTGGAAGATATTTTATCATTTCACCAAAATAGTCCTCAAAAACATTTGAATTCATGTCCTCGTGGTAATCTCCCGTATTAAACGACTGAGAGGTTAGCAAACCTTCTTTTAAAAATCCCTTTTCGCTTCCAATATGGACGATTATTAGTCTCTTGCCTTTACCTGAAGGCACCTTAATACCCGTTGACAGGCCTTCCATGAAAGCTTAACGAGCACTGGTTATATTTTTATCTTGCCACAAATTTGGTACTATTTAACCTTCATTAATCCACGTATAATCAAGGTAAAAGATTTTCTTCTGTTCTCTTCTGTACTGCTTTATACTTCTCAAGTATTTTCGTCGCCAGCAAACAATCTCATCGCTTTCCAGTAAAAGTGATTTACGGTTGTGCTTTTCACAGACAAAATCCATATTTTTTAAAGTTGTCCATAAAAGTTTTCTAGTTATAAACGGAATACTGTCATACTGGCCAAGCTCTATTAGAATCTTATCTAAGGCGGGTATTTCTTTTTTAAAATAAAAAGAGTGAACTTTTCTTCGAACTCCACTTTTGGTGTCTTCATCAAGGACTTTTACTGGTCTGCCTGGACTTTTCTTGGGAGGTTCCATTTGACCTGCTGTCTTTCTCTCCCGCAACAATTTAAAAACGGTGGACTTTCCAACTCCAGTCATTCGGGAACATCGGTCGACAGTTTCTTGTACAGTAAAATTCGGATAATCGTATTTTATGCATCATGTAGGTACATTTAAAATACTTACTTTTTCACTCACTGATAGTGGATAATTATTGGAACATCTTTTTGTTGGTGTGAATTTCGCCATTTTATTACTAATCTTATAATACTGTGAACACTATATATAAATATATATACGGCTTAACAGCAAATACTGATGCGTTAAACTGAACAAATATGCTTACTAAAGTCATACACATACACGATATATGAAGTTTGTTCCAAATTAGCACCTATTTATATGATCCAGCCAAAGAGGCCAGAGCCAAACTCGGTACCTGTTAAACGCAAAACGTAACTTTATAATCTACTACCTAACTAATCCCTACACAATATTTCGATTTTGACACTTCTGGCCAGAAAACATACCTTTCCTCCTCCTAAGCAATTACTTCAAATTTTAATATTACAAACAATACTATTCTATCTTAATACCCGTTAACCTAATTCTCTAAAAATTTTGGTTAGTTATCATAAATAATTTAATGCGCAAAGTTTACCTGCGCCTATGGTCGACACAGAAATTGAGCCGAACTGGACGGAATTTCCCATTTTATTACTCTACACCTTTGTGAAACAGACTATAGAATTTATTATACTGACCGAAATCTGGAGCTCCACATTGAAGAGAATAGACAAACCAAGTAATTAACTTCAGAAAAAAACAATAACAATGGACGTTACAACTAATTTATTTGATGATTCTATTGTTAACCTCACGGATAAATTTGATTACTTCGAATCATCCCGCAAAGAGAAAAATCCGGAATCTGATTGCAAGGACCTATCTCAAAGAACAAGAGGTAGAAGCTCACGCCAGGCAATTTTTGATGGCTCTGCGCCGTCAGTCCAACTAAATGAGAGAGAGAAATTTATAGTATTAACCTTCTTCTCATAATTGATACTCTGTTGGAAATGGAATGTCTGCATTTAGAAGAATACTTGAAAATTGTTCAGTCTAGTGAAAATGAAGACACTAATAGTATTTCAGGAAGATACCATTTTTGAAAGAAAACAAAATTGAAGACACATTTCCAATTGTACAAATTGCATTGAGAATCTTTTTAAGCATGATGGTAACTAGCTGTAGTGGGGAACGCTCTGTCTCCAAATTGAAAAGAATAAATATTGAATTAAAAAGTACAAGTACTTCAAGACAATTGACTAGTTTGTCGATGATGTGCTCAAAGACATAGACTTTGAAGAAGTGATTGACGATCTTGCTTATCTTAAAGCTAGAAAGGTACCTCTTCAATCAACATACATTTTAAAGCACTAACTGCTAGTGGTAACTATGATGACTTATGATTATATTATAATTATCTATTCATCTAATGTGACTGTAAAGAAATAAAAATAACAGTTAAATAAATCTAGAATTTTGCTTATCTACTCCTTTTGCCTCTTTTAATAAAATAGTCCTCTGTCATTGTCATAGGGGCCCCATTATCCATGCCCAGGGCCTCTAATAAGTTAAAGAGGGCCCTGCATATCTTAATTTCTGTTTAAAATATTTAAAATCGATTACTGTTCGTTTCATTAAGCTACAATTTTTATTATACAATGCAAAATTGCATTCATTTATCTCTTAAATTAAAGAAACTGCAACGAAAAACAATTTTAGTGATTATTTACCTGATCCATTATAAAAGCGGGTTGATTTTCACCTGATTATTCAGCGATAATCTCCCGCTCTCCTGTGAAATTCACCCTTGTCAAAAGTGAAAATCTCACCCGTCAGAAATCGTTAGTTTTTTATTTGGTAAATAATCTTCAAAATACATTTCGGGATTGGGAAATAATCAGAAAATCATTCTCAGATTTTTTGCCATTAGGAAATCGCTCTCGGGCAAGCCCTCGAGCGATTTCCACGGCAAAAAATCTTCGGAATGATTTTCGATAATTTCCCTATCCCTTACTATATTACTACTGAAAATCAACTTTTCGAGTTACTAGGTGCTTCGATTGAACGGCAGAGCTGCCTCTCCTTTATTTGCTCATTTTTATGTTGAAATCATAAATGCAAATAGAAAATTGGTTATTTCGCTAAGAATTTTCATTTCTTCAATTGATGCAAATAAGCCTACGCCCAAAGACTGGTGCCGCTACATGCTACATCCGACGAGTTATTTAATTCTCTCTTAGCGTTTAATATCCGATTAACATACAGACTAAAGAATTTGACGTCCGCTCTGACTTTATTACCCAGTACATCCTTTAGTTCGCCTTATCTTGACACCATAAGGCCGTAATCTATCCAGAAACATAAAGAACGGCCCGGCGAGACAGCAGACACGCCAAAGAACACGATTACACAGATAAATCTAATGGTGAAACGGTGTTAAGGTAGAGGAGATTTAACAGCGCTTGTCAGACGGTGGCGAGTGCGGTGACTTATTGGACAATGCCTCCAGGAAACTCTTATAAAATCTTGATTTATTAGCCAACTCGATAGCTACGTTCAATCAAATAATATGTCATTGCAATAATTAATAAATTGAATTTGTATTCATTCAGTGTCTCAAGAATTCCTTCTGGTTTTACAATAAATTCATCATAATGCTTCTATACAGGGTGTCCCAGAAGTAATGGCACCCAGAGCAGCAACAGGTTCCTTAAGAGGAAGCTGATCGTTACCAAGCTATAGGGAATCGTCAAAGGTTAATTTTGTTTAGGACCCCATAATTTTTCAACGAAATGACGTAGCGGCACGAAATTATGGTTTTGATCTTTTTTTGGGTGAGTAATTCAAATTCGTTCACAGTTTAGATTTTACTAGTAGAGGGCGCCATCTATGGCATACCGCCCCTCTTTTAAATATCATAACTTCTTTTTGCTTGGTATATCGATCTTACTCTTTAAAAAATTGATTGCAGGACTAGCCTACGGCTTAACGAACTCCGGTCGTGTTTTCTACACTATTTTATTGGCAACCGTGTGGAATAACAAAGCACGTTTCTTTATGATATTTATTCGTAGATCAAAATTAGAAACCTTCTCATTCTTGTTTAATATATTAGTATTTGAATTGAAATTTGAGCAATTGCTGATATTAAAGGGATTCGATTTGTTAGGCATGCTTGGTATATTGAAATACCTGTTGTTGAAGTCAGAAAATGAAGGTAAGGCATCCGATTTATGTTTATTGTTTTTATGTGAACATTTTTGAATGGTCTTGGCAATGTTAATTTTATTTGTAAGTGAATTATCTATTAGTAGACTTCCAGCCATAATGTCTCTTTAAATTTCTGATATTTCCACCAATATCAGAAAATATCGTCGCAAAAGTTCTACGAAGGCCTGTGAAATTTTTAGGATTGCTTTAAAAATTCTTCCAACAGGCTGAATCGAATATTTCCCTCTTTTGTAATTTAAAAATAATCTGTTGTGGAGTATTGCATAGCCGTAAAGATAAATGTTGCCTATACAATACCAAATTTTCTTGATCAACTTGTCCCGCCAAACGCTCTTCAAGGAAATATGGCCCAATAATATAAGGCCCTAATATTCCTCCCCAGACATTAACCGACCAGCGATTTTGGTTATCTACATGTCGAACCCAATGTGAATTTTCAGTAGCATAATAATGCATGTTATGTCCATTTACGATTTATTTACACATATTGGTGAGCGAGCGGACGAAGACGACTTTCGAGCCGCGGGAACAGACAACAAGAAAATATGGTTGTTTGTTTCAAAAGTCAAGGAAGGTGTTAGCGAGGACACAGTAAGAAAGTACATAGAAAAAGGCACGAAGACAGATGCCAGCGACATTCAGGTAAAACTTTGCATATCCAAAATTCAAAAAAGTAAGAGACAACGTTTCATGGTCGGTGTAAATCCTGATCTTAAAGAGATAGTATATAAACCTGACTTTTGGCCAAAAGGAGTGACTTTTGAGCGTTTCAACTTTGGTCTGGGACGAAATTTTCTGGACAAGTAAATGTAGGCTATGCAGAAGTTACAGAAAATGCACTTCCTAGTCAACAAAAATTAACAAACAGATGCGATCATCATAAAAGGGGGATATTAGGGAAATTTTGGCCACTAATGAAACAAGCTGCTCTTTAACCCAAGTAGGTAAACAACTTTGTATCCATCCAGGCACTTTCTTGGTGTGTATAATAACTGGAAGGGAGTCTGGGGAAATGCTTTAATGACTCGTGAATGTTCCAATTTTTCTATCATCATATATAAGTAGTGGGTATCTGAGGCATTCACAAATAACATTTATAGTAAATCCATCTATACTCAATGCTAATAACTTTTGATTAAGCATTTTATAGTTTAGTAAGGAATAATTACATTGACTAAAACGTTTGGCATAACTAACCTTATTAATTTTGGTATCAAGCTGTTGTGCCAGATTTCATCGAATGCCTTTGACAAATCAAAAAAGACTGCTCCCGTGGACATGCGTCTATTAAAACCTCTCAGCACATTAGTTGCCAACCTTGTTGTTTGGCGCACTGCGCAATGAGCAGCTCTGAAACCGAACTGCTCTAGTGGTAAAACATTATTGTTAAATACAAAATCGGTTACCCGATTCAGTATTAATTTTTCAATAATCTTGCCTAGGCACGATAAGAGACTTATCGATCGATAATTGACAGCCAATGTAAGGTCTTTGCCGGTCTTAGGTATTAATACAGCATTGGCGTTCTTCCAAGTGTCCGGAAAGCAGCCCTTTTCAAGAATTGCCTGGGCTATGTTTACGATTACGGTTACTGCGTTTTCCGACAAGTTTTTGACTTCGGTATGCCGTCAAAGCCAGGCGCTTTTTTTGCATTGGTATTCTGCATTATGGTCCGAACTTCCTCAGATGTAACCCTTTGCAGGTCCGCTGGCGGATGTTGCATTGCCTTGTAAATTTCAATGGTTCTGGCGACTCGCAGATCTCTCTCTGGGTCTCCTGTCTCATTTTCATTAACCTGTTCGCGGAGGCTTTCTGTGAACAGTTTAATTTTTTCGCTTGGATCAGAGGCGATTTTATTGTTGTTTTTGGTGTCTTTCAGATAAGAAACAGGTTTTCTCCGCTCTTTTAGCAGTGCCCTTGTAAACTTGTACACGGAATTATCTTCCGTATTCAAATTCTCAATTTTGTTTTGCCAAAGGCTCGATTCCTTTTCGCTTAGCAGTCTTTTTACTTCAAGAGACTCTCGATTCGCGTGAGCCTTGATCTGCGGGTCGCCAGTTTGTTACCGCAATTTTTGTTATATCTATAATAAAAGGGGAAGAAAAACAGATGAAAAATGGGGTTGTTAATTACTAATTAGCAAAATTATTAATTGATTAATTAAGTTTTTATGAGTATAAAAAAACGGGAAAAAGAGATCAGGTGGCTCTTACATGAGCAAGTGCTTTTGTCTTCAGGGCTGAGGCCGACTCGCGACTAGCTCAGATGGCCGGCGAGTGGTGTTGGTAAAACTAGCCACCTGCTTTGGGGACCTTACGTCGAGACAACAACATAGATTAACCAAATGAAACAGGAAACGTTACGGATATAAAGAAAACACCAGACTAAACTCTAGAATCTATTTAGAAATAATATTAATACATTATGACAACCCCAAGTGAGTCATCGAATCGACTATAAATGAAATAAATAAAAAGGCTCCAGCACTAATCAAATTTACGGGGCAATACTACATAAATATCAAGAAAAGGGTATTATATTTAACTATTATTACACCATTACATTATGAGGACTCAAGTCGAACCGAAGAAAACAATTAAAAATACAAAAAAATAAATATATATGGTACTGCTCCAAGCAGCTGACTTTTTAAAGTTAAAAGTTACAGAATTTGAGGTTATACTAAAATGAAAACGTAAATGTGAGTTTAAATTAAGCCGGTATATGTAAAATAGTAAATTTAGAAAGCTAATGAAATTATTGTAATAATTGCGGGTTAAAGGTAGAGTTCCAGAGTGGATTTCCACGACCTTAGCACGTGCTGGAGGTGCTTAACTAGTAGTTAGACAGCACTGACAAATAAAAACTCGATGTGCGGCTCCCCAAACTCTATTCCACTGGCACTGCTACTGGAGAGACTGACTCGAGTTAGCCTATGGGTATCGCCAGGCATTCGAGGACTTCTCGACGGATGAAGGGGTGCTAAGCTCGGCTAGTTAGCACCATTGGTATGCCACAACCAACAGAGTGGAAAGCAGGATCATGCAGTTCAAAACAACATAAACGTATACCAAAGGTAGGCAGGAAAGCAGTGAAGAACACCATAAAGCGGGATAAAAGAAGGCAGTAACGTAAAGTGAAGTAAAGTAAAGGCCTGAGGTGGTAGTTGGCCTTTCTCGTAGAAAATAAATTGAAATTTGAGTAGAAACCCGAAGCAATTAAAGCAGCAAAATAGCTTGCGGCGCTGAAGATGCTTGGGCCACCGATAAAATGGGGAGGGCATACTACATCAGAAAAAACAAACAAAGAATGGAACATATGCAAAATAACGTATACAGAACTATATTCTATCAAAATATAACTTTTTCCTAATTTCTTTTTGTCAAAACGAACAACACCTAATGTTAAACATTACAAAATAAACTCTAACATAGTTGAACAAAAGTGAAAATAAATTAGACAAAATTAACTCTATCAAAAAAGAAATTCATCCTAACCAAACAGCATCAAAATCAAACATTAGCAAAACAAACATTGACAGAATAAACATCACAGACGATAAAGCAATTATCGTCATTGATAAACATCACCAAAACCGAACAAATCCGAAAATCGTATCATGCGCACTAGCTTGCAGCTGTGCGACGTTGTCATGTCTATAATGTATTATTTCCTGGGGCCTGCCGCTGGTCGGCGGCCGACGGGAGTTGGTTATATTTATAGTCCGTCGAATGGAGCGCGAAAAGCCCTCTATTTTGAGCAAAAAAACGGAGGTATAACCAAACGGAACTTTGGCCATTTGAAAAAGCATGATATTTTACATAAAAAATGGAAATTGACGACACTCTATTCGTTGGCCAAAACAGAAGTTATAGGCAAGAAACTTAAAGACAAAAATTTTAACTTTGAACTCATACATCTTTTGCCCATAAAAAGAGAGCAACGATTTTTTTTTCCGTTATATTACTTAATCAATTATCTTTTTCTTGGTATATGATCTGTTGTAAAAATATAGTAAATAATATAAAATATGTAGCAATATTTAAAAAGACAATAAATTGTTATTATATTTTTAAACTCACCTCGCCGTAACTTCCTCATGCAAGAAACTATTAATTTGTTTGTTTCTTTAAATTGAGCAGTTTATTATGCTTCATTTTCGAGTTCATTTTATATCGATTAATGTTAGGTAGAGGCTTTAGAACGTAGAGGCGCCGCGTTGTGTCTGATAGAGTTGGTGATGGACATTAACGTATCTAACTGCATCTCGATGACCTTTTTAATATTATTAGTCATACCTAGGTACTTTTATTATAATAAACCCTAATCAAGCAGTATTTTTAGAAGTACCGGGTGATCTGTTATATTTTGACCACCAACCTAACTCACTTAATTGAAGAGGCATCAAAAAAACTTTAAGCACTAAAATTGTAGGATCTGTCATGGTCATGAATTTTTAGGAAATGATATAAGACGAAACAAATGAATATCAAAATTGGAAAATATTTTACAATTTAATGTTTTCTTAAATGGAACACGCTGTATATTATACGCTCTTCTGGTGGAAAATTATATTTTGGTTTCAAATATATATGCTTTGTATGGTATATTTTAAAAGGTTGTGTTAATAATTACAATTTTAATAAATAGCATAAGTAGGCCCCCACTTGACATATTTTGAGAAAAAACGTTATTTTTACGTGAAAATGGTAATGTTATTTCCCTTTACCAAAAACTTCGTTTTAAAAACGTGATCTTTTTTTAATACTGTTATTTTAATGTAATTTTTGTTCACGTTGTAATTTGTGTTACATTTTTACATTAATTTTATGTAAATAGAAGTAACGTTACTTATAAAACATTTAATTTGCGTTATGTTTTATAACGTCGAAATAAGTAACCTATTTTTCACTTTATCTTAACATTTTTAAATTTCGCGCCTAAAACTCAGCGATCGGCGATTGTCACGTCTGTCATAGACGTTTGACGTTGTGTCGTCGTGTTGTGAGTGTATAGTAGCTGCGTTCGGCAAATACATCTGCGATTGACTTGATTTTTTGTCACGTCACCACAGATCAGTCGGAGAAATTTGTAATAAAAGAACTGTACCAAACACCTGATCTCTGTCAAAGTCAAACTGCTTTGTTTTGATTCAAGAAATATAACCTATTTTTCCCCTTTTCTACTAAAAATGAGTATTCTTACTGTTGTATTGGCCCTATTTAAAGGGATAGATCAACTGTCCTATCCTCTTTGCTATTAACTTATGTTTGAAGACGATGAGGAGGAAGACGTAAAGATTTTGGTCAATTTTCGTCTGTCACCAATATGGTAAACCAGTGAAGACTAAGGTTAGTTCAGGGGTGAACCGTTTTTGTCCTTCCGCATCATAAAGTTCTATTTCCTTCATTTTTTAAAGTTAACTTTCTTATAAGGTCCTCGCCAAAGCAAATTTCAAACCAAAACTAAGAACAAACTTCAAATCAAACTTAACCTCACTAACTGGCTGAGATTTGAGATTAATCGCTTTCATCCGATCAAAAACTCCGAGCAAAAAGATCATCGTCAGAGCGCTCAGATTTTAATTGCCGAACGGTTGACATTTACTTCCCCTACATCCAGATGTCATAAACGAACGATTCAGATCAAATCTAAGCGGTCTGATGTATTTGCCGAACGCGGCTTGTGTATAGGAAGGAGCAGTTTTTGGTGAAAATTTTGGATAGCACCGAATCTCTTTTAAGTTTTGTGAGTTTTCGTTTATTGTAAGCGTAAGTTGTTCTTAATTTTATGATTTAGTCTTTATGAAATAACTGTTGTTTGTTCTTTGTATATTTTACGAGTTCTTTTGTTCTTTACCACAAACGCTTGAAGGGCAAAATGGCGTCTCGTAAATTTTATTTTATTTCTGACCGGTATATTATTAGCTTATAACGTCTTAGTTACGCGGGAATTATAAGGGTCATAACTCCCTTGGGACATTAAGAAAAATTTGACATAAAATCAAACGATTGACATCTAATGTCAATTTGATTGTCATCTATTGAAACATTTATTCCACTTTAAAAATGAACAAAATGTTACTAAAATCGGTCAGAAATAAAATTATCTATGTATCACTGGAATTATAAGGGTCTCAATTACTTCGGGCAATTGCTTATTATAATTCCCTAGATACATAAATAACTATTTATTACAAAAAAAATGCTAAAAGGATCCCTTTAATGTAACAAAAATACCAGCCTTTTGAAGTTAATTCAGAATATAAAACGAGATACGCCACTCTTTTTTTTCCTTTAATTGAATAGTTCTCTAGATTCTACATTTTAACCTCTACAAAAAATGATTATTGGAGTTCTTTATTACTATTGAGGACCCTTGAAAATGTTTCCTATGTAATGTAATATCTCGTGTAATTAGGTTGTTGGAACAATATTTAAAAAATGTTTCGTTTTTAATTTAGAAATAGCGCAAGTTCAGTTTGGAGGAACTACTGAGTACTCGATGGAAAAAATAATAATGGACCACTTCAGGTATGCCGCGAACCGTTGAAGAAACAAAAAAATGAAAACTTATACTATCGCTACTAGATTTTAAATTAAAATAAGTTAAAATTCGTAAATTGTATACGGTAAACTAACGCAACTTGAAAAAATAAAAGTTCATAACTTGAATGTTTTGTTGTTTATTTATAAGTACCCAAATAATAATGTATGAAATAATACGCTACTTTCCTGAGGAAAAATTTAGTTTTATAAGTTAAAAATATGTTAAAAAAACGCAGAATTGTACCATAATATAATACGTTATAAAAACGTTAAAATTAGTAACGTTATTTTAACCAACGTCAGAACACCGTAACATTAAGCGTGTTTTATACATTGAAAACACGTTTATTCGTATTCTAACGTTTTTCAGTCTGACGTAAAATTATACATGAAATTTACGTTTTCTTGCCAAGTGGGCCTAGACAAAATAATAATGTTCGATTGAATATGCTGCAATTGTTTACATTTTACGCATCTGTTAAATCATTTACATTTCTTCACAAAAATTCATGAAAGGCCCTACAACTTTAGTTATTAAAGTTTTTTGATATTTCTTCAAATAAATGAGATAGGTGGTGGTCAATATATAACAGATCACCCGGTACTTACCTACTTATTAGGAAGAATGAGAATAATATATACTTATTAGCTCATCGTGTAAAAATACTATATTATGAACTCATTACAGAAATTGCATGGGAGGTAAAAAACTTTGTCTCCACGAGTCAAAAAGTAATTCCAATTAAAATTTGATACATTTGGCAATGCTGCCCGGTTCTGACGTCACAGAATTCTGATTTTGTTCGGTTTCGCTGCTGTTCCTTTTGCTGAAGTTTGATGCGACATTTGTTAGGATTTTAAGGTGTAAGGTATCGTAAGTTTTCGTTTTTAAAATGTTTATTTCTGCAGTTTTTCTTTCGGATGTTGTTTTAATATGGTAACATACGTTTTGGCGTTAGTTAGGTTTTGTGATTTGTGTATTTGGGAAAAGTTTGATTTCGCCCTTATTTTTTAGGTATAATTTACATTTTGATGTATTTATTTACAGGTTTGTTAATTCTTAGTATATATCTTATATATATATATATCCGTTTCGCCGTCGCCGTTTCGCCGTCGCCGTTTCGCCGTCAAATAGAATATAAGTCTATAATTATTACAATTTTTTTATATCTAGCATATACCAAATTGGACCCAAAAAGGTGGATTAGATGCCGTGTTAGCGCTGTTTAACCAATATAAGTCTATAATTATTACAATTTTTTTATATCTAGCATATACCCAATTGGACCCAAAAAGGTGGATTAGATTAGAAACGGCGACGGCTGAACGTCCTAGACCCGAATTCCAATAACCCTAATTATTATTATTGACTTGCCTATGTAGGTATATTTTTATCAAACAATTTTGTTAAAATTTAGCAATATATATTATAACCTTTTTTACGTATTTTATTAATTTCTATTTGACGGCGAAACGGCCCACGGCGAATCGGCTGCCGGCGAATTGTCGCGACGGCGAAACGGCGACGGCGAAACGGCGACGGCGAAACGGCGACGGCTAAATGTCCTAGACCCGTTTTTTTTGTCTTTGTATAGGGACTCATAAAATGCTTGGGCCCCCAAATTCCTCACTAAAATGGCGAAAATAGCGCCAATGGTCCAAATCGCACCACTGCAGAAACCAAAGTGATCTAAGAAAAAGGTTTTTCTCCTTCCAAAAAGGCGGGTAAGGTGGACAGACAGAGTTTTAGGTAATTTTAGCTTTACTTGGCAGCTTTGACATATTACACAATAATAACAACAATAAACTAAGGACGGATAATTAATTATCTTCAATTAGGAAAATATGAAGAAAGTTAGCCTTCCACACATCGCTCCTGATTTAATAAGGGTAAGTTTAAGACACTGAAGGAGTTTCTCTAACTTTCTTATGTCATATAGCCAAAGTGTCTATTACCAGTGGTTTCGTGTTTTTAGCCTTCAAGCATGAAACTAATTCCTTTCAAATTGATGGGTTTAGTAGAAAGACTCATGTGAATTAATAAATAACTCAAACAAACAGCCTCAAGAACCGGTAGAACCAAGAAGATATTTATTAAAAAGAAAACTGAAATTGTAATGTGTAGATTATTGCTTGAGGCTCTGTATGAAGTATCTGTCTTGATTTTTATCATTAAAATTATTAATTTTATGAAGGGGGTGAGTTTAAAAATAAATTACTATTATTCTAATAGCGGCAAATGTGACCTGTAACAAGGTTCTATATACTCCTCTTAAAATTTTGTTTTATTCTTAATTTTCTGAGAAAGCTCGGGTCCCAAGTCGCTCTGCTTTAAAAATCTGGACACCTTCGTTTCCGAAGATCCAATCATGGCAGAATTTATTTCTGAATTAATTCTTCTCAATGTCTTCCCTTGTTTAAATTGGGAGCAATGCTTCGTCGTTTTCCAGCTTTCGCCTAAATAAATTCCAGTTTGTCCTGGTCACTGAGACGAAGCCTTGCCCCTTCTCCTCAGGATTGCCGTATTCTACCATAACTGGTCTATGATCTGTTGTTAGCTCTGACGAAACTACTGGCTGAGATATTCTGCCAGTATTTTTAATTACAAAGATGTCCAGGATTTCCCTCAGCGACCCTGTTTGATAATGAGTGTGCTCTTCCGGCGGCAATATATGATAATCATAATAATATGTTAATGATTTATTATACAGGGTGAGACCTCTCGGATTTTGCGCGCGGTACCCCAAACTATGTGCTTCGCGTTGAGGTCAAAAATTTTTGTCAGACAGTTTTCATTGAATTTAACGTTGGGGCCAGTGTAAACAGAACCCAGTATTAGCCATTTATTTTTAGTTTTTATCTTAATAAAAGTACCTTCGATATGGGTACAATTCGATGGACCTGGCAATCACATTCTTCTTCACAAGAATCATAGTTCCCCCGAGCCGTCTGATCTCTCGATCATTCCTAAAAATATTGTTATTAGGGAACGTAAAACGTTCACCCTTCAGCCATGTCTCTTGTATAAGAAGTAAGTCAATGCCGTTTCTTTCTACAAAATCAACAATTTCAAGTTTCTTGCCCCTGATACCGTTTATATTGATTGTCGCTAAGCTGAAGAAAGCAAGTTTTACCTGTAATGTCATTAACGATTCGCATTTGCTAGAGTCGTCATCTTATTTTGGACTTCCATTTGCAAGTTAGCTTGAAACTCCGTTAGAAGCGACTGCATTGACTTCTGAAGAATAGCATGCCCCTGGTGCCTGATTGTTTTCGCTTACATTGTTATCATTGTTATTGCTATTTTCCCTGAGATTGGCGTTATTTTGTTGCCTCCAAGTAAAATTTGGATTCAATCTTGTTCTGTTTGAATTTTTATTTTCTGTGTTGTTAATATTTCGTTGCACCTCTTTTAATAATAATAATATTAATGTTACATAATAAGCACTTATTGAGTGTTATGATAATATTACTGGCTAAAGCAACGACAAATCAGTATTTATATGAACTATTATGCTTAAAATTAGTTCAAGAATATCCGTTCAAACCTTTTTTTTACATATTAGGTATAAATAAATTTAACTTAGTAGTACCTATTCTTACTAATGTTCTTACATAATATAGTTACCTGTTTAAATAAACATTTCGAGCAATCCTCCATAAAATATTATTACATTTTTATGTATCTTTTATTATTTAATTAAAAATCAATTATCCCCAAACTATTTATTGGTCAATTATCCTTCCAATAAAGGAACCTATTGATAAACCGTCCATAAACTAACAAATTTATCAATAAATATTAATAAATCTCTAAAATTACGACTATAAAAACCCAACGAGACATCTTTATTATCGAAAAATATTCGAGATGAGCAAAACAAGTAGATTAACTTAATTCTATCTGACATATTGTTCGGGAATCATACTAAATTTTACTTAAGATTGTTATCGTCATTTGGGGGTCAAAAAAGCCGCTATTTTGGATACTGTTTGTCTAAATCCTTAGTTATATTCGTAAGCTTACGTTAAGCCGTATTGCTTAAAGTTTTATAAATTACAGACTTTCATAATACCTCATTATTATTGGGTACATTCATACAGTCGCGATTTTACCAGATCATATGAATACTGAATGAAACGAAAGAAAAATTTTAAGTTGAAGTGTGGTTGACCGTTGAAAACTATCCAACACTTAAACTTATTCGAGTTGCTGAAGTATTCAAAAAAATCAGAAATAGTTACTACAACGCAATTAAATAAGAGAAACACAAGTATTTTAAACTTTTAATGTTTCCTTAACGATTATTCCGTTAGAATGCAGTTTTGTTGTGAACAGTGGATTAAATGAATAATAACCAATGACTAAACCGTAATAAATGAAGTAGTATTGATGAAATTACCTACTTTCTGTAAACATACAGTAAAGAATCAAAAGACAAGAATATGAGTTCGAGAAAATCTTTACATAATAATTCAAGGAACGCATGCCATTGCAGACAAGGCAAATAGTAAATGACCTCCTCTTGCTAATATGCAGGAATCATCTCTCATAGACTTGCGAACTCTCGAATATTCCAGGAGTATTGCGAATTATTTTCCATGAAGCTATAATTATGTTCCTCAAATCTTCCTCTGTCTGGATAGGGCTCTGGTAGTGGTACATCAACGATTTTAAATGTCCGAAAGAAAAAATCTAGACCATTTAAATCGGGGGACATGGCTGAGGTCCACCTCGACCTATCCAACGGTTGCATTGTTGATGTAAAAACTCCCTTACCACCTAACCGAAATGTAGCGGTGCACCATCATGAATAAACCAAAATTGGTTTCTTAGTTCAACCTTCTAACAGTACTGGGAGTTCCTCTTCTAAAAATTGATGATAATATTGCCCGTTTAATCTTCTTGGCAGGAAAAATGCCCGCACCAAATAGTCTCCAATAATGCCAGGCCACACATTTACTGTAAACTGATAGTCGAAATGACTTGCGACAATCCCATGAGGATTCTTTTCTGCCCAGAATTTCTGATAGCATTATTTGAAAAACTTAATTTATCAATAAATAACATTTTATTCACAAACAACGGAATTTGAGCCAACATCTGAATGAACTACCGTCAAAAATTCAGGATGGAAAGTCGCTTGGGAGAAGAGCTTCGACTGTCTGGATATGGTGAAGATATATCAAATTTTGCATCAAACTTAACTAAACTTAACTTATTTTCCATTATTGAAAGTTGACTTTGTTGATTAACAGATCTCGCCGCATAATAAGAATTATAGAAATAATAATAATAACTTAGATGGTTCAGACTCAAAAGGTGCAATATTGTCCACTACAGCTTAAACGACAAGCATCTACAATGCAGATAACTCTGCCAGTACTAGTAATATCACTGTAGAAGTAGCAAATAATGTTTAAATTAAGACATCACAAGAAAATGAAGAACTTGGTGACATTTTTGAAGAAAGTAATGCTTTAGAATCAAACACAGCACTAAATTTAGCTGAAACTGAAAAAATAAAAGATGACGTCGAAGATGTGACTGGAGAAATCAAAGAAGAACCCTAAGAACATGATGCAAATGTGTCAGTCAGTACCTCAAATGGTGCCTTAAATATTTTACATAATTCAAGCACCCCAAACCCAAAAATTAAGGAAGGTCCTTTAAATCATGACAATATTGATTGTGATACGGAGTGATACCAGTAAAAATAATATTCCACTACAAAATAATGAAATTATTACTGACCAACAACCCGAAGAGAAATCAGAAATTAAAGATAATTATCAAAACAAAGATGGTGCTTCTGGAAGTGGTGCAGGTCTTAAGAAAGTTCACAAGCAGAGGTGTTGGTATGGGGCCCAGTGTTTTAGACAAACTCAAATCATCGTCAATCATTTGTTCATTCTGGAGACCAGGACTATAAATCTGATCCAGATAAAATCCAGATCCACAATAATTTTAAGACAAATGTCAATCTTTTATGTTTGTTTTATTATTGATTTTTATTGACTTTAGAAAAGTGTCAGTCTTTTGTTATTTATATATATATAATTTATCATACATCTGTTCAATGCAAATATTAGAATAGTAGACCAAAACGAAATTTGGGCATGGTCAAAAATTTTCGTCTGCGACGCTATTTTTCCGCCTCTGGTACTCCAGCCGCTCCTGACTACCTGCACACGAACTGCCACTGCGTGGTTGTACTATCTCAAGTAAGACAGGCCAGCTGACCGCTGCTGGAAAAAAATAAATGTTGGCAGTTTTGAAACAACTAAGTAAGGATACATCACATTCCTGTAGTTCTGTTTAAATTTCGCTTAGTCAACGAAAATCACGATTCAGTAAGTTCACTGGATCCAAACAAACCGAACAACGATGAAATCGGATAAAGCTGTGACAATGAAAGCTCTCCAATCGATAGCATCTAGTGCAACCGCCATGCAGCATATAATAGAGCGCTTCGCTTGGCAGTCAGGTTAGAGGGGGGGCAGGGATGGATTTGGTATAGAAATTATAAATAATATAATATAATTATAAATTGGTATCATGAATGACGATTGGCAAAAATAACATTAATTTTGATTTTATTATTGCAGGAATTACCTTATGAAAACAGGGAAAGTGGTGCTTTCATCGATTCCATGAGCCGTATATCGCTGGTGTAAAAATGTTTTGATCAATAAGCATGACACAAAGAAAGATTAATAAAATATTAAAAAGAAAATAATTGTTGCCAATTTGTGCGAGGGCGGGAAAGTTCTGACCTGAACTAACTCAGAATTTACAAACAACTTTACGCAGAACTTTTTATAATTTTATTATTTCTTAACTTCTCGGATTACCCTACGTTCTTGGTGTCGCTCCAGCACGTATTTTTGCGCTTAAAAACACAGTCACGTCTCAGCTGGACGGGCCATTGTATGTAAAGCAACCTTAGAACGGGCTTGACCTCCCAGTGAGTATGTAATGATTATGCCGGGCCCGATTATACTTAACACTCTGTATGTGTCTCGGCTAGAAGGCTTCCCGATGAATTATTAATACTTCTATTTTCAAATTATTATTTATTTTATTACCGTTTTTATCGATATCTATTTTTCATTTAGTGTACGTGTAAAATTCTGGTGAGTTTGCCGACAGGATGTCACAGTATTTTTATTGACTCTTAACGGGGATTGGTTGCACCTACCGGCACCGCCTTTGTGAAGAAGATACCGATCGAAAAGTAAACTTTTACAGCTGAAACTAAGCATGAAAACTTCTTTTTCTAATTTTGTCTCGAAAAATAGATATTTCGAACGCGCTAGCGAGTTCGAAATATATCCATTTCGAACTCCGAATTTTATTTTTTAAAAGTTGGCATTGGTTATATTTAAATGTTTTATTCTGTTGACGTCTGACGTTTCCTGTTATTGTTATCCATGAGAAAAGAAAGTTTTCGGGATTTCTCTGGTAAAAGTTGATTTATCGTTTTATTAGCAATATCCCTTAACTCAGGGGGAGTTAAACTTAGATTATCATGCTCCATATTTTTTTAATTATAATTATGAACAACTCTATGAAATATTAAATCACAAATTTCGTGACAATGACACAAAGAAAATATTATTTATTGTCAAGGCTACTATGATAAAAAGAAATTTAGAGTATTACCAACATAGAATTTAGACACACAAATTTACAAAATTTGAAGGGTTGATTTTCTTTTTAAATATGTATTTTCTTATTGAAAAAAATACAAAATAGAAAAAATAGTATAAAGTACGTGTTTTATAAAGCAGTTAGAGCACTTGTCCCGTTAAAAAACTCGCCGCAAGCGGCTCGTTTTTTAACATGGACGCGTGCTATAAGATGATGCTTTATAAAACATGTACTTTAATATACTATTTCAATCCGATTAACATATAAAGTCAAGCGCACATATACAAGGTGTTTCAGAAGTACGATACGTAACTTCAGGGGGTGATTTCTTATGATATTCTAAGAGAAAAAGTTTATGTGAACTTGTGTCTTTAATATACAGGGTGTTAAAGTTCTTTTTTTACCATTTTTTTATAATTTTGTAAAATATCCTTGTCCCGATTTTATTGAAATTTGGGACCGTTGTTGATAATTAAAGGGCATATATGCACATAAATTTAGCCAAAATATGCGCATATACAGGGTCGTTGGTATGTATGGAAACGGTCGATTATTTCTTAAAGTAAAACAGTTAGCAAAAAATATTCAAGATAAAAGTTTCAGGGTTTCTAAAGTTCTATTAGAATTCTTGAAAAATAAGTATACAGGATGAGTCAGAAAACCGTAGAGAAACAAAGTTACTTTTTTTTAAACGGAACACCCTATATCTTAGAATATTTTTGGATTTTACATAAAATACCAATTATTTTTCAATAAGTGTATTACAAGTCTAAACCTAATAGTTTCCGAGATATCGACTATTGAAAAATCACATTTTTGAACTTTGACAGCTTCTAGCTTTTTAACGGTACGTCTTAGAGTAAAACGGCTTACATGTCCCTATCTTAGTTTCTTATTATCTTTCTAAAAGTGTCAACTTCCGGTTAATCCGGATGTAACTCAAAAGCCGGAAATACAGTACTTTCGATTTAACCGGAAGTTGATGTTTTTGGGAAGATAATAAAAAAGTAAGATAGGGACATGTAAGCCGTTTCACTCTAAGACGTACCGTTAGAAAGCTAGAAGCTGTCAAAGTTCAAAAATGTCATTTTTCAAAAGTCGATATCTCGGAAACTATTAGGTTTAGGCTTATAATGCACAATAATTATTATTTTATGCTAAATCCAAAAATATTTTAAGATATAAGGTGTTCCATTTATAAAAAAAAACTTTACTTCTCCACGGTTTTCTGCCTCATCCTGTATACTTATTTGTTAAAAATTCTAATAGACCTTAAAAAACCCTAAAACTTTTGTCTAAAATATTTTTTGCTAACTATTATAGTATAAGAAATAATCGACCGTTTCCATACATACCAACGACCCTGTATATGCCTTGTTTGCATTTAAAATATGCAGTTATATGCATTTTTTTTACCAAATATGCCGACTGGTATGCAATATTCCTTAACTTATTATAGTAAAATAGGGTAATGAAACACACAGAGTCCTAAGAAAGATGTTTATTAAAAAAAAATGCAAACAAAGAACACAGAAAAATAAAAGTAAACAATTTGTTAACGTAAAATGGTATAAAAGACATTTATTACTAAATATTTTTCAAAATTTTCAACTAAAAAGGATTATCTTCTATCAGTAAAAATATGTTTATACGCTTCTTTTAACCTCTACTGATGTAATCGGACAATACTGCAACTTGGGTAGTAACGTATAAAGCTAAAATACAACTTCGTTGGATGGTTTACCTTCATAAATGCTTTTTACTGCAATTAAGTATTTAAGTCCTTTATTTTTTTTTAGAGTTACATCCTATTTGTTTCTTACTTGACCTCCTACTTTACCGGGAATGTTGTTACATTTAGCGAAAAACGTTTTAACAATAATGTAAAAATGTTAATCACCCAGTAAAGCTCTAATTTCTTCTAAAAGGGTTTCGTATACTGAATGGACATTCTTCTTTCTAAGCGTGAATTCGCCAGGAATGGTTTGTTCAACTACTTTTGCAAAAATCCTCTAAATTTCGGATTTTGCAATTTTTTTAAGGGTATGTTTGCTGCGACCAAAGCCTTGCATAAGTCTTTTTGAAAAATTTCTTATTCAGATTTCGATCTTTCTCAAACATTTTGAAATGCCTTTTTTACACTTAGCTGAACTGGCGGATATTTCATTTTTTGCAACTTTAATATATGCAGCGGTGTTTTAAAATGTTGATCGATTTGGAACTTCTTTTTCACAAACAGTAATTGTTGCACAAGCTTTACAGAAGACTTTTTCCCCACTAAATTCTAACTCTCGGAAATTTTTAGTTCACGAAGACGTTTTTGCCAATTTAGACATTTTGAACACAAATTTGAAATTACTAGTTTCACACTGAAAATACTGAAATCTTTCGACAAACTGAAAGAAAAGTGCGTATTACAACCCGATATAAATACAGTTTGTTAAGCAGTTAATAATAAGGCATTATTAACTGCCAATAAATAACCCCTAACAATATATCCGCAAACCCCGGAAACCCCTAATTAATACCTTGTGTGTAATAAAAACGTAAACATTAGTTATTATATATTTAGATTAAAAAATCCCTGAAACAAGTGCCGGACTGGACATTAAACCTATGAGTCAACGAGTTTTCATGACCCGGTGTTTTTAATTTTTTGATAACGCCGAAAACGTAAAAATATGCTCATAAAATAATAATTTGGGAAAAATATGCATTTTATTATAAAATTGACAACATATGCAAAAAATGCATATACAGGGTGATTTCTAAGGTGATACTTTTTTTTCAACTACCTAAAAGAAACAACTCTCTCAAATAACTTTTTTTAAATAACTCAAAAATAAAGGAGATACGGTAATGTAAAAAGCCTACGATACGACTGCTGATAATTTTTTTTGTTGGTGTTTATTTTTTTTTTTATGTCAAGCAGTGAAGTCTCAATTTGTTGTCGGTTCGTCGCGTGATAGATTTCAGTTAGTTTGGGAGTGTTTAAAAATGAAAGTGGCTCATGTATATGAAAAAATATCTCCTTTATTTTTGATTTATTTAAAAAAATTTATTTGAAAAAGTTGTTTCTTTTAAGTAGTTGTATACACAGTTGAAAAAAGTATCACCTTATAAATCACCCTGTATATGCACTTTGCGTATATTCCGCCCTTTATTCATAATGATAAAGTGCTTAATTAGCCCTTACTAGATTAAATTTATTAAGGTCAGTGGCGTCCCGGGGAGCAACTTAACGAATTCCCTGTATTGTTCTCGTATCTTATTTCGTTTTCGAGAGAAAATATTAAAAACCACTTTACTGCACGTACAAAAAAATTCCTGTGTATTTCAAAGTTATTTAAAACATGTGGTAAAGGTAAGTTGTGATGTCTAATTTACCTGTTTTGTCAATGACAACCCCCATGTCCCTTTTAACTACGCTTATGCTTTTCCTTTGCCCAGTTGCGTCCGCCATTCCAGGTGGCTAAACTCGTTAAGGCCGCGCACCCAGAAACAAATGCACAAAGACACGTGGGTGGCTGCATATCTTAAGGGGCATTTTATGTTTATCGTCGATTCGCCGGACATATTTTAACGTCGGGCTTGGCGTTATTAATGGTTAGTAGGCTGTGAGGTGTTTGTTGTCCGACGTTGCGTTGACAATTACACAACTACTTACATGCCTGGCTACTGTGAGGACGAGGCTCGTGGGAGTTGGTTAGCAAATAATGGATAATACTTTATATAATTGTAAAGATTTTATTGAAATAATGATTTTAGGTACGTGTACAATCACCTGAAAATGGGAATCTTGTTGTGTTTAAGCTGTCCTCTGCCAGACAAATGCTAGAAAACATTCAATGGTTGGTGGTGAGTTTGCTTTAAAGTATGCATGACCCTCATATACAGGGTGTCCCGAAATTAAGGGGCAATGCTTTACCACCATATTCTCCGACTACAAATAATAGAATTTTTTCATGTGGACATAAGTGCAGAAATGTTTGTTAAGGGAGCTACCCCCCCTCGAATAGGGAACCACCCTGAAATCGTTTTTTAACATTAAAAATGTTTATATGATCGCACGGGCACGTTATAGTTTGGACGGAATTCAACGAAATTCTTGTGTTGCATTTGTCCCTTACGTCACACAGTCTAACGACACCGAATTAAAATGATCCACAAGCGGAACTACGCGAACCGCCGCCGCCAAGCCGGTGCACTACCACCAAAAAGACAAGGCCGTGAAACTGATGAGTCATCACAAGTCGACCCAAAAATTCTAAAATATAAGTTTACGCGGTGCATGGAGCATGTTTTTTATTTGTGTATTTTATGGTATTTACTACCTATAATCTTGTAAATTACAGATATTTTTTGGTGTTTAAGTGTGCTTGTATTTAGGTACTGTGCTTCTATCGTTTACTTTTACTTAGACGTATAAAACACACGAAAAACATTGAGCCAGAAAGGTTATGTTATTGTTTATGTTTTAGAACTTTTAATTAAAAATCATGCCGGATAGTTGTTGTGTTCCAAACTGTAGGGGAAATTGTGATACCAGTGAGAAAAATGACAGTTTTTGGATTTTCTCAAGACCCCGGGCTGCAGAAACAATGGTTATGGGCAATTAAAAGGAAATATTTTGTTCCTACTAAAGCAAGCAAGGTAGGTTTGTGTCTATGAATATTTTAACAACTTGTAATTATCGAAAATAAAATTATTTTTAGGTGCGTGAATTACACTTTCAACCCAACTTCACTAAAAGAAAAACAACCTTCTAGATTGGGGCAACTGTTGAAGTTATGGAGGCAGCACTAAAAATTCCACGATTAGTTAAAGGTAAGAGATATTAGAAAATATGATGTAAACATAAACATAAATGTTTGATGTAGCTAAAATATTTAATGCTTGTTATTGTTAATTTGTACTATTTTTAAATGACTTCTTATTTATTTTAGGAGCTGTCCTAACCCAGATGCTTGCATGTCCATCGTAGATACTTGTCGAAAGATGATATCCCTATGCGAATCTCTCCAGAGTTTAAATGCCTACGAATGAAATTTTGAGAAAACTTGCAGAAAGTATAAGAGCATCAGCAATTTACAATGAGTCAATTACTTTCTCTAACTTGGTTAAAGCTTTTGACAAGTTGGCAGAACCAGGCTGTGGATGAGTGAATGGAAAAGGAAAAGAAAATATTTGTTTTTTCTATATAAATGAATCACAGAATAATCTTGCCCCAAAATTGTCAGTGTTTTTTAATGACGAACTTAATATAAAAGTGTTTTATACTGAAGTGAAAAAAATTCTGTGTAGTGACAAAAGTGTTCTAAAATGACTAAGTGACTAACATTAATACTTTAAAAACTGTGTTATCGAAACACAAAAATTTAACTTTATTTTTGTACTTTTACAGTTCATATCTGACGAGTTTTCACAAGAAAAGAAGTTTTACATTTTATTCAAGAAAAGCTTAAGTTAGTAACGATAACAATAACTGCCTCAGATATTCTTGCAAGCACTGTTTGCTTATTTATTACACTTCATAATCTCTCCTCAGGCATATATATTTTTAAGAAGTGCAAATTGACGTTATATTTTCATCCCCACAAAATGAAAATATGAAATGACACAGGGATTGCAAAAAGCATGCCAAATCTGAAGCGGCCAAAAAAGCATTAATACTTATTTGTGCACCCATCAGTTTAAGTTACCTACTTTAGTTTAAATACATAAGTATGTCAAGAAAATAGACAGCATATCTATGCATTTCGTAATTATACGCTGTGTAAATTTCTTTTTTGAACAATGTAAAATTTGCGATTGAAATTATTACTGGAATATCATTTATTTTCATGTTCTCTTTTGTATTTTGTGAAATAATTTATATTTTTTTATTAAAATATATAACCGACAGTTAAACTATTATTTCTTTCCACGTTTACTTTCCAATTTAATCTCCTATCCAGACAAAATAAAATAAAAGTTCTTTGTGTGTATATAGAAATAATACCAATTCAATTAAAAATACTTAGGTTATACATTTATAAGTACTAAAATACTTTTTTGGTATGGGATTATACTTTACGTAAGTAAAATGTATCATACTAAATCGCAATATAAAAAAAAATCTTTATTGCAATTTATTTTATCAGGAGGTCGACCGCCATGGGTCGACATGTGATAACTCATACTTTCTCGCTTTTAGGCCTTGTTTTTCGGTGGTAGTGGCCGATGGCCCGATGATGACGGGGAAGGGAGAAGGGACGAAGGACGACGGGATCAGACCAAGTCGAGAGTTAGAGGCGCGTTAGAGTTTATAACCTTTATTTTACTTTTTTTTATATTATGAATCAATAAAACTTATATCAACTACCTAAATATTACATTCAAATCTATGAGTTTTCGCAGATCTCAAATCTCACAATAGTCACAAGCGTTGCACTCTGCTTCGGCATTTTCAATGTCCTACCCGGTTGCATCTTTGTAAAGAACTGTAAATTTTTTTAAATATTTTCGAACCCGTTCATAATTAAATTTTGAAATTAGGTATGGTTATAAACTTTTAACGATAAATTAGTTTCTGAATTCATAGTTTCAATAATTTAGGCGTCACATACCGGGGTGGTTAAGGGTTAAAATAATCCCATTTTTCAACCAGTTGCTTTTTTATCATTTTCCTTATAATTATGAAATTTCAAAGTATTCTGCGTAAAAAAGGTTCCCTTAGTTCACCTTGATAGGACTTACAGTTTTTGAGTAAAATCGTTTTAAACAAAATTACGACAAGGAGTTAATTAATAAAATTATTCTTAAAGCTTGTATATCAAAATTGTACTAAAAACTACAAAATTAATAAAAGTAGATGCTTATAAAATATGTGCAGTCAGCTTTTACGCCTCTTACGAAACTAAATAAATTGAAAACAAAATAAATATGACAACTTATTTAGAGAGTAATTTAGAGTGAGACATGAAATAGGGTTCTTTAACAAAAATTTTCTGAAGAATGAAATTTAAATTGAAACCAAGAACTGCTCCTGGAGAAGGTGTTCAAATAGACCCCTATTTTCTATGATACAAAGTCCAGCTCTATGGCGAATGTTGTGAGATGCCCGAAGAATCTGAAAATGATTTCTTCTTATTTCATTTCCTGCTTGAAAAATTCGCTGAAGCATATCCTCACGGGTATCCACCTCCGTTGCATAAACTATGTTGCACATATGACCCCAAAAATAATAGTCGGGTGGATTTAAGTCCGGCGATCTCGCTGGCCAGGATACTGGTCCACCTCTGCTTATCCACTTTTCAGGATAATTCTCATCTAACCAGTTACGAACAGGCCGTCCAAAATGGGCAGGGGCACCGTCGTGTTGGAAATACATCCCCAACCTAGACCTTAAGGATACGTCCAACAGTCCTGCTAACTGATTTTGAAGAAAGAGCAAATATCTCTCGCTGGTTAAATTATTCGGCATTTCAAGTGGACCAATTAATTGATTTCCAATTACTCCCGCCCACAAATTGACGGAGAACCTATATTATTGACAAATAGTTCTTCGGACTGCTCTTGGATTTTCATCGTGCCAAAAGTGACTATTACGAGAATTAAATACTTTAGTTCTACTAAATGTTGCCTCATCAGACCACAAAATTTTAATTAGCAAATTTTGATGTCCTAAAATCCACTGACATAACTCGATTCTGGATGGGAAAGCTCTAGGCAATAGCTCTTGAACCCTATAATAATAATATAGGTGAAGACCTTGCATCTGAGTCATTCTTCCTATCTAAAATAGATATTCGTTATAATTATGGATAGTAATATGGTAAAGTAAAACGCATTACAATTGATTTCGGAATATTGACTTCTGTAGCCAATGGTCTAAGTCCAACTTGAGGAATATCTACTATTTCCATACCATTCTTCATCAAACTTCTATATTTTTCCTTCTTTCTGCTAAAACAGCTCACTCCCAAAACAGCGGACATATGTTTATTAAACAAAATAAGTTTCCTTCTATGTCCTCTACCATCCCTTAAAGTTTGTCGGTATGTTTTTGGGACCCCCTGTATATATGTATAATGTTCGACGTAAGGATGAATATTTACTTATATATTTTTTCTTGTTAAAACATGTTTTGGGTAATATTACCAAGCTACGGTGTATATTATTGGAGTCAATTACGCAAAGTTTTAAAGTCTTATTTACTTTAAATGTTTCTGATAATGATACATTGAATTTAAGCTTTATTGTTTTAGAGTTACCCACACAAAGATTTAATTTATAGTTTAACATGGTTCTTGTATTATTACCTACGATCTAAGTTCTATGAGAGTCGCCCAAATTTTTAATTTTTTTTTTATTCAAGATCTTTCTGCAGATACTACCAGGAATCTAAGCGATCTTTTAGATTTTGTTACACACAGCTTTAACTTCCTGTTAATCATGTTTTTAATACTTGAGGCTGAGGTTAGTGCAAAAGCAGACACGTCTATTTGAGCTTAATAAAAATGCCGCAAAATTAGACCTATAAACTTATAAACAGAAACCTTCAAATTCTTATTAAACATGTTACTGCATATATTACCTCGGTCCTAAGCTACGTTTTATTATATTCTGTCATACGAAGTTTCCAGTTTTAAGAAAACTTGTTTCTACTTTTAATATTACCAAGGAGCTATTTTATTAGATTTCGTGGCAGAAAGCTTCAATTTTTTTTTTAAACATATTTCTGATAACATTACCGTGAACATCAGCTATGCTTTATTGGCTTCTGTGGAAAAAGCATCAGATTCCTGTTAAGCATGTTTCTGGTAATAGATAAGTATCCAGAGACAATAGATAAGGATTCATGTCAGAAAAAGAAAATTTGATTACATGTATTTAAGAACCTAAAACGAGAAACTAAGCACATAGGATACAGTAAATCCGAACTAGTACAAAAGGTTTCCAAGCTAACAGGGGTTCCTTATAGTACTTTGTGTGTAAATAAAGGGAACAAACAAAGAAAAAAAATGATCCGATTTGGGCAAACCCAAGGATTTGGATGTGGCTACAGCCAAACTATTATGAAGTTTCATATTTGAGAAATATAAAAATAATATTCCCACTATAGAAATAATAGTAAAAAAACTTAAAAAGCTCAAAAAAACCTTGGTCAGAACCGTCAGAAAGTACTTTACGGCGAAGGCTTAAGAAACTAGGATATTACTTGGACGAGACCTGGTATGACACTCGCGATACTGCGAAAAAGGGTTGGACTGATGACAGATGTCAGTAGAGGAAAACGGACAGTTCTGGGCCAGGTGGTGCTGGTGGTGCTGGTGGTGCAACTAACCCAGGTGGTTCGGTGGTGCGTTTTACGATCTAACCCGGGTGGTTCGGTGGTGCGTTTTATGATCTAACCCGGGTGGTTCGGTGGTGCGTTTTATGACCTAACCCGGGTGGTTCGGTGGTGCTGTTTACAAAATAACCCGAAATTAAACCCGACTTTTTACGACCTAACCCGGATGCTTTCGCGAGGCGGCTTCTCATCTAACCCTAACTTGATCCTTAATATTTATGAACTGACCCGAGATAAAACCCGACTTTTTACGACCTAACCCGGATGCTTTCATGAGGCGGCTTCTTATCTAACCCTAACTTGAACCTGAATATTTATGAACTGACCCGAGATAAAACCCGACTTTTTACAACCTAACCCGGATGCTTTCGCGAGGCGGCTTCTCATCTAACCCTAATTTGAACCTGAATATTTATGATCTGACCCGAGATAAAACCCGACTTTTTATGATTTAACCTTAGTGAAACGCCGCTGTTAAAGCGATATAGTAAAAAAAACTCGATTAAAATTTTATCTTGTTCGCTAGACCAATTAATTTCCAAATATTATAATTAAAACATACAATCACTACACTGGCGCACCGTCAAAAATCGTGCTTGCACTATCCCAACGTACAGAGCGTCCGCTTCAGAAAATACGGTGCCGTATTTTTTGCGCCGAACGCTCTGGAGGAACACACTCCGATTTGCAAGTACATACACGCTTTGTCGCGGCAAAGCTCGCCGTCAAATTACGGCCACTCTTTTGCGGTACCGCTTTGTAGGAAACCAAAGCTTTAGTGAAACGCCGCTGCCCCAGAACTCTGTCCATATTCCTCTACTGTGTTAATTTATGCGGGTAATAAAACCGACAAGGGTCGGATCGGCCTGCATACTTATAGAGGTAAAAAAACCGCTTTAGAATGTTTTTGGTATATCTTTTTTAGATAATTTTGGGGGAAATAATTTGCCTGAGATGCCAATTAAAAAAGCCTACATTTAATTGTATTTTAGATTCTTGAATTTTGTACATGGATTAAAAATCTACTATTTCTTGAAATTGTATACATTATGTTAGATAATTATTAATATAATGTTATTAAGACTTTGTAAATATCTGTAAAAACTGTTCTAAATCGTGTCATTTCTGAAAATTGTATACTGAGTGTTTAGAATTTAGTAAAAAATTAAAAAAATGTTTTAATGTTATTAAGACCTGTGAAAATTTGTAAAACTGTACAGAATTGTATTATTTTCTGAAAATGATATACTGAGTGTTTAGAATTTAGTAAAAATTAAAAAAATGTTTTAAATTTGTTAAATCATGTGAAATCTTGTATAAAATGACTAGAACCGTTCTTAATCATGACATTTCTGAAAATTGTATACTGAGTGTTTAGAATTTAGTAAAAAATTAAAAAAAATGTTTTAACGTTATTAAGCCCTGTGAAACTTTGTAAAAAATGACTAAAACAGTCGCAAATCGTCCTATTTTCTTAAAAGTGTATACTGAGTGTTTAGAATTTAGTAAAAATTAAAAAAAATGTTTTAAATTTGTTAAATCATGCGAAATCTTGTATAAAATGACTAGAACCGTTCTTAATCATGGCATTTCTGAAAATTGTATACTGAGTGTTTAGAATTTAGTAAAAAATTAAAAAAAATGTTTTAACGTTATTAAGCCCTGTGAAACTTTGTAAAAAATGACTAAAACAGTCGCAAATCGTCCTATTTTCTTAAAAGTGTATACTGAGTGTTTAGAATTTAGTAAAAATTAAAAAAAAATGTTTTAAATTTGTTAAATCATGTGAAATCTTGTATAAAATGACTAGAACCGTTCTTAATCATGACATTTCTGAAAATTGTATACTAAGTGTTTAGAATTTAGTAAAAAATTAAAAAAATGTTTTAACGTTATTAAGCCCTGTGAAACTTTGTAAAAAAATGACTAAAACAGTCGCAAATCGTCCTATTTTCTTAAAAGTGTATACTGAGTGTTTAGAATTTAGTAAAAATTAAAAAAAATGTTTTAAATTTGTTAAATCATGCGAAATCTTGTATAAAATGACTAGAACCGTTCTTAATCATGGCATTTCTGAAAATTGTATACTGAGTGTTTAGAATTTAGTAAAAAATTAAAAAAAATGTTTTAACGTTATTAAGCCCTGTGAAACTTTGTAAAAAATGACTAAAACAGTCGCAAATCGTCATATTTTCTTAAAAGTGTATACTGAGTGTTTAGAATTTAGTAAAAATTAAAAAAAATGTTTTAAATTTGTTAAATCATGTGAAATCTTGTATAAAATGACTAGAACCGTTCTTAATCATGACATTTCTGAAAATTGTATACTGAGTGTTAAGTATTTTAGTTGAAAATAAGATCATAAATCATCTATACAAAACAAGCGCCCCTTATGGATTTGAACGAAAATCATAGATTCGACTATTTTCATGAAAAATAAATCTAAGTACGGAATAATGCAGGAAGATTATCTATTTTCTTGGTTTAGAAAGTGATGTAGTTAAGATTTATAACTTAGGAATAAATAAATTATTATTAATCTTTTCGACCTATTTCTCTTGCATATTTAATTTCTTTGATAGTAAGAACTAATCTTTTTATTTTACAAAGTAAAAAAAAAAAGCTAAAGATCGGCGTTGTCAGTCAGGTATAAGAACTGATTTAACACGATGGTTTTTGTACAAACGTTCACATACAATTGTATGCTTTTTAACCGATTGTGTCGGAAAAAATGACGATTTATAGATTAGATATTTAGACGAAGAGCTAACCTTCTCAATAAAGTATTGATTATTGCCCTGCTAGCTAGACAACACTTTTTATGTTAGTCAAAAAAAATTTTTTTTTTTCGGACGCTATTACAGATTTCATCGTTAACTAACAAACATTAAGACCAAAAAATTAGCGTGCAAGATGAAATGTTTAGGTTCACTTCATTTCTACATTATTTTACAACTCTCAATCGCATTAAAAACAAGATCGAATAAAAAATAACTTATGACATATGGACGAAAAATGTTTTTCGGGCTATTTAGGTTAGCGACCGCATTACGCCTGAAATACTACATTTTTCGAGCTTATAACATAATTTACTATTTTAACGTTAAAATAGGGGAAATGATGTATCAAAATGGATACTTTTTTTTGTCGGTCACGAGATTATAGTTTCTTTTAAAATGAACTCTAATATTTACAACACAAAATATCCTTTAAACCACATTAGTTTAAAACTCGTCTGTCGCTTTCCCTCTATTGTGAGTTTGATTAAAGTATAGCGTAGAATATATTTAGATGAATTTCGCAAATGTTGAATACTTTCAAAACTGAAAAAGCCGCCCTTTGCAATAAATATCTCCGTAGAGTTAGGTACCCTGCAGATTAAGGGTATTTCAGCGGATAATCATATACAAATTCAAAGATTTTGTCTATTTTAATGGATTAACAAACAATATCTATAGGATAACTTTACTGATAAAAAAAAAATAACAAAAATCCATAAAGTCTAGGCTCACATGAAATTCCATAAAGAGCAGCTGCATAGCCTTACCACATCAAACTATATTTTTATTTCGTTCTATTGTCAAAAGTCTGTGTTTAGGAGATTATCGTTCATTTTAAAATGAACTCTAATATGTACATCACCATAAACTACCTCTTAAGCCGTCGTAAAAATACACTTTTCGATTTACCTCTATATTGATTTTCTAATATTAAATATCTACAATAGTCGAAATTCGCTCGCTAATACCTATGTATGCAAGGTTTCTTCAAAAAATGACAATTTTGTTGTTTAATGGCTTGAAAAAATGGAAAAAGGAGGTTTTTGCATCCATTTATTTCCAGATGAGTGTTAAAAATACTTATAAAACTCGGTATACCGAAGATCAAACATTAATGAGAGGGTTGAGTCCTGTTTGCCAAATCCTGATTTTTAATTTGACGTTGGCAACGGTACAATTTTTTAACATTTATCATAAGAGGCGTATATTTTTGGAGCTTAGATCTACCAGTTTATCCACGCCCCATTTATTGTTAGTGCTTTAGTAATTTTACTTTCCAATTATTTTTTACCAAAACGCGTAGTTGAAACAGTGTCTATATCAGACGATATAATAAATTTTAAGGATTAATTTGCTTACAAATACACTTTAATTTATTTAGGCTAAAGCAGCCAGACATATACTGGAACTACGAAAACCCTATTACAATTTGGTTGCCTAGAGAAAATTTTGTAAAAAACATAGCTTTCTACACAAATGCTTGCACATTATGTACCTATCATTTTAAGATACCTGGCGACATCAATGTAAGCATTGACATAATGACGCAAGATATAGATAGGTACTAGAATATTCAAGATTTCTATTAACGATACACTTCAGCATACATGCGAGATGTCATTAATGTCTACGGAAGGCAACAGACATACCAGCTATTTTTACATGGGATTCCATAGACTTGGACGCTTCTTGTTTAGAAATATTTGATGTCATCTTGAGGAGTTCCGTATTGAAGCATCAAACCTACCTGCCAAATAATTGACGAAATATGGGATATCATAAAATATGCCCCCCATCGAACTAAATGATCCTATAAACCAGCTTCACAGACCGTAATTTGTGATGCTAACACGATTAATACGCAATAGAACAAGATTAAGAAACAAAATTTAAAGTAGCTCTTTATCACACGAAAATAATTAAATAATTTACGGTTACAGAACAATAATTATTTTAAAAAGCTGTATAACTAAATATATTATGTTATTAGGAATATTCTGTCTAAAGTAACAGCTAATCTTAGTCGAAAATGAGATCGTATTATTGATTGTTGAATTCGTTAGGTATGAAATAAAATTAGAGATTTCGTCTATTTTTTCACGATTAAAAAAGAATACCTCTATTTAGCTAAAAAATGAAACGATTACAGTGGTAGATTAATTCACTTTACCATGCATGTAAACTACTAATTTTGCAATAAATATCTTCTATATTTCTAGGTAGGTTTACTCGAAAATGTGGGGCTATTTTCATCAAAAATCCCGATACGAAATTGAAAAATTTGCCTATTTTTGTCGGTTTACAAAGTGATAGTGGAATATTGGTTTGATCAAAGAACAATAATTATTTTAAAAATGTTGTATAATTAACTAAATGTCGGTGTTATCAGGCAGGCAAGAAGTTATTTATCTGAATCTTATTTGTACCATTAGCGTTTATATACAAATGTTAGTGGTTTTCAAAAATTGATATCTCGGAAATTATTAGGTTTAGACTTATAATACGCTTATTAAAAAATAATGACTACTTTATGCAAAATTCAAAAATATTATAAGATGTAGGGTATCCCAGTAACTTAACCAAAGATTTTCGGTCTTCGTAAAGCTTTACACGTTTCTTCAGCGTACCAAACATTCACTTTTTTTAAATATCGACATCGGGTTAGGATTCTGAACATAGGATTAACATCACTCCAATAGTGAACATGTTGCGTTGTCACAGTTCCATTCGTTGAAAAGTAAACAAAACCGTTTGAGCTACGTGGGGAATAAATAAAGTTGGCTTGTTGAAAAATTCTAATATTTATTAAGGTAAAAGACTATAAATATATCGATACAACACTTTGGCATTTCTAATACTACAAACATGAATATCTAAAATGTGATATTTACAACCGTCAACTCTCTCTCCCTTCTCTAATTTTGGTACACCAATGCTGTCTTCTAAGTTTATAATATATGGCGTCCTGCAGTTTAATTCCGAAAATGTTTTAACTAAAAATTCCTCTTTAACACATCCTTTAACGTAAATAATGTCTGCGTCTATCAGATTGTTGGATATGATATTATGTAGTTCCTTGTAATCGGTATCACCATAATTATAAAGGATACCATGATGATTTCCAAATAGATATTTGACTTGTTTCTTGCAAGCCTTACTTAAGGTGTCGAATGGTTTAACTGGTTTAAAAAAGTAACTTTTCATACTATTCCCATCATAAATAGCCAATTCTTTCGCGCAAAATTCAGGTATGTTAAATCCTTGAATATCGACTACAACGAACTTCATTGTCTGAAGACTCAAATCAAACAAGTATATTTTCATATTTTTATCGCTCTTAAGTTCGATTTCAAAAGCACACCCCCACTTTTCGATAATTTCACAGTCTTAGCACATAGATCTTATATTTTTATTTACGATCAATTCATCTTTATTCGCCAATCGTCTCAAACGAGTCTGCTTTTGAAAGTAATATAGCCTTAGTATTCAGAAAATATTAATGATATCGGAGCCTAAAACATCCTTGACACTAAAAAATCATTGTGTTTCCTAACAAAACCCATCATCTTGTCTATTTAGCTTGCTTTCCTATTGTTTAGCAGGTTAAATAAAATTACTATTTCGCTCTTTTTGTCTGTACTGAATCGTTAGGGGAATACGTTTCTAGTTCTATAAGAGAGACAGTTAAAATTTATGTAAGCAATCAAAAATCCTACACTATGAGCTACTTAGTTAAAATTTCATATTTCCTTCCTGGGTCAGGCAAAATTTGTGATGTGTCGGACAAAATTTATAAAAATACAAAAAAAAAAAAAAAATGCTGGATGCATTTTTAGCGTGACTTTCTATTTAATACCATCTTATTTCAAGGTATAATTCGGTTGTCAAAATGAGAATAAAATAATTTTCCCATGGTTTATGTCATCTTAAAAAAGTCAAAAGGTTATATTCTGTAGAGGGTCAGATACATTTAAATTTAAATATTTTCTCCAAGAAGAATTTTAAGATAGTATTATAGTAAATAAAAATTCTATACCTCCAATATTTCATGGAAACATATCGTGTTCTAGCGACATAACCCAAAAGTACCTCTATTCAGAAACGCATCGTACTTTTCTTGTCAATAATTGTCTCATTGTCCCATCCATTACATTATTATAATCTTAAAGCACCTGTTACCAGCATTATCTGTTTTTATGGTTTTCATAAAACATAGCGATTACCAATGAAAATTAAACGAAAACTTAATAAATAACTTTTTTTTTTTCAACTGAAATAGACTGATTTTCGATGGAAAAATGTTACTTTTAACTAAAAATGAATATAAGACATATACGCAATGATATTTAGAATAAATCAATCTTTTCTAAAATTACTATGAAATATTCACAAAATCGTTTCGTTATAACCAAAGTAGCAAGGCTTGCAGTTTTCGTATAGAGTTCAAACGCGATACTGAGATGATCTTTTTTTTTTTTTTATATTTTTGTAGGATAATGCACCACTACGTTGTAAGTACTTGAGAGAGGACTTTCTTGAAAAATCCTCAAATTTCTCTGCAATTTTGTTCCTTCTAGAGTTAAATTCACACAGAAAACCCCGTATTCTTATCTTTCAGGTTGGTATATTAAAAAGGGCTTATTAGTATGGTTTAGAAAACAAGCAATATTAATTAACGGATGTTTTTTCGTCGTATGAAGAGTTGAAAAATTTTTTTTTTCCACTCCAATGGTTGCGATGCAGAGAGTCGGGTTTCATCATAATCTTTCAGGGTAGCTCAGGTTTGATTGCATGTAGAGAGTCGGGTTTCATCATAATCTTTCAGGGTAGCTCAGGTTTGATTACATGTACTAAGGTTAGTGCTCCTTGCAATCGGTTTCAGGTTTGACGCGCCCCCCTCAGGTTTGTTCAGGTTTCTCAAACGTTTGAGAAACCTGAACAAACCTGAGGGGGGCGCGTCAAACCTGAAACCGATTGCAAGGAGCACTAACCTTAGTACATGTAATCAAACCTGAGCTACCCTGAAAGATTATGATGAAACCCGACTCTCTACATGCAATCAAACCTGAGCTACCCTGAAAGATTATGATGAAACCCGGCTCTCTGCATCGTAACCATTGGAGTGGAAAAAAAAATTTTTCAACTCTTCATACGACGAAAAAACATCCGTTAATTAATATTGCTTGTTTTCTAAACCATACTAATAAGCCCTTTTTAATATACCAACCTGAAAGATAAGAATACGGGGTTTTCTGTGTGAATTTAACTCTAGAAGGAACAAAATTGCAGAGAAATTTGAGGATTTTTCAAGAAAGTCCTCTCTCAAGTACTTACAACGTAGTGGTGCATTATCCTACAAAAATATAAAAAAAAAAAAAAAGATCATCTCAGTATCGCGTTTGAACTCTATACGAAAACTGCAAGCCTTGCTACTTTGGTTATAACGAAACGATTTTGTGAATATTTCATAGTAATTTTAGAAAAGATTGATTTATTCTAAATATCATTGCGTATATGTCTTATATTCATTTTTAGTTAAAAGTAACATTTTTCCATCGAAAATCAGTCTATTTCAGTTGAAAAAAAAAAAGTTATTTATTAAGTTTTCGTTTAATTTTCATTGGTAATCGCTATGTTTTATGAAAACCATAAAAACAGATAATGCTGGTAACAGGTGCTTTAAGATTATAATAATGTAATGGATGGGACAATGAGACAATTATTGACAAGAAAAGTACGATGCGTTTCTGAATAGAGGTACTTTTGGGTTATGTCGCTAGAACACGATATGTTTCCATGAAATATTGGAGGTATAGAATTTTTATTTACTATAATACTATCTTAAAATTCTTCTTGGAGAAAATATTTAAATTTAAATGTATCTGACCCTCTACAGAATATAACCTTTTGACTTTTTTAAGATGACATAAACCATGGGAAAATTATTTTATTCTCATTTTGACAACCGAATTATACCTTGAAATAAGATGGTATTAAATAGAAAGTCACGCTAAAAATGCATCCAGCATTTTTTTTTTTTTTTTGTATTTTTATAAATTTTGTCCGACACATCACAAATTTTGCCTGACCCAGGAAGGAAATATGAAATTTTAACTAAGTAGCTCATAGTGTAGGATTTTTGATTGCTTACATAAATTTTAACTGTCTCTCTTATAGAACTAGAAACGTATTCCCCTAACGATTCAGTACAGACAAAAAGAGCGAAATAGTAATTTTATTTAACCTGCTAAACAATAGGAAAGCAAGCTAAATAGACAAGATGATGGGTTTTGTTAGGAAACACAATGATTTTTTAGTGTCAAGGATGTTTTAGGCTCCGATATCATTAATATTTTCTGAATACTAAGGCTATATTACTTTCAAAAGCAGACTCGTTTGAGACGATTGGCGAATAAAGATGAATTGATCGTAAATAAAAATATAAGATCTATGTGCTAAGACTGTGAAATTATCGAAAAGTGGGGGTGTGCTTTTGAAATCGAACTTAAGAGCGATAAAAATATGAAAATATACTTGTTTGATTTGAGTCTTCAGACAATGAAGTTCGTTGTAGTCGATATTCAAGGATTTAACATACCTGAATTTTGCGCGAAAGAATTGGCTATTTATGATGGGAATAGTATGAAAAGTTACTTTTTTAAACCAGTTAAACCATTCGACACCTTAAGTAAGGCTTGCAAGAAACAAGTCAAATATCTATTTGGAAATCATCATGGTATCCTTTATAATTATGGTGATACCGATTACAAGGAACTACATAATATCATATCCAACAATCTGATAGACGCAGACATTATTTACGTTAAAGGATGTGTTAAAGAGGAATTTTTAGTTAAAACATTTTCGGAATTAAACTGCAGGACGCCATATATTATAAACTTAGAAGACAGCATTGGTGTACCAAAATTAGAGAAGGGAGAGAGAGTTGACGGTTGTAAATATCACATTTTAGATATTCATGTTTGTAGTATTAGAAATGCCAAAGTGTTGTATCGATATATTTATAGTCTTTTACCTTAATAAATATTAGAATTTTTCAACAAGCCAACTTTATTTATTCCCCACGTAGCTCAAACGGTTTTGTTTACTTTTCAACGAATGGAACTGTGACAACGCAACATGTTCACTATTGGAGTGATGTTAATCCTATGTTCAGAATCCTAACCCGATGTCGATATTTAAAAAAAGTGAATGTTTGGTACGCTGAAGAAACGTGTAAAGCTTTACGAAGACCGAAAATCTTTGGTTAAGTTACTGGGATACCCTACATCTTATAATATTTTTGAATTTTGCATAAAGTAGTCATTATTTTTTAATAAGCGTATTATAAGTCTAAACCTAATAATTTCCGAGATATCAATTTTTGAAAACCACTAACATTTGTATATAAACGCTAATGGTACAAATAAGATTCAGATAAATAACTTCTTGCCTGCCTGATAACACCGACATTTAGTTAATTATACAACATTTTTAAAATAATTATTGTTCTTTGATCAAACCAATATTCCACTATCACTTTGTAAACCGACAAAAATAGGCAAATTTTTCAATTTCGTATCGGGATTTTTGATGAAAATAGCCCCACATTTTCGAGTAAACCTACCTAGAAATATAGAAGATATTTATTGCAAAATTAGTAGTTTACATGCTTGGTAAAGTGAATTAATCTACCACTGTAATCGTTTCATTTTTTAGCTAAATAGAGGTATTCTTTTTTAATCGTGAAAAAATAGACGAAATCTCTAATTTTATTTCATACCTAACGAATTCAACAATCAATAATACGATCTCATTTTCGACTAAGATTAGCTGTTACTTTAGACAGAATATTCCTAATAACATAATATATTTAGTTATACAGCTTTTTAAAATAATTATTGTTCTGTAACCGTAAATTATTTAATTATTTTCGTGTGATAAAGAGCTACTTTAAATTTTGTTTCTTAATCTTGTTCTATTGCGTATTAATCGTGTTAGCATCACAAATTACGGTCTGTGAAGCTGGTTTATAGGATCATTTAGTTCGATGGGGGGCATATTTTATGATATCCCATATTTCGTCAATTATTTGGCAGGTAGGTTTGATGCTTCAATACGGAACTCCTCAAGATGACATCAAATATTTCTAAACAAGAAGCGTCCAAGTCTATGGAATCCCATGTAAAAATAGCTGGTATGTCTGTTGCCTTCCGTAGACATTAATGACATCTCGCATGTATGCTGAAGTGTATCGTTAATAGAAATCTTGAATATTCTAGTACCTATCTATATCTTGCGTCATTATGTCAATGCTTACATTGATGTCGCCAGGTATCTTAAAATGATAGGTACATAATGTGCAAGCATTTGTGTAGAAAGCTATGTTTTTTACAAAATTTTCTCTAGGCAACCAAATTGTAATAGGGTTTTCGTAGTTCCAGTATATGTCTGGCTGCTTTAGCCTAAATAAATTAAAGTGTATTTGTAAGCAAATTAATCCTTAAAATTTATTATATCGTCTGATATAGACACTGTTTCAACTACGCGTTTTGGTAAAAAATAATTGGAAAGTAAAATTACTAAAGCACTAACAATAAATGGGGCGTGGATAAACTGGTAGATCTAAGCTCCAAAAATATACGCCTCTTATGATAAATGTTAAAAAATTGTACCGTTGCCAACGTCAAATTAAAAATCAGGATTTGGCAAACAGGACTCAACCCTCTCATTAATGTTTGATCTTCGGTATACCGAGTTTTATAAGTATTTTTAACACTCATCTGGAAATAAATGGATGCAAAAACCTCCTTTTTCCATTTTTTCAAGCCATTAAACAACAAAATTGTCATTTTTTGAAGAAACCTTGCATACATAGGTATTAGCGAGCGAATTTCGACTATTGTAGATATTTAATATTAGAAAATCAATATAGAGGTAAATCGAAAAGTGTATTTTTACGACGGCTTAAGAGGTAGTTTATGGTGATGTACATATTAGAGTTCATTTTAAAATGAACGATAATCTCCTAAACACAGACTTTTGACAATAGAACGAAATAAAAATATAGTTTGATGTGGTAAGGCTATGCAGCTGCTCTTTATGGAATTTCATGTGAGCCTAGACTTTATGGATTTTTGTTATTTTTTTTTTATCAGTAAAGTTATCCTATAGATATTGTTTGTTAATCCATTAAAATAGACAAAATCTTTGAATTTGTATATGATTATCCGCTGAAATACCCTTAATCTGCAGGGTACCTAACTCTACGGAGATATTTATTGCAAAGGGCGGCTTTTTCAGTTTTGAAAGTATTCAACATTTGCGAAATTCATCTAAATATATTCTACGCTATACTTTAATCAAACTCACAATAGAGGGAAAGCGACAGACGAGTTTTAAACTAATGTGGTTTAAAGGATATTTTGTGTTGTAAATATTAGAGTTCATTTTAAAAGAAACTATAATCTCGTGACCGACAAAAAAAAGTATCCATTTTGATACATCATTTCCCCTATTTTAACGTTAAAATAGTAAATTATGTTATAAGCTCGAAAAATGTAGTATTTCAGGCGTAATGCGGTCGCTAACCTAAATAGCCCGAAAAACATTTTTCGTCCATATGTCATAAGTTATTTTTTATTCGATCTTGTTTTTAATGCGATTGAGAGTTGTAAAATAATGTAGAAATGAAGTGAACCTAAACATTTCATCTTGCACGCTAATTTTTTGGTCTTAATGTTTGTTAGTTAACGATGAAATCTGTAATAGCGTCCGAAAAAAAAAAATTTTTTTTGACTAACATAAAAAGTGTTGTCTAGCTAGCAGGGCAATAATCAATACTTTATTGAGAAGGTTAGCTCTTCGTCTAAATATCTAATCTATAAATCGTCATTTTTTCCGACACAATCGGTTAAAAAGCATACAATTGTATGTGAACGTTTGTACAAAAACCATCGTGTTAAATCAGTTCTTATACCTGACTGACAACGCCGATCTTTAGCTTTTTTTTTTTACTTTGTAAAATAAAAAGATTAGTTCTTACTATCAAAGAAATTAAATATGCAAGAGAAATAGGTCGAAAAGATTAATAATAATTTATTTATTCCTAAGTTATAAATCTTAACTACATCACTTTCTAAACCAAGAAAATAGATAATCTTCCTGCATTATTCCGTACTTAGATTTATTTTTCATGAAAATAGTCGAATCTATGATTTTCGTTCAAATCCATAAGGGGCGCTTGTTTTGTATAGATGATTTATGATCTTATTTTCAACTAAAATACTTAACACTCAGTATACAATTTTCAGAAATGTCATGATTAAGAACGGTTCTAGTCATTTTATACAAGATTTCACATGATTTAACAAATTTAAAACATTTTTTTTAATTTTTACTAAATTCTAAACACTCAGTATAAACTTTTAAGAAAATATGACGATTTGCGACTGTTTTAGTCATTTTTTACAAAGTTTCACAGGGCTTAATAACGTTAAAACATTTTTTTTAATTTTTTACTAAATTCTAAACACTCAGTATACAATTTTCAGAAATGCCATGATTAAGAACGGTTCTAGTCATTTTATACAAGATTTCGCATGATTTAACAAATTTAAAACATTTTTTTTAATTTTTACTAAATTCTAAACACTCAGTATACACTTTTAAGAAAATAGGACGATTTGCGACTGTTTTAGTCATTTTTTTACAAAGTTTCACAGGGCTTAATAACGTTAAAACATTTTTTTAATTTTTTACTAAATTCTAAACACTTAGTATACAATTTTCAGAAATGTCATGATTAAGAACGGTTCTAGTCATTTTATACAAGATTTCACATGATTTAACAAATTTAAAACATTTTTTTTTAATTTTTACTAAATTCTAAACACTCAGTATACACTTTTAAGAAAATAGGACGATTTGCGACTGTTTTAGTCATTTTTTACAAAGTTTCACAGGGCTTAATAACGTTAAAACATTTTTTTTAATTTTTTACTAAATTCTAAACACTCAGTATACAATTTTCAGAAATGCCATGATTAAGAACGGTTCTAGTCATTTTATACAAGATTTCGCATGATTTAACAAATTTAAAACATTTTTTTTAATTTTTACTAAATTCTAAACACTCAGTATACACTTTTAAGAAAATAGGACGATTTGCGACTGTTTTAGTCATTTTTTACAAAGTTTCACAGGGCTTAATAACGTTAAAACATTTTTTTTAATTTTTTACTAAATTCTAAACACTCAGTATACAATTTTCAGAAATGTCATGATTAAGAACGGTTCTAGTCATTTTATACAAGATTTCACATGATTTAACAAATTTAAAACATTTTTTTAATTTTTACTAAATTCTAAACACTCAGTATATCATTTTCAGAAAATAATACAATTCTGTACAGTTTTACAAATTTTCACAGGTCTTAATAACATTAAAACATTTTTTTAATTTTTTACTAAATTCTAAACACTCAGTATACAATTTTCAGAAATGACACGATTTAGAACAGTTTTTACAGATATTTACAAAGTCTTAATAACATTATATTAATAATTATCTAACATAATGTATACAATTTCAAGAAATAGTAGATTTTTAATCCATGTACAAAATTCAAGAATCTAAAATACAATTAAATGTAGGCTTTTTTAATTGGCATCTCAGGCAAATTATTTCCCCCAAAATTATCTAAAAAAGATATACCAAAAACATTCTAAAGCGGTTTTTTTACCTCTATAAGTATGCAGGCCGATCCGACCCTTGTCGGTTTTATTACCCGCATAAATTAACACAGTAGAGGAATATGGACAGAGTTCTGGGGCAGCGGCGTTTCACTAAAGCTTTGGTTTCCTACAAAGCGGTACCGCAAAAGAGTGGCCGTAATTTGACGGCGAGCTTTGCCGCGACAAAGCGTGTATGTACTTGCAAATCGGAGTGTGTTCCTCCAGAGCGTTCGGCGCAAAAAATACGGCACCGTATTTTCTGAAGCGGACGCTCTGTACGTTGGGATAGTGCAAGCACGATTTTTGACGGTGCGCCAGTGTAGTGATTGTATGTTTTAATTATAATATTTGGAAATTAATTGGTCTAGCGAACAAGATAAAATTTTAATCGAGTTTTTTTTACTATATCGCTTTAACAGCGGCGTTTCACTAAGGTTAAATCATAAAAAGTCGGGTTTTATCTCGGGTCAGATCATAAATATTCAGGTTCAAATTAGGGTTAGATGAGAAGCCGCCTCGCGAAAGCATCCGGGTTAGGTTGTAAAAAGTCGGGTTTTATCTCGGGTCAGTTCATAAATATTCAGGTTCAAGTTAGGGTTAGATAAGAAGCCGCCTCATGAAAGCATCCGGGTTAGGTCGTAAAAAGTCGGGTTTTATCTCGGGTCAGTTCATAAATATTAAGGATCAAGTTAGGGTTAGATGAGAAGCCGCCTCGCGAAAGCATCCGGGTTAGGTCGTAAAAAGTCGGGTTTAATTTCGGGTTATTTTGTAAACAGCACCACCGAACCACCCGGGTTAGGTCATAAAACGCACCACCGAACCACCCGGGTTAGATCATAAAACGCACCACCGAACCACCCGGGTTAGATCGTATAACGCACCACCGAACCACCTGGGTTAGTTGCACCACCAGCACCACCAGCACCACCTGGCCCAGAACTGTCCGTTTTCCTCTACTGATGTCAATTCAAAGATGTACCTCCAAGCGAAGGATCTCGTATGGACATTTTGCATTGTATATCTACGAATGGTTGGGTTGCAAATGGGCTTAAACTATGCGGTAAAAAGTTGTGTGGATTACCACAAAAATAATGACTCGAATATTTTTGAGGAGTGGTTTGAAAGTTCTTTAATTCCAAACATAAAATCTCAAAGTGTCCAAAATTTGATGAAGAAAAGTTATACGCCTAAGATGGATATATTACATAGTACTATATTAGTAAGAAGTTAAAAACAACAACAAAGAATGTTATTATTAGTTCGAAGTGATTCTCCGATGGCAAGCAATTCAGGCACTCAAAGAAAACGTTTCCCATTTTCTCTCTAAAGATTTTTTTTTACATTTTTCTTGTCATATTCTCCCTGATTTCGACCCTGTATTCGCAGAGAGTAACAAATAATCTGCGATTTACAATCTTGTCGCGAACTTAAAGTAGCCGAGTTTCTTGTTACAGGACTCCAAGCTGTGGCAATAAATAACCACCGCCATATATTTTTAAATTTACGCCTCCGGGTGGAAAATTTATAGAGCTCTTATTTATAACTTTATTTTATACTGACTGTTTTATTTCTATGGGATTAGTTTTTATTTTATTTTGTGTTTTGAAAAAATTATCAATTTAAATGGTAAGAAATACGACGTAAATAGAACCTTCCTATTACATCAAAAAAAAAAAAATGTTTAACAAAATTCAAGCCGTTTACAGATATTGAAGCTTCTCAAAGCAAAATTTATTTTTCTTTAAAATGTACCTCGCCTTTCTCCCTTCATAATGTTTTTGTTTAAATGTTAGAGACAATAATGTATCATGATAGACGTATTTTGGACTTCTATTGTCAGTGTTTATTTTATCACAAAGTTTCAACTGATGACCCTCATCACATGAACAAGGAATAGTACAATCCTCTGTAACTCCAAGGAAGCTCTTTCACACGAACACAACAACATCAAAAAGGACCTTAGCACAAGTGGTTATCCCACGAGACTAGTAGACCAGGCCATCAAGAAGCGTGAAAATCACATGAATAGACAGAAGATTGACGTAGAAGCTGGACCCATCATAAATGATGATTTCAAAAAACTCTTAAACACCATAAATACGAATGCTATCGGTGAGGATTCATTATCAATAAGAGACGTAAGATTTTGTCTACCTTTTTGTCTAAAGCCACTATTAAACATAATAAATAGTTGTATTCTAGAGAATTTTTATCCTACACTATGGAAACGGGCAATCATAAATCAATTAGGTAAAATTTCTAATCCCAAAGAACTTAAAGACTTAAGACCTATTAGTATCCTGCCAGTAGTATCCAAAATAATAGAAAAACATATCTATCAAGAATTATGTGGCTTTGCTAACTCAATTAAAGTAATTCCAGATTGTCAATCAGGTTTTCGTAAGAATTTTAGTACAACTACTAGTCTTGTTCATCTCCTTAATGAAGTCCGGTTAAATATAGAAAGAAAAGAGCACACATGTTTAGGTTTACTAGATTTTAGTAAGGCTTTCGACACTATAAATCACAAAATGTTATTGGCTAAGCTTCACTACTTCGGACTATCACCTAATGCAGTAAAATTTTTTGAATCATATCTCCATGATCGAGCTCACTGTGTTATTCTAAAATCAGAATCTACTACACAAAAGTCCAGTTACATACCAATGAGAACAGGAGTACCACAGGGTTCCATCTTAGGGCCTTTGTTATTTTCTTTATATATGATATGATTGACATTTTAAAATACACAAAACTACAGGAATATGCTGACGATTCACAGTTATATATATCTTTTCCCACTCAAAATTTGCAGACTGCTCAAGTACAATTTAATGAGGATTTGGTGAGTGTCAACTCCTATGCAGAAGAACATAATTTAAAGTTGAATGCTGCTAAGTCTTGCATTATTTTTTTCAGTAATAATAACAATGCTCTTTCCTTCATCTCCGATAATTTTCACATAAATATTAGCAATGACCCCTTACCATTGGTTAAGGAGGCAAGGAATTTGGGTATTTATTTTGATACTGGTCTCACATTTCAGGCACATGTAAAAAATAAACTTAAAATTGCGTACATGCGCTTGAAAAAATTGTACCATCTCAAACATTGTCTTCCCTCTTAGACTAAATATTATCTGTGTAATATACTTGTTTTGTCTTTATTTGACTATGGAGATGTAGTACATGGCGACTCATTGACAGGAAAAATATCTTACTTTATACAAAAGATTCAGAATTCTTGTATGCGATATTCATTTAATATTCCTTTTAGAGAACATATAACTCCCTATCTAAATGACAATTATATTTTAAATATGAGAAACCGCAGAAAATACCATATGTGTCAATTTGTGTTTCGACTGTTAAAAAATGGAGAACATTCATATTTAAGAACAAATTTTCAGTCATATAATCACCCTCATCAGACAAGAAATTTGAATTACTTTAGAATACCTCAGCATCGTACAGCAAATTTTCAAAAATCATTTAGTTTTAAAGCAGTTCAAACTTGGAATAGCTTACCTAATAACGTTAAAGATTTTTCCCCTATTAAATTTAGGGATTATATAAAAAAACATCTTTTAGAGACCCAGAGAAGTGAAGTTTAGCCACCTTTTATTTATCTATTTTTTTTTTTTTGTTGTATACCCGCATATGCTTAGAGTATATAAATACTATGTTACTACCTTGCTGGGCTGCTTGCACCTATTTATTTATTTTTTTATATATTTTTTTTAATATCTACTCTCCTTCCCCTCTTCTCTTCCCTGTCCCTGGGTCGGTCCTCGCGTCGCCATACCAATGAACCAATGTACCAATGTACCAATGAATTATTTGATATTTTCTTTTTTTAGTTTTAGTTCAAGGGCTTTACCACACAGGCACAGTTCTTCTGTGCTTTGTGCTATCGGTTTTTATAATCGCGGTATTGCCCTATTTACCCGTAGTATTAAGAAATATGTATGAATTTGAATATCCTGTCACATATGTTTATTGGGTAAATAAATTATTTTTGAGTTTGAGTTTGAGTTTGAAATGTGCCCGTCAAAGGAGTCTCCGAAAACATTCGAAGGTTAGGACAACAATGCAATATTAAAACAGTATTTAACTCTTACTTAAGAAAAATTTGGAAACCTTGTTAAGAAGCAGGAAGGAAGCATAGCACCCATCCCGGTTATGCTCTGCTAACCTCTGTGACGTTCCGGTTACTGTATACCACCTACCCAACTAGCGATTTCACCTTGATTTTGCACTAAACCTTGCACAACACCTTGCTTATATCCTAATCACCCTGCTTTTCTCTTGTATCCTCCCTATCATTTGATCCAAATAACAGTGTTTTTCGTGGAAATTCCCGATAATTTTTCTTTCTTTTGCTTTTGAATATTGACGGTTTTAGTTCAAAACCTCAGAGGTTAGTTATCTTCTTTTTTTTTCAAAAATATTAATGACCGGTACTTCAGGCTGTAGTTTGTCGAATGTCAAAAATTTTGGGAATATTGGTTATTTAAAGAAGATGTAGCGGGGTTCCGTTTTCGCTATGAAAATTAAACAATGACTAAATGTAGGTACCTCTGCTTTATTTTACTTGTCCTGAATACCTGCAGCTGAGTTGTCAGGACCCATTTGATTTATTTCAACATCAAGGAAACGGAACCGCTGGTATGTGACCCAGTCGACTCCTTCCTTTAAGTGTTCATGGTAATAGTTGTGCTCTACAATAATTGATTTATCTTCTTTTTGAGGTTGCGTTAGTTCCGGGCTTTTTCCACATTTTTAACGAGTGACACTATAGTTTCCCGGATTTTGAACCTTACTTGACTTTTAGCAGTCGAAAAAGCAGGAAGTATTTCCAATCCAGGACTATTTTAGTCATCTCGCCAGGATTTGGGATTAGGAGGCCTTTTTTTTCTGGCTTCCTTAGATTTGCATGGTTGTGAATTAATTATTTTGCTTTGCTTTTCGTTGGGCGTCAGAAATAATTATTTCGGTGGATTCTTGAGTATACACATTTCGCTGCTAAAAGCCAAATCACGGTCATTGAGAGCTAGGGACCGAAACATTTTGGAGCATCCCAACATCGATATTGAACCCCAATACATTAGGGCCCTAGAAGCTCCTGCTATGGCCTTCGTCTACGTCATCTCTTCATCTTCGTCCTTGCGTTATCTTTTTCTTGACGTCACCCTTTTGAGTCATCTTATAGACTTGGGAGTATTCAATCAGTACAGATAAATTTAGGTTTAAGAACTAGCACCCTATTGTTAGTTTTTAATTCGATAAAATCATCGATATCTTTTTTTATTTCTGTGTATATTTATACAAACACCTTCGCCCTTGCTTTTTTTTACTTTTGTCTACGTGGTGTCAGGTCCCATGATCAGAGCTAGCTCCACGCCCAAGTAACATTTCAAATTTTATCACAATCTACAAAAGGTTATTAAGTCTTTATAATAAAACTGATCGTAAAACTGTTCATATTAGATAACCTCTTTAAAGCTCCAATAAACCCGGCATAAATCCAAAAAGGACCTTTTGTAAAGGTTATAAATATCTTCCTTAAAACTGTCAATAAAACCAACATTACTTCTGAACCCAAATCTGCAAGATATTTTTAAGTCTACCACAAAACATTTTATAAAGCCTTCTTAGAACCGTTAGTACTTGCAGTCAAATTTTATGCGTGATTTAAAACCATCATAAATAATTTTATTATTATTGTGTCTTTAATAATTCTTTGTCAAAGACTTGTTGCACTTAAATTGTTAATATTAAAAAATGTTATCAAGTATAGTTACATATGTCTGCCTAATATCTGCATGTGATAACATTTTATAATTTGATATTAATAAACAACCTAGTAATAAAAAATTGTCAACCCCGGCCACTTTATTGATAAAGTATTATAAAAAAACTTTTAAAAAAATCACGCGCCTTTCATTTGTTAGCTTATTAATTATTATTTACAACTAATAAAATAAATTGTAACCCTAGTTTTAGCTTAATCAGTATGATTTTGGGCTATTTAGGGGTTTATATAACATATTAACATATTTTTGATAATTGCAGGCTAAATGTAAACAGTTAGAATAAATAAAAATATAACCAAATACTGTTGCCCTAACTTTGTTTAAACATGTCTGCCGTAGTTAACGGAAAAAACATGGCTGGAAAATTAATGAAACCGTTTATTTTAATAGAATGCCCTATTAAAAGTTTGTGGGTTTGTGAAATATTTTTATAAACCAAAAGGTTTTGTTAAATTCCAATTGCTACACTTTATTACAATTTTAAAGTCTGTCAGACCTTACCCAGCCTTACTACTCTTCTTTAAAACACTTAAGATTTGTCTCTGACAATCTCTAATACAAATGTACTTAGATAACATAACCTGTACTGACACTTACTAGAATTAGCAATCACAAAATGGCGTTTACTATGCGTTAGATGCCCCCTCTCTTAAAGTTTAAAGGCGTAAGTAGGGAAACCAAAGGATTTATAGCTGCTTTGTAAAAACCAAAATGTTTTAACCTAGCTTACTAAAGCTACCAAAAAACTATTAAATTTCGAGGAGCCTTTACCAATTATCGTCCAAAGTAAATAGCATTTATGATAACATATATTAAGGGTAAGAATACTTAAGAGTTATTGGTTTTATTGCTTGATCGTAAGGAGTACTTAAAAACCATATTTTAAAACTCCCATTAAACCCAAAGATTTATAGATGTCTACCACAAAACTTGAAAGATTTAAAATCCTCTATAAACCTTAATGAGTTTATTGTGGTTTTGATTAATGCAGCAATTAAGTGGTTATATAACCAATAGGTCTTTAAGAACAAAAGGATTTAACAACTTGTTTTAAAGTAAACTTGAAGGCCTTTTCTTAAGCACATATTATCTGCAGATAAATTGGTATGCACAAAAGAAATAATAAAACCCACTTCGGTTTATTTACCTTGTTAAACCTGTCATAAAACGCTATAAATACTTGTTGGCATTTAAATTATTTCTTGGGCGACCATCCTGGAGGTTTTTAGCTTGTCCTGTGGCAAGGCTTGTGGCGCTTGGTAAACCCCTTCTACGCGAGATAGGGCAACAACTACTTATATTTCTATTAATCAAATCATTTCTTTATCTAATTTAATTAATTTTATTTTATTTTACTTTCATTTATTTCTTTGCGGTTTTGTTCATTCAGCGGCGCTTACCACAGCATCCTTGAAAAGTATAATTTTTTTTTTAATATTTGTCAGTCAAAAAAAAAACAAAACTAAATGCGCGTCACATCTACTAGGGAGTATAAATTCTCTTGTAACTTCATAGTTTATTCAGTAATCACCTGAAGACGACTATACCAGCTGAAACGTTATGATGAAATAAACATTGACAATGGAAGTCCAAAACACGTCTATCATTCTTCTTTATGTTGATATTTTATTCAAAACGGAAAGAAGCCTAATAAAAATTAACAACAGAAACTCGCTAGATTTATGATATTATTTACCCATGTCGTTGTTACGCAGTCAAATATGTTTTTACATAAAAGAGTGTAAAAGTAAAAATTTACGAGCTCGTTGCATATTAACTGCTTATTTCCGCCGTTCGCGGAGCGCGGAAGAATTATGAAACAATGAGTTATGGTGCCATAAAAGCGTTACTCTTTTGTATCACGTTGGTAAGGGACGAAATTAGGGAATATAAACGAATGACTTATATTTGCATAATGCTAGCGTTTACGTTCAGGTGACTTACGTTCTGTCAACAAGGGTATTTCATTTCTTCTTCTTCTTATTTTTCTTACCCTCTATCATTTTCTTCATGTGGTGGTTTAAATCGAATGCATGAAATTTGAATCACCCCATATATTGCAATTTCTGTATTTCAATGGTTGCCCAATAAAATTATATGTCGCAACCATAAAACATAACATTTACGTTTTATGAGTGCCATGTTTATGGGGCGCAATATTATTTATCGAAATACTAGCGGTTATTAAATTTTAAACAGTATAACAATGATTTATTATTCTGAGCGTAATAAATAGAATGTTTACATAAATAGGTTTATAGGGTTAACCGTATTGTGACACTTCACTAGAGGACTTTATATATTTTAGTTCAGAATATTTAATTTCAATATACTCGTGTTAACAACTTGGCACCGGTTTTAATCGCCATGCACCCTTAATAAATAGTATAACTGGGCGCTGGCCTACCCATGCAGGAAACTGGGGGGCCGCGGAGCTATGTACAAAAATGTTAGTATTTATTTAATATATTTTATTGTTATTATCTTATGATTATGGTTCGGTGGTCTGAGGGTATTATTACCGGATCGCATGTTTTAATTCCGTCATCTATTTCGGCACCATATCAGAAATAACACGTTCTGATTGGCTGGGTGCCGAGATGGGGGTCGGAAATAACTGCGGAGTGCCGAGATCGTAGACAGAATTAACCTCGGAATTAACTATTTATTTCGCGCGTTGCATAGGAAATGAAAAGTATTTTTATTATTTATATAAATAAAATATGAATTATATGAAAAATATGGCAATTATAGACCTATATTGGTTAAACAGCGCTAACACGGCATCTAATCCACCTTTTTGGTTCCAATTCGCCTTTTTCAAGTGCACCGGCCAATTATTAACCAGCCCTTTTTGATTCGATCTACTTTAAAAAAAAAACTAAGAGTCATAAAGAAACTAAAAAGTCATGAAAATACTAAAAAAGTCATTATAAGAAAAAGTGCCCGAAGTGGGAATCGATCCCAGGACCTACAGCATGGAACCTAAACGCTATATACACTACACCACGAATTCACTAATAATATTAAGTTAATCTAGTAACAGTAGAATGAAAGCGGCGGCACAGCCAATCAGAACGTGTTATTTCTGATATGGTGCCGAAATAGATGGCGGAATCAAAACATGCTACCGGATCAAACCTCTAAGATAGGGAAGACGAACAACCAGTTACGGTAAATGGAAATTGTAACCTAACGATGATTAACAATCCTTTATGGCATGAGAAAATCAATATGGACTTAGACAATACGTGGTCCCAAGAAGACGGTGCGGCATATCGTACAGCAAGAGAAACTATGCATATTGCATACACAGTTTGAAGGGAGAATTCTTCTACGACATAAGGATATTTGTTGGCAGCCCAGATCAGGCGATCATTATTTTATATAGGGTTATGTTAAAAGTAAAGCATATGTAAACAATCCTCAAACACCTGAAGATTTAAATGACCAGATTAGCCGCATACTCCGCGAGTTACCACCAGAAATGTGTTCAGCCATCTTGGAAAACTTCTTCAAAAGAACGTGTCCTGCCATCATATATTATTGCACTGAAAACTTTAAGTTCTGGTTATTAAGCTTTTGTTTTATTTATTAACAACATCCAAAAACTTTTATTGAAATATTCCTTATATTACAGAAGATAGAAAGCACAGCTAAATTGAACTTTCTTTGGGCACCAGCCTGAGCGCCTTTGAGGCTTCAATAAGGCACCATAGATAAAACCTCCTTCATTTGGTGAAAAAGAAGTATACTAATAACACGTTTTAATAATTGCTCCTCTTATTATTCACCTCCCAATATCTATATACACAGTGTGTAAAAAGTCCCGGACCGGTCAATTATTTAGAAAATGGCGCACAATATAAAAAAAACTTCCGGTATAAAAGTTGTAGGCTATAAAAAAATCTATAAAACTAGGACACCTGTAATTATACAGGGTTCCTCAAACAATCATGTTAAACAAAACTTTGGTTTATTTAAATAGAATGACCCCTTTCTAATCACGTTTTCTGATTTCTCTAAACATTCTATACAACAATAATTATGAAACATGTCATATGGCTAAACTCATTAGTTTAAGAAATAATCTGAGTCAAAGGACATAAATACAACAGGTAAGATATTACCTAAACTTTGCATTTTTACAAGCTGGTACCAGAATGTTTTGAGTACTGTAAAAAAACATAAAAATTGTACTAAATGTACCTACGCAAGTTTTGCCAAAAATTTAATAACAATTAAATTAAATATAAGCAGTAAAATTAATAACAAATTGAAAAAGTAGTCCATACTTGCAGTGGAGTTTACGTAATGTAAATAAAACGACAATGTCTTCCTCCACAAATTTAATAATAGTAAAATTATTGCTCCCTACATGTTTCGGGCGTCTAGACGTCCATCCTCAGGGGATACTAGAAGGAATTTCATCTTTATAAAACTAGTTAGAATCATGGTGAACATTGACTTACCTATAATCGAGTTGACTATAAAAACTTTAAATGGTTGCCTCAAATTAATGAGTACAGCCAAAATTGAGTAGGAACCTCAGAAATTGGGTGGACATGTGAAAGATTATAATTTGTATATTTATAGAATGAAAAATTTTTGTGAAAATATAAGAATTGAATAGGAAATATATTATTTTAAAAAGGTGCATTTTATTTTTGATGATGATTTTCTAGAAAAACATTGTAGTTGTGAAGAAAGAAATTTAAAATAAAATTTTTGGAGGCATGCTCCGTGTTAATTTAAAAAAAAAAATTGAAATTTTTTTATACCAGAGGGGCTATGCCCATGGTAATATATAAATTACGAAATCATTAATAAAATGTTTTTGAAAATTTTAATGAAAAAAGAACTTTTTTTATAAAATACAGAAATAGTGCTAAATCACCACCATGTTCACTTTACACACACGTGTCTCAGAGTGAAAGAGAGTAGGTAAAGCGGATATGACATCACTTGGATGTCAGCTGTTAGAAAAATGAGGTTTACCTAAACTCGATATTGGATTTAAAAAATCGATGAGAGTATGTCAATATTCAATAGAACAAAGTTTAAAAGTTGTGGTCACTAGACGCTCAGAGTATCCGAAGAATGACTGACACCAGACATCTGTCAATGAATTATAAAATTGGGGTTAAAATGTTCAGGGGGGGGGCACTAAACTGCACTGAATTTGCGAGTCGCACAAGGGGTAAACACTATAGTTAACACTAGCAGTTTAGTGCCCCCCCTCTGAACATTTTAACCCCAATTTTATAATTCATTGACAGATGTCTGGTGTCAGTCATTCTTCGGATACTCTGAGCGTCTAGTGACCACAACTTTTAAACTTTGTTCTATTGAATATTGACATACTCTCATCGATTTTTTAAATCCAATATTGAGTTTAGGTAAACCTCATTTTTCTAACAGCTGACATCCAAGTGATGTCATATCCGCTTTACCTACTCTCTTTCACTCTGAGACACGTGTGTGTAAAGTGAACATGGTGGTGATTTAGCACTATTTCTGTATTTTATAAAAAAAGTTCTTTTTTCATTAAAATTTTCAAAAACATTTTATTAATGATTTCGTAATTTATATATTACCATGGGCATAGCCCCTCTGGTATAAAAAAATTTCAATTTTTTTTTTTAAATTAACACGGAGCATGCCTCCAAAAATTTTATTTTAAATTTCTTTCTTCACAACTACAATGTTTTTCTAGAAAATCATCATCAAAAATAAAATTCACCTTTTTAAAATAATATATTTCCTATTCAATTCTTATATTTTCACAAAAATTTTTCATTCTATAAATATACAAATTATAATCTTTCACATGTCCACCCAATTTCTGAGGTTCCTACTCAATTTTGGCTGTACTCATTAATTTGAGGCAACCATTTAAAGTTTTTATACCAACTCGATTATAGGTAAGTCAATGTTCACCATGATTCTAACTAGTTTTATAAAGATGAAATTCCTTCTAGTATCCCCTGAGGATGGACGTCTAGACGCCCGAAACATGTAGGGAGCAATAATTTTACTATTATTAAATTTGTGGAGGAAGACATTGTCGTTTTATTTACAAAATTAATAACAAATTTACAAGAACAAAAGTAAATTTAAGTAAGTCGTTATGCAATTAAATGTTGTAAATATTCTCCTCCCACAGTTTGACAATGGGCTAGGTTATAATAAAATTTGTCGATGACGTTTTGTAACATTTCTTGGTTAATAGATTCACATTCTTCAATAATTCATCTTCTCAATTCGTTCAGATCTGCAGGTCTTGTCACATACACTTTATTTTTTAGTTGTCCCTAGAATAAATAATCAAGGGGCGTTAAGTCTGGCGACCTAGCGAGCCATTTTATGGGGCCCCTTCGCCCTATCCAGCGGTTAGGAAAAGTATTATTTAAGTAAACTCTTACAGTTTGCCCAAAATGAGGAGGAGCTCCGTCCTACTGAAACCACGTATATCGTAATAGTGGTCCTACTGTATTGGTTTATGCTGGCACTATTTAATTTTGCAGCATGTGGAGATAATATTCTGCATTCAAATTCTCCTCTATAAAGAAGGGTCCCACTAATCTGTTGCCAATAACGCCGGCCCACACATTTACTTTCTAGAGGTGTTGAGTGTGTCATTCTCTCATCCAATGTGGGTTCTGATCAGCCCAGTAACGACCATTATGTTGATTGACATTCCCGTTTAACATGAATGTTGCTTCATACGAAAAAACTATTTGATTAAAAAATTGCTATTTTCTTCCTGTTTTTGCATCATTACTTCGCAAAACTCCATTCTACGTTCGAAATCGTCTTCTGATAATTCTTGGACTAAAGTTATTTTATAGGGGTAAAAATTACTGGTTTTTAAAATAATTTCAACTGATTTAAAACATACATCAACTTGGGTAGCAGCTTTTCTCAACGACAAATGTGGATCCTGAACAAAATGAAGTAATGTCTCCAATTACACACACTAGTTGCCGATTTTGGTCTTCCGGAACGAACTTTATCCGTGCAAAACCCGGTTTCCTCGAATCTTTGAACTGTTCTCACAACTGTAAATTTTGATATAGGCTTGTCGGTTTGGAAAAGTTATATTGGAAAATTGCTTTGTTTCGGTAAATGATCTTTGTCGGTCTCCAAAACCTCTAATTATCAGTAAAGTTATACGTTTTCTTTCATGGAGAGACATTTTCAGAAATTAATATGATAGTGACGCAAAACATTCTGGTACCAGCTTGTAAAAATGCAAAGTTTAGGTAATATCTTACCTGTTCTATTTATGTCCTTTGACTCAAATTATTTCTTAAACTAGTGGGTTCAGCCATATGACATGTTTCATAATAATTGTTGTATAGAATGTTTAGAGAAATCAGAAAACGTGATTAGAAAGGGGTAATTCGATTTAAATAAACCAAAGTTTTGTTTACCCTGACTGTTTGAGGTACCCTGTATAATTACAGGAATCCTAGTTTTATAGATTTTTTTAAGGCCTACAATTTTTATACCGGAAGTTTTTTTATCATGTGCGCCATTTTCTAAATATTTGACCGGTCCGGGACTTTTTACACACTGTGTATATCGGAACACATTACCTACTTATCAAACTTTGCTCGTATTCTCACAATAAAATCCAGCCCTGGCTGGCACTAAATCTTGTTGACTAAAAGGAAGACATGTCGGCGGGGTTTCATTTTTCCTGGTGCGCTCATAAAACAGGGCGAAAACGGCCGTAAAAGAGTCATGAAATATACGAGGCAATAAAGAGCCCGCCCGGTCCCGGCCGCGGTGCCATAATTGCACTTAATGAATATTTATCGGCATCTCCTCTGGCAGGCAGTGCGTTCTATGTTTTCGTGTTTTCCGCACCGGTAGAAACACTGGCGGAACTGACAGAATATGTATGATTGTGTGATGGTGTATGTGTGTATTGAAGCTAAAAATAATTAACATAAATTACTTGTGCTTGTTAAAATATCATCATCATCAACAAGCAGCCCTTACCTATCTTATTCTTGCTGACTATCTCTTGTCTCGCAAGTATCCTGTTGCCACTCATTCTTTGGGGTTTCCCCACTTTCACCACTGAAACAGTATTTTTTTCTATAGCTTTCCGGTAGCAGAATATATTATAGTGATAACTAATGAGGAAATATCATCTGATCAATCTCATCAATATGCAATAATTTTTCTTGTCCACTGCTGGAATGTAGGTAGGTATCTCCAATTTTCCTGTTGGCTTCTTATATCCAATTCTCCTGACATAGTTTCAAGTTTGTGCATTTGACGATCCATCTCTGCTATTTTAGCGATACCATAAATGAGGAGCAAACATGCAAAAAACGAAAATCCACTTTTACTGATTCTGAGATTATACTATTAAAAGGTCAAGTTGCTCCTTTTGGTTTGTATCTAATAATCCTAAACTTTTGTAGTCATAATATTTTTTTTTGCTTTGTTATTATTGATTTTTACTTATTTATCGGTTTTTGCATCCAATTAGAATTTTATCGAGTTTTGCTTGGTTTTTGAAATGACAGCTTTTTATCTGATCCTTTATAGCATGACGTTGGTTAAAATAAATAGAAAAAATCAATAAAGAAGACTACTTGAGTCTTAATGATGAGGACGCCGCCGCGGCGGTGTTCTGTGACTTGTCCAAGGACTTTGACTGTGTCAATCAAGGGATTCTGCTTCAGAAGCTCGACCATTATGGTTTTAGGGATATATCGCTGAGGTGGTTTGACTCCTATCTTACGGGGCAAAGACAGGAGGTTTCGATAAATAACGAAATGTCCAATGAGGCGTGCAATAATTGTGGAGTACCTCAGGTTAGTTCAGCAAGTCAGTACTCGGCCCCATTTTGTTTTTGCTTTATGTCAATGACCTTACATCCTTTAATATTCAAGGTAAATTTACTATGTTCGCAGACGACACCACAATACTGTGGCATAACAGCGATCCCGATCAACTGAACGAGATTATTATGAATGACATCCTTAAGGTAAAAACGTGGTGCGATTCGAACTTATTGTCCTTTAACATTAAAAGAACAAATGTTCTGTCACTTGTGCACTCTTAATAAAATTTCAATAGAAAACCAAAATATCAACAATTCCTTGTGTAGAATTGATTTGTGATGGGTTACACGCTTGGTGAAATGGATATATTCCATGGTAGAGGAAACTAAAGTCTTACTTGTTATACTTCACAAATTGTAATTCAGTTGTCTGACACGTGTTTCGACCCTTGCGGATCATTATCGAAAGAGTACAAGACAATACTAAATTCTGCGTGTAGTTGCAATAAGTAATAGTAATGGTAAACATGTCAACATGTCACTAAAATAAAATTAGGGAGATAAAATGAATTGACAGACAGATTATGGGTTATTTTGGTCCTTAATTTTCAAGTATTGGCCAATGGTACAAGTAAGTTGCAGGTGTGATTATAGAGGTATTTACATCTAAGTAATAAAATTAAGAAAACTATATTGTGTATATAATTATGGGTTTTTTTCGTTCATATTTATTGACAGTGTTTATTGTATATTTATCCGAAGTTATTAGACTATTAAGTATTAGATTGGCACCTGAAGGTATTTCAATTTGATTATTAACAACATTACATCGATTTCTTAAGGCTTTTTTGATTGCTAATGTTTCTAATAGGTCGAGTTTTCTACCATAACATAAAACATCTATTAAATAGCGTAGAATAGTATAGTTATATTTTGAACATCTGCTATATCTGTACAATTGTCTTACAATTACAAATGTAGTCTTTTCTAGTCTATAAGCGTTAACTGTTTATTCTGTGTCATCGGGTATCATTGGTGTCTGTTTCTTGAATTTTGTTTTTCTATCCTGTTCTATTCTTAAGACCATGTGAACTGTTGTCCTATTTACATATTTTAGGAAGCTTAGGCCAATGTATCGTATCTATATGTATATTTATTATTGTCTTTGATGGCTTTTGTTATTATTGCCTATGCTATATTTTGTTTATTTATTTATTTGGTATCCTTTTATGTGTATATACAAACTAGCTTTGTCAACAAGATTATGTCCTATGATAATAAAGTACTTTTGAGTTTGAATTTGAGTTTGATATTTTTATTACTGTTACAACACAACAGTTAAAAAAAGAAGATATTAAAGAAGCGAACAAAATAAAAAAACTAAACAGTTAGAGACTTAAAAAAGAACTTAATGTGAACAGCATAATCCTTCTCAAAGCACTAACATATATTTTCGGATTCATCAACATTGAAATCCTCTTCATCAACGATAAGGTAACGTCCGATACTATTGCAGATCACCTGACTCCTTCCAATTCCAAACTGCTGATTTAGTAAATGCTTTATATTAACAAATTCCATATAAAAAGTCTACATACCTGAATTTTTTTCTTAGATACTCTTTTTGTCAGAATCTCTTTCGCCGATCCTTATCTATTAATTGGTGCTACGGACATGTAGTGGCACAATTTAGTATCTTGGTTCATTTTATTACTGTTTTTAAAAAAATCTGCCTCTCAGAGTTTGGACGTCACTGACTACAATGTTGTCACACCCATATGTATGCACAGTATGATTGCAAACCCTTTTTGAACTTAAACAAATCAGAATCGTCGTCAACATAATATCTGAAAGACAAAACTGAATGTAAATAACCGTTAAAAACAAAAATGTTATTTTTAATTTTTACTTCTGCTTTTTCTGCTTCAGTCCCTTTGTCTTATTTCGTTTCCGTTTTCTACTCCCTGTACTAATATCTAATATACTGGCTTCTCCTTCCTCTATTATAAAGACTCAACAAAAGTTATAAAGTAAATAAAATAGAAAGAAAAGAACAAGAAAACGCTCGAGTACACGAAGCACTGCACTGCAACTGCTTCTATAAAAACATGTTCTCTCAAACATGTGACTAATAATACCTCCACCAGTGCCACCTTGGACAAAAGGGTGTACTTAGCTCTAAAAATGTAAAAAGTGTCATGCATTGCATGTTTGCTCCCAAAACATCCTGCCTATTTCTATTATTATTAAGAAATTATATCTCTTTATTATCTCTATCACAACTACTTCTCCCGTTGCCAATCTATCCTCAACCTACGATAAAAGTTAATCAGGTTGGACTAACTATACCTGTATGAACTTTTTTTAAAAGAAAATGATCATTTTCCTCAGTTCATACACAGTTAGTTTCTTTGTAAGCTGACTATTAGCACAAACAATTTATTAATTCTACATAATATCGGTTCCACCCTGTTTTCACCGACCACTCAGAGGCACATAAACTTTGTCTCCTCTGCCCACACGGACGGGTTCTCATCTGTATTCGGCCAACCTCTTGTCGTTCACAGACTGCATCTACATCCGCGATGAGTTACAGCTACACTTCTCGAAATGTAGATGATTTACAGCCACTTGCACTTGGAATATGGTGAATAGAGTCGAGTTATGGAAATAGTGAATTAATTACCTATATTAAATGGTTGAGTATCATCAAGTTTATGAAATATTTAATAAATAAATAAATAAATAAATAAATAACTGTTTATTATTTACCCGTGCATTTACAGCATTACAATATATTATAAAAATTGGAAATAAAATGATATTTATACTATAAATACAGTAAATACAAGCAAACAAATGGCCATCATTTCAGACTTCTACACTCGGCAGATTCTGTTATTAACATGAGGCCAAAAGCTTAAATAATATAATACTTTATGTCATTAATGTGCTGCTATATATTCCGAAGATACCTACTAGACTTACTAGTGATAGGAAGAGAAAAGAAAAAAAAAAACAGAAAAGAGATAAATGAAGAGTTTCCACTACTTATGATCTCTGACCTTGACATTGGTTGTTAAACAAGATTTTATTTAATTTATTTTTAAAGGAAACTACATGACATATTGACTTGAGCCAAATCCAGATCTAATGAATAATAAGTTCTTTTAAAAAACTCGTGTTTATGTTTAGGAATGTTTATGTTTTTTCTACGTAAATTTAAGTGATGAACATCTGCACGAAAAGTAATTTTATTATAGAGGTAGGGAGGAGAACGAAATTTTAAAATCTTGTAATAGAGGCATGTTGCATACAGTTTACGCCTATTAACCATGTTAAGCCAATAGAGGTCTTTAAGCTTATGTATGTGATATTCTGTTACGTCGGCGAATTGCAAATATTAAACGTAAACAATTATTTTGGAAGAAAACAAGGTCTGTCTATACCACCAAAGTAAATATATTTGCCCCTCTAGGGTGAAATCAGGGTTAAAGAATATACATAATTTAAATTTGACAGTTGGTTGTACTAGTTTCGACTTTAGAAAAAGACATCTTCAGCAACCCAGTAATTAAGAAATAGGTATATCCTAAAAATAAAAAAGATTTCTTAATTACTGGGTTGCTGAAGATGACTTCTTCTAAAGTCGAAACTAGTACAACCAACTGTCAAATTTAAATTATGTATATTCTTTAACCCTGATTTCACCCTAGAGCGACAAATATATTTACTTTGGTGGTATAGACAGACCTTGTTTTCTTTCATAATCTCGCCACAGAAAATGGACTACTTCTTGAATTATTTCTGTATTCTGTGCACATCAGCAGCATCCAAACAAGGACCATAAACATTATCGCAATGGTTAAAATGCAATAAAACTAAAGAGTCACACAATAATTTTTTGATCTCCCTGTCGAGAAAGTGCCGAAGTGGGTACAACGCTTTTAGAGAAAAATATACTTTTTTTACGATATAATTAACTTGCATTTTGAAACGTAGTTCAAAGTCCAAAATCAAGCCCAAACTTTTACAATTTTGCACGAATGGCAAATCATTATTTTCAATTCTAATATGCATACGGTTATTGAGGCTATCGATGGCAGCGCCATTTCCTAACAAAAGTACTAAAGATTTAGTTGGATTTAATTTAAGCATGTGATCCGAGGATACCTGGAAAAGTGCATTTAAATCAGTATTAATTTTGGTTTCAGCAATAGCGAAATCACGAGAAAAAAATGACAAATATAATTGCGTATCGTCAGCGTACAGATGGTAGCGACAATTTTTAATTTCTAAAAACTATCAACATATTGGGTACCCAAAATATAGTAGTAGTAGTAGTAGTAGTTTTAGAAGTACCTGAAATAAGTATTTCAGTATTACTATTTGTGTAAATAACAGTAAAGGCATAATGAAAAATGTCAATACAAAAGCATTTGGACTTTATCATTAGAACCTGAAAATTATCGCAAAAGAATATTGGATTCGATGCGTATGAAAAAGTAAAAGAGCAAAGTAATTTTGAAATTAATTCGACAATGGACGAAAACTTATTGTATTTATCCAAGCTTGGTCCTACTATTCCCCAAGCGATTAATACAGGAACTATACTATAACTAATCATCAAATATTGTCAAATAAGCAGTGTTAAATGCTGAGCAATATTCTGCGAAAGTAAAAGCGATTCAACGATGCCTATCGCAATAATCGCACTTGTTATTAGCGGCAACTTATTGCCCGGCCAGCCAGTTCCGCGGCGCAAAACTCTTATCGACTCCAGGCCGGGCATTATTTATGACTCCGGCCCGCGATACCCGCCATGATAAATGGCTTTCCAGATAGCTTTATTTATTCATCGACTTCTTTGCCAGGCAAAATGTAATAAATTTCAGCTATACATAAAATCGCTTGTTGGTTTGTTTGGCTAGGTTTTAACCAGCTTTAGTGACGGTACGTCTACATCATTTCTCTTTCTCCTTTGCCTGGTGAAAATTGTTAATTATACAGGGTGTTCGGTAAGTATATGACATACTTTCGGGAACGTATAGGGGAAGTGAAAATATCCATAATTTGTCATTCACAAAAAATCCAAAAGTGCCTCTTTACGGAGGTACGGAGCCCCAAAGGGGTACCCAGCGACTTACCTCTTCGGCTCTAACTTTTGAACTGACATGTATAACTTAATAAAATTTTAGTATTTTATGTAGGCCATAAAGTCTCACAAAAGCATACTAAAGCCTGTCCAGAGATATAAGAAAGTTACACTTTGCCTTTGAATGGGTTTATCCAAGGGTGGCCATAAACAAACAATGAATGAATGAATAAATGCAGGTAAATTATGGTCCGTACTTAAAAATGTCATAAAGTAAACTGCAAATCCGAAAGACGTAATTTCATTATTAAAGTAATAGTTTGGTATTTTAAACCGATTTTTACCTGATTTAAAATGAGAGGGTTAATCCCATAAAACAAATTATGTTCTAAAGACTCTACTTAGTTTTAAGCTTAGTAATTATTCTTACTTCGTGTGTAATACAGCGTTTGTTTAATCGTGTGTGAGTCATGGAAAATATGTGCGAGCCCAATGTATCTCAGGAGATAACCCCGTCGAAAAGCAGAAAACACTTTTCTGTGGATACTAAGGAAGTTATAAATAATGTTTATTCAACTCTAATTGAACGTGCGATCAGCAAGCAAGCAGCGTTAGAAGAAACGGTCACAATAACAAAAAATCCAACATCAACTGTATGAAAAATTGTGAATAATCCAATTTTAGCGAGGAAAAAAGAACCGATACCGGCATTTTCTCGAAGGCAGATAGAAGTGATCAAGATATAATACGGCGTAAAATTTAGAAGTCATACGAGGAACAAAGCGTGCTTATATTAGACAATTTAATTAAGAGACTTGAAAAAGATGAAACTGGCGTTAAATGTCGCAGAACAACTTTATGGAAGCGTATCCAACCTATGGGTTACATTTAAAAAAATTAACAAAAGGTAAGTTTTAATGGTATCCAGTAGAATTCGGGTATGGCGATCTGAATATCTACAAAAAATTAGGATTTAAAGAGATCAGCAAAGGCCGATTATTTACTTGGATGAAACCTGGTTCGCCACAATATGATACCCCGGAAAGGGTTGGGTTAACTCAAGCGACAATTGTAAAACAAGGGCGCCATCAAAAAGAGGTGAACAAATTGCGATTTTGCATGCTGATCTAAAGACGGATGGATTCCAAATGGACTTTCTCTGTCTGCAAAAAACATTAAAGATTTTTCTTTGGATTACTCAAGAAAGATTATTCAAGAAAAAGAAAAGGTTAAAATTGATAAAGAACAAACAAAATTAAAAAATAAGAGAAAAGATAACTTAGACTAAAAGAGAAAGAGGAAAACACCAAAGAAAATCTGTTAAAAACCCGACAAATTGCCCCTAAGAAGCGGAAGCATTCCGAACAGAAGAAACTGTTAACAAAATTCTTTAGAGGCTAAGCAAAATAACATTTTCTGTGTTCTTGGTTTCCATTTTGTTTTTAAAACTAAGTTAAAATTATGTATGTGCAGTTGTCAGCGCAATCTGTCAAAAAAAAATTGAAAACCTGCATTATAATGTTTATTAACCATATTAAAAGTTATAATTAATAAACTTTTTTATATTGATTGTTAATCTGCAGTTATTTCTATTTACCGGTGCACTACTTAATATTCAGGGTAGAAATGAGGTGCCAATCACTGCTATTATGTCAGTGCCAACAACTACTAGAAAGGGGTCAATAACTACAGAACCACACATGTCTAATTTTGTTAAGTTTATCCATAAAACGAGTAAAAAATATGAATATTTGAGTTGATTTTATCTTTCTATAAACATTTTCCAAAATGAAGCAAAAAAAATATTTCAAGAAATAATTTTAATAAATAATACTTGATGAATTTATATACAGGGTGTTATGGAAATGACTTATTATTTTTTAACCCGTAAATATATAGGTCGAGACGAATTGGGGAAAAATTGCTATAAATGGCGCTCGAAGCTAGAAATTCGAGAAAAATGCCTTCAAAAATTTAGGTCCAAAACACCTACGCGCCAATGACCCAAACAGCTGATTTGGGTAATTGTTTACTTTAGTGGAAATGTTGAATTTTTTGCTAAAATTTCGTATATAGGCTAATTAAGGGTAGCTGATCACAATTTTCCTTTTGCGTTTAGGCGGCAAATGCACTGGTTTTGAGAAAAAAAATGTTAAAGTTTTTCTAACTCACCGGTATGTTATTTTGCATGTAATCCTAAAATGTTGATATTTCCAATAAAATATTACTTGTCGGAGTCATAGTATACACTTCTGAGTTGAAATAAACGAAATATGCCACAAGGAAACTCTGAAAAACGGGATAACTTGTAAGCGAACAGAAAACTTTACGTTCTGGAAAGACGGGAGACAGCTCACTGACAGCTGGCCAAAAAAGCAGAAGCAAACTGCAAAACCCATGTTGTCAGATTGTTAGTGTATTATAAATTGCCTATACTTTACAATTCATTTTTATTAATTGAATGAATCCTATTGGCTCGAGCTAGCATATCATTCTCCTGGATGGAAGCCATTAATAATTACAAGAAAAAGAAGAACAATCTGGCAACGTGAGTGCAATGAATCTGAAAAGAGACGGTTCTACTTTGTCGGCGTATTAACAACGAATTTAATTAAATTTGTGCCTTTTCCATTGTTTTTTTGCTAAAATGTTGTTCTTATTTTATGAACAGATAGTTTGGTGAAAGTTTTATCACATATTTTGAAGGGAAAACCATAAAATCTAGGAAATTGAAGACATCCTTACAAAAGAATACCCTAACCTGTAAGTGAAAAACTTTAACATTTTTTTTTCTCAAAACCAGTGCATTTGCCGTAAAAACGCAAAAGGAAAATTGTGATCAGCTACCCTCAATTAGTCTATATACGAAATTTTAGCACAAAATTCAACATTAATTGCACTAAACTAAACAATTACCATTCCAGCAGTTTGTCTTGTCAAAAACACATGTGTTCAGGGGCATTGAACTATCATGGAAGGCGCACATAGTCCGGTTTTAAGGTATTTTACAAAATTCAAAATACTTCCGATTTTAGAAAAAAAAACTATCAAGTGTAACTCTAGACCACCTCAGGAGTGGCCCCTTAAAATATAATAAGTCATTTCCATAACACCCTGTATATATACAAAGCTGCCTAAAGTGCCAATAACTCTTCCTTTTACCCTACTCTGATCATTCCTCTTTAAAAAAAAAGTACTCGACATTTGTTTCGATAAAATTAGCCGTTTTCGAAAAAAAATATCTTTTTTGTATAACACATTATTGATACACACAGAAAACACCAGTCGTTTCTGTTTCGTCAAAAATGTGTTATTGACAACATTTCTAAATTGTTTGATTGATTAAGTACATAAGACTAAGTTATTGGGGAGTATTCCAATAGTGAATATGCTGACATGCATCTAATTTATGGACAAGCACTAGGCAATTGTGTGGAAACGACAAGAATTGATTCTAATACATTTCCAAATCCACGTTCACCGCACCCAAGAACTTCTGAAAGGGTTGATCGTGGCTTAGGAGAAACAGGTAATATATTAAAGATAAAAGTAGCTAATCTTTTGCTAATCCATTTTGGGAAGTTTTTTTGCCGCATCTTGGTCGAGAAGGGCCTCCAAGAAGAGCAAGAATCCCTTAATCGGAGGAGAAAATTTTGGATGAGATTACTGAAAATCCCTCTAACACGTGGGTTGTTCATGACTACATTTTCACCACGTTCAGAAGGTACATGCCATGTCTCCCGCTGATTATCTTGCAATAGTCAACAAAGCAATTTGGGTTTTGCAACAATTAAGGCAAAATCATAATTTTACAAGTATTGTTTTGTTCACGGACGAAGCCGGTTTCATTCGAGACGAAGTAATAAATGTAATAAATTACCATAACTTGCATGTCGGTTATTGAGAAAATCCCCATACAACAGTACAGACCAAGCACCAACAAAGGTTCATGGTTAACATATGGGCGGGGATTATTGGGAATCATCTCATTGGACCGTTCGTGTATTAAAAACTTACAGCTGAGAACGTAAGTCGCTAGGTACCCCTTTCAGGCCTCTGTATCTCCAGTTTTCTTTATTATCAAGTTATTTTAACCTCCCTATACGCTTCCGACAGTACGTCATATACTTATCGCAGACCCTGTATATGTATCGTATAAAGTCGGCACGGTAGATGTTTGCCGTTGTGTCATGGATGAACGATCAAGAGACAACGTGATTTACAACTCACAAAAGTGCTAGTTCTTATTCTGGATTTTAAATTCATGTCTTTTGGATAATTAAGTCCAGCAGTCCCTGTGAAGGCGCTCTTACTATCAAGACTATTTGTGAAAAAAGTACCTGGTAACTAAAACCCTAAAAATGCTTCATAGGAAGTTGGTCTTTTGTGGAGTGGAATACGATACCATAATTTTTCCTTTTTTTTTTTGTTGAAATTCGAAAACCTTTTCTTCTAATCTTCCTGTAACTTCCCGTAAAAAATCACAATTGCCGTCCCTGTAACACTCTGTCGCCCTAGGCATTAACCTCTCTCCTATTATAAGTAAATCTAGCAATGGTTGCATCAAACAAAGCTATATAAACATCATTCAAAAATAAAATATTAATGATACGTGATATTTAAAACCCTACCTTCATCGGTACCTGAAGATATAAACTGGTAACAATATTATTAAATAAGTAGCTAGACTTCATCAGTCGAGGCAATCCAACTTTCTGACAATACTGGAATGGTGAGAAGTGTAAACACAGTACACAGTAAAACTTTTTGAGTTATAGTGTTATGGTGCTTTAGCTAGTTACAATAAACGATAAGAGAAGCCATCCTGTACCGTCAATTCGTCAATGCAGGTACCTAATGAAAAGACTACGGCGGCAAGTATCGGATTTTTAAATTACATGCATTTAACTTCCTCTGTGACATTCTGTATTCAGCATTTATCGTCCATTTAACTATCACAAGTTATGCCCACATGTCACATGTAAGTCTGCACAGCTAATCCCGAGTCCCATGTAGCAAATATCCTAATTTAAATCACCGCATAAATAACACCACTCATTTGAATAAAAAAGGGTAGACCTCAATAGGTGTTCCAGCTTTTATCCTTATTTACGGCGCGCTGGTGCTAAACCCATGTACCCAACGACACCGTGCCGTCCCATAAAAACCTTACACACAATCAGCTTAATGAAGACGACCTACAGCTTTCGTAGAAGTTGAGTTTTCGTATTTAGAGTCGTGAACGATATAGGACCTGAGTAATTAACGTAACTACAAGCCAATAGGAATCTTGTGAAAGGGGTGTATGTAACTAGCATGGAATATTTTTATACAACTATGTAAAAGAAATAAGAATACTCTACAGTACCGAGGTAAAAATATGATTAATTAGATCAGCTTACCTATCATGAAGAATAGGGAACTAACCTGAACTATTAACAATGTAGTAAAATGCAGTAGCATTATCAGGGGGGGGGGGATTTCTTTCCCCTCATTCTGCCTGTCATCGGAGTCTCGTAAAAGTTCCTAAGCCTTCACCACTTTATTAAGCTATAAAAAATGTAGGTCCAACCCAAATTCCTCAATTACCTAATCATTTTTCTTGTTAGCTAGCCTAGCTCCTATCATGTTATATTTAAATACACAAAGATTGATTGATAATTTTCCCAAAATTTCTCGCCTGCCTGCAGCACTATTTCCTAATCTTTTTCCTGCATTTGACTAAAACGTCTCTTTGAATTAATATTTATCAGGTTCCACTTTACAGAGTGTTAAAAAAACGTACAAAGGGACTACAATAATTTTCCCAAGATTTCTCGCCTGCGGCACTTTTTTTCGTTTGAATACAATACAACTTATTTTTTTCTACACTTGGTTAGCGTGGTGCTGTCATCACCCTTTTCCCAGCCCCCAGCCCCAGAAATGTTAGTATCGCAACTGGTAGAATGTAAAAAATTCCCAAAAACAGAATCACAGAGACTGAAGTTTACTGCTTATTTCTGTCATTGTGTTTGTCACTGTTCGTTTGCATCTAAAGTGGTCGTTCGACAATTTCGGGATTAGGTACGACCTGCATCTTTATTTTTCTTGTGAACGGTTCAAGTTGAAGGGTTTCAACATAGCACGCTTATAGAGAAGTAATTTACGTACATTTCCTAAAAAGCTTGATTATAAAGGATGTTTGGGAAAAAAAGTAATGAAATGTCAAAAAAATGGATTTACCGATGTCGTGGGTTGCAAAATTAGAGCTACTTTACCGCACATTTCTATGCTGTTTAAACTGAGCCTACAAATTATCACAAATTATTTAAAAACGCTACAATAACTCAGCTTCTTTCGGCTCGCCTCAACACAGAACGAGATTTTTTATAAACATTTTAAACACATTTGGGATTACCACAATCCCTCATTTTGTAACCATTTTATGAGTTACCTGAACTCAGTTTTTGGATTAGGAAAACTACTTACTAATTGATTTTAAAGTGCCGTTTTGATCCGGCCGTGCATTATTTTAACCCATGTGTAAATTATGTTGAGGTGAGTAAGTCATAAAAAGTGCTTTAAAAACCCATGTCGAGGGTAAATCACCGCTCGAAAGGTCACGGAAAGTTTCGAATTCGCGCTCGTGCTGATTTGGCGCGGTAACTTCATCCAATTAGTACCTCATGCGCGTCGCGTCGTCATGGACCATATAACTGGACTTGCTTATCCAGGTACGTGAAAATGAGGATACTCGAATTTTAGGATAGATTAAATCTATAGTCGTTAAGTTAATCATCGTAAGCCAGAACAACTGAAAGATCAAGTTTTGATAGCTCGAATCATGAACTAATCTAGCCCGAGTAGTAAAGCATCACAATTCCCATATTGGTCTGTGGCAGCTTAAACAATGAATTGCTGCAGCCCACGTCGCATGTGTTCGTCAAACCCAGTTACGATTAGCTACGGTAGCCCTAGCCTTAGGTGCATAAAATAACCCATCTTCAGGGCTATTATAACTTATGAACAGTGATTTGATGCAATTTCTTCGATTTAGTTGCCGTAATTCACAGGTCTGAGCTGTCCCCTATTAGCAACACGCGTCGATCTGGGACAACTCATATTTGAGTTATATCAACTCAATATTTCGGTCAGTGTAGATGTCACACGATGGGGGGTGATCAAACACCTACCTTGAGGACGACAAGACACAAGTAAAGTCTGATATTTCACCAAACATTACAGTTTTCAATTATTATTCGTTAATCTCAAGCACATGCTTTTATTTCTTCGCTCGGTAATCAATCTTCTAAAAGTCGCAAACATAAAATATGATTTATTAGCGGTGTGTTTTTGAATTTTTCGTCAAAAGTCAGCAAAAATCTTTCGATACTTTCGAATAATATCTTAAAATATTCTATTTTCTGTAGGTCTGCTTTGTGATGTGACTGTATAAAACACCATTAAGAAAATTCAAGAGAGATAGAAGTGCTTACAAATAATAATTTTCAACCATCAGCGCCAGTAGAGTTCTAAAGGTGGCTACAAGGTGCATGATCAAACTTTTTGTACGAGCATGCTTAAGCGTCTCTAGAATAATTTTGCAGAAGCATATTAATTGTATAAGCTGCTCGATGAATGAATGAATTTTAATTATGCATGATTGGCAAGCTGCGCCTGCCCAAGGAAGACTGAGCATGTGTACTGAGGATGCGTATGTTTGTACAGTTTTGTGCGAGTTTTATGGTGAAATTCTAGTTGAAACTTCATAATCCCTTCCGGTCGCAAGAAAACGTCATGTCACCGTTAATTTTTCATGGGATGTTGTAGTTTCTCTCATGATTGTATCCTTTTTTATAATCAAAGGCGTTATGAGTGATAAAAGGTTAAGGTTAGTTTCTTCATCCGTTTTGAGATAGTAATGTCAATCATGCGGATATATCTTCAACTCACTCAAGAAGTTAATATAATAATAAGCTTTTCTCTTTATTAACCACTCTTTACATACTACGTTTCTTCTTTTGTCTTTTTATCATATACAAGGATATAATTGGCGACGGTATATTGCGCTTGCTGGCACAAAAAGCTTGTTCATGCATGCTTGTCAAGCTTGCAGTTACATCTGTATAGCCACCTTTTTATTGTAAACTACATAACTATAATTTTAAAAATGAAGTTTTTGTATGTGTATGTTTATTTAAACGTATTCCTGTACCGTCCGCCATGCAAAAACACCCTAATAAACCCATTTCTCGGCAGTACTGTCTTCTTTCTCATCGTATCAATTAAAAGTTTCGGAGCCGCGCCAAGGGTGGTACGTGTCATGCTGGGCGCGCCATACGTCTTTTTCCAAGACCACCCTGTCGAAAGGCTTTGCAATCAGAAGTCGCTGCATGGTGGGTGTCGTGAACATTTACTTTTAGGTAATCATGATAATGACGAAGCGATTCTTGGAGGTATGTGGGTAATTACGGGGCTTAATCCAGGCGAGTGACGAATTTTCGGACAAAAAGGCTATAGTTCAAAATAACAATACTTGAACCTAAACTAGGATGCTGCCTTTACACATTGCTGATATCCGACAAAAGACAGTGCAACGACAATTTCACTTTCTGGAAAGAAAATCGGAATAGTTTCAGTACCTATTATCGTTTAATCGCTATTTGATGAAATACATCAAATACTTCGTAAAATTACCTAATTAAGACCTAAATTGAAAAGAATAAAGATGCTTTTTACCTTATAGATGCCAAAGTAAATTACATCGATATATATCGAGTTTGAAACAGGTTGGATGCCTTTGCGGTTTCAGCGGATCGAGTGCATCATTAAGAAAGGCATGTGTGTTCTGTCAGAATGACGTGAAAAATGGCTTCCTTTCTGTCGGGCAGCAAACATGGCCGCCGCGGCCGGTTACTCAAAGAAAAATACCGCTGACAAGCGGCGAAACACCGACAGTTTGTCATAAATTTCACTGCTGGCATCGCATATAAATTATCCCATTCAGAATATACAAGGATTTATCAACAGATACTCGAAAATTTGTGCCACAGAAAAATTTTCTTTTTAAGCAAGTTTTTGGGAGTTAGATTTGGTTATTATTTTGACTATTGTTTGACGTGTTCCAAGAAGTTAAATACGTTTCTAAGAACTCAACAACCTAAATATGTAGTAGAGGGCACCTTCATGGGATTTTTCCTTTTAATTTGCCACTCCTTTAACTCTTTCAGGGGCAGAGAATTGTGCTAAATAAAAGTCCTAGTGGGGCAAGGGGAAATGTTTTATTATTGTAGCTTTTTTTATATATTAACTCATTCGTAGGCTTAAGGTGAATATAAAAATATTAAAAAAAATTTAAAAAAAACAACATGTCAAAAAATACAGGGTGGTACATTTTAAGTACCACTGCCCACAAGGGGCATACTACATTTTATTGGGAGGTGTGGAAATCTGCGAAGCAGGTTTTATATTTTCCCAAGCAAAGGGGAACTTTGCAAATGGTACATATCCAATTTGTGCGTATTTGATTTTTAGATGTACTGCACCTGGCGCAACGACGTCTCGTATTTCGTTGTGGCTGATGAGCACTTTCTGTGAGTCGTACTTCATCCGGAATATATGGTTTTGACTTTTTTATAGCAATTGGCTCTTCATTGATATTAGTCGTGACTTTCCTTTCTCTAACAATTTGGTGTGCAATTAAGCCCTGTGATATACCTCGCCTAAAATCTTTCATACTCATTTTGGACAAGTCTAACTCCTTGTACAAAACATATGCGTTTACAACTGCGGCATCTAGAAGATAGAAGAAAATTCTATGCCACCATTTTCGCGAATTTCTGTTTACTTTATATTGATTCAGGTTTTGGTCAAATTTGTCTACGAAATTCATATTTTTGTTGTAATCTGCAAGGGCCGCTGGACAAGCAACTTTCGTTATAGTACCATCTTTCTCTTTTCTGTATCTAATAGATTATGAAAATTTGATAGCATAAAAACACTGCGTTTATCACGCCATTTCAAAGCTAAAATGCTAGAATCACTAATATGGCCATCAAAGTCTCCCCTCTTTAGTCCTTTGTCCGGTTTAAATGTGGGTAAATTCTTCCTATTGGGATTTACAGTGCCGCACGCATGAATTTTTTTTTGTTTTAGATCTTCTAAGAGTTCGATTCCAGTAAAAAAATTGTCAAAATAAACAACGTGTTCTTTATTCTCTAATCCGTTTAAAAGTTGTTTGACAACCCTAGCGCCCAACTGTTTTTCTGGATCTGCAGATTTACCAGTATAGATGTCAAACTTTTGGCAATACCCATTTTTATTTGCGAGCATCCATACCTTATACCCTCTTTTAATGGGTTTGTTGGGCATGAATTGTTTTAACGAACTTCTACCCTTGAACTTAATCATGGATTCGTCAATGGAGAGTTCTTTAGTGGGATTCATATATTTTTCAAACTTATTACCTAAATCATTTAAAAGTGGTCGAAGTTTATAAAGTTTATCAAAGTTTGGTTGTCCTTTTTTGGGCATTAGTACATTATCGTTAAGATGCAGGTTCGCCAGAAGCCAACTAAAACGTTTCACAGGCATCAGGGAGCTAATGTATTCATCATGTAAGTCTGGAGCTGAGCTCCAGTAATCTCGGTAACTTGGAGAGCGTTTAATCCCCATTAGTAAATTTATACCAAGAAATATTTTCATTTCTTCACTGTTTGTCGGCCTATGTTTACTAGAAGCCTGCTGTGCAAATAAATTCGTTTGAAACACGATATTCTGTAAAACTTCGCCATTATAAAATAATTCAAAAAGTTTGCAAGGTGTAGGATCCTCCAATTCTTCTACAATAGACGAAATGCCTTCTTTAGATGTAAAATCAGCTGGACGTGTTGGTATAACCGGATTAGACCAATCAGGAGGTTTTCTTGCAAGAGGATGATGATTTTGAGGCCTCAATCTATTTGCTAACTGATTCAAGGGTAGATAGTATTCAGGATCGCTATCTGAATCGCTCAAAACCAAAGGAACTTCATTCACTACAGGCAATTCTTCTTCATCAGATCCACTCACTACAGATTCCAGGTCAGATGGAATATCCTCAACTTCAACATTATTCTCCAATTCTCGGCAGAACTCATCATAGCTCATACCAATCAATCGGAATGGCAACGAATCTTTATTTTGAAGCTGTAAAAAAATACTTGGTACAAAAACAAATATTACACAAACGGGCGGTGGTACAATTAGTGAACCACAACAAAAAACTAAGAAAAAAATAAACGAGAAATACCTATGTGTGTTAATTGTCAAAAGATAATAGTCTGCAGGTAGTAGCAAACTATTACAAGCAAAAACGACTTAAAATTTAAAGTATTTTACTTACATTCATTATTTGCAGATCGAAAGCCGTCAAAATCAACTATCGTTTATAACAAACATAACCTACTGCGACCTAATGCCAATTATTACGAACTAACAGCGGGACACCTTTCTATTGTCTCATAGGCAACTTATAATACACCGGTACACAAATTAATCCGTCGCCCGTTACGGTAAAAAACATTTTGTAAGTGGTATACTTTGTGTACCAACGCCCCACTACGCGTCTTTTTTTCTGGGTACATTTTACGTACCACTGCCCCTGAAAGAGTTAAAAAGTTTACTTCTCGAGGTAGAAAAAAAAAGATAAATGCAAAAGTAGGATGGTATTTCCTAAAAATATTTAAACAAAACAAGAGACCATGACAAAATTAAAAAAATGGTAACTTATGGGTTTTTTTAAATAAAGCACACTGTATATTCTTACATTACTTAAATCATCTTAATTTCCACGTTTTAAAAATATACAGTGAGTCCCAGAACTAATGTTAAAATTTGTTTAAAATTCAGCGGTGTGTTTCTTGGAAAAACGGTCGAACTCGTCGATTTTTGCAATTTTGCATTGAATTCTAAGTATGTTTAATGTTCCATGTGTCCTATACCTAAACTCAATAGTTATCGAAAGAATTGCGATTAAATATATCAAGAAGTAAGACCTGTTTATATAAAAAGAGCAAAACAACTAATCAAATTAAATGTTGAAAATGTCCGCCATTTAGGTACGGCTTGACAATACGCAAGGCGATCAATAAACTCTCTTTGCACGTTTTTAACCATATCCGGAGTTATGGCACGCACTTCCTCCAATCCTCTCTTTCAATTCCTGCAGATTTCTTGGCCTGTCAACAAATACTTTACTCGATTTAAGTGGCAACCTTTTGTCATTGACATTGACTTACGCCTTTTCTTTGTCGTTGGTTTGTCTTGGGCGCCACCTGGTTTGGTCGAAGTTCAAACCAGGAAAAATATACCGAATGTCAGTCACTATTGAATATCAATGCAGTAAATAAAACAAAAGTTTTCCCACAGAAACTATTAAGATTTATTGAATAAAAAAAGAAAAGGTACTCGATAACAAAAGGGTTTGTTAGTTTTATATGTTAAAAGAATATTTAAATTATATAGGTAAGTATGATTAACAAGAAAAACAGCCTTTCCGGGCGCAAGGATTTAAATTAAAACTTGGGTATAACCTCAGGGAAGATTCTAGAACCTTGTAAATCTTTCAATAGTAACTAACCTGAACTAACCTGAACTAACCTACACAAGTGCCGAACGGCAGGACAAGTGGCAAAATCGGCCTGTACCAACAAAACCCCTAGAAATAATAAAAAGAAGAATTACCCACCGAATCCACATAAACAAGAACCAAAAACAAGAGGAAATAAAGAAGCTTACCTCTAAAAGGGGGTGAGACCTCGTGGTCTTTTGCCAAAAATGGCCAAACGGCGACAGGCTTCACCTTCTTCTCTGAAGGATTTTAAGCAAGTAAAATCAAAGGCCACGAGAACTCTGAAGAAATCCCTTCTCCTTCAACAATCAGCTGACACAAAGTTTTCCCAACATAAATATAACCAAAAAAAAAAGAAGAGAACACTACAAATGATCAGAACAATACAAGAGTCTGGGCTTTTACCAGAACATAAATTAAATAATGAAATGAAAAAGAAAATAATTCCAAACAACTTTGTGTAAACATAAAATTGCCAAAAGTAAAAACGGGCGTTCTGCGACTTGACGGAGACAAAGAACGGAAATACATGGTCAACCTATGTGCGGCGCCTGGCGCCATCAAACCACAGAAAAGCAGAAGTAGTGCGTTCGCCCCATACTCTGACTAACGTTCTGTAGACAAAGATGATACAACCCAATAAACAATTTTTGAACCAAATATCTATAAAAGATGCATAAGAATTAAAGGTAAGTCTACATTCCCCACAAAGTCAATACTGGCAATTTTAAAATTGCTACAGTAACCCCACAAAAAGAAGTTTAGTGAAGTTAAGTCTGGCGCCTTAGCAGGACATTCGATAAGTCCTCTCCTTCCTATCTACCGATTGGGAATGGTTTCATCCAACAATGTACGCACAGTAGCAGCATAGTGCGGAGAAGCACCATCTTGCTGGAACATCAGTTCTTCGCCAGGGGAGTCTGGGTCCAATGGATTCGGAAACAAAGTCACTAATGCTGGAATTAATTCAAGTTGAAGATTTTCGAGATATACTTGTCCAGTTAAAGACTGTTCAAAGAAAAATGGCCCAATTATTCTTCCCAGCACTATCCCACACCACGCATTTGTTTTTTGAAGGTACTGGCTGTGAACCTCCATCATCCAAAGCGGATTTTCTGTTGCCCAATAACGACAATTTTGTCTGTTTACATTACTATTGAAACAGAACGTAGCTGTATTTGAAAAAATAATATTTTTTACTAAATTACTATCTAGATTGAACATATTTTGCATGCGTTCACAAAACTCATTTGGCCTATCGAAATAATCCTTAAATAACTCACTTGGATCTGAAGTAAAACATCCAGGTATTTAAAAAAATGAAGTTGATGATGGGCCCAAAACATCAAGACGTCGGATTCAGAAATGGATAATTCAATTTTCTAGACAAAAAAAGGGGCATTCAAAAACTGCAATTTGTTTCGAAATTTCTCTTTAAATAAAGTTAAGAAAAAATAAAAACCAATTTTCAATACCGTGTTTTTTCCAGAAATCTCCAGAACTACTAGGAATTTCCGCAATTTAAAGACATTTTATCGAACACCAAAATAATAATATATAACTTTACTACAATTTCAACTTGTTTGTATCTCTTATTGTTTCGGAGAATCCCAATGGTCACCCTCGAAATTGGGACATCATGTATATTGGAATGTATTTTATTTGAATTTAAACAGCCACATTATTCTTGTAAGAGGGGTCAGTTATGAACCACACTGGTCAGCTTAACATAAAAAGCAACAAAACAAGAATACTGGAATATTACGAATTTCTATTGAATACAGTTTCCACAAGAATACATTTGCCATTTTATTGACAGATATATTATTAACAAAGCTAAAAATATCCAATGAATCTACGGTATTTTAAGTTTAGTCTTATATGTACTAAACCTATTAGTGGCACAACTAAACACAGAGAAATATGAAAACTAAACATTCAGTAGAACACAATATTATCTATACCTAAAATTCCATAGACCTCGTAACTATTAGACCGAACAATAACAAATAAACGTGTTGTCATCATTGTATTCCAGTGTAAAGTAAATTAACATTCAAGCTGCGCCCCTCCACTTGGTTCGCCAGACTTACGCCACAGAAAACGTAGTTTTCTGGGCTTACTCTGTTAAAAGTATTAACTTCTATGATTTACTAGAATAACATGATGTGGGAAATATATATCATTGCCTAAAACCTTGTAAAAAATCTGTAGTATGGCAACGCAGCAAAAAAGAATCCGCCCAGATCCCATCATTTTCGTGGCCATCCGCATCGACTCGGCAATACTCGGATTTGTGACAGCGTTTGTCTGTGGGTTATCCTGGAGTTTTGTCAACCTAACCTTTATTGTTCTGTGGTGTTGTCGCATGCATATGTAAATTCAGAGTAATCCCCACTCCCGACCCCACCTAGCTCCTCACGGCGTCTCGCCACCAAACGATTTTGGCATCACAATTTTATAGCATTTATGAATGGCGTGTCGGATCTATAGTTACGATGCCTATGTAAAATTCACAAGAGCTGTCAGTGACTCATTTAATACCAATCACCAAAAAATCTAGGAAGCGGCAGAGTAAAAATATAGTATAGCTGTTCCAAGCTTAATTTGATGACATAAAAAAGCATTAAACTCCTGACCATAGGCGTCGCTTCTACCAAATAATTAAAATGCGCATTGTTGTCAATTTTTAATATGATTAAATACTATATATTACAGCTTGTTCATTATAGTTTATATCGATAAAAGGTTTGTACCCGTGACTTCGCCTGCAGAGAATATTTTTAAAAGGGCCTTTCTGTAAAGAGAAATGCTCATTTTGCTAAAACAATAATTTAAACATATAGTTTATATCAATAAGTGGTTTGTACCCATGACTTTGTCTGAAAGAACACATATATTCAATATTTTTAAAATGGTCTTCCGGTTAAAAAAAAATGCTCATTTTTCCGAAAACAACTAAAAAAAATTGTCTTTGCCCAGTCAGAACCGCCAGGAGGTATGAGTTTTCCCTGCCACGAAAGGATAGGGGCAGGTACTATGTCAGTTGGAATATATAGTTAGTAGTTATGAAGTAGAATCGTTTCCAGGTTGAATTACTACTGGTGCTATAGGTGGTGAAGCAGAATATCCATTTTCTGTTTTTATACCATAAGCTATGCAATTTTTCCATACATCGCTACTCATTTCATTATTACCTGCCGAATATTATCAAGGACAACTGCCTCTAAAGTTGGAGATTGATTATTGAGTGATATTCTTTGCTGAAGCAACACATTACGTACAAAGCCATCTTTACTTCCGGCATGAAGGATAATAACGCGTTTTCCTCTGAAACACGGTGTATTTAAAGTATAATTGTACTGTCTATCCAACCATACGTAACAACATCATTAGCATCAAACCAAGTTTCGTCCAAATAAATTATACTTTTATCGGATTCATGGTACTCCTTTATTTTTACGCAAACAGTCCTGTCGTAGTTTAATGATACGACGAAATTTCATCATAACCATTTAGTTATCTAATTTTTTAAAGCCACAACCTAACACAACACCATGCAATGTTTGTAAAGATTGGTACTTATAACCAGAGTAACCATTTATAACGAAACAGTTCTAAAGTTGGCACTATATTATCCTTGTAAAAGTTACAAATAGTTCGCAGAATAAAATCCCTTGTAGCATGTTAACCGTTTTAAATTTTTCATTTATTGGTTTGCGCTTTATGGAATAACCGGTTACGGTCCCCAAATTAATTACGTTAAGAATTCTTATAAAACCCAAGTTGTGTTAACCCATTACAAGTACATTCTTGTACAAAGCGTATTTTTAATTTTTCCCTGATTTTGTTTTTTTACACAGGCTTACATATTTAAAATAATGCGTTGACATTGAACATGTAAATCTTTGTTTCTTAATTCTGGACTTATTTCGCTTTTGATGGCCGCCTCTGGCACCGACTCATTATATTCCTGCAATAATTCACCTTGGCCTTCTGTTTCAAATTGTCGCTGAAAAGCCATACCAATATAATAAAATATAGGTACCAAGTAAAAACTTACTTGTCTAAAACCCCACAGTTGTAGCAGAAGATGAAATATGTAAATTAAAGCTAAATTGTTTCAACCAGTCACGCCGCTGTCCGATTTCCAATATCGCATACCTCAAACATCAACTGATTTGTCGAACTGATGATGTCGATTAAAATAGTTATTTTTATTAAAATAAAACTAATTTAAATTTTCCAAATGATCATTGTTTTACTTCTGTATTAATTTTATATTTCATATTACATATTTAGATATATTATTTTATTAAGTTTGTTGTTGTGGCATGGTTCAGTAGAGTAGCTACTAAAGCTAGACTGCGCCATGCTACCTCAATAGATATATAGATTTAAGTTCTATTGTACGTAACATAAAATTGTAATTTCTTTTTTTTTTCTGTAATATAAAGAAAGGCATTATTTATTTATTTTAAAGCTGATAAGGGATCACTCAATTGGCAGAACCTTTAACTATTTGCTGTTTTGTCTATTTTCTTTTCAGTTTGCTGTATACTGTCGTACTAAGGATAGTTCGATGAAGCGTAATAATAAACATTATTTTGAGTGCTCCTCGTACCGAGCCCATCCTCATGTTCTTTAAAAGGCAACACGCATGCAATGGTCGGCCGTTATTATGCCCTCAACGTCTTGATAATTTTTATGGCAGCGCCGCTGCATCGTTCCATCCGCAGCTTATTATGGCGATCGCGATTGTCCCCTGTGATGCCAGATTACACTTGCATAAACAATGTTATTGGCCGATGGTACGACCGACTGAATATAAAATTATGGTACCTACGTATAACATACAAATTAAAATTGGAATATAATTAGGTACAAGAATATGATAAAAATGTTAATGATTATCAATTTACTAAGTAAGGTGTATATTGCCATTTAACCTTAAAACAAATTAAGTGATAGGTTCTCACAAGTATAAAAAATAATTATTAATAAACTCAATCCATCCGGGCAATGGACCATATGTTTTTAATTTGAATGGACTTAAATTGACTAATGAAAGATTTTCTTGTTGAATTAGTGAATTGACTTTATACTCTATTTCTTAATAGTCGACAGCACATCAAAGAGATATTAGTCGTAAAACCGCAATAAACCATTGGCGTGACAATAAGGTACCTGGTTAATTACACAAGTACCATATTTCATAGTAGAACATTTCCAGGGGCTTTATAGTGTTTTCTATCATGTTATCAGCTTCCCACATTCTTTCTTCTACTTTAATCACATGTTCGACGCACGTACTACATTTTTACAATCCACTGTCTTCATTTCCTCTTGCAAAAAGTTTCCAACGCCCCTCATTTTAAAAGTGATGTTATGCCTTACTACAAACGAATCACATATTTCAGAAACCCCAAAAGTCACACATTTGCGAAAATACAGTTTTCTTTATTTTTTGGTAGTATAAAGGTATACGCACTTAATGGTAAAGAGAAACCCCAAAACTCCTCATATTTACTCACACTTAATAACGAATAAAATTTTCATGTATTGCAAAAACGCCAAAACTTCTGGAATTTTGGTGTTTTTCAAATATATATTGGAACACACTCATTTTCAACATGACAGTTTGTTAGGTTATGTACATTGTTGGTCATATTTAGACGTTGTTTAACGTCATAACAATTTAATTGTAAATAATTTAAATTATGGAGATTGAAGATAAATCTGCTACACGCAAAAGGAAGCGTGGAATACGCAATATCAGTGAATATAAAAGAGAAGTTATTAAAAAGTCTAGAGTTAAAGGGACTGCCTATGAATGCTGGAGTGGCGCTTTGGTGCCTGCAATTAACCAAGGACCTGACTGCAAGTAAGTTTAATGGTCTTAGAATTTTACTAACTAGCTAAATAATATGTATTCTTTCGTTATTATAATTTTGATTGTATTTTTAGATGTCGCAAAAAATGCTTTGAACGAGTTTGTGAAGAATTACGCATTCAAACCTTTCAAAACTTTAGAAACCTAAACAGAAAGAATGAACAAGATTGTTTGCTACAATCTCTACTTTCAGCTCATGGGATTGCGCGTAGAGGGCGCGTAAAACCTGCTGATATATCCTGCAGACCAGATAGACTAGCGTCTTTTAAATATAACATTCTGGGACCAAGCGGAGCACATGAAATCTGTAGGAAAGCATTTATGGCGATTTTTGGTATTACAAATGATCGGTTGCGCTGATTAACCACCTTAAGAAGAAAGGGACTAGTTCCTATAGATAAACGAGGTAAGGGTCGATCAGGAAACGCAAAGCAAGGACTTGTTATAGATTCAATCATACAACATATTGCTTCATTTCCGGTCAAAACTGCCCATTATACCAAGAGGGAGTACAGATATCTAAATGAAAAATTAAATATTTTCATAATGCATAAGTTGTTTAAAGAGCTAAATCCAGAACTGGATGTTAAATCTTCATATTACAAAAAGATTTTTAAACAGCAATTTTTATTATCCTTTGGTCGTCCTCAAGTCGACACCTGCTCCACGTGTGAAGAGTTAGATACTAAAATAAAAAGCAAAGTCTTCAATGAAACAGCAAAAAGAGTAGCACTGGCAGAGCAAACTGTCCATAAGAAGAGAGCAAAAAAATTTTACAACAAACTTAAATCTATTTCCCAACTTTGCAAAGTAGATGATACAGTAGGTGGTATTTGCATTGATTACATGCAAAACCTGCAACTACCGGTGATTCCTGTCCAGGAAACTTTCTACTTAAGGCAACTAACCGTTAATGTCCTATGTGTTCATAATCTAAAAAATGATAAGGTAACATTCTATGTGTATCACGAGGGAACAGGAACTAAAGGGCCTAATGAAGTTGTATCCTTTCTATTACACTATCTTGACAGCCATCCAGAATTTCACAATGTTGCACATTTTCACTTCTTCTCTGATGCATGTGCTGCTCAGAACAGAAATCGTACCATAGTAAGATTTTTTTCTGCATTAGTTTCAACGAATAGATTCCAAAAGATTGAACAATATTATCCCACACGGGGACATTCATTTTTACCGTGTGATCGGGATTTTTCCATTCTCAAGAGAAAAATTAAAAAATCAGACAGAATTTACACTTTAAAAGAGTATGTAGAGCTTATCATAACATCTGACAAGAGTTTAAACCGATTTACTGTAGTTTTGCCAAATTATGATGACATTGTGAACTTCAAGAAGTGGCCAACCTATTTTAAAAAAACGATGCTTTCTAATGAATCTTTGGGCAGAAATATTCAAAGAGATCAAAAGATTAATTTTAAAATATCCAACTTTCGACATTTTATTCATTTAAGTGAACACGATGGGATTGTTATTACGAAGGAGTACATAGATGGCTTGCAGGAACATTCTTTTCGGCTACGGAATAGCAACAAAGATGTTATTAGTCTCCCTACAAGAAAGGCATACGAAGGACATATTCCCATCAATATTAAGAAAATGCAAGATTTGAGAAAACTTGAGAAGTATCTACTAGATAATGAAGAAGTCAAGAACTTTTACAGTGAAATTTTTAATTTACCTACATGCGAACGAGATTTAAATGATACAATACAACCAGATGAATGAATCCTTTCGTTTAAATATTCTTTGTTCTAATGTTTTAAATAAATAACAATACAAAACACAATTTATTATTTTTAAATCCTCAAAAAATATGTATATTTCAGAAACCCCAAAAATCCACTAAAGAAAAAATAAAAAATATATATATGTGAAGTAAAAACGTAATATCCTTATAAGCCAAGTGATTAAACAACATACCATCATTTTATTACAAAAAACAAATAGCTTTTTGAAAAGATTTTAAATAATAAGGTTTTTTTTAATTCCTGAACATTTTGGTAAAATGGACTTATGGGGTTTCTGAAATAAATGATTCATAACCCTTTTACTTGCGCCCACGCCAATTTTATAGGGTTTAATTCACAGTGATATGACAGAAAGCGAAGACCGTTATATTTCATATTGAAGCAATTTCGTCGACAACAAATTTCAACTTTACAATCTCCAGTACCTCCTTTTTCAGCATGTCTTTATGAATTGGTTTCTTATTTACAGTAAGCCAATGAGTGGTAGCTGGCAATATCCATGACTATAACAGACCCAGGAGAAATAATATCTAGTATTTGCTGTAAGTATTCTTCAAAGACATCAGCGTTCATGTCTTCATAATAGTCTTCAGTCCGTTTTGGTTCAAATGCTAGTAAGCCTCCATCGATAAATCCATTTTTGCTACCAATGTGAGTAATTAATAACTTTCTACCTTTTCCCGGGGGTGTTTTTATTCCAGTGGACTAACCTTCCATAAAAGCTTGCCTCGCGCTTATTATATGTTTATCCTAACATATTTTACAAACGGTACATCCTTCATTTAACCAAGTTTCATCCATTCATATTTGAACACATTTCGACTATTTTTGCAACTTTGTATGTTGAATTTTGGTGGCGAAGAGCGTTGAACACATTGAGAATAATAATTTTCTCATTTTTAGTAAGCGTAGTTTTACTAATCCGTATCTCAGTAACAAAATCTGAAACACTAGCCATTTTCAAGAACGAAGTTTTGCAACAACTGCCGGAAAGTAACTAAATATTTCTCTCGAAATCCCTGACAATAATCTATTTATTTATTTATTTATTTATTACACAAGTATCAACAGCACAAGTGCCAGTAATAGATACACAATTCTTAAACTATGTGGAAATTCTTAAGATTAAACCATATCTAAAACACAAGCAAACAGGAATTCATCAATACAACAATATCTATATCTATTCAGCCGCAGGAGTCGATACATAAATCATTAGTTCATTAACTGTTTCTCAGCTTATTTTCTATTAAACTCTTGAATTGATCAAGACTAGTCATATCCACATCAATATCAGACGCATACATGTTGAAATAGTAGCACATTTTATATAGTAAGTCTGGGATAGTTGGACCACTTTTTTTTAAAACGCAATGGTTTCGTAAGTTTCATACTAAAGGCTTGGAAACAAGTAACACTTAATACATATTCTGTTAGTATATATGGATTTATTATAAACGTAGTCAAAATATTAAACCTATTTAAATGTAATTAAAAAATGTAAAAGTGAGTATTGGTCCAACTAACCCATAGCATGCGGGTTAGTTGGACTACACTGTATGGGTTAGTTGGACCACCGTTTAAACCTAAACTTTTAAATATAAACACCTTTCTATTAAAAAATCTCTGAAAATTTAAAACTATTTACACAAAATGCAGATTATGTAATTTTTTTATTAGCAACTTTGCCGCAACGATCACACATATTTTCATATTTCATGCATCCTTCATGTGACCATCTATCACATCGAATACATTTGCACCAGTCGTCACTTTTTTGTGTTTCAGAATAGTTTTCCCCACACCCTGCACAGTTATTTTCATTCCATTCTTCGTCTGTACTGTCATCTTCTTTCCCTTAAAAATACAAAAGGGTGGTAAGCAAATCCCCTCTGCGCTACAGCACGCTACAACAGAAATAGTTTCTCCCTTTTCCCCCGACGGTATACTGGTTACACTCTTCGAGCCCTTTTGCGCTATTACTTTGCCAGGTTTATTATTTAACTGAAGCCCACTTTCATCAATATTAAAAATATTCCCAGGCTTATCAAATCGCTGATATTCAGTCAGTATACTATCAAGTAAAGTAAAATAGTTCTGAACTACTGTTTTATTCAATCCTTCAGCACGCGCCGTCGATACTCCCTCTGCCTTCCGAACAGATAAATCTGGATGGCGTGATAAAAAGAGTTTTAACCAATCAAATCCTGCTTTTCTTATGGTTTTATTAAATGGATGTTTCACTTTAAGTTTTTCGGCCAGTTCAAAGGCCATAGTTCTTACCGAATCCCTGTCTGGAGTAAAACCAAACTTTTCTAACTTTTTTATGTGCCGTACTAACTTGGCTTCGGCTTCTTCATTTAAACATGAGGACTTTCCTAATGAGCGAGATTTTATTGTCTTCTGGTTTTTGATCCTATTTTTCAAAGTTGTTTTAGGTATGCCATATGCTTTTGCCGCTCTATTAACCCCCAACGTTCCTGACTGCCCCCATGGCGTTCTGTAAGGCTTCGGCAGTCCACGTTGCTCTGGTAACAGTCCCCTTTCTTTTGTAACAGGTTGGCATGATGTTTACCTGGAAAATAATGCCTTACGTTTAATACGAAATTGGTCGCACTAACCTAAAAAAATGTGGTCCAACTAACCCAAAACTATGGGTTAGTTAGACCACTTTGTTGTTTACATTACGCGTATAGAAAAGGCAACAAAATTAGATTAAACGTATTTATCTACTTTCATTTAGTAATATGAATTTTACAGTTCTGTAAATCGTTTTGTAATGGCATCTATTACAGCACTAGTGCTGTAATAGATGCCATTACAGCACTAGTGCTGTAATAGATGCCCTTACAAAACGATTTTTAATAGCAGGTGCATTTTTACAGGTGCATTTTTATTTTTAAAAAGGCCTTTTGTCAAATATTTTTATTCATAGATGAAAGTAGATAAAATTTTGTACAATATTCTTGTTGTAAATTCATATAACTACACTCGATGTTTGATTAAACTCGGCTGACGCCTCGTTTAACAACTTTAACATCTCGTGTTGTAATATGAATCTTTACAACACTTATATCGTAAATATCTATTCTAACATCTTAACTACATGTACGAATAGAAAAAACAAAAAAAAACAATTACCTTTTTTTCAATTCAGTTGATAGTAGACACTTACAACAAAAATTAAAACACAATAATTATTAGGCGACGTTTACATCTTAGTATCGACGAGCGACTGACACGTTATTACGAGCTTCCTCAACTTGGACTCTTCCACTAAAGGTGTGAACGGTAGTAGATTACGCGCTGTCGGCTTTTAAGTGACGATTTCGGTGTCGGTCCATCTAACCCACTGGTCCAACTATCCCGGACTTACCTATTGGAGAATTCTTATACAAGTTCGTTCGAGGATGGGTCAGATAAAAAACATTTGAGGCTCGCGAGTTGACTCTATTGACAGTAAACGGTAGTTTACCAAGAATGTCGGGGCAGTCAATTTTACCCTTCAAAATTCTGAACAACGTGCACAGTAATATTTTATATCTTCTTTTATTCAACGAAAGCCTATCAAAGATTCCTAGAAGGTAATCATTGTCGCACCCCCTCTGAGGATATACACCAAATTTTATATAATACATGCACTTTAGAAACCTTCTATGCACTTTTTCGATAAGTGTTACCCACACATTGTATTGGGGAGACCATATTATGCTTACTTATTCCAAAACCGGCAACACAAGGCTGTCAAAAAGATGCCAGCTAACATCAATGCTGAACTCTCTGGAATTCCTGACAATAAAGCCTGCCATTTTCTGTGCACTATCGATCTTAGATATTATATGATTGGAGAAAGATAGTGTTGGGTCAAAGATTACACCGTAAATAACAATAAAAATGCATGAAAGCTGTTTCTTTAGGGCAACAAATCTGAGTGCATGATTATCAAGCCATTTTACATGCACGAAATATATTTTTTAGACTATTTCCTGAATCATTTTGATAAATTGACGCGAAATTGTCAAAGCAGAAATTTCAACTTGTTGTGACAGTGACGGTTATTCTCGTAGGTAACCAACAATGAAAAACCAGAAGAGTGCAATTTTCAGCTCAATCGCGACCGAGGGCTGATTTTCACCGAAAATCAAGTGAAAAGCGCATTGTAGTTACAGTATATGAGGGAAATAGTCAATAGAATCGATTTGATAGAAGCATTTAAAATCATCGGCAAAAGACAACCCCAGTACATTCCTGATATTACCGGATATACCGTTTACAGCTGCCAGAAACAAGAGAGGACCCAAGTTGGATCCCTGAGGAACCCCTGACGTACTTTTAAAAATCACTGACTTACATCCCTTAACCTCGACATACTGGAATCTGCCATTCAAGTAAGATTCAATCAAACCTTGAAGATACAGAGAAACATTTAAATGAGACAAAGAACGCAATATTATACAATGTCTTACTTTGTCAAATGCCTTCTCCATGACAGTGTATATAACGTCCACCTGAGATTTACTGTTGATAGCTTCGTGAACACACTGAGGTCAAGTTTGTAAATGTTGACCTTTTAGGTAGAAAGCCATGTTGATATAACGAGAGACAACCAGAGATTTCGTCATAGAGCCGACCGAAAATAATCACTGCAAAAATTTTAGAAACCGCGCTTGCTATGCTTATGGGTAGTTGTTTATTTCACGTCTGGCTCCAGCCTTGTAGATTGGAATTATTTTGCCAACCTTCCACTTATCAGGATAAACTTAGGTTTTTAAGCTCAGATTAAACAAATACTCCAACGGTTTAGATAAGTACACCTTACAACCGTTCCAGATATAAGCCGGGATCCCGTCAGGGCCAACCGCCCTATTTGTCTTAATCCTCCCAATCGCTCCCATTATTTCTTTCGTGGAGATGAACCTATCACAAAAGAATGACCCAGGCTTAGTTGCTGTACAGTTTACACCTTCATCATTGATAAAAATTGATTTAAAAAAATCAGCAAAACCATCGGCAACATCCTGAGAGCCCAAAAAAACTCTGTCACCAAAATACATCTCTTCCAATATATCAGGAGAATCCTTGAGTGTCTTTAAAAAGGACCAAAAGATTTTAGGGTTCATTCTCAAGCCCAACTCAATATCCTGTAGGTATTTAGAATGAGCAAGTTTAGAAGAAGAATACTATAACATACTTATTGTTATACGGCCTCCGCTAGCTCCAGATGAGACTCGAGTGGGTTTGGCATGCTGGTAACTGTATTTAAACCTTTGTTCTATCTAGGTGTTAGAAATTGAGCGCCACTGTTTTTTTTTTAGACGGTATTATACTAGGTAAAACCAGAAACCTTATGTCTATAGAGCTTGTAGAAATAAAAGAATTTATATACCCATAACACATTTAATAAAAATTGTTATTCTGAAAAATTACCATTCAGGTTTCACTATATTATTCTATTTGAATGTGTTTACATATGATCAAAAAAAATAAAGTCAGGTGGTACCTATAATTGAATATTATGTAACTACATTACTTAAGCGCTGGTAAAAATTCTAGAATTTTCTTGGACGCATTACCTCAATGAAAATTATATGTTATGTTCTAGTACCAAATGCTTTTTACAGCTGTTATTTAATTATTTAATTAAAGAAAAGTTTATTTAAATTTAGCTTCTTGAAATGACGATATTAGTAAATAGTAAAATGGTGTAAAAATTTATAATATTAAAAACTGGCCTTTTCCCTGTGATCTTCGGCGACACGTGGCTATGCAGATACCATGCATCCTTTTTTTCCTAACATCAAGGTAGAGGTGAAGTTCCAATTAATACACGTTGAAGCTTTACCACATAGTGAAACTGACTGGTTTCTTGAAATTATCTATTTTTCTTAAACCATGATTAAACGAGGAACATAATATTGAAAAGGTTGAAGGCTGAAGGTTAAGGGTAGCTAACTGAACATTGTTGAAGTTGAATTGAAGATTGATATTAGTGTGGAGGGTTGAAGAACGAGGTTATTAGGTCTTAATTTTCTCTATTTAGGGCTTCCTACGGGAATATCCCTTTAGTTCCTTGATCTTGAAAACAGCCATCACACATCCGAGTTCCAAACACTTGGATAAAGTGAACTAAAAGACTACCTTTCTTGAAGGTGCAGCTATGGCGAGATGCCTCGACAAAGCGTCCCTTTTTCGTTTTTATAACATCGGATATAAAAAATAACTTCCTGTACTGTAGAAATTCTAGAATAAACTCGAAAATTCTCGCACCGGAAACATCTGATATTTGACATAACAAAGTTGGCAGCAGCGAGCAGACCATAGAAGACAAATTAGGAAGATGGACTTTACTTAGTAGGATCGTGACACCCTAAACTAACCTTTATTGTTCTGTGCTGTAGTGGCGAAAATGCGAATGTGACTTGACCAATCAGCTTCAGCGATTTTTGAAAATAAAATTGAAAACGAAATATTAAATTTTGATAAAACAATATCATAGATATTTATAATTATTTATGGCTATTATGGATAGGTACATTTAAAAACAGGTTATTAATAAATAAGGTACAGTATTATACTACATAATTCGAATTTATAGGTTATGTATTTGTTTACTGAACTTATTTTAATATTTAATCTTTTATTGCAGATGGTTTGGAGATATTAATTTGAGTAAATTATAGCCTCTACAACTATGCTTGCAAGGCATAACACAATCTCCGTGTTCACCATGTCAGGAGTTGATATAAATATCCAAAAAGTTACTCGAAATGGTTCGTAAGACTGAAAATAAACAAGTAAGGTATCTTAACTGTTCTAATAAGTAAAATGATAACTTTTATAGGATTGTTTATAAAAATAGTTATTATTGAATATTTTACATTTCCAGAAACCAAAACTAATCGCTGTACTGGAATCTCAGTTCAATCAACAATGAAGATTACTTAGCAAATTATAAATTATGCAAAAAAAGGTGGAAATAAACAGTAGTATAAAGTTGTATCCTTTTTTTATTAGCTAACAAACACAGTAGCATTTTATTAGGGTAAGTAAGATTTTTAAAATGCTACAATACCTCTGTCTCCATTAATGAGATTTGAGTTTCTTAGATTTAAGAAAACAATTATATTTCTGTTTGGGAAGTTTAATTATTTCTTTATTGAACCAGACCGGGTATTTTTTATCAATTTGAGTTGACTTAGGAACACATTTCTCAAACAAAGTGGCTAAGTTGGCATAAAAACATTCCAATGCCGAATTGACGTCCGTAAGGCGATCCAAGTGACTCCAGTCTTGGTCTCTGAAAAGTCTGTACATTAGCAAAAAATCAGCTTTTTAAAATCATAGGTACAATAATAATAGTTGGGCTACACCTATGAAATACGGCGAAGACCACTGGGTTTTATAGTTTAATAATGATTTATTACTTTCTCACATTAAGCAACAGACTAAAAACCAGTTGTAGCAGCGCTGTAACAACTAAAATATAAATCCAATTACCTATTTTATATTAAATATTCTTAAGACGACTATAAGAGAGAGAATAAAATGCTTAATTAAACCTTAATAGTTTTATCAGAGACTTTAGATCTAAAAAGCTTTATAGTAGCTGATAAAGAGGCATACAGACAGTTCAACCAGCAGCGACTAGATTGCCATAGCCGCTAACAATGATGTATCAACTACCCCAAATCAGATTGAATGTGATGAGTATGAGGACTCGACAGCTCACAGGAACAATTGGTTAGTAGAACTAAATGGGGATGACACACCGTTCCGCTAAAATTGTTTCAAACATGTGAGTTTAAAAATATTGACTTCTGACAGTCTACAGCTCCCAAGAATCATTGGCAGCTCGTGTAAGGGCATAGGATTTTATTACAGTCTTAATGAATATTTCTATTTCACCCAAAGGAACTCTAATTACCGTTCTAAAACTTATTAGGTTTATAATTGCTACGTTAAAGGCAATACTTGAAGTATGTTGGCTCTATGGTATCCCATAGAGGGAATTAAGTTTTATGCAAACTCCTCCATATTGGTTACAGAAGTAATACATAGGCCATTTTGGGAGACAATACATATTTGGAATTTTAGGAAAATTACTAGGCAATTTAAAAAATTACATTATTTTTTTTATCTAGTATACAGTTTCACATGTTTCCTGTGTTCTTGGACCAAAAATACTTCAAATTTAAAATTTATATATCAAGGTTATTTATTTCTTGCATCACAATTTGCGTAATATTAAGGGCGCGCGTGATCTTTGGGCCTATCTTCGGTATTTTTAACAATAAAATGGCCTTCGTTTACTTTTTTTTTATCGAACCAAAAAATCTTTAAAAATAATGAAATCAGATCATAGTGCGCAATTAAATTTATAGAACGTCAACCCGTATTATTCTAAGATTTTGTTTTATTCAAGTCCTCCTTGGTATCCACCATAGAATCTATTAGTCTCAAAAATATTTTATCTGTTACCATTTTAAATGCAAATTGAGCCAACATGATACATTCTTTCTAAATTGCTATTCCGCTGCTGAAGTAGGTACATGGGTTTAAAGGGTTTAAATAGCTTTTTTTAGATACCTGTTAGGCTTTTAGACAAGTTTTAAAAACGGCTGTAATAGATATTTTAAAGGTGGACCCTTTGGGTTTTATGAATGGTTTAAAAAAGTTTTATAGCAGTTTTTCCGATTAACTAGCATTATCAAAACGAATGTGGGACTTAGACAACATGATGGAAGAAACGGTAGAACCACTTTTTCTTTCAGTTACCTTTACAGACGAATCCTTCGAATTTAGTAATGATAAACACCTTTTTAGACCTTTACTTTGTATATTTTTATAAATGTGATCTGTACCGTTATATTACAAAAATAAAATTAATATAGGTAGTTAAATATATAGCTTTTTTTCGTACATCATAAAAATTGCATACGTGCTAATAGAAACCCACACGTCCGCCACTGGAATTACGGGTGTGTCGATCTATACAGTTAAAACTACCTGTAGCTAAAAAAAATTATTTTCAGACTAAAAAAAGTATGTTCACACTGTAACCCAAAATTTGTATTTTGCATTAATAATGAGGGTAACTTGCTGTGAGGCAAGAGGAAACACAGTATGGTTTTATTTATTTATAATTACCATCAATCACGACTTCTTCTGTGCTAGCAACATGAACGATACAGGGTAAATGAAGAACAATAACATAAATAACTGTTACTTAAATGCATATATTTTTTTATTTACCCCTTGCAGCTTAGGGAAATGAATAAATATCCTGAATAACGAAATCAGCCCTAATAGGTTTCCACCACCATCACCGCAATCAATCATGAACGCTATTCTTAGTCTGTCAGCTCTTGGTGTGTTAAAATTGCGATATGGGCTGACCCAAGCAGCTCGGAGCAGAAGGCACTATGTCAGGTCATTTGTCATTTTTGACCGGAACAACAAATCTTTGCGAAAATGCTTTACGAGCGCTCAGCAGTCTTTTACAATTTAACATAACTCGCTCTTGTAAAACATCATAATATTTTAATTATCTTGGCTTCAAAGTTGAACTATATTCCTACGTTGTAATATAATTGCTGTATGCATTACTTGTATACATATGTATATTACCTGATACCTTACTTACGTGTTAAATATTGTAACCTGTTTGTAATCTATTTATTAGTTTATAAGTCACTGTCATGTCAGTATAGTCTTAGCCAAGTTCTGCTAATTAAAGCCTACAAAACCAAAGGTCTAACATTACAATTTAATTAGCATTACTAAACACGTAAAATCTATGGAGAAATACCAGACAGATTTGAAATTGATCCAAATTCCGCAACTGCTGCCAAAGAATTCAGACACTGGTATGAAACGTTCAAAAATTTTTTGGATAATAATTCATCAAAAGAAAAGCCCATTACAGATAAGGAAAAATTTTAACTTTTAATAAACTTTATATCATATTCCGGTATGATAATATTAGTGAATCAAAATCATATCATGAAGCTATAAGCATTTTGGAAAATTTGTATATAAAGACCACCAATGATGTATTCGCAAGACATTTACTGACCACTAGAAAACAGCAGGTAAATTAAACAGTTGATCAATATATACAAGCACTTAGAAATTTAAGCAAAGATTGTAATTTTAAATCCGTCAATGCCCAACAAAATAAAGACGAATTTATACGAGACGCTTTTATTACTGGACTTCTTCAGCCTGTTATACGACAAAAATTATTAGAATCCAATATATTAAGCTTGGATAACGCTATATCTCAATCAAGAACTTTGGAAGATTCTCAAAAACAATCTGAAATGTATATTACACCTCAAAATATGATAAATGCAACTTATTCAAATCAAAATACTAGTACCCAAGAACAATCTACTTTTACAGCTGCTGTATGTACTGGAACATGTTACTTCTGTGGAAATCCAAGACATTCACGTAATTTATGTCCTACTCAACATAAAACCTGTACTTATTGTCAAAAAGTTGGACATTTTTCAAAAGTATGCCTGAAATACAAGTTAGCAAAAAGTAAATCTACATCAGCTTCAACTTTTTTAATTGCCTCTGCATCTCCAGAACTTCCTCATTGTCTCTCCAAAACATTATACAAAGTGATGATTAATTATATTCCTGCAAATGCATTAATAGATACTGGTAGTTCAGACAGTTTCTTAGATATAAGATTTGCAAACATAAATAAATTAAAAATTTATTCGTGCCAAGGAAGAGTTTCTATGGCATCTACTTCTCATTCAACACAAATCCAAGGATACTGCTTTATAAATCTGAAAATGCCGAATCAAACGTATCATAAATTAAAAATTTTGGTTATTTCAAATCTCTGTACCGATTTAATAGTTGGCCATGATATAATGAAGCAACATAATAGAGTAGATGTTACATTTGGAGGGCCCAGACCACCTTTACCAATTTGTTGTTTAGCTGAAGCGAAAGTAGACCCACCGTCATTATTTGCTAATCTTACTGAAGACTGTAGACCCATTGCAATCAAATCACGACGTTATTCAGAAGATGATATTCTTTTTATACAAGAAGAAGTAAAAAAGTTAATGATAAAAAAAAAACTTTTTTTCAGTGATATAAAAGGTTTTTCACCTAAAACCCCGAAAAACGTAAACGAACGGATCTATTTTGATTTCGTGAAAAGTCGTCGTTGAGTAGGATCACATGGTATTTTCTAAAAATGGCATCAATGCGACCCCTTTGATGCCCTGAGCGTAGCGACGCTTTAAGAATATAAATCGATTGCAGAAACTTCGAATATAAGTACATTTGAATCTACTATAAATTTTAAGAATTTTTTGTCATTTCACCCTAATTCGATTACGCCACACGTTTGTAAGTAATATAAGGTTTTATTTTAATTATTTCTTACTAATTTTGGAAACGGGTCAGTAGTAAAACTAAAATAATTCTTAACTTAATAATAATTCAGTCAATGTTGTTCAAAATTCATTCCTTCTGCGCGAACACAACTGTCAAAATTTTTTAAAAGTTTGCTGAGGGTACGCTGAGAAAATCGGGTCAACTAAACAAGTCAGTTGAATTTTTTTAGTTGCCAGAGTTAAAAGTTTAGTTCCAATAATCTATTTTGTAGTTGTCGCCATAGTTCTTCCAGCTAATTTATTTTTCTTGGACCGCTCTGGCTGTGACAACGTACCGGTTTTCTTGCCAGAACTAAATTACTGAGTAAAAAAAGGATTTGACTTAATTTTGAATGTTGTGATACCTTGTTGCGGCAAACTAATTAGGTGGGTTAGATTATCTAGGTTGCAGCAACCAGTTGAGATAACAAAATGTTCAATTGTCTCTATATATTGTCATAATTTAAATTAACTAGATTTCTAAAGTTATACCAGCCTGAAACGCTAATTAAATGATCTTCGGGCTTTTTCGATATCACAGGAAGTCACCAAACGTCAACCGAACAGGAATTCGTCACGCGTCACGGCGTCACTCCAGTCCTGTGCTATGCATGCGCTTTTTACCTTTTTGACCGTTAATAATCGTGTTTATGTTTTACCTATCTATTATTGATCTATAATACCTTAGAAACGGAATATGTTATGATAGCAATAATACCTGCTATCACACCTAGGGCATTATAAGCGGGCATTATGATAATGCCCGCTTATATTACCCTAATGCGCTAATATGGAAATTTTATTGCTTATCCAATTTTATTTCTCTCACAATAAAGATCAAGTTTATACAAAAAATAATTTTTTCTTTAAACAATACTAAAAATTAAACTTTATTTCCAAAATAAAAATTACAATTTTGAAATGTCCCGGAAAATGTAGCTGATCCCACTATAGAATGGTCGGTGTTTTTTGTGATGGTAGCAGCGGTGGTAGCACTAACGCTATTTTGTATAGAAGAACAGTCTATTAAAGAATTTTCAATAGTCGCTACGGAATTAACCTCGGAATTAACTGAATTGGCAATCATTTTGGCTATTTTGTTTTTGGATGAAATACTTTCTTCTATATATCCTTCAGCTACTGAAGAGCTTTTCCATTTCCCATGTTGTTTTAGCGTTTCAAACGAAGCACCTGCCTCAACAAGTAAAGTTGACGATGTGCGACGCAAACAGTGGCCGGTGTAAGCTTCTGCATTATCCAGTTTTAAAAATTTTGCGATCAATGTTGGGACGCTTCCTATGGTATTTTTTCCAATGGGTTGTACTGTACATCGACCCTTTCTATAGGTAAGAAAGAATCTTCGCTCCTTTATTCCAGCTGGTCTTAATGTTGTATACTTTTTTATTAAATTTAAAGCGCCTAAATCTTCTTCGATGATAGTAAAACTTTTTGAAGTTGAAGTTTTAGTTTCTGGTACCTTTATAACCAAGACTGTTCCTCTATCTTCAATGTCATCAATGGTCATTTTGACCAACTCATCTCGTCTTAAACCTCCAAAAACACCCATTACCAATATGACTTTGTGTACCAAGTAGATATCATCAGGAGCCTTCTTAATAAATTTTAATATTTGTTCTCCTTCCAAAACTTTAGACTTCTTCGGGACGTATCCTTTCGACTTAACTTTTAAAAAAGATATGAGACGATGGTATTGCGAAATGTCTATATTTTCATAGACCATCAACGTAGACCTTAGGGTAGAATACTTGGTCCAGAGAGAGTTCGGACTGTATTTTTCCGACTAAAAATAATAAAGTTTGTTAAACATATGTATTAAAATAAAATCAATAACTTACCAGTTCCTGGAAATATGCCATTAAAACGTTTTCGGTTATTTGAAGAATTGTGTTCGTATCTTTCCAAATACCAAATATGCCATACTCCCGATCATACTGTTGCCTTGATTTAACTGGCAAAAGATTTTCGGTCGCTTTTATGACCTTTTCTCTTATATTTTGTGGAATTTCTTCCATTTTGAGCAAATCGTTAAATAAAAAATGCCAACTGACTAACTGACAGAAACATCAAAGTCAAACTTAACACCAGTCATTATCTACTTACGTATACAGGTACAGGTGCAACTTATTTTTTATATTGCGAATAAATAATGTAATTAGTCATTGAAAAACTCTTTTTTAGGTAAAACATAAAGCATTGTATGCACCACGGGCTTTACTGGACTATAATGCCCATCAGGCAGAAACCTATCCCTCGGGCCAGAGGCCCTCGGGCTATTTCTACCTTCAGGGCATTATAGTCCCCGTAACGCCCTTGATACATAAATAGCTATTATGTTTTCTGAAGATGTACAAGGTCCTGCTGTTACAGTGGAGTTTGCAGAATTATGCCTTTAAAGGAAAGAATATTTATCGTTATATGCTTAGTTACTGATTGATATGAACGATTCAAGCTTTTAACTAAGGTTATCCGCCACTTTTAGCATATTATTATTCTGGTAGGTATTTGGAAATGTACAGTCGAACCTCTATTATCATTAATATGTTATATATGCGCATAAGATATTTCAAAAGGTGTGACAATTCAATCTTGTCACTAATAAGTCTTTAGAACTGGCTTAATTATAGTACCTTATATCACATATCTGACTTAAATTCTAGCTTTTAAAACTAGTGAACCGTTAAATGTTGTGTTTTCTATATGAAACTAGACACCTACCTAATGTTAAGGACCTTCCCTTCGTTGTCTTTGGCCAAGCGGGAGTACATATTGCCCATATCTTCAACCTCCTAATTATCCTGGCATCAGCTATCCTATGATTTCTTATAAAACATAGCATTTTTGTGAAGATTTCCTTATTTTGGATTTTAATGTTTATCTGTCAGCTTGGTTACAAAACTTTCTAGCTTAACTTCTGTTTTTCAAAAAGGTTACTGGCCTTAACATTCAGCAACGGGACCGTTGGTCGAAGGCCGAAGCTACTAGGTCTATGTATTGGTTTTGCATTCTAACATAATATTATAAATAAATTAAAATTTATAGTCAGGTTGCATTGATTATACAGGAATAACTAAATTTGGGTACCTCTGTTTCCTTTCACTTAGCTTAAATACTTGCATCCGGGTAGTCGAAAACCACAAGACTTAATTCAAATTCAACCGCTAGTATTTGAACCAACCTTTTCTTTTTTTGGCTCGAACAGTACTTCTGTCCTAGAGTGGTTGGCCCAAATTGGCTTTATCTTCTTCACCTCTCTTTTTCGTCTTTTTTCTCTCTCACACCAAGGACGGGGTGACACTTTAACCTTAAATTGTTCTGTGACTTCACTTGACTTTTGGCGGTCGAACGCTAACCTTTATTGTTCTGTGGTCGAACGTGCGACAGGTCCTTTTAATCCACGACGATTCCAGTCATCTCCCTAGGATTTGCTATTAAAGGGCCATATTTCCTGTGTCCCACACCGCAGCTTGGCGGTGGAGTGTATATTTTTGGTTTGCTGTTCCATGAGACGCAGGAATATCATTTTGGTGGATTTCTTGCTGCACGATTCGCTGTCAGAAGGTGAATTTTTACATACCATGTTGTTTTCTGTGTGACCCCGTCAACTTTGTTCTAAAGTGCCTTCTGGGGCTTTATTTTAGTCAAGTCAGGTTACCAGAACCTTAAGGCGCAATACATCTAGGAGCACCCATCACCGTTGGAACCCCCTAAACAAATTTTTAGGACCCTGAAGGCTCCGTTTAGGCCAGTTTTTTTCTGTTCTTATTTTCCCTGTATATTATATATATAGTAAGTCCCGTAATTAAACACCACATGCTTTTCTCAGCTAAGTGTGTTTTTTTTTAATGCAAAGGCCTCATTAGCTGAATACTAAATATTGGTTATAACCTCTTAATTCCTACATTAAGCAGCTGGCGCCATATTATGGTTGTACCCGATTTTATTCATTTAATATACTATCGAGTTATTTAAAAGCACTTTTAAACAAAGGGTTTTTTATTTTCTTTTTTTGTTTCCTGTATACTGTTAATTTATTATTATTTACTTTTGAAATCTCGTAATTAATTCGGAGTCATGACCTTGGAATTTTTAATTAACTATATTAGGAGTGTTTATAGCTCCAGGGGCGTTTCTTGGTTTTTATTAATTATTGTAAGGGGGGTCCAGCTTGCTTTATTCATTTTGTTACATTTATTTTGTTTTATATAGCACAAGTTTACTGAGAGTCTAGGGTTACATGACATGTTAATACCTGCTGACCTATCTAACACTTTGATTAACTTAATTACTATGTTGTTTTGCCTATGACTTTTACGTAGAACTGCATAACTTATTTGGACAGATTTAAGGTGATTAAGTGCCATATAGTGTTGACATTTACTGATTAATTTGGAATTTAATGAACAATTTAAGGGTGTTATATCTGGTGACCTTCCTGGCCATTTTGTTGGTCCGTTGGTTTCAAACCATTGACACAGCTTAAGTTTATAGGCTGTGCCATTGATTGCGATATTGTCACAACTGGGGGTTGTTTCCCTAACGGGGCGTGAATAAAACGATCCGGCTAGAAAACAATATACACTTTAAACTTGAAAAAGTAGTCCATTCTTTCAGTGGAGTTGATATATGCATTATTTAGTAGTTGTTGCCTTCGTCCCAGAGAGGTCACTATAACCCCACCCCGATATACTGAGGATCCGCCTGATCTCTAGACTCTGTTTTTCCCCCTTCTTTTCCCCTTTTATAACAGATAACTCGTTACCCTTCATTATCGAAAGGCTAGTCCAGGGCTAGCTCGGTTTTTCATTCATTATTTTGTAAACTAGTAATTGATTTTGGATCAGTTTATTTCTGTGATTTTTATCATAGTTTCTATGCTTATTTCACCTGTCAGTTTACTTGACATAAATTACACTTCATTTAAATTCGACAGTTCACATTTTTCTACAGTTGAGCATGGTTCAGTGAAGTTTCTTTGTGCCCCCTTTTTCACTTTTTCTTCATAATGCCCTACACCTTTACTTAATAACTTCATTGACCAATGCCCTTTGTCTGGTAAAGTTTTAATTTTTACATTATTTAAGAACCGGTACCAGTTTTTTAATATGTCATTTTCATAACCTTCACACTTTACCATGTGAAATCACATTTCCCGCCAGCAATTGTGATTGCATGAGGTTTCTTTCAGCTGAATTTCCAATTTTTCCTCTAAATAGCTCAAAGCTAATATAATAACCTCACTGACAATCACATTGGGCCAATAATCTTTATTACCTGGTTCTCTTACTTCAACGAAGGATGTGAACTTTCAAAATACTAAATTTTCTTTCTCCTCAGTTCAATTTTTAATATTTTTCTACCTTCAACGTCATTACTTTATTTAATTTTATAATGTTAACCTTTTTCACCTTGAACCAAAGTCTAGATTCAGTCCCAAAGACTTATTATTTTTGAACTTCGTATTTTCTAAACTGAACCACCAAGATCAATTGCTGGTAAGTACCTTTTCTCCTCTCTTTATGTATAGTACATAGCGAAATTTCTTTTAGTATCCCTGAAGATAGACATTTAAATGTCCGAAACATGTTGGATAACGATTTAACAATGAAACTATGTGGAGGTAGACTGAAGTCGTTTTATTTGAATATACACTTTATTTTCTACTAGCCAATTATTCACTAGGTAGCCTGGAGAAAACCCAGCATGTCTCTGGGGGAGTGTGGCACTGTCGATGGGGGCTTTCAAGAAAGGTGCCTGAAGGGCTTTACGTGGCTCCAGAGGACGAGACTAGCTTCGGGGCCCAGGGGAGAGGCCTGGAGTCAGTGGGGCACTTGGACGCCTCGGGGGGTAACTGAAGACAGATCAGGAGAGTGGTCTGGGGTCTGTGAGACACATGAGTGCTCCTGATCTCAGGGAAGTGACCAGTCGTTGAGACGAAGGTACCGTGTCCACACTGTCCACCCAATGTCGGAGTGTTTATACCCTGAAAGTGCTCTCGACTCTTGTTTATTTGAACTTGACATTGGGTGGCACAGTGGTCCGCGACCTCAACAGTGGTCTAGAAGTGTAAAAGTTTATAATTATAATGCAGAGCCCGCCATTTTGTTGACAATATTGTCTGTCCAAATGGTCTTTAACAATTTGAGCATTATGAGCAGAAGCATCATCCTGCTGCAGCCACATATTCGGTCGGTACTTCAAGCGTACCTACCTATCTAACAGTTCTGCAACAAATGTAACTTGAAAAATTGTAAACACCGTTCTCCAGTTAAAGCGCCTTCATAGAAATGAGGTCCAATGAGATATCCATTTAATATACCACATGCGCTAAACATTAATTCCAAAAGCGCGTTAATTTCCTCTGTTTCTAATCCAAGGAGGATTGATTATTATAAAATTGATAAAATGTTGGACAAGATATTTACATTTTGGCAACATCATTCGGAAAATATTGCTAAGAATTCCAGTCTTCGTGCGGGATATGAGGATGAAACTTGTTGTTGTGTAGAAACCTCTATGAAGTGCTTATGAAAATACTAATATTTCCTTTAATTGTGGCTTGTGAAGTTTGAGGATTAGCATCAACTTCCTGTAAAACTTCTGCTGTATTTTCAATGTTTTTATTAAAATAAAATTATTACATCTCATTAATGTTCATATGCATCTAGCTTATGGACAAGCGCTCGGCGATTGTGCGAATGCAAGAAGAATTTATCCTGATACATTTCCAAATCGAAGTGTGCCGCATAAAGGAACCATTAAAAAGGTTGATATTTGGGAAATCACTTAAACGCAAAAATGCTAAAAATGTGAAAAATTTGCTTCTTCTTATTTACTTCAGCATATTTTTGAACGCCTGTCGAACATACAAGCCTCTTTAAATTTTCCCATAAAAAGAAATTCAATGGAGTCGTGTCGGGGGACCTCGGTGGCCATAAAATAGGTCCACCTCGATCTATGCGTCGACTACCAAGTGCTGACGAACTGAATTGCTAAAATGGGGCGGGGAATATGACACATCTCATTTCTAATTTCTAAGGGCACGTTTCCTAATAAACCGTTTAAGTTTTGTTGCAAAGATTGCAAATACATGGCACCATTCAATAAAGAATGACCCAATGAGATGATTCCCAATAATCCCCGCCCACATATTAACCATGAACCTTTGTTGGTCCTTTGTCTGCACTGTTGCATTTGAATTTTTTTCATATGCAAATTATAGCAATTTCTCGGTCTCGGGTGAAACCGGTTGCGTCCCTGAACGAAACATTACCTGTAAAACTAAGATTTTGCCTAAATCGTTTGTAGCAATTTTAAAATTGCCACTATTGACTTTGTGAAAAATGTTAGACTTACCTTGATTCTTACAGTCATATTTCCACAAAGTGCATCTTATATAGAAATTTTGCTAAAATTTACTTATTAAATTATGTCATTTTTATTTACAGAAAATTAGTCAAAATGTGTGGGGGATAGAAGTACTGTTTTCGCATTTCTGTTGGTTAATTGCCTAAGGCGCTGCAAGTATATTAACCATGTAATTCCCCACAAAGTTCATAGTGGCAATTTTAAAATTGCTACTGTATATATAAGTATACGTGGTAGTGTTTGCTCCGAGCAAGCGTTTAGGATATAATTTAATAATTTAAATGTTTCATTACGTATAGGTACTGAAACTCTTCCTATACACATGTTTATCCAGGTTTAAGACTGGTCCAAGCTCCCTATTTTTGGTTTATGAATTTACACTGACATCAAGAGACAAAGACGTCTTTAACCGAATATTTGTTCCAATCAAAATGGAAGTTCAAAATTGAAATGGATATTTTATTTGAGTAAAAATGTTATACACTGTTTTCCTCTCACGCATTTGTTCTGTGTACAAATATTTAGGAATTTATATAAAATAGTATTTTTTTATTCCCAGCGATAAACACACATTTTCATAAGCTGGTGCCATGTGCGAAAAGTAAAGATAGTATCGCAACTGTTGAAAAGTGGCACGCCGAAGGCTGTTATTTGCTTTGCTGCGGACGTCATAATTCATTCTCGTTGACGTGTGAAGAAATAATTGCACTGGAAGATTTGTGTGAACAGAATCTTTAATTTTCCACGGACAATAAACTTCATTCTTTATTAGACGAAATAATAGTGAAAATATTTTAAAGATAACACATGACGGTGACGAGACTCCTGTTGTGAAATAGATATTATGTAAGTCTTCTATATAAATACAAAAAAGGTTTGATGCCACTGGCAGATAAAATTCTCAAGTAGCAGCCCATTATAGAGTTCAATTCATCTAACAATAATCTAGTATGCTACTGCACCTTAGAAAGTAAGTTTAATAAACTGTAAATCTCCATGGCTATAGTAAAAAATAATAGTAACGATGTTATTAAAAGATGTTCTATGATATTACTCACGTATAAATCATATTTTATGAAGAGTCCTGCAAACAACTCTATTTTCATTTGTAAACTATTTGAGAGGTAATTAGGTTTGTTCTTGGATAGCTTAATATTATACATTGGGTTTTGCACTATTCTTAATAGTAGCCATGAATTAGTTTCTTTTACGTTTTTACCTACAACAAATGTCTGTTTCTGGTGTTGGTCTTTACTTGACTGATATGGCTTTCTTCTGTTGTAAAAAGTAAAAATACAACTATTTTGTACTTAGAGCACCTTGCTATATAATGTTCCATTGTAAATAATTTATTGATCTTTAAGATTTATTGTGGAAGTTGTTATTAGATATACAAGGTCATCCTAATTAAGTATCCAATATTGGTAACTTTGTTATTATTGAAGATTGAAGAACACAATTGTTTAAGTTAACACACTAGTCGTATTTTTACAGCTTCTCAAGATACGAGAATGAAAAATAAAACCATTGAGCATCGTGCTATCCATTATTAAAGTAAAATGAGATTTATTAAAATGGAAACCCCTATACGGGTGTTGCATCGTCGAGCGGGACATAGGAAATCCCATGTAATTTTAAATGGGGTCAATTATTGGCTTCCCTAATTATTTTAGAGAAAAATTCTATTTAGGTTTATTAAAGAGCACTAAAACCCACATTCAAAAGAATAACTTTAGATATTTTTGATGAGCCCGTTTACGGGTTATCGCCGATTTCTTTTTAACTATTTCTCCTTTTTATGGCCCCGTATTTGCGGGCACCAGTCAAGGTAAAAGATGACTGTCAAATAAAGTTGTAATTTTGAAATGTGTGCTTTATTGTTATAAAAACTCGTACATCGAAAATATTAAAGGTGTATTTATGAGTACAAATTAATCTGAATAAAACTAAAATAAAGTATCCAATTACAAGGTTAATTATGACATTTTACATGTTTCAATATTTTACTAATTAATAGGTAGGTACTATTAAATTGTTACAACTTTAGGATTTAAGAAGATGTTCAAATATTCCTCCATTGACTGCTAGACAATAACCGAGGCGATCATAAAATTCTCTTCTTACATTCGCTAGTTGGTAAACTGAAGTTCTATTGCATTCGGCAGAAATAGCATTTTTTAACTCATCTAGATTTGGATATTTTTTATCTTTGTATATCCTGTTTTTTAAATGGCCCCAGAGAAAGAAATCATTTGGCGATAAATCAGGAGACCTGGCTGGCCAATTTACTGTATGATTTAAGCCAATAACATTTCCATTAAAAGCACGGTTTAAATATTCCCGGACAGCCAGGGTACTATGTGCCGGGCAGCCATCCATTTGGTACCAAACTTCCTGATGTAAAGTAGGTAAAATATGATCTTCAAGTAGTTCCAAAAAATATTCTGCATTTAAATTTCGTGTAAGAAATAATGGCCCGATAATATTTTCTCCGAAAATCCCAGCCCATACATTAACTTTTTATGGATATTGCGTCCTTGTTTCGACAAACCTGTGTTGGTTTTCTTTGCTCCAATATCGATAATTTTGAACATTGGGTTCATTGTTTAAGGTAAATGTGCATTCGTCAGCGAAACAAATGTTTTTTAAAAATTCCCTATCCATGTTTGCTCTTTCCATCATACCAAAACAAAACTCCTGTCGTCGTATTTCGTCCCTATCTCTTAGCTCTTGGTGCTTTTCATATTTGTATGAATAATATTTATGTCGTTTCAAAGCTCGTAACGCTGTGGTGTGATCTAATCCTATGTCATCCTCAAGTTTCCTTGTGCTGATCTTCCCATCATTTTCTTCCACGCACAATAAAACTTGCAAGTCCCTATCATTTCTTGCATCTCTTCTTTGTTCCTGCCTTTCGTCACATCTGCAGTTATTTATTACAGTGCCTTTTGTCTCAAATTTCTTGATAGTCCTTTCGACTGTAGATTTTGCAGGTATCGGTCTATTCGGATACAGAGCAGCAAACATGTCTGACACATTTTGATAACTATTTCCTTGATAATACCATTTAATCATCAATATTTTTTCTTCAGAAGTGTAATTCATGGCTAATATTTTCGATGTACGAGTTTTTATAACAATAAAGCACACATTTCAAAATAACAACTTTATTTGGCAGTCATCTTTTACCTTGACTGGTGCCCGCAAATACGGGGCCATAAAAAGGAAAAATAGTTAAAAAGAAATCGGCGATAACCCGTAAACGGGCTCATCAAAAATAATTAGGGAAGCCAATAATTGACCCCATTTAAAATTACATGGGATTTCCTATGTCCCGCTCGACGATGCAACACCCGGTATATTATATTTATATTAGTTAAAACTTTTAAACAAAAGAGCTTTGTACAATTTATACATATACAAAACAAAAGATTGAAAAAGTAGGCGTTGAAATTAAAACAAGACACTTCTAATAGGAATCTGCCATTTTGTTCTACATAAATGTATTATTATTTTGACAACTTTATGGTATTTCTGTATTTTCGCATTGTGAGGTATTTTATTAACTCTTTCAACTTAAATATTAATTTTTGTATTAAAAATAAAAAATAGAACTTATTTAATTTGTGGGGATAATTACAAGAGTGCTCGAGAGGCAGTAGCAATATTCTGTAAAAGCCTGCCTGATAAAACTTTGCATTACTCTACAGTTACGCGATTGTTGAAGAAATTTAAGGAGACTAGTAGTGTAAAAAATCAGTACAAACTACCTCACGAGAAAACGGTGATTAATGATGAGAATCCTTTAGATGTACCTACTACTTACAGTTTCAGAAACACCGCAAGTAGCAGTTAGTTATATTTCGGAGGTGACAATTTTGCGAACTCACGGTGCCCTTAGAAGTAAAAGTAGCTTCATCTGAAAATAAAATTGTCCTTGAAAAATTAAAGTTTTCTTCAATCATACCCTGAAACCATGCACAAAAGTCAAAACGCGCATCATAGTCTCGATCTTGTAACACTTGCACAAATTTCGGTTTGTACAGGAAAAACTTGTTTTTCATTAACATTCTTCGTACCGATCGCTCTTCGATATTTGTCACCTCCGAAATATAACTAACTGCCACTTGCGGTGTTTCTGAAACTGTGAAATATCTGCTGCATCTTACTTAGAGAGTCCTGTAGATATGCATCGTTTCTTACGCCTTTGCACCGATATCTCTCTCCGTCAGTTTACAATCCGTCCATTCTTCTTTCAGTTGATCACATTCGAAATTTACAGCTGATTTACAGATCCGTCTAAGCCATCGCGTTACAGCATGTTCCGATTTTGACTTATTACGTTGAAATAAAAGTTTTTTTTTAGGAATATTTTTTTGTATTTTCTGTGTTTTAAGATAGAGCTTTTCCATTATATCGTCTATTTCTGCTTATTTGACATTTTGATAACATATTATTGGAATTTTGGATCTGAAAGTGTTTCTTTTTTATTGAAAAGTAAGTAAACATATTTTGGCTGACCATTATGTATTACACAAATATTAGCTAAGCTAAATTACTAAAGAAAACTAAAAAAATTTACAGTCCTTTACAAAGATGCAACCGGGGAGGACATTGAAAATGCCGAAGCAGAGTGCAACGCTTGTGACTATTGTAAGATTTGAGATCTGCGAAAACTCATAGATTTGAATGTAATATTTAGGTAGTTGATATAAGTTTTATTGATTCATAATATAAAAAATAGTAAAATAAAGGTTATAAACTCTAGCGCGCCTCTAACTCTCGACTTGCTCTGATCCCGTCGTCCTTCGTCCCTTCTCCCTTCCCGTCATCATCGGGACACCGGCTCGGCAGCGGCGGTTCGCGTAGTTCCGCTTGTGGATCATTTTAATTCGGTGTCGTTAGACTGTGTGATGCATGGGACAAATGCAACACAAGAATTTCGTTGAATTCCGTACCCATACTAACGTGCCTGTGCGATAATATAAACAATTTCAATGTTAAAAGTATTCCTACAATTATTCTGAACATAAAACAAACCACCTTCTACTTTGGGTAACAATAATTTTGATATAATAAGCTGACACGGATGTAGGTACACAAACTTAATGCTCTGGTATTTGTACGGATAATAAAAACTAAACCTAATAAATTTACAATATATTTATATAGCTCACCAAACAGGCCAATAAACCACAATACATCCATTATATCGACCACCCAGCGCTAATAAAAGTAATCTTTTTACACAAACCGATCCTCTCATCGGCGTATCAGCAATATGTCAAAACGCCCGTCACTATAATTCGTAAAAATTTACGACACTCTTATGGAACTATTTGCGCGGGGCAATGAATGTGAATCCCGTTTAAGTGTTTCTTGATCCTCCGATTCGGGTTGGGCTTTGATCGTTTGCCGACGTGTGTCGATCAAAAGTAAAATGCCGCTCGAACCTTAGGTTGATGTTATTATGATGTATTTTTTTATGATAGGCGAGAACCAAACTGCTTGATTGTTTTATACATGACGTTAAGCAAGCTGTTCCGCATGTCGTACTGCATTTCCGTTTGTGCATTAGCTTGCAGTAACCAATAGCATGTTGAACCTAAGGTATTTCATTTGACGATAAATTACCCCTTCTTGCTATATAATGACACCAGTCATCTTATAACAAGTCTATAGTTATTTTCAACTCTTGAAATTTCTCATTCCTTCGGGAGATACACATACCTAGTTATACTTAATCATTTGAGATAGGGTCAGTTGGGGTAAGTGCACCCTGAAAAATACATAATTGAACTTTGACGAACCAAAAAAAATCATGAATTTTATTTTATCGTCATTTCAAATATAAAAACTGAACAAGTAAATATTCCTTTTGAAACACCAGCATTGAAACTTAAAAACATAAAATTTTAAGAAACAGAAATTTTTTATTTTTTTTTGTTTGTCAGGGTGGCGCATTTGCCCCACCATAATGGGGTCAATGTGCCACCTCAAGTTAAATTGAATACTTGTCGTACTTAAGACGATTTGGGGTGAATGAGCCATACTTATAAATGTACCCTATCTGTTAGACATTAAGCCGATTCACCAGGATTTTTTTGGTACGTTATATAATTGGTAAAGAATGATGCAATTGTATGAAATAACACAAGTTTAATACTTATAATAACTACATATCCTGCAAATACAAATTCAACAAAGAGAATAAAAGCATTTTATCAAAGAGAACTTAAGCAGTTGAAAATCATTTTTATATTTTTGAGTGTAAGCAAAATCGAAAGGAAAAGTAGTCCAATAACTATGTACAGGGTTATCCAACCAAGACTAGACAAGGCGATTTTTTGACTTTTCCTGTACTTTTATAAAAAAACTGAAATAGCCATATTAAGTCATTTTCTCCCGCGAATTCGAATATCTTCAGCAAAAAACAATTGAACATCAAACAAAAGTACTAGGGGTCACTTTGATATTTTTTTAAATGGGATGCCGTATTTTTAATGAGCTTATCCGATTTCTCATATAAATTTTGATCTAAAATGTTGGATTTTTAATTCAAAAACGCCTTTTTTCTTCAGTTTTAAATTCGGAAAATGTTTTTTTTTTTTTTTTTTTTTTTTTTTTTTTTTAATCAAAATTTATATGAGAAATCGAATAAGCTCATTAAAAATACGGCATCCCATTTAAAAAAATATCAAAGTGACCCCTAGTACTTTTGTTTGATGTTCAATTGTTTTTTGCTGAAGATATTCGAATTCGCGGGAGAAAATGACTTAATATGGCTATTTCAGTTTTTTTATAAAAGTACAGGAAAAGTCAATAAATCGCCTTGTCTAGTCTTGGTTGGATAACCCTGTACAACAAAGTACATAATGACATTAACCCTAAGTTACATTATAAGCACTGAAATCTGCATTAAAATGGCATAGTCCTCTTCGATCTATTGCAGGTAGAGGTAGCTTCTTTACAATCTGGTTTTCTGAGATTAAGCTGATATCATCCACAGCAGGCCAGTTAAAAATATCTTTTATTTTATTTTTAATTCTAAAAAATTTCATTTCATAAACATGAAATTTGCCGTCACTTCCAGTTTTCTCTTCACAGTCATTTTCTACTTTTTTGATTATTTTGCCAACGAAATGCCTTAGAGTAGATTTCGTAAGAAATTTTACTAAAACGTAACTCTCAACTTGTAGAACCGGTATGTCGTCATCCTCTAGTAACAAGAACAAGTTACTATCATCAAACTTGTCCGAAATTTCACTTGAATCATTTAACATTAAGTCACACTCTGAATCGGTTTCTGAAGAATCAGAGGTCTCCTGTGATCGCGCAATATCCTTGTTAATTTTTCTGATTATTTTTTGTTTTTTGGGTTTCTCTAATAAATTTGCAGCCGCTAAAATTTCAGCTGTGCTTGTTACCTTTCTTTTTTTAGATGCATTATTCTGAGCATCTTTCTGTCTATTAAAGTATAGGTATAATCTTAAAACAAAAGATATGTGGGGTAAGTGTACCACTGGCGCACTTGCCCCTTAAGAGTTGGTGCATTTACCCCCGGACAGATTTTACGGGGGGTTAATGCGCCACCGTGCCTCAAGGCTGCAAATTACGTGCAATAACCTCAAATATCATATTTCGTGGACATTTGTATCTGATTGAACGAAAGCAGCAATAAAAACCGATTAACATTATATAATAAATAATATGTAACGTTGCATATTAAAAGGGGCAAATTACCTTTTTCTGGAAGCACTATGGTGGAATTTAAACACAAATTTCGGATGCCGTTACATATATTTGGACTCACTTTCTTCAGTAAGATATGATCTACCGGGAGTGCCTAAAGGAAAGTTGATGGATAAAACGGTAATTTTTTATTATTTACGATTTTATGAATAAATGGCGCATTTACCCCAAAAGTGCATTTACCCTAATTGACCCTAACTACAATGTTAAGTCCACGATTTTGATATCCCCTGATGATGAGCGTTTAAACGTATGAAACATCTTTAACATTTTTTTTTTAATGCTAATGCGCAGCCTTGCAGGATTAATCCTTTATGGTGCTTTGCCAGCGGTGCGTGTGCGCAGGAAGCGATTCATGTTGGTCTTGAAACTCTGGATATTATACTCGTTGGGGAACACGGCTTAAGGAAGGTCGTTCCAGAGTGATGACGTTTTCCAGATGAAAGAAATTTGAAACAGTGTCGTTCGAGGGACATTAACCTGAACCACATACGTGTGAGCTGCAGTGGCTCGTCGTGTATTTCTACCATGCACCGCTCTGGGTGGAGTTAAGCGGGCAACCTCAGTTGAGCACTTGCCATGAAAATATTTATAAAATAGACTCAAGTCGCCAACTTGCCTTCGATGTTCAAGGCTTTTCAGGTTGTTTGTCAGATCATGGTCACCGAACAAGCGAATGACTCTTCCTTGAATGGAATCTAGCAATCTAAGGGTATGTTTAGAAGCAGAGCCCCAAATATGTGAACAGTACTCCAGCGATGGTCGAATTTCGGCTTTATAGAGCATCAAAAAAATTGTTGGGGTGTATAGAGATGCTTAGTTCGGAAGAGTATTCTCAGCTTCTGCGAGGCTGCCTTAGCAAGCCGCAACGTGACCATGCAGATATATGATGCCCAATAAATGAGTTGATAAAGCCGAGGGAATCGAGTGTCCCGCCATGACTATATCCGGTTCTTCAACATTAACTTTTTTAGAAAAAACTGCCGCCTGGGTTCTTTAGCGGTAAATTCTACTTAGTTACTGTCACCCCAAGACAGAATTTCTTCCAAGCCTTTGTTGAGATGTAAGACCTCTTACTGCCTATGGAGATATGCATTGCCAGCCGATGTCCGAGCATCTAAAATAAAAGATGAAACTAGTGTGCTGTCATTAGCGAAGCTATATATAGGATTTTCAATTTTTTCCAAAAGATCGTTAATGTATAGTAAAAGAGGGTAGGCGACAATATAGAACCTTGTGGGACTCCGGCGTTGATGTTAAATGCGGCTGAAAGAAATTCGTCCATCGCCACTCCCAGAGAACGGTCTTTAGGAAAGCTTCACAGACATGAACAAAACTGAACAGGCATTCCGTATGCTCTTACTTTAGTTAGAAGCCCTTCATGCCATACAAGGTCAATGATGTTCTGTTGCGTTGTTCCAAACGTGAGTTATATAAAGTTTTTCAGGTGCTTTAATAATTTTTTGTTGATAGCCTTCTTCATAACTTTTAGTATAAGCGAAAGCAATGCGACTGGACGATAATTTCTTGGCAAGGTATTCTTGCCTTTTTTGGGTATGAGCCTACAAAATACCGGTGTCAATTGGTCAGCGCATATCTTAATTACGATGACTGGAATATCGTCAGGACCAGAAGCTTTTTTAAGTGAGGAATGAAACACAAAGTCTGCTCCACTAATTTAATAAATAGGTTCAGATTAACATCCCATACATGTTTCAAAGGTATAAACCTTCATCTTCAGTGGGTAATTATTAAGATGTTGTTATTTATGAAGAGACCAATGACATTGTTACATTTTTTATTATTTTTTAACTGAAAAGGGAAGGAAAAAAAACACAAAATTAGGCAATGTAAAAACCGCAAAGGCGTCATCAATAAAAGTTTAATGTGATTAGGAAAAGATATTTTGTAAAATATGGTGATTAATATAAAACCGCGAACACAGTAAAATAAAGTCAAGTTAGAGACTTACCTAATGTTGCAGAAAATTTTTTTACGAAAACATATGTAACTTTAATTAGGTAAATAATACATATTAAAATTAAAGTAAAATTAACTGAATAAAATGAATTTAAAATGTATTTAGTTTTATTTTAAACTTATTGAAAAACCCAAATTTTACTGGGAAATTGTAATAGGGTACGACCATCATGGTGGAGTCGTACCAAATGGTAGGTAAAAATTTGTATTTAGTTGAAGTATGAATGGATAATTCTAATTAATTTTTTTATTTTTTTTTATATTATTCAAAAAAAAAAAAAAACGGTTAAAATCGACGCACTGCGACAATGTCAAAGGTTATCTGTTTAGACAAATGGAGTAACAACTAAATAAAGAAGGAAGATGTACACTGTATGTTAGAGAAGGTATGATGTGAACTAATATAAAAACTAAAAAATCTTAAAAAACATAGACATCTGTTAAAGCATTATAATATCATAATGGATGAGCAAGGCAAAGTTAGGACGCCAGTCACAAGAGAGCGTAAAATGTTAATATTATAGTAACCTAAAAATGTTTATGAAGGTAAATCATGACAGGGAACTAGGATGTATGGAATACGAGGTACCATTAACGGAACAAAGATGGAGCAATATAACAGGGTAGTTATGAAAACCGTGATGCCATGAGATGAAATGATAGTTAAAAAATAAGGTTATGTTTTAATTATTTAAGAATTTTAGAGCATTGAAAAACGTTAGACAAGTAAAGTTTATCTGATCATTAATGCAGTGTAAAGAGGGATTGTTAAGAGCTTTCTGGATTTCAAGGATCTCCAACAGATTCATCGTAGTCCCCTTGTCACAAACATGAAGCACCTTAGTACTAGTATGGAGATCAAAAGAATGGTTGGCATTGATAACATGATTGGCAAAAGTCGATTTAGAGTTTATATCAGTATGGTTTTTGTTTTTTTCAATAATTTTGAGATGTTCAATAACTCTGGTTATGATCTTCCTACCACTCTGACCTATGTAACAAGTATTACAACCTGGATGAGAGCAGGAAATGGAATATATACCTGACCTATCCAAAGTAGATATTTTGTCTTTGGATTGCACTACAAAACTATGTAAGTTGGTTTGAGTTTTAAAACTAATGTTGATATTATATGATCTAAAAATGTCTTGAATTTTGTAGGAAATATTGTTGAGGAATGGTAGTGAAAAATATCTCAATTGTTGTTTTTGGATTGGTAAACATAGTTTCTTGTTGAGAGATCCAGACAGATGTTTATAATAAAGTTTATTTATGAAATATGGTGGATAATGGTTATTGAAAGCTATTTGTTTGATCAAATTAAGTTCGGATTTGAAGTTTTCATGAGAAAGAGGGATGTTAAATAATCTATGAAAGAAACTGTTAAATGCAGCTGTTTTATGGCTATGTGGATGGTTAGAATGAAATGGAATAACCAGGTCGGTACTTGTAGGTTTATGGTAAATACCAAATTGTAATTTATTATTTTCTTTTTGAATGAGTAGGTCTAGGAAGGGAATGGAATTATTTGACTCAATTTCCATGGTAAATTCTATAGAAGGATGTAATGTGTTGAGGAAGTTAAAAAACGATTGTAATTCAAGAAGGGACCCTGTAAATATAACCAAAGTATCATCAACGTATCTGGAGAAGTGGATGACCTTCATGAAAAGAGGATGTGCTTCAATTTGTGATTCTAAACTTGCCAAAAAAATCTCTGCTAAGAGAGGACTAAGAGGTGAACCCATACCTAAACCTGTTTGTTGAGAGAAATATCTATTATTGAATTGGAAAAAGTTTTGTTTGAGAACAGTATCTAATAAGAGGCAAATATTAAGTACATGATGTGTGAAAATGGAGTGATTAGAGAATAAGAGGTCTCTAACAAGCTTAATGCACTCTTCAGGAGGTATACTGGGGAATAAATTTTTTACATCAAACGAAACTAAAATAGAATGTTCAGGAATGTTAATATTCTTTAATCTGTTAGTTAATTCATACGAGTTTTTTACAGCAAACCTACTAGAAAAATCAGTTAAGTCTGTCAAAATGGAGTTTAGCCAAGAAGCCAGTTTATGAGTAGGAGAACCAGAGTAGCGTACAACTGGTTATAAACATCTGTCTAGATCTCTCAACAAGAAACTATGTTTACCAATCCAAAAACAACAATTGAGATATTTTTCACTACCATTCCTCAACAATATTTCCTACAAAATTCAAGACATCTTTAGATCATATAATATCAACATTAGTTTTAAAACTCAAACCAACTTACATAGTTTTGTAGTGCAATCCAAAGACAAACTATCTACTTTGGATAGGTCAGGTATATATTCCATTTCCTGCTCTCATCCAGGTTGTAATACTTGTTACATAGGTCAGAGTGGTAGGAAGATCATAACCAGAGTTAATGAACATCTCAAAATTATTGAAAAAAACAAAAACCATACTGATATAAACTCTAAATCGACTTTTGCCAATCATGTTATCAATGCCAACCATTCTTTTGATCTCCATACTAGTACTAAGGTGCTTCATGTTTGTGACAAGGGGACTACGATGAATCTGTTGGAGATCCTTGAAATCCAGAAAGCTCTTAACAATCCCTCTTTACACTGCATTAATGATCAGATAAACTTTACTTGTCTAACGTTTTTCAATGCTATAAAATTCTTAAATAATTAAAACATAACCTTATTTTTTAACTATCATTTCATCTCATGGCATCACGGTTTTTATAACTACCCTGTTATATTGCTCCATCTTTGTTCCGTTAATGGTACCTCGTATTCCATACATCCTAGTTCCCTGTCATGATTTACCTTCATAAACATTTTTAGGTTACTATAATATTAACATTTTACGCTCTCTTGTGACTGGCGTCCTAACTTTGCCTTGCTCATCCATTATTCTTTATGTGCCATGCTCATTCGAGCGTAGGCGACCTCTCGCATATACCTGTGATGTGTGCCTTTTTTTTTTTTTTTTTTTTTTTTTTTTTTATGATATTATAATGCTTTAACAGATGTCTATGTTTTTTAAGATTTTTTAGTTTTTATATTAGTTCACATCATACCTTCTCTAACATACAGTGTACATCTTCCTTCTTTATTTAGTTGTTACTCCATTTGTCTAAACAGATAACCTTTGACATTGTCGCAGTGCGTCGATTTTAACCGTTTTTTTTTTTTTGAATAATATAAAAAAAAATAAAAAAATTAATTAGAATTATCCATTCATACTTCAACTAAATACAAATTTTTACCTACCATTTGGTACGACTCCACCATGATGGTCGTACCCTATTACAATTTCCCAGTAAAATTTGGGTTTTTCAATAAGTTTAAAATAAAACTAAATACATTTTAAATTCATTTTATTCAGTTAATTTTACTTTAATTTTAATATGTATTATTTACCTAATTAAAGTTACATATGTTTTCGTAAAAAAATTTTCTGCAACATTAGGTAAGTCTCTAACTTGACTTTATTTTACTGTGTTCGCGGTTTTATATTAATCACCATATTTTACAAAATATCTTTTCCTAATCACATTAAACTTTTATTGATGACGCCTTTGCGGTTTTTACATTGCCTAATTTTGTGTTTTTTTTCCTTCCCTTTTCAGTTAAAAAATAATAAAAAATGTAACAATGTCATTGGTCTCTTCATAAATAACAACATCTTAATAATTACCCACTGAAGATGAAGGTTTATACCTTTGAAACATGTATGGGATGTTAATCTGAACCTATTTATTAAATTAGTGGAGCAGACTTTGTGTTTCATTCCTCACTTAAAATATTACTCCACTGTGAGATGGACTACTTCCATAAAAAAGAAGCTTTTTTGGTGTCAAGACTCCTCAAGATTCGTTGAACATGGCGGTACTGAAAAACAATCTCGGGCATTCTCGATTCTACAGGGAGATTGTTCGGTGGAGTTTTTCCCTGAAAATGAACCATTGAATGTAAAGAGAATAGTTTCGCCAGTAACTTTGCTTTTTCCTGTACTTTGGTCGAAATGGTGCTTTCAGAACGTGTCAGAGGTGGAATGGTTGACTTTGTAAAGTTCTGACCGACGAGCTTAGCTACCGACCAAAATTATCTTCAGTCGTTAGGATATTCAAGAAGTCTTTGATCCTCTGGTTGTGTGCTTCTTTGCTTGCTACTACTCCTACTACTACTGCTACCATGCTACCAAGTAATTTTTGAACAAACTGAAACTACAGAATGGTTAAGCAGTTATTTGAGTTTTTAAATCTTTTTACCGAATGGTTTTATCTGGGCTATTAACCGTGTTCTCGAATTTAAGAGGCGGCGTGTTTTTATCTTTACTATACTAACGGTTTGCTGGGGGCCTCTTAATTGCAATTTAAATTTATGAATAAATATATTATTCAAAATGTAGCGGTAATGGAGCCGAAAACCTTTAAAAATGTAACAGCGACAGGGCTGTCGAGTTGTCGAGAGCAGATAATTAGATGTGAACCGCTCGACATTACCGCGACAGGTGCGACTCTTAATAAAATATGTACCGCGACTTGGCACAGCGACGACCATCAGGTTTAAAGTAGACATAACATAGGCGGAACAAAAACACATTTTAGTATTCCAGCGAATTATCATCTGATTCAGAATTCAGAGATGGGTCAAATAAATATTAGGATATTCTAATTTTTGTAATAGACCATAAGTGATGTTTTAAATGGAAAACATATGAAGACTTATAAGGAATTCGTACTATATGGTCCTTTCGTCTGATCTCTTAGGGGTCCTCAAACCAATTGAATCGTTCGTTTCAAAAACGGCCTAAGTCAATTTATTAAGAAATTCACTTTTTATCATTAAAGGGTTTTTTATTTAAAGGCGCACGTTCTGTAGTAAAACGACACACGCCCATCTCTCCTTATAGAAATAACGTATATTGTATTCGTCGCAAAAACATTACAAGTCGTTGACTGATGCAGTTTTTGCCGCGAACGAAATTGGAGGTATAATGGCAGAATAAAAATCATACATTAAGTCATAAGATTTTTAATGGTATTAACAGATACCCAATGTTTACGCAAAATTAAACATTACCGTCCAGTTCGTGGTCATTTTTTCTGCCAAATGACTAAAACTTTGGTCTGAGTAAAAGCATAATACAAAAGCATGATCGCATATACACTCTAGCTACATAATTATTATTCCATTATTGTCTTTGTCACCTTGTACCCAAAAATACACCGTCAGTAGAGGAAAACGGAGAGAGCGAGGCCAGGTGGTGCTGGTGGTGCTGGTGGTGCAACTAACCCAGGTGGTGCAGGTGGTGCGTTTTACGATCTAACCCAGGTGGTGCAGGTGGTGCGTTTTATGATCTAACCCGGGTGGTTCGGTGGTGCGTTTTATGACCTAACCCGGGTGGTTCGGTGGTGCTGTTTACAAAATAACCCGAAATTAAACCCGACTTTTTACGACCTAACCCGGATGCTTTCATGAGGCGGCTTCTTATCTAACCCTAACTTGAACCTGAATATTTATGAACTGACCCGAGATAAAACCCGACTTTTTACGACCTAACCCGGATGCTTTCGCGAGGCGGCTTCTCATCTAACCCTAACTTGAACCTGAATATTTATGGTCTGACCCGAGATAAAACCCGACTTTTTACGACCTAACCCGGATGCTTTCATGAGGCGGCTTCTTATCTAACCCTAACTTGAACCTGAATATTTATGATCTGACCCGAGATAAAACCCGACTTTTTATGATTTAACCTTAGTGAAACGCCGCTGCTAAAGCGGGATAATTAAATCCCAATTTTTATAAGCCATCCTTAAACCCAACTTTTTACGATGCGACCTGAGTCATCCTTAAACCAGACTTTTTATGATTTAACCTTAGTGAAACGCCGCTGCTAAAGCGGGATAATTAAATCCCAATTTTTATAAGCCATCCTTAAACCCAACTTTTTACGATCCGACCTGAGCCATCCTTAAACCAGACTTTTTATTATTTTCCCTTAGTTGAAACGCCGCTGTTAAAGCGGTATAGTAAAAAACATTATTTATATTTTCTATCTTAGTGAAACGCCGCTGGTGGGTAGTAAAGCGAAATAAAACCCTAATTTATATGGTCTAACAAGATAAGTATATTAAGGCGGCACATTTGTCACCCCGCAATAATTATTTATACCTAAATAACCCTCTCAAACCCTCTGCCGACTCGATTTAAAAAGAAAGGGACATAAACCTTTATTTATTATTCCGAAGGACCCTCATTAAAATTCAGTAGCATATCTAATAATTGATTCCAATTTTTGCACCACTTATATAAAATACAATAAAATAATTACCATCTAGAACCATTAACTAGAGATTTCTTTGTACTGGAAATGGATAAATTATAGGACTATCTTGTAATGAGAACAGAGTAATAAAAAGTAAATAAAACTTAATTACGTATAAAATACCAAGCAGGTATAGGTACTATACAACTTGTGTTCGCCATCAGGTAAAAGCCCTCATAATGCTTTTATAAAAATTTCGGATAATATCATAATATAAGTAAATAGGCTACAATTTCAGGAAAAAAGTAAAAAAAATTAATTCACAGTGTAAAATTGTAGTTAAATGGATTGTAAATACGAAATAATATAAAAAGCTACCTTTTGTTTGCGATGATGTATGCACAATAACTCTATATTATTCGGTCCTTAAACTGAAAATACCCACTAGATAGGTATCATAAGCTGTATTTGTCATCAGGTAGAACCCCCAATAAAATTATGAATATCAGGCGTAGGCAACAATAAGCAAATCACGTTGGTTTTTTAATTTATTATTAATCTGGCTAACTTAAGAAACTCACAATATAACGACCATCCAAAAAAATCATAATACATTACTGGGTGTGAAAGCAATTGCGCTGCAAAATATAGTGTATACCGACTCTGAGGTAGTTAATTAAAATCCCAATTAGCGCTAAAAAAAAAATCAATTAGATATTTACTTTAGATATTTTAATAAAAAAATTCAATATTCTCACCAACATTTAACTTTTGAAATTAGCATAATAACAAATCCTTTACAATGAATTAAACAAACGCATACATAATTTTAAAATCACATAATAAGAATATAAGCTAAAATCTAACAAGTTCGGACTACTCGAATGACGTCAGTTTACATCTGTAGAGAATACACAACTCTCGAATCATAAAAAATGGTCAAACTTTGTCGGCAAATACCCTTCTATGATGCAGGGGAAGGACAGGTAACTCGAGATGTTTATAAAGAAACGTTAAAGAACATTATTTGCTTATTTCTAGACTCTTAAAAATTAGATGCAATCGAACAATAAATGTTTTCATCATGTATATTTATCATTAACACATTACCTTCGACATACATAAATTCAAATTGATAATTACTTGTCTTAGTGCTTTTTTAGAAGCTTGAATCATTGCATATAACCGTCTGAGGGTACCCAAACTTCCCCTAACATATTTCTCCGCAGCCGGGGAAAAAGAGGTAGAAAAAGTAAAATAACAACTCCAAGTGTCTTTGCGAACAATCGGCAATAAAATAGAGTATTTCAGTTTTTAATTTTTCGTAAATAAAAGTTGGTTAGATTAATAGTCTCTGTGAATATAATAACATAAACAAAGTGATATGCCGTAAATTTAGGAGTACAGTATAAATTATGCCTCTATTAAAATATACCGCAATAACTAACTACCAAAGGATTTTTGATATTTTGAATATATTTGATGCTCATAGCATTATCACATTTCCAAAGGCTCTAAATTTTAGAAAAATGTTCTAATAGAATATGTCTATCAATATAAAGTAAAGGTATTGTTAGGTTTTTTAAAAAATACGACCTACAACAGTCTCTGCTACAGCAGGGCTGACTCTGTAGAAACTTCTGTGAAACCATAATAATTATATCAATAATCGAGTTGTCCTTATGATAATATTTTCTTCCAATATCCGACTCCACTATCCATAAAAGTTATGTTAGAAAATTCATAATTGAGCGCATTGTAATTTTTTAAAAAGAAATTCACTTCACACACAAAGATGTAGCCATTCAATCCATGAAAATAATGCAAGTCAGTATGCGTATGTTATGGCTAACTGTTTAAATGTCTATTCCTTCCACGTTTATCGGAAGAAATACTTTTTTATACTAGTATTTTAGTTGAAAATAAGATCATAAATCATCTGTACAAAACAAGCGTCCCTTATGGATTTGAACGAAAATCATAGATTCGACTATTTTCATGAAAAATAAATCTAAGTACGGAATAATGCAGGGAGATTATCTATTTTCTTGGTTTAGAAAGTGATGTAGTTAAGATTTATATCTTAGGAATAAATAAATTATTATTAATCTTTTCGACCTATTTCTCTTGCATATTTAATTTCTTTGATAGTAAGAACTAATCTCTTTATTTCACAAAGTAAAAAAAAGCTAAAGATCGGCGTTGTCAGTCAGGTATAAGAACTGATTTAACACGATGGTTTTTGTACAAACGTTCAAATACAATTGTATGCTTTTTAACCGATTATGTCGGAAAAATGACGTTTTATAGATTAGATATTTAGACGAAGAGGTAGCCTTCTCAATAAAGTATTGATTATTGTCCTGATAGCTAGACAACACTTTTTATGTTAGTCAAAAAAAAAATAATTTTTTTCGAACGCTATTACAGGTTTTATCGTTAACTAACAAACATTAAGAGTGAAAAATTACCGTGCAAGATAAAATGTATAGGTTTACTTCATTTTTACATTATTTTACATTCGACAAAGAATAAACATCAATTTATTGTTTATTTTTTGAGGGAGTACTGGATGGTACAACTCTTCTGGTGGGAGAATTGTGCATTTAATTAAACCATCTATATTATTTAGGTTTAATTTGTTACACGCATCTCCTACATACACTTCTGGATGTGATAGTGGAAATTTAGAACTCTTACAGATGTACGGATAGAGGGAACAAACATCGGCGTATTTAATTTTTTCCGTATCTTTTATTTCATAGTATTCGCATGTATTTCCTGTTCGTCCTCCATAAAAAGCATCTCTTGGATTTAGTTTTGTCAAAATTTTATTGTAATGGGTATTAGTATAGGATTTTATCTCTGGATTATTTTTTAATAAATTTCTAAAATCACACTCCCACATTTCATTAACTAAAAAACCGAAATCTTTTAGTCTCATAATTTTTGCCTTTGTGGTTTCATATCTTAAATTTAGCGTTTCTGAGGGGTCCTCGGAAAGAGGATCGTTCCTGCCGAACTTGTAGCATACAGTACATCCATGGAAATAACATCCTTGAAATTCAAATACCTCATTTGTTTCGGAGCAGTAACCATCAACTTTTTCACCATTTAAAACAGCTTCTTTACCATTAGCAGCATGTAAGATGTTGATTTTTCTGTGATTCTCGGTCCAAAGTAACCAATCTATGGCAATTTTGCTCTGCCTGTTTCTCCATCGGTATCCATTTTTTGGTATGATTCCTATAGTATTAGGCTTCAAAAAATTTCTCCTAAAAATTGTATTGCATGCTGAAGCAATAGTTGTAGCTTCAGTAAATGGACATACATTGATAGTTTGTATAAGTTGTTCTCTAAACTTTAAACATGATTGCGCAAGGATTTCGACATCCGATACGCAGTAGTCTACCAGATCTCTTTGCATATCGAAACCATCATTTTCATGTTCTACAAACCATTTAAGAAATTTGGCTCTGTCTTCTTCTTTCATACTATCTGAGGAGTAATATTCAATTGATGGTAGAGGTCCTATATAGTTTTCATTTGCCTTTGTATTAAATAGGTGCAGGAAGTAGCCTTTTTTAAAAATATCCTCAAGTCCAAATGCCTTTGGTAGTTTGGCTTAAGGCATAGGGAAATAGTTAAGTGAGTCGATAAATTTTACATTTTCAAGTTGCATCGTAATTATTTTGGTACCTCTCATGATTAACTCAGGTGTAAAATCTGTCTTTGTCATAATGTAGTTTAATATAAACTGGTGATCAAAAGCCTGACCATTATGGGCTATTACAATAATTTCTTTAAAGTTTTTCCTCATTTGTAACAAATGGTTAGTAAATGTTCCCGCTGGGTCTATACCTCTGACTTTTTGTAACTTTAGACCACATTTTTTTACAAGTATCTGCTTCAGAATCCATACACTCATCGCAGTATTGTTTGAAAACACAGAGATTGACTTGATGTAAAAACGTTGAATTTTCCAATAGTTTGTCTTGGCTCGTCTCTAAATCGTAGAATACAAAAAAGATCATCTTTAATCTTAGGTTTTCCCTTATCAGGCCGAATATAACATAGATGATCCTCGGATGCATGTTTATTACAAATTTTACAATAAATTTCACCACATGCATGTACTCTTTTGGCTTTAATGGTTTTTAAACAAATAGAACATAGTTTAATTTGTTCGCATACTGTAAATTTGCCTGACGAATAATCCTTTTTATGATTTTCGTAACAGTTTTGACTTCTAAAAAATCATAGACAGTCCTGGCATTTAATTTTTATTGCTATTTCACAAGCAGAGGCTTGCTGACATGCCTGACAGCTTCCACCACATCGGTGCTCATTTTTGTGATCATATGGGACGTAACACTTTTCACAAAAATAGTTAGAACAAAAAGCTGCTGTCAGCGATGTAATTACATTAAAATGGCTTTTGTAATGTAATAAGTTCAGCCGTTTATTGCTTTCAGTTGAACCTTCAAATATAATATTTCGTCCTTTTGATCCATAGCTATAAACAACTAATTTATATTCTTTTAGATGATTTTGAAATTGTATTAACTCGGGAATTCCACCTCCTGCCTCAGGAATGCTAATTTTAGCTCTCTCCAACAATGATCTTGTTCTTTCGGTTTGAATTTTACTAATATCTCTTCTAACCTTACTGAATTCGGGATCTCTTTTATTATGGGCAATGGCGACTACCAAAGCACGTGGTAAACACAGGTTATCGGTATTTTTAATACTTATAATACCTCGTCGCTTGTCGCATTCCTCGTGAAAGCTGTTATAATTTTTTCCTCTCCCCCCACCAACAGGTAATCTAATAGTTGTCACACTAAGACAAAATGATTCTGTATTAAGACCTGCTGAGTTTGACTGATAAATGCCACTTATAACACTCCAAACATCTTAAAAGGTTATGTCTTTAGCTGCTTTGAAGCGAATCCAACCTTCTCCTCGGTTGAAGTCTTTAGAGCAAAAACTAAAAGCCACACGATCTAAGGGTTGTAGGCCTTCTGTAGCGTTTTGAATAATTTGATTAATTCCTTTTTCCACCCAACCAACTGGTTCAACTCCCTGTGGAACAGGTTTTAACTTAAACTCTAGAGTGCGTCCTGTAAGGTTAAATTCTCGTAACTTTTTAACAACGTCTTTAACAATAATAAACTTCTCCATCTTTCTTTTTTTTTTTGTTGTTTTATAGTCTACTATCTACCTACATAAAAAAAAAAAAACAAGTATATTTTCATATTTTTATCGGTCTTAAGTTCGATTTCAAAAGCACACTCCCACTTTTGATAATTTCACAGTCTAAGCACATAGATCTTATATTTTTTATTTACGATCAATTCATCTTTATTCGCCAATCGTCTCAAACGAGTCTGCTTTTGAAAGTAATATAGCCTTAGTATTCAGAAAATATTAACGATATCGGAGCCTAAAACATCCTTAACACTAAAAAATCATTGTGTTTCCTAACAAAACCCATCATCTTGTCTATTTAGCTTGCTTTCCTATTGTTTAGCAGGTTAAATAAAATTATTATTTCGCTCTTTTTGTCTGTACTGAATCGTTAGGGGAATACGATTCTAGTCCTATAAGAGAGACAGTTAAAATTTATGTAAGCAATCAGAAATCCTACACTATGAGCTACTTAGTTAAAATTTCATATTTCCTTCCTGGATCAGCTAAAATTTGTGTTGCGTCGGTCAAAATTTATAAAATACGAAAAAAATGCTAGATACATTTTTATCATGACTTTCTATCTAATACCATCTTATTTCAAGGTATAATTCGGTTGTCAAAATGAGAATCTAAAAAATCCTCGTGTTTCCTCACAAAACCCATCATCTTGCCTATTTAGCTTGCTTTTCTATTGTTTAGCAGGTTAAATAAAATTATTATTTCGCTCTTTTTGTCTGTACTGAATCGTTAGGGGGATACGTTTCTAGTTCTATAAGAGAGACAGTTAAAATTTATGTAAGCAATCAGAAATCCTACACTATGAGCTACTTAGTTAAAATTTCATATTTCCTTCCTGGGTCAGGCAAAATTTGTGATGTGTCGGTCAAAATTTATAAAAATACGAAAAAAAAATGCTGGATGCATTTTTAGCGTGACTTTCTATTTAATACCATCTTATTTCAAGGTATAATTCGGTTGTCAAAATGAGAATAAAATAATTTTCCCATGGTTTATGCCATCTTAAAAAAGTCAAAAGGTTATATTCTGTAGAGGGTCAGATACATTCAAATTTAAAAAATTTTCTCCAAGAAGAATTTTAAGATAGTATTATAGTAAATAAAAATTCTATACCTCCAATATTTCTTGGAAACATATCGTGTTCTAGCGACATAACCCAAAAGTACCTCTATTCAGAAACGCATCGTACTTTTCTTGTCAAACTTGACTTTGTTGTAATGTTGTATGCAGAGCACTTTGAAAACAAAAATTAGATTAGAAACCGCCGCCTTTTAAGGTATACTTTTTTAGGTCTTACATAGGGTACACTGGTATACAGAACAAATGTCATCTTTAATTGTCTCATTGTCCCATCCATTACATTATTATAATCTTAAAGCACCTGTTACCAGCATTATCTGTTTTTATGGTTTTCATAAAACATAGCGATTACCGATGAAAATTAAACGAAAACTTAATAAATAACTTTTTTTTTCAACTGAAATAGACTGATTTTCGATGGAAAAATGTTACTTATAACTAAAAATGAATATAAGTCATATACGCAATGATATTTAGAATAAATCAATCTTTTCTAAAATTACTATGAAATATTCACAAAATCGTTTCGTTATAACCAAAGTAGCAAGGCTTGCAGATTTCGTATAGAGTTCAAACGCGATACTGAGATGATCTTTTTTTTTATATTTTTGTAGGATAATTCACCACTACGTTGTAAGTACTTGAGAGAGGACTTTCTTGAAAAATCCTCAAATTTCTCTGCAATTTTGTTCCTTCTAGAGTTAAATTCACACAGAAAACCCCGTATTCTTATCTTTCAGGTTGGTATATTAAAAAGGGCTTATTAGTATGGTTTAGAAAACAAGCAATATTAATTAACGGATGTTTTTTCGTCGTATGAAGAGTTGAAAAATTTTTTTTTCCACTCCAATGGTTGCGATGCAGAGAGTCGGGTTTCATCATAATCTTTCAGGGTAGCTCAGGTTTGATTGCATGTAGAGAGTCGGGTTTCATCATAATCTTTCAGGGTAGCTCAGGTTTGACTGCATGTACTAAGGTTAGTGCTCCTTGCAATCGGTTTCAGGTTTGACGCGCCCCCCTCAGGTTTGTTCAGGTTTCTCAAGTGTTTGAGAAACCTGAACAAACCTGAGGGGGGCGCGTCAAACCTGAAACCGATTGCAAGGAGCACTAACCTTAGTACATGCAGTCAAACCTGAGCTACCCTGAAAGATTATGATGAAACCCGACTCTCTACATGCAATCAAACCTGAGCTACCCTGAAAGATTATGATGAAACCCGACTCTCTGCATCGCAACCATTGGAGTGGAAAAAAAAATTTTTCAACTCTTCATACGACGAAAAAACATCCGTTAATTAATATTGCTTGTTTTCTAAACCATACTAATAAGCCCTTTTTAATATACCAACCTGAAAGATAAGAATACGGGGTTTTCTGTGTGAATTTAACTCTAGAAGGAACAAAATTGCAGAGAAATTTGAGGATTTTTCAAGAAAGTCCTCTCTCAAGTACTTACAACGTAGTGGTGAATTATCCTACAAAAATATAAAAAAAAAGATCATCTCAGTATCGCGTTTGAACTCTATACGAAATCTGCAAGCCTTGCTACTTTGGTTATAACGAAACGATTTTGTGAATATTTCATAGTAATTTTAGAAAAGATTGATTTATTCTAAATATCATTGCGTATATGACTTATATTCATTTTTAGTTATAAGTAACATTTTTCCATCGAAAATCAGTCTATTTCAGTTGAAAAAAAAAGTTATTTATTAAGTTTTCGTTTAATTTTCATCGGTAATCGCTATGTTTTATGAAAACCATAAAAACAGATAATGCTGGTAACAGGTGCTTTAAGATTATAATAATGTAATGGATGGGACAATGAGACAATTAAAGATGACATTTGTTCTGTATACCAGTGTACCCTATGTAAGACCTAAAAAAGTATACCTTAAGAGGCGGCGGTTTCTAATCTAATTTTTGTTTTCAAAGTGCTCTGCATACAACATTACAACAAAGTCAAGTTTGACAAGAAAAGTACGATGCGTTTCTGAATAGAGGTACTTTTGGGTTATGTCGCTAGAACACGATATGTTTCCAAGAAATATTGGAGGTATAGAATTTTTATTTACTATAATACTATCTTAAAATTCTTCTTGGAGAAAATTTTTTAAATTTGAATGTATCTGACCCTCTACAGAATATAACCTTTTGACTTTTTTAAGATGGCATAAACCATGGGAAAATTATTTTATTCTCATTTTGACAACCGAATTATACCTTGAAATAAGATGGTATTAAATAGAAAGTCACGCTAAAAATGCATCCAGCATTTTTTTTTCGTATTTTTATAAATTTTGACCGACACATCACAAATTTTGCCTGACCCAGGAAGGAAATATGAAATTTTAACTAAGTAGCTCATAGTGTAGGATTTCTGATTGCTTACATAAATTTTAACTGTCTCTCTTATAGAACTAGAAACGTATCCCCCTAACGATTCAGTACAGACAAAAAGAGCGAAATAATAATTTTATTTAACCTGCTAAACAATAGAAAAGCAAGCTAAATAGGCAAGATGATGGGTTTTGTGAGGAAACACGAGGATTTTTTAGATTCTCATTTTGACAACCGAATTATACCTTGAAATAAGATGGTATTAGATAGAAAGTCATGATAAAAATGTATCTAGCATTTTTTTCGTATTTTATAAATTTTGACCGACGCAACACAAATTTTAGCTGATCCAGGAAGGAAATATGAAATTTTAACTAAGTAGCTCATAGTGTAGGATTTCTGATTGCTTACATAAATTTTAACTGTCTCTCTTATAGGACTAGAATCGTATTCCCCTAACGATTCAGTACAGACAAAAAGAGCGAAATAATAATTTTATTTAACCTGCTAAACAATAGGAAAGCAAGCTAAATAGACAAGATGATGGGTTTTGTTAGGAAACACAATGATTTTTTAGTGTTAAGGATGTTTTAGGCTCCGATATCGTTAATATTTTCTGAATACTAAGGCTATATTACTTTCAAAAGCAGACTCGTTTGAGACGATTGGCGAATAAAGATGAATTGATCGTAAATAAAAAATATAAGATCTATGTGCTTAGACTGTGAAATTATCAAAAGTGGGAGTGTGCTTTTGAAATCGAACTTAAGACCGATAAAAATATGAAAATATACTTGTTTTTTTTTTTTTATGTAGGTAGATAGTAGACTATAAAACAACAAAAAAAAAAAGAAAGATGGAGAAGTTTATTATTGTTAAAGACGTTGTTAAAAAGTTACGAGAATTTAACCTTACAGGACGCACTCTAGAGTTTAAGTTAAAACCTGTTCCACAGGGAGTTGAACCAGTTGGTTGGGTGGAAAAAGGAATTAATCAAATTATTCAAAACGCTACAGAAGGCCTACAACCCTTAGATCGTGTGGCTTTTAGTTTTTGCTCTAAAGACTTCAACCGAGGAGAAGGTTGGATTCGCTTCAAAGCAGCTAAAGACATAACCTTTTAAGATGTTTGGAGTGTTATAAGTGGCATTTATCAGTCAAACTCAGCAGGTCTTAATACAGAATCATTTTGTCTTAGTGTGACAACTATTAGATTACCTGTTGGTGGGGGGAGAGGAAAAAATTATAACAGCTTTCACGAGGAATGCGACAAGCGACGAGGTATTATAAGTATTAAAAATACCGATAACCTGTGTTTACCACGTGCTTTGGTAGTCGCCATTGCCCATAATAAAAGAGATCCCGAATTCAGTAAGGTTAGAAGAGATATTAGTAAAATTCAAACCGAAAGAACAAGATCATTGTTGGAGAGAGCTAAAATTAGCATTCCTGAGGCAGGAGGTGGAATTCCCGAGTTAATACAATTTCAAAATCATCTAAAAGAATATAAATTAGTTGTTTATAGCTATGGATCAAAAGGACGAAATATTATATTTGAAGGTTCAACTGAAAGCAATAAACGGCTGAACTTATTACATTACAAAAGCCATTTTAATGTAATTACATCGCTGACAGCAGCTTTTTGTTCTAACTATTTTTGTGAAAAGTGTTACGTCCCATATGATCACAAAAATGAGCACCGATGTGGTGGAAGCTGTCAGGCATGTCAGCAAGCCTCTGCTTGTGAAATAGCAATAAAAATTAAATGCCAGGACTGTCTATGATTTTTTAGAAGTCAAAACTGTTACGAAAATCATAAAAAGGATTATTCGTCAGGCAAATTTACAGTATGCGAACAAATTAAACTATGTTCTATTTGTTTAAAAACCATTAAAGCCAAAAGAGTACATGCATGTGGTGAAATTTATTGTAAAATTTGTAATAAACATGCATCCGAGGATCATCTATGTTATATTCGGCCTGATAAGGGAAAACCTAAGATTAAAGATGATCTTTTTTGTATTCTACGATTTAGAGACGAGCCAAGACAAACTATTGGAAAATTCAACGTTTTTACATCAAGTCAATCTCTGTGTTTTCAAACAATACTGCGATGAGTGTATGGATTCTGAAGCAGATACTTGTAAAAAAATGTGGTCTAAAGTTACAAAAAGTCAGAGGTATAGACCCAGCGGGAACATTTACTAACCATTTGTTACAAATGAGGAAAAACTTTAAAGAAATTATTGTAATAGCCCATAATGGTCAGGCTTTTGATCACCAGTTTATATTAAACTACATTATGACAAAGACAGATTTTACACCTGAGTTAATCATGAGAGGTACCAAAATAATTACGATGCAACTTGAAAATGTAAAATTTATCGACTCACTTAACTATTTCCCTATGCCTTAAGCCAAACTACCAAAGGCATTTGGACTTGAGGATATTTTTAAAAAAGGCTACTTCCTGCACCTATTTAATACAAAGGCAAATGAAAACTATATAGGACCTCTACCATCAATTGAATATTACTCCTCAGATAGTATGAAAGAAGAAGACAGAGCCAAATTTCTTAAATGGTTTGTAGAACATGAAAATGATGGTTTCGATATGCAAAGAGATCTGGTAGACTACTGCGTATCGGATGTCGAAATCCTTGCGCAATCATGTTTAAAGTTTAGAGAACAACTTATACAAACTATCAATGTATGTCCATTTACTGAAGCTACAACTATTGCTTCAGCATGCAATACAATTTTTAGGAGAAATTTTTTGAAGCCTAATACTATAGGAATCATACCAAAAAATGGATACCGATGGAGAAACAGGCAGAGCAAAATTGCCATAGATTGGTTACTTTGGACCGAGAATCACAGAAAAATCAACATCTTACATGCTGCTAATGGTAAAGAAGCTGTTTTAAATGGTGAAAAAGTTGATGGTTACTGCTCCGAAACAAATGAGGTATTTGAATTTCAAGGATGTTATTTCCATGGATGTACTGTATGCTACAAGTTCGGCAGGAACGATCCTCTTTCCGAGGACCCCTCAGAAACGCTAAATTTAAGATATGAAACCACAAAGGCAAAAATTATGAGACTAAAAGATTTCGGTTTTTTAGTTAATGAAATGTGGGAGTGTGATTTTAGAAATTTATTAAAAAATAATCCAGAGATAAAATCCTATACTAATACCCATTACAATAAAATTTTGACAAAACTAAATCCAAGAGATGCTTTTTATGGAGGACGAACAGGAAATACATGCGAATACTATGAAATAAAAGATACGGAAAAAATTAAATACGCCGATGTTTGTTCCCTCTATCCGTACATCTGTAAGAGTTCTAAATTTCCACTATCACATCCAGAAGTGTATGTAGGAGATGCGTGTAACAAATTAAACCTAAATAATATAGATGGTTTAATTAAATGCACAATTCTCCCACCAGAAGAGTTGTACCATCCAGTACTCCCTCAAAAAATAAACAATAAATTGATGTTTATTCTTTGTCGAATGTAAAATAATGTAAAAATGAAGTAAACCTATACATTTTATCTTGCACGGTAATTTTTCACTCTTAATGTTTGTTAGTTAACGATAAAACCTGTAATAGCGTTCGAAAAAAATTATTTTTTTTTTGACTAACATAAAAAGTGTTGTCTAGCTATCAGGACAATAATCAATACTTTATTGAGAAGGCTACCTCTTCGTCTAAATATCTAATCTATAAAACGTCATTTTTCCGACATAATCGGTTAAAAAGCATACAATTGTATTTGAACGTTTGTACAAAAACCATCGTGTTAAATCAGTTCTTATACCTGACTGACAACGCCGATCTTTAGCTTTTTTTTACTTTGTGAAATAAAGAGATTAGTTCTTACTATCAAAGAAATTAAATATGCAAGAGAAATAGGTCGAAAAGATTAATAATAATTTATTTATTCCTAAGATATAAATCTTAACTACATCACTTTCTAAACCAAGAAAATAGATAATCTCCCTGCATTATTCCGTACTTAGATTTATTTTTCATGAAAATAGTCGAATCTATGATTTTCGTTCAAATCCATAAGGGACGCTTGTTTTGTACAGATGATTTATGATCTTATTTTCAACTAAAATACTAGTATAAAAAAGTATTTCTTCCGATAAACGTGGAAGGAATAGACATTTAAACAGTTAGCCATAACATACGCATACTGACTTGCATTATTTTCATGGATTGAATGGCTACATCTTTGTGTGTGAAGTGAATTTCTTTTTAAAAAATTACAATGCGCTCAATTATGAATTTTCTAACATAACTTTTATGGATAGTGGAGTCGGATATTGGAAGAAAATATTATCATAAGGACAACTCGATTATTGATATAATTATTATGGTTTCACAGAAGTTTCTACAGAGTCAGCCCTGCTGTAGCAGAGACTGTTGTAGGTCGTATTTTTTAAAAAACCTAACAATACCTTTACTTTATATTGATAGACATATTCTATTAGAACATTTTTCTAAAATTTAGAGCCTTTGGAAATGTGATAATGCTATGAGCATCAAATATATTCAAAATATCAAAAATCCTTTGGTAGTTAGTTATTGCGGTATATTTTAATAGAGGCATAATTTATACTGTACTCCTAAATTTACGGCATATCACTTTGTTTATGTTATTATATTCACAGAGACTATTAATCTAACCAACTTTTATTTACGAAAAATTAAAAACTGAAATACTCTATTTTATTGCCGATTGTTCGCAAAGACACTTGGAGTTGTTATTTTACTTTTTCTACCTCTTTTTCCCCGGCTGCGGAGAAATATGTTAGGGGAAGTTTGGGTACCCTCAGACGGTTATATGCAATGATTCAAGCTTCTAAAAAAGCACTAAGACAAGTAATTATCAATTTGAATTTATGTATGTCGAAGGTAATGTGTTAATGATAAATATACATGATGAAAACATTTATTGTTCGATTGCATCTAATTTTTAAGAGTCTAGAAATAAGCAAATAATGTTCTTTAACGTTTCTTTATAAACATCTCGAGTTACCTGTCCTTCCCCTGCATCATAGAAGGGTATTTGCCGACAAAGTTTGACCATTTTTTATGATTCGAGAGTTGTGTATTCTCTACAGATGTAAACTGACGTCATTCGAGTAGTCCGAACTTGTTAGATTTTAGCTTATATTCTTATTATGTGATTTTAAAATTATGTATGCGTTTGTTTAATTCATTGTAAAGGATTTGTTATTATGCTAATTTCAAAAGTTAAATGTTGGTGAGAATATTGAATTTTTTTATTAAAATATCTAAAGTAAATATCTAATTGATTTTTTTTTAGCGCTAATTGGGATTTTAATTAACTACCTCAGAGTCGGTATACACTATATTTTGCAGCGCAATTGCTTTCACACCCAGTAATGTATTATGATTTTTTTGGATGGTCGTTATATTGTGAGTTTCTTAAGTTAGCCAGATTAATAATAAATTAAAAAACCAACGTGATTTGCTTATTGTTGCCTACGCCTGATATTCATAATTTTATTGGGGGTTCTACCTGATGACAAATACAGCTTATGATACCTATCTAGTGGGTATTTTCAGTTTAAGGACCGAATAATATAGAGTTATTGTGCATACATCATCGCAAACAAAAGGTAGCTTTTTATATTATTTCGTATTTACAATCCATTTAACTACAATTTTACACTGTGAATTAATTTTTTTTACTTTTTTCCTGAAATTGTAGCCTATTTACTTATATTATGATATTATCCGAAATTTTTATAAAAGCATTATGAGGGCTTTTACCTGATGGCGAACACAAGTTGTATAGTACCTATACCTGCTTGGTATTTTATACGTAATTAAGTTTTATTTACTTTTTATTACTCTGTTCTCATTACAAGATAGTCCTATAATTTATCCATTTCCAGTACAAAGAAATCTCTAGTTAATGGTTCTAGATGGTAATTATTTTATTGTATTTTATATAAGTGGTGCAAAAATTGGAATCAATTATTAGATATGCTACTGAATTTTAATGAGGGTCCTTCGGAATAATAAATAAAGGTTTATGTCCCTTTCTTTTTAAATCGAGTCGGCAGAGGGTTTGAGAGGGTTATTTAGGTATAAATAATTATTGCGGGGTGACAAATGTGCCGCCTTAATATACTTATCTTGTTAGACCATATAAATTAGGGTTTTATTTCGCTTTACTACCCACCAGCGGCGTTTCACTAAGATAGAAAATATAAATAATGTTTTTTACTATACCGCTTTAACAGCGGCGTTTCAACTAAGGGAAAATAATAAAAAGTCTGGTTTAAGGATGGCTCAGGTCGGATCGTAAAAAGTTGGGTTTAAGGATGGCTTATAAAAATTGGGATTTAATTATCCCGCTTTAGCAGCGGCGTTTCACTAAGGTTAAATCATAAAAAGTCTGGTTTAAGGATGACTCAGGTCGCATCGTAAAAAGTTGGGTTTAAGGATGGCTTATAAAAATTGGGATTTAATTATCCCGCTTTAGCAGCGGCGTTTCACTAAGGTTAAATCATAAAAAGTCGGGTTTTATCTCGGGTCAGATCATAAATATTCAGGTTCAAGTTAGGGTTAGATAAGAAGCCGCCTCATGAAAGCATCCGGGTTAGGTCGTAAAAAGTCGGGTTTTATCTCGGGTCAGACCATAAATATTCAGGTTCAAGTTAGGGTTAGATGAGAAGCCGCCTCGCGAAAGCATCCGGGTTAGGTCGTAAAAAGTCGGGTTTTATCTCGGGTCAGTTCATAAATATTCAGGTTCAAGTTAGGGTTAGATAAGAAGCCGCCTCATGAAAGCATCCGGGTTAGGTCGTAAAAAGTCGGGTTTAATTTCGGGTTATTTTGTAAACAGCACCACCGAACCACCCGGGTTAGGTCATAAAACGCACCACCGAACCACCCGGGTTAGATCATAAAACGCACCACCTGCACCACCTGGGTTAGATCGTAAAACGCACCACCTGCACCACCTGGGTTAGTTGCACCACCAGCACCACCAGCACCACCTGGCCTCGCTCTCTCCGTTTTCCTCTACTACCGTCCACATTCGTGTCTTTTAAATACAATGAGGAGATATTGTAGCACAATAACATATTGATGGTCTAAGCTGTCACACGGTTAGTTTATTAAAGAGCACATCCAATGACGTTACATTACCGCCGACAGAAAAAGCGTGCTCAAATAACTAAGAAGTAATAAACCCCCAAAAAATAGTGATTTAAACTAGTATTATTCGTGACGAGTATAAGCCATTTAATATCGAAATCTTACGATGGCCAACCACAGAGATCAAAGAGGACGGAGAAAGTGTAGATTGTAGAAGATGATAATGAGTATGATTACGTTCCATAGTTAAAACATATTGTAATGAGGAATAAAAGTTTTTTTGTTTTTTATTAATTTTGTAAACTTTGTTAAGGAAAAATTGTTAGCTAATTTTATTTTTTGCAAAAACTGCACTAGCATAGAGCTCAAAAATATTTTGTTCAAAGGAATTATTGGCAAAAAACATAATTATTCCATTGTAAATTCATATTGATAACATGCTTACACTTTAATTTAAATCGTTGTGGTATCTTGGTTTAACCATTTTACTTAATTATCTGTCTTTTTGCCTTTCACGTAAAATGGTGTTTTAGGGACTTATGTCGTTTTTGACACGACTGATTCAAATATTTTCCTATTTTGGTATTGTCAATCATATTTTAGTATATTGTGTAACAAAATATGATCCTCTTAAGTATATTTGCTTCTGATTTATGGGAAGAGATTTTAAAATAAAGTGTACATTAGTATTCAAATTAACTGAAAAACTCAGAGAAATTGAAAACGGGATACTTCACACGCTTGTTTCGGGGCCAATTCGACACTTGCAAGGAAGACCGTATGTATCTCATTTCAGGCGATTTCTAGAAAAATGGATTCAAAGTTTTCACCTTTTGATGAATGGTTGATTCACAAAGAAAAAATATTAGATGTTTAAAAAACTTTTTGTTAATTTATTTTAACTGATAACTAACAACTCTTGTATCAATAAATTATTTTATTTCTGACCGGTATATTATTAGCTTATAACGTCTTAGTTACGCGGGAATTTTAAGGGTCATAACTCCCTTGGGATATTAAGAAAAATTTGACATAAAATCAAACGATTGACATCTAATGTCAATTTGATTGTCATTTATTGAAACATTTATTCCACTTTAAAAATGAACAAAATGTTACTAAAATCGGTCAGAAATAAAATTATCTATGTATCACTGGAATTATAAGGGTCTCAATTACCTCGGGCAATTGCTGTCCCTCGGGCCAAAGGCCCTCGGGACGTAAACTTTGCCCTAGGTAATTAAGACCATTATAATTCCCTAGATACATAAATAACTATTATAAAACAGATTTTTACGTTCTTATAAGTTCCTATACTGTGTTAAAAAGTGAGCTTATAACTGCTCGCCATTATATAATATTATCTTAACTCTTTCAGGGGCAGAGAATTGTGCTAAATAAAAGTCCTAGTGGGGCAAGGGGAAATGTTTTATTATTGTAGCTTTTTTTATATATTAACTCATTCGTAGGCTTAAGGTGAATATAAAAATATTAAAAAAAATTAAAAAAAAAACAACATGTCAAAAAATACAGGGTGGTACATTTTAAGTACCACTGCCCACAAGGGGCATACTACATTTTATTGGGAGGTGTGGAAATCTGCGAAGCAGGTTTTATATTTTCCCAAGCAAAGGGGAACTTTGCAAATGGTACATATCCAATTTGTGCGTATTTGATTTTTAGATGTACTGCACCTTGCGCAACGACGTCTCGTATTTCGTTGTGGCTGATGAGCACTTTCTGTGAGTCGTACTTCATCCGGAATATATGGTTTTGACTTTTTTATAGCAATTGGCTCTTCATTGATATTAGTCGTGACTTTCCTTTCTCTAATAATTTGGTGTGCAATTAAGCCCTGTGATATACCTCGCCTAAAATCTTTCATACTCATTTTGGACAAGTCTAACTCCTTGTACAAAACATATGCGTTTACAACTGCGGCATCTAGAAGATAGAAGAAAATTCTATGCCACCATTTTCGCGATTTTCTGTTTACTTTATATTGATTCAGGTTTTGGTCAAATTTGTCTACGAAATTCATATTTTTGTTGTAATCTGCAAGGGCCGCTGGACAAGCAACTTTCGTTATAGTACCATCTTTCTCTTTTCTGTTGACTTCTTCTGTATCTAATAGATTATGAAAATTTGATAGCATAAAAACACTGCGTTTATCACGCCATTTCAAAGCTAAAATGCTAGAATCACTAATATGGCCATCAAAGTCTCCCCTCTTTAGTCCTTTGTCCGGTTTAAATGTGGGTAAATTCTTCCTATTTGGGATTTACAGTGCCGCACGCATGAATTTTTTTTTGTTTTAGATCTTCTAAGAGTTCGATTCCAGTAAAAAAATTGTCAAAATAAACAACGTGTTCTTTATTCTCTAATCCGTTTAAAAGTTGTTTGACAACCCTAGCGCCCAACTGTTTTTCTGGATCTGCAGATTTACCAGTATAGATGTCAAACTTTTGGCAATACCCATTTTTATTTGCGAGCATCCATACCTTATACCCTCTTTTAATGGGTTTGTTGGGCATGAATTGTTTTAACGAACTTCTACCCTTGAACTTAATCATGGATTCGTCAATGGAGAGTTCTTTAGTGGGATTCATATATTTTTCAAACTTATTACCTAAATCATTTAAAAGTGGTCGAAGTTTATAAAGTTTATCAAAGTTTGGTTGTCCTTTTTTGGGCATTAGTATATTATCGTTAAGATGCAGGTTCGCCAGAAGCCAACTAAAACGTTTCACAGGCATCAGGGAGCTAATGTATTCATCATGTAAGTCTGGAGCTGAGCTCCAGTAATCTCGGTAACTTGGAGAGCGTTTAATCCCCATTAGTAAATTTATACCAAGAACTATTTTCATTTCTTCACTGTTTGTCGGCCTATGTTTACTAGAAGCCTGCTGTGCAAATAAATTCGTTTGAAACACGATATTCTGTAAAACTTCGCCATCATAAAATAATTCAAAAAGTTTGCAAGGTGTAGGATCCTCCAATTCTTCTACAATAGACGAAATGCCTTCTTTAGATGTAAAATCAGCTGGACGTGTTGGTGTAACCGGATTAGACCAATCAGGAGGTTTTCTTGCAAGAGGATGATGATTTTGAGGCCTCAATCTATTTGCTAACTGATTCAAGGGTAGATAGTATTCAGGATCGCTATCTGAATCGCTCAAAACCAAAGGAACTTCATTCACTACAGGCAATTCTTCTTCATCAGATCCACTCACTACAGATTCCAGGTCAGATGGAATATCCTCAACTTCAACATTATTCTCCAATTCTCGGCAGAACTCATCATAGCTCATACCAACCAATCGGAATGGCAACAAATCTTTATTTTGAAGCTGTAAAAAAATACTTGGTACAAAAACAAATATTACACAAACGGGCGGTGGTACAATTAGTGAACCACAACAAAAAACTAAGAAAAAAATAAACGAGAAATACCTATGTGTGTTAATTGTCAAAAGATAATAGTCTGCAGGTAGTAGCAAACTATTACAAGCAAAAACGACTTAAAATTTAAAGTATTTTACTTACATTCATTATTTGCAGATCGAAAGCCGTCAAAATCAACTATCGTTTATAACAAACATAACCTACTGCGACCTAATGCCAATTATTACGAACTAACAGCGGGGCACCTTTCTATTGTCTCATAGGCAACTTATAATACACCGGTACACAAATTAATCCGTCGCCCGTTACGGTAAAAAACATTTTGTAAGTGGTATACTTTGTGTACCAACGCCCCACTACGCGTCTTTTTTTCTGGGTACATTTTACGTACCACTGCCCCTGAAAGAGTTAAACAGCCAGAACACGTTTAAATAAAGCTGGTCTAAGCAACACCGGTAAAGAAACCATTACTTACCAGAGAGCACAGAGTTAAAAGATTGCGTCTTGTCAGAAATTATCAACAGTGAAGTGTTAGTGATTGGAAGAAGGTTTTAATTTCTGATGAAACAAGTCTCCATTCTCCTGGTGAGCGTGAACGAAGTGAACGTGTTTGGCGAAGGGCATTAGTATGATTTGCAAGTTGCAATATCTCTACAAAAATCCCGTTTGGTGGATGATCTGTAATATTTTTGGGAGGAATCTGTTTCAACGGAGAGTTAGTCCGCATACGTGTAAGATCCAAATTTTTATCCAAAAAGCATTGTAATTGAACATGTAATTCGAACCATTTGTACCCTTTTTGGGACCGAATGGTTTTATTATGCAGGATAATGCTCATCCTCACGTGGCTAGACAAGTTATAGACTACTTGAACTCTGTAGCTATTCCGTTGATAGAATGGACACCTCTTAATCCCGATTTGAATCCCATAGAGTGTCTATGGGATGCTCTTAGCATTTTGTTTTCAACTTTAATATTATTATTGTAATCAAATTATCTTTATTAAATAATGTGACTCGTCAATTTATCATGGTAAGCAGAAATTATACAACTATGCCAATAATGTATCCGATAATTAAGTCTATAAAAACATATTGACCTATTAAACGGTGTATCCCCTCTAATATCAGAGATAATGAAGAAAGCCAAAACAGAGAATGTTGGGGAAAGATGGACCTACAATTTAATTTTAACTACTATATGTTACGGCTCCTAGTATACCCCACAGGGTGATATGAATATTCGGAGAAAAGCAAACCACCATATTTATTACAACCGGTATCAAATCAAAATTAATTTTTTATCACAACCAGCGAAAACTATGACATTAAATCAAGCTATAACGCAAAAAAAAATCATTCAAAGCGGATCATAGCTTATCCGCTCTTTTATTTTCCTCTAGTTCCTGATTTTAATACTTATAATCTTGTTTTATGGCCTTCCTTAGAGTATGACGACACTTTTGTGTTTTTGAGGAGTTGACTCGTGTTTGTTAAAGTGCTTTAAAAACATCATTATCGTCGTTAAACAATCAACCTGTCACTTAAACTGCACAGTTAACGACTTAACTTTTAGAGTAAGTAATATGCAAAACGACTACGTAATTTTAAATATTGAGAAACTGTGTCCCTGCTTTTTCCCATTACAACTGCTTCTCTGATCTTTCGGCTTTGTGATTGAGTCGGTCTACAGTTCAGGCTGTCGTTTAACATGTGGCAGGGGTATATAATCACATTTTTATTATCTGATAGCGACTTGAAACCTTGACTGCACGTTAAATTCACCCATGTATATTTTTGTATGTCAATTTTTTTTTTTTTATGATAAGGCACAGCACTGCAGGATAAATCCTTAATGGCGCTCTGGGAGCTGTGCGTGTGCGCAGGAAACGATTCACGTTGGTCAATATGCCCGGTGTTAGAAAAAAACTTATTTAACCATTAACTATTCTGTAGTCCATAGTCGCTTAACAATATACACACCTTAAGCATTTTAACTAAATGAACAAGAAAATATTACCTGGTGCCTTTCCGCTTACTATCCAATATTTAAATTTTTCATTGCAGTAGGCTTATTCTTTGTGACACCTTTATAAATTTGTTATAGCACGTCAACGTACGTCTCTGCTAATAATATACAAATCGCAGCTGTCATGTTCCATCAGACATTTATTCTTTAACATTTTGTTTGTATGGAAACACAGCATTTTTATCGTATAGTACAAGTAATACCTTTTATTGGTGCATTAAAAAAAATACAGGGCGTAAGGTGTTTAGGTTAATAATTTGATTTTATGGTTTCTTGGATAGTAGAGATTAAAAAATGCCTTGCTTCATCCTAGAGCAGGCGCATTATATCTGAGAGACCGACGAAATAGTAAAGTTAACATAATATATTTGTACCTTAGTCGATTAAGCCACGTGTCAGTGTTCAGTCAAAGAAAATTATAGCTATAATTACTGCGATATTCGGTGTCTGAGACTGACGCGCCCTTTAATAGTTCTTGGTATTAGGTTTGTTAGATTTTGCAGTAGTAAAGCAGCAGAGTCAACTTACACGTCTTTATAGCTTTTTGGTAAAATTATAATGCAATAAGAGTCAATTTTTGTTCAATTAGTAGTAAATTTGCGTTTATATATTTATTTATTTCCATCGATTCCAATAAATCTAATCTCTTCCCTTTGTTGTCTAAGTGTAAAATTTTAAAATTCTCATTAAAATTAAGGTTGTCGCTAAATAAATGTTTGGTATAATTAGAATATATAACTTATCTTAAAATTAAAAACTAGTCAAGAAAAAGCTGTGTAAAAAACCAATAGACTTATTATTCCCCGTCAATAAACTTAAAGAAAATAATTTCCAGACTTTAACATTCACAGGTAAAGGCACAACCAAAATTGCTACCTTTTTCAAGAAAATAGGTTTAAAAATAGCTTTTTAAACTAATAATACACTTGGTAAATACATTAAAAATAATAAATTAAAAACTAAAAAACAAAATAAATCGGGAGTTTATCAATTAAATTGCGGTTCTTGTTCAAAATTTTATATTGGCCAAACGGGTAGGTCATTCCAGAATAGATTAAAGAAATATACAGTTAATTTTTTAAAGAAAAAAGAAAATTCAAATAATGCCAAACATCTATTGAGCGAGAGCCATAATTTTATTTACAATTTTAAAATTTTACACTTAGACAACAAAGAGAAGAGATTAGATTTATTGGAATCGATGGAAATAAATAAATATAAAAATGCAAATTTACTACTAAATGAACAGTTGAATCTAGGGAATTTCCCGTTATTAACTCTTTTTCATTAATATAATTTTATAACATTTTAAACGACAAAAACCCCGTTATTAAATCTTATTTATTAATTCTATTGTATATAATTTCTAATTAGGTACTTAGGGTTGTGTAGTATACTTTTGTGTTATATTCATTCGGTTATAAACATCTGAAAAAGTCACATTATTAGCGAAACAATTGTCAACAAATTTTAAATAAAAGTTAGTGGAAATCTAGAAACAAGTGTTTCATTCTATACATTTAGAGATAGACATTTATTTCAGTAGTTCAGTTAAGGGTCTGTGAGGCGGACGCGCCCGCTGTTTCGAAAATATTGCAAGCGACCATAGGGTTAAAATATCACTTGCGTAGATATTGCACTATATGTGACACGTTAATTCATTCATACTAGAAGTATTGCAAATTATATACTTAAATAATATATGACTTACATGTTTTTATATGTACTGTGCGCATCTAACGTCAGCCCTCTTCCCTCGAGAATATTTTTTACATCAATATTAAATCATTATATCATCCCCACCTTACTGTTAATAAAGCTTATAAAAATATAAGAGCCTAATTTTTCCTAAAATATTTTAATATTTTGAATTATAGATTAATTTGACGTCATTGCCCTATGGGTGCCAATTGGGTAGTTTAACCTATTACAAATTTTTAGCCAAATAGTTCTTCGTTAACCTGGTTATTACAAATATATTACCAACGTTAGTTTTATATCATAATTTAAATTTTAATATAATGATGTTAAAGAGTTTATTGGTAAACCGATTTAAATTAATATATTGCCACTTGTTTCTAAGAACATACATTTTATAGTAAAATAAGGTTGAATAAGACAATAAATAACAATGCAACATGCAACACGAAATAAATTAAAAGGCCAGTTTCTAATTAACTAATATGCATAGCTGCATAGGCTGCGTGGCCGCCATTAATCTACAAGCAGATAATTATAATATAAATCTTGATAATAAGGAAGAAATAGTGTTTGGAAAGCGTGAGATTAATCGTGGCAATTATTTAAGTTGAGTTAACAAAACAACCTCACAAATCAATGTCGCTGAGCGGTTATGAAAACGACCATTTACATTATTTATGACTTAATTAATAAGCCTACGGCCAGTGGGATAGTTTCGTCAACTATATGTCAAAGAAACAGCTATTAGTTTAGCCCTTAAGGTTTATTATTATTACTCACTCCAAGATCAGAAAACACTAATGCACAAATGCACTTAAGGTGACATGTACTACCCTGCTCGAAGTTTCACTGCGTCACCTTTTCTATTTCCATTTTACCTTGAATACGATCAGTGACGTAGCCAGCATTTTGGGCAGGCGCCGCAGAAAAAAAATTGTTTGGGACCACGCCCAAATTTCGTTCTAATCTGCGAATTTTATTACCTTTCTACGTGTATTTACTATAAGAAAAATGGAACATCTGACGTCTATATGTTAAAATTGTTACATTATGATAACTTTGTACCACCCGGGTCAAATTTTTTTGCCTCTAATTTTATATTTCGAAAAAAAATAAATGTACAAACTAAATAAAATATTGAGTATGGTATAAGCAGATAGTTTAATATCCATTAAGTCAACTTACATTATAAAAAAAACATGTTAATTCGAAAAAATGGCAAAAAATTCAACTTTGCCCTAACATCTGAAACTTTGTACATACATAGGCCTAAAATTATACTGGAAACAACTTTTTCTAATAACATTTTTGAAGTTCGGTTAAACAATGCCATTTTTCAGCATTTTTTGACAAAAATGTAATTTTTGACAGATACCGAATGACAGATGGTGTCAATTGAATATATAATTTTTAGTCTAATCTGAAGCAAGAACGATTGCCCTTATTTACTTTGAACTATTCTCATTAATAATAAAAAGTTCTATATGATGCAAAGTTTAATGGTGACACTGTAGTTCGAGACTGAGAAAATTACTATCTAGTGTATTAAAATAGCGTTCGTGACAACTACGTAATAGATAACGCGACAATACTTGCTTATTCCCGCCCAAAAATCACCATAAAACAAACGCCAAATTCGTCAAAATCGCTATGTGCCACTGCATGCAGACAGCGAGCCGAGAAAAGCAAACAATGAGAAGCGACAAAAACAACAAGAGTTTAGCATTATTTAAATGGGGACCAAATTGTATATCTTCACCTTGAAATCTTGACAGTTATTACACTAGAAAAAGCACTAAAGCGATAAAGCAAATGCTTTGCACTGAAATAAAAAATGTGGGTACCTAGTAAGAAATACCTTTTTCATGAATATCTCCTGTGTTTCATGTAATTGGCTTTCCAGCAAATTTCGTAAAATCACGAAAAATTAAATAAAATAAAAATATTTTTGAAATGTTTTACTGATTGTGCATTACTTAGTGATGGTACATTTTAGAAAGGAAATGAAATAGTATATTACATATCAAAAGTGGCAAGATGCCTATTACTCATGATTTCGAAAATTACGTTATGGAGCGTTAGCGAAAATTGCCCTTGTTAATACAGACATTATAATATTATGCTCCATTCCACAATAATTCGTTGATTTCCCGACCGCAATAAAATTTAAACCCAGCCATAAATAAGTGCCTTTTGAAAGGGTACAGGTCCTGATTACCTACTAATTTCAATAGTTTGGGTTAGCTATTTTCAACAAAACAACAAATATAAAATAATAGGTACCTAAGTATCTTTATTTTAATCATGTAATTAAATAGGTATTAATATTTATACAAAAATGCTAATCTACAATATTATAATATCATCTATGCCTAAACTAATATAGTGACGATAGTGATAGTGAAACAGAGCTAAATATAGAGTAGGTTAAGTTGAATATTGTATTATTGTAATAATATTGTAGATTAGTATATTTGTATAAATATTAATAGCTATTTAATTACATAATTAAAATAAAGGTACTTACCTATTATTTTATATTTGTTGTTTTGTTGAATATAGCTAACCTAAACTATTGAAATTAGTAGGTAATCAGGACCTGCACCCTTTCAAAAGATCCGGTGCCTACACAATAGATATTTGTCAGGCAAGTTATTTATGGTTGGGAGTCGTGGGTTGTCATTCAAATTTTATTGCGGTCGAGAAATCAACAAATAATTGTGGAATGAAGCATACGTAACTCCTTTTACGCACAGCTTAATTCTAACAATATGTGTAATTAGAGTTTTACGGATAAAGTAGACAGTGCGTAAGTAGGTTCTAACTAATATAGAAGTAGAAAAACAGTATTTTCTTGGTGTCCCTTTATTTCTTTTTAAATATTGAACAGTAGTTTGTTACCTTTTCTTACATTTTTAATCAACAATCCTAAAGGGGTGCAAATGTACTTACTGTTCAGGGTCCTTTGGAAATAAAAACATGCTTATTCCTTGACCTTCTTTTGAGTGACACCCTCGAAACGCACAGGAATTACCAGGCATAGTTTTACAATAGCACAGCGCTCATAAAAACAAACCAAGGGCGGTTTTACCTTTTCAACATGAGGGGGGTAATTTCAAATCCCAATTTTTTTTAAAAAATGGTATCAATTACCTATGCATTTAGATAGGTAGATTTTCTTTTAAGCAAGCATGCAGTAATAAATAAAGCTCTTATTAACCTGAAGTAACTAGAAAATAAGTACGAGGGTAGGGGACAGGAAGAAGTAGTGCCGCAGGCGAAAAATTTTTGTGTGCCACGCCCTTTTTTTCAATAATGATGCTTAAAATTCTAAATTCATGGGGGGGGTAATTACCCTATTACCCCCCCCGTAAAACCGCCCTTGAAACAAACAGTTAAACAATACACTTCTATCAACAAAAACGACAACTAAAGTCGATAACGATAACTCATCGACTACCGGACTACCGGCTGAAACACGGCCGGCTTAAACTTATGACAGTTGGCCGGGTCTCTACAACGATTTCGCCAAATGTCATATTGTCGCTTCTCGTTGTTTGCTTTTCTCGGCAACGGCAACGAGTCACTCGAATTCCTTCAGCGCCCAGATAAGTCCGAGAGCGAATGTCTTGACGCGTATACAAAGTTTAAAATGATACCCGCTGCTGCCCTTAAACTATTTTTATTAAAATTTGTTTCTAAACAAATGTGATTCAAAGAAAAAAAGACAAAGTATTACATTTTAAATAAAAAACAAAAATAACTATGCAAGAAATACGAACAAGGAACATTGCCTCCAGACTATATTAAATTTATTTTGCAAGCGCAGAATAAAAATAAACAACCAATACCTCTTTTCACAAAATAATTCTATTTTTTTTTGTTTTAAACTTGTCTGTGACAGAGTTCAAATTAATATTATTATGCCGATATCCAGATTAAATGGCCACCGCATCGCGCGTGGTCATACGACGCAGCACTTTTCCACGGCGACATTTAGATTGAAGAACGCCGGCGCCCTAATTTCCCAGTAAAGTAATAGTTATTATCCTAACAAGTGCGGAAAGAGCCACTTTCCCGCACGCGACTGCCGTTACCCGAACGACGCGAAGCGGAGTTCGGGTAAGCAGTCGAGTGCGGGAAAGTGTCTTTCCGCACAAGTTAGGATCAAAATTTTTCCTACAGGCGTTGGAAAAACTACAACAAAATATTTCTAAAAATTTAATTTTACTGAAAAACAAACACAGATTTAATTTCTAATTATAACTAATATTTACATTAAAAGTACAATTTGATGCATTATGCAAATTGATTGCGGATGAAGCCATTGAAGCCAACTGATCCTGATGAGCGGATGGTTGCAAAGAAAGAGGTATCGAGCTGTTGTTAGCGCTGCTGGGAAACTGTGGAGTTTTTGCTTCTAAATTATAGCTCAAACTTGATGGACTATTGAGATTGAGAATTTTGTTAGACATGTTTTTTTTGTGTGTGATGGATTCCTCCAGGTAGCCTTCGGCAACAGACGTGGATTTCCATCCTCCTAAACGTTTAATGTTTGTTATTTCTTCGCCAGAATTAGCAAGTAGAGTGGCCGAGGAACGTCTAAAACTGTGGCCTGTGTATAATTCTGGATTTTTGAGTCCTATATAAGCTGCAATGTTGGAGGGCATTTTTCCTATGGTATTAATTCCAACACATTGGGTACTGCATTTTCCATGTTTGTAGTTCAAAAAGAATCGGCGGTGTGGAGTTTGCTGTGGACGTAAGTTTGCATATTTTCTGTATAGATTTAGAAAAATTTCATTATTGACTGCCTTAGTTATTACAAAGGATCTAGCAGAATGGTTTTTGGAGTCGTTTATTGTGACAATTATAACGTCTCCTTTGTCGTCTATGTCGTCAATGGTAAATTTAGTTAGCTCCTCACGGCGGCAGGCACCAGCCAGTCCAAAAATCGTTACCACTTTAATTAGAAGGAAAATTTCATCAGGTGCTTCTTTCATAAATTTCGCAATCTCTTCTTGTGTAAAAACTTTTGCTTTTTTTGCTCGAAAACCTACATTTTGTCTCTTGATGTACGCAGTAACTTTATAGTATTTACTGATATCTAAATCTTTCTTAACCTTAAGTACACTTTTCAACATGGAATATCGAGACCATAAAGTATTTGGCTTCCAAAGTTTAGACATTTCCAAGAAATATGCCAAAAGTACTTCTTCTCTTGGTGCTTTTACATTTTTCGCTTCACACCAAGTAACAAAATTATCGTATTGTTTTTCATACCTGACTATTGACTTTTTTGGTAGCAAATCCAAATTTGCGACACTTGCAGCTTCTAGAATATCTTCTGGAAGCTCATCGTCCGAGAAATTATCTATGGAAGACATCTGTATCAGAATCTGAACGAAATTATAAATCAAAGCCACGCTCCGGTGAAATGTTGTAAGGTGTCACTTTGACAATTAAATTTTATGTGTGTGTCGTGGTTACCATGTTAACATCTATGTACGGGGTTTTTGAAATAAACCGTTTTAAATCAGCTTTTTTAAAAATGTTTAAAATAAACGGCAAAAATTAGTGTTTCTGTAATATACCTCATTTACTTTCAATAAAAATTTATATTTTATTTATTAAAGTGTCTTTCCGCATGAGTTAGAATCAAAATTGTTTCTACAAGCGTTAGAAAAACTACCACAAAGTATTTCTAAAAATTTAATTTTCCGTGCGGGAAAAATTTTCCCGCACCGTGCGGGAAAATGGGTCTTTCAGAACCAAAACGAGTGCGGGAAAACGGTATATCGCGCACGCTTGTAGGAAAAAATATATCTGTAATCGTATTATTCTTCTAATGGGCACGTTGAAGACTTAAATTATAGTTTACGTGTTTTAAACGAATAGGATGTACCTAGTATAATTTTCAAAAATGTTGAACAGCGTATAAATATTACAAGATACAGGGTGTTATAAAAAATAACTTTTGATTATGTATATGCGCGGAGAAGCGCCGGGGAGGCTGATCAATGGGAGCGTTCACTTCCCTCCCCCCCTTGCCCCCACCTAGCTACGCCACTGAATACAATGGGTCTTACTAATAGTACTACTACACCCACTGCAATGGAAAATCTAATATAAGAGTGTGGGAAGCCTTTATGACATTTTCAGGAAACTATAATAATGTCGTTGTCCTTTAACTGATTTTCTTGAACTTGGACTTTACTGGATCTTATTTGTCTGGATTTTTACCTATGTGGTAGGTTGATAGATGTGGTTTTCCAAAAGAGGCCAACAACCAGGGAAGACATGATGGGCAGGATACGAAAAACCGTTAGAAGCTTATCCATGGCCAAAGTTGACATTCACGTTGTCTACTGAAAAAGGAATATCTGAGTGCTTAAAAAATTATGGAAAACATTTTGAACATTTGTGATTTTTTTCTTGCTAAATTGCTGATTAACGTATGTCCTAAAAGTTTTGGCAGAAAATTCATTGGCTTTAATTTTAACAGAAACAAAATAATATCAAGTTGCCTTTGGAAACAGAAGTTTGTTAACATTGTGTACTGTCAGTTGAGATTTATTTATTTTAAAGTTTTCGCTTTAAGATGTCGTATAAATTAGAAATAAGAAAAAGTATCTATAAGTTGGTTGGGCGGGTACCCAAAGCTGAAATCTGTCGAATATTCCAGAATGAAAACATTTCAAGCAGAACCATTTATAGAACAATAGCAGAGTGCGAGCAGGGAATACCATGTCTGAATCTCCCAAAAAGTGGAAGACCACGTATATTTACTGCACAGAGGTCAGAGAGATTGGTGAGAAGAGCAAAAAACCAGGTTGGAATGTCAACGAGGAGACTGGTTCGTCAATTCAGATCTTCTAAGAGTACGATATCGTTGGAATTAAGGAGGAATGGACTTAAATATCGAAAGAGACGTAAGTGCCCCAAATACTCTCAAGCGCAACTCCTTCGTATACCAAGATGATGTCGTCAACTGAGGCGGGTACACTTTGCCAATGAAAAAATCATTATTTTAGATGATGAAAAGTATTTTACTTTGAGTAATTCTGAAATGAAGGGAAACGATGGATTTTATACGGACAACGTAGAGGAATGCCCTGACAATGTTAGATATAAACATAAAGCGAAATTTGCAGATAAAATCCTTGTCTGGTGCGCAATTTCTAACAGAGGTGTATCCCGACCTTTTGTGGGAAGAGTGAGGGGTGAAGCTTTGAATAGTCAGAGCTATATTGATAATTGCCTGTCCAAATTACTTCAGTTTGTCCACGAACATCATGCTAATGACGATATCATGTTTTGGCCAGACCTAGCATCATGCCATTACTCAAGAGATACCCAAAACTGGCTTCGACAACACCAAATACCTTTTGTTCCCAAAAACGATAATCCTCCAAACTTGCCGCAGACTCGCCCAATAGAGGATTTTTGGGCTTTACTGTCTAGGAAGGTTTATCATGGAGGCTGGGAAGCCCAAGATGAAGAACAATTAAGACAGCGAATTTACGAAAAACTAAGAGAAATTGATCTGAATTCCGTCCAGGGCCTCATGAGAGACATTCGAAGAAATTTGCGTCTGGTAGAGCAGAATGGGCCACTCCACATAATTTGATAGTATAGTTTAGTTAAGTATTAAGTTGTAATTTATGATAACTAGTTAGTGTTCAAATAAATTTCTTCATTAAAAAAAAATCCGATAAATATTTTGTGCCAAAACTTTTAGGACATACATTATTTCAGTTCTTAAAGTGGTGCATGTTTCATATTCATAATTTATTCAGTGTTATTGATGTTTATTTGCCCCCTTGGCCTCTTATTACATCTTTTATATGTTATTACACAGTAGGTCGTGAAATGAGTTGTCATGTTGCTTATTGCGGGTATACCGGGTAACTGACAATGGAAAGTGAACAATCTTTTGAAGGAAAGTAACTCCTAACCGTTAGCGACGATATTGATTTGCGGTTTGGACGAGTCGTTTTTAGTGCAGATTGTCTCCTATAATACCAAAAAAAAAGTTAAACCCTCCAATTTAAAAATACCAAGAAATAAGTAAGATTGAATAATATCGACATCCTAAAATTTTAGTAAACTTTGGACAATTCCTGAACAATTTGTTTAAAATCCAAGGAATTTCCTTTTAAACAGGTTCAAAATTGAAGAAAATCCGTTGAAGGATAACGACATAATGACAATTTTGTTAAAATGTCCTAAAGGCTTCCTTCGCTCCTTTACTAGGCGAGATTCGAAAAAATTCCAATAATAAAAGTTGTAGTGAACGATCTATCAGTTTTAATTATTTATTTGTTGTTCTACGGTTAAGTACCTATGGTATTTTTTGCCGCAAAATGGGCTTTAAAAAAAAATGAGCCGTTACGCAATCCTGCGGCGATTTCCGAAACTTGATATTATTTTTAATGAATTTGTCTTGCCAATTTTTTTAACGGTAGCATTTTTTTTATCCTGACACCCTGTATAATAGAATACCTACCTAATGCTTACGATAACGACGCAAACTCAAGGAAAAGTACCTTTAACGCGAGATTTATAAAAATTGTCATTAAAAACACAAAATCACTTCAGCATCTTTTTGGTAGAAGAACTCTAACATTTTTGTCTCTTTCTCGTAATGTTCGTCCACTGTGTGGCGTAAAGGCTGGCAATAAATATGAATGGATTCTAATTCCGCGGGTTGTCTGTAAAATGTCGTCTTTACAGATGTTTACTGCTCATTAAAATTTATTGATTTCAGTAATTTATTGATTTAGAATTAGTAAAAACATTAAAAAGCTTTCAGCAATGGTGGGTTGACTATAATTTGTAGCACTTGAAAATGATAAGTCAACTTTCGTTCTTCGAAGAAATCTATTAATAAGGTTTAGGAAGATTGAACCTATATTTTAATGCAGATATATTGATTAGTACTTTTTTACCTTGCATGTATTGTTAATATAAACAGTTTGTTCAACATTCCTGCTGTTGAGTCTACTCGCGGAGGCCTGACACGAGAGTAGTACCCCAAAACAGAGGAGCCCCCTTTTTCTATAAATCCAGCCAGCTATACAGAATATACGCGGTGACCTGACCCGAGTTAGTTCTCTATTCCAAAGTTTCTCCTAGAATTATAATATCGTCTAGATAAACAAACGCTTTTGAATTCATATCTGTACCAACAATTGAATCAAGTAGACGTTGAAACGTTGCACCAGCTGAATGTAAACCAAATGGCATAACTTTAAATTGAAATAGTCCTCTTGCCGGTACTGTGAAAGCTGTCACCGGTTTACTATCTTCTAAAAGTGGGATTTACCAATATTCTTATTTTAGATCTAAACTTGTGAAATATTTTGAACCACGTAACTTGACTAGAATGGCTTGAATAAATGGTAAAGGATATGCATCCTGTTGAGAAGCACATTAATTTTCCTGTAATCAATACAGAATCTTGGTTTCCCATCGTTTTTTTTACTATTACGACAGATGAACTATATGGACTACTGAAAGGCTCAATAATTTCTTCTTCGAGCATTTTATCTACTTCTTCATTAATGATTGCACGCATTGCAGGATTCTGAGGATATTACCTCTGTTTGATAGGTCTAGAATTTGTGATATACATTTTGTGTCCTAATAACAGACAAGGTTCTTTAATATTTTCAAATTTTGGTAACTCTTCATTTAAAAATCGTTTAACTTTATCTGCTTCTTGTTGTCCTTCCTCAGTGATTATATTTCAATTAGTGATATTTTGTAAACGTAAAACTTTCTTTAGAACAGAATCTATTAACATTCTTCTTTTACTAAGAAAGTCAAGACCTAATAAAATAGGCAAATTCAATCCTGGTAAATACCAAAATTTTAGTCCATCTGGTCTTCATACTCAAGAGGAATCGTAAATTCTTCGACAATTTGGATTGTCTCTCCATTGGCCACTCTTATCAAATAATTACACTTTTTCGCTTCGAAATCCCGTTCTTTACATAATCTGACTATATCTTCGCTTATAAATGACTTAGTTGATCCAGTGTCTACAACTGCATTGAACATAATACCTCCATCATTATAGAATGATAAATAAGCGTCGAATTTTGAAACAAATTTTCCTTTAAAACAGGACAAACATTAACGTTTAATGCGTTTTTATCTTCATAATTAGAAGCTAAATTTTGTCGAATAGAAGGATAGTAAAACCTCGTAGTCGTATTTGCTGGATTAATAATAAATAATAATAACTAAAACAAGCAAAAATAGTGCCTGTCCCAAAAAAAGGTAACGCGCACGATCTGGGAAATTACAGACCCATATCGCTGTTGCCATCTGTGTCCAAAATTTTCGAGAGAGCTATATTATTATACACCAGACTCATGTGCTACATCACTCAATATAACATTTTTGCTGATCAGCAATATGGTTTTAGACCAAATAGATCTACTCAGCTTGCAATATTTAAAGTCATTACTCATGTCGTAGAAAAAATTGATAATAATGAAAAAGTAGCTGGATTGTACTTTGATCTCTCGAAGGCTTTTGACACAATTGACCACCAACTGCTGCTCCAGAGGTTGCAAGGGTATGGAATAAGGGGCAACTGTGCTTCCTTATTGAAATCTTATCTCACTGAAAGACGTCAGCTTGTATGTTTAACAAATAGTGGTAATCAATATATCTCGGAAGCTTCAGAGGTTGAACAGGGAGTGCCCCAAGGTTCCATACTCGGGCCAGTGCTGTTCTTGCTCTATGTCAATGCGCTATGTGATGGGTTTCCGGGGGCTCTGGTCTGTCAGTATGCCGACGACACATCGGTGGTGCTGTCAGTCCTGGGCCTGCCGGGACTGTCTGGGGCGTGTTCCACTGCGGCGAGACAGATGCAGCAGTGGTGCGATGAAAATTACCTTAAACTAAATTCTGATAAGACCGGACTCGTATCATTCAGCAAAGTATCAAACCGACATCAATCACTTTACGTGAATTTCAACAATTCATCTGTGCCATTGGTCGAAAGCATAAATTTTTTAGGAGTTCAACTTGACCCTACCTTTAGTTGGAACTTTCACCTCCAAAAGCTACAGTCCAAGCTCAATAGTTATTGCGCATTAATTCGTAGATTGCGTGACGTACTAACCATCAATACAATACGACAATTTTACTTTGCTGGTGTTCAATCCCTAATAAATTACAGTGTTTTGTTTTAGGGTAAATCGCAGGGAGCACTTGACATATTTGTAGCGCATAAGCGGATTGTAAGATGCATGTTGAGACTAAAACCTAGAGCTTCATGCAGAGAGCATTTCTCTGAACTCGGATTTTTAACGGTTCCCTCACTGTACTTCCTCTCTCTTGTAGTTTTTGCAAAACAGCATCCAGAGATTTTCCTACCAAACTCTACTTATTATTCTGATAGTATGTCGATTGTTACCAGAGGCAGAGACCACCTTAGTATACCAACACACAGCTCGACATATTCTAAAAGGGGTCCCCATTATATGGGGATTAGAGCTTTTAATCTTCTTCCAGCCCACATAAAGTCAATAAATAGCTTAACAAAATTTAAAAAGGAAACCACAAGCTTTCTACTGCGAAAATGTTTGTATTCTTTCGATTATGAGGCGGAATTCTTGTGTTCTCACTAGTGCTGTTTTCTCTTATTTTCTTTTAACGAAATTGTATCATTGTTATATTGTTTACTGTCCATGCATTTTAAAACATTTTAACATTTTTTATTTTTATTTCTGTTTGTATCTAATATTGTCAATTGAATCAATTTTGTTAGGAACTTAATATTAATAACATCACATTGTATTATGTTATTTCTATAAATTTTTTTATACAGCTATAGTTTGAGCATCAATATGGCTCAGTGTTGACGTAGCTATGTCTTTTTATAGATTTTGTTGGCAAATAAAGGAATTTATTTATTTATTTAATTGAATCATAGATATCTCCGGGGTGAAGATTACTCATATTAAACAGGAAAGAAAAATCCAAAATTCTTCACAAATATGATATTTGTGAAGAATTTTGGATTTTTCTTTCCTGTTTAATATTTATTTATTTATTTATTATCTCTGTTAAACATCGGTTGATTGTTGTTACTTCATTTCTATTATGAAAACTATTACTTCTTTGACAAACACAGTATCTTGTTAGGATACCTGGACGGTGATAGTTATAACACTTAATTCGTTTCTCACCATAATTGTTCTTCGACAATCCTACAGGGTGATTATTATTAAAATCTTCATTCATACTTCCACTCCTCCAATTATTATTTGAATATTCTTCTTTTCTTATTTTTCCAAATTTTCTGTTAATTTTATTATATCTTGGATACTCTCGATATTTTCTTTTTTAATATAATATTTATATTCTGGATTTAAATTCTTATATATTATATTTAATTTTCTTTCTTCTAAAAAGAACCATGACAAGTGAATAACGTCTATATTTCTAATACATATTATGGACCTGATTTATATGGTTTTTGCTCCCTGTATAAAATTTCTTCTTCTAATTCTTCTAAATAATCAGATTTAAAAAAAAAAATTATATAAAATCTTTTTCAAGATCATACCAGTGTTATTCCAAGGATATTTACTCATTTCAAACCATTGATAAGCTTCATCACGTAGAAGTTCTGGCATACCACTCAACACTATGTTATCTGGAATTAGATATTCATCTTTAAAACTTTTAGTTTATTTAAAAATGTAGGTGCTTCACCAAAACGTCTACCATTCAAAAATATTCCCAATTTTCTGACCTGGTTTAACATATCCCTTCTCTTCTCTAATGATACTTCGGGTTGGACAAGAAAATTCGGTTGATCAGACATATCTTGAGGGTTGTCAAGGTTGTCAATTCTTTGTTTATAAATATTCAAATACCTTTGACGTAGTTCTTTATTAGTTCCATTACTATTAAGTCCCCATTTATCCAGATTTTCTATTAGTATAGGTCTATTTAATTTAAAAATCCATGATAATCGAGGATCCTCGTTTCCTTCAGACTCCATATTATGTGTTAAACGGCGATTTCTATTTCGGTTAGGCATAATCCTTCTAAATCCAAAACAATTACTTTACAAATCTTTAAAAATATTTCCAAATGTCAAATTCTGAATTTTCTCTTCTTTCAAATATCTTGTATCCCTTTTCGGGCGCCAATTATGACAGATAATTGCCTGTAAATGCCTATATCTATTATAATACCTGGGTAGTACTTAGTGAAGATTATCAGGATTAGATAATAAACTGAGGTGAACAATTATTTTCTTTATATAATGTTAATATTTTATAACGTCATTAAAGCCAGCTCAAACTTTCTTTTCTTTTCTTCCTTGTACAGATTGATCTTTTCTTAAAACTTCTGTCAACTTCAAATTAGATTAACCTCTTTTGGTGACTTTGTCAACTTCAAATATGGATAATAATATGTAATCTTTGACAAGTCTAGCCAATGATTTTGAATATAATATCCCAACAAGAATCAACATTCTCTATGATCCTCCTATCAAGGAGAACTATACTTGGGTCAGGTCACCGCGTATATTCTCTATAGCTGGATTTATAGAAAAAGGGGGCTCCGCTGTTTTGGGGTACTACTCTCGTGTCAGGCCTCCGTGAGTAGACTCAACAGCAGGAATGGGGACAAATTTTAAATATTTATCACCCTTAACCATACTATTATGGGGACTTATACTCATGTCGGATCACCGCGTATAATCTCTTTAGAGCTAGGTTTATAAAAATGGGGTTCCGCTGTTTTGGGGTACTACTCTCGTCTCAGGTCACCGCGAGTAGACTCAGCAGCAGGAATGAGGACAAATTTTAAATATTTATCACCCTTAACCTTAAGGATCTTACCTGTCAGGTTTCCAAGTTCTTGCTTCCTTCAAAGCTCGATCTCGAATGAATCAATCTGACCGATGTAATAGTGGTCTTCAAGTTAGCTTTCGCTTTGACTCCTTTTGTTTTTCAATATATCTTTTTGATGACATTTTGGATTTTTTTGGTTTTGATTTTTTACATTGTTTTTGACTGGTTTTACTTTTATCATTTTGAGCTTGTTGTTTATTTTATTTTATTTTTATTTTTTTTTATTAAAGTCTTCTTTGAAATATTGCTGGTTTTCTTACATTATTTGCCAAATTTTTGCAATAAGTCATTTACTAAGAGAAGGAAAATTAAATGCGGATTAGTCTAAAAAAAAACAATGTTTCTATCTTTTTTGAAGCAAAAGTTACGCGGTCTTAAATTTAAAATTTTTGTGTTGTATTTTCTTTCAGTTGTTTGCCTATATCTTTGGTCCCGACCAATGGAGTAGTCAATTTCCATTCCCTATGTTACAAAATATGCCCTTTAAAATGGTAAAGGTTCCATTTGGTTATACCTCGGGTTTTTATTGTGCATCGTAACTGAAACTATCCGCAGGGCCGTTCCTGGCGAGCGTGCAGCACGTGCATGCACGCAGGCGCAAAATTTTAGGGGCGCAAAATTGACGGTCATTCAGTATTCTTTATTACAAATTAAAAAAAAAAAATCTCTTATTTTATCATTTCAATATGTCTAAAAATGTTACCAAGCGTTTGCCTTAATAATAGCACAAATGTGTTCTCTCCGTAGTTTCCTTGTTGGACACTACATGCCCCGACTTTTAAATTTGTTTGTTCGATTTTAATCTGGCATGATATTTTAGGAAAAATTAATGTAGTAAGTAAAATACTACAAGATCCGAATAGAAACTTAAATGACTGCCATAAAGAAATTGAAAATCTAAATCTTTATTTTAACGAAAAACGGTCAGAAAAAAATTTTGATTTGCTCATCAATAAAGCTAAAGAAGAAGCAGAAAAAAACGATGTAGAGCAGATATTCCCAATAGTACGGCAACGAAAAATTAATCAACAATTTTCATATGAAAGTAAGGATGAATCTGTATAGCAGATCCAAAGCAAAAATTTAAAATCGATTTTTATTTTCTAATTTTATATACAACCATTTAGTCTTCACAAAAGCGGTTTGAGGGTATAAACAAATTTCAAAATTTATTTGGTTTCTTATGTAATTTTGAAAATTTGGAATCTGACTTAATTAAAGAATCATGTGTAAATTTAGATACCGCATTGCAAGTTGAGATTAATGGAGTAATATCTAAAGACATTGACGGCTTAGATTTACATAATGAAATTTCAACATATAAATTCTTAATCCTAAAAATACTACTGATTCATCCTTTCCCATAGACATTTTAAATTATATAACTAAAAAAAATCTACAGTCTCTTTTTCTAAATTTATTTATAGTCTTAAGGATATACCTTACATTACCCATTTCAGTAGCTTCAGGTGAAAGAAGTTTTTCTAAGTTAAAACTAATAAAGAATTATTTAAGGACATCCATGAGTCAAGAACGCCTATCAGATTTGGCCATTATTTCGATTAAAAATAATATTTCTGAGGCTCTTGATCATAATCAGATGATCAACGAGCTTGCATCCGTGAAAGCCAGACGTGTTTTGCTTTAGGTATATCATTCCTCTTTTGTTTTGTTCATTACAAAAATAGTATTTTTTCATTTTTGAAACGTTTATTTTTTTATCATTAAAATATTTCTGTAACCTACCATATAAGCACTAGGTATAATATTGTTTTGTGTTTTTGTTATTGCTTATTTTATTTAGATTAATTTTATCCTCCTTTAATTTTCTTGTGAATGTACTGCTTTTAGTTCCCACTATTTATTATATTTCATAAACAATCGGGTAAATAATCCTAATGATATATTGATTATAAGTACTGTTTATACCGTTTTTTTTGTTTCTTTAGGGTATATTTTTCTTTTGATATACTTACCAAATATTTTTTGTGATTTTGTTTGTTTTGGTAATTTAATAAATATTTTTTCTAATTATTTTTTATCAGTTTTCTTACATTTCAAATCATTGCCAGTTTTTCGCGAAATATATTTAAAAAAAATAGGACCAGTTTTTTTAACTGGGGGCGCACCAAAGAAACCTGCACGTAGACGCCAGACACCCCAGGAACGGGCCTGACTATCCGATCAACTATTGTATCCACCACGAACATTGACGGGACGCGTTTATTAAAGCCTTATACAATTTTAAGTCGTGTCTTGTGTTAATTATATGAGCTATTTTGACTTTATTGTGTCACTTTATCTACTTCCTTAATTATATACTTGCTACTAATCGAATATGCGATTGTAACAGAACCTCACCGTGGTAATTAAGACTTCCTGGCAGAATTTATCACTCCAATTAACAAACCGCTTTTGTAATTTTAAATATTTTAATTAATATTAAAATAAAAGCGTTACGCAAAGGATCATAAATTTAGCCAATAAATTTCTATTGAATAAAATGCAAATTTTAACTGCCGATCGCTGGTTCGTATGACTAATTTACAGTGTAGAGTAATTCCGAAGCAAATATAAACATTAATTATAATAAAATACGACCAATTACGATTTTATAGCCGTATTTTAGGACACTGTGATAATAAACTTATTTAATTAGCAGTTATGTTATTCATGGATTTCGTTTTAAAACGCCAAGAATTTCATTTTAAAACAGGCATTATTTATTAATTTCAGATGTTGAACATTTCGATATTTGTATTTTTTTTTTTATTTTGTTCATTTGTTTCGATAAAATTAACCGTTTTCGAAGAAAACTGTTTTTTTTTTAAAACACGTTATTGAAATAATAAATCAGAATACTAAAATCAAACACCAGTCGTTTTTATTTCGTTGACAATTTGTAATTGACAACACTTTTCTAAATTATCTAATTGTTTGAGTACACAAGACTTAAGTAATGGAGGATTATTCCTATAGTGAATATGCTGACATGCTTTTATAGACAAGCACTTTGTGTGGAAGAGAGAAGAATTTCTTCTGATATATTTCCAAGTGGACGTTTATCACACCGAAGAACTTTTGAAAGGGTTGATCGTAGCTTCTTCTAGTTTCTTGCCGCATCGCAGAAGGCTTCTTTTTCTTCCGAGGGTCCGTCCAAGTGCCTGATGCACTTCGGCCAGGTTTGGTCCATTGTGCTCATCCTAGTTTATTCTTACACCCACTCATTGATTCCAGTTCCTTGCACTAGTTTCTGTAGGTCAACTGGGGAGAGTGTCAGAATTTCCCCTGATTCTAGTCTTGGTTGCCCGAGTATTTGTTGCCTTTTCCGATCCAATGACTCGCAGTGGCCAATAATATGCTGTACCGTTTCACTTACTCGCCCGCATAACCTGCAACTTAGGTCTCCGATGTACAGTTGCATACGGCGCAGGTGCTTCTTGACAACCATGTGTCCTGTCAGAATTCCATTGGTAATTCCCAGCTGATTTCTGCTCATCAGAAGTAGCTGTTTTGTTAGGTTTGGGTCTGGGTCTCCAATGAAAGATTTCCTATGGTTTAATCCCTGAAATTTTCCATTTGTTGCACCCTTAAACGACCACACTGTATACTAATGTCAATAATAAACCAAGAAGAAAACATTGACAATAACAATTGAAAATAAAATAAAAATGAACTCCATACTTAGCACCTTGATCAAACAGTGATGGGTTTAGGTTAATTTCAAACATCTCGCTGCCAGATATTTTCAACGCATATAAATCGAAAACTCTTTGGTTAAACATCGGTTGGTGACCTGAGCCTCTTTTATGGCAAGGGTTCCTTGGACATTGCCTGCTTCATTTTACCGAGAGCGGTACATGACGAACCATTGCAACTCACCAATACATGATTCAGGTTAGTGTTCCTTAAACCACTCTGTTTAAAAATCCTATATCTGGAGAACATTAAAAAAAAAATATTTTTATTAATCATTATTTAAGGGGCATCCTAATAAATAAATTGATCCTCCCGATTGTTTCGTAGATAAGTGTTTTTTTTTCCAATTATAAAGAACCTACATAGTATAAGGGTAAACCGGCGAAAACTCCCATTGCAACATTTTGTTATTATCATCATCGTTAAAAGTTTATAAGTTAATACCGCTAAAAGAGCTAAAAGCACATAAAAATAAACATGTACTTTATTAGGAATATAAATATAGAGCCATTTATTTTTATTAGTTTATTTTTATTGAACATGTGATAAGTGACTATATTTTGCCGGCTTTCAATACTGTTTTACGGCGTTGGCAATAAACTGCCCTAAAATAAAAGCTAATAATTTTGTATTACCGTAAATATTGTGCAAATATTTACACATATTCGATACTTTTATGATTGATTTATTAGAGTTTTGGTTGTTGTTCTATATTTTTTTCTTGTATTTAGAATGAGTAATTTTTGTATTTGTATCTTCGCGTGTAGTCTAGAGAAGCTATAAGACTTGCTTACAAGTGTTAAAAAATTAGGAACAACGGTAAGTAACAGGAAACAAGGACGTATATCATAAAACTGAAATATAATTAGTCCGACAAACATTCGGTGCATATAATGCATAATATTCGCGTTGATTTGTTAATACTTCGACAACAAATACAACACCGTTCAACGTAATTACCGGGCGAATTTGGGGGAGTAGGAAAGAAGCCTTCAATTCCAGACATGATCCGCGCTGAGCGTCTAAAATCTCTCGGTATGAAAGGTATAGCTGCCCTATGTTCTAATTGTGGCTTTATTAGTTCCCATGCAATCTTCTCTATAAAGTCATGACTTACCTCAAAAACCTCAAACAATAATCGAAATTGCTCCAATGAAAAAAGTAACCGGAGTAGGCGAGTGGCATCAGGGCCGGCGCTAGCAGGTTCGCTGCCCCGGGCAAAGAGTAAAATGCCGCCCATTTATAATAAAAATTAAAAGAGATAACCTGAACCCTTCCCACACTTAATAGTAAAATAAAACGTGAGCAAAAAAATGCTATCAATAATGTTAAAGTTTTGATTAGCCAAAAATACTAATTTATTAATTTACCATGTTTTTGGCACAATTAAAATTAGGGTTGCCCGGCTGCACAGCGAAAAAAGAAAAGAGTAATTTTTAGTGTATAATTATTATAAAATACAGATATTTAAAAAATACTAAAACAAATTATAGAACCACTAAATATTAATTACTTTACTTAATTACATATTAAAAATACAGTTAAACTTAAAAGTGTTTTTTTCTCACTTTTAATTCTGAAATTTTTTTTATAATTTCTTTATCATTAATTTTTTCAGCCAGTTCATGTTTAATGGCTATTGTTGTCAAGCCGTTTAGCCGATCCTCGGTAGTTGTGGAGCGTAAAAAATGTTTAATTAATTTTAATTTGGAGAAACTCCTTTCTCCACTTGCCACACTTACTGGGAGAGTAAGCAATATCCTTAAAACTATACCGAAATTTGGAGCAAAATCCAGGTTCGATATGAATTTTAAAATCTCGATTGGACTTTCTTTTTTATTTAGCAAAGCCAGAACCGATACTATCTCGTCTGCCAGGTCCAGCGCGTTTATATCTGATGAATTCCCATCAGTTAACACTATTTCTAGATCTTTACAATACTTTAGTACGCCGTTTTGAGGAGTATCTTTTAAATCATAAATATTGTATAAAAACTGGAAATAGTTGCTGTGGTTACTCATCAAATCAAACCTGGATTCAAGTGCATTGATAGCTTTATCTAATGTCAAAAAATAAAACTCTGCCTTATATTTCAAAGTAGGATCTTCTATCGGATCATCTCGTGCCTCATAGTCGAAATTAACATTCCTTCTTCGAACTCTATGACGTGGCTGGGTCAGCTCAAAATTAGCTGGTATGTCAATTTCAAAAAAATTTTACCGGACTTATTGCTGTAAAACCTTATTTTCTGGACTAAATTCAAATATGTAAAGGTGTGTTTTACAATACAGTATGAAATAAAATTATATTACAGCATTTTGTATGTGAGTTCATTTATTTAAATAATTATAATTTATTATGCTTGTGAGCTCCTTGAATTTGAAATATTTTGACATTTCATTTAAAATACTTAAACGTTCGTAAAACATAATATTTATATAGGTAATAAAAGCAAATTTTATTAAAATTTGACATATTAATTTTTCTTAAGTATTCAAGTGAGTCTTGGTTTATTTTCTTCATAAACTAGTTAATTAGTTTACAGCCTGCCGCCCCGGGCAGGGGCCCGGCTTGCCCGGCCCTAGCGCCGGCCCTGGTGGTATACAGCGGTAGACTACACTGAGCGAAATATCGAGTTGATATAACTCAAATATGAGTTGTCCTAGATCGCCGCGTGTTGCTAATAGGGGACAGCTCAGACCTCTAAATTACGACAACTAAATCGAAGAAATTGCATCCAATCACTATTCATAAGTTATAATCGCCCTGAAGATGGGTTATTTTATGCACTGACCTGACTTAAATTTTTGGTAAGCTAAGGCTACCGTAGTCTAATTGTAACTGGGTTTGACGAACACATGCGACATGGGCATGTTGAAGCTGCGCCAGAGAGCAATATGGGAATTGTGATGCGTTACTACTCGGGCTAGATTAATTCATGATTCGAGCTTCAAAACTTGACCTTTCAGTTGTTCTAGCTTACGATGATTAACTTAACGACTATAAATTTAATCTGTCCTAAAGTTGGAGTATCCTCATTTTCACGCACCTCTATGAGGAAAACAAACTCTATACAAAGATAAAAGATCCCGCTGATCAACGATTGCGCGGACAGCAAGTCCAGTTATGTGGTCCATGACGACGCGACGTGCATGAGGTACTAATAACAATGGGATGAAGTTACCGCGCCAAATAGGCACGAGCGCGAATTCGGAACTTTCCGTGACCTTTCGATCGGTGATTTACCCTCGACATGGGTTTTTAGAGCACCCTTTATTACTTATTCCAACTCAAAAACTAATTACACATGATAATGAGTTAAAATAATGCACGTCCGGATTTTCCCAATCCAAAAACTGAGTTCAGGGAACTCATAAAATGGTTACAAAATTAGGGATTGTGGTAATCCGAAATGTGTTTAAAATGTTGATAAAAAATCTCTTTCTATGTTGAGGTGAACCAAAAAAAGCTGAGTTACTGAAGCGGTTTTAAATAATTTATGATAATTCGTAGGCTCAGTTTGAACAACATAAAAACGTGCGTTAAAGTAGCTCGAGTTCTGCAACCCACGACATCGGTAAATCCATTTTTGTCAGTGCAGTCGTATTTGGATGCTTCTAACTCCAAAAAACGTACTCTTCTGCTGCAATTCATATACTTAACAGATCATCAATAATGTTACCGACAGCTACTGACGTAAGCCATTTTCTTTCCTTATGAGCCCTATTTGAACTCTGGCAGCGTTTACTTTACGCTTTGCTGGTCCTGTATAACCAAGATTTTCTGACTTCATATTTGATGTCCGGGTTACTATTATCCTTACACTTATGCTTCTTTCTGTGTGCATAGGTGCAATGGGAGAAGACTTGTTTTCATGTCTTCATTTCCCTGTGATTTCCAGACTTGCAACTCTCTGTAATTTCTGTAGCTTATATTAAGCTACGTTTTCCTCTATTTTGTCCGACATCTTAGTGAATCATATTATATCACTATAGGTTTTGTGACAGTAGTGTATGACCAGTGATATTGACTTATTTCGGCCTTAGGCGTGCTGTCCGCCTTTGCTTGCCTTTTGGGCTTTTCTGGGGATTTCCGTCTGAAATACTTCCTCCTGATCGAGAACTTTTTGATCCTTTCTCAGAGGAAATGGAACTTTTAGGTTTCATTGGTTTTAGAGCCTTGGCTTCATCTTTAGCCTTGAGTTTGATAGTTTTAGTTGAGCCAAATCCTAAACAGTGGCATGAGAACAGAAAGATGTAGTAACAGTTTTGTCTAATTTTTTTTTTAACAAGTTTCTGGAATTGTAACGTAGATGGAAAATTCTTTGAAATTAAAACCATTTTGGTGATAATCTAAAAATGAAAATTATAAGATTGCTATAAAAATCCTAGAATATTTTTTATCTGTTTAATTACCATGACCTTCATCTTTATTTAAATAAATTAATTTCAAAGGACACTACTGACGTCAATTGAAATAAGCAGAAGTCCGTTTGCATTGTCAACATAGCCCAGTAAATTTGTTGGCTTATTTTAGCCACTTGCAGACAGTAATTCATCAAATTTCTCTGACATAACGGAATCTTTTGGCTTTCTTTATTGCACATATCAATGCGATTCATGTGGCCTTTACTTTTAAATTATTTTAAACGTTTTTGCTCTATTTAGTCTATTATTCACGTAATTGACATTTTGTTTCACTGAATTATGTATTGACGTCATAGTTTTGGCATAAAAATTATTTTCAGATGTTTGCTAGACAATGCTCAAATGTTTTAAATGTCTTTTATTTGGATATAATTACAAAACAATTTATTTAGATGGGTACCTACCTATTATCCGATAACAAAATTTCTTTGAAAAATATGACATTTAAATGACCCCCTTCTATTGTTCTGGCGTCATAGCGAGTGAGCGATATATATCTTTCATATAAATCATCTGGTTTCAAAACCCGACAGTTCCACTTAAGTCAAATGTTAGGAAATACGCAGTTTTTCGAAAAGATATAGATAAAATTTTAAGAAATCAAATGGATTTGTCAGGTTCTAATATTAAACTTTGGATTTATTGGGGATGCATTTCATCGTTATGTATTTGTCGGGGTTTGATTTGTATTCATAGAAAATACCAAACATTATCTTATATTCGAAATGATTCAACAAAAATATATTATTTTTAAAATTTGGACTTTCAAGTCCAGAACTTTTTTTCAATAATCAGACACAGCACTGCAGGAAGAAACCTTTATGGCGATTCACGCTAGTCATTAATATTTGGAGACTTTTCGGGTTGGATAAGAGGATCTCAAGGAAGTCGTACGAGAGTGGCGATACTGGCGATGTTCTCCAGATGAAGGAATTGTTGAACAGTGTCGCTCGAGGAACACTAAGCTGAACCACGTACGGATAGGTTGCAGTGGTTCGACGTGTATTTCTACCATGAACTCACCGCTCTGATCACCCATAACATCAGTGTGGTGTGTACTAAAATTTCTAAAAAATGTTCACCCCAGTACCATTTTTTCAACCATAAAAGGGCACTAAATATTTTCAGAAATTCTTCTTGGGAAACGATGGCATCTTTTTATAACTTTTCCATCTGTAGAAAGACCCCGTCGGGGGGAATAAATGTATGTCGGACCACAGGGAATATACTTTCTAAAACTTTGCAGCTACACTTATACATTTGGTGAACATGGTAATCATTACTGCATGTTTTTGACTGATCTTTGCACTAGAAGAACACAAACTATATTACCTATTAAATTGTCTCAATCTATTAAAAATGATTAATTGAGTACTTTCTATGCTATAGTATGGTACTTACCTAATTAAATGCATTAAGTCATTATAACACTACTAAGAAATGAAAATATTTTTTAATTATTTAATATTAATCTTATGATGTTTTATAAAGAACTATATAATTTGGAAAAGAAATATAACCATATAACATACCTTCCGATTGTGATCCAACCCCGATGGATCAGGCGACTGAAGTTTAGCGCCAGTATTGTTCAAACCTCTATACTGATAATGAATATGTAAAGGATCGCGATGGTCATCCGATTCAACCCGAACGAAATATTCTGATATCGGAGATAGACGTTGCCATGAACAGATTAAAACCGAACAAGGCTGCTGGAATCAGGGGCGGCACTACGAGGGGGCATAGGGGGCTCAAGCCCCCCCCCCCCCATTGACCGGCTAACAATAACATAATTGGATTAAACATGTTAAGGACTCTGAAACTTCTGACCAAGCAATGACTTTTAGGGCCACTATTAAAAGAAGTGATTTTATAATTGCCCTGGAAGTCACCTCATTTTATCTTATACTTTAAGCTTAAGCAAATCATTACAAAATCCTGAACAGCACCTTTCTGCAGCTCTATCAGAAATAGATTTAGTCAAAAAAAATCTAAAACGTTTTAGGAAAACCAAGGACATACTTTTAACATCATATACTGTGAGTCTTGTGAAACTGCAACAAAAATTTGGTTGCACTGTAACCATGCCCAGAGTATGTAAAAAACAAACACAGAGAAGCAACATTTCCGTTTCTAACGAAAAAGAGTATTTTAGAAAAGCAATATTTTTACCTTTTTTAGATCATGTTAATACTCAATTGGCAGAAAGATTTGATGAAGTGTGTAAAATATTACCACTCGAAGGAATAATTCCATTTTATTTAGATAAATATACAGACGACGAAATTATAAGAACTGCCAGAAAATACGAACAAGATTTGTCGAGCTCTGTTTTAGAATTGAAGGCAGAATTGGGCCATTGAAGAGAAAAATGGATCGATTCTAGTACCAAACCCAAAACTTGCACCAATGCTCTTTACAATTGTTCCACAATGTGTTTTCCAAATATACAAACTTTTGCCACACCTCTCACAACTGCCACTGGTGAAAGGATTTTTTTCTGCTTTAAAGCTTCTAAAATTCTACATCCGGCCTACAATGGGACGAGAGAGATTAAATAGACTAGCTTTAGCCTACATCCATAAAACACAAGAAGTGAACACTGATGGCGTTATTAATTTATTTTGCCTAATACGACCACGGAGGTTGCTAAAGTCGGACTGGACACCTTAGATTTTTAGTTTCTGTTCCGTCAATAAATAGATATTTCGTACCATAATAATTAATTAGTCAAACCTAGACCCAGGCGCGGATTCATTGTGCGTTAACCACGGCATTCATTCGATATATTATTTCATACGCTCTCCAGGTAAGTAAATATAAAAAAGTTCTACTTCCGTGAAATAATAGATATTTACGTTATAAGTCCGGTAAATCAACTTTTACAGTATAAGTGAAATGTTTCGAGACGAGGCGACGAAGGAGAGGAGGAAATTTGAAACAAATATGTAAAGGTGTGTTTTACAATACAGTATGAAATAAATACCTTTAATTTGATAAGGGACTACTTAAAACATGTAACACCAAAACTCTTTCTCGTGAATGGAACCGCTGAAACTAAATATTAGGATAGTAGACAAAAACGAAATTTGGGTGTGATCAAAAAAGATTTTTACTGCGGCGCTATTTTTGCGCCTTCGGCGCTCCTTGTTCCCCACATTACTTTTTGGATCTGCGCCTGCTAGCCCCCCCCCCCCCATTCCTAAATCCTGGATCCGCCCCTGCCTGGAATGGACGCTGTGCCCTAAAGCCTGTAGGACCTGAGAACTCCATGAATTACATCAGAAAATATGGGTTACTGGTCTACGGCCGCGGAACTTGAGAACATCCATTATATTCCTCTTTATAAAAAAAGGTGCCACTAACAAATGACAATTACACTTGCCTTGATCTTCCATGCCAGTAAAGTCTTCTTGTATCCTGTGGCAAATTTCCCCTGAGAAAGTCGGATTGATGAGGGTAAGACGTACTATAGAGCAAATTCTTAATGTTAGACAGATCATCGAGAAGTCGAGGGAGCACTACACTCCAACATATTTGTGCTTTGTCAATTACACCAAAGCATTTGACAACGTGAAATGTAAAAAAACTTTGGAATATACTGCTGCTGATAGCAGAGCATCTCGTGTACCTCATACGACGATTATATGATTACAACTCTGCACATGTTAGAGTTGATAATCGCCTGTTTCATGAATATGTTATATGGTAAAGTGTGAGAAAGGGGTGTATTCTCTCGCCGCTTCTTTTAATATCCACAGTGAATTCATTATGAGACCAATATTGGTGGAAGAAGAGTGTCCAACTTAAGATTTGCTGACGTACCACCTTAATTATTGCTTCACAGCTTGAAATACTCGCTCTACTGACGAGACTAGAAAATACTAGTGGCCCCATATCGCCTGCACATAAACTACAACAAAACCAAAATTATGCCCATTGATAGGGAATACACGGGCTATCCCGAAACTTGGACTATTTATCAATATAAGGTAGTTAAGAGTTTTGTCTATCTGGATGCCTTAATATAGAATACCGGAAGCTGTGGAGGCGAGATAAGATGTCGCATTCAATTTACTAGATCAGCAATTACGCAGTTGAATAAAATATGGCATGACAGCGACATCAAAAAACAAACAAAAACTGATCTAGTTAGCACATTGGTCTTTTCGGTGTTCTTGTATGTATGCCTCTGAAACATGGGCCATCAGAAAGATGGATAGTCGCCGAATGGATGCCTTTGAGATATGGACGTGGAAACGCATTCTGAGTATATAACAATTCATTCAATTCTATAAGAAATACGTTCACCCAAACGCTTCTCGTATCATCTTCTCTTGGATTCTTAACTTTTTTGGGCACATCAAGCACATGGAGATGCTTATCGTGCAGGGTAAACCTAAAAGAAATAGAAGACGCGGACGATTACCGCTGGGTTGATGTGACCAAGAACCTGTTAAATACTAGTTCCCTACAAGCAGCCCATGTCCGCTAATCGAGATAGATGCAGCCAAGAGACCATCCGGAAGGTTGAACCTCAATAGGATAGGTCACAACATACCTGCCAAGACATTATGACTGAAAAGATCATCTATTACCGGAGTAATTAGGGCAACGGTAGAATTTTTACTATACAACGCTTGCAAGGAGTCTTTATTTAATTATTTTTAAATCTAATAGACGTAATGTCACACCAGTCTTAAGCCCCTTCTTCTCCACTGTCACATTTAATGCCGTTATTTATGGCTGTCCCTTTATGAATTAAATCCAACGACTAGAACAATGGCAAATTTGTCAACTATCAAAGAATTGAAGTCGATATTGTGTCACATTTATGCGGAAGTTTCAGGTGGAGAACGTTTGGATAGGCCTTCCTTATAAGACATTTGAGTACATTTATATAAACTTTATTTCCATGTTTGCAAAGATAAACGAACGGAATGTTCTAGCACACTGTATTGATTGTATACATTTTTCTTTATAAAGGGTGATCCAATTTGAGTTTCCTATATTTGCACCACTGTACCATCGTGCCGATAAAAAACTGGGACAGGAAATTTTTCTATTTTCTCCTAGACTATTAGGAATAATTTTACATCAATCCTGGTACCAGTAAAATGTCATGAAAATTTGCATTTCAATAAAGATTGTCACTTTATGATTGACTCGTCAAACATACAATCATATATTATTTGTAAATATGCCACAATTAACCCCCCAGCAAAAGGCAATTATTTATAGTCGGTTGCGAGATAGTGTTAATATTAGGGATATTGCAGACGAACTGGGAGTTAGCAAGAATACCGTGCTATTGGCAAAACAAAAAATAGCAAGACATGGGGCTATTATTAGGAATGCAGGTTCTGGTCCCCCTAAAATTTCTACTGATGATCATGATAGAAGACTGGTTAACTACCTAAGGGATCATCCCTTCGAAACTGCAATCAAGGCAAAAGAAGAGACGAATTTTCCAGGTTCTGTAAATACCGCTAGAGACAGGGTTCGAAATTCCGATATACGAAGCCGTTGTGCTGCCAATAAAATTTTTTTAACGGAAATAAATAAACAGGGCAGGTTAGAATTTGCACATGAATATATTAATCAAATAAACTTATGGGAAACAGTTATATTTTCTGACGAGAACACTTTTCAGTCATGCAATAATGGGAGAATTCGGGTGTATAGGCCTTCCGGCATGCGCTATGATGAGAGATACACCCACAAAACCAACCAAAGTGGGCGTTTCTCCATAAATGTTTGGGGCTGGATTAGCGCTAGAGGACCAGGACTTTGCCAAATCGTCGAAGGAAGACTAACTGCAGCAGTATACGTTAATATACTAAACGAAGTGATGATACCATCGGTAAACGCTATATACGGTCAAAATTACACATTTCAGCATGATAATTCTCCAATACACACAGCACGCATTGTACAAAATTTTCTCCAAGAAAATAACATAGCAGTTCTTCCCTGGGCTTCGAAGAGTCCCGATTTGAATCCGATAGAAAACATTTGGGGTGCCATGGTCAAATCTATGTATAAACATGATTTTCGACCTAGGAACAGGGATGAATTACGCCACAGGATAAATCAAGCTTGGGATGAAATAACTGGCGAATTATGCAGACCCCTAGTTTTAAGTATGCCACAAAGGCTTCAAGAAGTAATAAACAGAAATGGTTCTATGACCAAATATTAATTTTGTGTTGTTTTGACAAACTTTGTGTTTGCAATTTTTTTCTTTTTAATAAATGTATTTTATTACCTGTATTAGCTTTATTTATTATTTTGTGGTAATGGTAAATATAATAATTTATTAAATATTTGACTTGAAAAAAAAATCTAATAAATTTACTTTATGCATATTATAGAATGTCTCGAAAATTTAACCACCCCGTATCGCAAAATACAAAACGTTCCATTATGTAACCGAGGTGACTTTTTAAATTTTGGATGTTTTTACCTTTTCAGCTCTAGACACCTTTTATAGTCTAGGAGATATGTATTTCTTACCTAGTTTTTGTAAATCTCTTGTCCCAGTTTTTTATCGGCACAATAGTACTTCCGACAGTTGTCAATATCCACTACTTTTCAAAGTGTCAAATGTCAGTTTGCAACAACATTTTTACGAAATGGATCGCTCAACGACCGTTTAACGAGTTAAAATTGTTCAATAATGGTACAAAAATAACAATTCTGCACGAACTGTGTATCGCAATTTACGGGAAGATTATGGTCCCTTGTTGGAATAATAATTAATCCAGGTATACTTTAGGTGCCACCTTGACACCTGACACAAAGGTATTACATTTTTATATTGTAGTTGGCTAGTAGTAACAAAAAGTCGTAGTTATTATGAATTGTATCCATGTGCTCAGTTTTTTTATAATTTCTCCTAGTTTTAATTTTACTATTTTTAAATAAATGCCCGAAATAGAGAAGAAGTATTTATTTAACCAATATCCCTTTAATCGTCCTACTGAGCGAACTATTCGCAACGTCGTGAGAAAATTTGAAGAAACTGGAAGCACTGAAGATAGGTTAAGGTCTGTGCATCGTCGTCGAGTGCGTTCAGCAGAAAATATTGCCGCCGTTAAGTGTAAGTGTGGCGGAAGACCCGAGATTGTCGATTCGTTGGCGTTCTCAGGTTTTGGGCTTTACTTATGGCTCTTTCGCGCATCTTGCACCAGGACATTCATCTACACCCATATAAAATTCAGCTTACACAACAACTGAAGCGCACAGACCATAGGCAGCAAAGAATTAACTCAGATTGGGTTCTAGAGCAGCAGGAAGTTGATGCTGATTTTTCAAAGAAAGTCTCTGATGAGGCACATTTCTACCTGTGTGCTTACGTTCACAAACCAAACAGCCGCATATGGGGAGATGAAAATCTTCATAGTATTTACGAGACACCTTTACATGCCGAAAAAGTAACTGTTTGGTGCGCTTTGTGGTCAGGCGGCGTCATTGGGCCTTACTTTTTCGAAAACGATCAGAGTGAGACTGTAACAGTCGATGGTGAGCGATATAGGCGCATGATAACCGATTATTTCTAGAACGAACTTGAAGACATTGCAGTCGAAAACATGTGGTTTCAACAAGACGGCGCAACTTGACACACAGCGGGTGCAACGTTGGATGTTTTACGTTAAAAGTTCCCAGGTCGCATTATTTTACGATCTGGTGACGTCAACTGGCCGCCAAGATCTTGCGACTTAACGCCCTTGGACTTCTTTTTGTAGGATTACGTTAAAAGTCGTGTCTACGTCAACAAACCCGGAACGTTGGTGCACCTAAAAAACAACATCCGCCAAGTTATTGCCGAGATACCGCCCGAAATATACGAAAATGTAATCATAAATTACCTCAGAAAGATCGACTGCTGCAGAAGGTCCAGAGGCGCCCATTTAATTGATATTATTTTTTATACTTAATGAAATACATACAATTTGTGTTTAATAAAGTAAAATAACTATATTTCGTAAACCTTTTGTGATTTATTTTGATTTAAAGTTCAGTAGCTAAGGTTGGATCAGTCTTTAGATTACCAAACTTAATAAAGATTCATGTAACAAATGCCACAACATGTAATTGTAATTGTATTCTAAGATAATGATTTCCAACTTATTTATTCAAATTAATCGACATTTTTACCCGTAGGTACCTATATTAAAAATTCAAAATAGATAATTACTCGAACCTGTCATTAAAGTGGTATTAGGAATATTTAAATTTAAAATTACCTTCTAAGGAAACCCATTAGGGGAATTTATTAAATACTAATTTTATTTATGTTGGTATTTATTATCATAATTACAGCATGCTTCAAGAAATAAAAAGTATTTTAATATATTAGCTGCTATTAATTCTAAACGGAATTTGTGTCACAAACTGAGAAATATTTAATGTAAAGTTTCACAAATTTTGTACGCCTGTTATTGAAATAAAACTCCGTCAGACAGAAAGCGGTCTGCTGTTGTGTTAAGGTGCGTATTTATCAGGGAAAATTTGCGTAAATGATCGATTTGCGCGCAAAAAATGCTCAAGCGTATACGTGGCGAAAGACTGTTTGCGCAAGGTCTACGCCACATCATCAAGACACCAGCGGGCGCACTCAGCGTAAAAATATAAGTGTGCCAACAGCATCCTAAGCAACCGATTCGCCATTTTCTCCGGATGCAGACCGTCAGTCTCACTGAACGGATTGTTGCGCTAACATCGTTTATACAGAGAAGAATTCAGAAATTATTGACTTTGTGTATGTAATTTTTTTATCCATAAAGAATACTGAAGGTCGTGGAATAAGTCGCTGTGCCGCTAAAAGTTGTGTACAAACAATTCCAAAAACAGCATTTAGTTGTTTGTAAAAACCAGTTAAAACTTACTAAATACAGGATGTCTTAATGATAATTATAATTTATTGCTAACTTAACGAAAAAAAGAGGATCTTTTTCTTTTTGAAAATGACATTTTTCTCTTTATATCGACCAGGTTTTACGGATTATTTTAGCAGACAATAAATAACTTACGACATCATCCAAAGGAAGTAAGGTAGGTTTAAAAAAAATGAATAAAGCTGATTCCCAGACCACTTCCTGTAAAGCGGATTAGAAGATCCGTGAAAACTTTGTTAACACGTTCGCTACCAAGCGACTCATATTATTATATGAGCCACAGCGATTTTCCTTACAGACCAGCGTCTCACACTTGAGCCGCGATCTCGACTATAAGTAATGACGATTTAAATAGCTATGGTAAGAGAGAGCCGATTGCGATTATAGGACGAAACGACTCATATCTGGGACGCGTGGACTGTGCGTTGTCGCTACTGTTTGTGAGAAAGATGGCGAAAACACGTGCTATATTGTGCTCTATTTTTTTCTTGGTTTAGGTTAGTTCAGGTTAGTAAAAAATATCCTATAAAACTTCCCGTTTACATAAAATTAAACAAGTTGCAGACCATATTATGCACAACATACCCACGGCTTATTATATTGAAAGGAACCTTTCATTAGACGAGGCTTTGCTGCTTTGGCGTGGACGATTGATATTTCTTCAGTATATTATTCCCAACAAAAGTGCGAAATACGGAATAAAGTTGTATGAGCTTTGCACTCCAAATGGCTTTATTCTGGAATGTTCAATTTATTCTGGAAAGGGTACAGTTAACACTGAGATTAGCCATGCAGCTGTAGTTACAAAACTAGCGGCACGATTTCTTAGAAAAGGTCACACTTTGTATTTAGACAATTATTACAATAGTGTAAAGCTTGCAGAATACCTTTATTAAAACAAGACTCATGTAGTAGAAACCTTGAGAAAAAAACGAAAATGGAACCCGAAAGTGGTAGTCAACTACAAACTACGTAAAGGAGAAAGCATTTTCAGAAAAAAGAAAAGTGTTATGGTTCTGAAGTGGAAGGACAAGCGAGATGTGATTGTGATAACGACGTTGCATAAATCTGCATATGAAAAAACTACTAATAAACGAGGAATGGAAAATAAGAAACCAACTGTGGTGATAGAGTCTGATAGACTATAATCAAAATATGTCGGGTGTGGACAGGAGTGACCAAATGCTCTCATATTACACTACACCCCGAAAAACTATTAGGTGGTACCTAAAAGTATTTTTCCATTATGTTGACGTATGCTTACGGAATGCTACCTATTTGCATAATCAAGCTAAAAGAAAAAAGCTTTCGTACTTACAATTTAGAGAACTAATAATACTTGATTACCTTAAACATTCACCTTTAGCAAGAAAAAGTCAGGCGTATGCTTACGGAATGCTACCTATTTGCATAATAAAGCTAAAAGAAAAAAGCTTTCGTACTTACAATTTAGAGAACTAATAATACTTGATTACCTTAAATATTCACCTTTAGCAAGAAAAAGTCAGGCGAAACCTACAGCTCATTACCCCAAAAAAAAAACAGGAAAACGAGGAAGGTGCCCGAGTTTGTTCCTCATAAGAAGAAAAGAAGCCAGACATTTTTTGTTTGTGAGAACTATAAAAACAAAAATGGCCAAATGATTGGGCTGTGTGTAGATCCTTGTTTCTAAGAATATCATGAAGGCAGCAATTAGATACTTTTTTTTATACCTAATTACCCATTTTCGTGTTTTTTTTTGTTGTCTATTTTTGCGATATCCTATCGTGATGTTTTGTTACCAAAGAATTTGATTTTATTTGTATTTTGATAAAAATATACTTTAGTTTACACAAATTTTCAGTTTTTTTATGTCTCATATATGAGCCAAATGGTCTATGATATTCGCGGTCATACCATAGACCAACGTCTCATATTATGAGCCGGATCAAAAAATCCTACAGGAACTGCATATTAATATCTGATATATTATTATATTATATATGTAGGCAGTAAAGGTATTTTTCTTCAACTTTATGTCAAAACACAAGCATGGTCTGCGAGGTCGAAACATAAATACCCCCTTGGTAGCGAACGTGTTAAGTGCCACGAAGGATATTTCTGTCATTTTAAGAATACTATTTTCAGGAATTATTCATTATCCAAAAATATAGCGATAAATGTACAATATTGCGATACGTGTACTAATTGTATAAGAAATAAGGTAAACCCGGGTAAGTGTGACCGCGTTTTCGATTAGGTAATTTTTGGGCCTTGTTTTTTAATTGTTGTCGTAACTTTAAAAGTCTATAGATTTTTTTGGGAGTATGCCAGAACATCTTATTACTAAATGTAAATGTTTTAACATGATTTCATAAACGGTTTAAAAAAAGTATATATATTTTTAAAACTTTGTCTGTGGGTCACACTTTCCCGTCCGGTTGGGGCAAGTGTGTCACTGATTTATTGTCTCGCCAGTTAAGCTCTTATCTAGAAACTAGGGGCAAGTGTGAAAAGTTAGGAAAATAATTATAATAACCCAATATTTTTTTTTACATATCTTTAATAACAAAAAAGTTACAAACTTTAAAAAATTAAAAATTTAAGCCTGAAAAATCAACTTCAAAATGAAAATTATTTCTTCGGCCTTCAATAGGATTTGGCAAGAACCGAATTATGTCGCCAGCTACTACGACATCTGTATCTTGTATTTCTGGCCAAGAAAATAATTTTTTGTTGTATTTTAGAAATAACACAAGCCATCCCTCTTGTTCTCTACTTTTAATTTGACCAATAAAATGTTTGGTATTCTTTTTAATGTGGTATTCCACTATTATCCATTTTCCTACAGCAATTTGCGGCGCGATGTCTTTCTGATTCTCCTCCTCAAATACTTCAGGATCCATGTCATCTTCTGACTCGATATAAACTGGCTCTTCCATTTCCTCTTCTGAGCTTGAGGTACTTAAACGTTTCTTTCTTTTAACTGTTTTTCGAGTTTTTGTATTTTTGCTATTGGTTTTTATAATTTTCCCTTCTGTCTCTTTCTTTTTTACGAGCCTTTCTAGTACTTCTTTTGAAGTAATTACTTCTGCACCAGTTGCTACTCTTTTCCTTTTCTTCAATATATCATTTCTATGCGTTTGCTTCATGGTATCCAATAATAAATCCTCAAAACTGTTTATAGTTGACTGTTTTTTTTAATTGCGTAACGGAGGGTCATTTTACTAAATGTGAAGGTGTCGTCTATAAGAGTCCGTTCACAAAGCAAAGAGTGAAACATAAAAGACAAAGATATTAACAAAAAAATAAAAAGAGCCGTTAATATTACTGATGTCTTATGACGATATTGATAATGGCAGTAAACCAGGTAAAAAAATCCTTAGATAAGTCAGGACATACCCAAGGTCTGTTATAAACTGCTGCGGTTCATTTAAAATTCCGATTTTACTGCATTTCATAGAGTTCTAAAACTACAATTCGCCATATCTCAAAACTTAAAAAATTGACTTAGTTCGTTCTTCCCTGTACCCTTCAAATGCAACTATCCCCCTAGCTATAGGGAACACCTACCTATACTATTTCCAGGAGGTTAAATTTGTCATTTCGGCCCTCCTTTATAAATTTACCTTTTTATTTTTCCACTAAACATGTCAAACGAGAAGAAAAATACCGACAACTGTACACATAAATAACATTTATTTTGCCATTAGGAGCCAACTCGGTTTGTTATTATTAATTTCGTTGATTTATTAAAATTTCTAGCGTTATAACTTTTACGAGTGAACGCCATGTGTCATGACTTGTCAGTGTTTTATTAGAGAATTATTTTAAATTTATGGGGCCGTTGCGGCGTTCGCTCGAAAATATCCCTCGATGAAATATGACTTTGCCAGCTGTGAGGGATTTGAATACTGAGGCGATCAAAAAATCGTTTATTTAAAATGTTCGTAAAATGCTTCACATACTAATCTGCAATTTCTTGCGAATCGATGCTCTGCGAACGCACTCGGTCAACAGCAATCCGCCTTTTATTACTGCATTACATTACATTAAAGATTATGTTGAATTGATCCTCCATGTAATATATAATATATACTATTTGCAAAACAATTTCCAATACACTTCATACCTTTCGAGTGACGTCAGTTATCGGCAGTGTTGCCAGCTTGTAACCAAAACAAGCGACTGAGGGAATTACAGTTATTTTATTCTTTTCATAAAAACGTGATAAATATACAAAAATAAACGCAAATTTAATTACCTTATTTGTAGAATCTTTCAGGATGACAATATATACCTAAACTATATTGGAATAGTCATGTAATTTTATTATTACTTTCTTTATATATGCTTTGGCTATTTGAATAATAAAAATAATAATATAAAGATGGATCTTCAATCATCCTCCAAATCAGTTGAATCACTCGCTTCATTTATTTCAATACTAATGGGTTGAATGTTCAGTCTATCTAATACATGTTCTCTTTCATAACATTTTAATATCTCGCTTGCTGTGTGCCAAATTGAGTTTTTCCAAACATCAGGAGTAGCAGTACGCAATGATTCTTTCCACATAATCACACAGTCAGTTTCTGTACTGCCATCTTGACCAATATGTCTATTATAATAATTTTTGATAATCCCTCAAATATGTTCAATAGGATTGAACATACAGTGGTATGGAGGAAGCCATAATACTTTATGTCTATATTGCTCAGCCAGGTCATCGACTAAATATTCTCTTGGTGGCTTATGTCTGAAAAGAATTTAAGTTTAATATTAATTATTATAAGAATATTATTATGTTAAAACAAAGGACCTACAGAATGTCTTGTACCAACCTATTAACGATTTGTAAAAGTTCGGCTTTAAACATTGTATAATCAAATTAAATTTAGTTAGTAGTTAACCGTTCTTAAATTGCAGCTCAATTCCATGATGTGTTAGGTGTTTTTGTTAACAATATGCTATGGTATGGGGCCTAGGTTGTCTATTACAATCACAGATGGCTTTGCCAAATTTTTCAAAATTGGTTTTCCAATGGGGGATTCATAAAAAAAAAGTTAAAATCAAATAAGTCAGTGGTGTGGTTAGGTTAGGCATAGTTTCCACAAAAAATATGATAGCCACATTTTGTACCGACGCCACTGGTTAAATTTACGAATGTGTTTTACTTTGAAAATAAGTGTCCTGAGATGCTTATTTAATTCACCAAATTTCATAAAAAAAAAATTACTCGTTAAGGAGTTATTTAAAAATTATTACCATTCCTTCTAACATTTCAACACCCTGTATCTCCGTAACGAAGTCGCCAGGGACCACTGTTTATAAGAACTTTTCATCTTGAAATATTGCCGGCAATTACCTCCCGAAGTTTGTCGAAGTACTTTTGAATCACCCTGTATACATATTTCAACCACCTCACAGCTAAATAAATATATCCCACTGTTACCCTCTGTCAAAGAATGACGCATATAATTAGATTTTAAGTTCCTTTGATGTTATTGACATCCAAAACTGGTTTGTTCGAGCTGTCAGCAAATTACTAGATTCCAACTGGGCCGACTGTGGAAACAAAGACTAGAGTGACATGCACAAAAGGCCTCCGTTGATACAAAGAGAAATGCACTTTGTTTTGACTTTGACAGACGTTTATTAGTGTTTTATTAGTGTGGGGTCACATGGTAAACGTATACAAGGCGTTTCACCTGTAGAAACGTGGGTAGGTATATATAATATGCCCACGTAGTTAATCACAACTATACCTTAATCGGTGTTGACCGAAATTATGATTTTTCTAAAAAAAAATCGAAAAAATCGTATTTTTTTTATTTAAATAAGATTATTTTGATTTATTGGAATCAGCAATTTTGGATTTTATTTAGAATTGTTTTATTTCATTATTTTTTGTTAAGGATTAACAGAAAGAAGTTTAGGAAAATGCAGTAAATATTAAAAAAATGGGGTATGAAAATATTAATTTGATATTTTTTTTATTTATAACAAATTAATACAAACTTTAAGAAACGAAACAAGAAACAGTAATTCTAAAAACCAAAAAAAAAGATAACATATTATTATTGTGCACCTATGTCCTATTATAGGTTTGTTCCAACCAACTAATTTGGTATCGTCCCCGAACGGTTATTGGGATCACTCGTACCGATGTTGTGCGCAGGCGTGGATATTTTACAGTTCCGTGATGGTGCAAAATATAGACGGGTTGGAACGATTTTGTGAACCGATTTAGGTATCGAGTTAAATAATTATAACGTGAACATAACCTCACTATCTCTTTCGTCACTCATAGTAGATAAAAATAAACCAAAGTCAAATTAAGGCAGTATAAAACAGAAAAATACACAGTCGAACTAAAAATCTCACGATCAAAAACCACCAATAAACAAATGGAAAACTAATGTTAGCCCCAGCTTACTAAAACCTTACTGCGCAGGTCATCCCAAATGATTCCAATGTATGGCCAGGGATCGAAAGGACGGTTCAAGAACGGTTCTAGAACGGTAACAAGGTTGGTTGGAACACTTAAAGAATCGTCCTATGAATCGTCAATTCACAGTTGGAACGCATTTTATGTAATACGCATGCGCAGGACCGTTCTAGAACGGTTTTTGCTGCGGTTGGAACAAACCTATTATTGGTAGTCAAATAAAGTCTAATCGAGTTAAAATAAAATAATTATTCTCATAATTATTTTGAAGAAATCTTCATATTTAATTATTTTATCACAAAAACAAGTAGTTAAAACAAATTGCAGTTAAAAATGTTTTTATTTAAACAGTCTTTCTTCATGCCATTTATAGAGTACATATATTGTGTCCCACCAGTCATTAGTATCACTTTCTAAAACTTTACTGGTCACCGATCAAGCGAATGGCTCTTCTTTGAATAGAATCGAGCAATCTCAGGGTATGTTTAGGAGCAGCTCTCCAAATATGTGAACAGTATTCCGACGATGGCTGAATTTGGTCTTTATAGAGCTTCAAAAGTTGTTGGGGTGTATTGCATTATTGATTATCAACATTAACTTCTTAAGAAAAAACTGCCGCCTGGGTTTTTTCAGCGTTAAATTGTACTTAATTACTGTTAACCCAAGACAAACCCTCTTCCAAATTTTTGTTGATATGTGAGACCGATGAGACCTCTTGCTGCCTATAGAGATATGCATTGGCAGCCGACGTCCGAGTTTCATAGTAAAAGATGAAACAAGTCTGCTGTCATCAGCGAAGCTATATATAGGATTTTTAGTTTTTTCCAAAAGATCGTTAATGTAGGTATAGTAAAAAGAGGGTGAGCGACAATATCGAACCTTGAGGGACTCCGGCGTTGATGTTAAATATGTCTGAAAGAAATCCGTCCATCGTCACTCAGTAAGAACGGTCTTTAAGTAAGCTTGTCAGCTATAAATAAAATTGGCATCCCGTATGATCTCAGTTTGGTTAGGAGCCCATTATGCCATTCTCGGTCAAGCTCCTTGGAAACGTCCAGTGCTACCGCCCAGGACTCCCCATGATGTTCTATTGCGTTATTCCAAACGTGAGTAACATAAGCGAGAAGGTCTCCTGTTAATCTAGACTTACGAAATCTAATCCCAGAAATACTACACCACAGGGCGCGTCCGTATCAGACACCGAATTTCGCAATAAATTTAATGCAACACGGCTCATCACCTTCGCTTGCAACTAAACACTGACACGTGGCTTGGTGGACCAGTAAAGTACACGGATGCTGCTGACACTGGACCCGCACGTAGATGAAATATGTTGACTTTATTATTTCGTCGGTTTCTCAGACGCTGTAAGTTTAAGCGTTTTGTGCATATCTTCACCAAATCCTAATATTCCGGTATGCTACTTTCCGGTGGGAAAAAAAGATTAAGGGAATTTTTTAAATACCCATATATTGTCACATATTTAAAATTAGCTTAGTTTCCACATTCCAAAAATAAATAATACGTCTATGTATTTTCGGACCAACCGTTTGTATTTATCTTCTTATTTTTCTATCTAAAGAAATAAACTTTTTAAAGGGATGGCAAACTGTAAGATAAGAATCTTGCACATTTGAAAGTATTCGTTCTTTAAAAAGGCATTAAGATACCTTTAAGTTAAGATATAAAAACCACAAGTTCAGAACTCCTCACAGTAAACCATCTTCTTCTGTATCTCTTCAAATGCTTACCTTTCACACCATTTGCCCTGGGACTAACATTTAACAAGAAGCAGGCACAAGGGCATTAAAGAAACATGACACCGTTAAAGCTTCATTTGAGTTGATCAAAGCCGACCGCAAACAGGCGTATGTCCGTCCGCTACGCTGAGTTGTCAGAGGCAAGGATGCCCACTGTGTCACAGGAAATTAATATCTTATTGCCGGAGATAGACTTGCATTTCTGTCCATTTTATGTGTTATAGTCTGGGGAGTAATATTTCTTTTATAAATGTCTAGTAGGGCTGGGCCAATTTTAACTTACTTAAATTAAACCCAATATCATTGATAGAAAAGGTTCAAACATCTGCACGAAATTTATTTTTAATTCCTTGATGTTCCTTTAACGAGATAAACTGCTCAGCTTCTCATTCATCACTCAACCTGACATTTCATCAAACATCGCATTTTTCAAATTATTATTCTTTAATCTAAAACACATTCTTTCATCTCTTCGCTCGGCAATAAATCTCTTGAAAATAAGCAAACACATCCTTCATTACCGCTGTGGCATATTTTCGAATCTTTCATCAAACATCGTTAAAAACCTTGTGATGCCTTTGAGTCTGCAAAACATATAAAATACTGTTTATGTCGGTTTTCTACTGATTTTAGATGACATTTTAAACTATGTTCCAAAATCTGTTAGTAATAATACAAACTTGTAAAAGACATGCAGGGCAATACCAGCATCATCATGATCCTACATCCAATTTCTAAATTCACTCTGTTGGATATATGCCTCCTACAAGCATTTCTAGTTATCCCTATTCCTATTCTTGGTGGTTGAAATCCCATTTGTGCAATTTTCCTTTAGATCAGCATAGAATGAAACCATCCATCCATCTCGTGGTGTTTATAAGTACCACCTTTTCTTAAGTATGCCTGCGTCCCCTGACATATAGATACTCTTACAAAGTCACAAATGTCAGAGGAAATCTAACTAACCGGAACTGACCTGCGAAGACAACCATCACATTTGCAGTAATCCTTGCTAGGTGTGTCTTATGAACATCATTTATTTATTTATTTGTTCTATTTATTCAACATTTAATCTTTCAAAAGTATAAACTTTCATAGATACTTCTAACTAATAACTAGAATAATATAGAAAATAAAGTATAAAATATAGATTTAAATAATTAACATAATATGAACACAATGCAATACACTAGTCAGACATCAGTACCCACTAGGTATCCTTATTATTATTACTGCCTATTTTCATTTTTTTTTTATCATAAGACACATCACTGCAGGATTAATCCTTTATAGCGCTCCGCGAGCGGTGCGTGTGCGCAGGAAACGATTCACGTTGGTCTTGAATCTTTGGAGATTATATTCGTTGGGGAACACGGCATCAGGGAGGTCGTTCCAGAGTCATGACGTTCGCCAGATGAAAGAATTTTTAAACAGTGTCGCTTCATGAATCTTAAAGCCACTTCCAGCAAAACGCCCAAGAATTTTGTGGGCTGGCCCTTACCACCAGCCGCTGCTTCGGCTTGAAAGTTTAATACCGATGATTTGAAGTCATTTAGTTTAAGAAGATTGGCTTCAAACCAGTCTTTGATCTGATCCAAGACATCAGAAGCCACATCATTAATGTATAAGGTGTAACGGTGAACTAATGTCCTTCTCCATATGCACTCGTTAGCATCTATTGGACATATACGACTTAACGACTTGATTAGGTCTAGTGGTGTGCCTCGCTTCGTAGTGTTCTAGTTTATTAAAGAGTATTGAGTGGTCGACACAATAGAATGCAGACGTAAGATCTGTAAACCGACAGCGACAATCAAAGCCTTGCTCCAGAGATTCAGTTAGATTGAGAATTGCTTCTACTTTGTTAGTATTTATTCTAAATCCAAAGTGTGATTTTGTGCACAATTTGTTTTTTGTGCCATCGCGTACTTCTACTCGACCTATCACGGCTACGTCTGTCAGCTCTTAATCGCCACTCAAGAAGTTTCTTGTCCATCGCCATTCACTACCTCCTCTGCAATTTTATTTTTCTACGCCTTCAACGATGTTTCATATGCGATCTCTTAAGGTCCAACTAAGTATCGGTCGTTCCATCCTTCTTTTTTTACTTTTATTTTATGTGCTGTTGTTTCAGTTTTAGTTTCCGTACCATAGGTTAAGTATATGCATTAGTTAAATGCTTTCTGCTTTAATACCATTGAGACATCTTCTTTAAACCTGCTTTCCCTTTTTCCATATGCTGCTCATCTCAAAGTGATCCTTTTGAATAATTCGCAGGTTTGACTATGTTTGTTTATTTTGATCTCATATTATGATATTTGTCCACCGCTTACTCCTATAATACTTTGGTGTTCAATTGCTACTGCTAGCTTGGTATTATGGTCCCCCATCGTAATTTTGGTTTTTCATAAAAGGTCACGTTGGCAGCACATTGACGATTTTAAGATATTTCCAAGGTTGCCACTAGAGAACGTCATAACATACGGCAAAGCAGTTGACTGCAAATGACTATACTGCAGCACCGGAAGACTAATAAAATATCAGAAAATATTACATTTTGGAACACAGCCACGAAAACCAGTGTTTACACCGGCTTCTGATTGAACCTGACATCGCAAACAATCTTGACAAGTAAACTACCAATAATTTGAACTGTCAGCCGTCAGCATCTCACTTTGTAGTTCGGCAAGTGTTTATTTTTCCGTGGCTGGAGGCGTAATCAATAACATTAGAGAAATGAAAGATATATTCGGTTAAAGCATCGGCTACACTCGTATTAAATTTGCAGAAAATTTAATTTGGATTTGGAGAGTTTTTTCTTTTGGTACACAGGGTCCTACAACTCAGCTCCTTTGGCCTCTACATTCTATACTCTTAAAGATACATATTTTGATCTGCTGTAGGGGACTACGACATTTGGAAATTGTTTTTGAATATACAGGGTGTTTAAGAGCTTAAAAGTAAACATTTTTAAATGGGACACCCTATATTTTTTACACGGAATTTGTGTCCCTCTTTATTGTTTATGTAATCCCAATTTTTATTCCAATCTATTGGGGTGTTATCAAGTTATTAATTATTTTTCTATTTTTTTTTTGCTTTTGCGCTGTCGCAATAAATATGTTACAATTTATTTATTGACATTAGTTTAAAGAATACTTTTTGCAGACAGTTAAATCAGAATTCAATTTACGAGTACTATTCTATATATGATTTTAAGAGATATTTTTATACAGGGTGTTCTAATTTTACTTCTAAGTACAAGCGACGAGCAAGGTCACGAAGCTGAATCATTTGTCATCAGCTCTGACCTCATTCAAGTCGTAGGCGAATCAACTCGGATTCCAGACCGAGATGGTAATTTTGTTAGTTTGTTGGATATTTTCCTAACTTCAAACCCCTACTGGTTAGTTCAGGTTAGTTACCGTAAAGCCTTCGTTAGGAACGTGTGACCACAACCTTATGTCCGCACTGAGCAAACTATAAATTATTGCCGAACGACCTTCTAAATCACGCAAGATTTAGCAATATAAATCATGTAAGTGGAATGATCTAAAGGATGATTTCCGAACCTTTCCTTGGTCGTTTCCTTTAATTCTGACGATTCGTCCATCTGTGCTGGCGAAGTATACACAACATTAAAAGTTTTTTTATAGAATCAGTAATAAATATAGCACCACCTGTAAGTGACGAGGCTGTGAAAGCTCATCAAAATACTTAGTACCAACTCTAGGTTTACACACTCAAAGGTATCTATGCCGAAGTTTTGGATGCAATATTCCAACAGAAATGAAATACATCAAAAGCGATGCTCTGTGTGTCTTGAAACCATTAAAGTGTACTGTCTAGTTATTGTACCATTCCTAGTCCACATTATTAACACATGTGTAACCAGCTGTGTGTTTCACTCTCATTGGAAGATTGTCATGATTATGCCTCTACCAAAGATAAATAATTAAACAGACGTGTCAGAATTGAGATCAATTCGTTTATTATCTATTCTGTCCAAGGTGTTTAAAAAAATTATTTACGAGCAGACGGTTCAGTACTTACTTTAATGAAAATAGTTTGCTTCCTTCATCTCTGTCCTGTTTTCGTAAAGCTTATAGCACTGCATAGGTTTTAGGTATACTTGTCTTTATTTATATTGGGGTACAACACTTCGGTTAGAATTAGAATTAGAAATGTGCAAAAATCTATAGTTTTTCTAATTGTTTGTATCCCCATTGTATGCAGGAATTTTGTTGAATAACTTTCAGGTTAGGTTAGTAAGTTTTGTGAACATACCAGCAGCAATATCCTAAAGAAATTCCATTCTAACCGATTAAAATCTATTATTTTTATAAGGATACGTATGCAAAATCCAATTAGAAAAATATTTATGCATGCGGTATGTATAGTAAAGGACTGTTGGAAAATCCTGTCATATCGGCAACCCAGCAACTAATTTCCATTATTTTTCACTTCTCCGTGGCACTCTAATCTGGAACAATCTCCTGACGGCGGTAACCGAGAATAAGATTAATGTTCGACAACAAAAAGCATATTTGAGAGCGGAATCATTAGGAGCCAAAACTCCCCGTCAGACGTCAGAAGGAAGATGGACGATTCCGCTGTCATTTTAAGACGGGGTCATCAATAATAAGAAGTTGATGATAAGGGAAGTGTCTCGGGAGATAAATTGATCATTTTTGGTGGAAATATATGATTTATCGAACAATGGAGGAAACTCTTATCGAATAATATTCTAATTTCTTTGTAGTAAAATTTAATGTTTTTTAGGTAGGTAGGTATAGTATGTGCCCATCGATGGGTATATTCCCTTTTTGAGCCTATATGGCATGGTACACTTTTACAAATGGTGAAGTGTTCAGCGCCCGCTCACCAATAGAACATTAGTGATTTTCAATTTCAAATTTCTGTATGTTTAAATCATTTATTTTATTATCAAATTTATTGCAAATTATATTCGCACAAGTTTTTTTTATGGCTCTGGCTAAACCAACTGGCCATTATCTCCCTTTGTATACAACTATAGAAACACGATATATATTTTTTTATCTATAATTTATTGAGATTTATTTTACAATCTACTTGTAATCCTAAGTAGGTAGTTCAAATTGCATAGTTTTCTTGATAACTTAACATTGAGTTCCTTTAAACCAAGTCCAATTTTTTATCAAAGGAATTTTTACATCAACTGGTTAAAATATAGCTTAGAATAAATGTCTTCAATTCACATCTCACAGCCCAGCTCTTTTTGACTCAAATCTGACTGAATGAGCCGAACATACGGACGGGATTGTTACAAGAGACCGATTATGTTGGATTCAGTGCTGCGAATTATTTCAGTTCAGGTTAGTTCTTAGTATTCCTATCATCTGGCTAATGTTTGTTTTTTCTTGTCATTTGTTCTACTTGTTGGCGGTTTTCGCAAGAAATGGAGGGTGAATTTCACAAACTTACCTACGAAAAATATATTAGATGTGAAAAAGTGTGGCCGCCCTATGCTCGATTTAAATATTAAAATTGCGCGTAAAAGTAGGGGCAAACTCTTTCAGCGGCGGTCTGAAAAGGGCACATATTTAAAAAATAAGTGGATTTGTGGTTATTCAAATAGAATGCCTTGTTTTGTTTTCAGTGTGTCTTTGTTTGGGACTGGTCGTGAGGAAAAGGTATGGAGAGAGGCGGGGGTAAGGAAAGAAGCGCATTTAAGTGATAAAGTAAAAAAAACATTAATGGAAAACTAACATTAACAATTGGATGCGATCGTGTTTGGTGGGTAATTATTTTTGAATTATGTTTAAATATGTGTAAGATCACTAATATCTTTGTTGGTTGTAAGCAAAAATTATACTCGTTTATCTTAATGTTTGTTTAGTCGATGGAGTTTTCAAGAAAGCTGAATCAGTTTGTTTTTATGTGTGGCGGTAGCTTTGTATATTCTTATCAACTATATCTAATTATGACTTAACGTTTTTAAGTTTGATTTGTACCTAACACCCAACACAGTTTGTTATAAAATAGAATTCCTATGTACAAGACACGGCTAAAGTTAAATTAAAATAAAAGGCTTAAATGACAATATCATTTTTCTTTTGATCACAACCCCATACCTTCCTATAGTCTTATTACTGAAGTTGCCCTATTTAAGTTTGTACTATAATTATTAGACTTCGGAATATCAATGCTCCAGAACACTTTCGTATAAACAAAAATCATATTTTATTTTCAATCATTTAGGTGCGTGATTTAAAATTCCGAAATCTTTTAGTGAAATTACAGATGTAAACCATAAACTTTCAAGAGAGAACTCCAAGTTGATATTCTAAATGAGATAATGAGGTAACAAGATAGCGGCTAATTACCCTGGAAACAGCGCCTGACGAGACAAACAAATGAAGTCAGGGAAAGGGTGCAGAGAGATGATGGATGACAGAAATTCACGTCCTAATGATCTGTCTGCCTGCTCGACTGCCTTAGGAGTGACGAGATTGATGGATCACTGAAACACAGAGGCGTCACATAAATAAGCAAAATATCCGATTAGGGTTTAATATTTTTGTATGTTTACCGTAAATTTCCTACGTATAATTTTTATTCTGTTTATTTAACATACGCAGCACCAAAGTCCAAACACTCCCCCCCCCCCCTTATAATTAATTTCTGATGCACGTTCCCGACCAAAGAACCGGGACTATAGCTTCAAAGAGATCCATTATACTTCTAAAATTAGCCTTCAAACCCCATTTTAGCCTCTCGTCATAATTCTTTTGTTATCTTCTTTGTGCTTTACAGACCGGAGCTCATTTTACTTCCATACTTGTCACGAATCTCTCGATAACCATCTGAGGTGTAGTATTAGGTAGTTTTAGCTTTTAGTCCTAAAAAGAAACGATAATTTTCTGGTGTTCAAAGTAAAAATTATTTTTTCTATACTAAAACCTCAAAGATGTTTTCACAATCTAATCACAAGTTACTAATAAGCAATGTTGTTTAAACCAAACACAATGACATGATAAGTATGTGTGAAAAACCCTGTTCTTGTCAGTAGTTTTTGGCAATTTCATAAGCTAGCATCTTGTTGTGTTGTTATGTTATTAATAGAGAAGGAGTAACAGTAAAAAAAATTTCACTCAATCTTTGAAAACGTTTTGGATGAAGCAGTAAAAATCGTAAATTTCATAAAGTCCAGGCCTTTACATTCGTACAGAAGAGCAGTGGCTATCTCTAGGAAAAGTTTTAGTACGCCTCTTTAGTCTGCGAAATGAGGTCTTTGTGTTTCTTAGTGACTCGTCATTTGAATTGTCACCAAGATTGACTGAAGTCAAGTGGTCACAATGCGAATGCTTGGCCTATCTCGCAGATATATTCTCGATCCTGTATAAACAGAGGTACGACTGAGCGCTTTCCTACACTGAATGCTTTCCTACACTCCACTATTTTGTAACCGAGAGACGCTACTTTCATTAAAAATTACGTTAGATATAACCAACCACCTTCAGAATTTAAAACCTTCATTCAAAGAATATTGTCCAACACGAGAACAGAATCTATGCTGGTTTCGCAATCCAAAATCGAAAATTTACATCAGTCTCTAACCCTCACAGTAAAAGAGAAGCAGTTCATTGAAATAGCAGCTGATGGGAGCCTAAAAACTAGTTTTAACCCGGCTACTTCGTTAGAGTTTTGGGCCCGGCTTAGAAGTGAATACCAGGAAATTGCGAATTGTGCTGTAAAAAAAGCTACTACCATTTCCTACAACTTTGTTAGAATTATTTTCCTTATTTCATTATTTAATTTATGTTCTGGTAAAAGCCCAGACTCTCGTATCGTTTTGATCTTTTGTAGTGTGTCTCTGTTCTCTTCTTTTTTTATTGGAGTTATGTTCCCAGACGACACACACATATCTATTAGATGTTTAAAAGATATCTGTCATGGATATCCAGTATATATACTGGATATATGTAGATGTCCTATAGACTACTCATGGATATCCAAATGTCCGCCTATAACCAGGATATAGGGAATATCCATAATGGACGTCTTGCCTCCATCCGTTAGTTCTATTAGATATATTATGTACCTTCCAAAGGATATCTAATAGGTATTCGTTAAAATAATAACGTTCGCTACATAATATAGTCTTCTTTTTTTTAATTTTCCAGAGAATTTTATTCTTAATAAAAGTTATTGCTTGTTAAAACAATAGGTATAAAGTTAATAAACATGAGCTCAAATATAGAGGGTGTCTAGAATTTAGGAAAATGTTATTATGTCACAAAATTAAAGAAACGAATATTAAATTTCTGAGACAGACAATTTGAAGAGTATAAGTACCAAAACACAAGCAAAACATCTTTACGAACTGTTTTGTGAAATTAACAGAAAAAGCCAGAAAAGAAAATAATCGTAAAATACGATTCTTAACTATCTATTTCTCAAAATTTCTTCAACCTACAGGAATACTTTATATAGGGATATTTTGCTACAAGGAAAATATCCTGGTATTCTTTAATTTGGCTGTCTCACAAATTTAATACTTCATTTTTTGTTTTGCGACGTCACATTTTCTTAAATTATAGACAGTCTATAATATTTGACCCCGAATTTAGTAACTATGAAACAATTATTTTATCAAGCAAAAAGTTTTATAGACTAAAACTTTCTCAAAAATTGATAATAGGTATAAAATGTAGAGAAAATTAAAGTCGTACTTCTTCTATTTCACAATTTAATTCAGTTTCCTGGCACGTGTTTCAACCATTGCGGATCATTATCAAAAAAGGCATATAAGACAATAATAAATTCTACTACATGTCATTAAAATAAAAATTGACAGATAATGGGTTATCTTGGTCCTTAATTTACAAGTATTGGCCAAAGGTACAACTAAATTACAGGTGTGATTATAGAGGTATTTACATCTAAGTAATAAAATTAAGAAAATTATATTGTGTATATAATTATGGGTTTTTTCGTTAGTAATTATTGACAGTGTTTATTGCATATTTATCTTAAGTTATTAGGCTATTAAGTATTAGATTGACACCTGAAGGTATTTCAATTTGATTATTAACAACATTATATCGATTCTTTAAGGCTTTTTTGATTGATAATGTTTCTAATAGGTTGAGTTTTCTACCCTTGTGTTGAGTATATATCGGTTTTATTTTGTTTTTTCCCAAGTAGAATGAACATTATGGTGGCCACAATTTATATCAAAATTATAGCAGCAAAATATTCTCCAAGTAGGTATATACAAACTATAGAAACAATTTAGTAAGCGAATTTTTCATAGCACAATATTCCAGTTTATAAACAGTAAATTTATAATAATTATTATTACCCATTATTTTATTAAAATATGCAAATAAAAATTTTAATTTAAAAAATTGGGGAAAATGTATAATTTTTTTATTTACAAATTATTTATAAAAAGTAATAGGTAGTAATAAAATTCATACACATTTTGATATACGTATTTTCGTGGTTTCTATACTTTTCTTTAAAGGACTTTTTTAAACTTTTAACATCCCCTCAACACATAGATATTCAATGGTTCTCTAGTACTCTAGTGGATGTTCTCATGTGTCACCGATATTCCGTTTATATATCTATACATATCTATGAGATATCCACAAGACAATAAGGTTTTAAATTTCATTTTAGTGCTTATCTTCAGTACAGAGTTGCGGGATATTTTATAAGTTTTGTTTTTTTTAGTCTATGTATAAAAATTTCGAACCATATTTTGTTTATTTAATATCCGTTAAAGATATTCAATGTACATCTAATGGATATATGCCATGGATGTGGACATTCAGTGGATATAAGGCTATCCATTAGATATCTAAGGGATGTTGTGTGTCGTCTGGGTTAAGTTGGCAAAACTTTGTGTCAGCTGATTGTTGGAGGAGAAGGGGGTTTCCTCGGAGTTCGCGTGGCCTTTGAGCTCGCCTTTTGAAAAATACCTCTAAAGAGGAAGGTTGTGCCTCGCTGCTAAGCCATTTCTTTTGCCAAAAGGCCACGAGGTCTCACCCCCCTTTTAGAGGTAAGCTCCTTTAATTTCTTTTGTTTTTGGTTTGTTGTTTTGTGGGGATTCAGTGGGTAATTTTCTTTTTGGTGATTTTTACGGGCTTGGTTTGGTTTTATTGGTGGTTAATTGGTTGATGGGTTTCGGCCGATAATGCTGATTTTGCTACCCTTCGACATGTAAGTGGGTCAACTACAACCACAACCACATGGGATATTAAGGCCCACGCGCTACCATGGGGGTACTGCTAAAACTTTTTAAGAAGTCAAATTCAGTAATTTTTTTTATGCTTAATTGATTTTTATCGTTCAGCAGTTTAGCAGTTACATCTAACATTTCAGTTTTATAATTTCATTTCACATGTTTCTATAACCAATCTCGGCAAAAGGTAACAACACTTTTATAACCGTACTTCCTAGAAAGATTTAAAAGGTTCTAGAATATTCGTAGGTTATACTCCATTTTATTTAAATTCTTGTGCCCGGAAAGGCTGTTTCTTTTGCATTCATAACCTCAGAAATTTAAACAGTGTAAGGTTCATCTTAAATTTAAACACTTTTTTTAACAAGCATAAACCCTCTTCTTTTTTATTTAATTAAAACCTTATTGTTTGGGTGGGAAAACTTTGGTTTTATTTGTTGCATAGATCTTCAATAGTAACTGACATTCGATATATTTTTTTTGGTTTGGACTTCGATCAAACCAGGTGGCGCCCAAGGCGAAAAGGTGAAAGTATAACGGACCACGACTTAGTGCCTCCACATTAAAGGCGGGTTGACACGGGTAGGGAAGCACGATCGTCACTCACGCTTTCGTGGGGCACGCGTCATGTCAACAGCAGAGTCGTGAAATAATAATGGAAACGAATCTCCACGAACGGCATCACGATCGCGAATAAGCAGATCAAACGTGTTTGATATTTCACGCCATTTTTCAGTCGTGAATAAGTAGTTACGCCGAGAAGTTGTGTTAAAAAAAAAGTAAATAAATACGATGAGTGCTGGAAATGTACTACGAATGAGCGATGCAGAAACCGTAAAATTTTTGGAATACTACAGAAATGACACTATGGGACCCTACAAATGATGGTTATAAAAAAAGGGACACGCGTGCCGCAGCAGCCCAACGAATTGTAGAGGCTTTAAATTTGTCAGATTTTGCATCTTCTCATGTAATTACAAAATTTAAGAATCTACGAAGCTCCTACGCGCAAGAATTAAAAAAAATTGCCGCAAGCACAAAAAGTGGTACTTCTACTGACAATGTATATGTGCCAAAAGTTGTATGGTTCAAAACAATGGATTCATTTTTAAGACCACATGTAAAGTCCCGAGATACACAGTCCAACTTGGTAAGTAATAAAAAAATATGTAGTATTTTACTTTAAATATGCACTGCGGGACAAATTAATAAACTTGCACATATTTTGTTAATAAAACAAAATAATATGTGCAAGTTTCCTAGATTTTGGTAAAGAAAAACAGGGGTAGGACTCTGTAAATTATCTCTATATGCAATTCTCTATTTCCTAACCTAAAAAACGCAATCGGACAACTTTAGTCCTATTCTCCATTCAGAGCGAAGTCACCCGATCGAATTTTTTAGGCTAGGAAATAGAGAATCGCACATAGAGATTTTTTACAGAGTCCCACCCCTGGTATTTTATTTGTACAGGGTGTCGAAAATTCTATGAAATACGTGGGTATCTGGAATTTCCAAAGGAGATAGAGAAAAACTAACCTTCACTAACGAGCCTTGAATTTTAAGAGAAACCCAAAGGTAAAACTGTATCTTGATATAGCGATCCGTTTCCAAGCTACGGGGTGTTTGTGAATAGTGTGCATTTTGGGACCCCCTATAACGTTGTTATTTATAGAAAAAATTCTTTTCGTGCAAAGAGCTTTTTTATACAACTTTTTATAAAGAATCCAACTGTCAAACATAATTTCATCCGTCGCTTTTAGTTTTCAAGATATATTAAAAATTCTATTTTTTCTTATGGGAAAACCCCTTTTTTGTTTAATATTTTTTCTGATTGTTTATATCTTTTGTTAATATTTTTTTATTAAATTTTCCTTTTAGCATCTAATATAATAAAAAGAGGATTGAAGAATTTTAAGGGGAAATGATGACGTAATTTAAAAAAAAAATACATACTGTACGGTATTTTGTAATAATTTCTTTAGTTCTATATCATTTATATATTATCCTCTCATGTATGTAGCCTATTTAATTATTCTATCATTTTCCATTGCCATGGAACGGCTCCTTCTTCATTGAAATACGAACAAAATTGGTCACGTTTCGGTGATGCAACACGAGATGGATTTCTATTATGTGATCTTTACGATATGGGTAAAAGCCCACCAGATTGTGCACTTCTCCAGTTACCCGGAACATGTAAATTATTGAGATCCTCGTCGTCTACAAGGCCAGGATTAACATAGGCATTATTCGTCTTCCGTAACCAATTATGTAAGGAGCAAGTAGCCATAACAATTTTGTCAACCTTGAATGGCTTGAGTTCTATAGGTTTCTTAAATATTTGAAATTTGCTGACTAATATACCGAAAGCATTTTCCGAAATTCTTCTTGCCCTTGACAAACGATAATTAAATATTTTTTCTTCTAGTGTCAAATTTCTTTTACTATATGGTTTTAAGAGATATGGTTTTAAAGGGAAGGCATCGTCGCCAACTACGACTGCATCTTGCGGTATCTCCAATAAATTGTGTTCTAGCGCTTCAAATAAAGAACTATTTGCAAAAACGCCACCGTCTGAAGCTCTACCCTTCGCTCCTATATCGACATATGTAAAGCAATAGTCGTGGTCTACCAATGCGAGCAAAATAATACTATGATCCTTTTTGTAATTAAAATAATCGGAGCCACATCTAGGTGGGGCTTTCACCACCACATGTTTTCCATCAATGGCTCCGATGCAAGATGGAAAATTCCATTTATTTTTAAATCCAGCCTGTATATAAGTCCACTCTGCACCACTTTCTGGAACCTGAAAAAAATGAAAACATTAATAATGCAATGTTTATTTACCCACCACTTATTTATTTTTTCGGAAACCGACAGGAACACACCTCCCTATCAATTTATTTCGTTTTCTCGTAGGGAAATTGTGCCTTCACACGAAAATTTCAAATCATAGAATAAATCGCGATGTAAAAATTAAAGAAAATCGTCAGAAGAAGTTCATTAATGTATTTATTTCTTTGTTTACAGTCCAGAGTATCACAAGAGTCTACAGAGATAAACATAGATGAAGAAGATGCTGAAAACTCGCGAAATGAGACTGAACTTGAAGATATGGGTGCAGATAGTTCCCCGCAACCTGGACCTTCAAATGAGCAGCAAAAATCTTGTACCCAGCAAACGAAACATTTCACTGAGCTTCAGCCTGCAAAGTCTGCACGCGCTGTTTCTGAAGTCAAGTCTAATTCTTCTTTAGTGCGTAATAATAATAATATGGAAACGCCAACAAGCAAAAGGGCATCGACAACGAGGGAACGGATAATTGAAAAGAAGCGACTTGTAGAAAATGAAAGACCTGATATGCTAATGACCGCAATGGATAAATTGGATAAAATTTCGGAGAAAGCCACAGCCACAAAAGATGACAATTTTGATCATTTTGGCAAATACATAGGTTCTCTTTTACGAACCCTTCCTACTGAACAGGCGTTAAAGCTGCAGCAAGAAATGATTACACTTGCACTAAATGCCCACATGGCCAATTCCATGTCACCTCCATCGAGAAGAAGGGATGCGACTCTGGCTGATGATTTTTCGCCTGAAAGTGCTGACACATGGTTTAGCGATCTGTCTGCTGCGGTGGGCAGCTACTAATAAAATATAATAAAAAGCTAAATGATTGTAAATGATCAGAAATAAATAATAATATTACCGAAATTCGATTTCTTTATATTTATTTATACTTACTTTGATAAACTCCTTTAACGAAATTATTATAGCATCCAGAACTTCAACTAAGAATTTGCTTATTGTTGATTTCGGAATTTTAAAAAAGAATTCCAAACTCTTAAAGCTATCGCCAGTGGCTAAGTAGCGTAGCGTTATCATAAGTTTTGTTTTGGATGGTATTGCTTCCCTCATATTTGTATCTGCTTTTTGTATAGATAATGACACTCGTTCCAATAGGAAGGCGAAGTCGTTTTCAGACATCCTTAGTAAATTTTTAAAATCCTCTGAGTATTTGAACTGCAACTCCTGCTCTATCAAATATATTGCTCCAGACCTATGTCTGTTTTTAATCCATTCTCTCACCCACCACCTGCGCTGTCTCCGTTTTTTTTTAATCACTTCCGAACAATTGATAAGTTCTGATACGATATACTGTCTTAATAACATTTCACCCACCACTGCACAAGCTTCTGCTACCGACGAAGCCATATTCACGACTGACACTCCGACTCCTTGCGCTGCCGTGTAAACAGCAAACGATCGTTTTTCCCTCTTTCGTATTTCACCATCGATTTTTGGTACTTTCGTAACTAACGAAAGCGTGAGTGACGATCGTGCTTCCCTACCCGTGTCAACCCGCCTTTAAGAGCTACTGTCAGCAGAGAGTGACAACCTGTTGTCCATGACAAAAGGTTGTCACTATCATAACTTATCGTTGTGAAGTAGGATTTTTCAAGTATTCTCTTACAAAGACTGACCAAAAATATAAACTGAATCCTGAACCACAAACTTTCGAACATTGAGCCTGATTTTGACAAACTTGTCGCACGAAAACAAGCTCGGCAACCCCATTAAGCATGCTTAGATGAAATGTATAAAATAACTAATGACTAATGCATGTGTTTCTTTAGTAATTATTATAATATTTTGTTCTTACAGTTGTTTTTAATTTTATTACAATCATGTATTCGGAAGCTATAAAAGTAGCATGATGTTGTTGTTAGAAAATTGAATATCTCATATTTTGGTGCTAAGGGGTTCCCCATGAAAACATAAAGGTGCTCCAGAGTTCCTCGCTCTATATAAGGTTGAGAAACACTACCATAGAGCATCTAGGAACTGATTGTATATAGAAGGCTTTTGTGTATACAGAGCGGGGGTTTTGTTCTGGTTTTCGTGGGCTTCTTATGTGGACAATTGATCATTAATTATTATACCACTGCCGCGCTTTTTAAATAAGAAACAACAACAACTGAACAAATTTAAACTGTGTTAAAACCCTGCTGATAAATACCCAGACAATATAACAAAGCAAGCACAATACGACACGTACTAATTTTATACAATTTGATATAGTAATATTACAAAAAATATTAAAAACTAATATTACATTACAAAAATTAATATCTTTGAGACTGATTAGAGAAAGCATCTAAAATAAAGCAAAAACCTCCAGAAAATAAAATAAAACCAGTCACCATATTGCTAAAAGTACCTATTATCTCGATAACTATCTGAGCAACAAGAATGGCTGCAGCTGGTCGGCCAGTAGACGGTATCGCGTTTCCTTTGACACTTGACAACAATAACAATAAACACGGTGGTTATCGGGGACGTAAATAATTTATCTCTAAATGGCCGGTTGTTGGAAAAGCTTGTTTTTAATGGTAATCAGTTGAAAGCTTTGATTGTTGGGTGGTTTTGGGTGTGACGGGTCTTACGAAGCATGTTCTTCGTTATACATCGGGTTCCATGGGATATCTGGAGCTACTTTTTTTCGACGCTTTGTATACTGTCATTTTTAATGTATGTAGCCCTGTAACATAATTAAATAGCATCATACAATTACATTATTGTTTACAATAATCTTGATAAATATGGGATAAATAAGAAGGGTATAGAAGTCATATCACCTTATTTATTTAAAAAATTTCCACGCGTTTCGATGAAAAGGTAATCATCAGGGCGAGTGTTGAACACCTCAGGGTGAGACAGTGCTTCGCTGAAAGTACTCTTACATATACCAGGCTAAGTTTTACAAATATCGGTACCTTGATGTTATAAATCACTCGTTTCTAACTGGTAGTTTTGTCTCTAATTTGAAGATAGCAACAGTGCATCCATTGTATAAGAGGGGGGGATTATGACACCACTACGGGACCCATCACCTTGTTGCCGACCTTAGCCAAGGTGGTTGAGAAACTAATTAGCGAACGAGTAATATCATTTTTTAACAGGCACAACCTGCGGTGTTCTAAACAGTTTGTTTTTAAAAAATCGAGAAACCCGAATGAATTTTCTTTTTTGGAGGATTTGTATGTCGGGCTGAATGACGATGAGTCTACCGCAGCAGCTTTCTGTGATTTATCAAAGGCTTTTGACTGCGTAGATCACGGAATACTGCTGGCGAAACTGGATGTTTACGGGATTAGGGGTGTGTCCTTCCACTGATTTCGGTCGTATCTGACGGGGCGTACTGATATTTGGGGGATCGTCTTCTGAATGTCTAAGAGTTTGGTCTGGTGTCCTACAGGGCGCAGTCCTTGGACCTTTATTATTATTCTTGATATACATATATTAACGACGTAACGGCTGTGAAAATAAATGGTAGACTTACTCTTTTTGACGATGATACTACGATCGTTTGGCGAAATAAAGATTCAAATATCTTACAAAGCGATGTGAACTATGATTTAAAAAAGATTGAACAATAGTTTTTCTAATACACTTTTCGATAGTCAGATACTACAAAGCCAAACAGAAAATACATTTTTGGGTTTGGTTATTAATATTAAATTAAAGTTTAAGAATCACATATCATGCTTAAACAAATATATTTCTGCAAACTGTAATGCAACAAAATAATGGCTAACGAATTGGATGTGACTACGACTAGAAGTGTGTATTTCTCACTTATAGAATATCATTTACGCTACGGCACTTGCTTTGGGGTAC